>CM072543.1:14358750-15610000 GCA_036898165.1 Silybum marianum
AGACTTTTCATGGCCGGTTAGAAGAATCAAAGAGGTATTACCTGATTCAGTCAATACCATCGCATCGTCACCCACGACCTGTTCCTCCGAGACCGTTAAACTCATTGCAACTTTAGTGGAAGAACATACAATTCCAGAGGGCAAAATTGGAATTACGTCTGGCGTTATTGCTTTTCTCTGGTTGTACACCTCTATCCAAGGGTAATGCTTTCTGTTATAATATCCTGGTGATGGGCGTTTCTTTTACTCTCTAAAACCTCTCCAATGAACTCTTTATTTTACTCTCCATAATAGAGAAATGAATAGTAACTCTCTAAATATAGAGAAACACTATTCATACCCTCTATTTTTTTTTTCTAAACTTTTGATAATTACAAAATGGTTCTTCAATTCTTTAGATTGTTGTATTTTTATTTTATTTGTTGTCTACTACCAATTTTAATAAACTGGAATGCGTTAGTTGATCATTTATGGGAAAAATATGCTAATTCCGATTAAATGCTTATGCATTTTAATTTTAGATGTGTGTAACATTTTTATTTAATGAAATTTGGTTTTTGCTAATTTAATTCGGAATTAAATATGAATTATAACATCGTTAAAATAACATGATAAAATTAATAAATATAAGGTTATTGTGAAAATAAAAAAATATAAGGGTATAATTTATAAAGTTAATAAATATAAGGGTATTATTGAAAAGGGTTGGGTTCCGGTGAGAAGGAGAGTTAAGGTGAGAAGCGTAAGAAGGGATCTCCGCCCTTGGATGCACATTAGGATGAGATGCACCGAGATGCACCAGATCAACTCCATTCTAAGGTGCAATTCATGGATGGGTATGAGATTAAAAGTGATCAATAGTTCAGATCTCTTCTTACGCTTCTCACCTTAACTCCCCTTCTCACACGATCCTAAGCCTTATTGAAAATCTATATAATCAAAATAGAAGAGAATATACTTGGAATATTCTCTTTTACAGAGTAAAATAGAGAAATACATCGGAGAAGACATAACACATTCTCTATTTTACTTTCTATAATAGGGAGTAAAATAGAGAAACACATCGGAGAAAACATAACACATTCTCTATTTTACTTTCTATAATAGGGAGTAAAATAGAGAAATACATTGGAGATGCCCTTAAGCCTGCTAACCTAATCTTTCTGCTTCAGGAATAAACCGGCAACGGTGACTTTTTCTTCCGAGCTTCCTTTGGGTGCAGGACTGGGGTCATCTGCAGCATTCTGTGTCTCACTCTCTGGCGCTTTACTTGCTTTATCAGATTCTGCAAAAGTTGATTCCAGCCAAGAGGGATGGGTTGTATTTGGAGAAAAAGAGCAACAATTAGCAAACAAATGGGCTTTTGAAGGCGAAAAGATCATTCATGGGAAGCCTTCTGGGATAGACAATACCGTCAGCACATTTGGTATGCCATCTTTTTTTTTTTTTGAAGTATATAATATTTATATACGACAAATGAAATAAATAAACTCATACACCCTTCTCAACTTTGATGAGGTTTGAACCCATGACCTCCTAAGAGGCTAAGGTCTCACATACTGCTAGGCCAAAGACCCTTTGGTTTGATATGCCATCTTTGTAACAACTGTTGGCTAAAATTTGAGATTTTTTATGATAAAATATCATATGTAGCTATAAGGAATACACTTACTCCAGAATCATGCCTGCTGGAACTAGGGCTGCGACTAAGGGGCTGTTTGGTTGGTTTTCCATTAAGTCCTGTATGGATAAAGTTATCTGGATTAATCTGCATGTATGGATTGGGCTTTTTCATAGATGGAAGAAGCGCTTTTTAATTGGGAGGAACAAGTTTGGAAAAAACTTGGCTTTCTGCATAAAGCTCATCCCTAGAAGCTTACTGAATAAGTCACTTTCTATATCATTAAGCCACTACCAAACAGTCATGTATAGCTAACGAATAAGTTGTGAGTCCTATTAAGCTCATTAAGCTGCTAAGAAACAGGACCTAAGATCTCTGTATATATGCATTGATATATGATACCCTGTAACATTCTGATTAGTAATATACTCCCTCCGTCCCAAAATCCGTGTCCACATTTCTATTTAAATTTGTTCCACATAAGTGACCACTTTCAGAAATAGATAATTATAATTTAGTAAATTTCCAAATATACCCTTAATTATCACATAAGAATATTTAAGAGTTGATGAGATGGAGAGAGAGAGAATGCTTGTGTCTTAAAACCATCTGTTTTTTTATTGAGGATATTTATCTTGGGACGGAGGGGGTAGCTATTTCCATGGGTTTTGCAGCTTTTGCTGTAAAATCATCATTTGCCTTTTTACGAGTTGCAAACAAACATTATTTGTGCAACCTCGGATTGCAGTTTAGTGCTTACAATAGTATCTATCGATCTATCTATCTATGTACCTATGTTTGGAGGGAAGGTTCAGGGGAAAACCTCAAAGAAAAAAAACCTGAAGAACATCCTGAGAGCCCTCCATCTGGACAGTATGCACAAATGCATACCAACGTTTTTTTTTTCATGCACGAGTGCATGTTAGGCACAAGTGCGTATGCACTATGCACGAATGTATGTTACAAATTACCAGTAAGCATTTGTGCATAACGTCCAGATGGAGGGCTCCCAGGGTGTTCTTTAGTTATTTTTTTCTTTCTTGAGGTTTTCCCCTGAACCTGACCCTGACCCTGACCCCCCCAATGTTTGTTTTTGCATCTATATACCATATTTCTAGGAACTTTATGGCATCTTTAACTTCTTTTCATGTTACTGAAATCTGCATATCTTAATTCATGACAGGAAATTTGATAAAGTTCAAGTCAGGTGCTTTAACATGCATCAAATCAAATATGATACTTAAGATGCTAATTACCAACACAAAAGTTGGAAGAAACACAAAATCACTAGTTGCAGGTGTTTCTGAACGTAAAAACAGGCATCCTGATGCTATGATGTCTGTATTTACCGCTGTTGATTCTATCAGTAACGAACTGGCTTCAATAATCCAATCATCTTCCAATGATGATGATGATGATGATGATCTTGAGAAGGAACAGAGAATAGAAGAGTTGATGGAAATGAACCAAGGCTTACTCAAGTGTATGGGGGTCAGCCATGCTTCTATTGAAACGGTACTACGGACAACATTTAAATATAAATTAACTTCCAAATTGACAGGAGCTGGTGGAGGTGGATGTGTTCTAACTCTATTACCGTCACGTATCCTTTTATATATATATATATATATATATCTATTACTGCCATTTGTTGTCTTACTGATAAGTGCTTTCTATTTGTCCCCAAAAAAAATGCAACTTTTTTTTTCCATTTTGAGTTGTCCTAAAAATGCAAGATTTCAGATTTATCTTTTTGCCCGTTAGTATTCGTCACAAGATATTGATGAAATTGATCATGGTCCACATGGTTTCTCAATCTTGTGTTGTATTAAGGGGTATTTTTGGTATATGGTCATTTTGTTGTATATTCATGCCATCTTTAATCCATTGTTAGGGAAGCCCGACGGATAAAAATGTAGGAATTTTTTGAAATTTCTGGTCTATAGTTCTTGACCCTTAAACCAGCTATGACTCCACTACCATCAATCTATTCATGACCAGGTGATGATATTATAGTAACTAATAAGAGTTGCTAGATGGTAATGAAATGCCGATTTTTCCATCTCCATTTTTATGGGGTTTTTCTGTTAATAACAGTTAAATGGCTGCCATGATGTAGCACAGTTGGTTTCGAAGTGATATACTTGCACATACCGATCTTCTCCCTTTTTCTCATGAAAAACTGGGGCATTATATATACATAAATATAGGGAGGTTCAGGGGAAAACCGCAAAAAATGAAAAACTGGAACACCCTAGTAACCGTTTATATGGACTATATGCACATGTGCATACAATTAATTTGTCAGCAATTTGCATACCGTCCGGATGAACATACCAGGGTGTTCCTCAGTTTTTCATTTTTTTTGCGGTTTTCCTGAACCTCCGTCTCTCTCTCTCTCTGTACATATATATATATATATATATATATATATATATATATAGGGGTTGGTTCAAATGAGAACTCAAATTTTGTTGTGAACACGAGGACAAAGGAGAGCGCAACACGTGTCATATTCAGACTGAATACTGAAGGGAAATATTCAGACTGAATGTAGTGTTATTCAGTCTGAATAATGTATGAACTCACCTTCATTATTCAGACTGAATGGGACACGTGTCGCACTTTCCTTTGTCCTCATGTTTGCAACCAAATTTGAGTTCGTATTTGAACTTTTCTCTCTCTCTCTCTATATATATATATATATACACATATATATCATGAAATAGTCAAAACACTTGTATTCAACTAAGGGTAGAGTCAAAGGTTGCTAGCTTATAGTACTGGTATGAAGTATTAGTTTGTCCAAGTAGACTTGCATTTGTTTATCTATAGCTATATTAGTTTTGCAACCTCTATGCTTCTTGGATATCGACTCATTTTCTTACTTATGTTTTTTTTTAATGTTTTGAAAACTACGGAACCCCATTAAATTACGAGCTAGAGAAGGGCGGTTCCAACATACTTCTTCCACACCAAAATAAATGTCCACACTAAAAAAGGCACATAGTTTTTAAAATGTAATTATTACACTTTTTAACTAATTAAATGACAATTTTATCCTTAATAATAGAAAAAATAATGAATTTTCTCCATCTCATAATCAAGGGTAAGGGTAAAATTGGAAAGTAGCTATACTTATTTTAGGACTCAATCGTTTGTTAAACTCCTTTTTCGATTTGTGATTTTCCCTTAACTATCGGCAACAGTATTGTCGGCAACAGTTACTGAGAAAGTGATGGAGGAGCTGGAGCAATGTGGATTCCAATGTTTCATTGCTGAAATCGGTGGGAATGGACTCGAGGTCTGCTTCAATGGTGAGTCATGATTCTTCCATTTATTACCATCTTAAATTATGTAGAGATGGTGATTTTTTTAACTGTTGGGTAACAATTTTCATTTCTAGTTGTTGTACACACTAGCTAGCTAGCTAGCTACCTAGCTGGTGCTACTGTATGATTTATAGCTTTCTACTTTGCCTCAGATTTCATGTTGTTTGAAATAATATCTGTAGAAGTGCAATTCTGCCATCCATCTATAGAGAAAACAAGTTTTTATGCACACTTGGTTTTGGGTGGTCTACTTGTACAAATAAACAATTGAATCTGACAGAAAGTTACAATTCCTTTAGGGCATTAGCCTCTTAAGTATCTGATTTTGCCTCTTTGGATTAGACTCCCGACTCTTCATCCAACCACTTTGTATTTGATTTGCCTCACACACGATCTGCCCTTCTGTGTGTATATATATATATATAGAGAGAGAGAGAGGAAAGTTCAAATGTGAACTCATTTTTGGTTGTGAACGTGAGGACGAATCTCAGCCACTTATCCGGTCAATAAAGGCGGCTTTGACCTGGTTCCCCTCCTTTAATAATCTCCACCCTCCCATGAATCGCGTCAATCCTCCGTGATCGCGTCCACCATAACCGAAGATGTGTGGCTGAGATTCGTCCTCACGTTCACAGCCAAAATTGAGTTCACATTTGAACCTAACCCTATATATATATATATATATTGTACATTAATATACATTACTTTTCCAAAGGGCCTTCGGCTTACTTAGCCGTATCGACGTATCGTAGCCTTTGCCTTCCTAGGAGGTCAGGAGTTCAAACCTCACCAAAGGTAAGGAATGTGTGAGAGTTTATTTGTTGGATTTTGCCGTATATAAATATTATATTATATACTTCAAAAAGAAGCACCCTTAAGGAAGTGGGTATTGCAAAACTAGTGGGAGGTATAGGGTTCGACACCGGACATCAACCACACGTCCATGCGACACGCAATTTACCTCTACTGTGATGGTTTTGTGACCGGTGAGGGCGTTCCATAGGGTGGGCATCATACATTTTTTCTGCAAAAATCTTCATTTTTTTTCAATTACATTCTCAAACAAAAAGGTATATCGATTGCATACTTGTACTATTCTATCACAATCATATCGAGTACGTCAATTTTGTCTAATTTTAAATGAATTAGCTAACATAAAGAGGATGGAGAAAGGCAAATTGTCAGATAAATGTTGCTCATTTCAACTCTCATTGATGATTTATGTTGTGTGAAACTGTCCATTGTTGGAATGCTATACAGAAAAAATAATTTATGTTGGCTGAAAATATTAAGGTCATTTAATATAGAGATATAAGTTAATTTAAATTTAAAAGAGAGAACTAATGAAAAATTGATTACCCTTAATGGTAAGGGAGTGCTAATGGTATCCCTTTAATAGGGTTGTGCACGGAATTTTTGGTATTATAATAGGGTGTTGATGTAGATGTGTGTGAGGATGAAATTCACTTGTAGGGGTGTCATTAGCAATATGTAGGGGTGCTATTAGCCTCTCCATTTTTTCCCTCTTAATTGGTAATCATTTTTTGGGTGTTCTCATTATTGTGGAGGATAAAAACCCTCTCTCATACTTTTTTTATTTTAGAGATAATTTTGGAGAAGTTGTTGGAGCAAAATATTGGTTCAAAAACTCTATTTTCTTTATTTTAAAGAAGTTGTTGGAGATGCTCTAAATAGAGAAGCTGTTGAGGAGGAATATAATTTTTTCTTCAAAGATTTTGACTCTTAATTCCCTATTTTAGAGAAGGGTTAAGTCTCGGTGAGAATAAGCATTCATGGTGAGAATGTGAGAAACTTTATATGTTGAGAACCGGCTAAAACAAAAAGATAGGTTTAACGGATTGTCTCACATTAGTAGAGCAATTAAAGTGGAGAGAGACTTCAAGCCTATAAAAAAGGGTCCAAAACAGAGGTTTCAAATCATCCCAACAAAATGCACATCGAGTAGTTTATTATTTCTTTGTTGTTCTTTTGTTTTACGGATTAGAAAAGTGTTTGAGAGTGAGTATTATTGGGTCAGATAGTAGGTTTTCTTTGATTTTACAGTTTCTACGTTAATTCTTATCTTTTATTTTTCTCTATATATTTATTCATTGTTTGAGAAGCTCCGAATTATATTCAACTTCCCTTTATCATCATCATCATCATCATCGAGAGTTTAACAATCAAACGTGTAAAAATGGAAAATATATGTAAAAATTCATAAAAATAATAAAAAGGAAAGAAACTTTAAAAATTTAAAAATATATAAATAACTAGAAATGAAAATTATAAGTTATATTACAAAATGAAAATCATTCGAAAACTTAAAAAAATTCACCGTATTGTTGCCACGATCTCTCATCTTTTAGAGAATTATTTAAAGTCGTATTTTGTTTGAGTTGAACTATGATGAGAGTACTAGAGCATGCAATATTTGAATAGCTGTCGGTTATTGAGTTTGGATAAGAAGACAAATTAAAAGCCATCATGCATGTAAGCCACGTGTCCAAGAACATATAACACGTGTCAACACCAGATGACCATCCAACTCATTTGAAAACATCATTAATTAGAACACCAAATCGATCTGAATGACAAAAAAAAAACTAGCATAAAACAGAAATGGTGTCTCTAAGACTATGTTTTCACGTCTCTCTACTTGTACACGCCTTCCTCTTCCTCACTATAGCCGCCGGTATATTTCTTTTTAATCTCCATCTTTATTTATATCCACTATATATTACAATTGTTTCATTTTTGAGATAAAGGATAGATCTCAAGTCTTAAAATGGGTTTAGTTTTAGTTTCTTAGAGCATTTAATTTCCGAACGTATTCTCCAAAACTTCATTCCGTTATTCCAACAAACTAATGAAATAAAGGAAAAAAACTATTAGACAGATTTAGAGTAATATTCTCAAAAAGGGACACTTTTGTTATGAAAAATAAATAGTCAATAACCATAAGGGCTTGTGCCGTAATGGTTGAGGCTCTGGGTGATGAGGCTAGATAACTCATCTATCCCAGTTTTAAATCCAGGTGCAAATAACTTGTAGGCACTCTCCCAGGTTCGAATCCAAGTACAACAACTTGTGAACACTGGGAAATTGTCTCAGGGTTGCATGCTTTTAACAGTCTTAAAAATTGTCAGGAATTAATCTAGGTTACTCTCAAAAATTGTCAATGATTAATCTGGAATTAATCTAGGTTACTCTTAAAAATTGTCAATGATTAATCTAGGTAAATACCTAGAATACCCTTTCAAAAAAAAAAATTAAATAGTCGATCCTTTTAACCAAATCCATATTTTAGCAATTTTTGAATGAAATTCCTATTTTAATTAGAGTTTATGTATAATTCATTTACGTAAAACTTATTTTCAGAATTAACAAAAAAATAATGTTTAGCCAAATTGGGATCCTTACACAAAATTTTTACTCAAATTGGGTTCCTTATGCGAATTCTTTACGCAAATGTGTATTCTTATGCAAAATTATGTGATTTTCTTTAAAATTTTGAAAGTAGGCTTTACCGATGCATTTGCATAAACGTTGGCTAAAATGAAAATTCTCTATGACTAAAAAGTAAAGTAAGTTAGACAAATTGGCAATAACTAGTGGCTGAAAAGTAAAGTTAGCCAAGGGCTATTTTTGTCAATTTTGCCTTTTGTTCTAGGAATACTTTAGTAATCAATATCAAAGTATCTAAACCAGGAAGGAGCCGAATGAGAATTCAAATTTAGTTGTGAAAGTAGGGACAAATAAAAGCAGCACGACACTTGTTATATTCAGACTGAATAATAAAAGAAAATGTAACATTTAGTGTTATTCGCACACTATTCGGTTTGAATAATACTACATTCAAACTGAATAATACTAATATTGCATGCTGTCCGAATATTTTTTTCCATTATTCGGTCAAAATGTGACACGTGTCGTGCTCTTATTTGTCCTAACATTCAAAACCAAATTTGAGTTCTCATTTGAACTTTCCTCGGTCCAAACTTCAAATAACTATTGAAGTTGATGTATTTTTATGACTTTCTTTTCTTGCATTTTGGAATAATTGTTAAATCATTTATATCGAGTACGTAAATTTGCAGATGAAGAAGACAATCTTCTTCAAGGAATCAATAGTTTCCGACAATCCCGAAACTTAATAGCATTATCAAAGAACGATAATGCCGAATGTATGGCGGACGAAATCGCCGAAGCTTTGGAAGACAAAGCTTGCAACACCATGGCGGGTCCCAGTACAACCACAAGCGCCACCCAACCCCGCTATGCAAACTATCCCGATATCGTTAAGAAATGCGACATCGATATCAACTCCACCGCCGATGGTGTCATTTTACCCACATGTGTGCCTAACCGACTCCCGACACTTGTGCTTACAAACTATACTCAATCGTCTTACGCTACTTATTTGAATAATTCTAGGTATACTGGAGTTGGGATTGGCAAGGAACATGATTGGGTTGTGGTGGTGCTAACGACTGACGCTCCTACCGGAAGCTTTTCGAACGTGGCGGCACCGCGACGGGGGTTGGCGGTTCGGATGAGTATGGGGGTGGTGGTTTTGATGGCGGTTTGGTTTGGGATTTGGTAAGTGGTGGTTTGTTTGTAGCTATAGGGTGTAATTAAAGAAGTTTGTATGTGTTTTGTGTTGTGGCTTAGATTTGACTTGAAACTTGAAGAATATGGAGAAACATGTGTTTTAGTTTGGCTTCGGTAAGTAGAATTTAAAACATAAAACTCGATCAAAGGGGCGTTAGAATACTGGATTTTGGATTTTGATTGCTTGTATCACTGAAAGTAGTTGTGATACACTTTGAGATTGAACTATTTCGATGGTACACTTGAAATTTCCAATCGGATAAAATTCAGTATCTAGAACAGAGATTCAAAATTCTTATGAAAATTGTGTACCAAAAATTGATCAAAACCGAGATGATCAAAAAACTCTCAAAACAGTTGCCATGCTCCGATCAAAACCAGGTTATTAAACATAAATTCGGATTTTTAATGATTTTTTATAAAGTTCGACCCAGCCAGGGGGTGCCACTCCTTGGACCCCGCTATCAGGGGCGATGCCCCTAGACCCCTGTGAACAGTTTACTTTAAATCAAAATAAACTCAAACAAGTGTGTACTTAGCACCACTTTTACTTGTTTAATATTTATCAAGATTACATTGATCAAACAAGTTAATTCCATTATACTTAAATAATATTGGTGATACAAATCACCAACAAGGGGCAACAGTTTAGCAGTTTCGTTTTGGTTTAAAGCACTTAAGTCGTAAGGAAATCGCAATTAGTCTGATCAACAAGATCTTTAAATGGGATATTTATGAATAATTAGGTTGATCAACAAGATCTTTAAATGTGATATTCCTGGATGCATCGGTTGATCTTAGCTAATTTTAAATGAGATTTTAATTAAATTTATAACATCTAGAAAAATTATTTTATAAACTTATTTCATTGAACGTTATATATATAAATTATATCCATCTTGTAAATAATGAAATATTATATATCTAAATATACCCATCTTATAAATAATGAAATATTATATATCTAAATATACCCATCTTGTAAAAACTAAAAAGACAGACGTCTACCTAACGAAGAATGTTTTTTTCCTAGCATTCTTATAATTTGTGAGAATGTCGTGCACTTAAAATAAAACTAACCGACAGAGAAGGTTAGGGACTGTTTGGTAATTGTTAAATGGTTTTATGTAGAATGATCGGAATGATTAAAATGCAAAATGATTAAATGAAATGTAATTGTTTGGTAATTGTTCAGAATAAAATCGGGACTATGAATAGTTAAGAGAGATTTAAGATACAAAACCATTCATAGGGTTTTGGAACCATTAAGAGCAAATTTATTTTGCAAATTCACCTCTTAACGATTTAAAGACGGCCTCTTAATGGAACTGTTAAGATGTAAACACACAAATTTTCAAACAATTGATGTTTCAGACAATTTTTTTTTTTGGGGGGAGGGGGGGGGTGTTTAATTATTTAAGATTCTAATTAAATCTATAATAACTCCCTTACTTACTAAGGGATAAGATGACTTCTATGATAAATTTATATATTTAATTCTCATTTAAGGTTATATACCTAAGTATTTTTAATTTCTTTTTCTAACATAGACGGACGGCTATATTAAGGAGCAAAATCGTTGCAAGAACGTTTAGATTTTATTAAAATTAGATGATGCACGACGTCGTATTTTACCCGTTTTTAAAAACGAGTGTGTGCATATATACATATATATATATATATATATATGTCAAAACTCAAAGAAGACCTCAAAATCGATCATTTTTGCAAGTAGAATACCTGAAAATCACGAATGAACCTTCTTGGCTTTATCTTCGTCGTCTGAATCAGTGTCTAAATCGTCGAAGAACACGTCAAGATACCACGGGCATTTCTCATTCCAATCCCCTCTCGTTGCATGGGCCCGCCATTTTTGATCGGCAATCATTTCCGGCAATAACCCCCATCCTTCCATCTCTTTATCGGAATGGTAAACCGCAAGACTATATTCGCCACCAACCCCTAATTGCATTACCCGAACCTCGCAGTTGTTTAAATTGTTCAAGTGCTCAAATTGCTCGACCGTCCATTTGAACCATTTCATTAGAAACACACGTGAAGCTAATCCATGTGAAACGATTATAAGATTTAGATCTATGGAGGGTTCGTGGTTGAGCCGGTTCATGTCTATATCGCGCCATAAAGATTCCAGAAAACCTGCAGATTTTGATGAATGTTAAGAATCCAGAAGGTCATTGTTCTTACAGAAAATCTATACACACTACAATACAAATGATTTTACATATATAGGACGCCTAAAATGAAAAAACGTCCTAAAAACATACTTTATAGGACACAAGTTTATAGGACCAAACCAAAAAGTGTTCTATCTTAAAGCGTTACAATAGGTTTATAGGACGTTTTTAGGCGTCTTAACAAGTTTTTTATGCCGCTTTTTAAAATAAAGTGTCTTATTAACTATTTGATATGTCCTATAAAAAAGTGTGCTGTAAAAATATGGATTTATAGGACTTTTTTCAAAAGTGTCCTATAAAATAGCTAGCAGGACACTTTATTTTAAAAGCGTGGTAAAAAAAACTTGTTGAAACGACTAAAAACGTTCTATAAACCTATTATAATGCTTTTAGATAGGACGCTTAGGTTTGGTCCTGTAAAGTATTATTTTAGGACCCTTTTATATTTTAAGCGTCCTATTAAATCATTTTTGTTGTAGTGACGCATGCAGGGCCGGCCCTGCCCACGTGCAGCACGTGCGACCGCACAGGGCATCAAAGCCCAAGGGGCATCAAATTGTCACTAACATTTGCATAGGATTGTAAATGAACAGAACATTAAATCGAAAATCGACGAAATATAACAAAAGTTGGAGCGAAACGAATTGCACAAAAAACAATCACTTTATTATTTATAATTTGACATCCATTTTGATATTTTTTTTCATCCGTTTTTTCATGGTTATCCTTGGTTTTTTTCCTCAAGATTCTCTCTTAACCTTTTTTCCCTTGACATTAATATGTAAAATCAGTAATTAAATTAAATTTTTTAGAATTCTTTTTCTGTTCCCCCTAAAGCTACCTGATTTTACACTTGTTATATAATCTTAAAGGCATGAAATTACAAGTAATAGGAGTTGTTGTTCATTTGTGTCTGTTTGTTTATACTCACTTATGTTTGTTTAAGTTCATTCATTTATGTTCGTTTAACGAACGAATGTTAGCGAACACATTTATTTACGAACAAAAAAGAATACAAAAAATTCCGTTTATTATCATTCACGCTCGTTTTGTTTAGTTGAGTTAAAAAAAACGACAAGCCTTCGTCCGTGTTCGTTTGCAACCCTAGTCTTCCATATTGAAATTTGAAAACTAAAGTTTGTAATGCACATGAACACATCCCTATATTAGCACAAGTACAGTTGGAGCACGCTACACAATAATAACAACATATTGTGCTATTGCATTATTGGACACTTGTTGTTTGCAATGCGAAGTAATTTAAATTATTAATCTTACAATTTATCATTGTTCTTTTGACTTTTGTTTACTTTGAGATTTAGTATTACCACATTAGATTTAGGCTTTCGTCTTGGACTAATTAACCTGTAATTTACTATTTTAGTTAAGACCTTTTATCAGCACCTAACTTGACTAGGTTCTAAACTCTTTAAAAAAACCGTATATTTCGTCGTTTCGCTTAAAAAAAATAGACATAGGGGTATTATTTTAACATTTTCGCACAGGACATCAGAATCCCTAGGAACGGCCCTGGACGCATGACGTGAAATCAATGGAGAGTGCAAAAATGGTAGATTAAACATTGATCATTTCAGTAATCTGTTACAAACGCAAGAACATGAATCGATACACCTATAATGAAATCAATGGAGATTGCAAAAAATGGTGGATTAAACATGATAATTTCAGTAATATGTTACAACATGATTCGATACACCTATAAACTATGAATGAAATCAGTAGACATTGCAAAATTGGATTAAACATTATCATCATTTCAGTAATATTTTACGTATTAGGGCAAGAACACGATTCGATACACCTATAAACCATGAATGAAATATATAAACATTGCAAAATTGGATTAAACATAGTAATATAGTGCAATTTATTAGGGCAAGATCATAAAAACTATGAAAGTATGAATGAAATCAACATAGATTTCAAAATTGATGGATTAAACATGATCATTTCAGTAATCTGTTGCAATTTATTAGGGCAATAACATGATTCGAGACTAAAATGATGACTACATGGATGTGAGATGTCGATTCCAAATTCAAAATTAGAAGAACAGTGATGAAATAGGTTTACAGATTGCTTACTGGAAACACGATCGTAGACATCGGCAGCGGATTCACCCTCAGGAAATCGATAGAAGAATCTACCGAATCTCTCTCTAGTCTCCTTAATAATCTTCATCCTCTCAGTAATTTGAAAATTACCAAAATCCTGCTCTCTGATTCTACATTCTTCTCTAACTCCGATCACAGTCGCCTTGGGAAACGATCTTCCGATCTCACGCAGACTGGATCGAGATCGTTCGTAAGGTGAAACGTAAAAGTAAACCTTCCAGTTATGATTTGTACCTGAATCGGAGATTATATGACGGATCTGAGTTCCGGCGTGGTTTGCTTGTGAAATTCCTTGTTGAGTGAGTGGGATCTTGTAATCAGGGGTGGTGGTGTAGGCGGAACCGTCGATGTTTCCTTCACTTTCGCCATGGCGGACCAAAATTATCCTCTTTGGAAGAAATTTGATTTGGTCTGTTACTCCCTGCTTCATTATATGTTCTTCAAACTCAAAAATCAATTTGCAATTGGAATTGGAAATGATTGAATCAAACAAAGAATGATATCATTCGTTTTTGTTAATTGTTCATGATGAATATGCAATGGTAATGAATTTTAAACTATTATGTGAATTTATATATATTTGGATGGGGTTAAATTAAATGGGAATTAGAAATATATTATTTAAACCGAGAGAAACTATATAAAAATATATTTTTTTAGATGATATTTTTTAAAGAAATTAACTAAAATAGTCATTTCGGTCGAGTGGTTTTATCTTTTAGGCTATGCTAACTAAATTGATAAAGCAAATTGATCAACAAATTACGTTTCTGAAAAAGAAATTGATAACCATTTAAATTACTAAAAAGACATCTTGAAAAAATAATAATTAATATTAATGAGGGTATAATCGGAAAAGTTGACAAAAAGCTCCTCATAAGTTACTCAAAGTAGTTTATCAATAAGCTAGCTTATAAGTCAACTTATGTGCAACCAAACACGTATTAATCGAAAATAAAATTTTAAACATTTAACTTATAAATTTAGCTTATTTTTGCCAAACAATGCCTTAGTCTTTTCTCTTCAAGTTTACAAGAATAGCCACAGGTCTACATAGAAAAAAGACAAAAATATTTACAGTTTATTTCCCTCTACACAAATAAAGTGTAATAGTTGAAACTCCAGGGGGTAGATTTGCAATTGCAAAGGTAGGATATTGTGTAGAGGGTGAAAACTGTAAATTGTTTTTTTGTCATTTAGCTAGGTCCGTAATTATGAACCTTACTTATTGCGGACCTATGACTATTTTAGTAAAGTTAGAGAGAAATGACTAAGAAATCGATCAAATCACTCGGCTGAAATGACTATATTTAATTCATTTCTCTATTTTTTTTATCAAATGCTAAGATTTAATATATTGTTTCACATATATTTGTTTCATAATATATTGTTAGTCCCCAAAGGGAGATGGCCAAGCAAGTGAGGGTTCGTAGAAGGGGGGGGGGTGAATACAAACACACAGAATATACTCTTTTTAAATTTTTTAATATAAATATTAAAAATTTACACACAGAAGTTTGTTGCGGAAAAGAATAGACACACTATTCTAACAAACTAAACACACAGATAACAGTAATTAACTTATACACTAAGGAAGTTAACACAAGACTGTTATAACACACAGGAGTGCCGGAGTCAAACAAATAATCACTTTGAAGATTTGTTGAAAGCGTGAGATTTATGGGAAGGACTTCATCTCCTTTTATAGTGCCCATGCATGGGATGCATGTGGACAGCTGTCAAGGATTCATTAGCTAGAAGTGTATCTGCTGGACAAAGGAAGAGGCCACTCCCATTGTACTAGGATAATGGATGAACCATTCTTTGTAGCACGCAATGTCAGATAACTTTACCTTCTTTTCTTCATTCTCTGTGAAGTCCCATCAAACCTTTTAGCTAAAAGACAAACATTCCTTTTATAAGAATAAAAGAGAATGTCTTTATTTAAGGTTTAATGCCCAAGTTCTTGCTGCCCACGTGTCTGCATTTGTTGTGAGTCAAGAACTTATCTCTTGAAAATTGCTAAGTGATACATGAACCTATGTATCACATCGGTGGGTACCTTGTAAGGCTGGAATTGATAAGTGTACACATTGCTTAGTGAACTTAATTTTTCACTAAGTGTTGAAAGTGTCCATCCTTGTATTTGTGACTTGATATCACAGCCTTAAAAATGATACCTGCAATTTCGATGACCAAGATAATAGTGTCGGTGATCATGAGTACGAACTTGATGACCTCATCTTGTATTGATGACCCAACACCTTGATGACATAAAGGTGTACCATCGGTGACCCACTATATTGGTGACCCAATCTTGACTTTGGCAATTTGATCTGAATATTGAAGTTAGTTGGTATATCCAAAATTCCACTTTTTGATGTACAACCCTTGATTGGATAGTCTTTGACTTTCCAATACTTGAAGCATATTTCAGACCTACAAAAGAACCTATAAAAAATCAATCATACAAAGGAAGGTGGTTCATCACCAAATCATCGGTGACCCAACAATCTCCCCCTATTTGATGATGATACCTGTAAGTTAGAAAAGAATACTTTTTGACCCTTTCTATTTCTTTTGGGTTCTTTTGACTCAGATATATTTTTTTATTTTTTATTTTTTTTTATTTTTAACTGAGTATGAGTATATACAGTATAAGTATAAATATGTGCAAAAAAAATAAGGATATGAACAAGAATTTTTGAAGAAGAAAAGTATGAACTTTTATTAATCAACATACAGCATTGTACAACACACAGAGTACATGATTAAGAAATTTCATACTATCAAGTGTAATCAATCAAGTATCGGAGGGTTCTCTTCTTTTGAGTTCATCCAAAATGAGTCTTGTAATCCCATGATCATCAATTGGAGGTACACCAAGAATTGCAGAGAGAAACGAGTTGTGAGCCCTTGGGATGTCAGAGGCTCTGAAGAAACCAATGTTTCCAAAGATGTCCTCAAAGAAAACCCCAAGCTCAGGTGTAGTCAGCATAGTTTGCTCCGGGTAAGCAATAGGAGTCAGAATGGAAAGATCTATACCCGAAGCATTTATCTTGATGCCTCTTTCATGAAGCATGGCAAAATGTCCCTTCTTTTTGTTTTTAGAAGCTGTGATGACCTCTCCTTTAAGACCTTGTTGAATAAGGTACATTTGCTGTGCTTCAATACATGTCACAAGAATATCATTCTCCTTTTGAATGTTGAGCATTTTAATGAAGAATTTTCTGAGAATGTTGAGTACCAGCTCTTTGTACTTGCTCTTGCTCTTTGAGATACACTTACCAACCTCCATCCATTCTGTTACTCCAAGAACTTCCAACCATTCAACTTCATAAACCTTTGAGGGAGTGTCGGCTCTCTTGAGGGTGACAAGTAACTTGGGAGAATTTTTGGTTGGAGGTTGGATGGTAGCACTGATAATCTTTGACTCATCCTTTCTTGTTTTCAATCTTCTCTTGAACCACTCCACTTCTTTAGTCTTCTTAGCTTCATCAACCATTTTCACAGCTTCAGATTTTTTCTTTATGTTCTCAAGCTCATCTTTCTGAGCCTTAAGTGCATTTTTTTACCATGGCATGGGTGGCCTCGTCTTGAGCCAACTTGAGTACATACGTCTGATCATACTCAAGCTAAGCTCTAATAGCTTCTTCCCTTTCTGCTTCAGTCAAGATTACCCCAAGAGGGTCGGTGAGTAAATGGAGCAGGCTGCAATCTTAGAGCGTCAGCTTCTGGACCTCTGTTTATTTTCTTCTTTTTCTTTCTCTCTTCTTGTTGTTCTTCAAAAGAGAGAGGCTTCTTTCCTTTGGCTTTTTCTCTTCTTTTCTTCTCTTCTTCAGTTTTAAGGGATTGAGCACTAACACTCTCCGCCTCAATAGTTGCTTTGGTTGACTCGGTGGCCAGAGATGTGGTGACCATGTGAGGAGTCGCCTCGGTGACCAGAGGAGGGGTCACGTCGGTGACCATGGCCACACCACCATCGGTGGTTGATGGTGGGATGTCGGCGGTTACGACGTCGGCGGCTGGTGCGACGTCGGTGGCTGGTAGAGCGGCATCGGCGGCTGTCTTGTTTTTCTCCCCCTCAGTGGTTGAACCCTTGAAACCCACTGAAGAGAGAAACTCCTTGACCCTTTCCATATCAGAATTCCCAGTATCAATCTTCCTTTCAAGCCTTTGAAGTACAAATCTATCTTTATCCTGAAAGAAAGAATCACCCACATCAAGCTCGACTGTGGGAGAAGAAGTTGGTATCTTGTCAACTTTTGTATGAAGAGTGGCAAGAGACTCCAGGATTGCCTTCTGATTGTTAAAGATAGAAGAAATATCGGTGGCTTGCTGAGTGGAGGCACTTTGAAGACCTCTAATAGAAGAGAGCACAAAATCTTGGCTGGAGAGAAACCCTTGCTGAAGACCAAGGATATCCAAGTGCAGGAGATCTAAACATCTCATTAGAGTTGGGTGAGTCACCGACAACTCCTCGATGCTAGATCTAAGATTGGAAGAAAGAGAGGCCATTCTTTTCATTTCTTTAGTTGTTTGATCTTCCAGAGCTTCCACCCTGCGGATAGTGTCACGAGTGAAACTGGTGAAAGCGTTGATAAGATCATCTCCCTGTTGAGAAGACATGGGAGCAGATGGTTGAGGCTTTGGTGGTTGATCATCTTCATCATCACTTGAGGAATAATCCACCAAACCTGTAGATTTTCTTGGGGGGGATTTAGGAGATGTGGGGGAGACACGTGTAGAAGAGTGTCTATGAGGGGATTCCTCAATAATGGGTTCCTCCACAACCTTGTCATGTACAGGAGACGTACGTGGCCAAGGTGTAGTGTCGTAAAGTAGAAAATCGGTAAAGTGGGATGATCCATCAAATGCACCTGGTTGTGATGCACTCTCATGTGGAGTGTGGAAAAGGAGCTGTGAGAGCTCAGGGGGTGGAGAAGAGGTACCTTGGATGAGAGACTCCAAGTCTTCTTCATCAACTAAGGAAAAAGTTGATGAAGGAATAATAGGGATATCCCTTTGTACAACCATGTCCTTTTGAGAGGGCATGGAGGAGCTGGGATGGGTTAACTGCTCCTTGGGTCGAGTAGGAATATTTTCAACACCCACTGACTTTTGGGAGTCAGCAGGTGGCCTTTGTGTTATGACCCTTTGAGTACCCTTGGACTTCTTTGAGTAAGTCCTTGGGGGGCTTTTTGAGTTTCCCCGCTTTTGGGTATTTGTGCTTGGGTAGAAGCCAAAGGTTCTTTTGGCTTCGTGGCACCAGTGAGTGCGGGGGTAGATGTGCCTGTCACCTTGGATCTCTTTCGAGATTTAGGCACATCAATGACTCGGGGTGCAGTAGAGATAGAGGACATACCTGAGGGTCTTTGAAGTATGGGTTCATTTTCTCCCTATAAAAGAGTTGCATTCCTTGCAAACTCAATCATAGCAGGTCGAAGAGGGTTGTCTGATGCCAAGACTCCCTTTTTCATTATTTGATTTCCCACTTGATGAAGAGGGAGATCATATAAAATATCATCCCTTTTCTCAAGTTTATCAGCCAACTTTGCATTAATAATTAGTGAGAAGAGTCATTGGAAGGGTACCTGAGGACGTCGAAGAGTGGAGAAGGATGATATCATTTCATTGAAGAAATAACTTGCAAAGTCTATTCTTCTTTGAAAGATCAGAGCATGAGCCAATTCTGTTACTTGTAAAGGTGACTGATCAGGACCACCTGTCTTCTTGCTCAAGCAAAGAATAAGGTGAGCAAATAGGAAGTTCCAAATGCTTCCCATATTCTTTCTGAGCAAAGTACCTGGACCCTTTGATTTTGAGCCCCTCTTTTCTTCAATGTAGTTCATAACAGACATCACCATTTGGTGTTCATTTCCAAGAGGGAAAGTCTCATAAGAATCATAAGCAGGAAGCCTGAGAATGCGACGAACGTCTTCAACATCGAAGACCACATCATGTTCATCATTGCTAAGAACAGATGCCAAGATCTGATCTGATGAAGCATCGAATGTGCAGGTTAACCAAAAGTTTCCTAGGAGAAACTTATTCATTTTTGGTTAGGCAGTGAGTGCATATTGGAGAGGGCATCTTTGAAGGAACCAGCAAACATCATTATACTCAGGATGAGCATTGTCAGTTCCAATACGTCCAAAATAGTTGCATGCAGGAAATGAGAGAGATCCAAAAGTGAGAGTTTGTTCTTCAGAAGCTTTGGGAGAGTTTGATGGAGAGATGGTGGAAGACGCCATGTATACTCTTGAAAGTTGCAGGTTTGTTTTTGAGAGAAATATGGAGAAGAAGAAGGCGAGAAAGAAGGTAAGTGAAAGTGGGGGGAAACGGTTATATAGGAGAGAAATTTCAACTTTCAAAAACAATGATGACTTATGGTGATTGAAAGGTCAGAATTCTAAGAGTTTTAGGGTTGAATTCGGCGCATGCTTTCTGACACTAATGACGTTGATGATGTCATTAGGGATAAGTTCAAAGAATCTTGCTCACCAAGATTGGTAAACAAAGGGTTATCTTTAAAGGGTTAAGCAATATGAAGGGTTTTAGAGATTACCTTGGTGAGTGTATGACGTTGGTGGCTAGGTGCACAGTGTCGGTGGTTGGGTGCACAGTGAGTGACTGTCGGTGGCTCGAGAGAGGGTAACCGTCGGTGGTTAGATAGAGAGGGTGACTGTCGGTGGATGTGAGGCTAGGAAGAACATTGGTGGGTGATAGGTATGACGTCGGTGGCTAGATGGTGGTGATGTGTGACCTCGGTGGATGGCGAGAACAACGTCGGTGGGTGTGCCCTCGGTGGATCGTCGGAAAGTGACACGTCGGAGACAAGGGGCAACCATCGGTGGATTGAACGACGGTGCAACGTCGGGGATGGTGGGGACGTCGGTGACGTTGGTGGATGGTTCGAAGGTGGATTATCGGTGGTTTGTCGGTGGTGGATGGACGGCGTTGGTGGGTGGACGGCGACCGTCGGTGGCTGATGTGATGGTTGATTTCGATGATGTTGGTGGATGGCGACGGTGGATGGTATGGTTAGGGTTTTATGAGAGAGATGTTTAGGAAAGTAAGGAGAGAGAGAAAGGGGATGCCACGTCGGTGAGTACTCTCACCGACTCTGTATATATATATTATTATTTTATATATATATATAACATATAAATATATAACATATATATATATATATAAATATATAACATATATATATAATATACATAAATGTATATAATATATATATACATATAATATATATAAATATATATATATGTTAGTCTATATTTATCATACCTAATTCACCGATGAGGAACTTGAACCTTGCTTCATCAAGGGCTTTGTGAACATATCAGCTAATTGATAATCAGTGGGAATGAAATGAAGTTCCACATCACCTTTAGAGACATGATCTCTTATAAAGTGATACCTAATATCAATGTGCTTAGATCTTGAATGAAGCACCGGATTGTTGGCAATGGCTATTGCACTTGAGTTATCACACAATATTGGGATCTTTGAGAAAATCTGATTATAATCACACAACTTATTTTTCATCCACAATATTTGTGCACAACAACTTCCAGCAGCCACATATTCTGCTTCAGCTGTAGAAGTAGACACCGAATGTTGTTTCTTACTTGACCAGCTCACAAGCTTTCCAACAAGTAACTGACAACTTCCAGTTGTACTTTTTCTGTCTATTTTTGAGCCTGCAAAATCAGAATCAGAGTACCCGATGAGATCGAAACCTGAGTCTTTGGGATACCAAAGACCCAGATTTATGGCACCCTTCAGATACCGAAAAATCCTTTTCACAGCAGCCAGATGTGATTCTTTAGGATTTGCTTGGTATCGAGCACACAGACAAGTAGCAAACATAATATCAGGTCTACTTGCAGTAAGATAGAGAAGAGATCCTATCATGCCTCTATAATTTGTAATATTGACAGAAACACCATTAGGATCAGAAAAGATTCTAAGAGGAGGAGCCATAGGAGTTTTCATGGTAGAGCAAGTATCAAGTTGAAACTTTTTCAGAAGATCTTTAATGTATTTACTTTGATTAATGAAAATACCTTCTGGAGACTGTTTTACTTGCAAACCAAGAAAGAAGGTTAACTCCTCCATCATGCTCATTTCATACTCTTTTTGCATGAGGGAGCTAAACTCATCACACAAGGATTCATCGGTGGCTCCAAAAATAATACCATCAACATAAATTTGAACAAGAATGATATTACCTTGTGATTTCTTGAAGAAGAGAGTGTTGTCAACTTTGCCTCGTATATACTTATTTTTAAGAAGATAGTCTGAGAGAGTATCATACCAGGCACGAGGAGCTTGCTTCAGTCCATACAGAGCTTTATCTAGCCGATACACATGATATGGATGGACTGGATCTTCAAACCCAGGTGGTTGCTTCACATACACTTCTTCAGCTAGTTCACCATTCAGGAAGGCACTTTTGACATCCATTTGGAATACCCGAAAATTCTTGTAAGCTGCATGGACAAGGAATATTCGGATAGCTTCCAATCTCGCAACAGGAGCAAAAGTTTCATCATAATCAATTCCTTCCTCTTGCTGATGGACGAGGAACTAACTTCCAGACTTTGTTTCTCTCAAATTGTGAGAGTTCTTCTTGCATGGCAATTACCCAACTAGAATCAGCTAGGGCTTCATTTATCAGCTTAGGCTCAACAATAGAAACAAAGTTGACGTATAAGCACAGGTTGCTTATGCCTCTTCTTGTTTTTACACCAACTTGAGGATCACCTATGATTTGATCTATTGGATGATCCATGGTCCACTTTAGTGCAGGAGGCAAGGGAGGAGGTAGAGAAGAGGATGAGGTAGGAATTTGAGATGGTGAGGGTAGGTTAGTGGGAGATATGGTGTTCTGGTGGGTAAGATCTCCTGTAGAGTTAGTTTCAGGAGGTGGAGAAGAAAGAGAGGGTTCAATAGATAAGGTGGTGTTTATGGGAGGCTGAGAAGGGTTGTTATCTTGTTGATCTGAAGGATTGAGTTGAGAAGAAGATGCAATTTCACCAACACATGAGTTTATCCATAGATTTAGTTCTTCTTCATTACAAGATAATGAAGATGTTTCAAACTCATCAAACTTCACATGCATGGATTCATCTATGTATTGTCTTCTCAAGTTGTAGATTCTGAAGGCTCTTGAGGAGAGAGAATAGCCCATGAAAATTCCATCATCAGACTTTGGATCAAATTTTCCAAGTTGTTCCCTGTCATTTAGCATGTGACAAGCACAACCAAATACATGGAAGAAGTCAACTACAGGTTTTCTACCATGGAAAACCTCATAAGGAGTCTTGTCATGCCTTTTGACTATGATTGACCTATTTTGAGTAAATCATGCAAAGGTTAACTGCCCAAATTTCAAAAAATAGGTTGGCAACTTGGATTCACTCAGCATTGATCTTGCAGCTTCACACAGCGTCCGATTCTTTCTTTCAACAACACCATTTTGTTGAGGAGTACGTACATCAGAGAAGTTCTGAGAGATTCCTTTTAGGTCAAAGAAATCTTCCAGAGCAGCATTTTTGAATTCTGTGCCATTATCACTTCTGATAGACTTCACCAGTTTACCATTCATATTTTCAATCTTTCTAGTAAACCTGATGATTTCTTCAGCAGCATCACTTTTGTGTTTTAGAAAGAACACCCAAGTATATCTAGAAAATTCATCGACGATTACTAGCATATACTTTTTACCACCTAGACTAGGTGTGCTTGCTGGACCACACAGATCCATGTGAAGCATTTGAAGAGGTTGAGAGATAGATGAGCATTGTTTTGTTTTAAAGGAAGTTCTGGTGAGTTTTCCTTTTTCACATGCTCCACACAACTTTTCTTTCTCAAAAACTATTTTTGGCATTCCAACAACCAGCTCTTTGTTGGAAAGTTTATTCAAGGTTTTAAAGTTTAGATGAGAGAACCTTTTATGCCACAGCCAACTTTGTTTGGCTAGTTCTTGAGAGAGGAGACACACAGCTTCTCCAATTGCACTTTCCTTCATGTTGATTATGTATACATCGTTCAGTCTGGTTCCTGCTAGTACAATCTTATTCTTCACATCAAAGACCAACCACACACACAGCTGAAACATGACCTTATAACCCAAATCACATATTTGGCTGATGCTTAGAAGATTGTACATTAGCCCCTCAACATGAGCTACTTTAGAGAAAGTGATGGTTCCATTTGATATGGTACCATATCCTTTGGTGATCCCTTTTCCATTTCCTCCAAAGGAAACAGTTGGTCCCTTTTCTTTTGAGAAGTTAGAGAGAAGAAGTTTGTTTCCGGTCATGTGTCTTGAACAACCGCTGTCCATGTAACATATATGATCTTTGTTTGGTACCTGGGGCTTTGTTCCTGAAGCAGATCCCTCAGCAGAGACAAGAGCAGTGTAGAGTGACTTTTCCATGTCTTCCAACTCATCAATTTTAGCCATGAGGCATTTTGTGACATACTCACTCTCACTCTCAGAAGTTTGCTCATCCTCCCAGCAATGAGCCTCAGCAACCAAAGTTTTACCTTTACTTTGGTTTCTTTCTTTTTCCCTCTTATATTTAGCTTTGTATTTCTTATATCTAGAGGTTTCTTTTGATTCAGTATTTTCTTTAGAAGAGTGGCTATTTCTCTCTTCAGGCTTCCTAGAAGCTGATTTGGAGAAGTCATGGCCATAAGAAGAAGAAGATTTGAGATTAGAGGAAGCTTTTGATCTGCACTCAGAAGCAAAGTGACCCTTCTTTCCACAATTGAAGCATTCTTCATTTGTTTTGTCAGAAGAGGGTTTTTGAGAAAAAGGTTTTCTATGAAATTTAGAGCGGTTTGAAGAAAATCTTTTATTCTTAAGGTTTCCAACAATCATTGCCATACTATCAGAAAGTATGTCAATGGCTGATTCTTCTCCTTCATCATCAGCAGCACTATAGTACGCATCTGATAGATGAGAAGAATCTTCCTTAATATCGTTTTCAGATTCAGAAGAAGGATAGGTGATTCTAGGAACACAAGAGGAAGATTTTGAATCACCTATTAAAGAAATAGAAGAAGATTTGATATCTTTTATAAGAGATTTTTTCTGGTTCTTGGTTTGTTCATAATGGAGAAGAGTTCCATAGAGAGCAGTTAAAGGCATTATTTCTAAGTCATTGGTTTGCTTAATGCAAGTACATATGGTTTCCCAGAAGTCTGGGAGGCAATCCATAAACTTGCAGAGAACTTCTTCATTATCATAAACTCATCCAAGAACTTTAAGATCATTGAGAAGACAGTTAAAACGATTAAAGTAGGTAGAGAGAGATTCTCCTTTTTCATGGGAGAAAAGTTCATACTTTCTAACAAGACAGATCCTGTTAGATTTCTTGACTTCTTTGGTGCCTTCATATAAGACACTTAAAGTATCCCACATTTCTTTTGCAGTGGAGAGGTTAAGAAGAGGGTGATACACTTCATCAGGAAGAGATACAACAAGAGCAGATTTGACTTTAGTGTCTAGAGCAACTAGGCGTTTATCATCTTCACTAAATTTGTTTGAAGGTTTGATGATATATCTGCCAGTTTTATCACTCCTTTCATCATCTGACTCTATATCTTTTCCTTCAGCGTCTTTTTGCGGGCCAAAGTGAACCCATATTTTAGGAATAATAGGTCCCTCACTGAGAATGTTGGGATACCTGCAATCGATCCCTTCCAAGAATAGTAGCATACGATTTTTCCATAACCCAAAGTTACTTGGGTTGAACCTTGGAGGTTTGGCCAAGGATCCTAAATCATATGTACTACTGGAAGAGGTCTGCAAAGTACCATCAACATTTGAAGTAGTAGCCATCACAGATCTAGTTTATTGAATTAAACCAACTGCTCTGATACCACTTGTTAGTCCCCAAAGGGAGATGGCTAAGCAAGTGAGGGTTTGTAGAAGGGGGGGGGGGGTTGAATACAAACACACAGAATATACTCTTTTTAAATTTTTTAATATAAATATTAAAAATTTACACACAGAAGTTTGTTGCGGAAAAGAATAGACACACTATTCTAACAAACTAAACACACAGATAACAGTAATTAACTTATACTCTAAGGAAGTTAAAACAAGTCTGTTATAACACACAGGATTGCCGGAGTCAAACAAATAATGTTGATCCCATTATAATAAGCACAATGACAATAAACAGTTAATAGCAAAGTAATATGACACGAACAATGATTTAAAGAACTTACGTAGTCATATATCTCTTGAACGTATATGTGTCAATTACAATCAGATTCAGCTCTCTCTCTATAAAATATGAATCGACTCACTCTGAAAGTAAAACCCTAATGTTGTATTTATATTGCTAGGTCTAGTCTAATTAAGGAAACAAGAGTTTAAGGAATTATAAACTTCCTTTTACAATAAAGCATATCCTTTCCTTATTTTGTCACAATTAAATAATAATAGACCTAACAATCTCCCCCTTTGTGGCAAAATGAGTTTTCATCTTCTTAGCTCGAACATGCCTTCAAATCTTCGTAGGGTTTGTCGATAGATAATTCTGTCGTCGATTATCTTGATCGCTTCTAAGAGAGAGTTTCTTTTGTCATTGCTCATCCTTGTTGCGCTCTTTCTATCTGTAGCAAGTTCTGAAGCAAGCCTGTTTCGAATTCCCCATAATGTACCGTCAGTATATGCAGCCACTTCGTGAAATCTGAGAAATCGCTTTTCTCTAGAAGCATGCATCCAAACTACACCATGTACAGGACGAGTAATGACAGTGGCGACCAAAGTACTGTCAGGTACAGGCAATGATTGATCAGGCTTAGTAATGTGTATCTTCTTTTGCTCGCTTTCGATCCCTCGTTGAAGATCATGAAGATAACTGTACCGAAGCTCTTTCTGAACATGCCTTACCACTGCCCTTAACGCCCTTTGCTCGTGTACGTTTCGGTTGCGCTTGTCTCTCAGATCGTTGTAAATGACCTCCAAGTCCATAATATCGAGATTTGCAAAATCAGCTTCATAGAAGGAATACGTTTTACCATCTTCTCTTTGAACAGTGAAAACTGGGTACTCGACTTGGAAGATCCTTGCAGTGTCTATCTTCAAAATCCCGACAACCCTGTGCCTTGAGACCACTTCATCTTGAGGTAAAGCTCTCATCCTCTGGATATGGAGATACTCTCTAACTTGAGCAGGGTCCATTTCCATCACGAGATGAATGTGTGCCAGATCATCAGGTTTTGCTTCCTTGCGGAAGATCTTTTCCATGGCTTCCTCAAGATATGGCACACGGATCTGCTGATTTACCCATTTTGATTTACTTTCTGTCAACATTCTTTGCCACCGAATCTGATGAGGTAGGAGTCTTGGTTCGTTTTGTTCCCTTAAGGCATAGTTTCTAGCTGTATGCCTCAAGTTCACATAGTCTTGCTCTTGGAGTACTGGTTCGTATGGATCTCGGAACCAGTTTCGAAGTGAGTTTCGCAGACGTTGAACATCAACTCGTTCTTCATTTTGTTCGGGATCGGCAGCTTCGGTTGGTTCGGCTGGTTCGGCTGTACTCTCGAATTTGATATCCGCAGGCTTTTCAAACGTTGGTGTATCGTCCTCTTGAGTCGTTGTAGTGCGTTGCCTTTGTTGGGTAGATTGAGCAGATGGTCTTGAAGCTGAGGCAGCAGCTGCTCTTGATCGTGATCTTGCCGTTTGGCGTGTCTCCCCCTCAGGACGAGTTGGAGCGGAGCCCGGGTCGTCCTGGTGATGTCTGGATGTAGATGTACGAACTGCCGGACGGCAAGACTTTTGGATTTCGGTGCGAAGAGCAGTAATAGCACCCAGGATGTCATCAGTTTGGCGCTGTTGGGCATTTTTCAAGTCGGCGAGCTCTTGGTCAATGTGGGCGCGGAATACATCGAACTCGTGACGAGTTACAGTGGGGATTTGAAGATTACGGCGAAGAAGACCTTCAAGCGAATCCTCCGGTTGGCCGGTTGCATTGGATTCGGCGAGCAGATTAGCATACAACATCGACATGAGTTCATCGGTGTTATACTCATATCGATGCGGGGAATGAGGTCGATCTTCGGGGGTGATGGTGGCGGTGGAGAGTGGCTGGTGCTTGGACGACTGGAGCTTGCATGAGAAGGTTCGGCTTGTACAGGAGTCGGTTCTTTAAGACGCGCAGCTTCACGAATTTGGCGCACGAAGGCTTCTCTTTCGGCTGTCATTAGGACCAGATGTTCAGCAAGGGTGTCTCTTGCCCTTTGTAAGTGAGCAGCAATGAGTGCTTCGCCTTCCGGGGGAATAGAAAATGACAGAGATGTGGTAGCAGTATGGGTAACTCCGGGATCACTTAGATTACCCGTTGACATAACAGTTGATTCAACTGTATGACCTACGTTCAGCATTGGCGAAGATGTAGCGCTGGTAGGATTTCCTCCCAATCCTCGTGGAATGTCCGGAATGGACATCACTATGGGAGTTCCGACTGGGCCACGGAGGCTCGCAGTGTGTATAGACTCGTGTCCCCTAGCTGGCTCTAGACTCGATGTGCACACAACCGAAGTCGAAGCAGGTGAGCTACTGCCTCTTGTTTCAATAGCTATGCCTCCCGAGTGGAGGGGAGCTAGATAAGGTGCTAGACTCACATGTATTGTTGGAACTGTTGGCTGTTGTGAGCCTTCAGAGTGGCTGGGGGGGGCGTGCAATTGCGCTGCTAGGTCCACAGCGACTTGTCCACTAGTCATACCCAACGAATGAGTAGGGCTAGTTGACTCGGTTACCTGGTTGGGGGATATTGGACTCTGACTCTCTATCGTTTTTGTCTCCCCTTCGCTCATGCTCACTAATTCTTTTTCAATTTGAACTTCCTCCGTTCTCCTTATCTCTCCAATTGAGGTTTCAGGGAATATGTCCGACATAGATGGGGAGGATGGATTGACTTCAAAGTCAAAGTTGAATTGAGTTTCCTCATCAGACGGTATGGGTAGGTGCGGAGGTGGGTGAACGGATGATTGGTTCAGGGTTCGGTTCAGTTGAAGACTCTTCATTTCCAGAACTGAAATCTGTGATAGAGGGTTGTGGGCCGATGCGGCTGACGGCTTGCACTTCTATTTCTTCAGTACGTTGGCGACGACAGAGCGGTTGGTTGTCAGATTCATCCTCATCCGAAGATGAAGAGCGGGGGCGGATACGTTGTCGGCTGACCAGTGTTTTGAATCGGGGGGTTAGGATAATGGGTCGAGTGCGGGGGTAGTTGGAAGTAGTTGGGTTGGGGGGGCTGATCAGATGCACCTCCCTCGTCATGTCCCCTCGCAGTACGCTCATCACCCTGGTCGGAATCCCCCTGATCCTGACCCTGCTCTTCTATTCTAGGACCCTCACCTCCCTCAATATTTCCCTCTTGGATCGGCTCTTGGGCAGGTGCAACCGGAGGTGATTGGGCCATTAATCCATGTCGGTCCATGTAGGCTATTACACTAGGTGCATTCTGATCAGCATAAGCGAGGAGCGCTTCAGGAATAGGCATGGTATAGTTGAAGACCCGATCATTTAGGCGTAGAAATTTAAGAGCACTGGTCGGGCCTAAGGGTGATCCGGCTCTTCTAGGGATGGTAGGTCGGGATGTCATCATTGCATGGATGAACAGTTGAAGAAACCGCTGAAACGGTACGAAGGCAAGATTGCGAAAGTTGGATTTGTCTTCCACTAGTTCCACAAAGTCCGTCCATGCCAGTGTGTTTGCTAGTTAGACATCGATTGACGATGGTGAATAGCGTGAACCAAATATGAGGCAGGTACGTCCTTTTGAACTGGCCAGGGAAAGATTCGAAGAACCGCAGTGCTGGCCTTGTCCATGCCAGTGTGTTTGCTAGTCAGACATCGATTGACGATGGTGAATAGCGTGAACCAAATCTGAGGCAGGTACGTCCTTTTGAACTGGCCAGGGCTTATGAAGGGTTCAGGGGATTCGTACCCGAGGGCTAGGATGTCGGCAACCAGCTGTTGGTCGGTTGCAAAGGCTTCGTATGGGTGTTCGGCTGTGGCGAGCGGTAGGCGGAGAATGCGGCGAATCCTGGCTGGAGTTAGGCGGGTGACAAAGTCATCGATTTGAGCAGTGAAATGATGGTCACCTTCGTCCGGATGGTATGTCAGTGTGTACCAGAATTGCTGGAGGTAGAAAAGGGTACTCGGTGGTCTAGTGCAAAGGCAAAGCGAAGCGGATGTCGTTGAAGAATGTCAAGGATGATTTGGTGTTCGAGAGTGATACCAAAATCTAGACGGTGGTTGTTCAGTTTGATTTGTCGAAGGTGAGCTCTCGGCATCAAGAGGTCATCCCGGTTAGCTGCGTTGATGCTCGGTTCTGTCAGCGTTCGGATGGCATCGGATTTTCATCATCTGACATGTTCGGATCGTTCATGGCTGCCATTGGTCTCTGAAATAAGAAAGTTAGGCAAACCAAATGTAAAGTTAGTGTATTGAGTCTTTAACAAAAAAAAATTCTAAGTCTTTTTATCGAGTCCCATTGGGTCGATAACAATTGTTATCGAGTGCAATGGGATCGAGGAAAAAATGTTGTCGATTGAAGGAGGATCGACAAAAAGACTTGTAAAAAGTTAAGATCAAACCTGTGGAGGGGTTGTCGAGTCAATGAGAATCGAGAAGAACAGGTTATCGAGTGCCTAAGGGTCGATGAGAAGACTTGAAGACTTTTCTAATGAGACTCGATAATCCTTCAAAGAGCATGTTGTCGATTCTATGAGGGTCGATGAAAGGACTTGGACAATGTAAGGGCAGGATATCGATCCAAATAACTTGATGAGAGCACTTAGTAATTTTCATCGACCTGTTGATAGTCGATAACAAAAGTTATCGAGTTCCAAAGGATCGACAAAAAATACTTGGTGGTTTTCATCGAGCCTATTATAGTCGATAAGAAATGTTATCGAGTCATAAAGGCTCGATAAAAAACACTTGGTGTTTTTCATCGAGTTTATGATATTCGATAAGAAAAGTTATCGAGTCATAAAGGCTCGATAAAAACACTTAGTGATTTTCATCGAGTTTATGATGTTCGATAAGAAACGTTATCGAGTCATAAAGGCTCGATAAAAACACTTGGACAAAATGATTGTGTTCTTGGCAAGGTTCAAAAAGGCGTGAGGCGTGGCGTGGCGGCGAGGTCAAGCCTTAAGCCTTACGCGCCACGGCGAGGACGTGGCGTTTTTCAAGGCGTGACACAAGGCGGAAAATTTACATGTCATATACTACAATTATATATAAAGATATATGTTTTCTACATAAAATCTAATCAGATAATGATATTAAAATATGTGCATTCATATTAGAATAAGAAAAATCATATAATTATTATTATAAAAATAGCTTTATGATTAAATATTTAAAATATAACTTAAAATAAATAACTTTACGACTTTATTTTAATCGTGAGACCATAACGTTTATAAAATTCGTGTAATTGTGAGTAATGTGATTAATAAGTGTATAAAAGTGTAAAATTTAAAGTTAACTGTAAAAATACAAAAGATAAAAATAGAAAAAAACTAAAAAAAATAATTTTTTTGAAAAAAATCCATGCCATACAAAAAAGCGCACGCCGCGGCGCGCCATGGCGCGCCTCAAGCCGCCATAACGTAAGCCACGCCTTATGGAAACGTTATGGGTTGTTTCGTAACGGCGAAGACGCGTCTTACGCCATATCGCGCCACGACGCACGCCATGGCGCGCCTTTTTGAACACTGGTTCTTGGTCACTGCAACGAGACTCGATAAAAACTCAAAAAGCTCAGTTATGACTCGATGAAAACTCATAAACCAGAGTTAAAATTTCTAAGGCTTAGATTCCAAACAGTGCCTAAAACTAGGGCAAATTCCTTTTACTAGGTGCGATTAGTGATAAAGAACAAGAATAATAAAGGACTTAAGGCCAAAACCCATTATTTACCCACGATTTTGACTGATGAACAGTCAAAATCGGAAACCCATATAAAAATCCCAAAAAAAAACGAACAGTCAATCATGAAAAAACGGATCATGCAACAGATTTAAGTACTAAGAGCAAGAATTAAAGATGATAAACGGAGAATTACGAACCTGGTGGTGCTTTCGGATCTGAAAAACTCAAAGTTGTGAGATTCTGATCTTGAGAGGGTTTTTCAGAGAGGGAAATTCAAAAAAAACTTGGGGAAGAAGACTGTGTAGGAGTGGGGCCTGATGTCTTTAAATAGTGGTCATAGAGTGATGACACGTGGCAGTTAGTGATTGGACCGATGAAAAACTTCCCATTATCAAGATGTCGATTGGGGAGGTTATCGAGCCAGAGGGGGTCGACAATCCCATTGTTGTCGGGCCCTTAGGGGCCGAGAACCTGACTTAATAATTTTTTTTTTTTAAAGAACTTAAAGACAGAAAACAAATATAAGGCTCCCCCTTAATGAGTGCATACAGTGGTGTGCTCCCCCTAGGAATGTGAATGGATCGGAAAATGTACCTTGTTGCTCCCCCTTGAATGATGAACCATGGTGATATACACAGCGAGGTAAAAGTAAAAAAAATGAAAGAAAAATTTGAAAATACGAAACTGTGAGATAAAGGTCAAAATCTAAAAAAATGAGAACCCAAGTGTTATGCAAATTGACTCAAAGAGTAAATGTCAAAAACCCTTGGATAGACGTTTTTAAGGATTTTGAGGCACACTGATTTGGGATAATCAGGTTTTAAGATTGAGCATTCCCAACTTGGATACTAGGAACTGGAATCGTTTCTCATCCAGTGCCTTGGTAAACAAGTCGGCAAGCTGAATTCCGTATTAACAAAGTATAGTTTAATTGTACCTCTTTCGACGTGATCCTTGATGAAGTGATATCGAACGTCGATGTGCTTTGTCTTCGTGTGTTGAACCGGGTTGCTTGAAATGGCTATGGCACTTTTGGAGTCACAATAGATGGGAATCTTGTTGAACCAGAAGCCATAGTCTTTGAGTTGAGTGCGCATCCATAGGACTTGCGAGCAGCAGCTTGCGGCAGCGATATATTCGGCTTCCGCGGTAGATGTGGAGACGCATGCTTGCTTCTTGGACGACCAGCTGACCAATTTGTCTCCAAGGAATTGAATATGGCCCGAAGTGCTTTTACGATCGAGCATGCATCCGGCGTGATCCGAATCTGAAAAAGCAGTTAGCTCGAAACCCGTATCCTTGGGATACCATAGACCAAGATTAGGTGTACCTTTTAAATACCGGAAAATCCGTTTGATCGCACTGAGATGATATTCCTTTGAAGATGCTTGATATCTCGCGCATAGGCAGGTGGCAAACATTATGTCCGGACGACTAGCCATAAGATACATGAGAGAACCAACCATGCCCCATTAATTTTTAGAATCCACATCTTTTCCCGAAGGATCAGCGTGTAGTTTTGAACCCGGGGACATGGGTGTACCAATCGGAGAACATGACGTCATGTTGTATTTACACAACATATCCGAGATGTATTTTGATTGGTTGATGAATATTCCAGTAGAAAACTGTTTAATTTGAAGACCAAGGAAAAAATTCATCATTCCCATCATGCTCATGTTAAATTTGGCAATCATGAGTTCAGAGAACTCTTTGCATTGCCTTGGGTTAGTCGAGCCGAAGATGATGTCCTCCACGTAGACTTGAATGAGCATAATGTCACCTTTGTCCTTTTTAATGGAAAGAGTTGGATCGATCTTACCTTTGGAGTATCCGTTTTTCACTAAATAGGTAGATAAACTATCGTACCATGCGCGGGGAGCTTGTTTCAATCCATACAGAGCCTTGTCCAGAATGTAGACATGATCTGGTTTGGAGGAGTCGACAAACCCGTCGGGCTGAGAAACATAGACTTCTTCACGCAGAACACCGTTTAAGAAGGCCGTCTTGACGTCCATTTGGAAAACCACAAAGTTCTTATGTGCCGCGTAAGCCAAGAACATTCGGATTGCTTCAATACGGGCGACGTTTCGTCGTAGTCAATGCCTTCTTGTTGACGGTATCCTTTGGCGACAAGTCTAGCTTTGTTGCGTATGACGACTCCATCTTCATCTTGCTTGTTCTTGAATATCCATTTCGTGCCGATAATGGTCTTGTTTCGAGGACGGGGAACAAGGCGCCATACTTTTAGACTTTCAAATTGATTGAGTTCCTCTTGCATTGCCACAATCCAATCAGGATCATTCATTGCCTCATGAATGGATGTGGGTTCAATCTTGCTTATGAATGAAGAGAACATGCAATCATTGGCTGAGGCGGAACGCGTTGTAACTGGTCGGTTTGGATCTCCGATAATTTGTTCAACAGGATGAGAGCGGGTCCATTTGGTTGTATGAAGAAGCGGTTGAAATGCATTTGGATCCGGGGTGTCATCTTGATAAGAACCTAATGGAAGATCTTGAATAGATTCCAAAGATGGGGCCACGTTTGATGATCTTGTGGCACTTGAGACATCCGTCGGTGTTGAAGTGGATGGTGGGGGAGAGGATGTCGGTTCCGCAGGATTTGGTTGAACAGGTGGTTGAGGTTCAGGTGGTACAAGAGGAGCATCCGATGAAATAGTTTGATCGGGTGGAGCAGTCGTAGAGGTGCTTGGAGATGCAGCAGTTGAGACGGTTTCCGTTGTAATTGGCGGTCCGGAAAGATCCGAGGTCTAGGCAATCTCCAAGGTAGGCGGGGGAATCTGGAGAGAAGTATCAGTGGACGGTCCAAAGTAATCCGAGTAGAAGTACTCGAATAGGTCATCCAGATTTGACATGGCAGTTTTGGACGATGAAGGTTCAGCGGGGTTGGGGGCAGGTTCCGAATGAATGTGATCGGAAGCTAGTATACCGGTGAGTGTGGGTCCAGAACTGTCGTGTTCAGGAGCCATTTCGGCGTTTGGATCGAATTGTACATTAACGCTTTCAGTGACGCAACGTGCATGTTTTATGTAAACCCGATAAGATGATGCATTTGGTGAGTATCCGAGAAAGTAGGCTTCATCGGCTTTCGGCTTGAGTTTCCCACGATCTTCTTTTTCATTGAGTACGAAGCAACGAGTGCCAAACGTTCGAAGATGCTAGATTGAAGGAACGCGATCGTAGACCAAGTGATAAGGTGTCTTGTTGAAGCGTTTGTTGATGATGGAGCGGTTTTGAGTATAGCAAGCTGTGTTGATAGCTTCGGCCCAAAGGTGGAGAGGAAGCTTTGAGAAAGTAAGAATAGTGCGAGCAGCTTCAACTAGAGTTCGATTTCGGCGTTCGACCACACCGTTTTGTTGTGGAGTACGAGCTGCAGAGAACGTGTGGGATATACCAACCGATTCGAGGTAACCGTCAAGGGTACGGTTTTTGAATTCAGTTCCATTGTCGGTGCGGATGGTTTGTGCAGTATGTTCTAGCTTGACTTGAATGGCTTTGAGAAACGTGATGATGGTGTCGGGGGTTTCATCCTTTGATCGAAGGAACTTTACCCATGTGAAGCGAGAGAAATCGTCCACCATCACTAGAACATACTTTTTACCATGTATGCTTTGAGTCCGCGTCGGGCCGCACAAGTCCATATGAATGAGTTGAAGAGGTCGAGTCGAGCTGTGAACTATCTTGGGTTTGTGAGAGACCTTCTTCATCTTTCCCATCTCGCATGCGTCACAGAGATGTGGTTTGTCGAATTTAACAGATGGGAGGCCGGTGACTAATCCGTGGATGGAGAGGCGATTGATGTTCTTGAAGTTCAAGTGAGATAAGCGACGATGCCATAACCAGGTCTTTGGACTAGAAACGTTTGATAGAAGACAAACACTTGAGGGGCGTTTACTTGGGAAAGATCGATCGTGTAGAGGTTGGACTTGCGAATGCCGGTCAGAAGCTCCTTTCCATCAAACGTGCGAACACAGCATCTATCGGGTCTGAAATTTACTTCGAGTTGCTTGTCACAGAATTTTCCAATGCTCAACAGGTTGTGGCTTAGCCCTTGTAAAGAGATGTTGGAAATGGTGATGTTGTTTTGAATGATATCCCCATATCCTTTTATCGGTGCCAAGTGATTGTTGCCAAATTTGACGAATCCGCCCTTCTTTTCAGTGTAGTTGGCAAGCAGCTCCTTTTGTCCGGTCATGTGTTTGGAGCATCCGGAATCTAAGTACCACACATGACCGATCTGCATAAAATCAGGCAGATTTAGGTACCCATTTGTAAATGGGTCCATCATGGTTAGTTGACTTTGCACCCTTGGGTACCCACTTGTGGTGAGACTTATAGGCGTTAGTCATTTGATTTCTCGGACCCGATTTAAAAATGGATGATGAATGATAAAATTTGTGATTAAATGAATTATGCATGTCCGGAAAATAACCATAACCATAATCAATAGGAGGTTTGCGAACAAAATCATCCACACCGCAATTAGAGCAACAAATTTTATTACGAGAAAATTTGATTAAATGTCTAAATGAATGAATTTGATAAGGAAAATGAAATCTAGAATTGTTTCTTTTGACATTGGAATGTAAAAACTTGTCTTCATTGCGGGGTGTTTGCTTTGTAGTATGCGTTCCCTTTTTGACCCAAACCGACTTGGTTTCTAAAGTATGAAGCGCTGAAACATTGAAAGGAACACGGTTAGTATGGTTTTGGAAGACATGATTGGTTTCGTTTGTTTATGAGTGGTTGGATTTTGACTTGTGGAACAGTCCGTTGGTTCAGTAGGTAATGAAACTGTTTCCATAGGTTGTTTGCCTTTGTCTAAGAATTCAGTGTGAGTAGGAAGTACAGGATTGAAATCAAACTCATCACACATGTCATTTAAACACTCGTCCGATTCAAGTGAAGACTGGTTAGAAAGGGCATCTAATTCAGCATTGATTTGTTCGTCGGAATAGGAACATTTTTGTTTTGGAAGATTGGAATTTGGATCCATTTTGAACAACTCTTCGCAATTATCTAAATAATTGCTAACGAAGGCTTTACAAGTTGAAACGTTTGAGATAGTATCATTTTCACGAGTTTTGTTCAATTGTAAAGTCTCGTTCTCAAGTTGTTGTATTTTAAACAAAAATGATTCCTTTTCCTTTTCCGCTAAAGAACGTTCAGATTCTAACACTCGTTTGAGTTGAATAATTTTCTTTTCTAAAAATAGAGTGGGAATGTACGGTTTACATTCAGGAATCTTGTTTTGAAGTTCTTCGGCTGAATAAGATGGAAAGTAGTTGTTTGGAAGAGATTCACTTGAAGATTCCTCTTCTACTATTTGAGGATAGCAGAAAGGTATTTGAAAATAGTTTGTGTTTTGTCTCTTCCAATCTTCTCTTTCCTCAACACTAGGGTCCGGTTTCATAAATTGAATTTGGTAATCTGGACCAAGGTTCAGATATTCGAATTTATAAATCGTCGGAGTATTATAGATAGCCTTTGCTAAGTGTTTCGGGTTTTCAAAACCTAATCCGGATTTGGAGCTTAAATCTTTCGGTGCATTTAAGTGAATAGTGTGTTCAGTTTGACCAAGCTTGTAAAGTTTTAATTCCAACGTTTCGAGTTTTTCTAATAAATCTTGTCTTTGAAAACTGACAAAGTCAAACTTTGATGAAAATTTGGCAGTCTCATTCCTAGATGTTTGAAGTTGAAGTGTGAGATCAGATATTTGTTGTTGGAAAAGATCATTTTCTTCTTTTAAAACCATTTTCTCCGTTTCGAGATTGTGTGTTATACTTTGAGTAGTGACAAGGTCGGTTTGCATAAGAAGCAATTGTTTATGGTTATTCTCAAGGCTTGCTTCTAAATTGGAAACCAAGAGTTTCTCGGTTTTCAATTTGGAGTGTAATTCCTTTAATTGACACATTAAATCATGCATTTGAGATACAAAAGAGTCATAGTCAGAAGGGCTTACCTCGGGTGTGTAGTCGGAAGCGTGAGAAGGAGTGTCATCAGAGTAAGCCATTAAGCTGAAATGTGCTTGAGTATCCCCTTCCATGTCATCTTCATCATCTTGATTAAGCCGACTTTACCGGCTTCTTTTTGTTTGGACAGCATCAGTTTGTAAGTGAAGTAGTTAGAGTCATTCACTATTGGCTTCTTGCATTCCCTTGCGTAGTGACCAGATTTGCCGCAGTTGTAGCACAGACTTCTTTCACCCTTGAACTTGTCTTCAGGCTTGGGTGTAGGGCGAGGTTCTTCTCTTCTTGGTTTAGGTTCAAACATGGCCTTTCGCTCATGATTATTAGATCCCGAGGCATACCTTTGTTGATTGGGATTTGAGCGACGTGAGAACTTTTGTCGAAAAGATTTTGTAAGGAAGGCCAGTTGATGTTGAAGTTTGGCAATTTCTGGATCATAGTCAAAATCTTCGTCTTCTAATTCGGGAAACATCTCTTGAGGAGCGGAAGAGAATTCTTTTGCCATTAATGCGATTGGATCCGAGTTCTTCTTTGAATTTAACCCCATTAGTTCGAGAACCTTCTCTTCATCTTGTTGAAGGGTTTCATAGACTTCATGAAGGTCAAGGTCAGCAAGATATTTGTTGTGTTTGATTTGATTAGCAAACCGGCGCCATTCCGGTTGAAGATTGCTAACAAATTTAACATTGTTTTCGATCTTTGTCTTACGAATTTCGTTTTTGCTAAGTTCGTTCACCAGTTGTACAAAACGGGTATAGGTGTTCGTAAGACTTTCTCCATCTTTTGCCTTGAATTCTTCATATTGAGAAATGCAGTTGGTGATTTTGAGTTGTGTGCCAATCTTCGTTCCAAGCATAAATTTCTCTATGACTTCCCACATTTCTTTGGCCGTCTTCTTGTAGCTATCAATGCTCATGTAGATCTCATTTGGAAGGCTCATAAGTAGATAAGAACGGGCAAGTTGGTCACCTCTCATTATCCTCTTCTCGTTTGCATCCCATGATTTTTGAGTTTGACTTCCCTTCGTGCGGGCGTAGGAGGAGTGTTGTTTGGCATAGCAGGATACTCCTGATAAAAAGGTGGAGCAGGACCCTCTTTGATTGAACTCATGATCTCATCGGCATAGTCATGGCGTTCAATGAAATCAAGGAATCTATCCTTCCATTGAGAATATTCTCCCGGAAAGAGAATTGGAGGCTTGGTGTCTGATCCAATGGCCATTGCTTCTCGGGTGGTCATTGTACTTTTTGGTTGGACCTCGATCAATGAGTTTTTAAAAATTTCTGAGTTGACGCTTGAAACAGTAGGTTATTATCGAGGGACAAAGGAGGACGAAGAAATATCCGGGTGTGAGGTGCTCGATGAAAATTGTTATCGGGTGACTAAGGATCGATAATAATTGTTATCGAGTGAATAAGACTCGATAAAAATTGTTGTCGAATTGAATGAGACTCGATATAAAAAGTTATCGAGTGAACAAGACTCGATAAAAAAATGTTGTCGAATTAAATAGACTCTAAAAACAATTCTCGAGTGAACAATACTCGAGAAAAAAATGATTAAAGAAATTTATCTAACACTGACCTACTCGATCAAACTTTTCTCAATTCAATAGGACTCGACAAAAAAAAATTCTTTAATTCTGAGTTTTCTGTTTATTGAAAAACCAGAAAACAAAAACACAGTGTTCTTGACTAAAAAGAACTAGTCTTTTTATGGACAAGACTGTCTGGGTTTTCGAGTTTCTTATTTGTTCAATCACAGAAAATATCAAAATTACGAGAGTTTATGATTTTTACTAAGGAAATCTTTAGTAAGAAAAGCTGCAGGAGTCACAAGCTCCTGAGTTTTCTTATGTAAAGATATTCAAAAGTAAATAAAATAAACTAAAGTAATTTTAACTAAACAGAATTAAATATTTTATATAGGAGTCGATAAAAATTCAAGATTTAAACAGTTGAATCGATAAAAATTCAATCAACAGAAGAGATATTCGATAAAAATTCAATAAGTCGAGAAAAATTTAAATCGATAAAAATACAGATATACTTAATCAAGAATAACACACAAAAACTGATATAATGATCGAGAAAAATTCATTGAGCAGATATGAGTTTGTCGACAAAAAAAAATAAGAAGTTTTATCGGGTAAAGCGTGACACAGTATGACTCGACAAAATTTCAATGAACAGTAGATCTTGCAGAAATAGAAAACAATACCTTCTGTTTCGTGGTTTGCTCAGAAAATCGTAAAAACTCGTGATCTCATGCTCTGATACCACTTGTTGATCCCATTATAATAAGCACAATGACAATAAACAGTTAATAGCAAAGTAATATGACACGAACAATGATTTAAAGAACTTACGTAGTCATATATCTCTTGAACGTATATTTGTCGATTACAATCAGATTCAGCTCTCTCTCAATAAAATATGAATCGACTCACTCTGAAAGTAAAACCCTAACGTTGTATTTATATTGCTAGGTCTAGTCTAATTAAGGAAACAAGAGTTTAAGGAATTATAAACTTCCTTTTACAATAAAGCATATCCTTTCCTTATTTTGTCACAATTAAATAATAATAGAGCTAACAAGTAATCATTTATATGTTCAATTTGACACACATCTTTAACTATAGTGTTTGAAACTTACAGTTGATTATGTTCTTTGTATTCTCATATCAAGGCCCTGCAAAACATGGATTATTCAGATCTTGGAGAGGGTTCAACTCTTTTGGGTCAAAGGTGAGTCAACAACCATGTGTTCTGCAATTTAAAGTACATGTATACATTCATGCATCTTATTATGTCTATATAGTTGGATATGTTGCAAGGATGGATTTTTATTTCATTAGCTTCTATAGTCTTAGTATTCTATTCAACCATTTATGGTTTGTAGTACTTCAATGTTGACCAATCCATGTCTAATCTGCTTCTTAATAGTTTTGTTTTGCACTGCACCTCACACAATATCTTGATAGAGATGTTTTTTTATATGTTTGGTATTGGGATAAATGGTGAAATGTTTAAATACCGGGAAACGTGGATTTATTTGCTTCCACGGTTCTATATTTTCACTTTTTGAATAGTGGTAAGGACTGAGATTCTTACTCTGTAAATGATGTGATGATTCTTACTTGGTTAGTGTTCTCTTGGTAAATTGTTGCTTATGATGTTGTTTTGATGGACTAAAATAATACTTGATAAAGTAAGTGATAAGTCTCTAATCTTACAAGTAAGTGCTTATCGGGTAAGTGTTAGGGTAAGCGGCCCCTAAATGATTTTTTTCTCATTGTTATATTTGATCCATTATGGGGGCCAAATCAGTGTGCTATAAAATAAATATTCATGTTTTAGTTGAATGGGGAAATACCATCGTATTTATGTGTTTTTATCCTATTTTAATTTGCAAGAAACAATTTTTAATGTATCCTCATTTCTTGTGCAGTTTGTTGTGTATCCGCAAGGTTGCAATTTTGCAAACAATTATGTTGAAGATTTTAGTTCTGGTACTGTCTTCGGTAGTGGATGCAGTAAAAATGTGTTACTAATGTCGTTACTAGCGTTCTGTATGGTTTGGGGTTAAAGCAACAAAGGCAAAGAATCGTGTAGATTGTAGGGCATGGCATGAAATTATGGTTGTTTGTGTGTTTCTTATTACTAATGATCCTAGCCTTATGAGATTATTTAATTAATTGAATGGACATTGAGTTTTTTTTAGTTTGTTGTTGGTAAAAGCAATTTCGATTTTTATATATAGTTTGACAAAAAATGTAATTCGGTATATAATATGTTTTGGTTGGACAATTTGTTTTTTTAACTTTAGTTTCTTTTGATTTAATAAACATTTACTTTGTGTTGTTCCGCTGATCTATTCAAAGTTTATCATTGGGTTTATAATCTCTTTTATGTTCAAATATGGGTATTTGCCATTTTAATTTTTGGCTTCACATTTTTTAGGCACTGGATTTGTAAAATAGATCGTTTTAGTGGATTAAAAGAGATGCAGTTTAAGTTTGTGTGATAAGAGTCGTCAAAGCTATTGCATATCCCACCGCATTGCGTGGGTATACAACTAGTTATTTAAAAAGAGATGGTTTAATAGTTTTTTATTCAAAAAAATAATGGGAAAATTCCAAAAAAGACCAATGGACTTTCGTGTTTGGAACGATTAAGTCCTTGGACAATTATTTGAAATGAATAAACCATTGGACTTTCTGAAACCTGTTAAATAAATCCTTTGATTTTTTAAAACTTGTTAAATACATCCTTTTTTGAATGTAATTGAACAAAAACTAGCGATATCGCAAAAATGTAATCGAACAAAATGTCAAACACCACTTTGTGAATCAACTGGAAAACCCCATGTTAGATTGAAAAACGAATTCAGAGTCCACTTATCTCTGTTCATCTCCTGGGCAGTCATTTAAATGTTATATGGAGCAACTTCCTTTGTATCACCACTATTTTGATAATTTAGGGATTGGGTGGTGCACACAATTTTTGCACATGATTTTATAGCTAAAAATTCTTCAAAAGGAATCCAAGTTCTCCAAAGGGTATCCTTAAATGGTGTTAATTTTGATATGAACAATTTCTAGAATCTATGAAGCCATAGAAACGGTGAAGATGGAAGACAAAACAAAGTTAACAAGAGAATGGAAAAATGAATGAAATTTTGTAGCTATTTTTCAAGCAAACTTCCATCAAAATCCCGAATTTTTAGTTTTTTTTTAATTCATAGTTTTACCTGTTATACAAGGTTGCAGGTTAAGTTTTTAGGTAATAATGATGTATTTGACAAGTTTTTAAAAGTCCAAAGATTTATATAACATGTTTTCGAAAGTCTAGTGACTTATTCATTTTAAAAAATTGTCTAAAGACTTAAATCATTCCAAACAGAAAAGTCTGTTGGAGATTATTAGATTTTTCTCAAAAATAATTAAGGGAATGGATAGTTCATCAATTTTTTCTAAACTTTTCCTTTGTTTAAAAACAATTTTTTATTATAAACATTTTATATATCCATCATAAATAAAATTTCTTAAATTAAAATACATATTAAATAAAAAAAAAACATAATTTACCTTCCATGTATGCTCATTTGACCTCTTTCAATCACCATTATTTCAATAGCTATAATTTGTAACTAATTATAGTAGGTAGGTCGATACTAGTAGCAAATTTTTGGACAATATCTTACACACAACATTTTGTGTTTTGAAGTCGATCCTAACAACAATTTTTTTGACAATATCTTGGACACGACATTTTGTGTTTTTGAGGTCGATACTAACAGGTTTCAATTAAACTTCCCAAAAATGCCAACCAGTTAGAGCAATATGCCTAAACAACACCTTCAATTAAACTGGATTGCTTTGTTCCAAAATCCCAAATTTCCCACATCATTATAAAAGTAGTAATTCACACATCTTGACACATATAATCATAAATCCAAAGATAATTAAAAACAATTTAATTAAAATCATCATATCATTAGACCAAAGATGTGATACAAATCCCAATTTCAAACACCAACTATTGATTATAGTGCCAAAATGCGGCAAGATAAAGCCACCATAACAATTTGGATTTGCAAAAAGAACACTCAAAGAAAATATTTTTACAAACTTGTTTGCATTAAGTTTCCCTATACTAACTTGCCCACTAGATAGAAGATAGAAAGCCAAATATTGGGTAAGATAAAGTCTACCAAGATAGTACCATTTCTCATCTGCAAATTGTGTCTTTAAAACTCTTGGGAAGCAGAACCAATCTCACCTTTATCTTTACCAACCTTCTTTGGTAGCAAAGTCTGATTAATGTTTGGTAAAACACCACCATTTGCAATTGTTACAGAGCCCAACAACCTGCTGAGTTCTTCATCATTTCTTACTGCCAATTGTATGTGCCTTGGGATTATTCTAGTTTTCTTGTTATCCCTTGCAGCATTGCCTGCTAACTCCAAAACCTAAATCCAGAAATCAAAAGGATTTGTTTATGAACAATTAGAACAAATAATACATTTTTATTTGCAAATCAATGTGAACAAAACTTTAGCCAAACCTAAAGGAAAAAAAGAAATCAAATAAATAACTGATTTTGTAATTGAAAATGAAGAAAATGTAGAGCACAATTGAACCAAAATGGCATTTCAATTCAAAACAAAGAAGTCAAAATGATTTTTTTATGAGCAATTAGAACAAATAAATCTATTGGAATGAATTCAATAATATATAATCATTGGCAAGTCAAAGTGAACAAAAATTTTTAATCAAATAAAAATCCGATTTCGTCACTCATAACAAAGAAAAAGGTAAGAATCTGTTTAGATAAAGCCTAAATCAGTTGAACAAGAAATGCAGAGCACAATTAAACATTACGATTGCAACAAAATTGCATTTTGAATACAAAACAGAACCGATGAGTGAGAAAACAGATACCAACTCAAACACAAACAGATCAAAATGAAAAGAGATATAACCATAAATCCAAATTCAGTAAATAAAAAAGACGGAAAACGAAATCGGTGACAGGAAAGTACCTCAGCGGCGAGATATTCAAGAACGGCGGATAGGTAAACCGGAGCTCCGGCACCTACACGCTCAGCATACTTTCCGGCCTTAAGAAATCTAGCGATCCTACCAACGGGAAACTGAAGACCGGCCTTGGAAGATCGAGAAACAGATTTTGTCGATTTAGGTTTTCCTCTTCCTCCTTTCTTGGCATCGGAATCAGATTTGGAACTCATGTTCTTGAAGCGAGATAGATCTGAATGATAAACCCTAACCCTAGTTTTCAGAAAGCGGTAGAGACTTTTGATTTGGTACTGAACATGAAAGCATTAAGGGTACGCCGTACATATTTATAGTAGAAGTTTCTTCGTTTTGATTGGTTGGATCAACTCGACCAGGATTGCCAGCGTGGCACTCTCGTTCCTTCTATTCTTTCTTTGCGCGGGAGAGGGATAATTTTTGGAGCCCGCTAGATTTTGTGAAATACCAAAGATACCCCTGAATGTATCTTAAGTTAAAAATAGTGTAAATTACAAAAATCATCCCCAAGGTTTGTTATAGATTTGGTTTTAGTCCCTTTGGAAATGCAGAGATGGTCATTAAGGTTTCATCTTCGTTGCGGTTTTTGTCATTGGTCTTTCGGTCTGTTAGAAATACTCGTTAAGCACTCTCACATTCTAGTAACTTGACGAACATTTCAACCAGTTTAGATGTTTTTAAATTTAAAAATAATATAGTTAAGTGCAGGGGCAGATCTATGCTTTGGATTGTGGTAGCCCGTGAAACCATAAAACTAGAGGAACTAAGTGGAAAATTTTCAAGATATATAAGTATGAAACATAAGAGCATTTTCAAAAGGTTCCTCAAAATTTACACAAAATAGAGAACTAAAAATTTATACAAATTTCCTATTTTTGAGAATTCAACATTAATTTTAATATTAAAACATTGCATTCATCTACTAAAATATTATTTGTCTCTCTAAATATTTATTTTCAAACATTTCTATTGTTGTTCTCATTTGTAATCATTTTTGGAGTGATCTTCATGTTTGGAGAATTTCTATCTCCTACTTTCTCCACTTTGGATTGGAGATAGTTTTTGGAAGCTGTTAGAGGAAAACGTTGACTTAAAATCTATATTTTCTTTGTTTTGAATAAAGTTGTTGAAGTCTTGAAGATGCTCTAAATTATTTGGGTTGAAACCATAAACATTAAAACCTCTAGCAGTTTAAATGAAAAATTAAGAAATAAATCATATCCATGATAAATATGAAATTTGAGGATGATGGATGAAAATCACTTACCTTTTAATTTACTTTGATTCCTTTTTCCATATTTATTTTATACCCTTATCATAATAATTAATTAATCAATTATTAGCTAAAATACATTTAAAATGTATTTTTTTTTACAAATTACATCGTTAGAAAGGTCTCGTCGATACCTTTGAAATGAGGCCAATATTGAATATTTTTAAAACTAATTATATTTTAACGTTAACACAAATAAAAAATAACATATTTTTAACGTTAGTTGCATGCATGTATCATCACGAGCAGATCGAAAATCCACATGACGTGGTGTAGTATCCTGTTCAACGACATATTTTATTCTATAGTGTGTATTTTTTTTAAGTTCGGTAATGGTGAAACCATAACCATTGAAAGTTTAAGGATGTGAGTATAGTTTTATAAAGAAAAACATAAAAAGTTTTTCAAAGTGAGAATAATTTAATAGTATTTGAGATTAATTTTTGTTAGTAACTAATTTATTGTTTTATTTTATATTTTTTTTACATTATGATAGTCTTTTGGAAGGGTGTCTCATGCTATGTCTGGACTAATCCCAACTAATTATAACTGCAAAAAACCAGCTCTCTGATAGACTCAGATATCACAATTATTGTGTACGTACGGAATCGAACATGGGAAGACGAGATACCTAGGACCTCAATAATTACGCCACAACTTTTGTGGCTATATTACAATAGTTAATTGGTGCAACCACTTCAAAAAGGATATATAGATCCGCCTCTGGTTGAGTGTACAAATTTTTAAAGGTAATGTACAAGCATTTAACGCTTTTTTACAAAATTAAAGCATAAAACTAAATCATCCCTAACATGACACTACCTCCTTTTTGGCATCCCCCTCTATGTTATCCTATTTTTCCTTCCCTCACCCTATGTGATGTATTTGATGATTTGTTATCCCGACAATCAAACTAATCATGAAACAATGAGAGAGAAACTGAAATCGATGATGTAAAAAGGTGATAGGTGTGAAGTCCGACAAATAATAAGATGTATAAATAGATTATTTACCTTTGATGCATAACAAATTATGATAACGATAATTATGATTGTCTTCATATTAACCATGAGTCTGATGCGTAATCACGTAGATATGTATTGAAAGCATTAAAGGAGCGGGTGGATGATTGATAGGGCCGTCAATTAGCATGCTAAATCTTGGTTTTTGAACAGGGCTCCGAAATGTTGGGGCCCAATTTTACTTGCAACTGGGTCTGGATTTATATAGCCCCACGGTTGTATAATTCCTTTCAAAATAAAAAATGACTATTTAGTTCGAGAATTTGCCGATCAAAAACAAAAACAATTATTTGATATTCTTCTCACTTTATCATATTGAACGACTTTTGTTTATTACTAATTTAAGACGATCTATATATAGTTTTAGTACGAGTGTAACAGGGCCTCCAAAAAAATTACGACGGCCCTGATGGTTGATTAAAATAAGTATGAAATTAAATTAAAATGTTAAACAATGATGAGATGTATTCTAGTAAATTTCACATCAATACATAACATTAAAACATTGACCCGTATCAATATTTCACTAGCCAAAAGAAGATAAATCATAAATAGTGTGAGTAGAGTAGCTCATAAACTATGCTCTAACTAGCTAATTAGAACTAGTTACAGGCTTGTCAACAATTATTAATTCTATTTAGGGTTGTACGTGGGTTGGTTGGACGATTTTCGACATTTTTATAACTCAGTCCAATTTTGACGGTCTGTAAAAATTTCAATCAAACCCTACAGGTTCAAATGTAGAAACCCATCCCTTTAATGTGGGTTGAATCAGGCTGGGTTGGGTTGTCGAGTTAGTAGCTACATAAATTTGACAAATGAAATACTTTATAAGACTTAACTTTATAGGACCAAACTATAATACAGTATCGTGGAAATCCTCAAACGAGGTATAGATTATAAAGGAGCAGTGGGCAGTTCATCGTCGAACTCGTTAAAGTTCTACCTTTACAAGACAAGAAAGCATCAACGATACCTATCCCGGTTGAACTTGCAAAAGAGATGTGTAAATCGTACAATACGACTATCTTTGGATATTTCTTGGACCCCGGTTACATTTTCCAGTTGTTCTTCGATCTGTGAAGGCAACTTGGAATAAGTTTGGTTTTCAAGACGGAATGATGAATGAAAATGGGACGTTCTTTTTTAGGTTCAATGAAGAGGGGGGATTACGCAAGTGATTGAAGACGGTCCTCTTATGATAAAAGGGGTTCCTTTATTTGTGTTCCCGTGGGATCCCTTAAAGGGATTACATGGACCGAAGCATACCTCTTGCCCACTATGGGTAAAACTTCACAATATTCTATTGGTTGCTTTTAATCATGAAGAAGTGGGACGCATACAATGCCCTTGGCATCCCGAAACGAATGGATGCTTATACTACAGCCATGTGTGATAAGTTATGGGGGAGACCGGGGTTTGCTAAACTCCTTGTGGAGGTATGGGCTATAGGGGACCTAAAAAGGGAGTTGGAGGTTGTCATTCCTAGTTTGAATGGAGACAAGGAGGAGGAGATGACAATTAGAGTTGAATATGGGTGGCAACCGTCGCAATGCATGCATTGTTGCGTATTCGGCCACCGAACTGGGACATGTGTTAAAGCGAAAGTTCTAAGACATTCCGAGGCTAAGGTTAAAAGGAAACAAACAGATGGGGAAGGCTTCATCTGTGTAGAGAAGAAACAATGGCGGAGAAAAGAGGTGGATCGTCCAAGCACTAGTGGAACGAAAAATTATCACAACATCTCCAGGTCTAAGTCAAAAGGAGATTTCTGAAACTCATGAAAAGAATGAAACGGTGGTGGAAACGTCTATGGAACCTAATCATCGGCAGCTTGTACCTAGTCTAGAAAACTAATAAAGAGGTTAAGAGAAGTAATGTTCAGCCGTCACCACCTTTGCAAAACTCGACACCGTTTGTTCAAGTTGTGGTGAACTCGTTTCGTAAACGTATTTGGGGTGCCCCATTAATGCCGACTACAAATAGGTTTGAAGTTTTTTTTGATGAAGATTCTGAAGAGGAGTTAGTAGAGACGGAGGAGATTGTCACGGAGGAGTCATCAAAGTCTGGGATGGCGCTGGAAGATAACCGGGCATCTTCAAAAGGTTAGTCATGTTAAATTTTGTCTGTTGGAATATTCGGGGTTTGAATTTCCAAATGAAACAAATTAAGGTAAAGTATTTTCTCCACTTGCACAATATTTCACTTTATGCTATCTTGGAAACGCATTTGCAAAGTTGTGTTTTAGTTGATATTTGTAGTAATGTGTTTGGGAGATGGGACTAGATCTCGAATTCTAATATGTCGACTAGAGGTACTCGCGTCATTATTGCTTGGGACAAACGTGTGATGGATATTATGATGGTTGATGTGCATTCCTAATACATGCATTGCTTAGTTCGAAGTCGGGGGGAGGCAGGTCCGGTTTATGTTACCACTGTCTATGGGACCAATACGAACGTTAGTCGACGTAAACTGTGGTCAGGATTGCGTAAGGCAAAAGTGCTAATGGGTACCATGCCGTGGTGTAACGCTTTTCTCACATGACGTTTTGGTGGTTCTTTTCGAAGAAACTTGGATATGGAAGATTTCTACATGTGTATTGAAGATATTGAAGTGTTTGATATTAGATACACGGGTATTCAATATACTTGGTGTCAGAAGCCGAGTGGGTCGTTGGGGATAAGCCGTAAACTTGACCGTATTCTTGTCAATACGGAATTCACTCTAGGTTTCAATATGTTTCAATTTGTTTCATTCCATGCGGAGTCTCTAATCATTCTCTGGGAGTCCTCTCCTTCATGGGGGGTCAAGACCCCAGGTTCGTGGGTTTAAATTTGACAATTTCATGGCTGACCACCAGGAGGTTTTGCAGGTTGTAAGTGATGGTTGGAAGATTCCCATGCAGGGAAGTTTTATATTCCAAATGACCTCCCGTCTCAAGGCTCTCAAATATCCTTTGCACAAGTTAAGGTCTTCTTACGGCAATATTTCTAATCGTGTAATGGCCCTTAAAAATGAACTAAACAATATTCAATTGGCTTGTGACGTGGATCCTTTGAATGAGGATCTGAGGGAGGATTTGGTGCATGTATTGTTTGCCTACCAGAAAAGCAAGGTAGATGAAGACTCTTATTACCGCCAACGTGCAAAAATCAGGTGGCTAAATGAAGGGGATGGAAATACAAATTTTTTCCACCATGTAGTTGGAGAGTGAAGATGCAACAATCATAACAATTTTGGTTTGTGATGTGAATGACACTTATGCATATAACATGTTTTCGAAAGTCTAGTGACTTATTCATTTTAAAAAATTGTCTAAAGACTTAAATCATTCCAAACAGAAAAGTCTGTTGGAGATTATTAGATTTTTCTCAAAAATAATTAAGGGAATGGATAGTTCATCAATTTTTTCTAAACTTTTCCTTTGTTTAAAAACAATTTTTTATTATAAACATTTTATATATCCATCATAAATAAAATTTCTTAAATTAAAATACATATTAAATAAAAAAAAAAACATAATTTACCTTCCATGTATGCTCATTTGACCTCTTTCAATCACCATTATTTCAATAGCTATAATTTGTAACTAATTATAGTAGGTAGGTCGATACTAGTAGCAAATTTTTGGACAATATCTTACACACAACATTTTGTGTTTTGAAGTCGATCCTAACAACAATTTTTTTGACAATATCTTGGACACGACATTTTGTGTTTTTGAGGTCGATACTAACAGGTTTCAATTAAACTTCCCAAAAATGCCAACCAGTTAGAGCAATATGCCTAAACAACACCTTCAATTAAACTGGATTGCTTTGTTCCAAAATCCCAAATTTCCCACATCATTATAAAAGTAGTAATTCACACATCTTGACACATATAATCATAAATCCAAAGATAATTAAAAACAATTTAATTAAAATCATCATATCATTAGACCAAAGATGTGATACAAATCCCAATTTCAAACACCAACTATTGATTATAGTGCCAAAATGCGGCAAGATAAAGCCACCATAACAATTTGGATTTGCAAAAAGAACACTCAAAGAAAATATTTTTACAAACTTGTTTGCATTAAGTTTCCCTATACTAACTTGCCCACTAGATAGAAGATAGAAAGCCAAATATTGGGTAAGATAAAGTCTACCAAGATAGTACCATTTCTCATCTGCAAATTGTGTCTTTAAAACTCTTGGGAAGCAGAACCAATCTCACCTTTATCTTTACCAACCTTCTTTGGTAGCAAAGTCTGATTAATGTTTGGTAAAACACCACCATTTGCAATTGTTACAGAGCCCAACAACCTGCTGAGTTCTTCATCATTTCTTACTGCCAATTGTATGTGCCTTGGGATTATTCTAGTTTTCTTGTTATCCCTTGCAGCATTGCCTGCTAACTCCAAAACCTAAATCCAGAAATCAAAAGGATTTGTTTATGAACAATTAGAACAAATAATACATTTTTATTTGCAAATCAATGTGAACAAAACTTTAGCCAAACCTAAAGGAAAAAAAGAAATCAAATAAATAACTGATTTTGTAATTGAAAATGAAGAAAATGTAGAGCACAATTGAACCAAAATGGCATTTCAATTCAAAACAAAGAAGTCAAAATGATTTTTTTATGAGCAATTAGAACAAATAAATCTATTGGAATGAATTCAATAATATATAATCATTGGCAAGTCAAAGTGAACAAAAATTTTTAATCAAATAAAAATCCGATTTCGTCACTCATAACAAAGAAAAAGGTAAGAATCTGTTTAGATAAAGCCTAAATCAGTTGAACAAGAAATGCAGAGCACAATTAAACATTACGATTGCAACAAAATTGCATTTTGAATACAAAACAGAACCGATGAGTGAGAAAACAGATACCAACTCAAACACAAACAGATCAAAATGAAAAGAGATATAACCATAAATCCAAATTCAGTAAATAAAAAAGACGGAAAACGAAATCGGTGACAGGAAAGTACCTCAGCGGCGAGATATTCAAGAACGGCGGATAGGTAAACCGGAGCTCCGGCACCTACACGCTCAGCATACTTTCCGGCCTTAAGAAATCTAGCGATCCTACCAACGGGAAACTGAAGACCGGCCTTGGAAGATCGAGAAACAGATTTTGTCGATTTAGGTTTTCCTCTTCCTCCTTTCTTGGCATCGGAATCAGATTTGGAACTCATGTTCTTGAAGCGAGATAGATCTGAATGATAAACCCTAACCCTAGTTTTCAGAAAGCGGTAGAGACTTTTGATTTGGTACTGAACATGAAAGCATTAAGGGTACGCCGTACATATTTATAGTAGAAGTTTCTTCGTTTTGATTGGTTGGATCAACTCGACCAGGATTGCCAGCGTGGCACTCTCGTTCCTTCTATTCTTTCTTTGCGCGGGAGAGGGATAATTTTTGGAGCCCGCTAGATTTTGTGAAATACCAAAGATACCCCTGAATGTATCTTAAGTTAAAAATAGTGTAAATTACAAAAATCATCCCCAAGGTTTGTTATAGATTTGGTTTTAGTCCCTTTGGAAATGCAGAGATGGTCATTAAGGTTTCATCTTCGTTGCGGTTTTTGTCATTGGTCTTTCGGTCTGTTAGAAATACTCGTTAAGCACTCTCACATTCTAGTAACTTGACGAACATTTCAACCAGTTTAGATGTTTTTAAATTTAAAAATAATATAGTTAAGTGCAGGGGCAGATCTATGCTTTGGATTGTGGTAGCCCGTGAAACCATAAAACTAGAGGAACTAAGTGGAAAATTTTCAAGATATATAAGTATGAAACATAAGAGCATTTTCAAAAGGTTCCTCAAAATTTACACAAAATAGAGAACTAAAAATTTATACAAATTTCCTATTTTTGAGAATTCAACATTAATTTTAATATTAAAACATTGCATTCATCTACTAAAATATTATTTGTCTCTCTAAATATTTATTTTCAAACATTTCTATTGTTGTTCTCATTTGTAATCATTTTTGGAGTGATCTTCATGTTTGGAGAATTTCTATCTCCTACTTTCTCCACTTTGGATTGGAGATAGTTTTGGAAGGCATTAGAGGAAAACGTTGACTTAAAATCTATATTTTCTTTGTTTTGAATAAAGTTGTTGAAGTCTTGAAGATGCTCTAAATTATTTGGGTTGAAACCATAAACATTAAAACCTCTAGCGAGTTTAAATGAAAAATTAAGAAATAAATCATATCCATGATAAATATGAAATTTGAGGATGATGGATGAAAATCACTTACCTTTTAATTTACTTTGATTCCTTTTTCCATATTTATTTTATACCCTTATCATAATAATTAATTAATCAATTATTAGCTAAAATACATTTAAAATGTATTTTTTTTTACAAATTACATCGTTAGAAAGGTCTCGTCGATACCTTTGAAATGAGGCCAATATTGAATATTTTTAAAACTAATTATATTTTAACGTTAACACAAATAAAAAATAACATATTTTTAACGTTAGTTGCATGCATGTATCATCACGAGCAGATCGAAAATCCACATGACGTGGTGTAGTATCCTGTTCAACGACATATTTTATTCTATAGTGTGTATTTTTTTTAAGTTCGGTAATGGTGAAACCATAACCATTGAAAGTTTAAGGATGTGAGTATAGTTTTATAAAGAAAAACATAAAAAGTTTTTCAAAGTGAGAATAATTTAATAGTATTTGAGATTAATTTTTGTTAGTAACTAATTTATTGTTTTATTTTATATTTTTTTTACATTATGATAGTCTTTTGGAAGGGTGTCTCATGCTATGTCTGGACTAATCCCAACTAATTATAACTGCAAAAAACCAGCTCTCTGATAGACTCAGATATCACAATTATTGTGTACGTCTGGAATCGAACATGGGAAGACGAGATACCTAGGACCTCAATAATTACGCCACAACTTTTGTGGCTATATTACAATAGTTAATTGGTGCAACCACTTCAAAAAGGATATATAGATCCGCCTCTGGTTGAGTGTACAAATTTTTAAAGGTAATGTACAAGCATTTAACGCTTTTTTACAAAATTAAAGCATAAAACTAAATCATCCCTAACATGACACTACCTCCTTTTTGGCATCCCCCTCTATGTTATCCTATTTTTCCTTCCCTCACCCTATGTGATGTATTTGATGATTTGTTATCCCGACAATCAAACTAATCATGAAACAATGAGAGAGAAACTGAAATCGATGATGTAAAAAGGTGATAGGTGTGAAGTCCGACAAATAATAAGATGTATAAATAGATTATTTACCTTTGATGCATAACAAATTATGATAACGATAATTATGATTGTCTTCATATTAACCATGAGTCTGATGCGTAATCACGTAGATATGTATTGAAAGCATTAAAGGAGCGGGTGGATGATTGATAGGGCCGTCAATTAGCATGCTAAATCTTGGTTTTTGAACAGGGCTCCGAAATGTTGGGGCCCAATTTTACTTGCTGGCGGGTCTGGATTTATATAGCCCCACGGTTGTATAATTCCTTTCAAAATAAAAAATGACTATTTAGTTCGAGAATTTGCCGATCAAAAACAAAAACAATTATTTGATATTCTTCTCACTTTATCATATTGAACGACTTTTGTTTATTACTAATTTAAGACGATCTATATATAGTTTTAGTACGAGTGTAACAGGGCCTCCAAAAAAATTACGACGGCCCTGATGGTTGATTAAAATAAGTATGAAATTAAATTAAAATGTTAAACAATGATGAGATGTATTCTAGTAAATTTCACATCAATACATAACATTAAAACATTGACCCGTATCAATATTTCACTAGCCAAAAGAAGATAAATCATAAATAGTGTGAGTAGAGTAGCTCATAAACTATGCTCTAACTAGCTAATTAGAACTAGTTACAGGCTTGTCAACAATTATTAATTCTATTTAGGGTTGTACGTGGGTTGGTTGGACGATTTTCGACATTTTTATAACTCAGTCCAATTTTGACGGTCTGTAAAAATTTCAATCAAACCCTACAGGTTCAAATGTAGAAACCCATCCCTTTAATGTGGGTTGAATCAGGCTGGGTTGGGTTGTCGAGTTAGTAGCTACATAAATTTGACAAATGAAATACTTTATAAGACTTAACTTTATAGGACCAAACTATAATACAGTATCGTGGAAATCCTCAAACGAGGTATAGATTATAAAGGAGCAGTGGGCAGTTCATCGTCGAACTCGTTAAAGTTCTACCTTTACAAGACAAGAAAGCATCAACGATACCTATCCCGGTTGAACTTGCAAAAGAGATGTGTAAATCGTACAATACGACTATCTTTGGATATTTCTTGGACCCCGGTTACATTTTCCAGTTGTTCTTCGATCTGTGAAGGCAACTTGGAATAAGTTTGGTTTTCAAGACGGAATGATGAATGAAAATGGGACGTTCTTTTTTAGGTTCAATGAAGAGGGGGGATTACGCAAGTGATTGAAGACGGTCCTCTTATGATAAAAGGGGTTCCTTTATTTGTGTTCCCGTGGGATCCCTTAAAGGGATTACATGGACCGAAGCATACCTCTTGCCCACTATGGGTAAAACTTCACAATATTCTATTGGTTGCTTTTAATCATGAAGAAGTGGGACGCATACAATGCCCTTGGCATCCCGAAACGAATGGATGCTTATACTACAGCCATGTGTGATAAGTTATGGGGGAGACCGGGGTTTGCTAAACTCCTTGTGGAGGTATGGGCTATAGGGGACCTAAAAAGGGAGTTGGAGGTTGTCATTCCTAGTTTGAATGGAGACAAGGAGGAGGAGATGACAATTAGAGTTGAATATGGGTGGCAACCGTCGCAATGCATGCATTGTTGCGTATTCGGCCACCGACCTGGGACATGTGTTAAAGCGAAAGTTCTAAGACATTCCGAGGCTAAGGTTAAAAGGAAACAAACAGATGGGGAAGGCTTCATCTGTGTAGAGAAGAAACAATGGCGGAGAAAAGAGGTGGATCGTCCAAGCACTAGTGGAACGAAAAATTATCACAACATCTCCAGGTCTAAGTCAAAAGGAGATTTCTGAAACTCATGAAAAGAATGAAACGGTGGTGGAAACGTCTATGGAACCTAATCATCGGCAGCTTGTACCTAGTCTAGAAAACTAATAAAGAGGTTAAGAGAAGTAATGTTCGGTAATCGTCACCACCTTTGCAAAACTCGACACCGTTTGTTCAAGTTGTGGTGAACTCGTTTCGTAAACGTATTTGGGGTGCCCCATTAATGCCGACTACAAATAGGTTTGAAGTTTTTTTTGATGAAGATTCTGAAGAGGAGTTAGTAGAGACGGAGGAGATTGTCACGGAGGAGTCATCAAAGTCTGGGATGGCGCTGGAAGATAACCGGGCATCTTCAAAAGGTTAGTCATGTTAAATTTTGTCTGTTGGAATATTCGGGGTTTGAATTTCCAAATGAAACAAATTAAGGTAAAGTATTTTCTCCACTTGCACAATATTTCACTTTATGCTATCTTGGAAACGCATTTGCAAAGTTGTGTTTTAGTTGATATTTGTAGTAATGTGTTTGGGAGATGGGACTAGATCTCGAATTCTAATATGTCGACTAGAGGTACTCGCGTCATTATTGCTTGGGACAAACGTGTGATGGATATTATGATGGTTGATGTGCATTCCTAATACATGCATTGCTTAGTTCGAAGTCGGGGGGAGGCAGGTCCGGTTTATGTTACCACTGTCTATGGGACCAATACGAACGTTAGTCGACGTAAGCGTGGTCGAGATTGCGTAAGGCAAAAGTGCTAATGGGTACCATGCCGTGGTGTAACGCTTTTCTCACATGACGTTTTGGTGGTTCTTTTCGAAGAAACTTGGATATGGAAGATTTCTACATGTGTATTGAAGATATTGAAGTGTTTGATATTAGATACACGGGTATTCAATATACTTGGTGTCAGAAGCCGAGTGGGTCGTTGGGGATAAGCCGTAAACTTGACCGTATTCTTGTCAATACGGAATTCACTCTAGGTTTCAATATGTTTCAATTTGTTTCATTCCATGCGGAGTCTCTAATCATTCTGCGGGAGTCCTCTCCTTCATGGGGTCAAGACCCCAGGTTCGTGGGTTTAAATTTGACAATTTCATGGCTGACCACCAGGAGGTTTTGCAGGTTGTAAGTGATGGTTGGAAGATTCCCATGCAGGGAAGTTTTATATTCCAAATGACCTCCCGTCTCAAGGCTCTCAAATATCCTTTGCACAAGTTAAGGTCTTCTTACGGCAATATTTCTAATCGTGTAATGGCCCTTAAAAATGAACTAAACAATATTCAATTGGCTTGTGACGTGGATCCTTTGAATGAGGATCTGAGGGAGGATTTGGTGCATGTATTGTTTGCCTACCAGAAAAGCAAGGTAGATGAAGACTCTTATTACCGCCAACGTGCAAAAATCAGGTGGCTAAATGAAGGGGATGGAAATACAAATTTTTTCCACCATGTAGTTGGAGAGTGAAGATGCAACAATCATAACAATTTTGGTTTGTGATGTGAATGACACTTATGCATATAACATGTTTTCGAAAGTCTAGTGACTTATTCATTTTAAAAAATTGTCTAAAGACTTAAATCATTCCAAACAGAAAAGTCTGTTGGAGATTATTAGATTTTTCTCAAAAATAATTAAGGGAATGGATAGTTCATCAATTTTTTCTAAACTTTTCCTTTGTTTAAAAACAATTTTTTATTATAAACATTTTATATATCCATCATAAATAAAATTTCTTAAATTAAAATACATATTAAATAAAAAAAAAACATAATTTACCTTCCATGTATGCTCATTTGACCTCTTTCAATCACCATTATTTCAATAGCTATAATTTGTAACTAATTATAGTAGGTAGGTCGATACTAGTAGCAAATTTTTGGACAATATCTTACACACAACATTTTGTGTTTTGAAGTCGATCCTAACAACAATTTTTTTGACAATATCTTGGACACGACATTTTGTGTTTTTGAGGTCGATACTAACAGGTTTCAATTAAACTTCCCAAAAATGCCAACCAGTTAGAGCAATATGCCTAAACAACACCTTCAATTAAACTGGATTGCTTTGTTCCAAAATCCCAAATTTCCCACATCATTATAAAAGTAGTAATTCACACATCTTGACACATATAATCATAAATCCAAAGATAATTAAAAACAATTTAATTAAAATCATCATATCATTAGACCAAAGATGTGATACAAATCCCAATTTCAAACACCAACTATTGATTATAGTGCCAAAATGCGGCAAGATAAAGCCACCATAACAATTTGGATTTGCAAAAAGAACACTCAAAGAAAATATTTTTACAAACTTGTTTGCATTAAGTTTCCCTATACTAACTTGCCCACTAGATAGAAGATAGAAAGCCAAATATTGGGTAAGATAAAGTCTACCAAGATAGTACCATTTCTCATCTGCAAATTGTGTCTTTAAAACTCTTGGGAAGCAGAACCAATCTCACCTTTATCTTTACCAACCTTCTTTGGTAGCAAAGTCTGATTAATGTTTGGTAAAACACCACCATTTGCAATTGTTACAGAGCCCAACAACCTGCTGAGTTCTTCATCATTTCTTACTGCCAATTGTATGTGCCTTGGGATTATTCTAGTTTTCTTGTTATCCCTTGCAGCATTGCCTGCTAACTCCAAAACCTAAATCCAGAAATCAAAAGGATTTGTTTATGAACAATTAGAACAAATAATACATTTTTATTTGCAAATCAATGTGAACAAAACTTTAGCCAAACCTAAAGGAAAAAAAGAAATCAAATAAATAACTGATTTTGTAATTGAAAATGAAGAAAATGTAGAGCACAATTGAACCAAAATGGCATTTCAATTCAAAACAAAGAAGTCAAAATGATTTTTTTATGAGCAATTAGAACAAATAAATCTATTGGAATGAATTCAATAATATATAATCATTGGCAAGTCAAAGTGAACAAAAATTTTTAATCAAATAAAAATCCGATTTCGTCACTCATAACAAAGAAAAAGGTAAGAATCTGTTTAGATAAAGCCTAAATCAGTTGAACAAGAAATGCAGAGCACAATTAAACATTACGATTGCAACAAAATTGCATTTTGAATACAAAACAGAACCGATGAGTGAGAAAACAGATACCAACTCAAACACAAACAGATCAAAATGAAAAGAGATATAACCATAAATCCAAATTCAGTAAATAAAAAAGACGGAAAACGAAATCGGTGACAGGAAAGTACCTCAGCGGCGAGATATTCAAGAACGGCGGATAGGTAAACCGGAGCTCCGGCACCTACACGCTCAGCATACTTTCCGGCCTTAAGAAATCTAGCGATCCTACCAACGGGAAACTGAAGACCGGCCTTGGAAGATCGAGAAACAGATTTTGTCGATTTAGGTTTTCCTCTTCCTCCTTTCTTGGCATCGGAATCAGATTTGGAACTCATGTTCTTGAAGCGAGATAGATCTGAATGATAAACCCTAACCCTAGTTTTCAGAAAGCGGTAGAGACTTTTGATTTGGTACTGAACATGAAAGCATTAAGGGTACGCCGTACATATTTATAGTAGAAGTTTCTTCGTTTTGATTGGTTGGATCAACTCGACCAGGATTGCCAGCGTGGCACTCTCGTTCCTTCTATTCTTTCTTTGCGCGGGAGAGGGATAATTTTTGGAGCCCGCTAGATTTTGTGAAATACCAAAGATACCCCTGAATGTATCTTAAGTTAAAAATAGTGTAAATTACAAAAATCATCCCCAAGGTTTGTTATAGATTTGGTTTTAGTCCCTTTGGAAATGCAGAGATGGTCATTAAGGTTTCATCTTCGTTGCGGTTTTTGTCATTGGTCTTTCGGTCTGTTAGAAATACTCGTTAAGCACTCTCACATTCTAGTAACTTGACGAACATTTCAACCAGTTTAGATGTTTTTAAATTTAAAAATAATATAGTTAAGTGCAGGGGCAGATCTATGCTTTGGATTGTGGTAGCCCGTGAAACCATAAAACTAGAGGAACTAAGTGGAAAATTTTCAAGATATATAAGTATGAAACATAAGAGCATTTTCAAAAGGTTCCTCAAAATTTACACAAAATAGAGAACTAAAAATTTATACAAATTTCCTATTTTTGAGAATTCAACATTAATTTTAATATTAAAACATTGCATTCATCTACTAAAATATTATTTGTCTCTCTAAATATTTATTTTCAAACATTTCTATTGTTGTTCTCATTTGTAATCATTTTTGGAGTGATCTTCATGTTTGGAGAATTTCTATCTCCTACTTTCTCCACTTTGGATTGGAGATAGTTTTTGGAAGCTGTTAGAGGAAAACGTTGACTTAAAATCTATATTTTCTTTGTTTTGAATAAAGTTGTTGAAGTCTTGAAGATGCTCTAAATTATTTGGGTTGAAACCATAAACATTAAAACCTCTAGCAGTTTAAATGAAAAATTAAGAAATAAATCATATCCATGATAAATATGAAATTTGAGGATGATGGATGAAAATCACTTACCTTTTAATTTACTTTGATTCCTTTTTCCATATTTATTTTATACCCTTATCATAATAATTAATTAATCAATTATTAGCTAAAATACATTTAAAATGTATTTTTTTTTACAAATTACATCGTTAGAAAGGTCTCGTCGATACCTTTGAAATGAGGCCAATATTGAATATTTTTAAAACTAATTATATTTTAACGTTAACACAAATAAAAAATAACATATTTTTAACGTTAGTTGCATGCATGTATCATCACGAGCAGATCGAAAATCCACATGACGTGGTGTAGTATCCTGTTCAACGACATATTTTATTCTATAGTGTGTATTTTTTTTAAGTTCGGTAATGGTGAAACCATAACCATTGAAAGTTTAAGGATGTGAGTATAGTTTTATAAAGAAAAACATAAAAAGTTTTTCAAAGTGAGAATAATTTAATAGTATTTGAGATTAATTTTTGTTAGTAACTAATTTATTGTTTTATTTTATATTTTTTTTACATTATGATAGTCTTTTGGAAGGGTGTCTCATGCTATGTACGGACTAATCCCAACTAATTATAATCGCAAAAAACCAAATTTCTACGATAGACTCAGATATCACAATTATTGTGTACGTCTGGAATCGAACATGGGAAGACGAGATACCTAGGACCTCAATAATTACGCCACAACTTTTGTGGCTATATTACAATAGTTAATTGGTGCAACCACTTCAAAAAGGATATATAGATCCGCCTCTGGTTGAGTGTACAAATTTTTAAAGGTAATGTACAAGCATTTAACGCTTTTTTACAAAATTAAAGCATAAAACTAAATCATCCCTAACATGACACTACCTCCTTTTTGGCATCCCCCTCTATGTTATCCTATTTTTCCTTCCCTCACCCTATGTGATGTATTTGATGATTTGTTATCCCGACAATCAAACTAATCATGAAACAATGAGAGAGAAACTGAAATCGATGATGTAAAAAGGTGATAGGTGTGAAGTCCGACAAATAATAAGATGTATAAATAGATTATTTACCTTTGATGCATAACAAATTATGATAACGATAATTATGATTGTCTTCATATTAACCATGAGTCTGATGCGTAATCACGTAGATATGTATTGAAAGCATTAAAGGAGCGGGTGGATGATTGATAGGGCCGTCAATTAGCATGCTAAATCTTGGTTTTTGAACAGGGCTCCGAAATGTTGGGGCCCAATTTTACTTGCAACTGGGTCTGGATTTATATAGCCCCACGGTTGTATAATTCCTTTCAAAATAAAAAACGACTATTTAGTTCGAGAATTTGCCGATCAAAAACAAAAACAACTATTTGATATTCTTCTCACTTTATCATATTGAACGCCTTTTTTTTATTACTAATTTAAGACGATCTATATATAGTTTTAGTACGAGTGTAACAGGGCCTCCAAAAAAATTACGACGGCCCTGATGGTTGATTAAAATAAGTATGAAATTAAATTAAAATGTTAAACAATGATGAGATGTATTCTAGTAAATTTCACATCAATACATAACATTAAAACATTGACCCGTATCAATATTTCACTAGCCAAAAGAAGATAAATCATAAATAGTGTGAGTAGAGTAGCTCATAAACTATGCTCTAACTAGCTAATTAGAACTAGTTACAGGCTTGTCAACAATTATTAATTCTATTTAGGGTTGTACGTGGGTTGGTTGGACGATTTTCGACATTTTTATAACTCAGTCCAATTTTGACGGTCTGTAAAAATTTCAATCAAACCCTACAGGTTCAAATGTAGAAACCCATCCCTTTAATGTGGGTTGAATCAGGCTGGGTTGGGTTGTCGAGTTAGTAGCTACATAAATTTGACAAATGAAATACTTTATAAGACTTAACTTTATAGGACCAAACTATAATACAGTATCGTGGAAATCCTCAAACGAGGTATAGATTATAAAGGAGCAGTGGGCAGTTCATCGTCGAACTCGTTAAAGTTCTACCTTTACAAGACAAGAAAGCATCAACGATACCTATCCCGGTTGAACTTGCAAAAGAGATGTGTAAATCGTACAATACGACTATCTTTGGATATTTCTTGGGACCCCGGTTACATTTTCCAGTTGTTCTTCGATCTGTGAAGGCAACTTGGAATAAGTTTGGTTTTCAAGATGGAATGATGAATGAAAATGGGACGTTCTTTTTTAGGTTCAATGAAGAGGGGGGATTACGCAAGTGATTGAAGACGGTCCTCTTATGATAAAAGGGGTTCCTTTATTTGTGTTCCCGTGGGATCCCTTAAAGGGATTACATGAACCGGAGCATACCTCTTGCCCACTATGGGTAAAACTTCACAATATTCTATTGGTTGCTTTTAATCATGAAGAAGTGGGACGCATAGCAAATGCCCTTGGCATCCCGAAACGAATGGATGCTTATACTACAGCCATGTGTGATAAGTTATGGGGGAGACCGGGGTTTGCTAAACTCCTTGTGGAGGTATGGGCTATAGAGGACCTAAAAAGGGAGTTGGAGGTTGTCATTCCTAGTTTGAACGGAGACAAGGAGGAGGAGATGACAATTAGAGTTGAATATGGGTGGCAACCGTCGCAATGCATGCATTGTTGCGTATTCGGCCACCGAACTGGGACATGTGTTAAAGCGAAAGTTCTAAGACATTCCGAGGCTAAGGTTAAAAGGAAACAAACAGATGGGGAAGGCTTCATCTGTGTAGAGAAGAAACAATGGCGGAGAAAAGAGGTGGATCGTCCAAGCACTAGTGGAACGAAAAATTATCACACCATCTCTAGGTCTAAGTCAAAAGGAGATTTCTGAAACTCATGAAAAGAATGAAACGGTGGTGGAAACGTCTATGGAACCTAATCATCGGCAGCTTGTACCTAGTCTAGAAAACTAATAAAGAGGTTAAGAGAAGTAATGTTCAGCCGTCACCACCTTTGCAAAACTCGACACCGTTTGTTCAAGTTGTGGTGAACTCGTTTCGTAAACGTATTTGGGGTGCCCCATTAATGCGATAGGTTTGAAGTTTTTTTTGATGAAGATTCTGAAGAGGAGTTAGTAGAGACGGAGGAGATTGTCACGGAGGAGTCATCAAAGTATGGGATGGCGCTGGAAGTTAACCGGGCATCTTCAAAAGGTTAGTCATGTTAAATTTTGTCTGTTGGAATATTCGGGGTTTGAATTTCCAAATGAAACAAATTAAGGTAAAGTATTTTCTCCACTTGCACAATATTTCACTTTATGCTATCTTGGAAACGCATTTGCAAAGTTGTGTTTTAGTTGATATTTGTAGTAATGTGTTTGGGAGATGGGACTAGATCTCGAATTCTAATATGTCGACTAGAGGTACTCACGTCATTATTGCTTGGGACAAACGTGTGATGGATATTATGATGGTTGATGTGCATTCCTAATACATGCATTGCTTAGTTCGAAGTCGGGGGGAGGCAGGTCCGGTTTATGTTACCACTGTCTATGGGACCAATACGAACGTTAGTCGACGTAAACTGTGGTCAGGATTGCGTAAGGCAAAAATGCTAATGGGTACCATGCCGTGGTGTAACGCTTTTCTCACATGACGTTTTGGTGGTTCTTTTCGAAGAAACTTGGATATGGAAGATTTCTACATGTGTATTGAAGATATTGAAGTGTTTGATATTAGATACACGGGTATTCAATATACTTGGTGTCAGAAGCCGAGTGGGTCGTTGGGGATAAGCCGTAAACTTGACCGTATTCTTGTCAATACGGAATTCACTCTAGGTTTCAATATGTTTCAATTTGTTTCATTCCATGCGGAGTCTCTAATCATTCTCTGGGAGTCCTCTCCTTCATGGGGGGTCAAGACCTCAGGTTCGTGGGTTTAAATTTGACAATTTCATGGCTGACCACCAGGAGGTTTTGCAGGTTGTAAGTGATGGTTGGAAGATTCCCATGCAGGGAAGTTTTATATTCCAAATGACCTCCCGTCTCAAGGCTCTCAAATATCCTTTGCACAAGTTAAGGTCTTCTTACGGCAATATTTCTAATCGTGTAATGGCCCTTAAAAATGAACTAAACAATATTCAATTGGCTTGTGACGTGGATCCTTTGAATGAAGATCTGAGGGGGGATTTGGTGCATGTATTGTTTGCCTACCAGAAAAGCAAGGTAGATGAAGACTCTTATTACCGCCAACGTGCAAAAATCAGGTGGCTAAATGAAGGGGATGGAAATACAAATTTTTTCCACCATGTAGTTGGAGAGTGAAGATGCAACAATCATAACAATTTTGGTTTGTGATGTGAATGACACTTATGCATATGGCGAAGAAGCGGCAAAGGTTTTTATTAATCACTTCCTGAATTTTCTGGGTACATTTGATCATCTTGTTGAACCGGAAATTCCACAAGCATGGTTTGGAAACTCGTTATCTCTTGCGGATGCTCTTCACATGATTCGGCCTATAACCGATGATGAAATTAAAACTGTTATTTTCGACATTGGTAACGATAAAGCACCTGGATCGTATGGGGTTTCTTCTATATTTTTCTAGAAAGCATGGAGCATTGTTGGTCGAGACATGATGGTTGTGGTACATAATTTCTTCTATTCGGGCCGTTTATTAAAAGAACTTAATCATACTCTTCTTTGTTTCATCCCGAAAGTGCAGAATGCTACAAAAGTCATTGATTTTTGGCCGATTGCTTGCTGCTCAGTTCTCTACAAGTGTATTAGTAAAGTCATATCAGATAGGATGACACTATATCGATCATCTTGTGAGCTCCACTCAATCGGTGTTTATTCCGGGGAGAAGGATTTTTTGATAATATCATTTTAGCACATGAATTAGTTGATGGTTATCAAATGGGTGTTGGCCCCCCAGCTGTGCTTTTAAAATTGACATCCGAAAAGCCTATGATATTGTTGATTGGAGGTATCTTCTGTAGGATCTTATATGCTCACGTCGTATGAAAACACTGCTTACATCAAATGAACTTATGAGGGTCACACTCAAAGAGTGTGTAGATCACGAATTAACCAAGTTGGTTATGAACCGATATAAAGTTACATGTTGTAAAGTTTGAATTATTATTCTACTATGATAATAATAAAAGTGGGTAATATATAATTGTGATAATTATATGATTAAATTATTAAGTTAATAATTAGATTAGAATAAAACCCAAAGGCTTAAAGGTAATGTTTATCTATAAAGCCCAAAGCTAATTAATTATTAACTTAATAATTAATAAATTAAATTATTCTAAAGATGGAAATTAACCCAATAGGCTTTCATTGAGCCAGTCCGCGGTTAAGAAAGGAGTATTTAATCCCTAGTCTCCTTGATTGAAAGGATAACACCAATTGAGAAAACTTGAGCACCAAGAAAAATCTCTCCCTCCCTTTCCTCTCCTTGTAATCGACCACACACACAACACCAAGAAATCGATTTCTTGGTGTTCTTCGGTTATCCGGGCTAGCAACCATTCGTGATCAGATTCATACGCACGTGGATACCGTTAGACGAGATCTACATTGATCTCTAACGCTTTGTGTTAATGAACCACCACAATCATTGAGGTATAATTTTTAAACACCCTATGGTTGTTCTTAATTTTCTTTAAAGTTGTTACTAACGGATCCGGGATTTAAGTGTTTTACCGATTATTGTTTATTCCGCTGCATGTATGAGATCCTGATGAAACCCTACATCTTCTTAATATGCTTCAGGTCTCGGATTCCATCCGATTTTCATAAAGTGGATTCGGGAAATGCTTTATGCTACATCGTTCTTGGTGGCTTTAAATGGAGGAACGGAGGGTTATTTCATGGGGAAAATAGGTTTCCGCCAAGGCGAACCTATATCCCCGTATCTATTCACAAAATAGGGGTTCTCCATGACCCTCAAGCGTTGTATTTTGGAAGCAAGCAACTTTGGTTTTCATCAAGGGTGTCAGGTGTTGTAGTTAACCCACTTATGTTTTGTGGATGACTTATTTGTTTTCACCCGTGGGGATGTAATTTCGGTCGAAGTCCTGAAAATAGCTCTCGATATGTTTAAAACTAGATCGGGGTTATCTCTTAGTTTAGAGAAAAATGAAGCGTGTTTTAGGAATGTGTCGGAGGATATGGAAGTGACTATTCTTGAAACCCTTCCATTTAGGACGGGGATATTTCCAATTCGTTATTTAGGAGTTCCGTTTTCTCCTTTATTTCTGAAACCGTCATATTTTAACCGTCTTCTTTTTTAAGTAAAACAAAGAATCCATAACTGGAAGAACAAATTTCTTTCGTTTGGAGGTCGGAGACAACTGATCTTATCTATTCTTGGTCTATGCGTCTCTATTGGATGTTTGTCTTCTCCTTCCCATCTTGTATTATTCATGATTTGGAAACTTCTTTTCGAGGCTTTCTTTGGGCACATGGCCAAAATTCCCAAGGTAAATGTCGAATTGCTTGGAATGATGTGTGTAAGCCTATGTCGTGTGGAGGACTAGCCAAAAGAAGATAAATCATAAATAGTGTGAGTAGAGTAGCTCATAAACTAGGCTCTAACTAGCTAATTAGAACTAGTCACAGGCTTGTCAACAATTATTAATTCTATTTAGGGTTGTACGTGAGTTGGTTGGATGATTTTCGACATTTTTACAACTCGGTCCAATTATGACGGTCTGTAAAAATCTCAACCAAACCCTACAGGTTCAAATGTATAACCCAACCCTTTAATGTGGGTTGAATCAGGTTGGGTTGGGTTTTCGGGTTAGTAGCTACATAAATTTGACGAATGAAATACTTCATAAGACTTAACTTTATAGGACCAATGTAACACCCTTAAACTGAAATAATTTGTGAAAGGAGAAAACCCTAGAAAACCCCAAAATCTTGTTGGAGAAGATGAAGAACACTTTGACACAAGGACTCAAGGTTTTGTTCTTGAAGCCCACTTGAATCTCTAGGCTAGGGGAGGAGTAAATGCACTTAGTTTGGTAGAAATAGGAGAGTAAATGCTCTCAAAATCACCCCCAGGGTTTTGCTGAGAGAGTAAATGAGGAGGAGAAAGGTTGGGTAATCAGAATAAATGAAGTCTAAACTTAAAATCCCGGTGTGAGGGTGGTAGTGCGAGGATTCCGTGGCAGGGTCGCACCTCAAGGTTGCACCACCTTGAATCAGACTTACGGTACGAAAATTGCTAGGTTTCCGGTCGTAAGGTCGCACCCCAGGGCCGCACTTCCCAAAATTTCAAACTTACGGTACAAAAATTGAGTGATAAAGCCATGGCTTGCCACTCCAATGATGCTAAAAAGTATTGTTACCCTTAATAATCAACACTAAAATAGACTTTGGCACAAGTATACACGTCGGAATACTGTCGTATTGTAACAAGTAATAATGGTACAAAGTACCGGATATCGTTCCCACAGAGATGGTAATTAAAGCTTGCAGATGTGAAAACCCAGTTTTCAACAGTTTGATTTCAGAGATTGAAAACAAGAGGATTTTGTTGATTAACTCAATTGGTTGGATGGTTTGTAATTGAGAGGGAATACTTTTTAAAGAAAAAGCCTGAGTTGTAAGGATAAATTAAGATGGAGTTGAATAATTAAATAAAAAGATATTTTATAGAAATAACCATTGTCTTAGAAAATTAATACTTTTTGTAACCTCGTTAAGGTTAACCCGTTTAGGTACCAATAGTTAATTGTCAGTTAACTTTAGAGGTATTTTTGCGAAAGATTAAAGATCTAACTGTGACAAGTTGAAGCTTATCTTTTATATATATTAAAGCAACAACCTCAAACTCCACGTGGCACAATGCTTTACTAGAGATTTGGCTATAATTTTTCTTGAACTTTGTATTTTTTAAAAGACCTTTATGTTCTGGGTTGTAAATAAGGCTTATCATATTCCCACAGGATTTACGTTTTTTTTTTCAATTTGAAACCGGTGTGCCCTTCCAACTCCTTTTACTGGCTCACTCCACGAATCCTTTTTCCCCTCTAAATCCGCCTACGTCTTCTCTACAAACTCCACCAGTCGTCGCCCTCCTCCTATCTCCGTCGAGGATTTATTTTTTCCCCTCCTATCTTCGCCATGGATTTATCTTATCCCATTCACCAAACTGTTGGGAAAAACCAGAAATTATTTTATGGGTTGTTTTCTTTCTCAATCCGGTATTCAAATTTGTGGGGTTTTCTGGATTCGATTGAAGATGGGTAAAGGAAAAATCTAAATCAAGAAGTTGAGAATGTAAGCACCAGACAAGTGACGTTTTCAAATATCTGTGATGGATTTCTTAAAAAAGCCCATGAACTTGTTGATCTTTGCAATGCCGAAGTTGGAATCATTGTTTTCTCCATCTTTACGATTTCTCCACTTCTAGGTATACATTATTGCATATGTTTTTGGATTCGACTTTGGGTTTCTATTGTTGTTTCTTCTTTCCCTTATGGGGGTTTGAAGTTTAATCAAGATTTATGGTTTAATAGGTATTATTTATCATATAATCTTCCAATGTTATTGGTTTTGGTGGTTTAATTGAAGTTTTTAGTTTTTTGGTCTTGAAAACTCCTATTACATATGTTGTACCTTTTTGCATGTGAGTAATTATTATCTAATATCCAATTTCACAAAATCATTTCGATCAATTCATATGCATTCTTGATGATAACACATTTGAAGCTGTAAGCATGAACATTCCATACAAAGGAAATCTGTAATTTTTAAGGTACAATCTCTAGGTTCATTTCTTTAATGGAAATCGACCCATCTTTTTCAACATGAAACCATCATTTTGTCTGCAGTCCCGACGACCCCCATAGCAATTCCGGTTGAAAGCTTCAACCTATTGATAGTGTTGATATGTCTCTTGGCATCAAATTGGACGTCCAGTACAGGTAATTCCTTCTAATTGGTTCTATCAATTTTATTACAATTGGGGGTTTTATGAATTTAGATCTGTTCTTTTTTACGTTATTACAGGATTTAGGGTTTTTTTCAATTTTTGGTTTACATGCAGATCTGTTCCTCTTAGAGTACACGAAATACTCTCAAAATGGAAATCGACCCCTCCTTTTTGCAGCAGTCCCGACAACCACCACCATAGCAGCTCCGGTTGAAAGCTTCACATTCATTTGTAATATCCTAATTACGGTATACTATAAATTTGTTTTGCTTAAACATGAAAATCTCAAATGCAATTCGGGTTCTTTTACTTTGAGTATTAGTTTTATGTTGTGATGTATTTTTAGGTGACTTGAACTTTTTATAGTTTTGATTTTACTTGTGTTTTCATTTGTCATATTATACTTTTGTTTTTCCAGTTTTACATTTTAACAACAGCCCCTTTGTCTTCATTAACGACCGATCCTCTCCATCTCGCAAAACATAGCAATTTATATACCCACCCAAAGCCATCAGTAGGATCATAAGAAGTGGTTGCTGCCGCGAATTCAACAATGAAGAAGAAACGGATTGCAATGGACGAGATTTAAGGATGAAAGTGAGGGTTTATAGAAAGGATTCATCGCTTCAAATGAAGGAGCAAATAGTGAAAATGGCCGGTTAGCGTTTTTCTTCTTCATCTCCATGTGCTGGTTGTGAACTGCTGGCAGTTTGGTACCCTCTCTTCTAGGTTTTTTTAGTTCATGGTTCTCCATCTTTTTATCAATTTATGTATGTTCCTTCCTTCTTTCTTAACTAATTATCTCTCCTTATTGGAACATTTATTCTCTTATCGGTAGCATTTACTCTCTGGTTATGGAACAAGGGATTCATAACATATATGGGTTATATGCCTATTGGCGGCAACCATGGATTCAAAGCATAGGTGTTGGTCCCAATAAGGGTCTACAAGAGTTAAATATTAAGTAAACAGTTTGTAGAAGGGGGGGGGGGGGTTGAATACAAACACACAATTTTAGTTTTTAAATGAGTCTATTGAAAATAAACAAATTTACAGTTACAAGCGGAATTAGAACAAGTTGAAGACCTATTCTATTGTAACTAAAGAAACACACAGTTTGATGCACAAGAAGATGAAAGAAAGAATACAGAAGGTATAGGCTAGAAAGAAGCATGTATGAAGATGAAGAAGATATCTTCATCTATTTATACCCGCTTGCATTTAATGCAAAGCAAAAGGTACATGCCACGTGTCAAGCTTGGATAGGAAGCTTGTCCTTGTAAATAAGACAACCATGCTTTTGGCCGAATATGAACAGTACCGTATCAGATATGATAGGGACATAAGAGACAAGTCGTACGTCTTTTTCTGACTAGTCAGAGATATTCTCGTTTTGTCTTTGTAACTCATTCTCATAAAGGATCTTCTGTCGATTCATCAGAGGGGTATCTGACCAGCAGCGCCAAAGCATGATCTTTATGAGAGAGGACGGGGCCTTGTGAATTTCTTGGTTTCTGAAGAGTCCTAAGAATCCTTCATTATCCAAGAATACTATACCAGGTTCAGGCAGTGAGATGATTTCATCTTCTTCATATCTTCGGTCTTGAGGGAGAGAGGTACAAAACATTGATATATCAGGGAGCTCAAGATGACCAAGAATGCTTTGATAATCAAATTTAGTTTCATGCTCATTCTTAGCACTTGAACTTCCTTCAGCATTTGATCTTTTCTTCTTAGATGATTCAGGGAGAGGGGGGACTTGTACATGTTGTGACATTCTCTGCAGCAACTGATTCAGCTCATCTTCTACCACATTCTTGAACTTGGATTTGGAACCCTGAATGGCATCTTTGATTTCGAGCCATTTAGTGTATCCATATAACCTTAAGAATTTTGCTTCTTCTCTCTCTGTTCTGGATGGCCTTGTCATTCTTACATATACCTTTGGACCACCTCTGTTGGAGTGTCGCCCTTGGATAGTTGCGTGAATGATTTTGTCATCAGATCTTCGAAAGTTCAGCATCTCTGTGCACCAATCCAGTTCTTTGTCTTTCTGAGTTGTGGCTTCAGTGGTTAGTGTAGTGAGAATCTTCTGTTGAGCGAGAATGAGATCTACGTTCTGGTTTTCCTGTACAAGTTCTTTCTGAGCCAGAGCTGCAGCGAGTCGTTCACTCTTTTCTAATTGTTCTTTTGCTGCTTTGTCTCTTGCTGAGTCTTCCCTGAGAATCTTCCTTGCTAAAACAAGATCATTCTCTGTTTGCTTTATTTCTTCATCTCTGATTCTTTGTGCTTCCAAAGCTTGTTCTCTCTCTTCTCTGGACAGAAAGTAGAATTCATCTACCATCCTTATTGGTACGGCGTTTATTGGGTCTTCTTGGGGCACCCTTATTCTCTTGGCTTCGAATTCCCTTAGGAATTTTATTCGCCTTTCTTCCTCTTCAGGCTCGCTTATGATCTGCTTCTGAACGCGACACCGAGGGATGAGGCCTTCTTCTTCCTCAGAGTCAGTTTCCTCTATGTACATAAACTGCTCTTTGGGAGAAGGTTCCTTCCTTGTGGATGAGTCTTTTGGGGGACAGGGATCACTGAGGGAATGAGAGAAAGGAGATTTATCAGAGAGAGGGTTTGAAGGAGGAAGGGTTATATAAGGGGATTCAGAGAGAGGAGTAATATAAGGGATAAGCTGAAGTGATACCTTATCAGCGGTCTCCCCCTCTGATATAGGGATGGTGGCCTCAAGATCGACCAATCTGGCTGAAGGTCCAGCTCCGTCCCCCAAGGGATCTAGCTGAGATGTGCTTGGTCTGGATAATCTGAAGTGCTCCATTGCAAAACTCAAGTCATCATCATCATCATCATCATCATCAACCTCATAGTGAGGGATGCGTTCCTCTTCTTCTTCATCATCTTCTTCCTCATCATCATCATCAAATCTTGCAGTGGAGGAAGGTTCTGGTCGTTGGATGTAGGGAGAGATCCTTTCATCTGGAAACCGTCGATTGTGCTCGCCGATAAGTTCGTCAGCGAACTCTTTGGCCACCTTCTCCCCCTCAATGTTATCATGGGGCAGAACATGTATCATCAGAGTGCGCACATTCGTGTGCACGTCCTCCAGCATGGTCCGATCAGCAGAAGCAAATGAGGGACCAGTCTCACTGAGCTTTGAGAGAGCCTGCATCATTTAGGACTGAGTCTTTAGAATAGACTCGAGGACAGCGGCTTGAGCATCAACCTTTTGCTCAATATTGGTGAGGGATTGGCGAAGGTCCTTGTGGTCGTCCTTCAGAGACTGAACGTCAGACACCAAGTTGCTGACGTTGATCTTCATTCCTGGAGTGCCAGCGACCTGCCTGAAAATCAACTCTGCTGAAGTTTGCAGAGAGTCCAGCCTAGCTCTAGTTAGAGCACACTCATTGACCAGATGATCAATGGCAGGGAATGTAGGAGCAGGCAGAGACACAGGCGGCAAGTCAGTGACCCTGGAAGGAAGCTTAGGGGCAAGGTTCTCCATCTTGACATCCCTGAGCTTTTTGGCACTAGGAGGGCGTTGAGGAGACTTCATCATCGACTTTGAAGTGGTGGTGGTGGTTGTGGTCGCTGTCGCTGAGTAGACAGGAGCAGTGGCAGCAGCTGATGTCATTGACAAAGAGGCGAGAAAAGAATCTGGATCAGATGATGGATGAAAAATAGCATTATTTTCCTTGAGAATATCATGAGGATTACTCTCAGGGACTACTTTTGCAGAGGTAGTGTCCTGAGGATCACTGACCGGTGTCTTAGAGTATCTGAAAGAGATACTCTGAGGTCCTTTTAAATTGGCTTTCCAAAACTCATATTGCCTAAACAATTTTGAGGTTTGGACTGCGTGCATTTCAGCATTATCAGAGATAGGGACAACTATCACTAAGTCACTTGCTGATGTGAGGACCAAAGAAGTAGGGATGGAAGAGGTAGAGAGGGCAGTGAAAGTAATACCTGATCCAGCTTCAGCAGAGCTGGCTATAACACCTTTAGAGACCTTAGTCATTGATGGTGGTGGTAGTGCTGATGAAGCTTCAACGGCAGCAGAAACCGTTGGAGTGGCTGTGGATGAGGGTGGTGATTGAAGTACACCAAAATCAGAGAGGATGGTCTGTTGAGAGACCACCTTCTTAGGTTTCTTTGAGGCGATGGTCTTCTTATGACCATCAGTGGGGGTTTTCCTTTTTGCAGCAGTAGTGCCTTGGGTACTCACTGAGGGGATAGGCAGCGATGAGGTCACTAAAAGAGGTGCTCCTATAATTTGTAGCATATAGGGAGTGAGAGGAGCATCACTTGGACGTTCTTCCAGGTCCAGGGACTTCTTCCCTACCATAGAGAAGGCGAAATCACCAACTTTCGGGTAGCTCTCCCCGAAAGCTTCTTCAAGGATTGTGGAGAAGAAACGTGGGTAAGGGATTACAGGATGTCTGGTGGAGGCGTTGAGGCGGCTGCACATATCGCTGAAGATGTAGTCAGCGTAGTTCAGAGGATGACCCGTGCAGAGAGAGAAGGCAAGGTCTTGAAAATGTTTGCTCGCCTGAGCGTGGGAGCCAACCTTGGACCCTAGGCACTGAATGACCTGGGTGAAAATATACTGCCAGCGAGCAGGGAGTCGCTTCTTTTCCAGCTTTGAACCCACCGTCTTCACCAAGGGGTTCTCCCATTTGTAGCCAATGGATTCCAAGAAAGCATCAATCTGCTGCTTTGTTGGTTCAGCACCCCATTGCTCATTTTTCTTGCGCTGAGGGAGTCTTAGCGCCTTGCGTACAAACCCCGCCGAGAACGCGAAGAAGCCAAGTTCAGGGATTGTGAAGGAGATAGCAGGAAGGACAGTGCCTTTGTCTGTTTTCAGCGTGGTACATTGCGCCGTGTACCAGAGAGCCTGAAGGTGAGAGGCAATACCCACTGGGTTGTGGACGAAGGCATACATCAGAGGGCATGCCTTGAGGAAGGTTGCAGCGTCCTTGAACTGAGGGCGTTCAGAGGGAATGTCCACCAATGCAATGTAATTGCATGGCTTGAAAGTTGACTTTTCCAGCTCAAATTGACAGGTTGGTGCAGCGACCAACTGGTTAGCAGCAGCAGTTTCAGCGACGTTGGAAGCAGAGGCTATTTTTGTAGGAAAAATGGCAACACCGAAGAGATAAATCATGGTTTTAATACATGAATGTATAAACCAGAGTTTTGGTATAAAAAGTACCAAATGTAAGAGCAAAGAAACAAGTATTTTGATGAACAATATCAAAATGCTTGTTGGCAATAAAAAATTTAATGGTAAAATAAAAAAATGATAAAACTTAAAAAAAATTATGTTCTAAGAACAGGGTTTTGAAAGTGAAAAAGCTTTTCACTTTAAAAAACAAGATTTTATTGATTTTAAGAAAGAAAATAGATAAGAAAGGTGAAACAAGTTGTTTCCAGTTCTTGATATAAGGTTTAGATCAAACCTTAAACGTGTGAAGAAGAAAAACGCACAAGTGCGTGTTCTTGGTGTTCTTGGAGAAAGCTTGAAGAATCGAAGGTTTTCTTTGCCTTTAGAGAAGTTATGAAAGCGGAAGGAACAAAGTAAGGCAAAAAGAATGCTTAAATAGCATGAGGAGAGAGAAAGAAAGGATTGCTAAACGACGGTTTTAGCTTTTTGAAAAATAAATGATGACCTAGCGCACGTTCCAAGAAAAGAGATGGAATGGAAACGTCGTGGTCCGTCGTGTGTCAGAAAAAGGTCTGACGTGTCCTTTTCTTTTATTTTTAAAAGATTATAATGATGGTTATCCATAAGGAAGGTTTATCATTAATAATTTTAGAAAAATCTCCATCACTAATAATAAAGGATTGTCAGTGAGGAGTTTTAAATAAGAGAGACATTCTTTGATGAGAAAGGATTCAAAGAGTGTTAAGAGATTAGAAGATAATACCTGAGGAGATGGCCTAGATATCGCTGAATCAGAGTTCAGAGAATGGAAAGTTTGAAGGCTTTATTTGAAATCCTTTGTTGGTCACTGATTAACAATTTATTCAGCGTTCAACATACCAAGTTCGCTGATGAGTAGATTGAATCTAGTTTCATCAAGAGGCTTGGTGAAAAGATCAGCGAGCTGATATTCAGTAGGAACAAAATGGAGTTCAACTTCACCATTCATCACATGATCTCTGATAAAGTGATATCGGATCTCAATGTGCTTGGTTTTGGAGTGAAGTACAGGGTTGTTAGCAATTGCTATAGCACTTGTGCTATCACAGTATATAGGAATTTTAGAGAGCTTTAGATCGTAGTCTTTGAGTTGATTTCTCATCCAAAGGATTTGAGCACAACAACTACCAGCTGCTACGTATTCAGCTTCAGCGGTGGAAGTGGACACTGAGTTTTGCTTTTTACTTGTCCAACTTATTAATTTTCCACCTAGCAGCTGACACCCACCAGTGGTGCTTTTCCTATCAATCTTACAACCTGCAAAGTCAATATCAGAGTAACCAATAAGATCAAATCCTGAGCCTTTGGGATACCAGAGACCAAGATTTGGAGTTCCTTTCAGGTATCTGAAGATTCGCTTTACAGCGATTAGATGAGATTCCTTCGGTTCAGCTTGATACCGAGCACAGAGACAGGTAGCGTACATGATGTCTGGTCTACTCGCTGTAAGATACAGCAGAGACCCAATCATTCCTCGATAGGCAGTGACATTGACTGGTTTCCCATTGGGATCCTTGTTTAATGTCAGAGGAGGCGCCATAGGAGTCTTCATCGCTGAGCATTGATTCATATCAAATTTATTCAGCATGTCCTTAACATATTTGCTTTGACAAATAAAAATTCCTTTGTCAGATTGCTTAATCTACAAACCTAGAAAATATGTTAGTTCAGCCATCATACTCATTTTATATTGTTTTTGCATTCTTGCAGCGAAACGAGTGCATAGTTTGGGTCTTGTGGAACCAAAGATAATGTCATCAACATATATCTGAGCGAGAATTGTATGACCTTTATATTTTCTTAAAAACAGAGTTTGGTCAATTTTTCCACGAACAAATTTTTCTTTAAGAAGAAATTTAGAGAGAGTATCATACCAAGCTCTAGGAGCTTGTTTTAACCTGTAAAGAGCTTTTTCAAGTTTAAAAACATAACCAGGGTGGTTAGGGTATGAGAAACCAGGGGGTTGTTCAACATAAACTTCCTCGCTGAGTTTTCCATTTAGAAAAGCACTTTTAACATCCATTTGAAAAACTTTGAAGTCTTTATGGGCAACATAAGCTAAAAAGAGTCTTATGGCTTCTAAACGAGCTACAGTGGCAAAGGTTTCATCATAATCAATTCCTTATTCCTGTCTATAACCTTGAGCAACAAGTCTAGCCTTATTGCGAATTATAGTCCCGTTTTCATCTAGCTTATTTCTGAAAACCCATTTGGTTCCTATGACGGTTTTATCAGAGGGTCTAGGAACAAGATTCCAAACTTTATTTCTACGAAATTCAGTCAGTTCTTCTTGCATAGCTGAAACCCAGCTAGGGTCAAAGATAGCTTGAAGATGGGTTGTTTTCTTGCTCAATCCGGTATTCAAATTTGTGGGGTTTTCTGGATTCGATTGAAGATGGGTAAAGGAAAAATCTAAATCAAGAAGTTGAGAATGTAAGCACCAGACAAGTGACGTTTTCAAATATCTGTGATGGATTGCTTAAAAAAGCCCATGAACTTGCTGATCTTTGCAATGCCGAAGTTGGAATCATTGTTTTCTTCATCTTTACGATTTCTCCACTTCTAGGTATACATTATTGCATATGTTTTTGGATTCGACTTTGGGTTTCTATTGTTGTTTCTTCTTTCCCTTATGGGGGTTTGATGTTTAATCAAGATTTATGGTTTAATAGGTATTATTTATCATATAATCTTCCAATGTTATTGGTTTTGGTGGTTTAATTGAAGTATTCAGTTTTTTGGTCTTGAAAACTCCTATTACATATGATGTACCTTTTTGCATGTGAGTAATTATTATCTAATATCCAATTTCACAAAATCATTTCGATCAATTCATATGCATTCTTGATGATAACATATTTGAAGCTGTAAGCATGAACATTCCATACAAAGGAAATCTGTAATTTTTAAGGTACAATCTCTAGGTTCATTTCTTTAATGGAAATCGACCCATCTTTTTCAACATGAAACCATCATTTTGTCTGCAGTCCCGACGACCCCCATAGCAATTCCGGTTGAAAGCTTCAACCTATTGATTGTGTTGATATGTCTCTTGGCATCAAATTGGACGTCCAGTACAGGTAATTCCTTCTAATTGGTTCTATCAATTTTATTACAATTGGGGGTTTTATGAATTTAGATCTGTTCTTTTTTACGTTATTACAGGATTTAGGGTTTTTTTCAATTTTTGGTTTACATGCAGATCTGTTCCTCTTAGAGTACACGAAATACTCTGAAAATGGAAATCGACCCGTCCTTTTTGCAGCAGTCCCGACGACCACCATAGCAGCTCCGGTTGAAAGCTTCACATTCATTTGTAATACCCTAATTACGGTATACTATAAATTTGTTTTGCTTAAACATGAAAATCTCAAATGCAATTCGGGTTCTTTTACTTTGAGTATTAGTTTTATGCTGTGATGTATTTTTAGGTGACTTGAACTTTTTATAGTTTTGATTTTACTTGTGTTTTCATTTGTCATATTATACTTTTGTTTTTCCAGTTTTACATTTTAACAACAGCCCCTTCGTCTTCATTAACGACCGTCCTCTCCATCTCGCAAAACATAGCAATTTATGTACCCACCCAAAGCCATCGGTAGGATCGTAGGAAGTGGTTGCTGCCGCGAATTCAACAATGAAGAAGAAACGGATTGCAATGGACGAGATTTAAGGATGAAAGTGAGGGTTTATAGAAAGGATTCATCGCTTCAAATGAAGGAGCAAATAGTGAAAATGGCCGGTTAGCGTTTTTCTTCTTCATCTCCATGTGCTGGTTGTGAACTGCTGGTAGTTTGGTACCCTCTCTTCTAGGTTTTTTTAGTTCAAGGTTCTCCATCTTTTTATCAATTTATGTATGTTCCTTCCTTCTTTCTTAACTAATTATCTCTCCTTATTGGAACATTTATTCTCTTCTCGGTAGCATTTACTCTCTGGTTATGGAACAAGGGATTCATAACATATATGGGTTATATGCCTATTGGCGGCAACCATGGATTCAAAGCATAGGTGTTGGTCCCAATAAGGGTCTACAAGAGTTAAATATTAAGTAAACAGTTTGTAGAAGGGGGGGGGGGTTGAATACAAACACACAGATTTTAGTTTTTAAATGAGTCTATTGAAAATAAACAAATTTACAGTTACAAGCGGAATTAGAACAAGTTGAAGACCTATTCTATTGTAACTAAAGAAACACACAGTTTGATGCACAAGAAGATGAAAGAAAGAATACAGAAGGTATAGGCTAGAAAGAAGCATGCATGAAGATGAAGAAGATATCTTCATCTATTTATACCCGCTTGCATTTAATGCAAAGCAAAAGGTACATGCCACGTGTCAAGCATGGATAGGAAGCTTGTCCTTGTAAATAAGACAACCATGCTTTTGGCCGAATATGAACAGTACCGTATCAGATATGATAGGGACATAAGAGACAAGTCGTACGTCCTTTTCTGACATGGTTCTAGGTTTGACTTTTGTGCATCGAGGATAAGATCAATCTTTAATCTTGCAGAGGAAGCTTCATTTGATCGCTGATACTGAATGTTCAAGGATGAACTTCAGTGTTGCTGAGGCTTCACAAGATTTCACACTTTGAGTAGATAATCGCTGCTATCGCTGAACCGCTTCAGGTCACTTAGCTGATTATCTCTTTCTTCAGCTTTGGTCTTTGACTGTCGCTGAATGGTCTTCTGGTGTGATAGCTGATCTTCAGGTCTTCAGAGATAAGCTTGTTGATCCTTGAACTTCAGCGATCGCTGATGGTAATCAGCGTATGCTATCGCTGAATTTGATCAGAAGCTTATCTAAGGAATTTCACTAAGTATAGTAAAGGAATCATATTCAAATCACTGAGAGAAGTTATGATCAACAATAGGGTTGTAGACCAAGTGAGTTTTGTTGCCTTTCAAATCCACATAGGAATATGTGATAGGTTTTTTTTGTCAATTCGTTTAGTAGAAAAATAATTTGTTCCTATAGTTAAAAAAGCATGGAAACCTCAAATTTTCAGACGTTCTAAAACTATTTATTTACCTTCCCCAATGTTCCTAATATCATGTTTTTCACTTTCTTTTACATATGGATTTGCATATATATATATATAGGCAAAATTTCCGTTGCAAACTAATTATTTTTGCAAACTGTGCAAACTCGTAGTGAACACAATGATAAAGCACCAAGTGGATATTCATTAATGTTGAAAGTGTTCACGAATGGTGAAAGTGTATTCACGAATAACGAAAGTGTATTCATTAATGGCGAAACTTGCCGGAAAACTCGCTGAACAAGACGAAGTCGTCGGAAAGTGTGTTCATGGCAGGAAATTAATAAATATTAGTTAAAATTGGTTAAATTATAAAATAACGATGATACCCACAATGAATTAATAAACTATTAAAAAAATTAATAAAATATTAAAACAATATTATCCACATGACTTATTTCTATTGCACAATATTGAGTTTGCAAGTTTGCAACAGATACCACCCCTATATATATATATATATAGAGAGAGAGAGAGAGAGAGGAAGGTTCAGGAGAAAACGCTAAAAAAAGAGAAAACCGAAAAACAACTTGGGTGGCTTCCATGTGGACAATATGCATTAATGCATATCGGTAACTTGTAACATGCATTAATGAATATTCATCAATGCATCTGTAATGATAGATGCAATGATGCATAGGAACAAAAATTACGGGTATGCATTAATGCATACCGTCCACATGGAATATATATATATATATATAGAGAGAGAGAGAGAGAGAGAAAGGGAGGTTCAGGGGAAAACGCTAAAAAGAGAAAACTGAAGAACACCTTGAGAGTCCGACATTTGGATGGTATTTTTTTCTATGCATCAATGCATAAATATGCATTAGTGCATATGCACAAATGCATATAACCGATTGGAGCTCCTTTTTTATATGCATCAATGCATAAATATGCATTAGTGCATATGCACAAATGCATGTTACCAGATGGCGGCCTCCCAGGGTGTTCTTCAGTTTTCTCTTTTTAGCGTTTTCCCCTGAACCTCCCTTTCTCTCTCTCTCTCTCTCTCTATATATATATATATATATATTCCATGTGGACGGTATGCATTAATGCATACCAGTAATTTTTGTTCCTATGCATCATTGCATCTATCATTACAGATGCATTGATGAATATTCATTAATGCATGTTACAAGTTACCGATATGCATTAATGCATATTGTCCACATGGAAGCCACCCAAGTTGTTTTTCGGTTTTCTCTTTTTTTAGTGTTTTCCCTTGAACAACCCTCTCTCTCTCTCTCTCTCTCTCTATATATATATATATATATATATAGAGATAGAGAGAGAGAGAGAGGGGGAGGTTCAGGAGAAAACGCTAAAAAAGTGAAAAACTGAAGAACACCATAGAAGGCCGCCATCCGGTAACATGCATTTGTGCATATGCACTAATGTATATTTATGCAATGATCCATAGAAAAAAGGAGCTTCAATCGCTTATATGCATTTGTGCATATGCACTAATGCATATATATGTATTGATGCATAGAAAAAAAATACCGTCCAGATGGCGGACTCTCAGAGTGTTTTTCAGTTTTCTCTTTTTTTAGCGTTTTTTCCTGAACCTCTCTCTCTCTCTCTCTGCAACCTTAGTAATCTGTATAAACAATGCAACCTCGATCTTAGCCATCCATAATTTAATAAATAAAAATAATTAAATTAAATAATTAATTAATGAATGAGGGTAATATAGTCATTATGTAATATATATAATATTTAAATATATTTAATATAATTTTTTAATTTGGTAACCGCATTTTTGATAGGAATGTTCTTAGAATGAATAATATTACCATTGTTTGATTGAATGTATTTATGGTGTTCAGATTCACCGAATCGTTTATAAAACAAACAAGATTAACCCTGATATTTCACATTTGTTCAAAATGAATTAGTTTTTAAGAACCTCTGAAGTTGCATTCAACGATTAATAAACATAATTCCGATACGTCTTCGTCCATGAGTGAAGGAGAACAAACAACGTCATCATTCAACGGAGAGGAGAATCAATCCGATGATGAATCATTTCGGGTGGCAGACGAAGAAGATGATCATGGAGGCAAAAGTAACGGAACTAGGTCATCGAAGTCCAACTATCAGGTCATGAATGTAGCATCTGATGATTCTGTTCAGCCGTCAGACGACGAACGTGAAAATGAATGCATGGATCCTTCTGATGATGAATGTTTTTAAAAGTCTGATGATGAGGGTAATAATATTCATATAATTTGCACAAATGAATTTTTTTTACAGTCATTCATGATTTTTACTACTGATTATTAGTAATGAAAATAATTTATAAATTAGCATGAAAATAAAAATGCAAATAAATTTGAAACATGGTAGTTATTGTAGTTCGTGAATGTTATTAACGAATGTTATTAATATAAGCTTGATTGTTTATTGTGAATAATTTTAGCGAATTCATACCATTCACTGAAATTTGTAGGCCCATATGTTATTAATGAAAAATGATTATGTAGATACTGTATCACAAGAGATGGCGGAAACCGAAAATGGGAAAAAGTACTGGATTCCTACTGTGTCCGATGACATTACTCCCAAGCTCGGCTTGTATTTCCCGAATGATGCAAGCGCCGAGGAATTTTACAAGAATTATGCAACTAATGTCGGGTTCCATACTCGGCTTTCATATAAGAAAAGAGACCGTCTTGGAAAAGTGACGATGCGATATTATTATTGCAGCAAAGAAGGGTTTTCTGAAGCAAAATGATACAATTCATTAGAGGCAGCTTCTAGTTCAAGGGAACGACGAAACACCAATTACAAGCGTACCGGATGTAAAGCTAGCATGTGTATACACTTTGTAAGGGATCGAAATAGGTATGAGGTATTTAGGCTTGTAGAGTGGCACAACCACATGCTAGCTAACCCGGAGGAAATAAGGTATTCGTTGTCGAATAGGAAACTCAATTACCAGCAACAAAGGAATGTTTTTCATTCCATTAATACGAAGACCGGGGTTACAAAAGGTCAGAGGAGCATGGACAAGCTCAAGGGTGGTGTCAATCAGCCCGGTGGCACAGTTAGGGATTGCCAGAACTACAGGAGGGACATGAATATGTTCGTAGGGGAAAAGGATGCGCAAATGCTGATTAACACAATGGATAACCGTAGGAAGGTATGCCCCGAATATTATTTTGAGTATAAGTGTGATGAGAAGGAGCTCCGTGCCATATTCTGGGTAGACAAAACTACAAGGTTGAATTACAAAAACTTTGGTGACATGATCTCATTCAATGCAACATACCGAACGAACAAGTAACTTTCATACACGCGTATTCACTATTAGTTTCCATGCTTTAAATTCATCAGTAATTAAATTTTTGATGAATGAGCTATAAATTTATTTACTTACATGAATTTTTTTGATTTCATTGGTTTTCTTAGTAGGCATGCGATGATTTTTGTTTCTTTTGTTGCTATCAATAACCACAAGAAGACCGTTGTTGTTGGTTCTGCTTTATTCGTAGTGAATCTGTTCCGAATTTTACATAGGTTTTAAAGGCTTTTATGAAGGTGCACGACAAACAACCCAAGTTTGTTCTAACAGACCAATGTGTGGCAATGAAGCAAGCAATTCCAGTTGCTTTCCCTGATTCAAAGCACTGTTTGTATATGTGGCACATAATTAAAAAGATTGAAGAAAGGGTAAAATATTTGTTAATTTTTTAATGGTTTATCGATATGTTACTTATTAATGTATTTTTGTTTAAATCTTAACGTTCAATTTTATTGCTGTAGATTGGATCTAAAATAAAGCTTAATACGCCCTTTGTATCTGAGATGAAGGATCTGGTGTGGAACGTGAATCTTGAACCAATTGTATTCGAAGCTAAGTGGAAACAGTTGATGGAAAAACACGGGTTGTGGGTTAAGAAATGGTTTGACCGCATATATCGTATAAGGAAGGCATGGATTCTTGCATATTTCAAAGACCTTCCCATGTCAGGTTTGATGAAAACAACATCTAGGTCAGAGAATGTTAATGCTTTTTTCAACGTATATGCTGCATTTTGGGCTGATCTTAGAATGTTCTTATGTACTTTCGACAATGCTATCGAGAAACAAAGAAAAGAGCACGCGCTTGAGGAGATCAAAACCAAGTCGACTAGACCTCGGCTGATATCTCCTACCAAGATTGAAGAGCATGCCTCAACTGTCTACACAAGGACAATATTCTTTGAGATTCAGAAGGAAATTGACAAGGCTATGTGGTATTGTGGTTGGGAAGGGTTCACAAAGGTTAATGGAAACAAAGTATTCACGATAAGTTACAAAAATCATGAATCTGAAGTTATAGCCAATTATAAGGTATATTTTTAATGTTTATTTAAAATTAAAATTGTATAGGTTTATGTTAATTATTGTAGCTTAATTCATCTGTTATATGTATTCAGGTGGTACAGAACGTCTCTAATGGTACGGTTGACTGTAGCTGTAACTTATTTGTTCGGAGCGGTATTCTATGTCGGCATTCTCTAAAGGTATTACTGAACGACAAAGTCACACACATACCAAAAAGAAAACATTTTACGTCGATGGTGCCGTGACCTAGTACCTGTTGAATGGTTACCTGCTGCGGTTAAATATAATGAAGTGGATGTCGTGAAAGAAAAATTGATAGGTGCCATGCAGTTGATTGTCGAAGACGTTGTTGATCGTGCGAGGAATGACAATGAATACTTGCAATCATTTGTAGAACATATGCGTGCATGGAAGCCACCAAATAAAGACGAACCTCAAGCTGAATCAAGTCGTCAACGTAAGTTTGCTAATATGAGAGAGTTTTATAGTGTTGCTCAACCTGACAATGTTGATGTTCTACCACCAACCGGGATCCGTAACAAAGGATGTGGAACTGGTAAACGGTTGACCAGTGAACGTGAATGTGCAGCAAAAAAGGCAAGTAAGCCGAAAAGGATTTGTCGTAAATGCGGCAAGCTGGCTAGGCACGAGTCACGCAATTGTCCGGATAAATGATACATTTTTTGTTAATGCGCCTCAGTTCATGAAGACCATTCGGTTACTTTGTTCCCTATCTATATCTCACATTACAAATCTTTTTAATTTACGTATTGAACGATTTGTTTTGATATCGCAATGTTTCGTTTTCATTTATATTGTTGTTTGGGATTGTTTTGAATAAAATTTTCATTCCGAATTTAAATATTTAGTTTTTGATATTTTTCATATGGTACCGCAATACCAAGAATACGTTACATTAAGTACCAAGCTTATCAGGTATCGAATGAATTTAGTTCTTTAATATGTCATACATGCAATAAATGAATAAGATTCACTAATAATTACTTTATCACTTATTGTTCATTCAGTACTTTGCACCACTGTTCCACAATATCACTTGTTATTTCTATAACATACTCCCTTATATGAACACCCTGCAAAAGGTGACATTCAGTACGAAGTCTAAAAAACGTTACATTCGTTCCGAATTCAACTATTTAGGTTTTGATATTTTTCAAATGCTACCGCAATACCAAGAGTACGTTACATTCAGTACCAAGCTTTTCAGGTATCCAATGAATTTAGTTCACTAATATGTAATACATGCACTAAATGAATACAATTCACTAATAATAACTTGTTCACCATTGTTCATTCAGTATAAACAATGAATACAATTGTTCACCATTGTTCATTCAGTACTTTGCACCAATGTTCCACAGTATCACTTGTTATGTCTATAACATACTCCCTTATATGAACAACCTTAAAAAGGTGACATTCAGTACGAAGCCTGACAAACGTTACATTCATTCCGCATTCATGTTTGCACCTTTATTGATAATTTCAGAGATATTCATCATGTTTCTTATATGAACAATCAGATAACGATATAACCAATGAACGTAAAATATACCATTAATGATTCATGATGTGTTTGCTTCAATAACAATCCCTTTATTAAAAACTTGATATTGAATCAGTGCGAATTGTTAAACCAATGAAGTTTGTATCAAATATTTCAGTACCAATCTTTCAACTTGCCAATGAATTTAGTTCACTAACATGAACTACATGCAATCAATGAATATAATTCGCCAAGAATGAACTACATGCAATCCATGCAATTCATGAATATTATACACTAATAATTAGTTACACCACACTGTTCTTTCAGTTCTTTTGCGCCAATATTATACATTCTCACTTATTATTTCCATAACATAATCCTTTACACGAACAGACTGGAAAACTATGGAAACAATGAACGTAACCCCTATCATTCATGGTTGCCGCATTATTAACAATTTCGGACATATTAATCATATTCCCTTACTAACACTAACTATCCCTTATTAAAAAGAACATGTGCACAATGAACGTGACTCATGTTGTATTTGGGTCAATAACAATCCCTTACTAGGTAACACGAACATGAATCAGTCCGAAATGTTAACCCAATAAAGTTTGTATAAAATACATTCATCTATAATTTTATAAAAATGAGCGCGACTGACTTTCAATTGTTAATTCATAAGCAATTCGTCAATCGACTACATTAATCAAATCAAAATAAACAACTTTTACTTGATGTAAATCAACACCAAATTGTATACCTACATATACGCTAAGATATTGGGGTAAAAGTGCTATGAAGCTATTAAATTAATATCACCAACCATAATTCATTAAAAACAAAGGATATGAATGTAATCAAAACCATAACGTAGCAAAAAACACAAAAGCGTGCCAAATCTAAAAGCATATCATTTTAACCAAAAAACACAACTTAACCACCGTACTACTTTCCCAAACGTCCGCATTGATCTTTGTACGCCTTTTGCAGTAAGCCTAAACGCGTGTTTGCGTCAACCGCAGTGAACTTCACAACTTCAGACATGACATATTCCTTACGTGAATTTTTTTCATTAAGCAATATCTTCAACGTATACTTTTTACGCAAGTCACTCAACTGACCATTCTACTAAACACCCTCCTTAGCAAAGCCCGACTTCCATGACTTAGTATCTCTCATGTACGTCTCTATATGCCGCATCATGAACATTGCGCTGTCGTTGTAGTTTCGTTCCGTTTGCCAATGCATATCAAAGCATTCTTGCTCATTTTCCTCGAACTACTGAACAACTGCATGTGCCCCTAGTCGCGATAAGTGCTCAGTCATCATTACATGCTGCATCACAGTGTCGAAGCCAAAGAGTTAGTATAGTTTATTCAAAGGATCGAACCTGTTAATTCATGTAAATATTTTACCAGATTGTCAGATACATAGCCATATTTCCTCATCTGATCGTCGACATCGTTATCTTCAAGAAAATTGTTGTCTATGATGTTGCTGGAAGGGATCTTAAGGTTAAAAACGACCATGCAGTAATAGCCATCTCCCACAAGCGGAAAGAAAATCTTGTAAAAGATAAAAAAAACATGTCAGTTTAAATTATAAAGTTAGTTAAATACGTACGATACTTTTGGGGTAAAAATACAAGTGAACCATCTTAGTATAGGAAATTACCATATCGAAATATCTCAGATTGACTTTAGAAATGCATGTCTTTGTTGACCTTTCCAGACCTTTGACAAACAGCTTATACAACGCTTGTCGGTCTACCCTTCTTTTATGCAGCATCGGGTCATCCTTCATTCATTGACACAAGAACCAATAAATTAATAATATGTTGTACATTAAGCTAATAAACTAAATAAACTAAAAGTTATTTGTTTACCATCACATGTGTATCGAAGAAGTAACGTGTGACTCAGTCACGGCTTCGGTAATCTTCTAGAACATTCATCAGGTAGCACCACGTATCCATAAAAGGTTTGACACATTCATGATGATGTTACCTAGAAAAATTATATAGGATGAACAACGATATTGATGAGCCGGCAAGAAATTGCACAAAAAAGAAACAACAAAACACATGCAAACTCGATAAAACATGAAATTTGTTAATTTCATTTTGACGGAGGATTCCATTTTATACATGGAGAAAACCATAAGCTCAAGATAACAAAACAATTAGGAGATGGTGAGGAGTTAAGGAAAACCAAAGGAACCGTGTTAAATACAAACATAAATTAACAATGAATATTGATGAAAAATTAAACGGTGAGGAGGTGAGGGTTTGAAGACCATTAATTGTTCAAATATTTATGAAAATGCAAAATTGAAACATTGAGAAAAAGGAGATTGTCAAATGCTTAATAGGTAGGATGCCAATCGGATTCCACTATCCTTCTTTTATATATATAGAGATTATAGTAAAACCTTTATTTTTTTTAAAAACTTAAATGTATTAACTATTTCTATTAAATTCAAAATATATAAAATTTGGCGGATAGTGGAACCAGTTGCGAATCCAAGATTTTTATCGAGCGGGTGCACCTTTAAATTGGATCAAATGCGTTTGATGTATTTTTTGGTTGATTTCAAGGGATTTTTTATCCGAATTCTCCATTCAGGGACTTTTTAAGTTTTTTCGATTGATTTCAAAGTGATTTTTAAAGGTTTTTGGTTGATTTTGAGGGGTTTTTTTTATGGTTTTTGGTTGATTTCGAGGTATTTTTAAGATTTTTGGTTGATATCAAGGGATTTTTTTGGCTTTTTCAGTTGATCTAGTAGGGTTTGGGGCATCGTGTGCTCCTTTAAAAAATTATAACTAAAAAATGTGCTCCTTTAACCCTTAGAAAACTGAAATATTACAGAGCACTCCTCAGGATTTAACAGGTGCACCTTACGTACCCAAAAAAATTTACTCTTACAAAACGGAATTGAGCGGTAGCATGGGACTCCCCTCCCGTAAAGGTAGGTCCGGCCTTGAGTGGAACTAAACAAACTATACCAAAAACAGGTTATTTTATTTTCTTTAATCATACAATATAATAAAATAGGATTTATGAAAACCTAACATGTCTTATGTAACAGGCCGTCCCGCGTGGTTAAAGACGGAAGATGCCACAATAGGTTCACAAGCTTAACATAAGATTTATCATCATGGATTACCTTTAGTTCTACCATCTCCGTAGCTCTCATTCCCAAATCCTTGCTAAGTCATGTACCTGTCGAGGACAACGAAAATCTCGGCTGAGCTTAATGCTCAGTGAATGGATAGTAGTAACTAAACAATTTATATGAGATAACAAGTTCAAAAAGGAATTCATAATGTTAATTGATAATCCAAAATTAAGTTAAGCAACAAATGGCGTGAAGGTATATCAAGAGTCCGAAGACCAAACCGTATCACGAAGATACGTTGTTCCCAAAGGATGATCAGTCCATTCAGGTGTCAGTGAGGAAAGGGATGTGAGCATAACACAAGCAATCCTCTCCGTGGATTTAACCACGACCATAATCATTATCCGATAACGGTTCCTAGGATCGATCCATACGCCCTCTAATTGACCGGTACCAAGTCAAGTCAATATACCAGGAGGACGCCATGATAATTTTAGCCACCATGGAAGCATCTCAATACCGATGCTCCCAATATTGAGTCTATAGGAAAAAGTTCATAAAAGATACCATTTCACAAGTCAAGTGATCAATATTCAAATAAGAGTGTACATCAAATTTCGGAGAGAAACAAAGTTCCATAATATTACCAAACATAAAGGGAATTTGGAACTAACGTATTCGGATTAGGAAGCCTTATACAAATGGCTATCCCCATGTCAAGTAAAGTATGATATCCGTATCTTAATCGACTTTGATAATTAATGCACGATCAAATGGAGTCCTCGATCAAGTTTGTCTTACCCGCATGCCTAACGAATGTATAAATCGATATTACTTGCAAGACATAAAAACCATATCCTAATTATTCTAATAAGTTACTTAGGTCCTACATGTTAAGGACCAACTTAGACTTCAATATGGACAGCCATATATGCATTAAGAAACCAAACTCAATACTTGGTCTAGTGTAGCTTTGTATCGACACTTAACAACTTTCGACCCTCTTCTTTTTGAGCATTTTACTCCTGCTTAGAAGCCAATACAGATTCCACACTCTAAATAAAAGTTGAAGATTGACCTTTTAGGATTCTATAGAAACTGGAATCGTTTCAATCGGAGTTAAGAGTAGACCGGTACAGCTTTTACAAAAACAATGTGCATGTCTAAATTTATCGTTCACAGCCCCAAAAACACTCTGTTTCAAGCAACTTAAAGTCATAACTGGGTTTAACATTCTTCATGAAAGTTGTAGTTAAGAGTAGACCGGTACAGCTTTTACAAAAACAGTGTGCATGTCTGAATTTACCGTTCACAGCCCAAAAACATTCTATTTCGAGCCACTTAAAGTCATAACTGGGTTTAACATTATTCATGAAAGTTGTAGTATACAACAAGATCTTTCTAACTGCAAAATATGAGCCTTATCCGGCGTACGGTTTGTGAGTTATGGACTGCTAAACTACTGGACCCGCAGTTGTCCGAAAATTCAATTTTCACAATTTTTGCCAATTCACTTTTATGATCTCATCTTCATGATTTGATACATTTAAAAGTTCCAAAACCTACCTCAACATACTAAACAATAAAACGAAGTCTAATGATTATTAACCCAAGCTTAATCATAAAATTTTACTCTCTTCGACATTTACTCGAACACGTAATGTGCGTGTAAACATATACTCACAATCTAACCATATTGAATCCATAAGTTACCCTTTTATTTCAAACTTCAATTTTAGCTAAACCAAGCATTAGAAAACATATATGAATGCACAATTTTGCAATACCAAAACATAACTAAACCATAAACATTATGAGAAGCTCCATATAGTGAATATTTTAGGCCAAAGATATAGATTACCATTAATCATCATTTAAAGTTCGTTGCGTTTGTTTTGAACGTGAAAAAGTAAGGTACTTGCAAATCTTGAGCATCAGTAATATTCATTATTTATAGCTTAACCATCAAATGCTTATCTAATTTTGCTTGATTGTGGAATTATTTGTTTGCAGGCTTTTGAAGAAGCTGAAAGCAGAAAAAATTGGTCTCTCTCACACCCGGTATAAGGACATGATATGGAAATTATGGAAAAGATCTCCAGATAATCCACTTAACTATGTAATACAGTAGGTTCAAAGAAACTATTCGGTGGGTGTAAATACCAAGTTAGGATAAAAAAATATATAAACCTCCGCCTTCTTCATCAACATTTACCGATGTTCTTCAACATTTGCAATAAGGTTTTTCCACGTTGGGCCCCTCAAGTTGTTTAATTTTTATGGTCTTTGTTTTCCTTCATTTATATTATATTTATATTATATTTGTATTAATTTTTGTAGTTTGAATTTAACATTGAAATGATGGAATTTATTATTATTTTGTTATTTATGGTTTTCTATTACATGTTTTTTCAAGGGTTGTAAGTTCCAATGCAATGTACGTTGTTCAAATTGTCTCTCTTATAAGAACATGTTGTTGTTACTTTGTTGGTAATTTCAAGCCACCACCGCTCAATTTTACATGTAATTTTATTATTTTGCCGTTGTTCCATATGTGTAAAGTTCAAATTAAGTTTTCTTTAGATGTTATATTTTCTTCTTAAGTTGAGTGTGTATGAAAAGATTATCCAGTAGTGGAAGAAAGAAAAACCGTAGGAACTTTCTGTTGGATAATGTGTTATTAGTATATTTATATATATTAAAGAACAACAAAAAAAATGCGACTGCAACTGGTGTTTCTATTGTTTTCATAATCTAAGTGCCCATTTCAATGAATTAAATTGTTGTTGATAATAATTTACTTTAAACATGTAGTTTCTAAAGTGGAAAAACTTATCGTTCTTTGTTTTTTGTTTTAGCACATTCATTTTCTACACCAAAAGATTGATTAGTTGCTCGCCTACTGCAATAGATTATGTTCGTCAACTTAAACACCGTCTACGTAACTGATCAATTTTGAGCCCCCACTTACATTGGTAATTCGATAATTTTATTCCCATATATTCTTATATTTTAGTCAGGTTCAAATGCCTCCACTGTGTATAGGAACATATACAACTGCCAAAATGTTAAAAGAAATGACAAAGTTTTTAAGTAAGTCAAAGCCACAATGGGTATTTAGAAGTTAAAACTTGCAAACTCAAACCATATATAAACTTTTTGATAGAGATTCATGAAGACAGGTGGTGGTAGTTGAGGTGCATGGCTTCAAATGAGGCTGACGTTCTTGATTGCTTCAAAATCATCCTATATGGATCTAACTGACTTTCTTCCCAAGGTAAACAACCATCACTTTTTCCTTTATTGAATTTGAAATTTGTTGATCTTGATAAATGTAAACTAATCAATAATCATATATGCATCATATTTAAAACCATTTAATTTTATCAATTTTTTGCAGAAACAAACCATATGTTGGAGGTGATTGTTGAAAAATGAAGTTTGTTTTTTACAATGTGTATTCTATGCTTTCAATGCATGTTCGTAATTTGTGGAGCACTTTTATATCCAATAGTGCAAATAAGAATTTCCATGGTTTTGTCTTTTCACATTACTTCTTATATACATTGCTTTGAAAAGGTTAACATCTTGGATAGAAATTACATATTTTAATAGACTCATAACATACTTTTATTTAATTTCAGATTATTTAATTGTAGTGCTAATAGAATTTTCTCGTCACCACGCGAGCGCGGTGCCACGCACTAGTTTTTATAAAGTTAATACACCTTTTTATTTCATTACCCAACTCCTAATCTCAATTTATTACCTTACACCCCAAACTAAATTTTTAGCCTTCCATTAAAATGGTTTCTTTTAAAAGATTCAAAGTATCAATCTTACAAGTAACAGTAAAAGATAAACGTAAATTAACACTAACAAATTAACTACTTGCGTAAATAATGAATTACAAGGAAATTGAAATAAAGCGTAAATGCGAGAAAATTAAATATTAAGGTAACTAATGAGGAAGCAAGTAAGAAAAATTAGTAAACGGAAACATAAAATGGGGACAAGTTTGTCATAGGCAATCTTGAGGAAAATACCATGGACAAGTATGCCATAGGCATTCTTGAGTGATGGAGAAAATTGCAAGTGAAACTAACGAAGTAAGAAAAACGAGGTGGGTGTTTTAAGGATCAAATAGATGGATTAAGAGCTTGAGGAGTTCTTAATCATCAACTTATAAATCGTGAGATGGAACTATGGAGAACTTCGATGGTTTGCATGCAAGATAAGAAAAGGATGAAGATGATCACGAACATGAAAGAAGAGAAGAGATGAGAACACTTTCTTGAATTATAAACTATGCTTCATATTAGAATAATCAAAACCCACTTGAAGGATAAAGAACAACCTAAGTATATAAAGATACTTAGTAGGCTACTTAACCCAAGTAAAGCTTCCCAAGATTAGGGATGGGAATCGGCCCCGCCCCATCGAGGAACCCAGTCCACCCGTCCTTCCCCGCTAAATCGGGGATGGGGATGGGGACGGGCATCCCCGTTTGTCTCAAACCGGGGATGGGGACGGAGACGGGTATGGCACTCGCCGCCCCGCCCCGGACCCGTTTTATATATATATATATATTAACTAATAAATTATATAAAGTATTTATTTCAACTAAATTGGTAATTCATGATTTCATATTTTCTAACTAGGTTTGGAATCTAAAAGTGTTATTTATTTAGGATGTTAGTATGTAATATTTTTGATATCATGTCAAAATACAATTACGCATATGTTTTGGATATTACTCGATATGCTTTTATATTACTCGTTATGTTTTGGTACGAGTGACGTTAAGTATTATTTGTATTTAATTGAATTTCTTTTAGTTTTAGGTTATTAATTATTATATGATGTTGTAACTTTTTTTATTATATTAAATTATTTTTGATTTAGGTTTATTAAAAATATAATACATTTCAACGTTTATGGTCACTCGCATATTTAATTTAAAGTAGTTTTATAAACGGGGGAAAAATACCCGTTTACCCGTTGGGGATCCCCGTTCCCCGTTGGGAATGGGGATGGGGATGTGGATCGAGGTCCCCGCCCCATACCCACCCCATTCTCATCCCTATCCAATATGATAGCTTCCTGCAACTTTCTATAATAGAGAGAAAGTTGAAGTACTATAGCATGCATAAAGGAAAAGGTTGCTTGCAAGATTAACCAAACTCATGCAAGAGTGAGGTCTTCTCAAAAGGTGATGATCACTTCCTATCCCATGCCTCCTATTTATATGCAAACATATGGGCTTTGGCTTAATCATTAAGCCACCCTTGGTTTGGGCCCTACCCATGGGCCAAAAGTTTTACAAAATTAGCCCAATCCTAAATATAATACAAAATACTTCAAGGAGTTCCATGAGTTTGATCTAAATAAAATAGACGAGGTTTACAAAATGGGAGTAACCCATACAATCTACGGGCCTTCGGTTACTTGTCTTATCGTTAGTTCCTTTCGATCAACTCTCTTCTTGATGGACTCCTATCTTCCTTTCGGTCCTAAAATCGATATAATAGATAACATGAATAATGGCATTAAATTTGGACGTTTAGGTGGCCAAAAATTCACATTTCTTTCATTCCATACATAATATATTAATTACTAAAAAGTAATATTATAACCTTAATCTAATGCTAAAAATACTATAAAAAAGACTATAAAATTAGACGTAAAGTCGGTTAATAAATTAACCTTATCACATCTCTAAACTTAAATCATTGTTTGTCCTCAAACAATAAATTCAAGGAAATAAAGAAAACTTATGACTCAATGGTGAGGAAAAAATGTACAAACCAAAGCAACAAGTCCATCGAATCATAAATTGTCACACATCTCTCAGTTGCTCACCACATCAGTGTTCATCCTTTTCTATTTTGCAAAATTCCAAGTTGGAAACCTTTTTTGTGTAAACCCAAGCTTGCTAAAACAAAAACATCGTTTCAATTCTTGTTTCTAAGTGTGTTTGGCATTTTCTTTGAGCTATTGTTTCCTTCCTTTTGTTGGTACAACTTTTGTACCAACAAGTATGAGAGTTTGGGAGGAAACCTATATTTGAAAGTTTCTCATGCATTTGTGTACAAGCTATGCTACTTTTAGTGATTTTATGCCTGATTTTGACTTTAGCGCACTACCAATTTTTTTTTAGGTTTAGTGCATTTGGGTGTAGGGTGTATCTCTGATGGTTTGTATCTTTCCATTTAGGTATGATATAAATCCCCACATCTCCAAATTATTCCATGTCTTCATTGAATTTTTGAAAGACATTGCTATGAAAGATAGATGATTGAGAGCAAAACGTGTTTGTGGGCAAGACGAGGTGTTTAGGTTAAAACTTCTTAATTTTCAGAATGCAAAAATGGCTAAGATTGAACATGAATTTGGTGGAACTGTTTTGGGTGACAAAGCATTATTCAACGAGTGTTGACATATGGTTTGCTTACCAAAGCAGGAAACAAAAGACTTGCTAAATTGGGTAATAATTAAATCACCCAGTGACACACAAAGGGGTCTTACTAGGAGCTTGATTTCTGTAGGAACCCAGATCTAATATTGAATCAATGATCTAAACAAAATATGTAAAGCAGAAGCAATTATAGATCAAACAATTTATAAATGGAAGAACTATTAATCAAAATGAAAAACAATATGAAGATAGAAGCATAGTCATATGATTAATCGTGATCATATATCTTACATGATTTGGAATGATGAGGGTATTTGGAGATGGAGAGTTTCAAAGAAAAAATCTCACATTCACAATTACAAATGGGGAAGGGGATTCCTATTTATAGCCTAAAATAAGAAAAGTCAAAGCATCCTCCAATGTAGAAGCTCCACGTGTAAAGGTGAAATAACCGCTTCTAGCTGAGGTGTCGGGCTATGATAAGAAGATCAATCACTTGAAAATCTGACGAGCATTGAACCAAAAGCAGAAGGACAATGATAACAGAAGCATACAGAAGCTTCTATATAAATGCTTCTCTTGAATCTAGAGGAAAGTCGAACCTCTGGGTACTTCTGAAAAGTACTTGTTCAGAAGATGAACTTCTGATCTTCTGACCTTCAGACTTCTGAAATCTTCACTCTAGACTTCTGAAGTCTTCTTCTGGACTCTCTTCTTCTGAACGATCTCTGATCTTTCATACTTTAAGAACAGGTTTCCCTTTTTACACTTTCAACACTAAAATTAGGGCAGCAAAAATGGGGGCCACACAACACCTCAAAACAGCAAATAGACTCCAAAAGGAAAACAATATCCATACTAACAAATGACCCTAAAGCAAAACATACTACTAAATCTGAAAACAACAAATATAACCAAAAACTATACAAAAGATTAGACGGCCATACCAGCGGCCTACTCCCGCGGAGTAGGCATTTCTTCTTCCTTCTTCAGACCTTCTGTTCCTCCCCTCATGGCTAGTTCCAAGGCCATCTCTAGGCCAATGATTTTGTCATCTTGGGCTAGTATCGTTGTCCCCTGCTCGAGGATCTTCTGTTCCAGACCTGCGACTTTTGGTTCCAATCGTGTTAAGTTGGTCCACAATCTTCGATTCACTCTTCTCAACATTTCTTCAACCGTGTGCTCAGTGTCTTTTTCAACCTTTTTTCCGATTTCTGCTTTCATCTGTATGAAATTCTCTACAGCATTGTGCATATTCTTTCTGTCACTCATGTTTTCCATAATCAGGATTGGCTTAGCTTTTGTTCCAGAAACGTTCACATATGTCCTCTCCATCCCGCACTCTGGGACCATAGCCCGTTTTCCCTTGTCCCCGGATGGCTCGATTACTGGTTGCTCCCTATTCATCTTGACAATTTTGTGGTCCGGGTTTGAGTAGGGTTCATCATCTAAGGGTGTGGTGATGACTGGAGATGTCGTGGTTGGTTGTTTACGTTTATATTTGATGATCGAGAAGTCATAGGGTGGAACAACTGTTGAGGGATGGACAATTGAGTTTGTCACAGAGACTTCTTGCTTTGCTAGTTCATTTAAAATATGCATCTGATATGGGGTTAATGGTGATCGAATGCCCTGGTACGTCTGACCCGACAGCCAACATTTTTCATCAAAGGAACTGCATGGTCGAGGTTAGACCTAGAGGACGAGCCATACTGGGGGAATAGAAACCCCAGAGGAGTGTTAAGATACCAATGTACACTTTGAGAAGGGATTTGAGTTGCATACCTTTTGTAAGATTACTGTGGTTGTTGAAAGATCTTGGCATTCTAGGCTTTGTGGCTAATATTTGAGCTGTAAGGGCCGTCGTTGTGAGGGATTGGCCTGACTGAGTTGAATCTCCTTGGAACGGCCCTAGGCCCACCGACTGTGGGAGGCCTTGCTCCGGTCGTGAAGTGACTGCTACTACTGATGTTTGTCTGGACCTGCGATCGTACTCCCGGAGTTCCAATGTGCTGGCGGTTTGGAGCTGCACCGGTGGCGAGTGTGAGTTCCAATGATGGGTGTTGCTAGGAAGGGGGGAAGTTAAGATCAAACCTAGGTTTCCCCATTTCAGCTTGAGAGTTGATTACGGCGGCCTTGATGGCGAATACGATGGTGCGCGGTGGGTCGTTGACGATGATGTCTACAGATGGTGGCTTCAAGTCTTTCCTTTTTATGGCTGGGTCGATGATGAGGAGTGATGCAGTGGTTGTTTTTGGTGGGTTTGTGGACGACGACGGTGGAACTAGGGTTTTCACCTGAGGATGATTTTGGGAAGTGTCTTCAAAACCAAAATGGTTTAAGACTATATTAGCAAAATCGAGTAGAGGATCTGCTGATTTGAGTGGTTCAATAAAGACGGTGGGTTGGATTGAGGAATAGTTAGGGGTAATGATAGTTTTTTTGAAGTAGCCGACGTGGTGGAAGACGAGCAGTCGTCAGGGACAAACGAAGGGTCGAAAAATCGGGTCTGCCTTCTCTCCCGACTCGATCTTCTCACTTCTGTTATTCAATTTGCTCTTGAGTGACTTCGACTGATGCGTCGGTTGTGGTGAAGGTGGTGCTCTCTCATCTTGAAGATGAAGTTTCGCAGAAGTGGGGATTTTATCCCAGAGATCTTCATAGATGAGTGTCTCAGATGCATAGTAGGAAAATAGGGTAGGTATGGTGATTTCATCTAAGATACGAGGTAACAGCCTCTGAGAGTAGCCGTTGGCAGAAGGGAGATTTCAGTAGATTCAGTGTGCATGAGTACCTGCATGGTGGCAGAACTCAAATCTCATTAAATGCCTGTCTGAGTTGGCAAGCCTTATCAAATTAAAATAACTATTAATTGAAAGGATTTGTACTGTTTTAATTAATCCGACACTCCAATATTTTTTTCTTTTTGGGCCGCCTAAATACGGATCCAAGTATCACTCCCAAGGTTTTGTTTTGGGTCACAAGCAATTATCAGATACCAATGACCTATATTTTATCTAAACCAATACAAAATTAATGGACAATGTCGAAATTAATTTTGTATTCTAAAATAAAATCTAATTATAAAATTAAGAATTTTCAAAATTCTAAAATTCTAATTAAAGAATATTTAAAATTGTAAAAGTTAAAAAAGTTCAGAATGACAAAATTTTAATTTAAAATCGATGATATAAATAACTTATTTTAAAAATTCTAATATTCTACTGAAAGAATTTTTAGAAAGATAAAAATGAGAGGGTTTTTTACAAGGTGGTGAAATAAAATTTTCGACATGGTTAGTACTACCTATTTATCCGCAAAATAAAATTTACAAATGTACATGAGTGTTATTTGGTTCCTTCAACTGTCAAGATCAACAACCCCGAAAGGTTGATCAACGACTTCCTCTCCTCTTAGAAACGGTTTTATCCGCTGACCATTGACTTTAAATGTGGTCCCTTTATTTGGATCAATGAGATCCACCACTCCGTAAGGGTATACTTTGCAATTGTGTATGGTCCGGTCCAACGTTAATTTAACTTTCCTGGGAAAAGTTTTAGACGAGAATTGAACAATAAAACAGACTGGCCTTCAATGAGCTCTTTTCGATGAATGCGTCTATCATGCCATTTTTTTTGTATTTTCTTTCTAAAGTTTGGCTTTTTCATAGGAATTATTCATGTGTGCTTCTAGCTCATTTAACTGCAAAAATCTATTTTTTCCAGCCTCATCCATGCTCATGTTTAATTCCTTTAAGACCCAGTATGCTTTATGTTACAATTCTAAAGGTAGGTGACATGCTTTTCCAAGAACTAACCAGTAGGGAGTATGCCTATAGGGGTTTGGTAGGCACTACGGTAGGCTCATAGGGCATCATCTAGTTTTGATGCCCAGTCTTTCCTATGGGGTTTCACTACTTTGGCTAGGATTCCCTTTATCTCACGGTTTGACAATTCTGCCAACCCGTTAGTTTGGGGTGATAAGCAGTTGCTATTCTGTGCTTAATACTGTACTTCTCTAATGTCTCATCTAACATGTTGTTTATGAAATGGGTCCCCTCATCACTGATTTAGGCACGTGGTGTGCCAAATCAGCTAAAAATGTGTCTATGAAGGAACTTTATGATTGCTTTAGCATCATTGGAGTGGCAAGCCATGGCTTCCACCCACTTTGATATATAGTCAACTGCCACCAAAATATACGAACATTTATTTGATACCGGAAAAGGTCCCATGAAATCAATCCCCCATACATCGAACAGTTCCACCTCCAAAATTTCATTGAGTGGCATCTCATTCCTCTGGGAAATATTCCCACTCCTCTAACATTCATTGCATCGTTTCACAAAGTCTTGTGCATCATTGTGTAGATTTGGCCAAAAGAATCCTGACTGTAGAATTTTGGCAGCAGTTCCGCTTCCTCTGAAATGTCCTCCGTAAGGACCTAAGTGACAATGCTGTAAAATTGAGAGGATGTCTTTCTTTGGCATGCATCTGCGGATCATCTGGTCTGCACAGATTTTGAACAAAAAGGGATCATCCCACAAATATTTCTTTTAATCAAAAATGAGTTTCTTCCTTTCATGTTTATTTAGGTCCTTGGGGATAACCCTACAGGCTAAATAATTGACTATATCTGCAAACCATGGAATATGGGTTTTAACGGCTAAAATTCTCTCATCAGGAACACCTCACAGATCTCACTAGTTGGGATTGGTTTATCTTGGTTTTCTAGTATGGATAAATGGTCAGCTACTTGATTTTCAGTACCTTTCCTATCAATGATCTCCAAATCAAATTCTTGTAACAATAAGACCTACCTTACCAGCCTCGGTTTTGCATCGTTTTGGAAATTAAGTACTTGATGGCAGCATGATCGGTATGAACAATAACTTTTGTGCCTATCAAGTATGATCTAAAGTTTTCAAAAGAAAAAAACCACTGCTAATAACTCCTTTTCAGTTGTGGTGTAGTTGATTTGGCATCATTGAGAGTTCTACTGGCATCGTAGTCGGGGTGAAAAATCCTTCCCTTTTCTGACCTAACACTGCCCTAACTACCTAGTCACTGGCATCACACATTATTTCAAAAGGTAGAGTCTAATCAGGTGTGACAACTACAAGTGCAGTGACCAAAGCTTCTTTTAAGAATTGAAAAGCTTTTTTACAATCTTCATTAAAAGTGAAGACTAGGTCATTCTGTAGCAGCACACAGAGAGATTTTGAAATCTTTAAAAAGTCCTTGATGAATCTTCTGTAAAAACCTGCATGTCCCAGAAAACTCCTGATTCCCTTTACGGTTGTTGCTTTAGGTAATTTTTCAATTACCTCAAGTTTGGCTTTATAAACCTCAATGCCTCTTTTGGATATGAGATGCCTTATCACAATGCCTTCCTTTACCATAAAGTGACATTTTTCTCAATTTAAAACCAAATCAGTCTCGTCACACCTCTCAAGACTTTTGTCAAGGTTTTTCAAATAGATATCATATGATGATTCTATATACTATTAAAATCATCCATGAAAATTTCCATGGAAGTTTCTAACATATCAGAAAAGATGGACATCATACATTTTTGGAAAGTGGCAGGAGCATTGCATAATCCAAAAGACATTGTTTTGAAGGCAAAAGTTCCAAAGGAACAAGTAAAGGTGGTTTTTTCTTGGTCATCAGGAGTTATGGCAATCTGATTGTACCCTGAATATCCATCTAGAAAACAATAAAATTATTTTCCAGCTAACCTATCCAACATCTAGTCAATAAAGGGTAAAGGAAAATGGTCCTTTTGGCTAGCCTTGTTAAGCTTCCTAGAGTCCATACAAATCCTCCATCATGTCACTGTCCTAGTGGGAATAAGTTCATTCTTCTCATTGGGTAATACGGTAACTCCTCCCTTATTTGGGACACACTGTACTGGGCTGACACTAGTGCTACTGGCAATAGGATAGATTATGCTGGCATCCAATCATTTCAGGATTTCTTTCTTGACAACCTCTTTCATCACATGATTGAGCTTTATTTGAGGTTCAACTGAGGTGAAAGTATTATTTTCTAAAATGATTTTATGCTGGTAAATTGTAGGAACTATTCCTTTCAAATCTGCAATGGTCCATCCTAAAGCTTTGGTATGAGATTTCAACATGGTGACTAATTTCTCTTCCTGATCTTTTTCTAGTGATGAAGAAATAATGACTATGGTAACTTCCCTGACTCTCCTAGAAAGGCATATTTTAGGTGGGAGGGAAGTTGTTTTAATTCTAGCTCTTGGGCCTCTTCTAAAGATGGGACAAGTGTAGGCCCATCCTTAGTGTCTAATGCCTCAAAAGCAGCTACCTCATGAGTCGGTTCTGAATCATCAAAATTTGTCTTTTCTTTTTCCACGCTGTCAGATTCCTCCTTCCTCAACATCATCTCCAAACTTTGTTCTTGGCACAAAGTTTCTATCAAAATTATAGAAGAACATTCTTCTCTATCATCCGGGTACCTGAGAGAATAAAAAACACTGAAGGTTATCGTTTGGTCGTGCTCTCTCATGGTTAAATCTCCTTTTTGAACATCTATTAACGTCCTTCCAGTTTCTAGGAAAGGTCTTCCTAAAATGATGGAAATTTCCTGATCTACTTCACAATCTAGGATAATGAAATCAACAGGAAAAATGAACTTCTCTACTTGGACCAGGACATCCCCAATCTTACCCTTGGGATAGGCTATGGATTTATCTGCTAACTGTAGTGTGACAGTAGTAGGTCTAGCTTCACATATACCATGGTTAAATCTCCTTTTTGAACATCTATTAACGTCCTTCCAGTTTCTAGGAAAGGTCTTCCTAAAATGATGGAAATTTCCTGATCTACTTCACAATCTAGGATAATGAAATCAACAGGAAAAATGAACTTCTCTACTTGGACCAGGACATCCCCAATCTTACCCTTGGGATAGGCTATGGATTTATCTGCTAACTGTAGTGTGACAGTAGTAGGTCTAGCTTCACATATACCTAGGGTTTGAAATTTTGACAAAGGCATCAGATCAACACTAACACCTAAATCACATAATACCCTTCCTATCATTTTACCTCCTATAGAACATGGGATAGTAAAACTACTTGGGTCTTACTACTTGGGGGGTATTTTTTTAGATATCAAAGCACTACATCCCTCAGTCATGGCTACAGTCTCATACTGTGTCAGTTTCTTTTTCTTGCTCAAAATGTCTTTTAAAAACTTTACATATGTTGGCATTTGTTCAATGGCTACAACCAATGGTATGTTAATATGCAATTGTTTAAAAACATCTAAAAACTTTTTGAATTCATTTTGCTCCTTTTGGTTCCTTAACCTTTGTGGGTAAGGAATGTAAGGAGGGACATATATGGTGGTTGGGCTTTTCTGGGTGTAGTAGGTTTAACCAGTGGTTTAACTTGAGCTTGATTTCCAAGAATTACGTTAGACTGCCACCAAAGTGTGACAAATCCTCAGTAACTTTCTCTTGGGATTTTTGAAAAATTGGTGATTCTTTTGCTCAGTAGGGGGGATCTGACTCCTTTGGGACACTTGTGGTGTCAATAGGCTTACTTATGGTTTTGGGCCCAGTGACATCAGAAGTTTGTGCAGAAATTTCAGAGTTCAAAGCGATGGAACTCTTTTTAGTGTTTGATTTGATTGGAGTTTCTGAAGATTTCTTTTCAGTGTCTGCTTTTATTGGATTTTCCAAAACTTTTTTTAAATTCAGGCAAAAGCTTTTCACTCCTCAAGGTAATAGACTTAACCTGCTCCTTTCCCTCTTTGTGTGGTATCTCAATGTCACTGGGAAGAGCACCAACATGTCTTTTTCTTATTTCTAAAGAGATCTGACCTACCTGAGTTTCTAGATTCTTTATGGTTGCCTGAGTTTGGGTCATAAACCCTTTCATCATTGTTTCCAAAGAAACAGATGACTCAGCATTCTGCTTAGGGTTGTTCTGGTAGTTGGATTGACTATTTTGAAAATGTCCCTATTGGTTGTTATGATTACCTTGGTGAGGATGTGAATTATAGTTGGACTGTCCTTGATTTTAAAAGTTGGATTGTCCTTGTTGTTTTTGCATTGGTGGATTCAAAGTTGGACTGTTCCATGAAAAATTTGGATGTTGTCTCCATCCGGGATTATACGTTTGAGAAAACGGTCCAATTTTTTACAAAATTTACATTCCCCGGATTTCCAAGACAGTGTTCAAACAAGTGTCCTTCGCCATAGTATACGCATTGCAAGGCGTTGGATTGCAGAGCCATAACGTCATACTTCACTTGTTGTCCAGAGGACGGATTTGAAATTAGTTTAGTGAGATGTGTTGTCAATGCTGAAACAGCATCAACCTCTATTCATCTAGTTGCCTCTTTCAGTGGTACAGAACATGGGTCAGACCATTGTCCGTTGTTGTTGGAAATCTTTTCAAGTATCTCAATGCCTTCATTGTAGGTACAAGTTGTGAATGCTCCGCCTGCAGTAGCATCAAGCATTGATTTTGCAGTGGCATTTAAGCCACCGTAAAATGCCTCTAGATGAATGCAATACGGTATGCCATGATGAGGGCATTTTCTCAAAAGCTCTTTGTACCTGTCCCATGTATCAGGAACTGCTTCATCGTCCATTTGTTTAAAGGTGCAATTTTCATTTCTAGACTTAGCGTTCCTTGTGGATGGAAAATATTTTTTTAGAAACTTTTCTGCCATTTGATTCCAAGTGAGCACAGAATCTGGTTTCAAAGAGTTATACCATGCTCTTGCCCTATCCCTTAGTGAAAATGGAAAAAGTTTTAATCTCAGAGCATCATCTTGAACTAATGGGATAAGGAAAGAGTCTGGGATCTCTATAAATGACCGTAGATGAGAATGAGGATCTTCTGATGGCAATCCAGCGAACTGGCCATTGGCTTGCAACATCGTGAACATTATTGGTTTTAAAGAAAAATGGGTGGCAACAATATTTGGCCTACGTATTCCCATGTGTAACTGCGTTAGATTGGGAATTGCGTAGGACATAATACCACCGTCTCTTGCATTTGCAAGGCGAAAAATATTTTGTTCCTCATCATCACCATATTTTGTTCCTCATCATCACCGTAGTCCCTTTGTGGATCGTTTCTTGGCGGGTTGTTTCTTAGTGGATTATTCCTTGGAGGGATAATTCCATCATTTCTTGGTGGATTATTCCGTGGTGGAATAACTCCATCATTTCTTGGTGGATTAACTCTTGGGTTTCTGAGAATACCATTGTTAACATTGTTGTTAATGACGTCGTTGTTGATAACATTATTAGTGGGATTATCGTGAACATTATTATAAACAGCTTTGTTATTTCCACCATTGTTGACGGTTTCCAGCATTATTGATGGGATGATTAAAGGGATTGCCATTAAGAAAATTAACAAAATGGTTGAAGGGATTCCCTTCAACATTAACACCACCAGCATTGTTCCGATTATTTTGGTTGATGGGTCTTCCAATGACAAAATTCGGAACAATGGGATTGTTGGCATTAATAAAAATTCCATCGTCGTTGAAATCATCAGGATGAGGAAGATCATTATTAATGGTGTGTTCATACAAGGTTTCAACATTTCCTTCGGAACGGTCCTCAGTATCTGTAACATACTCTTCGTCAGACATCGTGAAAGAAGGTGAAGAAGTTGAACTTTGTTGGATTCTTCTACGTGGTCTGATACTTTGGTCGTTTCTGGAGTTTGAGAACAATAACCGATGGGATAACCTGAGCATGAATTTGTTTTACTTTTTCTTGAAAAGATGGTAGAAAATTCGAGCCTATAAAAATTCGTGATTTTCAAAAGCTTTAAACTCTAGCTTACCATCCCCGGCAGCGACGCCAAAAACTTGTTCTAAAAGTATTGCTACCCTCAATAATCAACACTAAAATAGACCTTGGCGCAAGTATACACCTCGGAATACTGTCATATTGAAACAAGTAATAATGGTACAAAGTACCGGATATCATTCTCACAGAGATGGTAATTAAAGCTTGCAGATGTGAAAACCCCAGTTTTCAACAGTTTGATTTCAGAGATTGAAAACAAGAGGATTTTGTTGATTAACTCAATTGGTTGGATGGTTGGTAACTGAGAGGAAATACTTTTTAAAGAAAAAGCCTGGGATGTAAGGATAAATTAAGATGGAGTTGAATAATTAAATAAAAAGATATTTCATAGAAATAACCGTTGTCTTAGAAAATTAATACTTTTTGTAACCTCATTAAGGTTAACCCATTTAGGTACCAATAGTTAATTGTCAGTTAGCTTTAGAGATATTTTTGCGAATGATTAAAGATCTAATTGTGACAAGTTGAAGCTTATTTTATAAATTTAATACACCTTTTTATTTTATTACCCAACTTCTAAATCTCAATTTATTACCTTACACCCCAGACTAAAGTTTTTGGCATTCCATTAAAATGATTTCTTTTAAAAGATTCAAAGTATCAATCTTACAAGTAATAGTAAAAGATAAACGTAAATTAACACTAACAAATTAACTACTTGCGTAAATAATAAATTACAAGGAAATTGAAATAAAGCGTAAATGCGAGAAAATTAAATATTAAGGTAACTAATGATAAAGCAAGTAAGGAATATTAGTAAACGGAAACATAAAATGGGGACAAGTTTGTCATAGGCAGTCTTGAGGCAACTACCATGGACAAGTATGCCATAGGCATTCTTGAGTGATGGAGAAAATTGCAAGTGAAACTAACGAAGTAAGAATAACGAGGTGGGTGTTTTAAGGATCAATTAGATGGATTAAGAGCTTGAGGAGTTCATAATCATCAACTTATAAATCGTGAGATGGAACTATGGAGAACTTCGACGGTTTGCATGCAAGATAAGAAAAACATGAAGATGATCACGAACATGAAAGAAGAGAAGAGATGAGAGAACTTTCTTGAATTATAAACTATGCTTCATATTAGAATAATCAAAACCCACTTGAAGGATAAGCAACAGGGGCGGCCCTGGGGGTGTGCCGGCGGTGCCGCCACACGGAGCCTTCGATCGTCTGGGGCCTCCGATTTTCTTATATTTATATATCATAATTAACATATAAAATAAAAATGATGCTACATGACACAAAAACCCTTCTTGCTAAGTTGGTAAAGCGCTTCACTTTTATTCTAATACACCAGGGTTTGATTCCCTTTCTTGGTATTTATTGTAAGTTTTTATTGAAATAGCATTTATATAGGAATAAACTGCAAAGTTGGTCCCTCTAGTTTGTTGTTTTTTATGGTGTTAATCCCTATTAATTTTTTTATTGCAAAATAATTCTTCATTGACTATTATTTGTTTTTTTATAAGAACCTTAATTTTTTTTTTTTTATATCTTTTTATTGGTTTTTTTTAATAAATAAATATATTATTTAATTATTTATATATGTTTTTTAAAGACTTTTTTAAATTTTATTGTTAGTGTTATTTTAATAACAATAAATTTAAAAAATAATTCATATGTGTTTTGTATATACCAATAATCATTTAGAATTTATATAAAATAGGATGTCTTCAACTAAAAAATTTAAATCGGATCATTCTAAAAGTCAAAAAAAGAGAATTTATCTAATGAATGTGAACTATTACAAAAACATTTACTAAATAATACAACTAAAAATTTAAAAATTTATTTTTTGAATTTAGTATTAAAAAATTAACAAATAATACAACTAAAATTTTTACAGGGCCACATTTGTCTTTTCGCACAAGGCCTCCAAAATGTCAGGGCCGGCCCTGATAAGGAACAACTGAAGTATATAAAGATACTTAGTAGGCTACTTAACCCAAGTAAGCTTCACAAGATGATAGTTTCCTGCAACTTTCTATAATTGAGAGAAAGTGGAAGTACTATAGCATGCATAAAGGAAAATGTTGCTTGCAAAATTAACCAAACTCATGCAAGAGTGAGGTCTCCTCAAAAGGTGATGATCACTTCCTATCCCATGCCTCCAGTTTATATGCAAACATGTGGGCTTTGGCTTAATCATTAAGCCACCTTTGGTTTGGGCCGTACCCATGGGCCAAAGGTTTTACAAAATTAGCCCAATCCTAAATATAATACAAAATACTTCAAGGAGTTCCATGAGTTTGATCTAAATAAAATAGACGAGGTTTACAAAACGAGAGTAACCCATACAATCTATGATTACTTGTCTTATCATTAGTTCCTTTCGATCAACTCTCTTCTTGATGGACTCGTATCTTCCTTTCGGTCATGAAATTGATATAATAGATAACATGAATGATGGCATTAAATTTGGGCGTTTAGATGGCCAAAAATTCTTATTTCTTTAATTCCATACATAATATATTAATTACTAAAAAGTAATATTATAATCTTAATCGAATGCTAAAAATACTATAAAAAAACTATAAAATTAGATGTAAAATTGGTTAATAAATTAACCTTATCATAGATATTAATATATTGTATCCGAGATTACAATGTTAAAGACGATAAAGTCAAAGCTTGAAGTTAACAAAGTCAACAAGAGCTTAAAGTGTAGTTTACTCTTTGTATAGAGTAAGGGTATAAATACGCATATATGTGTACTTTGAATGTAACACTTAAGAAGCTTTCATTTTCATATTGATAATTTGTATTAGAGAGAGAGAGATTCTAGAGAGAGAATATATCAATATATTTGACATTTGATGATTCAAGGATTGTGTTCTTGATATTATTGATTAGATGCAATGTTATTAGATATATCTGGAATTAATAATTAGATACACGGGTATTCAGTATACTTGGTGTCAGAAGCTGAGTGGGTCGTTGGGGATAAACTGTAAAGTTGATCGGATTCTTGGCAATACCGAATTCACTTCTAGGTTTCAATATGTTTCCGTTTGTTTCCTTCTGTGTGGAGTCTATGATCATTCTCCGGGAGTCCTCTTCTTCATGGGGGGGGGGGGTCGAGATCCTAGGTTCGTGGGTTTAAACTTGACAATTTCATGGCTGACCACCCGGAGTTTTTGCAGGTTGTAAGTGATGGGTGTAAGATTGCCATGTAGGGAAGTTTTATATTCCAGGTGACCTCCCGTCTCAAGGCTCTCAAATATCCTTTGCGCAAGTTAAGGTCTTCTTATGGCATATTTCTAATCGTGTAATGGCCCTTAAAAATGAACTAAACGAGATTCACTTGGCTTATGACGTGGATCCTTTGAATGAAGATCTTAGGGAGGATTTGGTGCATGTATTGTTAGCCTACCAGCAAAGCAAGGTGGATGAAGACTCTTATTACCGCCAATGTGCTAAAGTCAAGTGCCTATATGAAGGGGATGGAAATACGAAGTTCTTCCACCATGCAGTTAGAGAGCAAATATGCAGTAATCATATAAAGTTCGGTTTGTGATGTGAATGGCACTTATGCATATGGCAAAGAAGTGGAAAATGTTTTCATTAATCACTTCCGGAATTTTCTAGGTACGTCTGATCATCTTGTTGAACCGGAAATTCCACAAGCATGGTTTGGAAACTCGTTATCTCTTGTGGATGCCCTTCACATGATTCGGCCTATAACCAATGATGAAATTAAAGCTGCTATTTTCAACATTGGTAACGATAAAGCACCTGGATCAGATGGGTTTTCTTCTATATTTTTCAAGAAAGCATGGAGCATTGTTTGTCGAGATGTGATGGTTGCGGTACATAATTTCATCTATTCGGGTCGTTTATTAAAAGAACTTAATCATACTCTTCTTTGTTTCATCCCGAAAGTGCATAATGCTACAATAGTCACTGATTTTCGGTCGATTGCTTGCTGCTCGGTTCTTTACAAGTGTATTAGTAAAGTCATATCGGATTGGATGACACCATCTCGATCATCTTGTGAGCTCCACTCAATCGGCATTTATTCCGGGGAGAAGGATTTTCTGATAATATCCTTTTACCACATGAATTAGTTAAGGGTTATCAAAGGGGTGTTGGCCCCCCTAGATGGGCTTTTAAAATCGACATCCGAAAAACCTATGATATTGTTGATTGGAGGTATCTTCTGTAGGATCTTATATGCTCACGTCATATGAAAACACTGCTGACATCAAATGAACCTATGAGGGTCACACTCAAAGAGTGTGTAGATCACGAATTAACCAAGTTGGTTATGAACCGATACAAAGTTACATGTTGTAAAGTTTGAGTTATTATTCTACTATAATAAGTGTTGGTTCCAGAATTCTTCTTCAATGATTAATCAATAAATTCATATATCAGAATGTAAGCGGAAGCAATTAATATTGATTAATCAACAGTAATAAGAACAGTAGAAGAATGAAGAACAGATCAACTTTGTATTATAACCTGAGAATCGATTACAAGGATTTAAGAATTGTGCGCAAAAGTATTCTTCACTAATGATCTTCAATCGACAAATATTACAGTGAAAGTACTGATCTATTTATACTATTACATAAACAAAAAGTCAACACTTTAGCCTATTACAAAATGCCACCTCATAGAGGAGCGTCTAACTAATTCTGTTTTGAAGACTAGATCTACAAGTGAATGCTGCCACGTCATCTTTGACTCATACTTCAAAAGTCTAACAATCTCCCCCTAAGTATGAAGTCAGAAGAGTGGCGTTTGTTAAGAAAGGAGCAACTTCAGATACGACCTTTGCAATTTTGTTGATGACCTCTCTGATTGATAATAAGCTGTCAAGTCTCTTGATCATTCTTTCAAGTACTTCTGGATCATGTTCATTTGCACTAACAGATATGTAACATTTTGCAATGTATACAACTTCTGAAGAGTATCGATGTGCGTCCTTTATTCTGAAAAAGCTTCTTCTGTCTGGTCTTCTAAAGATGACCCCTTCTTCTGGTTGTAGTAAAAACTTACCAACTTTGAACGAATTGATGTTTTCTAATTCTTCATTTGGTGCAGAGATGGCAAGATTATCAACGTTGAAGTTTAGCCCTATCTGGAAGTCGACCTGCCTCTTGGATCTTAACAAAGACTTCATGCATTCAATGATTCTTGAGTAGGCAACTTTGTCTTGGCTATCAATACCTCTGGCCACTTGGACTTTCATGAAGCTTTCCAGAAACAAAAGATCAGAAGGATGAACAGATAGTAAGTCATTATCACAGAAGTACCTGGTTTGATTGTCTTCTCTGATTATTTCATAGATCGTGTACCAGATCTTTGTATCTTCAAATTGCGAGTGCTTTATAGCAGAGATCCGTTTGATTGGTACAGACGTGTAGACACCCTTCCTTGCTTGTCTGTGTGCCATGAATTTGTCTTTTACAGCATCACTTACGTTATAGGCGTTAGAGAAGTTGAGCAGCATCAAGTAAATCTTCTGATCGTTTGGAGCATACATGCTTTTTCTGATAATTTCAACTTTTGGAAGATCAAGTTTTCCTAACCTCTGGGCTGCTTCTTCACGGATAGCCCTTCTTCTCTGTGATTTTTCTTGTTTTGCCTTCTCTCTGGCTTCCTTTTCTCTCTCTCTCTCTCTCTCTCTCTCTCTCTCTCTCTCTCTCTCTCTTCTTCTGCCCTTGCCTTTTCTTTTTCAATCCTTTCCTTTTCTAAATCAGCTCGTCTTCTGGCTTCTTCAGCTTTTACTTTAGCTAGTTCTGCTTCAATATTAGCTCTGTCTTCTTCTGCTTTAGCTTTCAACTCAGCTTCTCTCCTCTCTTTATTTAGGGCTTCGACTTTAGCTTTTGATGCCTCAGCTCTGGCCTTAGCATCCGTTTCTTTGGCTATCGCTGCTTGAGTTGATGATGAGTATGGCGCTTTCTTTTATTGCCAATTACTTCTAGAAGAAATTTGGGTATTTCTGGGTCTTTTGGAAGAGGAGTTTGTGTAGATGAGGAGTTTGTGTAGATGAGGGTTGAGCAGAAGGAGTTTGCTGCTTGGAAGGTGGTTGGTATCTGTCAGAAGTAGATGGAGAATTCATTGGATTGGAGCTTTCAGCATTGGTAGTGATTTGGCTTTCTTGGCTTCTGTTGCTTTCTCCCCCTTCTGAGAATCAGGATCCTGATCCTCAGACCTTTTCCGTTTAAGCTCTGCTTTTCTGCAAGCGCGTTCCTCCTTAGCCTTTTTCTTGGCGTTAAATGCATCAGAAAGAGAACTTACAAGATTTGTAAGTTGAGAGAGAGAGAGGTGTCCATAGAGGAGAGCTTCAGATCCACATTTGAAGTGCTTGCAGTTGTTTTGGAGACATATTTAGAAGAGAGAGAATTAATTCTGTCAAGCATGGCTTTCTGGAAAACAGCCATGTCGGACTTCTTTACCAGAGATGACCCAGAAGTGTCTTCAGAGGGATGAACAACTTTAATAATCTTGTTAAGATCTGCCACTAAAGAACTATATTCATCAACAGAGATGGTGAACTCTAGAGTTGGAATTGCATCAGGAATGAAAAACATAGCGTCAGAGTTTGCCTGGATGCCTTTATGCAAAGAGGAAAAATGATCAGAAGCTTGTGCCTGATGAGCTTCTGCAGTTGTAGAAATAAGCTCTCTGAGCGCCTCCAGAGTTTGCGTATGCTGTCTTTGTTCGTTTTGAATTGCCAGAAGAATAACATTTTGAGAATCCAAGGATAGTTTTAGATCTTCCACAGATCTCTAAATTTTATCACCAAATGCCTGAAATGCTGCATTGGTGACAAATTCAGAATGTGTAACCGGTGTTTCTCCAACACATGGAGCCCCTTTACTCTCGCGTTCAGAGAGGCTCTCATTCACACCTGTTTTGGCGTTGAGTGTGGAGGGACTTCCAACCTGTCTTCGAGGGCTGTGATTAACAGGCACCTCTTCGGTTGTTCTGATTGTCTCAACAGAGTCCTCATCATCAGAGGATGAGGTGCTGAAGACAATGTGCTTACCTTGATGAAGTGTAAACACTCCGGTAAGTGGTGCGTCCTGTGGCTGTAACCCCTCTGATGGGATTTCCTCAGCTTCTAAACTATCAGAAGATATGGACTTATCTTCTGAGGTCCCTATGACTTTGTTGGTCACAAAGACATCAACATTTTGTGTGGAGTGTGGCGAGTTCTGGGGCAAATGAACTCTTATATTATCATCATCATTCTTTTGAGAGAATGATGAAGAAGAGGTTTCCCCGGTTGTGCTTGATGCAGAAGATGAAGAATTATCCTCTGATCGGATGGTTTCTGGGTGGTTTGGACTGGGTGGTCCTTGTTCAATGAAAGTAGATGTGTTGGCATCTACCTCAGCATATGTGGGATCCCTTTGGGAAGAAGGAGAGTTACGCTCATATGTGTCTCTATGGACATCTTCAGTACCCTCTTGCATTAAGAGGTCAGCATGGGTAGAAACACTTGGATTTGCACTCTTATTCTTTTCAACCTCAGCCTCACTTGACCCCTTCTTCCTACATTTGGCTCTAAGTACTCTGGGGTAGGTATTCTCTGTTCTGAGAATACCATAGAGCGTTTATAAGATAAGAGATAGAGAGAGGTGGAAGGAATAAGATCAAGCATATACCTAGAGAGTTCCCTTGCAGATGAATAACCGTTGATATCGATAGTTGGTTTGTGGGAGCTCATTGAAGCGATTTTACAGAATGGTTGGATCATAGGAGCTTTAAGAGCACCAATCGTTGGGTATGTGAACAGAGACAAAAACCTGGGAAACATCAAGGCAGGTAATGGTTTTCCTTGATTCTGGAGAGACACTTTGGTATGAACAACGACTTTGATCTCTTGAAAGATGTGGCTTGCATAATCCAGAGGACGGTTAAAGTACATTCCATACATAATTGTAAGGATCTTTTTGCTGGCTTGGTCTTGAGAGCCAATTTTGCATGTGAGGCTTTTGTTGAGAATGGAGATAAGGGTATTCCACATAGGGGGCAGTTTCTTGCGCTTAAATTCAGAAAGTTTTGATAATTGCTCATTATATCCCAAAAATTGAACAAATGAGAGCAGGGCTTCAGGTGATGGATTCTAGTCTAGGGCAGGGTTTGGCACAATCTCATCATGATCTTCAAGTGTAGAGGAAGGCAAGTGAAAATACCTGGCAATTTTCTTCTTGGTGATGGGTATTTCTACAGCATTTTCAGGGGTATTGGGATGACTAAAATTTCCATGCAGGGTTTCTTCATCAGCTATATACATGGACTGCCACACTTCTTGGGCATAGAGCTCAGGAACATTAGGATTTGTCAAGGTTAGAGCACGATTTAGTTGATGTTGTTGAAGAAATTCAACCAGAACTCTGAATTCGGCCAAATAGGTGTTGGGATCGAGTAGAACCTGCACATTATTTTCCTTCAAAGGCAATTTGACGATTGGAACACTGTCAGCGGTTGAATCAACAAGATGACCTTCATCTTCATTGACATTTGGGTTTGCAAGTTGGGAGGCCATTGAAGATTGGTTAGGTATTTTTGGAAGAATTACTGTAGGGAAGCAAATACTGTAGAAATCACGAGGAAGAAGACGAGGTACTGTGTATAGGGTTTATATATGAGAGAGTTTGAGAGCTTGAGGGTGTTGGTGGAATGGGAAGGGTTTTTGAATTTGGGGAAAATGAAAAACGATTCAGTTATGCTTAGGTAAGCACGCAGTCGTGTAGTCATGCAATCACACGATGAAAGACACGTGTAAAGCATAAACCGTGTTAACGATGACTTAGCAAGATGTGATGAGTCACTGAAAGGATTATCGAAGGTAAACCGTTTGATTATCCCAAAAAAAAATTAAAAAGAGAATAATAAGAAAAAAAAGAACTTAATCAAGAAAAAATAATATTTTAATTTGATTAAACCAATTTTTTTTAAGATTAATTCTTTCTAATGAATTTAAAATCAGACATTTGGAAAAATAAAGCAGTTTGAATCCAAATGAAAGTTTAATATTTTCTTAGTCAAATGTTTCTTAAGAAATTAATAAATAATAAGAAATTTTTAATTAACCTTGACGGCAAGAGTTAAAAAAATAGACTTATTCATGTTAAAATTTCAGAAGAAAAATAAGGCAACAAAAAATATTTGACCTAAGAATGTCAAAAGAACAAAATTTTCACGAAAAGATTAAGTTAAATCTGAAAATTCTGAATAACCTTGACGGCAAGAGTTAATCAGAAGAAACAAATTTAAAACAATCATTTTAAGGAAAGAGTGTTTAGTGGACAGCTAACTGAAGTTAGACTTAATTTTTCTCCCTCTTGAAACAAGCTCGAAGCTCCCCCTCAGAATTTGTACCAATCTCCCCCTTTGCTTTTCAAGAGATGCTTCCTTTCTGTTGTCACTTGGATATAAAGGAATAAGAATCTTCAACAGAGATGGTCAGAGACTTCTGAATGCTTCTGGATAAAACCATCAGAAGCGATCAGAGGTCTCTGATCAGTTCTGAGTAATTAAAAGAATAAGATTTACATGTTTATCATTCCCAACTTACTGATCAAAAAATAAAAACGCTTCTCATCCAGAGCTTTTGTAAAAATATCAGCTAGTTGATAATCAGTAGAGACAAAATACATTTCAATTGTGCCCTTCTCTACGTGATCTTTGATAAAATGATACCTGAAATCAATATGCTTTGTTTTGGAGTGCTGGACTGGGTTTTCAATAATGGCAATGGCACTTTCTGAATCACATAAGATGGGAATCTTATCATATATCAGTCCATAGTCTCTGAGTTGAGTCTTCATCCAAATAACTTGTGAACAGCAATTAGCAGCAGCAACATATTCAGCCTCTGCAGTAGATGTGGAGACACAATTTTGTTTCTTGGATGTCCAACTTATAAGTCTATTTCCCAAAAGTTGACAACTACCGGAGGTACTTTTTCTGTGCAGCTTACATCCTGCATGATCAGAATCTGTATATGCCATTAAATCAAACCCAGAATTTTTAGGATACCAGAGACCCAATGAAGGAGTTCCCTTTAAGTATCTAAAAATTATTTTAACAGCGGCCAAATGGGATTCTTTTGGATTGGCTTGATAACGAGCACAAAGACAGGTGGCAAACATAATATCAGGCCTACTAGCAGTTAAATACAGAAGAGACCCTATCATACCTCTGTAGCCCGTGACATCTACTGGTTTCCCAGAAGGATCAGGACCTAGTTTCATACTAGGAGAGATAGGTGTTTTCATAGGTGATGAATTCTGAAAATGAAATTTCTTTAACATATCCGAGACATATTTTGCTTGATTAATAAAAATACCGAAGGTACTTTGCTTAACCTGGAGTCCTAGAAAGAATGTTAGTTCTCCCATCATACTCATTTCAAATTTAGTTTCCATCAATTTAGAAAACAAATCAACTTTTGTTTGATGAGTTGAACCAAAAGTTATGTCATCCACATAAATTTGAACAATAGTTAACATACCTTTGCCTCTTTTGATGAAAAGTGTGGTATCAATTTTACCTTTCTCATACCCTTTGCTGATCAGAAACTTGGATAAACGTTCATACCAGGCTCTGGGTGCTTGCTTTAAGCCATACAGAGCTTTCTCAAGAAGATAGACGTATTCTGGATGTCTTGCATCTTTAAAGCCAGCAGGTTGTTCAACATAACACTTCTTCTTTGAGATTTTCATTTAGAAATGCACATTTAACATCCATGTGATATACTTTAAAGTTTTTGTATGCAGAAAACGCCAGAAAAAGTCGTATTGCCTCCAGTCTTGCAACAGGGGCAAAGGTTTCATCGTAATCAATGCCTTTTTCTTGACAATAACCTTTTTCCACCAGACGAGCCTTGTTTCTGATCACAATTCCGTCTTCATCCTTTTTATATCTGAAGATCCACTTAGTACCAATAGCAACTTTGCCTTTTGGTAAAGGTACTAAGTTCCAAACTTTGTTACGTTCGAATTGAAGTAACTTCTCCTGCATTGCTTCTACCCAACTAGGTACAACCAAGGCTTCATGAACATGCTTAGGTTCGATCATACTAAGAAAGTTGACGTAGAAAGCTTCATTTTCTGTGGCAGATCGAGTTTTAACACCCTCAGAAGAATTACCAATGATAAGATCTGGAGTGTGTGATTTAGTCCATTTCTTCATCCTTGTTTGTGATATTGGTTGAGCCTGCACTTCTGTGTCAGAAGTTGGAATGCCTGCTTCAGAAGTTGGAATGACTGCTTCTGGAGATACTAATTCTGAGTCTCTTGTTTCTGTCCCCCCCTCAGATGATGGAACAAAAGAGGCTTCTGGACAGTCAGATGGAAAAGAAGGTAAGGAAGAGTGTGGTTCAGAAGAAGTAGAATCAGAAAAAGTTATGCCAGAGGCATGAAGGACTTCAGGTATGTTCAAGGATGAAGTTGGTTCTGACAATATTTCGTCGCCCAGAAAATCTTGAAAAATAGCATCAATCTCAAATTCTCTGGAACCTGAAAGATAGTCAGAGGTGACAGTATTAAGTTTGACTTCTGAAGAGGAATATTCAGAAGTCAGTTGTGTTTGATCATCAAAATCAACATTAATGCTTTCCATAACAGTTTTTGTTCTTAAGTTAAAAACACGAAAAGCTCTGGAATTTAAAGAATATCCTAAAAATTTAGCTTCATCGAATTTTGGATCAAACTTGCCAAGTTTATCTCTGTCATTTAAGATAAAACACCTGCAACCAAAGATATGAAAGAATTTAACAGATGGTTTTCTTTTGTTAATAAGCTCATAAGTGGTTTTGAGATGCCTCTTGACGATTATTGAGCGATTCTGAGTAAAACAAGCAGTAGCTACAGCTTCTGCCCAAAAGTGTATGGGAAGACCAGAAGCTGCAAGCATCGTTCTGGCTGCTTCGACCAAGGTTCTGTTGCGACGTTCAACGACACCATTCTGTTGGGGAGTGCGTACAGCAGAGAAGTTCTAAGTAATTCCATTTGCAGCAAAGTACGTTTCAAGCTTGGCATTCTTGAATTCAGTACCATTGTCGCTTCTTAGCTGTTGAATCTTTTGGTGCAGAAGAACTTGAATTCTGGTCATCATATTCTGGAGTACGATAGGTACCTCTGACTTCTATCGAACAAAAGCAAGCCAAGTATATCTGGAAAATTCATCAATAAGTACCAGTATATACTTTTTACCAGAAAGACTCTGAATTGCAATGGGACCACAGAGATCAACATGTAACAATTGCAGAGGTCTAATGCATGAATGATCACTTTTTGTTTTATGGGATGCTCCTTTGATCTTGCCCATTTCACATGCAGGGCAAAGGTGATCTTTCTGAAAATGAACTTCGGGAAGTCCAGATACCAGATTATGTTTGACGAGCATCTCAAGATTGTCAAAATTTAAGTAAGACATTTTATGATGCCAGAGCCATGCAATTTCACTCTTTTTGGAGATAAGACATAAGGTTTCCTTACCATCCTTGGAGGTAAAATTCATCATGTAGAGATTACCTTTTCTGTCTGCTCTCCAAAGCTCCTCACCTGCCTTAGAAAATAAGTAACAATGTTTTTCATCAAATACGACAAGTATCTTAGAATCACAGAGTTGACTTACACTTAGGAGGTTATGTTTCAAACCTGAAACATGAGCTACTTTAGATAAGGTAATGTTACCTTCCTGTAAAGTACCGTAGCCCTTAATCTGACCCTTACCATTATCACCAAATGTTACAGCTCCACCACTTTTGTCTTTGAATTGGGAGAGTAAGTTTCGTGAACCAGTCATGTGCCTCGAGCATCCAGAGTCAAGATACCAGATATGCACACGCTGTTTCTGCAATCAAGATCAGAGTTTCTTAGGTACCCATACCATTATGGGTCCTTTAATGTTAGTTTTTGTTTTATCAGCCTTTTTTATTTGCTCTTGATTTGATTTAACAGAAGGTAAAGGCGGATTGTTTGTATTTTTTGTTTTTTGTTTTTCTTTGTTTTATTCTTATTGAAGTACGAATGGTTGGCAGTTAATGCATTTGAAGTCCGTGAGAAAAATTGTTGTAATTTTAAGAATAAGGAAAAACATTCAGAATTCTGAAACATAGAAGATTTTATTGAATTTTCATTACGATAATGATAATTACAATTATGCTTACGACTGTCTTTTCTAGTATCAGTTGTTCGAAAGAACTTCCTATCTAGACTAGACATATGTTTAGAATCTGAGATATTCTTCAGCTGTGATTTCTTCGGACTTACCTTCACAGAAGCTTTTGGATTTACTGAAACAGGAACAGAAAGATTAGATTTCCATTTACCTTTCTGGACATAAGAAAGTTTTGGAGGATAAGATTTAGGAGTTTGGATAAGGATCTTCTTTTTAAGTTTTTCTTCTTTTTCAAGTTCAAGACAAGATTTAGCTTTCAGACACATTCCTATAAAATCTGGATGTATGAAAGCTTTTCGTTTTTCAGAAGGAACAGAGAAAATCGGAATTCCATTTGAATGTTTCTGAACATTCATTCCAGAGGATCTTATCTCCAGAGATTCATTAGTAAATAAAAGTGGGGTGTCTTTATTTTTAATAACCTCTGGAGTTTTAGCATAGATAGGAGATTGATGTTCAAAGTGAGAAAGATATGTTTCTGAATTGTCAAAGAATCCTCACTCTGATCATCATTTTCCCAGGGATATGTGATTTATTCTAAATCTTCTTGAACTTCAGAAAGATTTAAATCAATTAAGGAACAAGGAAAAATCTCTGGATTGTTTTCTAACTCTTTTTGTTTGTCATTCTCAAGTTTAAAACAATTGTCCAGAGCCAAGAGAAGATCATTTTCAAAACTAAGTCTTAATTCTTCCTCTGCTTGAATAGGAATAAACGCATCAGCCTCTGGATTTAATTTTATAAGAACACTTGAACCAAACTTGAAAATATCATGCTTCTTCTGAACTTTATTTAAATCAATATTAGTTTTTCCAGAAGAATATATAATATTTTTAAACTTAAGTTTTCGTTGATGATGACTATTTTCAAGTTTAGATCGTTTAAAGCATGATTGTTCATAAAGAATTGGAAACACAGGCTTCTGTTGTTTTCCCATATGAAAAAACAGAGTTTAAACAAGAGTTCTTTTCACACATGTAGGGATCTAAATCTTCAAACCCGATTCCAGACCTTCCTACTTGTGTACTTATTTTCTCATGAACTTTTTCAGCATCCAGATATGTTTTGATCTGGTGCGTTTTGTTTTGAAGTTCAACATGTAAAAATTCTCTCTCTTTTTGAAAGTAGTTTTTAAGTGCTATAGAATTTAATCTGTCACTTTCCTTAATTTGAATTTCCTTATCTTTTTCTTCTAGAAGTTTCTTAAAACTTAAGCGCTCCTATTTTAACAAAACTTCTGTGTCTTTCAAAGTTTTAGAAATCTTTTCTTTCTCAGTGTCAAGTTCCAGTTTCTCTTCTGTTAAGATATCCATTTCTCTTTTGTAAATATCTCTTTCCCTTTGTATTATGGAAAGAGTTTTCTCAATACTTTTTCGTAACTTCTTTTCAATTGTAAGCTTTTGTTTAAGTTCCTCAAAATTATTTGACAAAAGAACAATTGTATTCTCAAGTTCAGATGAGTCAGAGAAATTACTAACCGGTGACTCAGAAGGTTGATCTTCTGATTCATTCGACTTAGCCATCCCACAAAACATAGCTTCATCTCCGCTGGATTCGTCTCCTAACCAGTTCTCTTTTTCAGCATAATGAGCTCTTTCAATGACATTGTACTTATATTTATTCTTGTAGTACGTCTTGTCTTTGTCCAGAGCTCCTCTGCATTCTTTTGAGTAGTGTCCTGGTTTTCCGCATCTATAGCATACATCCTTTTTCTTCTTCATTTCCTCTTCCTTCTTCTTTGTTTCAGTCTTTTCAGATCACTGAACCTCTTGCTTAGGAATATGAGTAGAAGAACGATCAAACCTTCTATTTCCTTGAAAAGCCCTATTTCCAAACCGATTTGTAAATTGTTTGGTTATAAGAGCCAAAGAATCAGCAAATGCCTTTATATCATCATCAGAATCAGAATCTTCTTCTGGAGCAGCTTCTGACATGAATGCCTTGCTTTTCACTCTTCTATCTTCACTTCTTCTTCTGATCGTTCCCTTTGATTCAGAAATCAAAGCCAGAGGACCACCTATTGTTGTTTTCTTTTGTACAACTTCCTTCTCATGAGCTTGAAGAGTTCCAAATACGTCATGTAGAGACCATTGCTCAAGATCTTGATTGTCTTGAAGAGTTCCAAATACGACATTATTGTCTTCCTTTGATCGAATGATATCACATCTTTTGCATAGATTTATCAGATTGATAAATCTATGAAAAGTTTGTTCCAGAGATTCATCAGCAATGGCCTGGAAGCTGTTGTATTCATTCAGAGCCTAAGCTCTTCGGGTTTTTTTTCATTTTAGCACCGCCTTCCAGAAGATTTTCTAGTTGATCCCATAATTCCTTGGCAGTATCACAGGAATCCAGAGATTGAAAAATCTCATTTGGAATAGCCATGATAAGAAGAGTTTTAGCCTTTTTGGCTAGTTCAACTTTGGCTTTTTTTTCATCAGACTAGTTTCCCTTCAGCTTTGGAACTTGCCTGGCAGGAATCTCATCAGTATTGGCCGTTGCTGGAATTCGCGGAATATTAGACATAGGAACCAGAGGACCATTTTGAATGATTGGAAATAAATCAGCATCCAGTCCCTCGTAGAAATTTACCATTCGGATTTTCCATTGAGGATATTCATCACGTATGAGAGTAGGAGGTTTCGTCAGTGATCCAGAAGTATAAACAGAATTCAGATTTGAATTTGCCATTTTGTTCGTAGAAAACAGAGAATCAAGAGGAAGAATTGATTTGAAATTTAAAACAATTAAACTTCAATTGACTTGAATAACAAAGAGATCGTCTTACTAATTCTTCAAAATTTTAACTACAATTACCACTGTTTTTGGAGAAAATTACTATGAATTAATAAAATCTCGTAAAATAGGGTAGAATTATGAACAGTAGTTAAAACAGGAAATTACTGCAAGAATGAAGAGAGAAATTTCCAAATTAAGGAGATATAATAATCAACAGATTGATTAGATGGCTCTGATACCAATTGTTGGTTCCAGAATTCTTCTTCAATGATTAATCAATGAATTCATATATCAGAATGTAAGCGGAAGCAATTAATATTGATTAATCAACAGTAATAAGAACAGTAGAAGAATGAAGAACAGATCAACTATGTATTATAACTTGAGGATCGATTACAAGGATTTGAGAATTGTGCGCAAAAGTATTCTTCACTAATGATCTTCAATCGACAAATATTACAGTGAAAGTACAGATCTATTTATACTATTACATAAACAGAAAGTCAACATTTTAGCCTATTACAAAATGCCACCTCATAGAGGAGCGTCTAACTAATTCTGTTTTGAAGACAAGATCTACAAGTGAATGCTGCCACGTCATCTTTGACTCATACTTCAAAAGTCTAACAATAAGAATAATAAAAGTGGGTAATATATAATTATGATAATTATATGATTTAATTATTAAGTTAATAATTAAGTTAGAATAAAAGTTCAAAAGGTTTTAAAGGTAATGTTTATCTATAAAGCCCAAAGCTAATTAATTATTAACTTAATAATTAATTAATTAAATTATTCTAAAGATGGCAATTAAACCCAATAGGCTTTAAATTAATCCCGGTCCACGATTAAGGAAGAAGTATTTAATCCCTAGTTTCCGTGAATAAAAGGATAACAACAATTGAGACAACTTGAGCACCCAAAAAAATCTCGCCCTCCCTTTCCCCTCCTTGTAATCTACGGCCACATACACAACACCAAGAAATCAATTTCTTGGTGTTCTTCGGTTATCCGGGCTAGCAACCGTTCGTGATCGGAATCATACTCGCGTGGATACCGTTAGAGGAGATCTACATTGCTCTCTAATGCTCCGTGTTAATGAACCACTACAATCATTGAGGTATAATTCTTAAACAACCAATGGTTCTTACTAATTTTATTTAAATTTGTTAGTAACAGATTCGGACTTTAAGGGTTTTACCGATTATTGTTTATTCCGCTGCATGTATGAGATACAAGTGAAACTCTACATCTTCTTAATATGCTTTAGGGTCTCGGATTCCATCCGGTTTTCATAAAGTGGATTCGGGAAATGCTTTATACTACATCGTTCTTGGTGGCTTTAAATGGAGGAACGGAGGGTTATTTCATGGGAAAAGGGGTATCCGTCAAGGCGAACCTATATCCCCGTATCTATTCGCACTTTTATGGAGGGGTTCTCCATGATCCTCGAGTGTTGTATTTTGGAAGCAAGCAACTTTGGTTTTTATCAAGGGTGTCAGGAGTTATAGCTAACCCACTTGTGTTGTGAGGATGACTTATTTGTTTTAACCCGTAGGGATGTAGGTTTGGTCGAAGTCCTGAAAATAGCTCTGGATATGTTTAAAACTAGATCGGGGTTATCTCCTAGTTTAGAGAAAAATGAAGTGTTTTTTGGGAATATGTCGGAGGATATGTGTAACACCCTCAAATTTGAAAAGAGTGACTAATTTAAAAAATTCAAGATTACATCAATTGAAGAATAAGTCACTTCCTATAATTCAACACTTGAAGTTCCTCAAATAACAATTCTAAATAAACATCTACAAAAGATAGATCAAGTCTTATGCTAAGACATAATTACGGTCGGGTGTTACTAAACCCAAGCGGACAACGTCACCAAAAGCTAGGTCTTTAACTTGCTACTCCCTGACACTCAAGTCTACACGTGTCATTAGTACCAACCCCAACGAGAACCTGATGCACATGCCGACAAAGAAAAAGGTTAGGCTTAACGCCTAGTGTGCTTAAGAGTTTATAACATATTTGTAATCGTTTGAAGTCAAAAGATTGCTTGATGAAATGGTAATTTCTCAAATAGAAGGACTTCATTTGAAAACAACATCTTTCCCAAATTCCTTATTTCCATAATAAAATCTTTAGACCAAAATATCGTTAGTAAAGAAAGCTTTAAATAGAAATACTCGTTTAATGCCATACCAAACACAATACTCCCGCTACTATAAATAAAGTTATAAACATAAAGATAGAAAACATCTCGTTAACCAGATTTTATAAATCATTAACTTACGCTTACCCTTGGAAGAACACAATTTGAGGGAATACGGGGGAGAGCCGTTATTGCACTGACATCAACCAAATTAGATATTTAGTCAATACGTAGGTAAGCTCAACCAAATTAGATCTATCTCTCACGGGTAACGAGTTCAACCAGATTATATCTATTACTCGATACTCATAATCCAAACAAGTTCAACCAGATTAGAACTATTACTTATTCCATCCCCAAATAAAAACTGACTTTTATGCCTATGGATCCAATACATTCTAGCCATAAAATTACACGACACTAAATGAATGACTAATGCACCCAAAACGTGTAACATATCAAATAATATGCCATAACAACATATAACTCGAAAATCCGACATAGAGCAACTTAAATCGGACAAATATCCACGAGACTCATTTTAGTCAAAACCGAGCAAAACCTCTATAACTCAACACTTACGTAATTACTCGAAACATTGGCTGAGACTTGAGACCAATCATTTCCAAATGAAATCATATTCATATATTTCTAAAATGCCTCATAATGCAATAACATGTAATTCCAACGGTTTAAAAAATCAAATACTCCAAAGATGCATATAACCCAAATGATCTCCATTTATGAGATAAGACATCAAAACAACCACACTTATATTTTATTTATCAAGATGTCTACAAACCCAAGTAAAAGTATTTTACATGATTTATAAAACCTTTTAAACCAAATATACAAAACTCATCAAATGCCCACACATTTGATAAATAACAAGTAAAAACATGTTAATACTTCAAAATAGAAATTTTTGGCATGTACATAGTGTTCACAAAGCAACTTGAACTCACCTTGCTAGATTTAGGTTAAATCTAGGTTTTACTCCAAACTTGAGCTCCACTTGGAGGAGACTTTAGATCCACCACTTTTCATCTACAAAACCTTTATCTAGAACATTAACAAACCCAACATACACCAAAATCAAAACCAAATCACAAATCATAGAACCAAACCCTAGATATGGTGTAAAAACCCCAAAATCTTGCCTTTCGACTTATGAGAATCACATATCTTTGAGGAGTCTGCAATCCTCATTGCTTCCATCTTGAATATCTCTAAAATACGGAGTTGTAGCAACTTGAATCGCTCAAAACGGAGCTGTAGTGAAGAAGTTATGCCCAAATGAAGATAACTCCCGTTTTTTGGTCTTTTTGTACAGGTCAGGAGCTCATGCAGGTAGTCACGCGACTAGGTCGCCTGAAAGGCCTACCGGACCTCAAAAACACCCAAACATAAGGTCACGCGGCTTGGCAGGTGGCATGGTCGCGTGCCAGGTTCCGGGAGGTCGTTTCTCGCTCATTTTTTGCCCTTTTTCGCGTTTTTCGACCCCGATTCGAATCCTAGACTTTCCAACATAATTTCTATATGAAACTTCTCATATATTGTCAACATAATTAACCTTTGCTGAAGAACTTACCCAAATAAGAATTCCAAAATTGCGAGTGTTACAATATGAAAGCTTCTATTCTTGAAACCCTTCCTTTTAGGACGGAGATCTTTCCAATTCGTTATTTAGGAGTTCCGTTTTCTCCTTTATTTCTGAAACTGTCATATTTTAACCTTCTTTTTGTTAAATTAAAACAAATTTCTTTCATTTGGGGGTCGGAGAAAACTGATCTTATATGTTCTTCAGTCTATGCATCTCTATTGGATGCATGTCTTCTCATTCCCATCTTGTATTGTTCATGATTTGAAAGCTTCTTTTCGAGACTTTCTTTGGGCACATGGCCAAAATTCCCAAGGTAAATGTCGAATTGCTTGGAATGATGTGTGTAAGCCTATGTCGTGTGGAGGACTAGGCCTTAAAAAGTTAACTGTTTGGAATAGAACCCTTATTACTAAAAATGTCCTTGGATCTTGTGCAAAAGAGAAATATGTTATGGGTAAAATGGATTTGTCATCACTATATCCAACAACATTCTTTTTGGACGTTCTAGAAACATTCATCATGGTCATGGGTGTCACGCAAGATTCTGGATCTAAGAAGCCAAGTGAGATATTTTTTCTTTATGACGATTGGGAATGGCCTTGACACAAATGCATGGGAGGATCGTTTGCTTCCTTGTGGTCCGCTTTCTAATCATATTTCTTACCGAAGTATTCATGCTAGTGGTTTTGAGCTTTCCACTTTGGTTAATGAGGTTATTGAGAGGATCAATGGTGCTTGGCCGACTGAGTGGATTCAGAGATATCCTGAGTTGAGTAATCACACTATCCCTACTCTAAATGTGTTGATTAAGGATAAAATTTGGTGGATAGGTCATAATAATGTACTGAATGACTTCACGATCAAAGATGTTTGGTCCACTATGGAGACTCATGCAGCTACGATTCCTTGGTACAAGGTAATTTGGTTTCGGGCTTTATCCCAAAACACGCATTTTGCATATGGCTTGTTTGTCTTGAGAGATTACCTACTCAAGATAGAATTGGTTTATGGAAGCATGATCCCCGGGATATGAAATGCCCGCTTTGCAAGGTTAATGGTGACTCGTATAACCATCTCTTCTTTGAATGTGAGTTTTCGGTGGTGTTTTGGAGGAGGATTAAAACGAATGTTGGTTTTTATAAGGTTGCGGAAACATGGCGTGTCATTTTGGACGTTATTACTACTAGCGCAAAAGTTCCCAAGACGGCGGTTCATAACTTGCTCTTTCTGCTCCGGTGTACTTCATTTGGCAAGAAAGAAACATCATACTCTTTGGGCGATATGCAAGATCGGCCTCGGTGGTAGCGGTTGAGTCCCGAAACTTGGTTCTTAAAAGGATGGCTTAGAGGAACAGATTTGAAAGAACTTTGGTGTACAATTCCATCGAAATTCGAAAGGATTCATGGGTCGCACTAACAAATCGAAGAAGGTTAAGGTATATAAGACTTCAGTTAGGAAAGTGTGAGCATTAGTGGAGACCGGTCCTCTGGACAGAGAGTGGTCACTTCTCGCAGTACAATGACCATTATTCTAAATCGAGTATTTAATGTAAAATTTGGGAAAAATCACAACTACATCTCTCTATTTAATTATAAGATCTTTGTTAATTTAGTTTTACCAAACCAACTCAAAGTATTGCTTCCTCTCTAATTGAAACTTGCAAAAGGAAGTTCATGAAAACAATAGTGTCTTGATAGTCTAGTCCTGGAGGATACGATATTTGGTTATTACCACTTTATTACTTGTGTGAACGATCATATGTATACCTGCGATGTTTACAATGGACTGATTGCTAACCTCACTGCGGTTACATACTTCGCAATTCAGCATCTAGCCTATAGCCTGGCCCTCACCATAGGCGAGGGGGCGACGGCCGAAGGCAGCAGTGAGCCCAAGGGCATCATTTGCTTAAGCCTATTAGCCCAGGGGTAGGTTTAGTTCAGACTTGGGCCTAAAAAATTACCGTTAAGCTGATAGGCATGGCATGTATGCGTAAGAATAAGGTCAGCCCTTTGTTGAGTCGTTTCTCTCTTTCACGTACATCATGCGCAGAACACTAGAAGACTCTCTGTAGATCCCAGAAACAGTAAGCACAATGATATAATTAAGAATGCGATTAAAGCAATACGAACAAAGTGATTTGAGAGAATTTCCGTAGTCGTATATCTCATTGTAATATCGATTACAATGAAAGTATAATCTGAAATTAGCTCTATGTTAATCGACACTTTTAATGATACCCTAGACTCCTATTTATATTGAAAGGTCTAAACTATTTAAGGAAAGAAAGAGTTTAACGAATTATAAACTTCCTTTTACAATTAAAGCATATCATTTCCTTATTTTGTCACAATTAAAATAATAGACCTAACAATCTCCCCCTTTGTGGCAAAATGAGTCTTCACTTTTTCAGCTCGAATATGCCTTCAAATCTTCTCAAAGTCTGACGAAACATTATCCTTTCGTCAATTAATCTGATAGCTTCCAAGAGAGAATTTCTTCTGGTTGAGTTCATCCTTGTTGTCTTCTTCTTGTCGATAGCAATCTCCGAAGCTAGTCTGTTTCGAACTCCCCATAATGTTCCATCAGAATAGGCAGCAACTTCATCAAATCTCAGAAATCTCTTTTCGCCTTTCATGTGCATCCATACAACTCCGTGTGCTGGGTATGACAAAACAGTTGTAACATCATATACTTATCCAACTCAGGAATTGTTTGATTAGGCTTGGCGCTATGAATCTTCTTTTGTTCACTTTCAATTCCTCGTTGCAAATCATGAAGATAGCTGTATCTGAGTTCTTTTTGAATGTGACGCACCACCGCTCTTAGTGCTCTTTGTTCATCCTCATTTCTTTGCTTCTTGTCTCTTAGGTCGTGATACAACGTTTCAAAGTCTAAGATATCAAGGTTAGAAAAATCAGCTTCAAAAAAGTTGTATATTTTACCATCTTCTCTTCGAACTTTGAACGTTGGATACTCGACTTGAAAGACTCTATCAGACCCAATCTGCATAATCCCAATGATCCGGTGTCGTGAGATTACATCGGAAGGCTTTAGTGCTTTCATTTTCAGGATGTGCACATATTCCCTAACTTGAGCTGGATCCATCTCCATTACCAAGTGGATGTGCGCCAAGTCTTCAGGTTTCTTATTCTTTCTGAATATCCGTTCCATAGTTTCTTCAAGATACGGCACCCGAATTTGTTGATTTACCCATTTAGACTTGCGCTCAGTTAGCATTCTTTGCCACCGAATTTGATGAGGTAACAGTCTTGGTTCATTTTGATCTCTTGAAGTGTAATTCTTCATTGCGTGCTTCAAGTTCACATAGTCTTGCTCTTGGAGAACCGGTTCATATGGGTCTTTAAAACAGTGCTTCACAGAGTTCCTCAAGTTTTGAACATCAACTGTCGCTTCATTTAATTTCGGTTCAACATTAGCTGTTTCTTCATTTGATTCCGGTTCGGCAACTTCAGATGTGCTCTCGAATTCAATATCTACCGCGGGCTTTTCAACCGTTGGTGTATTTTCTTGAGTCGTTGGCGTATGCTGTCTTTGATGGGAAGATGGCTCAGATGGTGCAGTTGAAGTTGTAGCAGATTGTCTTGAACGTGTTCTAGAGACTCGGCGTGTCTCCCCCTCAGGGCGATTTGGAACAGAGCTCGGATCGTCCTGATCAGGTCGTGGTCGAGAAACAGAAACAGTCGGTCGACAAGATTCTTGAATTTCGGTGTGTAGAGCGGTGATGGCACCCAAAATCTCATCATGATGTTGTTGCTGAGACGTGTGCAGATCACTTAACTATTGTTCCATTTCAGCTTTGAACAACCGATTTTGGCGGACCGTGCTCCACCCCGGTGAACTCATGCAGTTCAAATTCATATTTGGTGACGGGGGGATTTCCAGATTTCGCCTTAGAAGACCCATTAAAGAATCTTCCGGTTGACCCCGAGCAGTGGCTTCGGCAAGCAGATTAGCATATAGCATCGACATGAGCTCATCATTGTTGTACTCATTTCGATGTGGTGATGGAGGCCAATTTCTGGGGTCCGGTGTTGGATCTGGAGGGGCGCGACTGCTGCTGGGTCTGGAGGAACTAGCCTGATTAGGATCAAGTTGACCGGAGCGAGCAGCGGCACGTATTTCTCTAACAAAAGCTTCTCTTTCAGCAGTCATCAGTGCATCATGTTCGTTCAAAGTGGCTGTGGCTCGTTGTAACTGAGCGTCTATAAGTTCTTGATCCGTGGGGGGAATAGTAAAAGCTGGAGTCGAGGTACCTGTTTGGGAAACACCGGGATCACTTAGATTACCCGTTGACATGACAGTTGAAAAAACAGTATGACCTACGTTCAGTGTTGGCATAGATGTAGCACTGGTAGGATTTCCTCCCAATCCTCGTGAAATGTCCGGAATGGACATCACTATAGGAGTTCCGACTGGGCCACGAAGGCTCTCAGTGAGTGTAGACATGTGTTCCCGATTTGGCTCTAGACTCGAAGTGCATACAATCGAAGTCGAAGCAGGTGAGCTACTGCCTCTTGTTTCGATAGCTGTGCCTCCCGAATGGAGGGGAGCTAGATAAGGAGCTAGACTCACAAGTATATGTGAAACTGTTGGCTGTTAGGAGCCTTCAGAGTGGCTAGGGGGGCGTGCATGTGCGCTGCTAGGTCTACAGCGTCTTCTCCACTAGACATATCCAACGAATGAGTAGGGCTAGTTGACGCGGTTACCTGGTCTCGCGCTCACTATAGTTTTTCTCGTCCCATCACTCACGCTCACGCTTTCTGTTTCAACTAATACTCCCACCTCTCTCTTTATCTCTCTAGTAAAAGGCTCGGTGAAGATGTCAGACATCGATCCAAAGACCAGATCTGCTTCAAAGTCGAAAGGTTCATTCGGCTCATCAAGTTCTTGATCTGCTTCAAAGTCGAAGGGTTCATTCGGCTCATCAGTTGTTGCAGTAGGATATTCATCCGTGTCGAATGTAGAATCGGATAGAGGTGGTTGTGGACCAATGCGACTAAGAGCTTGTTCTTCGATGGCAGCAGTTCGTGGACGGCGGGAAAGGGGTTGAGTATCAGATTCATCTTCATCGGACGATGAAGGTTGTGGGCGAACACGGTTGCGGCTAACGAGCATGTTGAAACGTGGAGTAGATCGGGAAGTAGACGCCGCTCGTGGGTTAGTGGGTGGTGGTATTGGGATGAATGGGGCAGCAGTTGTCGGGATTGGCTGATCAGGTGCACCGCCCTCGTCATATCCCCTTACAATACGCTCATCACCCTATTCAGGATCCCCATGATCCTGAACCTACTCATCTATTCTAGGACCCTCTCCTTGCACAAGATGTTCCTCGCGGATTGGCTCTTGGGCAGGCACAACCGGAGGTGGTTGAGCCATTAAGCCGTGTCTCTCCCTATAAGCTATCACACTCGGTGCAGTCTGATCAATATAGGCAAGTAGTGCTTCAAGGATTGGCATGATGAAGTTGAACTGGCGATCATTGAGCTTGAGGAACTTCAGTGAGTTGGTTGGTCCCAATGGTGATCCTATTCGGCGAGGAATATCTGGTTTGGATGACAGCATGGCATGAATAAATAACTGAAGGAACCGTTCACGATCGCGATAGTTTGACTTGTTTTCAACTAGCTCCATGAAGTCCATCCAGATGAGCATCGCATAATCATAGTTACGGTTGAAAGCTATACCATGAAATATTCGTAAGGCCGCAGTACTAGCCTTGTCCATGCCGGTGTGTTTGCTAGTCAGACATCGATTGACGATGGTGAATAGCGAAAACCAGATTTGAGGTAGATACATTCTCTTGAATTGGCCAGGGCTTGTGAGGGGTTCGGGTGAGTTGTACCCAAGGGCTCGGATATCGGCACATAGCTGTTGTTCGGTTGCAAAGTCATCATACGGGTGTTCGTCGGTGGCGACAGGCAGGCGGAGGATGCGGCGAATCCGAGAAGATGTTAAGCGGGTGACAAAATCGTCGATTTTGGCAGTAAAGTGGTGGTCACCGTCATCCGGATGGTATGTTAATGTATACCAGAATTGCTGGAGATAGAACAGGGGTACCCGATGGTCTAAAGCAAAGGCATATCAAAGTGGATGGCGTTGAAGGATATCGATGATGACTTGGTGTTCGATTGTGATGCCAAAATCGAGACGGTGATTGTTTGAGTGATCGTAGTTTGTCTCGGGGCATCAGGAGGTCGTCTCGGTTGACCGCATTGGTACTGGGTTCGGTGGATCGTTCAGAAGGCATAGGATGTTCATCGTTGGAAAGGTTTGGATCATTGATGGCCACCATTAGAACTGAAATGAAACAGTTAGCAAATCATAGGAAAAGTCAGTTCTAAGGATGAAAGCAGGCTAAAAAAATCCAAGTCTGGATGTCGAGTCCTAAGGAATCGATAAGCTCGAATATCGAGTCCATTGGAGTCGATAAACAGTTTTATCGATTGCTATAGGATCGATGAAAAGATGAATTCGAGTCAAGCTGGGTCGACATAAACATTTGGTAAAATATGTTAGAGAACATACCTGTGAGTCGACAAGAAGAATGTCGAGTCGATAAACAAAGTTTATCGGGTCAAATGCTCGATAAAAACTCAGATATTTTGAAGACGATTTTTATCGATCCTTTGATACCTGACAAAAAACTATGTCGGGTACTAAGGAGTCGATAAAAATACTTGGACAATAGAAGAAAGGTTATCGATCCTATGAGACTCGATAAACATTTATGTCGGGTCATTAATGAGATGATTAGAACACTTGGAAAAAGAAGTTATGATGAGTTTCATCTATCCTTGGAGACTCGACAACAAATAAGTCGGGTCCTAACAGGTCGATAACATTACTTAGATAATCTAATATTAGTTTCATTGAGCCTTTGAGATTCGACAAAAAATAAGTCGGGTCTTAAGGGATAAATAAAATCACTTAGATAATCTTAGATGATTTTCATCGAGCCTTTGAGACTCGACAAAAGATTAAGTCGGGTCTAAAGGGATCGACAAAAAGTACTTAGAGTTTAAGAAGTTGTTCTTATCTATCATTATGACTCGACAAAAACTTAAAGTATGTCTTAAGGAGTCGATAAGTTCAAAGCATATCTGAAAAAAATCTTAAGTGACAGATGCGAAAGCCGGCCTAAAACTCAAAGAAAATCCTTTGTCTAGGTGCGATTAGTGACTTCTATTACATCTAAACCTAAACATAAGTCCAAAGAAGTCAAAAACACACCTAAAAGTCTAATGAAAGATCAAAAATCTGAAACCACAAGGGTTTTCAGAATTTGAACAGTTAATAGTCCAAATCACAGTCATGCAATGATTAAATGAAAAAATGACATGAATTAAAGTTGATCAGGGGAGAATTGCGAACCTGGTGATGTTTTCTGATTCCTAAAACTCGATGATTTGAAAAAACAATTTCTGGAACTCAGGTATTCAAAGGGTTTTAGAGAGAGAGGGAAAATCAAAACTTGTTTGAAAAGTAAGGGAATGAGAGTGGGGCCCGAGATTTAAATAGTGGGTCATCGGATGATGACACGTGGCAAGCTTTCATTTGGCCGAGAAAGTTGATGACATCAGCAAGATGTCGAGCGTTGTTTTTGTCGCCCACACTTGGTCGACAAAACAATTTTTATCGGACCAATAGGGGTCGATAACTTTGGACTTGATTTTCAAACTAAGTCTGATTTGATTTAAAAATTAAATTTGTGCTCCCCCGTGAAATAAGAAAACTTTGCTCCCCCTACAATTGTGAGATAGTAAAAACGTACCTTGCCGCTCCCCCTCAAAAACTGAACTGGTTAGGCAAAAACATAGCGCATAAACATGTGGCAAACATTATGTCCGGTCGACTGGCTGTTAGATACATTAAGGAACCAACCATGCCCCGGTAGTGTTTAGAATCTACCGCTTTTCCCAAGGGATCAGCGTGTAATTTTGAACCCGGAGACATGGGTGTACCAATCGGTGTACATGATGTCATGTTATATTATCGTAACATGTCCAAGATGTATTTCGATTGGTTGATGAATATTCCCGTTGAAAATTGTTTTATTTGAAGGCCTAGGAAAAAGTTCATCATTCCCTTCATGCTCATATTGAATTTGGCAATCATGAGTTCGGAGAACTCCTTGCATTGTTGAGGGTTAGTTGAACCGAAGATAATGTCGTCCACATAGATCTGAATAAGCATAATATCACCGTCTTCCTTTTTAATGAAAAGAGTTGGATCGATTTTACCTTTGGAGTATCCGTTTTTCACTAAATAGGCAGACAGGCTGTCGTACCATGCGTGCAGTGCTTGTTTTAAGCCATAAAGAGCCTTGTCGAGAATGTACAAATGATTCGGCTTTGAAGGATCGACAAACCCGTCCGGTTGATATACGTAGACTTCTTTGCGCAAAACCCCATTCAAGAAGGCCGTTTTGACGTCCATTTGAAAAACCACAAAATTCTTGTGAGCCGCGTATGCTAAGAACATTCGAATTGCTTCAATACGAGTCACGGGCGCAAATGTCTCGTCATAATCAATCCCTTCTTGTTGGCGGTATCCTTTTGCTACAAGTCGGGCTTTGTTGCGTATGACAACCCCATCTTCATCTTGTTTGTTTTTGAAAATCCATTTGGTACCGATGATGGTTTTGTGTTGTGGACGAGGAACGAGGCGCCACACTTTCAAGCTTCCAAATTGATTGAGTTCGTCTTGCATGGCACAATCCAATCAGGATCATTCATTGCTTCTTGAATGGATGTGGGTTCGATCTTGCTTAGAAAGGAAGAGAACAAACAATCATTGGACGAGGCGGAACACGTCGTGACTGGTCTGGTTGGATCCCCAATAATCTGATTTGCTGGATGAGATCGGACCCATTTGGTGGTATGCGGAAGCGGTTGAAATGCATTTGGGTCCGGGGTAGGATCAGCATAAGTACCGAGTAGAAGATCTTGAACTGATTCTACCCCAAACTTGTTTGGTCTTTAAAGTATGAACATCTGAAACATCAATAAGACGCTTGTAAGTACTTTTTGGAAGAAATTTATTTTGATTTGTTTTGTTAACCGGAAAGTAAATCGTTTGACTTGTGGAACACTCATTTGTATCTTTCGGAAGCAAAACTGATTCAATTGGCTTTTTGCCTTTGTCCAAAACTCCATATGAGTTGGAAGTGTAGGATTGAAGTCAAATTCAACATTTAAATCATTTAAACATTTGTTGTCGTCAAGTAAAGAATGATTAGAATTTGTATCCGGAGAAATCTGTGTTTCAAGGTCATCTAATTCCTTATCGATTTGTTCTTATGAGAGAGAACATTTCTGTTTTGGAGGACAATGGTTAGGATCAATCGGGAAGTATGAAAAATCACAATCATCCAAATAAGAGCTGACAAAGGCTTTACAAGAAGAAATATTTGAAGTTGTGTCAACTTCGGGGTTTTGAGTTTGTAAAGCTTTGTTCTCTAAAGTTTGAATTTTAGCGATTAATGCCTCTTTTTCCTTGTCGGACGAAGAACGTTCGAGTTCCAACATTTTTTTCAAGTTGAACAATTTGTTTTTCTAAAAATAGAGTGGGAATGTAGAGTTTACATTCAGGCATTTTATTTTGAAGTTCTTCGTCAGAATACGAGGGAAAATAGTCATTTGGAAGAGTTAATTTTGAAGATTCCTCTTTTATCTTTTGAGGATAGCAGAAAGGAATTTGATGAAAATTCTTGTTTTGTCTTTTACAATCTTCCATTTCTTCGACGTTGGACTCCGACTTCGTACAAGGAATTTTGTAATCTGGACCAAGGTTCAGATATTCGAATTTATAGATAGTCGGAGTATTATAGATGGCCTTTTCTAGATGTTTTGGATTATCAAATCCTAATCCAGCTTTTGAACTTAACTCTTTTGGAATGTTTAAGTGAATTGTGTGCTCAGTTTGTCCAATTTCATACAGTTTTAGTTCCAAATCTTTGAGTTTTTCCAAAAGGTCTTTTCTTTGAAAACTCACAAATTCGGATTTTGATGAAAAGTCTTCGGTCTCCTTTTTAGACTTGTTAAGTTGCAGTGTGAGATCCGAGATTTGTTGTTTTAAAAGAATGTTTTCTTCTTGAAAAGCAATTTTCTCCGTTTGACGATTGTGTGCAATACTTTGAGATTTTGCAAGTTCGGCTTGGTAAATTAGCAATTGATTATGATTATTTTCTAAGCGTGCTTCTAAGTTGGAAACCAAGAGTTTCTCGGTTTTTAACTTAGATTGTAATTCTTTTAATTTAAGCATCATATCATGCATTTGAGAAACGAAAGCGTCATAGTCAGAATAGCTTAGCTCAGGTGTGTAGTCGGAAGTGTTTGAAGTGGAATCATCAGAATAAGCCATCAGACTGAAGTGTGCTTGGACATCGTTTTCCTCATCATCATCATCATTTCTTTGGTTGAGCCATTGTTCATCTACCGCCATAAGAACTTTGCTGGCCTCCTTTTGTTTAGCCAACATCAACTTGTAGGTGAAGTAGTTTGAATCTTTGACGATTGGCTTTTTGCATTCACGAGCATAATGACCGGTCTTCCCGCAGTTGTAGCATAAACTCTTTTCACTCTTGAATTTATCTTCCGGTTTAACTGGCGGACGTTGCTCTCTTGATTTTGCTTCGAAAATTGTCTTTCACACATAATTCTTGTTACCCGAAGCATACCGTTGTTGATTTGGGTTAGAGCGACGGGCAAACTTTTGTTAAAAGTCTCTTGTGAGGAGCGCCAACTGTTGTTGGAATTGAGCAATGTCCGGATCATAATCGAAGTCTTCATTTTCCAGTTCAGAAATAACCTCTTGAGGAGAGTTATGAGAAGTGACGAAGCTAGCTTTTGCAACTAGAGTGTTAATCCCATTATAATAAGCACAATGACAATAAACAGTTAATAGCAAAGTAATATGACACGAACAATGATTTAAAGAACTTACGTAGTCATATATCTCTTGAATGTATATATGTCGATTACAATCTTCACTTGAATCGGACGAGTATTTAAATGACATGTGTGATGAGTTTGATTTCAATCCTGTACTTCCTACTCACACTGAATTTTTAGACAAAGGCAAACAACCTATGGAATCAGTTTCATTGCTTACTGAACCAACGGAGTGTTCCACGAGTCAACACCAAACCACTCAAAAGAAAACAATCATGTCTTCAAAAACCATACTAACCGTGTTCCTTTCAATGTTTCAGCGCTTCATACTTTAGAAACCAAGTCGGTTTGGGTCAAAAAGGGCACGCATACTACAAAGAAAACACCCCACAATAAAGACAAGTTTTTACATTCTAATGTCAAAAGAAACAATTCTAGATTTCGTTATCCTTATCAAATTCATTCCTTTAGACATTTAATCAAATTTTCTCGTAATAAAATTTGTTGTTCTAGTTGCGGTGTGGATGATTTTGTTCGTAAACCTCCTATTGATTATGGTTATGGTTATTTTCCGGACATGCATAATTCATTTAATCACAAATTTTATCATTCATCATCCATTTCTAAATCGGATCCGAGAAATCAAATGACTAACGCCCATAAGTCTCACCTCAAGTGGGTACCCAAGGGTGCAATGTCAACTAACCATGATGGACCCATTTACAAATGGGTACCTAAATCTGCCTGATTTTGTGCAGATCGATCATGTGTGGTACTTAGATTCCGGATGCTTCAAACACATGACCGGACAAAAAGAGCTGCTTGCCAACTACACTGAAAAAAAGGGCGGATTCGTCAAATTTGGCAACAATCACTTGGCACCGATAAAAGGATATGGTGATATCATTCAAAACAACATCACCATTTCCAACGTCTCTTATGTACAAGGGCTAAGCCACAACCTGTTGAGCATTGGAAAATTCTGTGACAAGCAACTCGAAGTAAATTTCAGACCCGATAGATGCTGTGTTCGCACGTTTGATGGAAAGGAGCTTCTAACCGGCACACGCAAGTCCAACCTCTACACGATCGATCTTTCCCAAGTAAACGCCCCCTCAAGTGTTTGTCTTCTATCAAACGTTTCTAGTCCAAAGACCTGGTTATGGCATCGACGCTTATCTCACTTGAACTTCAAGAATATCAATCGCCTCTCCATCCAAGGATTAGTCACCGGCCTCCCAACTGTTAAATTCGACAAACCACATCTCTGTGACGCATGCGAGATGGGAAAGATGAAGAAGGTCTCTCACAAACCCATGTTAATTCACAGCTCGACTCGACCTCTTCAACTCATTCATATGGACTTGTGCGGCCCGATGCGGACTCAAAGCCTACATGGTAAAAAGTATGTTCTAGTAATGGTGGACGATTTCTCTCGCTTCACATGGGTAAAGTTCCTTCGATCAAAGGATGAAACCCCCGACACCATCATCAGGTTTCTCAAAGCCATTCAAGTTAAGCTAGAACTTACTGCACAAACCATCCGCACCGATAATGGAACTGAATTCAAAAACCGTACCCTTGACGGTTACCTCGAATCGGTTGGTATAACCCACACGTTCTCTGCAGCTCGTACTCCGCAACAAAACGGTGTGGTCGAACGCCGAAATCGAACTCTTGTTGAAGCCGCTCGCACTATGCTTACTTTCTCAAAGCTTCCTCTCCACCTTTGGGCCGAAGCTATCAACACAGCTTGCTACACTCAAAACCGCTCCATCATCAACAAACGCTTCAACAAGACACCTTATCACTTGGTCTACGATCGCGTTCCTTCCATCGAGCATCTTCGAACGTTTGGCACTCGTTGCTTCGTACTTAATGAAAAAGAAGATCTTGGGAAACTCAAGCCGAAAGCCGATGAAGCTTACTTTCTCGGATACTCACCAAACGCATCATCTTATCGGGTCTACATAAAACACGCACGTTGCGTCACCGAAATGGCTCCTGAACACGACAGTTATGGACCCGCACTCACCGGTATATTAGCTCCCGATCACTTTCGTTCGAAACCTGCTCCCAACCCCGCTGATCCTTCAACGTCCAAAACCGCCATGTCAAATCTAGATGACTTATTCGAGTACTTCTACTCGGATTACTTTGGACCATCCACTGATTCTTCTCTCCAGATTCCCCCGCCTACCTTGGAGATTGCCGAGACCTCGGATCTTTCCGGACCGCCAATTACAACGGAAACCGTCTCAACTGCTGCATCTCCAAGCACCTCTACAACTGCTCCTCTCGATCAAACTCTTTCATCAGATGCTCCTCTTGTTCCACCTGAACCTCAACCGCCTGTTCAACCAAATCCTGCGGAACCGACATCCTCTCCCCCACCATCCACTTCAACACCTACGGATGTCACAAGTACCACAAGATCATCAAACGTGGCACCAACCTTGGAATCTCTTCAAGATCTTCCGTTAGGTTCTTATCAAGATGACACCCCGGATCCTAATGCATTTCAACCGCTTCCTCATACAACCAAATGGACCCGCTCTCATCCTGTTGAACAAATTATCGGAGATCCGAACCGACCAGTTACAACGCGTTCCGCCTCGGCCAATGATTGCATGTTCTCTTCATTCATAAGCAAGATGGAACCCACATCCATTCATGAGGCAATGACTGATCCTGATTGGATTGTGGCAATGCAAGAGGAACCTCAATCAATTTGAAAGTCTGAAAGTCTGGCGCCTTGTTCCCCGTCCTCGAAACAAGACCGTTATCGGGCACGAAATGGATATTCAAGAACAAGCAAGATGAAGATGGAGTCGTAATACGCAACAAAGCTAGACTTGTCGCTAAAGGATACCGTCAACAAGAAGGCATTGACTACGACGAAACATTTGCACCCGTCGCCCGCATTGAAGCAATCCGAATGTTCTTGGCTTACGCGGCACATAAGAACTTTGTGGTTTTCCAAATGGACGTCAAGACGGCCTTCTTAAACGGTGTTCTGCGTGAAGAAGTCTTTGTTTCTCAGCCCGACGGGTTTGTTGACTCCTCCAAACCGACACATGTCTACATTCTGGACAAGGCCCTCTATGGCTTGAAGCAAGGCCCGCGCGCTTGGTACGATAGTCTGTCAACCTATTTAGTGAAGAACGGATACTCCAAAGGTAAGATCGATCCAACTCTTTTCATTAAAAAGGACAAAGGTGACATTATGCTCATTCAAGTCTACGTGGACGACATCATCTTCGGTTCGACTAACCCAAGGCAATGCAAAGAGTTCTCTAAACTCATGATTGCAAAATTTAACATGAGCATGATGGGAATGATGATTTTTTTCCTCGGTCTTCAAGTTAAACAATTTTCTACGGGAATATTCATCAACCAATCAAAATACATCTCGGATATGTTGTGTAAATACAACATGACGTCATGTTCTCCGATTGGTACACCCATGTCCCTGGGTTCAAAACTACACGCTGATCCTTCGGGAAAAGATGTGGATTCTAAAAATTACCGGGGCATGGTTGGTTCTCTCATATATCTTACGGCTAGTCGTCCGGACATAATGTTTGCCACCTGTCTATGCGCGAGATATCAAGCATCTCCAAAGGAATCTCATCTTAGTGCGATCAAACGGATTTTCCGGTATTTAAAAGGTACACCTAATCTTGGCCTATGGTATCCCAAGGATACGGATACCTTTTCAGATTCGGATCACGCCGGATGCATGCTCGATCGCAAAAGCACTTCGGGCCATATTCAATTCCTTGGAGACAAATTGGTCAGCTGGTCATCCAAGAAGCAAGCTTGCGTCTCCACATCTACCGCGGAAGCCAAATATATCGCTGCCGCAAGCTGCTGCTCGCAAGTACTATGGATGCGCACTCAACTCAAAGACTATGGCTTCTGGTTCAACAAGATTCCTATCTACTGTGACTCCAAAAGCGCCATAGCCATTTCCAGCAACCCGGTTCAACACACGAAGACAAAACACATCGACGTTCGATATCATTCATCATGGATCACGTCGAAAGAGGTACAATTGAACTATATTTTGTTAATACCGAACTTCAGCTTGCCGACTTGTTTACCAAGGCACTGGATGAGAAACGATTCCAGTTCCTAGTATCCAAGTTGGGAATGCTCAATCTTAAAACCTGATTATCCCAAATCAGTGTCTCTCAAAATCCTAAAAAAAAAACGTCTATCCAAGGGTTTATGTAATCTACTCTTCGAGTCAATCTGCATAACACTTGGGTTCTCATTTTTTAGATTTTGACCTTTATCTTAAAGTTCTGTATTTTCAATTTTTCTTTCATTTTTATTTCTACTTCGCTGTGTATATCACCATGGTTCATCGTTCAAGGGGGAGCAACAAGGTACGTTTTTCCTATCCATTCACATTCCTAGGGGGAGCACACCACCTTTAGCACATATTAAGGGGGAGCCTTATGTTATCTGTCTTTTTATTTAAGTTCTTTAAATAAAATAAAAAAAACTTAATTAAGGTTCTCGGCCCCTAAGGGCCCGACAACAATGGGATTATCGACCCCCTCTGGCTCGATAACCTCCCCAATCGACATCTTGATAACAGGAAATTTTTCATCGGCCCTATCACACACTGCCACGTGTCATCACCCGATGACCACTATTTAAACTAATCAGGCCCCACTTTCAAAGAACCTTTCCTCACAAGTTTGAATTTCCCTCTTTCTCTCTGAAAAACCCTTCAAGTTCTTGGCTATCCAAGATCACATTCTCAAAACTTCGAGTTTTTCAGATCCGAAAGCACCACCAGGTTCGTAATTCTCCCCTTATCATCTTTAATTCTTGCACTTAGTACATAAAACCATTGCATGATCCGATTTCTGTGGGATGATTGTTCGTTTTTTTGGTTTTATTATGTGTTTTTCCGATTTTGACTGTTCATCAGTCAAAATCGTGGGTAGATGATGTTTATTAGACTTAAGTGCTTTACTAATAGTGTTCCCTATCACTAATCGCACCCAGTAATAGGATTTTGCTCTAGTTTTAGGCCCTTTTTAGAATATGAGCACTTAGAATTTTTTTCGACTAGTTTATGGGTTTTTATCGCGTCTTACATGGTCCTTTGCTTTTTTATCGAGTCTCAATGCTTTGATCAAGAACACCATCATCTTCACTAAGTGTTTTTATCGAGCCTTTATGACTCGATAACATTTCTTATCGACTATCATAAACTCGATGAAAATCACCAAGTGTTTTTATCGAGCCTTTATGACTCGATAACATTTCTTATCGACTATCATAAACTCGATGAAAATCACCAAGTGTTTTTATCGAGCCTTTATGACTCTATAATATTTCTTATCGACTATCATACTCTCGATGAACATCACCAAGTGTTTTTATCAAGCCCTATAAGACTCGATAACATGACCAGTCAAATGTTCAAGTACTTTCATCGAGTCTCATAGGATCGATAACCTGTGCTTCTCGATTCTCATTGACTCGACATCCCTTCCACAGGTTTGATCTTAACTTTTTTTACATGTCTTTTTGTCGATCCTCCTTCACTGGACAACACCTTTTTCCTCGATCCCATTGCACTCGATAACAATTGTTATCGACCCAATGGGACTCGATAAAAAGACTTAACATTTTTTTGTTAACACTCAATACACTAACTTTACACTTGGTTTGCCTAACTGTCTTATTTCAGCAACCAATGGCAGCCATGAATGATCCAAACCTTTCCGACGATGAACACCCGATGCCATCTGAATGTTCTACTGAACCGAGCATAAATACCGTCAACCGAGACGATATTTTAATGCCTCGAGACAAACTCCGGGAACTCAAACCGAACAATCATCGCCTCGACTTCAGCATCACCATTGAGCATCAAGTATTACTGGACATCCTACAACGTCATCCTCTATGCTTCGCATTCTCATTAGACCACCGGGTCCACGTATTCTACCTTCAACAGTTTTGGTATTCGCTCACATACCAACCAGTTGAAGGCGATCACCACTTCTCAGCCCAAATCGACGACTACAACACCCGCCTAACACCGGCCCGGATCCGCCGCATTCTTCGTCTCCCGGTGGCCACTGAGGAAAGACCATTCGACGTCTTTGCTTCCGACGAAGAACTATGCACCGATATTCGCGCCCTAGGCTACGACTCGGAACAACCATTAAACAGCCCTGGGAAGTTCAAGCGAATGTACCTGCCCCAAATATGGTTATCATTATTTACCATCGTCAACCGCTGTCTCACAAGCAAACACACAGGAACGGACAAGGCCAGTGCAGCGGTCTTGCGGATCTTCCACGGAATCGTCTACAACCGGCACTACGACTACGCAATGCTAATCTGGACAGACTTTGTCGAGTTCGTAGAAGACAAGTCTAATTCACGTAACCGGGCGTTTGTACCCTTCCAACGCTTCCTCCAGCTGTTCATCCGAGCAATGATGGTCTCCCAGCCAGCCATCCCGCGACATGCCGGCACTCCTTTAGGCCCGACCAACGCCCTTAAATTTTTACGCCTAAATGATCGTGTCTTCAACTATACCATGCCTATCCCTGAAGCGCTCCTCGCTTATGCTGATCAGAATGCACCTAGTGTGATAGCCTATAGGGAGCGACATGGCTTAATGGCCCAACCACCTCCGGTTGTGCCTGCCCAAGAGCCGATCCATGAAGAAAATATTGAGGAAGGTGAGGGTCCTAGAATAGAAGAGCAGGGTCAGGATCGGGGGGATTCTGACAAGGGTGATGAGCGTAATGCGAGGGGACATGACGAGGGAGGTGCATCTGATCAGCCTCCCCCCAACCCAACTACTTCCAACAACCCCCGCACCCGACCCATTATCCCAACTCCCCGATTCAAAACACTGGTCAGCCGACAACGTGTCCGCCCCCGCTCTTCATCATCGGATGAGGATGATTCTGACAACCAACCGCTCCGTCGTCGCCAACGAACTGCAGAAATAGAAGTGCAAGCCGTCAGCCGCATCGGCCCACAACCCTCTATCACCAATTCCAGTTCTGGGAATGAAGAGTCTTCAACTGAACCGAACCCTGAACCAATCATCCGTACACCCACCTCCGCTCCAATCATACCTTCTGATGAGGAACCTCATTTCGACTTTGACTTTGAAGCCAATCCATCCTCCCCATCTATGTCTGACATATTCCCTGAAACCTCAATTGGAGAAATAAGGAGAGCGGAGGGAGTACAAGTTGAAAAAGAAATAGTGAGCATGAGCCAAGGGGAGACAAAAACGATAGAGAGTGGGAGTCCAATATCCCCCAACCAGGTAACCGAGTCAACTAGCCCTACTCATTCGTTGGGTATGACTAGTGGACAAGTCGCTGTGGACCTAGCAGCGCAATTACATGCCCCCCCTAGCCACTCTGAAGGCTCCCAACAGCCAACAGTTTCAACAATACTTGTGAGTCTAGCACTATATCTAGCTCCCCTCCACTCGGGAGGCATAGCTATTGAAACAAGAGGCAGTAGCTCACCTGCTTCGACTTCGGTTGTGTGCACATCGAGTCTAGAGCCTGCCAGGGGACACGATTCTACACACACTGCGAGCCTCCGTGGCCCAGTCGGAACTCCCATAGTGATGTCCATTCCGGACATTCCACGAGGATTAGGAGGAAATCCTACCAGCGCTACATCTTTGCCAATGCTGAACGTAGGTCATACAGTTGAATCAACTGTTATGTCAACGGGCATTCTAAGTGATCCCGGTGTTACCCATTCTGCAAACCCATCTCCGTCGTTCTCTATTCCCCCGGAAGGCGAATCAATCATTCCTGCTCACTTACAAAGGGCAAGAGACACCTTGCTGAACATCTTGCCCTGATGACAGCCGAAAGAGAAGCCTTTGTGCGCCAAATTCGTGAAGCTGCGCGTCTTAAAGAACTGACTCCTCTACAAGCTGACCCTTCACATGCAAGCTCTAGCCGTCCAAGCACCAGCCACTCTCCACTGCCACCATTACCCCCCGAAGATCGACCCCATTCCCCGCATCGATATGAGTACAACACTGATGAACTCATGTCGATGTTGTATGCTAATCTGCTAGCCGAATCCAATGCAACCGGCCAACCGGAGGATTCGCTTGAGGGTCTTCTTCGCCGCAATCTTCAGATCCCCACTGTAACTCGTCATGAGTTCGATGTCTTCTGCGCCCATATTGACGAAGAGCTCGCCGACTTGAAAAATGCACAACAGCGCCAAACGGATGACATCCTGGGTGCTATTACTGCTCTTCGCACCGAAATCCAAGAGTCTTGTCGTCCGGCCGTTCGTACATCTACATCCAGACCTCACCAGGACGACCCGGGCTCCGCTCCAACTCGTCCTGAGGGGGAGACACGCCAAACGGCAAGATCACGACCAAGAGCAGCTGCTGCCTCAGCTTCAAGACCACCTGCTCAATCTACCTAACAAAGGCAACGCACTACAACGACTCAAGAGGACGATACACCAACGGTTGAAAAGCCTGCGGATATCGAATTCGAGAGTACAGCCGAACCAGCCGAACCTGCCGAACCCGAACCCGAACAAAATGAAGAATGAGTTGATGTTCAACGTCTGCGAAACTTACTTCGAAACTAGTTCCGAGATCCGTACGAACCAGTACTCCAAGAGCAAGACTATGTGAACTTGAGGCATACAGCAAGGAACTATGCTTTAAGGGAACAAAACGAACCAAGACTCCTACCTCATCAGATTCGGTGGCAAAGAATGTTGACGGAAAGTAAATCCAAATGGGTGAATCAGCAGATCCGTGTGCCATATCTTGAGGAAACTATGGAGAAGCTCTTCCGCAAGGAAGCAAAACCTGATGATTTGGCACACATTCATCTCGTGATGGAAATGGACCCTGCTCAGGCTAGAGAGTATCTCCATATCCTGAGGATGAGAGCTTTACCTCAAGCTGAAGTGGTCTCAAGGCACAGGGTTGCTGGGATTCTGAAAATAGACACTGCAAGGATCTTTCAAGTCGAGTACCCGGTTTTCACTGTCCAAAGAGAAGATGGTAAAACGTATTCCTTCTCTGAAGCTGATTTTGCAAATCTCGATATAATGGACTTGGAGATCATCTACAACGATTTAAGAGACAAGCGCAACCGAAACGTACACGAGCAAAGGGCATTAAGGGCAGTGGTAAGGCATGTTCAGAAAGAGCTTCGGTACAGTTATCTTCATGATCTTCAACGAGGGATCGAAAGCGAGCGAAAGAAGATACATATTACTAAGCCTGATCAATCATTACCTGTACCTGACAGTACTCTAGTCGCCACCGTCATCACTCGTCCTGTTCATGGTGTAGTTTGGATGCATGCTTCTAGAGAAAAACGGTTTCTCAGGTTTCACGAAGTGGCTGCATATTCTGACGGTATGTTATGGGGAATTCGAAACAGACTTGCGTCAGAACTTGCGACAGATAGAAAGAGCGCTACAAGGATGAGCAACGACAAAAGAAACTCTCTCTTAGAAGCTATCAAGATAATCAACGACAGAATTATCTATCGACAAACCCTACGAAGATTTGAAGGCATGTTCGAGCTAAGAAGATGAAGACTCATTTTGCCACAAAGGGGAGATTGTTAGGTCTATTATTATTTAATTGTGACAAAATAAGGAAAAGATATGCTTAATTGTAAAAGGAAGTTTATAATTCCTTAAACTCTTGTTTCCTTAATTAGACTAGACCTAGCAATATAAATAGAACGTTAGGGTTTTACTTTGAGAGTTAGTCGATTCATAATACATAGAGAGAGTGCTGAATCTGATTGTAATCGAAATTGAACATCCATATTGATTTCTTCTTCTTGCTTATATACTGGATTCATCGTTTGAAGTGTCTTGCTCATCAAGTCTATATCGATAAATCGATATTTGTTAGTCGCTGGAGATTCGAAAATATCTGTCATGGAGGCAAGGGTTAAAACAGCCGGAACCCTAAATTTAACAAAGTTTTTCTGGGTTTCATAACAATTTTTATCGAGCCCCAAAGACCCGACAAGAAATTCCTATGTGTTTTTATCGAGCCCCAAAGACCCGACAAGAAATTCCTATGTGTTTTTATCGAGCCCCAAAGACCAGACAAGAAATTCCTATGTGTTTTTATCGAGCCCCAAAGACCCGACAAGAAATTCCTATGTGTTTTTATCGAGCCCCAAAGACCCGACAACAAGTTCCTAAGTGTTTTTCTCGACTCCACTTTGCCCGATAATTTTTTTCTCGAGTACACTACCCCCGACAACCATTTTTTCTCGACCCATACTTGAGCCGATAACATGTTTTCTCGAGTCCATATGACCCGACATATATTCTTCTCGATTCTATAAGACCCGACATAAATCTTTCTCGAACCTATATGACCCGAGAACTTCATACAGATCCCGACAAAAGCGTATTTCATCAACCACAGTTGAGTTTCAACCCAAGATTCCTTATGACATCAAAAAAAAACATTCAAGAGCCCTGCATCATTCTTCAACTGGTTGGTATAGCGGAACCCCCGTGTTGAGTCTCGGGAGGGGGGTCATTGTTCATGGATTCCATGCAAAGCCAGATTTGAAAAGTTTTCACGACAAAGGTTATTGGATTTTGTATCTGATTGGATTAATCAGAAGTCTGACTCTCTGCACTCATCATTCTGGAGTTTTCCTTAGATGCCAGTTTCAGTAAGTGTACGCTATTGATATGTGCTTAACTCCTAACCATTTACTGTCTGGAGGTTTGTTTGTGATCTAGAATGTTGAATGACGATATTCATTCGTCTGATTAAGAAGACTGGATCTGAGTTTGGTTGCTTATGTTTTTTGGAAGTATTCTGGAAATCGGCTATATTCTGAACAGTTATTTCTCAAAGAAGCAATGCTCATCAAGAAATATCATCTCCCAGTTCGTCATACATTTCCTCGGTTATCCAAGTTCCTTGAGTTTATCAGATTAAAGTTCTTTACACATAATTCTTATTCAACTTGCGGTTAAAGACAAATTCAATGTTTTTCTTACTGATTATGTACTGAGCGTTGAAGCTACTCGCACATGTATCTTTGATTTATGCGGCTAACAGTTGTGTCGAGTTATCTACAGATTGAAGCTGTATTTTGTGCAATCAGTGGCGGTTATAGCACATTGAATCTGGTATTTTTCAGTTGAAACCAAAGAGTAAGAGCTTATTTCAAGGGGGGGCTTGGAAGACCGATGACACTAAAGCTTTTCCAAAGAAAGCAAGGGGGAGAAGATTTAAAGATGCTTCCTTTATAAAACTTTAGGGGGAGATTGTTAGGACTATTAGTCCTAAGTTTAGAAAGTTTTATAAAGAATGAATGATTTAATTGTAAGTTTCCATATTATGTTTAATTCCCTATGGATTCGTTAATGAGAGTCGTTTAATTTACTTACGCGTTTGTAATTCTTTAAGCTTTCATCAATAAAACACACGACTCAATGATTTCCGTATGATTCCTCTTTTGATCTTGTTGAATCGGACCTAACATAGAGCTATGGGATCAGAAGACTTTTTGATCTTTTGGTTGGCTGCCATGGCTTCGAGCACTTCTTCTTCATCTTGAAGGAGGGTTTCATAGACTTCATGTAGATCGAGATCAGCAAGATATTTGTTGTGTTTAATTTGATTGGCAAATCGACGCCATTCAAGCAGCAAGTTGCTTACAAACTTTACGTTGTTCTCGATCTTTGTTTTGGAATCTCATTCTTGCTTAGTTCATTTACTAAGTGCACAAACCGGGAGTAGGTGACCGTGAGTTTTTCACCTTCTTTGGCTTTGAAGTCCTCATACTGAGAGACGCAGTTTGTAATTTTGAGCTGGGTCCCGATTTTTGTGCCAAGCATGAATTTCTCTATTTCTTCCCACATGGCTTTGGCATTTCTTTTATGGCTGTCGATACTCATATATATATCGTTCGGGATGCTCATGAGGAGATATGATCTAGCAAGTTGATCTCCTCTCATGATTCTCTTTTCGTTTTCATCATATGCAGATTTAGGTTTGACGTCTTGTCGAGCAGGGAGGGGAGGTTCTGCATTTGGGTTGGCCGGAAGAGTATGATAGAAAACCGGAGGAGGGCCTTCATTGATTGAACGCATGATTTCATCGACGAAATCATTACGTTCAATAAAGTCAAGGAAGCGGTCTTTCCATTGAGAATATTCTCCGGGGAACAGAATAGGCGGTTTTGTATCTGAACCAATTGACATTGCTTCGCGAGTGGTCATTGTACTTTTGTTTTGAAGATCTCGATCAATGAGTTTTTGGTAATTTTCTGAGGTGTTTTATGAAACAGAAAGTTTTTTCTCGATTGACAAAGAATCGATAAGAATGTTTTCTCGGGTGACAAATGATCGATAAAAAATTTTATCGAGTGGTATAGACTTGATAAGAGGTTTTCTCGGGTAAAGTGGACTCGATAAAAATTTCTTAAAGAAGAACTTTTGAATCGATAAACAAGAAGTTATTGATCACAAGGGACTCGATAACTAAGTTTTCTTGATTTAAAAAGAATCTTTTGACTTGACAGAAACAGAATCGATAAGAAGATTATATCGATACCAGAGGACTCGATAAATAAATCTTGTCGATTAGGAAGGTCTCGATAAAAAAAATCAAGAATACTTAATGTGAATTCTCTTTAACCGATAAACCAGAAACCAAAAACAATAGGGTTCTTGACTAAAAAGAACAAGTCTTTTTATGGACAAGAATGTCTAAGTTTTCGAGTTTCTTATTTGTTCAGTTAAAAAAAATCAAAATTACTGGAGTTTATGATTTTTACTAGATATTCTTTAGTAAGAAAAGCTGCAAGAGTCACTAGTTCCTGAGTTTTCTTATGTAAAGAATTTCAAAAGTAATTAAAATAAACTAGAATAATTTTAATTAAAAACAAATTAAATAATTTTGACAGAAAATTAAGATTAACACAATATGAATCGACAAAAATCTATGTGACAGAAGCCTGAATCGAGGAAAATCAAATCTTAAACAGAATATAAGTTTTATCGGGTAGAATGAACTCGATAAATATTCAAACGAAAGAAGTAAGGATCGAGAAAACACACATGAGACTTTTTATCGGGTGAAACATTGTTTAGTATGAGTCGAGAAAAATTCTTAATAGCAGTAATCGAGGATTTACCTTCTGTTTCGTGAAAAACTTCAGAAAATCGGGAAAGAACTCTAATCGTCTGCTCTGATACCACTTGTAGATCCCAGAAACAGTAAGCACAATGATATAATTAAGAATGCGATTAAAGCAATACGAACAAAGTGATTTGAGAGAATTTCGGTAGTCGTATATCTCAATTTAATATCGATTACAATGAAAGTATAATCTGAAATTAGCTCTATGTTAATCGACACTTTTAATGATACCCTAGACTCCTATTTATATTGAAAGGTCTAAACTATTTAAGGAAGGAAAGAGTTTAAGGAATTATAAACTTCCTTTTACAATTAAAGCATATCATTTCCTTATTTTGTCACAATTAAAATAATAGACCTAACACTCTCGATTTCGATTGAAGACTCATCGAACTCTTGTTGTCTCCATCTCTCGTCTTTCTTCACTCGATTGAACTTTGAAGACTCTCTGTTGAGTCTTGCACTCTGGGCTCTGTTGGCTCTACGTTTCTATGCATCTTCCTCTGCCCCTCTCAGTCTCTCATCGCTCTCAAAGACTAAACTCTCCAAGTCTGATTTAGTTTAGATTTTTGGCTAAAAGGGTTAGTCTCGAATTCTCCTGTTGTTTCTCTTATTTTGTCGATTTTGACTCAACTTTCATGTCTGATTTAGTTTAGACTTCTAGCCCTTAGATTTATTTTTTTAGTGTTATATTAATATTAGGTTTATTGTTTTAAGTTTTTTATTTATTTATTTAATATTTACAGAACTTATTGTTTATAATTGTATTGTTGTTTTAGTTGTTTACTGGTTTGTTTTTGTGGAATTATGATTGCAGAAACCTAGAAACAAAATCGTTTCAATTTTGAACTTTGAAGTTTCAACCTGTTATGCCATTTCACGACTAAATAAGGTGTTGTCTTTCTAGTCTCTATATTGTATAACTTGTTTAAGATATGTTCCTCGATCACAACAATCGGGTGCTCAATAGAAAAAGAAAGAAAAAAACAAGAAGAAATAGCTCAATCTTTGCGAAGATCTTTAAATAAGTTTATTGTTAGATAACCAAATCTTTCTAGAAATGCTAATGCTTGTTATAAATGGTGAGCTTTCAAGTTTTGAGTTTATTCTATGTTTTATATTTTGTTACACGAGGTTTTGATTTATGTCCCCAAGTTGCATCATTTTTGTTATATTTACTAAAATTCGGTGTGGGAATGAGCCGTCTAGATTGACCAGGTTCCAAACCCCTTAAAAAAGTTTATTTTGGTTTTTATATACGCATATTAAGGGAATTTTTTTTGACTTTTCGCCATGGGCATCCAAAATCTCATGACCGGACCCTGATTCAAACAAAATATTTAAAGCTACAATATTCAATATTTAATACATAAAAATTAGAAAAACTAATAAATAAGTTGATACCATAATACACAATCTAAATACCATGTACCAACTATTATTGCATAGCATCTCCAAATATCCAATAGAGGTTCTTATAATAACCCATTTTTTTACTTTTGCTTCTCACATCATTTTCACTCCCCCATAAAACTTCACAGTGTAGTTCTTATAAGAACTCATTTTGTGGGTTCCGTGTATTTTTTTTAACATCAATAATAATTTTAAAGGTGAATAAAATATATAAAAAAACTAACATAAAAATCATTTTACACCAAATTCAAGATAAGAACCAAGGTTCTTATACAAGAGCTCAAAGGAGGTGAGATTCTTAAAAGAACTATCTCCAATGGCGGTTCTTCTAAGAACCTTGCATGGAAGATGCTCTTAAGGGGTTGTCTATCAAATTTTATTTGAAGTCTCGTATGGGTAAAGTTGTTTGTTCAGATAAAAATGTATCGTTATTTTTTTCGGAATCAACGGTCTTAATGACCAAGCAAACAAATTTATCCCTCAATAATAAACATTGTTTAACAAATATATTTAACCAATTTCAACAAGTAGTAAGGTTTCAAAATTAAAATTAGGGTTTATCATTTTACCAATTTCAACTAGCATCAAGGTTTCAAAATTAGAATTAAGGTTTACATTTTACCAATTTCAACAAGCATCAAGGTTTCTTCCTCTTCTCATCTATGGTTAGGACAAGAAATTACGGAGTGACGAAAAGGAGATGAAGGGGCTTTTTTAGTCGAGAGAGATGAGATAAGAAGCATCAATGGCCCGAGTCACCGTCAGAGACGCAAATTGTAGGAGAGAAGAGAAGTCAGGCATCAATGTCACTGATTTATGTACTAGATCGATTAGGCAAGAAGAGAAATGAGGCGTCTTGTTTCCAATTAAAGAGTAATAGAAGTAATTTTGTTGACTGAATATGGACAAGTGCTCATTATGGGCTATGCAAATAATACGATTTTTTTCATTATGCTACAAGGGGTTGTTTGGCAGTTGTTGAATGGTTTGATGTAAAATGGTTAAGTGGTCAAAATGTTTAAGAAACTCTATATGATATAGTCCATAATTAAATATAGTTGTCTGGTAACTGTTCTGAATAGACAATATAAATGACAACAAATTACTATTTTAACTCTCTATATGATTTAGTTTTGAATGAAATACAAGTTGTTTAATAAATATCTAAATAATAAAACAATTAATTTGAAAATATAACCACATACTCAATATTAGTCGTTAAAAATAACATTTCATATTAATTTAAACAAGTGTAACATTGTTTATTCAAGTTCTAAATTAAAAAGAAACATACCAATCAAATTCAACATGATAATAGTCCAACCTATCCTCACTTGTCTCATTTCTTTCTAAACCAATTCGTTCATGTTACACAGGGGCGGACCTATCGTGGTTCACACGGTGGCATGGGCCACCGTATTATATCTTAATCGAAGGGTAAAATTTTTGGATTTATTAGCGGTGTCACCGTATAATTTTATGGGTACTCTTAAAGGATTTAAAACTGAATCTGTAACACAAATGGGGCACCTTGTGTAGTGGTTTTTCCTAAGTAATTAAAACTCCTTATAAAGTTGGTCCCAGGTTCAATCTCCGTTTGATGCGAATAATTAATTTTTTTTGGGTAGCAACTCTATATAACAATTAATAACACAGTAATACTCTATTGTTGTAGGATAAATGTGTAATCGTCTAATGGATATGACAATAGAGATAGAGATAGACATAGAGATAGACATAAATGTTAGAGTTATTTATAGAGTAAATCTCCTTCCATGTTATCATTATCTCTATGTAATCCTCTCTATTTAAAGGATTTATGATTAATGAGAATCACATATTCCTTCTCTCTATTTTCTTGTTGTTCTCTTTCGTTTTTCCTTTAACACGTTATCAGCACGCTGCTCGGTTAAAAAAGGATTTGGTCAAGAAGTGAAGCTACGGGTTTTACGGCATCAATGTCGATTTAAGGTAAGCTTTTATGCTCCTATTTCATTGTTATTGTCATTATCGCCCGTCGATAAACAATTATGCAGTCCATTCCTCGACGTTGTTGAACGACTTGCTTCTCGCTATATCAATTCAAGTAAGCATCTATGCCTTGATCTATATATTTATGAACGTGATATGTTGTTTGATTGTTGCTCCGTTATCCCTGATTCAATCCTAATAATTTTTTGTTGTTAACACTGCATTGGGTTCATAATTATCTAATTTTAATCAAAAAAAAGCAAGTAATTTTAAGGTGAATTGAAAAAATCATGAATTAAATTAATTCACAATTATCTGTTTTTATGGAAATAGTCAAATAATATATTATTTAAGTTTATGTATGATTTCATTGTTATTTATTCCAATGTAATTATAAATTGCATAATATAAGATTTTTATTTTGTATTTTTAGCATAAAAAGAAAATATATACATAAAGAAAAACCCAAATTTGTTTTGGTGGATCACGTTTGTCTTTAAAAAAAAATGTTTTCCAAATGTAAATTGAATTTTGAAGATCTTTTCTTTAATAAGTTATTATTTACATCGAATTGTCAATTAATGATTATTTATTTTATGTCCCCATCTCTAAATTAGACCAATTAATTTAGTCTATGATTTCTTTATTCATTTGTTTAGATTAACTATGCTTAAATAGTTTTATTTAAGTAGATTTAGTCTATTTTTTTGAAATATCATTACTTATTTAGGCATCCTCAATTTATTTATAATATTTATATATTTAGATGATCAATTTAAATGTTCATTTAGGTATTTGCATATTTAGATGCTTATCCAACTAGTTTACAATATTAATTATTTGTTTATTAATTATTTTTATATGTTGAAATTTAAATGTTTATCATTTTTAAATACTTATCTTATTGAAATGTGTTTATCAAGATTATGAATTCCTACTCATAATTTTCAATCCTATAATTAATTTTTGGAAGTTACACTTTCAACTCCCATAAATATTGGCTTTTGCAGAAAACTCCTAAAAAAGATACATGAAAATGTTAAAATTATTATTCAAATACTTATCTTGATTATGAGTTTCTACTCATTATTTTCAATCCTAACTAATAAATGGAAGTTACACTTCCAACCCCCGTGCATTTTGGTCTTCTACCAAAAACTCCAAAATACTATTAAGATGTTAAAAGTAAAAATTCAACTTTATGTCAAAACCAATATTTATTTTGCTTAATGGCAAAATCTCTCAAAATTATTAATGTTATTCATGTATTTCATGAAACGAAATAATTGCATAATACCGAAAGATTTTGTCAACCGGGTGTAAATAACCCCGAGGTTGAAGGGACTTAAGTAATCCACGTGATTCCCCTCATACCTGGAAATCCAAAAGTGTCTTTGTGATCTATTTTCGAATATTGAAATATTGATGAAGTACTATCAACAAAATTTAAAAATACAAAAATCCATAATATTATGATAATGAAATCTTGCATAACATAAATGATTATAGACCATGATTTTAGAAAATCATATATTCTCCATTATTTACAACCACCTGGACTCGAAAGAACTTGAGTACCATAAGATAGACAAATATGTAAAACCCATCAAAACATATTGACCCTAAAAGTCACCTGTTAAAATACAAGTACATATCTTGAGATTTTTTAGACGATACATCAGTCACAACCTTCATATGGAATATCATTAACTAGAATCCCCTAAGAACAGTGGGACACCCTGAAAATAAAATTTAGGAGTATCTAGTACCATGTACTTTCCAAACTAATATACAGTGGAATGAAACCCACTCGATTACAAGAAAATTACTGATTTCAACAAAGAAATGTTGTGCTCAAAATACATCTCAATCTTCATGACAAGTAACTCATAGAAGATTTCCACCTTTCATATAGCAGTAATCATATTAATGAACCAATGTGAGCTAGAGTATAACCTTTAGAAAAATTCATCAACCTACTATAAGTGGTTGAGAGATATAACAAGGTTATTTCAGATGACTAAACATGTTGGGAGAAAGAAAATTCTCGTGGTCAATAATAAAAGTGTTAGAGGTGGAACAACTCTAAAGGACAGTGAGTTAAAGACAATTTCACATAGGTGACATCTATGCACCCCATGAACAAAACCATGGAAACGGTAAGGGTCATGACAAGAGTCGAAAAGGGTTTTACAATTTTTTGAGCAGAAATGCAACTACTACCTAAAAGATAATGGACAATATAAGAAGAAAAATGCAATAATAATTGCATATAAAAAAAGAACAAGTTGGAAATGAACTATATCAGATTTATTTAAGATTGATTGAATATAAGTTTATTTGAAATTTATTTTAAGTATTAAATTAATTTCATTTGCTGATGTTAAACCGAATATGTAACCGAATATGTAACCATTATAGATGTAAAGAAATACATCCAAATTACAAATACGAAACTCTCAATATCCTCTGATCCGTGTAGGAATGTATCAAGGAGAACTTGAGTGTTTTTGTGGGAAATCTCACACAAGCTTAAAAGATAGACTAATATTTACTCCTCCAACCAAAATACTTAGACGATGAACTGTCATTTTCTTGTCAGTACAAGATTAATAGTCATTAAAGGACTATATTAAATAGAACCTTGTTAAGATATTCGTATAAGTTGGAAATCATAATATAAGAATGGAAATGGGTATATATGTACATCAACTATAATGATATGAAAGGAACATATATTAGAGAAATTAATGTGTCAAACTAGTTGTTTATTCAGGTCATTAAAACATATTTTGTCACCAATAAAGAACTTTGGAATAATGATGCATATATGTTTCAATATGACCACGTGGAACACCATGGTCATGGCATAATGATCTATGTATTGAAAAATACACATTGACACATTCTTTTTCGAGTAAAAGGAAAAATGAGGTAATCACCAAATTACAACTATTGACTTCTGCAGCACAAGAAGTAACACCAGCATTATAATATGTCATCTCGAATACCTATAATTATAATAAACCCTGATCCTTAGCCAAGACAGGAATGAGATTATCCTAAAGTTAAAGACATAATACAAAAATATTTCATTCTTACAATGAATAACAAGGTAATATTTATGGACATAAACAACCAGAATGCGGGCCATTAAAGTATTTTATGGTTCTGGTTTCGATACAATGACGCATGTTGCATTATTGTCCACATGAAATGCTGCACCCCAAGCACTAGTTATACATTTAAGGGCTCACCTCCCTCTTTATCTCATTAAGTCTATATGACTTGTAATGCTGGAGAATTTACATCATAAGAATTTGATTATTATTGCATATGTATTCGGATCAATGTAGAGATTCCTATACCCCATGTGTATACATAAAATGGTCTCATAAACCATAAGGCTTGTGGCTAACTGGTTAAGACTTGTGGGGGATGAGGCTAGATAACCCATCTACCCCAAGTTCGTATCCATGCGCAAACAACTTGTGGCCACTAGCTACCCCAAGTTCGTATCCATGCGCAAACAACTTGTGGCCACTAGGAATTATCTCAGGGCTGCATGCTTTAGCAGTCTTAAAATTGTCAGGGATTAGTCTAAGCAAATGCCTAGGATACCCTTTCCAATAAAATGGTCTCATAGAAGTTGCCATCAAAAGAATATAGAAGTTGTCTCATTTTGATCCCCATACTTCACCATGTAAAGTTGAAGTCAAACGAATCAAACTCGATACCTGATACGTTTAATGTTATTCTACAAGTGACAATATCACATATACCAACTACAAATATACCCGTAAGGATAAAAGTCCCCAAACAAGAGCACAACGCCACTGGAAAGTGCGTTGCAATCACACATGGTGGAGGTGTGGTTGAGGTCATGGCTCCCAAAAGGAAATAGAGTAAGGCACAACCATTTATCATCAATACATAAGCCTCTCATGAGATTTCTCTGACTAAAACTATGTCTACGAATCATTACTGGAGGACGCTCCGAAGTTAATATTTGATTCCAGAGATCAAATAAATCTTAAATGAATTATGAAAGTGCATACGAGTCGATGGACAGAACGTACATACTCATTGATGATATTCACATATATTGTTGCTCGTGAGATGATAGAGCACTATGACATCGAACCATGCTCAGTTGAAAAATGTCAACAAAGAGAATATTGACCTAATAGAAGCAATCCAAGATAACAAACTCTCCTCTATATTCAAGTGAATCAAGTAAGATGTCACGAAGAAGTGACATATTTACTTAGCATATCATTACCTGAAACCATGTTTAGAAACATCAAAAAGTATTGGAATACTGAGAGTTTCCAAACTCACTTGATTAATGCACGAATCAGGGGGAGTAGTAGATAAAAGAGGGAGTCTACTATATATGTAATATTGATATGTTGTGCTCTTTCCTTCACCCAAGGTTTTATTTTTCCCACTGGGTTTTGTTCCTTGGTGTAAGGTTTTAGTGAGGCAACCGTTATATACCATCCTGCTTTCCTAACTCTCATGATTAATGTACAGATCTGAGATAATGTAGATCCCAGTATATGCAAGCACAATGATTATATCGATTAAAGCAATAAGAACAAAGTGATTGAGGAATTTTCGCAGTCGGATATCTCACTTGTACGGTTACAATATGATTTGACAGTATTTAGGCTTTCTAGTAATCGACTAATATTCACTCTAATCTCTTCTTAATAAATAATCTCGCGCACACCTAAAGAATGACCCTAACCCTCTATTTATATGTAGAACATTTATCGTAATAAGGAAACTATGAGATAAGGCATTATACACTTGCCTTATTTACAATAAAGCAACGTTTCCTTATATTAAACCTTCCTAATTATTGACTTTGTTGACTTTGCACTTTTGGTCCTTCATGTCTTCAATAGTTGTCATCTCGGATACAATAATTTCAGACCTAACAATCTCCCCCTTTGTATTCGAGATTACAATTCAACAAATCAACACTCTTCTTTTGAAGATCATGAAACTTTTGTCAACAAATATTTCTTTTGAATCTTTTGTTCCCCCTACGAAAATGATCTCTTGTAATCTCCGTTGCTCCCCCTTAACATTAGAATGATTGGAAAAATCGAAGGAGCAGTGATGTCGTAGGATATAAACTTGTCGGGTCAGGTGATGTCGATGAAAAAAAAAATCTCGGGCCAAGTAGATTCGACAAGAATTGATATCGGGCCAAGATGAGTCGATGAAACTTTATGTCGGGTCTTAAGCACTCGATAAGCCTTCAATAGAAAATGATCTCGGGTCAAGTTGAATCGATGAAAATTTATGTCGGGTCTTAAGCACTCGATAAGTCTTCAACTTTATCTTCAGCAGTCGACAAAACATATTTACTTCAGTCTTTATCTTCAAAACAAATCAACATTTGTCATCTTCCTTTTCTCATGTCGTGATGTCGTGTCTTTGATATACAATCTCTCCCCCTCAGAATGATAAGGAGAATCCGAATCATTATGAATAACCAAAGACAAAAAAAATAGTTAACTAATGAAGCGTGTAAAACTAACATATAGAAGCACGTGAAGCAACTGTTATCACCTAATCAAAATAAATTTTAATTAAGTGGCCTATATGCAGTGTTGGTAGCGGGTTGGCACTGATAGGACTTCCAGTTATCATAGAAGTATGTTATAAAACTAACTTCTCAAACTGTTCCGGCATAAACACGAAGATATGCTTGAGGAATCACAAAGACTCGTGCGATGTGTAGAAAGAATTTATGCATTAAATGTTAATTTTAAGGCTCAAAATGTGAAAATCAATTTCACAGACTCAATGTGCATTGAATGTGAAGTTCGGAGACCGGAGGTGTCTCTTCCTTTTCCAATATCTTAATCTTCCGAGTGAAGAAAAAATAGCAGATATGCTCATTCACCGTGATATATGAAACAAATATCTTTTGTGAGATACTTGAGTAGTTGGGTGGGGTGACACGAGTTATCGACATTGGTTCCATGTCTAATTCAATATTCATCTCCAAAAAATCGAGAATGAATAGATTATGTGGCTACCCGGATAACTGTTTAGGTTTGGTGAAGACCAAATATTTTCTTTAAAGTCTTGTCACACCCTCACATTTTTCTTTTATCTCACAAGCACTCAATTTTATTTTAATCATTCCATTTCAGGATATCTAACCTAGGGATGTGTTTCATGGATAGGTCCTTCCGGATTTGGTTGACCATTGAAACGTCTAAATCTAACGCACAAAGAGTTTTGAAATATTGAAGTCCGAGTTCTGAACTGATGTATTCAGAAGTCATAATGTTAAGAGCAGGTTCATAGCTGAGATACTATGAAACTAAATAAATGGTAAAAATGTGGTACTCCCCTCAAATGTATGATAACATTTTGAAAGATTTTCATGTGATGTGAATATTCGGAATTTAGAACACACATGACGTACCTACAAAATAGATTAAAAATATTTTGGTACCCAAGCTTTGTTGGGTCCTTGGAGGTTAGCTTTTGATGCAATAAATGGGGAAGTGGGGATACTGTAAGTACCAAACCATTTATGAGTGAACTTGTGATCAACAAAATCATTTGTTCCACAAGTAGAACAACAAATCTTTGTGGCACTTAGACTAATTAGTTGATTGATAGATCTTACAAGATAAGGCAAATTAGTCTTGGAAACAAATGATTTTGCATTAACTATAGGAGATGTATGTGGCATATTTCCAACAGTATTATCTATAGTTGATTTTTTCTCCAAACCATCTTAAACTTCTTGAAATTTTCGGATTTAGCAACAAAATTATTATGGAACTGTTTAGAATTATGAGTTCGAAAAGCTTTACCATTTTTCACATAATGAGAATTGATGAGTTTGGAAAAGTGAGTTTGATCCTTTTGGTTAGAGTGAGTGTAATGCATTTGACTTGTGGAACATTCGTTCGGATCCGTTGGAAGTAAAACTGATTCGATTGGCTTTTTGCCTTTGTCCAAAAACTCCGTATGATTTGGAAGTGTAGGATTGAAGTCAAAATCGGCATTTAAATCATCTAACTGTTCCGTGGATTTAAGGTTCGATGAGGAATCTGTGTACTCGTCAAAACGAGGCATTTTCTCAAGAGAGTCTAAGTCATCATCAATTTGGTCGAAAGAAGGGGAACATTTTTGTTTAGGATGAATATAGTTTGGATCTAATTTAAGCAACTCTTCACAATCATCCAAATACGAGCTAACGAAGGCTTTACATGTAGACATATTTGAAATTGTATCATTTTCCCGGTTTTGGTTTAATTGTAAAGCCTCGTTCTCAAGTTTTTGAATTTTGGAAAGTAATGTTTCTTTTTTTTTGTCCGACGAAGAACGTTCATGTTCCAACACTTTTTCAAGTTGAATAATTTTCTTTTCTAAGAATAAAGTGGGAATGTAGGGTTTATTTTCAGGAATTTTATTTTGAAGTTCTTCGTCAGAATAAGAAGAAAAATAATCATTTGGAAGAGTTTCTTTTGAAGATTCCTCTTCTACTATTTGAGGATAGCAGAACGGAATTTGGTGAAAATTCTTGTTTTGTCTTTTCCAATCTTCCCTTTCTTCAACGTTGGAATCCGACTTCATAAATTGAATTTTGTAATCTGGACCAAGGTTCAGATATTCAAATTTATAGATAGTCGGAGTATTGTAGATGGCCTTTTCTAAATGTTTCGGATTATCAAATCCTAAACCAGCTTTTGAACTTAAATCTTTTGGAGCGTTTAAATAAATTGTGTGCTTAGTTTGACCAATTTTATACAGTTTTAGTTCCAAATCTTTGAGTTTTTCCAAAAGGTCTTGTCTTTGAAAACTCACAAATTCATATTTTGATGAAAAATCTTCGGTCTCACTTTTAGATTTGTTAAGTTGAAGTGTGAAATCCGAGATTTGTTGTTTTAAGAGAATATTTTCTTCTTGAAAAACCGTTTTCTCCGTTTGATGATTGTGTGCAATACTTCGAGATGTAGCAATTTCAGATTGGGCAATTAGCAGTTGATGATGATTATTTTCTAGTCGTGCTTCTAAGTCGGAAACCAAGAGTTTCTCGGTTTTCAACTTAGATTGTAATTCTTTTAATTTAAGCATCAAATCATGCATTTGGGAAACAAAAGCATCATAGTCAGAGTGGCTTACCTCGGGCGTGTAGTCGGAACCGATTGCCTTTGCTTTGCGAGTGGTCATTGTACTTGGCTTGATGATCTCGATCAGCGAGTTTTTTTTTTTTGGATATTTTATGAGTTTGTTTTTGTGAAACAGAAAGTTTTCTCGATTGAGTAGGGGTCGACAAATTTTATTTTATTTTGGTTGGGCTTTGAGGACAAGAGTTTTTGTCGGGTGTTTGAGGCTCGATAAAAATTATTGTCGGTATAGGGGACTCGATAAAACTTCTAAGAAAATATTGAATCGATAAGAAGAGTTTTATCGATCACAAGGGACTCGATAACTTCGAGTTTCTCGATAGATTAAGATTCGACAAAAAAAATCTTTCACTCGATAAAAACCGAATCGATAAAAAATTTATATCGATTCCAGATGACTCGATAAAATAAATTTTGTCGATTAGGAAGGGCTCGATAAAAATTCAAAGATACTTAATCCGAATTTTCTTTAACCGATAAACCAGAAAACAAGAACAAAGGGTTCTTGACTAAAAAGAACAAGTCTTTTTATGGACAAGAATTTCTAAGTTCTGGAGTTTCTTATTTGTTCAGTCAAGAAAAAAAATCAAAATTACTAGAGTTTATGATTTTTATTAGAGAATTCTTTAGTAAGAAAAGCTGCAAGAGTAACTAGTTCATGAGTTTTCTTGTGTAAAGAGTTTCAAAAGTAATCAAAATAAACTAAAATAATTTTAATTAAAACAGATTAAATAGTTTGAATAGAAATCAAGGATATATTACGATGAATCGACAAAAAATTAAACGAATGAAGAATGAATCTAGAAAAAACAGATCTTAAAAATTATGAGTTTTTATCGGGTATAGCTAAGACAGTATGAATCGATAAAAACTCAAAAAAAAAACGCAGAAATCAAAAAATTACCTTCTGTTTCGTGGATAACTTCAGAAAAACGCAAAAACTCAGATCGTCTGCTCGGATACCACTTGTAAATCCCAGTATATGCAAACACAATGATTATATCGATTAAAACAATAAGAACAAAGTGATTGAGGAATTTTCGCAGTCGGATATCTCACTTGTACGGTTACAATATGATTAGACAGTATTTAGGCTTTCTAGTAATCGACTAATATTCACTCTAATCTCTTCTTAATAAATAATCTCGCGCACACCTAAAGAATGACCCTAACCCTCTATTTATATGTAGAACATTTATCGTAATAAGGAAACTATGAGATAAGGCATTATACACTTGCCTTATTTACAATAAAGCAACGTTTCCTTATATTAAACCTTCCTAATTATTGACTTTGTTGACTTTGCACTTTTGGTCCTTCATGTCTTCAATAGTTGTCATCTCGGATAAAATAATTTCAGACCTAACAGATAATATTAGACTAAAGGAAAAGTCTATGTAATGCAAATAAACTGGTGTGTCGTACTCTTTCCTTCGTCCTATTTTTATTTTTCCCACTGGATTTTTATTTTGGCGTAAGGTTTTAACGAGACAACAATTGTGCACCATCACTCCTTTGACTCGGCACAAGGGGGAGTGTTGTAGGATAAATATGTCATCGTCTAATGGATATGACGATAGAGATAGAGATAGAGATAGACATAAATGTTAGAGTTATTTATGGAGTAAATCTCATTCCATGTTATCATTATCTCTATATAATCCTTCCTATTTAAATGGTTTATGATTAATGAGAATCACATATTCCTTCTCCCTATTTTCTTGTTGTTCTCTTTCGTTTTTCCTTTAACATTTATTAAAATTTCGTACTTAAATAAAATTTAATAAACACTCTATTAATTTCATATTTAATCATTAACTTTTCCAAAAGTATTTTAAATTTGTTTTCAGTTATTAAAGACCATCAATATCAAATACTAAAACACGAAAAAAAACACATTTGAAAAATCAACAAAATATAACCAAAAAAAGTCTTTTGAAATCAATAAAAAGCTTAAAATTTCCAAAAAAAATACTCATAAAATCAACAAAAAAAACCGAAAAAGTCCCTCGAAATAGATGAGAAAACATAAAAACCTTGAAATCAAACAAAAAAGTTTAAAAAAAACCCGAAATGGTAGATATGGATTGAAAATGCATCGAAAGATATGAGTGTTAGTAAAAACTTAAAGTCACATCGATAGAAACCGTATTTTGTATAATTATTTTTTGTGTATGTTGTATGGTGTCACCGTATTAAAAAATTTCTAGGTCCGTATTATATATATATATATATATATATATATATATATATATATAGCACGGTGAGTGAAATTGATCTCAGCCGTTAAAACTATTTTTGAGATTAAATCTCAGCCGTGTAAACTCAATATATTACAGTTACGAAACCGCCTCATAATTCCTTCGTTTACGTATTGCCTCCCACAACCCTTATTTACTCTCCACGTCCCATGACCCACCATCTCCCTCAAGCCTCTGAAACCTCCAAAATTCCACCGGATTAATCACAACCGCTCTCCGTTTTTCTTTTTTTTTTATTCAAGGGTTTTCTGTCTTCTTTATTTTTGGGAGTTTTAGAGATCAATGGTGTCACTCGCAGAGGGTTCTCCAAGATTCATTCACAACCAACTACAATCTGCACTTTAACCTTGAGAATAGCTTTCATTTGGGCACCATTTATGCATCCACCCACAACATCTTCTTTGCGATTTGATTCCGACTTCGAAATCGCTTCAACTTTGTAATCAAATTTTATTTCTATATGTGTCTTTAGATTCAACATTGCTTTCGGTTTAGGGAAAGAAGAGTATACACAGTAACATGAGTGCGACCATGGTGATGCGAGCCGCAGGTAATCAAATTTCTCCCTCTCAATATTGTTATGCACATTTAATAGGGTTCAAATTGTTCTTTAATTTCTGTTCCATTTTTCTGATTTTTTTATCTTGCTTCTTCACCCAATTTCTGTTTTGCAGGATTCTTTCGATTTCTTTATCTTTGTTTCTACTAACATAATATCTTCGGTTACCAAGTCCCAATCTCGATGCTCCTTCAGGAGCAATTCTTTCAAAGAAGAAACTCTCGAGAAAAAGTAATTCCCTATTTTTCTTTAAATCTGTTGAATTTATTATTGAATCTAGGGTTTTGATTTGGTTTTCTGTAACGGGTTTTGTCGAATTTGTTACTGAATCTAGGGTTTTGACCGGTTTTGTTGATTTTTTTACTGAAACTAGGTTGGTTTTATTTGTTTTTCTGCAATGGGTTTTCTTTGATCTCTATTTAGTTGGACAATAGATCAGTGATGGATTTCGATTACGCTCATTACATGTTAATGGAAGTGAAGAAAGGTAAGGAGAATCCGACGACAAGCTCACGAGGGAAGCATTTGGCCGATAGCTTTAACATGAATCAAACCCAGATTCTAGCTTTCAAGAACAAGCCTCCAACTCCAACGGAAGCCATGTTTAATGACAGCTCTGCATGGTTCATCACTCGAAACCTATTAAAGCCCATAGATAGATTCCTCAGGCGAGCTTCTGAAAAATAGGTTTTTTCCATTAGAGTCGAATTTACATTTGTTTGAGTACTGAAATGCGGTTTTGTTTTCGCTATATAGACTTCGGAAAGGACACACACAGACAGGAGGGAGAGGGAGGGATGGAGGGAGTCTTCGATAAAAATATGGATATTTTGAATTAGGTTCGTACCTTTAGGTCTCCTAAGAAATTATTCTTTTGACAGTTTTCTTCTACGAAGGTTTATAGATAGAGAGAGTGATAAATTTGGCTACTGACCCATTCAAATTATGAACCTGTCCTATGGCCAACTTCAACAAACTATCCTCTCCATCATCATTAACAATACTACCATGAAACTTATCTATTTATAGTCTAAGCAGTGTGCTGTAAATTTTAATGACCAATACATGTATCCATTTTTCCTTTGTCAGCTCCTCTTTGGTTTATACATGGAAGTGGATTCAAGAAAAATACAATCTTAAGTACCCCGTTTTTGGTTACCCATTGAAGTTAATTCTTTTCTTACTTGTATTCCATATCATGTGTTTGTCAAAAGTCCACAAAGAAAGTTTTTGATTTTTTTTTCTAAAGGTGCTCGTGTGCTTGCTTTGTCATAATGTTTCCTTTGCGCTTTAACATTCTATTCAGTTGATATAATCATTTCTGCTTGTCACATATAACCTCTTTTTGAGCTTGCTGTTGAAAATTTGTTGGTTCTCTTTTGTTATAGACTGTTGACGACATCTTTTATTGTACTACATATGCAGGAGTTATTCGAGCTACAATTGTATGTCCTTTAGATATGATAAAACGAGGTTTCGATGGTCTTCCACAACTTATTCGTGGAACTGTTGAGGTATGAAAACTCTGTGGGCATAACTTTTAAGTCTTTTTATCTTCTCCTCATGATTGAGATTTCCGGTGTCTTGATTTCATTATCATTACATATTCATGAATGATGTTGTTTTGTTAGAGAATTTTTAACAGAAAAACATTTAGGGGTCGTTTACCTAACACTCACTCAGTAAGTGCTTATCGATAAAATTTCAACAGTATCATTTATTTACCGAGCAAGATTTTAGTTCACAAAAACGTCATTGTATGCAATAATCTACCCGGTAAGCTCTTACCGTGGTAAGAGTGATTGCTCTCACTTGCTGGGTAAGACTCTTGGTCCTAACATCGCTCTTACCGGCTAAGATTCTTGGTCCTTATGATATTCATCCGGTAAGGGGATATGACCTGATAAGCGCTTACCCGGGTAAGTTTTGGTAAACGACCCATTAGTAACCATCTGATTCCACAAGTTGTTTATATATATATATATAGGGGTAGTATCCGTTGCAAATCGATGAATATTTGCATCAGATACTTCAAAACCAAAACTGAATCCGTTGTAAACATATACATACACATATATATATATATGTTTACAAACTAGCAGTACTTATGTGGGATTTTTGGACCAATTTCTAAGCAAAGGATACTTCAAAACCAAAACTGAGCTTCAATTTGTTGGCATTGTTTCTCTCCCTTGCAATAGTTTACATGGTCTGACATTGTTCCTTGTGCACAAAGAATCATATTAATATTTGATCATAAAAATTTTAGTGAACTGAGATTATAGTAAAAATGTTGTAGTAAGGCTTCTTTCTTTTCACCGAAACAAACAATATATGCAAACACAACATTTGATACATTTTTACTACTATGACACATGCATCCATGTTTCTAACATTTGTATATTGCCATGGTAATAAATAGTTTGATTGATTATAATTTAAATACTTTTGATGGAAATTTTTTTGATTCAATGTTATATTTAATGACTTCATGTAGTAGATTATATATTATAAGATGATGTATTTTCAACATGTGCCATCATGCGAATAAAAAAGCAAGAAAGTTCCGGCCATTAGGCTTGGACTTTGATCTGAACATTAAACATAAATATGTGAATTTGAGAACATTTATGTGTTGTGTTAGATGTTATTGTCAGTGTGTTTGTTTTCTATAAGCAAATCGAGAATTGTCATTAATTCTTTGGGAATTGGAAATATTTATGAATTCTCTTGATATTCATATGAATGTTGATATGGTGTATAGTGAAATCATGTAATTGTGGTTGGTTTGTTCTGATTGTTCTATATCTAATGACTAATGGTGCTACAAACTGATTCATTCGTTTCCTTTTTTTTTCTAGATTCTCGTAGCGTTGCGTTCGATGTTGATCACCGAAGCTATTGTGGTTGAACCCTGGACACTTTCCTGTTAGGTTGTTGATCAAGCCTGGGGTTTTAAAGATGCTTTAGTGCATTCATATTGTCTGATTGCTCATCTCAGTGTTGCTCAACTCTGCTTTTATCGCTCTCCAATTGATGTACTATTTACAGATGTCTAGCTATGCCTCATTGTGATCATCCAGATATTGATAATTTTACTCGGTGCATACGAAACAAAAATCCTCTGTATAGAATCAAATGGTAGTTCTTTGTTCTATGTCTAAAATTAATTGGTCTATGATTTTATATTTTCAATAGGTTTTTTTCCGAATTATTTTTTTATCACCTATAAAGTTGTAATATTAAATCAGAACTATAAAGTGTCCCATAATCTCTATATATATAGCACTAACTGCATATGCATCATTTGATAGCAAATCATGGGACACTTGTCATGATATAAAATTCATTATTGTAAAGGATAAGAGATCAGATAAAAAGTGGACATATGAAGTAGTTAAACTATGTATTAGTATAAAATTGGTCCACAAATTGTAGCCATGTTTTCTGTTGGTCCCAAAAAGGGTCTACAAGAGTTCAATCAAGAGAGAACACTTTGTAGAGGGGGGGGGGGGGGGGGTTGAATACAAACACACAGATTTTTGGTTTTTAAATGAGTTTATTAAGATAAACAAATTTACAGTTACAAACGGAATTAGAACAAGTTCAAAACCTATTCTATTGTAACTAAGAAACACGAAGTATGATGCACAAGAAGATGAAAGAAAGAATAAAAAGGGTATTAAGTTAGATAGAAGCATGCATTAAGATGAAGAATATATCTTCATCTTATTTATACCCGTTTGTCCTTGAAACAAGACAAAAAGTACATGCCACGTGTCAAGCTTGGATAGGAAGCTTGTCCTTGCTAATAAGACAACCATGCTTTTGGCCGAATATGAACAGTACCATATCAGATATGATGGGGACATAAGAGACAAGTCGTACGTCTTTTTCTGACATGGTTCTAGGTTTGACTTTTGTGCATCGAGGATAAGATCAATCTTTAATCCTGCAAAGGAAGCTTCATTTGATCGCTGATACTGAATCTTCAAGGATGAATCTTCAGTGTCGCTGAGGCTTCACAAGACTTCACACTTAGAGTAGACAATCGCTGCTATCGCTGAACCGCCTCAGTTCACTTAGCTGATTATCTCTTTCTTCAGCTAGAGTCTTTGACTGTCGCTGAATGGTCTTCTGGTGTGATAACTGATCTTCAGGTCTTCAGTGATAAGCTCGTAGTTCCTTGACCTTCAGCGATCGCTGATAGTAATCAGCGTGTGCTATCGCTGAACTTGAACAGAAGCTTAACTATGGAATTTCACTAAGTATAGTAAATGAATCATATTCAAATCACTGAGAGGAGTTATGATCAACAATCTCCCCCTATTTGATTATGATTAAACAACATAGGAAAATTGCTTTAAGAGACTAGTAAAGGAATTAGGAAATATTTAAAGAAAAATTTTCTAAGTGCTAATCTGTAAAGTCTTTTTCAGCTAGTCTATTATCTGAATTGAGTTTCATTTATAAGGATATGAAAGTACAATTTTTACAAGTAGATAAGCTTAAAGTACATTCACTGATTGAATTTTCAGAGTGAAAGATCAGTGAGTGAAAGATAGTGTAACGAAAGTAGAACTCTTATGTTCATTGTCCCTTTTACTATTTTCAGGGATCTTTTCAGTACTAGGATGGAGTAAAGTACTTTGAATTTCATTAATTATAATCTAAAGAATTACAGCGAAATGAAATTACAATTATAAAGATAAAGTACTTGTACACTGAAGAATATTACAAAGGAAGTAGAAAACTATGACTAGTCAGAGATATTCTCATTTCTTCTTTGTAGCTCATTCTCATAAAGCGTCTTCTGTCGATTCACCAGAGGAGTATCTGACCAGCAGCGCCAAAGCATAATCTTTATGAGAGAGGATGGGGCCTTGTGAATTTCTTGATTTCTGAAGAGTCCTAAGAATCCTTCATTATCCAAGAATATCATACCAGGTTCAGGCAGTGAGATGATTTCGTCTTCTTCATATCTTCGGTCTTGAGGGAGAGAGGTACAAAGCATAGATATATCAGGGAGCTCAAGATGACCAAGAATGCTTTGATAATCAAACTTAGTCTCATGCTCATTTCTAGCACTTGAACTTCCTTCAGCGTTTGATCTTTTCTTTTTGGAAGATTCACGGAGAGGGGGAACTTACACATGTTGTGACATTCTTTGCAGCAACTGATTCAGCACACTGTCCACCACGTCCTTGAATTTGGATTTAGAACCCTGAGTGGCGTCTCTGATTTCTAGCCATTCAGTGTATCCATAAATTCCTAAGAATTTGGCTTCTTCTCTCTCTGTCCTGTTCGTCCTTATCATTCTTACATATACCTTTGGACCACCTCTGTTGGAGTGTCGCCCTTGGATAGTTGCATGAATGATTTTGGCTTCAGATCTTCGAAAATTTCAGCCTGTCAGTGCACCAATCAAGCTCTTTGTCTTTCTGCTGAGTGGCTTCAGAGGTTAGTGCACTTAGGATCTTCTGTTGAGCTAGAATTGGATCTACATTTATGTGCTCTTGTGCAAGTTCTTTTTGTACGAGAGCTTCAACGACCCTTTCACTCTTTTTCAATTGTTCTTGAGTCGCCTTATCTCTTGTAGAGTCTTCTCTGAGCAATTTTCTTGCTAAAGCAAGATCATTCTCAGTTTGCTTTATTTCCTCATCCCTGATTCTTTGTGCTTCCAATGCTTGTTCTCTCTCTTCTCTGGACAAAAAGTAGAATTCATCTACCATCCTTATTGGTACGGCTTCAATGGGTTCAGCTTCAGGCACCCTTATACTTCTTGCTTTGAATTCCCTAAGGAATTTTATTCGCCTTTCTTCTTCTTCAGGCTCGCTTATAATCGGCTTTTGAACGCGACGCCTGGGAATGAGGCCTTCTTCTTCTTTAGAGTCAGTTTCAATTATGTACATAAACTGCTCTTCAGAGGAAGGTTCCCTCCTTGAAGTTGAGTGCTTTGGGGGACAGGGATCACTGAGGGAAAGAGAGGAGGAAATAATATTGTCAGAGGGAGTTTTTGTGGGTGAAGAGGAGATTATGGGAGTTTCAGGAAGAGGTGCAGAGAAAGGGATAAGAGGAAGAGATACCTCAATTGTGGTCTCCCCCTCAGATATAGGGATAGTGGCATCCAGATCTACCACTTCCTTTCCTTTTCCTGAGGGACCGGATTGTTCCTGAGAAGGTTGCGGTCCGTCCCCCAAAGGCTCTTGATGAGCGACACCAGGTCTTGACAGTCTGAAGTGCTCTAATGCACTTCCAGTGTCGTCATCATCTTCATCATCATCCATCCCCCCATAGTGAGGGATAGGTTCTTCATCATCTTCTTCATCATCATCTTGTTCTTCTTCATCTTCTTCATCAGCAGCTTCACCTTCAGGCCGCTGAATGTAAGGAGAGATTCTCTCTTCTGGGAACCTCTTGTTATGCTCGGAGATGAGTTCATCAGCGAACTCTTTGGCACATCTCTCCCCCTCAATGTTATCAGGAGGTAGACAATGCACCATCAGAGTGCGAACGTTGGTCTGAACGTCCTTCATCCTCTCGTCAGCCTCTTGAAGCATGGTCCGATCAGTAGCGTTGAAAGACGAGGAACTTGCCTCAGAGAGCTTTGTAAGCATCTGCATCATGTCGGACTGAGTCTTTTGAATAGACTCAAGGACGGTTGCTTGAGCATTAACTTTCAGCTCCAAGCTTGTCAGGGTCTGATGGAAGGCCCTGTTATCTTCCTTCAGGCCGTAAACGTCAGAAATCAGGTTGCTGACATTCGTCTTGATCGCTGGGGTACCAATGATCCGTCTGAAGATAAGCTCCGCAGATGTCTGAAAGTTGTCCACCCTAGCCCTTGTGAGAGCACGTTCTTTGACCAAATAGTCAATTGCAGGGAATGTGGGGTTGGGAAGGACAACGGGAGGCAGGCCGATGACGGTGGGAAGCTTGGGAGCAGCCATCTCTTGCTTAACCTCTCTGAGCTTTGCGGCAGAGGGATGGCCCTGAGGAGATTTTCCCTTATCCTTGATGATGGGAGGAGCGCTGGTGGTGGTGGTTGTCGTTGCTGAGGTAGGAACAGAAGCGACACCTGATGATGACATAGATAAAGATGCCAAAAATATATCCGGATTAGAAGAAGGATGAAAAATTTTATTTGACTCCCTGAGAGTATCTAGAGGATTACTCTTAGGGACTACTTTTGCAAAGGTAGTGTCTAGAGGATCACTGACCAGTGTCTTAGAGTATTTGAGAGAGATACTCTGAGGTCCTTTTAATTTGGCCTTCCAAAACTCAGATTGTCTGAACAATAATGAGGTTTGGATTGCGTGCATTTCAGCATTATCAGAGATAGGGACAACTATCGCTGAGTCACTTGCTGAGGAGAGGACCAAAGAAGAGGAGATAGAAGTAGAAGAGAAGGCTGTGGAAGTAGTACCTGATTCAGCTTCAGCAGAGCTGGCTAAGACACCTTTAGTAACCGGAGTCGCTGTTGATGTAGGTAGAGCTGAAGAAACAACAACGGATGTAAAGACCGTTGAAGTGGTTGTGGCTGCAGTTGGTGTTGGTAGAACACCGAAATCAGAGAGGGCGGTCTTTTGAGAGACCAGCTTCTTTGGCTTCTTTGCTTTGGTTGCGATGGTCTTTTTATGACCATCAGTTGGTTGTTTCCTCTTAATACCAGCAGTGTCTGGGTTGCTCGCTGTTGGGTTTGACAGCGAGGTAGACACTGGAAGAGGTGCGCCAAACACCTGCAGCATATAGGGTGTGAAAGAAGCATCACCTGGACGTTCCTCAATGTCCAGGGACTTCTTCCCTACAATAGAGAAGGAGTGATCGCCGACCTTCGGGTATTCTTCTCCGAAGGCCGCTTCCATTATGGTCGCGAAAAAGCGAGGGTAGGGGATGACGGGATGTCTGGTGGCGGCATTGATGCGACTGACCATGTCGCTGAAGATGTAATCCGCGTAGTTCAGGTTGTGGCCGGTGCAGAGAGAGTAAGCAAGGTCTTGAAAGTGCTTGCTTGCCTGATCATGAGAGCCAATCTTCGACCCAGGCACTGGATCACCTGATTGAAGATATACTGCCAACGAGCAGGGAGCCTTTTCTTCTCTAACTTGGATCCCACCGTCTTCAGCGAGGGATTCTCCCAAGAGTATCTAATGGATTCCAAAAATGCATCAATTTGCATCTTAGTCGGTTCAGCGCCCCACTGTTGGTTCTTAGGGCGTACAGGGAGACGCAGAGCCTTCCTGAGAAATCCAGCGGTGAAGGAGAAGAACCCTAGTTCTGGAATTTTGAACCCAATAACAGGGAGTTGGGTTCCTTTGTCAGTTGTCAGCATGGTACAGTGAGTCGTGTACCACAAGGCTTGAAGATGGGAAGAGATGCCGACCGGGTTGTGAACAAACGCATGCATCAGAGGGCATGCCTTGATGAAAGCAGCCCCTTCAGTGAATTGGGGGCGGTCTGCAGGGATTTCTACCAAGGCGATGTAGTTGCAGGACTTGAAGACTGCTCTTTCCAGAGGGAAGTGACATGTTGGTGCAGCGACCAGAGTCGTGTCTTCAGCAGCAGAGGAGGTTGCAGCAGTTTTACTTGCAGATGCCATTGCTGTGGGAAAGATAGGAACACCAAAGAGGTAAATCATGGTTTTATACATAAATGTATAAACCAGAGTTTGGTATAAAGAATACCAAATGTAAGATCAAAGAGAACAAATATTTTGATGAACAATATCAAAATGTTTGTTATAAACAATAATAAAAAGCTAAGGTAAAAGGATTAAAGTTTTTTTTAAAAATAATAATCTTCTGTTCTAAGGAAAGAACTTAGAACAGGGTTTTTATAGAGGAAATTTTTTTTAATTTTTGATCCAGATTATCTTTATTTTTATTTTTAGAGTGTTAAGGAGAAGAAGAGGTGAAACAAGATGTTTCCAGTCATAATATAAGGTTTAGATCAAACCTTAGTTGAGTTCTTAGAAGAAAAACACACACAAGCGTGTTCTTGGTGTTCTTGAGAAAACCTTGAAGATTCGAAGAATTTCTTTTTGCCTTGAGGATTGTTATGAAAGCGGAAGGAGAAAAGTAAGGCAAAAAGAATGGTTAAGTAGCAAGAGGAGAGAGAAAGAAAGGAGTGCTAAACGACGGTTTTAGCTTTTTGAAAAAAAAATGATGACCTGGCGCACGTTCCAAGAAAGGAGTTGGAATGGAAACGTCGCGGTCCGTCGTGTGCCAGAAAAAGGTCTGACGTGTCCTTTTCTTTATTTTTAAAAAATTATAATGATAATTATCCATAAGGAAAGTTTATCATTAATAATTTTAGAAAAATCTTCATCACTAATAATAAAGGATTGTTAGTGAGGAGTTTTAATTTTAAGAGAGACATTCTTTGATGAGAAAAGATATCAAAGAGTGATAAAGATTAGAAGATAATACTTGAGGAGATGGCCTAGATATCGCTGAATCATAGTTTAGAGAATGGAAAGTTTGAAAGCTTTATTTGTAATCCTTTGTTGGTCACTGATTAATAAATTATTCAGCGTTCAACATACCAAGTTCGCTGATGAGTAGATTGAATCTAGTTTCATCAAGAGGCTTGGTGAAAAGATCAGCGAGCTGATATTCAGTAGGAACAAAATGGAGCTCAACTTCACCATTCATCACATGATCTCTGATAAAGTGATATCGGATCTCAATGTGCTTGGTTTTGGAGTGAAGTACAGGGTTGTTGGCAATTGCAATAGCACTTGTGCTATCACTAGATAGGAATCTTAGAGAGCTTGAGATTGTAGTCTCTTAGTTGATTTCTCATCAAAAGGATTTGAGCACAACAACTACCAGCGGCTACATACTCAGCTTTAGCGGTGGAAGTGGACACTGAGTTTTGCTTTTTACTTGTCCAACTTATTAACTTTCCACCTAGTAGCTGACACCCACCAGTGGTGCTTTTTCTGTCTATCTTACAACCTGCAAAATCACTGTCAGAGTAACCAATAAGATAGATCCTGAGCCTTTGGGATACCAGAGACCAAGATTTGGAGTTCCTTTCAGATATCTGAAGATTCGCTTTATAGCGATTAAATGGGATTCCTTCGGTTCAGCTTGATACCGAGCACAGAGACAGGTAGCGTACATGATGTCTGGTCTACTCGCTGTAAGATACAGCAGAGACCCAATCATTCCTCGATAGGCAGTGACATTTACTGGTTTTCCATTGGGATCCTTGTTTAATGTCAGAGGAGGCGCCATAGGAGTCTTCATCGCTGAGCATTGATTCATATTGAATTTATACAGCATGTCTTTAACATACTTGCTTTGACAGATAAAAATTCCTTTGTCAGATTGCTTAATCTGCAAGCCTAGAAAATATGTTAGTTCACCCATCATACTCATTTTATATTGATTTTGCATTCTTGCAGCGAAACGAGTGCAAAGTTTGGGTCTTGTGGAACCAAAGATAATGTCATCAACATATATCTGAGCGAGAATAGTATGACCTTTATATTTTCTTAAAAACAGAGTTTGGTCAATTTTTCCACGAACAAATTTTTCTTTAAGAAGGAATTTAGAAAGGGTATCATACCAAGCTCTAGGAGCTTGTTTTAACCCGTAAAGAGCTTTTTCAAGTTTAAAAACATAACCAGGATGGTTAGGGTCTAAGAAACCAGGGGGTTGTTCAACATAAACTTCCTCGCTGAGTTTTCCATTTAGAAAAGCACTTTTAACATCCATTTGAAAAACTTTGAAGTCTTTATGGGCAGCATAAGCTAAAAAGAGTCTTATGGCTTCTAAATGAGCAACAGTTGCAAAGGTTTCATCATAGTCAATCCCTTCTTCCTGTCTATAACCTTGAGCAACAAGTCTAGCCTTATTGCGAATTATAGTCCCGTTTTCATCTAGCTTATTTCTGAAAACCCATTTGGTTCCTATGATAGTTTTACCAGAGGGTCTAGGAACAAGATTCCAAACTTTATTTCTACGAAATTCAGTTAGTTCTTCTTGCATAGCTGAAACCCAACTAGGATCAGAGATAGCTTGATCTATCTTCTTAGGTTCAGAGAGAGAAATGAAGTTAACATAAAGACATATATTACCTGTACCTCTAAGTGTTTTGATACTTGCAGTGGGATCACCAATAATCTGATTTATTGGATGATTTGCAGTCCATCGCTGAGCTGGTGGTTGAGGAGAGAGATCAACAATAGATTCAGCGACATGTTCTTCAGATTCTGGAATAGGACATGTTTCAGCAACAGGTACTTCATTTAGAATCAATTCAGGGGATTGATTTTCAGAAGTGGTTTGGTTGTTCATAAAGGAATTTCCAAGAGAGGAATCAGCAACAGGAATCTGATTTAGAGGAGTAACATTCATCCCTGAAGATGGATGATTATTACTTGTTGGGTTTACAGGGATTTCATCATCACTTGCTTCAGCTGGAGTTTGATTGCTGAAGTATGTTTCAGGCTCCCCATAATGAGATCTCATCCAGGCATTCAATTCTTCATCATCATCATGAGAGTGTGAAGTATGAATGGGACGAGATTCATCAAAGTTAACGTGCATGGATTCTTCAACATGTTGTCTTCTTTTGTTGAAGACTCTGAATGATTTAGATATAGAGGAGTATCCAAGAAATATACCATCGTCAGCTTTTGGATCAAATTTACCTAAATGATCTCTGTCATTCAGAATGTAACATCTACATCCAAAAATGTGGAAATATTTCAGAGTAGGTCTTCTCCCATGAAATAATTCATAGGTGGTATTCTTAAATCATTTAACTATCAGGGATCTATTTTGAGTGAAGCATGCTATATTAACTGCTTCAGCCCAGAATTGAGTTGGAAGATGCGATTCACTGAGCATTGAGCGAGCCGCTTCAATGATAGTACGATTTCTTCTTTCAGCAACACCATTTTGCTGAGGAGTTCTTACTGAGGAGAAGTTGTGAGAGATGCCTCTTTCTTCAAAGAAATTATCCAGAGTACTGTTTTTGAATTCAGTGCCATGATCACTTCTTATGGAACGAACAATTAGATTGTTCAAAACTTCCATCTTTTTGATAAAAGAGATTATCATTTCAGGGGTATCACTTTTGGATCGAAGGAAGAACACCCATGTGTATCTGGAGTATTCATCAACAATCACTAAAGTGTATTTCTTCCCAGAGATCGATTGGACATTGACAGGTCCGAATAGATCCATGTGAAGTAGCTGAAAAGGAGTGGTCACTGAAGAAACTTGCTTTGACCTGAAGGAGGCTTTTGTCAGCTTTCCCTTCTCACACGCTGAACAAAGAGATTCCTTTGTAAAGGTATGATTTGGGAGGTCTCTGACTAAATCTTTTTGAGACAATTCATTTATTGTCTTAAAGTTAAGATGAGAGAGTCTTTTATGCCATAACCAGTTTATATCAGTGGATGCTTTAGAGATGAAGCACATGTTCTCAGAGTGAGAACTATTCATATTTATGACATATACATTTTCCACTCTTTTGCCTGTAAGCGCAAGCTTACATTTCCGTCAGTGACAGCACATCTATTCTTCAAGAATAGAACTTTGAAGTCTTTGTCACATAACTGACTAACGCTTAAGAGATTGTGCTTTAGTCCCTCAACGTAAGCAACACGAGAAAATGATGTGGCTCCGTTGGACAGAATTCCATAACCTTTAGTGTATCCTTTGCCATTTCCACCAAAGGTTACTGATGGACCAGCTTCTTCTTTGTAATCAGAGAGCAGAGATTTTCTGCCTGTCATGTGCCTTGAGCATCCTCTATCAAGATACCAGATACCTTTGGCACTCTGCACACAACAAAAGATCAATTGTTTAACGGTACCCATACTACTATGGGTCCTGCTTGGTTAGATAGAGGATTGGCGGAGGAGCTACTAGCTGAAGAACTCTCTTCAGTGGATATCTTCACCTTTGATGGTTTTGCAACCTTGGTGGATTTCACTCTTGCTGATTTATTAGCTTGAGCTACTTTCTTTCCATGAGCTAGTTTATCAGCTCTAGTAGCATTAGGACATTTGCTTGCAATGTGGGTAGTTTCACCACAGTGATAGCATTTCCTATGTTTAAAGGGTATCAGAGAGGGAGCAGGAAATTTCTCAGGGATAGGTCCAAGAATTCCTTTATCCATGGTCCTTGGAGGTATAACAACCTTTTCAGGAGTGGGAGTGAGATCGATTTTAATTCTGGGGGTTGGTCTCTGAGAAAAGTCAGGGACCTTTTTCCCAGTTTTAGAAACTTTCTCTGAGGATTTCTTGTTCCTATCCTGAGTTTTCTTATTCTTAGGAACTTGATTAAGAAACTCGTTCTTGATCACTTTCCTAGAATTAAGAATAGAAAGCTTCTCTTTAGAAGAGGATGAAAAAGAGGTTGAAGAAGAAGAATCAGGGATAGAAGAGACAAACATTCCGAATTTGAGCATGGAACGATCATTCTCTGATTCTTCCTTTTCAGGGTTATAGCCTAACCCACTTCTTACTTTCATAGGTATTTGAGCATTGATGATCTCATTGACTTTATCAGAAGCCTTACACCATCCTTCGATGGTTGCCTTTTCAGACTTGAGATCAGCGATGGTCTTTTCCCTATCAGCGATAGCTTGTTGTTTCTCGATGCTTATTGTTTGATTCGCAAAGACTTGGTCTTTGAGAGATTCCTCAATTTTAGAAAGTTCTTTGATTCTTATATGGCAATTTTTTAATTGTTCAGATAAGTCAGTGTTAATTCTCTCGGCCTTTATCTTTCCATTTAAAGCATCGTAGAAATCAACAGTCATAGCATCGAGAGCTGACAAGTTATCACTTTCAGAAGGTAAAGAGAAAGAAGGAATAGTTACCTGAGTAGAAGGAGACTCAGAGGAAGAAGTTTCAGTGACTTCTTCAGCGTCTTCAATTTTTGCCATCAGACAGAGGAAGGCAATATTTTCTTCATCTGAACCAGACTCTTCAGAGGTCTTGGCCCAGTCATCTTCAGCATCCCAGTCAACCTCTTCAGCTACAAGGCCTTTGCCTTTTTGCTGGTTTTTCTTCATATCTTTGTATTTGTTTTTCAGTTTTAAATACTTCTCCTTTTTATCCGAGGTATGGGAGGTAGTAGGAGCAGCAACTTTCTTTGACCTGCATTCACTTGCGAAATGACCCTTTCGCTGACAGTTGAAGCAAATCGCTGAGGCTTTCTCAGCAGGCAACGTTTTCTGCTTTTCAGAGTCAGAGAGGTTGGAAGGTTTTCGAAAATTGCTCTTTCTAGCAAATCTTTTAAAGTTATTAGTTAAAAGGGCTAGAGAGTTATCAAACTCAGAGATGTCTGCATCAGTGAGTTGATCTTCTAAATCAGTTTGACCTAATTCAGTAATGGAGGTGATAGTAGAAGGAGTATTTTTGGAAGAAGTTCCCTCAGAAGTCACAAGTGCTAAAGAAGTACTTTTAGCACCTTTGAGTTCATTAGTTAGGTTCTTCCTCAGAAGTTGAGATTGTTCCTCATTTAAGAGCATAACATATAATGCACTTAAGGACAAGGTTTCAAGATTCTTTGACAGTTTTATACATGTAGTGTACACTGCCCATTGATCGGGCATTGCCTCCATGAACTTTGTCAGAATTTCAGCGTTTGAATAAACTCTATCGACTGATTTAAGATCAATCGCCAGAATAGCTTAAATCGCTGGTGAATTTGAGAAAGAGATTCACCCTTTTGATACATAAAACTCTCATATTTTCTTACGAGGTTTATGCATCTAGTTACTTTAACTTCAGAAGTTCCTTCATATTGGATACATAATGTATCCCACATGGCTTTTGAAGTCCTCATTTTCATGACAGAATGATAGACCTCATCAGGTAAAGCCATTGCTATTATTGATCTAGCTTTAGAGTCAATAGCAATTTCTTTCTTGTCTTCTTCAGTCCATCTGTTAGGAGTTTTAACAATACTCCTCTCAGGAATGGCAGGAGTAGTAGTGGTGGCAGGAACACTAGCTACTATAGTTGTAGGAACAAATGGTCCATTTTCCAGATAGTAGGGAATCTTGGGGTCAGATCCCTCTAGAAATAGAGACATTCTTTTCTTCCATAATGGAAAGTTATCATGGCTAAATCTAGGTGGTTTAGCTAAAGATCCATTATCGTTATAGTTTGTATTAGGGTTTGACATTTTAAAATAATTTTAAGAGAAAATATTTTAAAGAGTTAAGAAGCAAACACTGCTCTGATACCACTTGTTGGTCCCAAAAAGGGTCTACAAGAGTTCAATCAAGAGAGAACAGTTTGTAGAGGGGGGGGGGGGGGTTGAATACAAACACACAGATTTTTGGTTTTTAAATGAGTTTATTAAGATAAACAAATTTACAGTTACAAGCGGAATTAGAACAAGTTCAAAACCTATTCTATTGTAACTAAGAAACACGAAGTATGATGCACAAGAAGATGAAAGAAAGAATAAAGAGGGTATAAGTTAGATAGAAGCATGCATTAAGATGAAGAAGATATCTTCATCTTATTTATACCCGTTTGTCCTTGAAACAAGACAAAAGGTACATGCCACGTGTCAAGCTTGGATAGGAAGCTTGTCCTTGTTAATAAGACAACCATGCTTTTGGCCGAATATGAACAGTACCATATCAGATATGATGGGGACATAAGAGACAAGTCGTACGTCTTTTTCTGACATGGTTCTAGATTTGACTTTTGTGCATCGAGGATAAGATCAATCTTTAATCTTAAAGGAAGCTTCATTTGATCGCTGATACTGAATCTTCAAGGATGAATCTTCAGTGTCGCTGAGGCTTCACAAGACTTCACACTTAGAGTAGACAATCGCTGCTATCGCTGAACCGCCTCAGTTCACTTAGCTGATTATCTCTTTCTTCAGCTAGAGTCTTTGACTGTCGCTGAATGGTCTTCTGGTGTGATAACTGATCTTCAGGTCTTCAGTGATAAGCTCGTAGTTCCTTGACCTTCAGCGATCGCTGATAGTAATCAGCGTGTGCTATCGCTGAACTTGAACAGAAGCTTAACTATGGAATTTCACTAAGTATAGTAAAGGAATCATATTCAAATCACTGAGAGGAGTTATGATCAACATTTTCTAATTGATATTTCTAATGGTTGTACGGCCGGAAAGATTAAATATAAAAGTTTGATGAAATTTGTAGTGCAAACCACTTGCCACCAATTTGATGGTAACGCATATACTATTCCATAGAAGGTAATACAATCTTGATAAATGAAGTATCGTGAGGAAATCCAAGTGTTTGTAAATTTTCTTTGATATGTATTATTTTGTATTGTTTATTTAGGATAATGTAAATCTAACTAAAACACAAGTGAAAGCAAATTATATACATATGATATATGGGTCTGGTTCAAGGGAAAACATCAAAAAAAAAAGAAAAAACTAAAGAACACCTTGGGAGCCCTCCGTACTGGTAATTTGTAACATGCATTTATGCATATGCATTGGTGCATAGAAAAAACAGCTACAGCTTCAATCACTTGTATACATTTGTGCATACCATCCGGATGGAGGGCTTCCAGGGTGTTTTTCAGTTTTTTTAGCGTTTTTCCCTGAACCTCCCTCTATGATATATTTGGTGAAATTATCGATTGTTAAGGTTGATAATTCGTTGTTTTGTTTTAGATATGTTTCAGGGACGTTTGTAATCTGTTAAAAGTCATGTCATATACCCGACCAACGGACGGGTATAACACTAGTTGTTACATGTTAGCTCTAACTTATGTCATGGGTTTACTCTTTTGAGTTGAGGAGCTTCCTTGTAACTTAAAGAAACAATAAGTCAAAAAAACAAGGGACCCATCGTGAAAGTAGGAAGAAACATGGAGTACAAACTTTTGTACCATCTAATGTGCTTGATCTGCAAAAGACAACCATAAATTTAGGATTTTTTTTCCTTGAACTTTTGTAGCGTACCCATATGATAATAATATAGTAAATATAATTCTTTAGCTACTAATTTATATATGATCATATTTTAACTTATCGTACCATTCATGTGAAAAGATTACACCAACAATTGTTGAGTAGTTTATTGATTCAATATGCAGATTTATTAGAATATGTGGAACCCCTAGATCAATCTTCAAAAGAGCCCTTGAGGAGAAAAGAAGGTTCCAACATATATACAAGAACAATGGTCCAAGTCTAGCCGATGTGAGACTCTAACAAGATTGTTTTCAAAACACGTATATATCATTGCAATGTTAGTTCTATGGGATGCAAAATAAAACCAATCTCTTCCACTTATTTAATGGTTTTGTATACTGAATTTTCCTAATGTTTGAACTGTTTGAAGAGAGCATGGCTAATATGATGGGGAAAAAATATGCTAATTCTGATTAGATGATTATGTATTTTAATTTTAGATATGTGTTGAAAATGTAATTTTTTTTTAAAAAGAAAATGTAAAAAAAAATTAAAAAGAAAATGTAAGGGGTTGTTTGTTTGCATCTGGATGATGCCATTCAGAGGCACATTTGAATTGTGTAGAGGTATTGGGTTGTTTGGCAAAAAAAATAACCTCTGAAGGATGACGACTACCTCTGTACGATAACTCAATAGGTTGGATGCAAAATGGTTCAGATGGCAACTTATTCCAAAATTACCCTCCATTGCCGCCACGTTCCCCTCTACTGGTTGCTGAAATCGGCAACCTTCCCTCATCCATTCTTGAATCGAAAATATTTTTGCACCTCCAGATCGTGATCGTTCAAGCTTCTTCATCATATACGATTTTGATTTCTCCATCTTCACTGTTTCGGTTTCGATTTCTTCATCTTCATCTTCACTACTTCGATTTCGATTTCTCCATCTGGTTTTCGATTTCAATTTCAATTTCAATTTCATAATGACTTCTCGATTTTGATTTCGATTTCGATTTCAATTTCAGTTTCTCCCCGACTTCTCTAGGTTTCTATTTCTCCATCTGGTTTTCGATTTCACCCTGACTTCTCAACTTCGATTTCGATTTCTATTTCTCCCCGACTTCTCCAGGTTTCTATTTCGACTTCCATGGTTTTTTAGTTCCATGGTCTTCGAGTTTTAAGCTTCTAGATTTCGATTTTCATGGTTCTCGAATTTCATGGTTCTCGAATTTCATGGTTCTCGATTTCGAACTTGTTTTTATGGATTTCAGACTGGTTTGGTTATCGATTTTATTCAAAACTGTTGTATTTTGTTATTTCTACAAAATTATATTGCACTATTGTTTAATTATGCTTGTTTGAATGTGCTATAGACTTGGGATCTATGGTGTTCATGATAAATGGTTGGTTGTTACCTCTTGATTTCAATGAGTTGATTGAGTTCTCATGGTTCTTTGAAACAAATGGGGACTTTTGTACTTTGATGTCCTAGAATTGAATAAATGATGCTTTTTAGTTCAATAATCAAATATTTGATGATTGAATATATGATGCATCTTTAGTTATATCTTTGATATGTGGATTTATGGCTTTCCCTGAACCTCCCTCTATGATATATTTGGTGAAATTATCGATTGTTAAGGTTGATAATTCGTTGTTTTGTTTTAGATATGTTTCAGGGACGTTTGTAATCTGTTAAAAGTCATGTCATATACCCGACCAACGGACGGGTATAACACTAGTTGTTACATGTTAGCTCTAACTTATGTCATGGGTTTACTCTTTTGAGTTGAGGAGCTTCCTTGTAACTTAAAGAAACAATAAGTCAAAAAAACAAGGGACCCATCGTGAAAGTAGGAAGAAACATGGAGTACAAACTTTTGTACCATCTAATGTGCTTGATCTGCAAAAGACAACCATAAATTTAGGATTTTTTTTCCTTGAACTTTTGTAGCGTACCCATATGATAATAATATAGTAAATATAATTCTTTAGCTACTAATTTATATATGATCATATTTTAACTTATCGTACCATTCATGTGAAAAGATTACACCAACAATTGTTGAGTAGTTTACTGATTCAATATGCAGATTTATTAGAATATGTGGAACCCTAGATCAATCTTCAAAAGAGCCTTTGAGGAGAAAAGAAGGTTCCAACATATATACAAGAACAATGGTCCAAGTCTAGCCGATGTGAGACTCTAACAAGATTGTTTTCAAAACACGTATATATCATTGCAATGTTAGTTCTATGGGATGCAAAATAAAACCAATCTCTTCCACTTATTTAATGGTTTTGTATACTGAATTTTCCTAATGTTTGAACTGTTTGAAGAGAGCATGGCTAATATGATGGGGAAAAAATATGCTAATTCTGATTAGATGATTATGTATTTTAATTTTAGATATGTGTTGAAAATGTAATTTTTTTTTAAAAGAAAATGTAAAAAAAAATTAAAAAGAAAATGTAAGGGGTTGTTTGTTTGCATCTGGATGATGCCATTCAGAGGCACATTTGAATTGTGTAGAGGTATTGGGTTGTTTGGCAAAAAAAATAACCTCTGAAGGATGACGAATACCTCTGTACGATAACTCAATAGGTTGGATGCAAAATGGTTCAGATGGCAACTTATTCCAAAATTACCCTCCATTGCCGCCACGTTCCCCTCTACTGGTTGCTGAAATCGGCAACCTTCCCTCATCCATTCTTGAATCGAAAATATTTTTGCACCTCTAGATCGTGATCGTTCAAGCTTCTTCATCATATACGATTTCGATTTCTCCATCTTCACTGTTTTGGTTTCGATTTCTTCATCTTCATCTTCACTACTTCGATTTCGATTTCTCCATCTGGTTTTCGATTTCAATTTCAATTTCAATTTCATCATGACTTCTCGATTTTGATTTCGATTTCGATTTCAATTTCAGTTTCTCCCCGACTTCTCTAGGTTTCTATTTCTCCATCTGGTTTTCGATTTCACCCTGACTTCTCAACTTCGATTTCGATTTCTATTTCTCCCCGACTTCTCCAGGTTTCTATTTCGACTTCCATGGTTTTTTAGTTCCATGGTCTTCGAGTTTTAAGCTTCTAGATTTCGATTTTCATGGTTCTCGAATTTTATGGTTCTCGATTTCGAACTTGTTTTTATGGATTTCAGACTGGTTTGGTTATCGATTTTATTCAAAACTGTTGTATTTTGTTATTTCTACAAATTTATATTGCACTATTGTTTAATTATGCTTGTTTGAATGTGCTATAGACTTGGGATCTATGGTGTTCATGATAAATGGTTGGTTGTTACCTCTTGATTTCAATGAGTTGATTGAGTTCTCATGGTTCTTTGAAACAAATGGGGACTTTTGTACTTTGATGTCCTAGAATTGAATAAATGATGCTTTTTAGTTCAATAATCAAATATTTGATGATTGAATATATGATGCATCTTTAGTTATATCTTTGATATGTGGATTTATGGCTTTCCCTGAACCTCCCTCTATGATATATTTGGTGAAATTATCGATTGTTAAGGTTGATAATTCGTTGTTTTGTTTTAGATATGTTTCAGGGACGTTTGTAATATGCTAAAAGTCATGTCATATACCCGACCAACGGACGGGTATAACACTAGTTGTTACATGTTAGCTCTAACTTATGTCATGGGTTTACTCTTTTGAGTTGAGGAGCTTCCTTGTAACTTAAAGAAACAATAAGTCAAAAAAACAAGGGACCCATCGTGAAAATAGGAAGAAACATGGAATACAAACTTTTGTACCATCTAATGTGCTTGATCTGCAAAAGACAACCATAAATTTAGGATTTTTTTTCCTTGAACTTTTGTAGCGTACCCATATGATAATAATATAGTAAATATAATTCTTTAGCTACTAATTTATATATGATTATATTTTAACTTATCGTACCATTCATGTGAAAAGATTACACCAACAATTGTTGAGTAGTTTATTGATTCAATATGCAGATTTATTAGAATATGTGGAACCCTAGATCAATCTTCAAAAAAGCCCTTGAGGAGAAAAGAAGGTTCCAACATATATACAAGAACAATGGTCCAAGTCTAGCCAATGTGAGACTCTAACAAGATTGTTTTCAAAACATGTATATATCATTGCAATGTTAGTTCTATGGGATGCAAAATAAAACCAATCTCTTCCACTTATTTAATGGTTTTGTATACTGAATTTTCCTAATGTTTGAACTGTTTGAAGAGAGCATGGCTAATATGATGGGGAAAAAATATGCTAATTCTTATTAGATGATTATGTATTTTAATTTTAGATATGTGTTGAAAATGTAAATTTTTTTTAAAAAGAAAATTTAAAAAAAAATTAAAAAGAAAATGTAAGGGGTTGTTTGTTTGCATCTGGATGATGCCATTCAGAGGCACATTTGAATTGTGTAGAGGTATTGGGTTGTTTGGCAAAAAAAATAACCTCTGAAGGATGACGAATACCTCTGTACGATAACTCAACAGGTTGGATGCAAAATGGTTCAGATGCCAACTTATTCCAAAATTACCCTCCATTGCCTCCACGTTCCCCTCTACTGGTCGCTGAAATCGGCAACCTTCCCTCATCCATTCTTGAATCGAAAATATTTTTGCACCTCCAGATCGTGATCGTTCAAGCTTCTTCATCATATACGATTTCGATTTCTCCATCTTCACTGTTTCGGTTTCGATTTCTTCATCTTCATCTTCACTACTTCGATTTCGATTTCTCCATCTGGTTTTCGATTTCAATTTCAATTTCAATTTCATCATGACTTCTCGATTTCGATTTCGATTTCGATATCAATTTCAGTTTCTCCCCGACTTCTTTAGGTTTCTATTTCTCCATCTGGTTTTCGATTTCACCCTGACTTCTCAACTTCGATTTCGATTTCTATTTCTCCCCGACTTCTCCAGGTTTCTATTTTGACTTCCATGGTTTTTTAGTTCCATGGTCTTCGAGTTTTAAGCTTCTAGATTTCGATTTTCATGGTTCTCGAATTTCATGGTTCTCGATTTCGAACTTGTTTTTATGGATTTCAGACTGGTTTGGTTATCGATTTTATTCAAAACTGTTGTATTTTGTTATTTCTACAAAATTATATTGCACTATTGTTTAATTATGCTTGTTTGAATGTGATATAGACTTGGGATCTATGGTGTTCATGATAAATGGTTGGTTGTTACCTCTTGATTTCAATGAGTTGATTGAGTTCTCATGGTTCTTTGAAACAAATGGGGACTTTTGTACTTTGATGTCCTAGAATTGAATAAATGATGCTTTTTAGTTCAATAATCAAATATTTGATGATTGAATATATTATGCATCTTTAGTTATATCTTTGATATGTGGATTTATGGCTTTCCCTGAACCTCCCTCTATAATATATTTGGTGAAATTATCGATTGTTAAGGTTGATAATTCGTTGTTTTGTTTTAGATATGTTTCAGGGATGTTTGTAATATGTTAAAAGTCATGTCATATACCCGACCAACGGACGGGTATAACACTAGTTGTTACATGTTAGCTCTAACTTATGTCATGGGTTTACTCTTTTGAGTTGAGGAGCTTCCTTGTAACTTAAAGAAACAATAAGTCAAAAAAACAAGGGACCCATCGTGAAAATAGGAAGAAACATGGAGTACAAACTTTTGTACCATCTAATGTGCTTGATCTGCAAAAGACAACCATAAATTTAGGATTTTTTTTCCTTGAACTTTTGTAGCGTACCCATATGATAATAATATAGTAAATATAATTCTTTAGCTACTAATTTATATATGATCATATTTTAACTTATCGTACCATTCATGTGAAAAGATTACACCAACAATTGTTGAGTAGTTTATTGATTCAATATGCAGATTTATTAGAATATGTGGAACCCCTAGATCAATCTTCAAAAGAGCCCTTGAGGAGAAAAGAAGGTTCCAACATATATACAAGAACAATGGTCCAAGTCTAGCCGATGTGAGACTCTAACAAGATTGTTTTCAAAACACGTATATATCATTGCAATGTTAGTTCTATGGGATGCAAAATAAAACCAATCTCTTCCACTTATTTAATGGTTTTGTATACTGAATTTTCCTAATGTTTGAACTGTTTGAAGAGAGCATGGCTAATATGATGGGGAAAAAATATGCTAATTCTTATTAGATGATTATGTATTTTAATTTTAGATATGTGTTGAAAATGTAAATTTTTTTTAAAAAGAAAATGTAAAAAAAAATTAAAAAGAAAATGTAAGGGGTTGTTTGTTTGCATCTGGATGATGCCATTCAGAGGCACATTTGAATTGTGTAGAGGTATTGGGTTGTTTGGCAAAAAAAATAACCTCTGAAGGATGACGAATACCTCTGTACGATAACTCAACAGGTTGGATGCAAAATGGTTCGTATGGCAACTTATTCCAAAATTACCCTCCATTGCCTCCACGTTCCCTCTCGGTCGCCGAAATCGGCAACCTTCCCTCATCCATTCTTGAATCGAAAATATTTTTGCACCTCCAGATCGTGATCGTTCAAGCTTCTTCATCATATACGATTTCGATTTCTCCATCTTCACTGTTTTGGTTTCGATTTCTTCATCTTCATCTTCACTACTTCGATTTCGATTTCTCCATCTCGGTTTTCGATTTCAATTTCAATTTCAATTTCATCATGACTTCTCGATTTCGATTTCGATTTCGATATCAATTTCGCTTTCTCCCCGACTTCTCTAGGTTTCTATTTCTCCATCCGGTTTTCGATTTCACCTCGACTTCTCAACTTCGATTTCGATTTCTATTTCTCCCCGACTTCTCCAGTGTTTCTATTTCGACTTCCATGGTTTTTTAGTTCCATGGTCTTCGAGTTTTAAGCTTCTAGATTTCGATTTTCATGGTTCTCGAATTTCATGGTTCTCGATTTCGAACTTGTTTTTATGGATTTCGATCGGTTTGGTTATCGATTTTATTCAAAACTGTTGTATTTTGTTATTTCTACAAAATTATATTGCACTATTGTTTAATTATGCTTGTTTGAATGTGATATAGACTTGGGATCTATGGTGTTCATGATAAATGGTTGGTTGTTACCTCTTGATTTCAATGAGTTGATTGAGTTCTCATGGTTCTTTGAAACAAATGGGGACTTTTGTACTTTGATGTCCTAGAATTGAATAAATGATGCTTTTTAGTTCAATAATCAAATATTTGATGATTGAATATATGATGCATCTTTAGTTATATCTTTGATATGTGGATTTATGGCTTTCCCTGAACCTCCCTCTATAATATATTTGGTGAAATTATCGATTGTTAAGGTTGATAATTCGTTGTTTTGTTTTAGATATGTTTCAGGGATGTTTGTAATCTGTTAAAAGTCATGTCATATACCCGACCAACGGACGGGTATAACACTAGTTGTTACATGTTAGCTCTAACTTATGTCATGGGTTTACTCTTTTGAGTTGAGGAGCTTCCTTGTAACTTAAAGAAACAATAAGTCAAAAAAACAAGGGACCCATCGTGAAAATAGGAAGAAACATGGAGTACAAACTTTTGTACCATCTAATGTGCTTGATCTGCAAAAGACAACCATAAATTTAGGATTTTTTTTCCTTGAACTTCTGTAGCGTACCCATATGATAATAATATAGTAAATATAATTCTTTAGCTACTAATTTATATATGATCATATTTTAACTTATCGTACCATTCATGTGAAAAGATTACACCAACAATTGTTGAGTAGTTTATTGATTCAATATGCAGATTTATTAGAATATGTGGAACCCCTAGATCAATCTTCAAAAGAGCCCTTGAGGAGAAAAGAAGGTTCCAACATATATACAAGAACAATGGTCCAAGTCTAGCCGATGTGAGACTCTAACAAGATTGTTTTCAAAACACGTATATATCATTGCAATGTTAGTTCTATGGGATGCAAAATAAAACCAATCTCTTCCACTTATTTAATGGTTTTGTATACTGAATTTTCCTAATGTTTGAACTGTTTGAAGAGAGCATGGCTAATATGATGGGGAAAAAATATGCTAATTCTTATTAGATGATTATGTATTTTAATTTTAGATATGTGTTGAAAATGTAAATTTTTTTTAAAAAGAAAATGTAAAAAAAAATTAAAAAGAAAATGTAAGGGGTTGTTTGTTTGCATCTGGATGATGCCATTCAGAGGCACATTTGAATTGTGTAGAGGTATTGGGTTGTTTGGCAAAAAAAATAACCTCTGAAGGATGACGAATACCTCTGTACGATAACTCAACAGGTTGGATGCAAAATGGTTCAGATGGCAACTTATTCCAAAATTACCCTCCATTGCCTCCACGTTCCCTCTACTGGTCGCTGAAATCGGCAACCTTCCCTCATCCATTCTTGAATCGAAAATATTTTTGCACCTCCAGATCGTGATCGTTCAAGCTTCTTCATCATATACGATTTCGATTTCTCCATCTTCACTGTTTTGGTTTCGATTTCTTCATCTTCATCTTCACTACTTCGATTTCGATTTCTCCATCTGGTTTTCGATTTCAATTTCAATTTCAATTTCATCATGACTTCTCGATTTCGATTTCGATTTCGATATCAATTTCAGTTTCTCCCCGACTTCTCTAGGTTTCTATTTCTCCATCTGGTTTTCGATTTCACCCTGACTTCTCAACTTCGATTTCGATTTCTATTTCTCCCCGACTTCTCCAGGTTTCTATTTCGACTTCCATGGTTTTTTAGTTCCATGGTCTTCGAGTTTTAAGCTTCTAGATTTCGATTTTCATGGTTCTCGAATTTCATGGTTCTCGATTTCGAACTTGTTTTTATGGATTTCAGACTGGTTTGGTTATCGATTTTATTCAAAACTGTTGTATTTTGTTATTTCTACAAAATTATATTGCACTATTGTTTAATTATGCTTGTTTGAATGTGATATAGACTTGGGATCTATGGTGTTCATGATAAATGGTTGGTTGTTACCTCTTGATTTCAATGAGTTGATTGAGTTCTCATGGTTCTTTGAAACAAATGGGGACTTTTGTACTTTGATGTCCTAGAATTGAATAAATGATGCTTTTTAGTTCAATAATCAAATATTTGATGATTGAATATATGATGCATCTTTAGTTATATCTTTGATATGTGGATTTATGGCTTTCCCTGAACCTCCCTCTATAATATATTTGGTGAAATTATCGATTGTTAAGGTTGATAATTCGTTGTTTTGTTTTAGATATGTTTCAGGGATGTTTGTAATCTGTTAAAAGTCATGTCATATACCCGACCAACGGACGGGTATAACACTAGTTGTTACATGTTAGCTCTAACTTATGTCATGGGTTTACTCTTTTGAGTTGAGGAGCTTCCTTGTAACTTAAAGAAACAATAAGTCAAAAAAACAAGGGACCCATCGTGAAAATAGGAAGAAACATGGAGTACAAACTTTTGTACCATCTAATGTGCTTGATCTGCAAAAGACAACCATAAATTTAGGATTTTTTTTCCTTGAACTTTTGTAGCGTACCCATATGATAATAATATAGTAAATATAATTCTTTAGCTACTAATTTATATATGATCATATTTTAACTTATCGTACCATTCATGTGAAAAGATTACACCAACAATTGTTGAGTAGTTTATTGATTCAATATGCAGATTTATTAGAATATGTGGAACCCCTAGATCAATCTTCAAAAGAGCCCTTGAGGAGAAAAGAAGGTTCCAACATATATACAAGAACAATGGTCCAAGTCTAGCCGATGTGAGACTCTAACAAGATTGTTTTCAAAACACGTATATATCATTGCAATGTTAGTTCTATGGGATGCAAAATAAAACCAATCTCTTCCACTTATTTAATGGTTTTGTATACTGAATTTTCCTAATGTTTGAACTGTTTGAAGAGAGCATGGCTAATATGATGGGGAAAAAATATGCTAATTCTTATTAGAGATTATGTATTTTAATTTTAGATATGTGTTGAAAATGTAAATTTTTTTTAAAAAGAAAATGTAAAAAAAAATTAAAAAGAAAATGTAAGGGGTTGTTTGTTTGCATCTGGATGATGCCATTCAGAGGCACATTTGAATTGTGTAGAGGTATTGGGTTGTTTGGCAAAAAAAATAACCTCTGAAGGATGACGAATACCTCTGTACGATAACTCAACAGGTTGGATGCAAAATGGTTCAGATGGCAACTTATTCCAAAATTACCCTCCATTGCCTCCATGTTCCCTCTACTGGTCGCTGAAATCGGCAACCTTCCCTCATCCATTCTTGAATCGAAAATATTTTTGCACCTCCAGATCGTGATCGTTCAAGCTTCTTCATCATATACGATTTCGATTTCTCCATCTTCACTGTTTTGGTTTCGATTTCTTCATCTTCATCTTCACTACTTCGATTTCGATTTCTCCATCTGGTTTTCGATTTCAATTTCAATTTCAATTTCATCATGACTTCTCGATTTCGATTGCGATTTCAGTTTCTCCCCGACTTCTCTAGGTTTCTATTTCTCCATCTGGTTTTCGATTTCACCCTGACTTCTCAACTTCGATTTCGATTTCTATTTCTCCCCGACTTCTCCAGGTTTCTATTTCGACTTCCATGGTTTTTTAGTTCCATGGTCTTGAAGTTTTAAGCTTCTAGATTTCGATTTTCATGGTTCTCGAATTTCATGGTTCTCGATTTCGAACTTGTTTTTATGAATTTCAGACTGGTTTGGTTATCGATTTTATTCAAAACTGTTGTATTTTGTTATTTCTACAAAATTATATTGCACTATTGTTTAATTATGCTTGTTTGAATGTGATATAGACTTGGGATCTATGGTGTTCATGATAAATGGTTGGTTGTTACCTCTTGATTTCAATGAGTTGATTGAGTTCTCATGGTTCTTTGAAACAAATGGGGACTTTTGTACTTTGATGTCCTAGAATTGAATAAATGATGCTTTTTAGTTCAATAATCAAATATTTGATGATTGAATATATGATGCATCTTTAGTTATATCTTTGATATGTGGATTTATGGCTTTGGGAAATGTCAACAGAGTGAGAGCTTGGATTTCATGGTTTTGTTTCGATAATGTGCTCATTCAGCTGTTGTAGTTTACTTCAATAGATTCATATTTGTTGTGGAGGTCTGGTTGGAATCTTAGGTGTAGGTTCTTGGTAGTGATTGAGGACTGCATCTTCAAGGAAACATATTTGGTGAACAAGAAGTGATGATGTTGGTCCCTAAGGAGTCTACAAGAGTTCTCGGATATAGAAACAGTTTGTAGAAGGGGGGGTTGAATACAAACACACAGATTTTTAGTTTTTAAATGAGTTTATATTGCATAAACAAATTTACAGTTACAAGCGGAATTGGAACAAGTTTTAACCTATTCTATTGTAACTAAGAAATCACCAAGATTGATGCACAAGAAGGAAGTAAGATAGAATACAAAAGGTTGAAGAAAGAAAGTAGCATGCACACAGATGAAGAAGATATCTTCATCTTATTTATACCCATTTGCATTTAATGCAAGACAAAAGGTATATGCCACGTGGCAAGCATCCATAGGAGACTTGTCCTTTGCTCAGAACACAACCATGTTTTTGGCCGCATTTGAACAGTACCATATCATATGTGATAGGGACATAAGAGACAGTTCGTACGTCCTTCTCTGACACAATATAGGGTTTGTCTTTTGTGCATCGAGGATAAGGTCAACGTTAATCTTGTATGAGAAGCTTCACTTGATCGCTGAGACTGAATCTTCAAGGATGAACTTTTAGTATCGTTGAGGCTTCACAAGACTTCACACTTTGGATAGATAATCTTTGCTATCGCTGAACCGCTTCAGGTCACGTAGCTGATTATCTCTTTCTTCAGCTTGGTCTTCGACTTTTGCTGAATGGTCATTTGGTGTGATCGCTGATCTTCAGATCTTCGGAGATAAGCTTAAGGTTCCTTGATCTTCAGCGATCGCTAATGGCGGTCAGCGTATGCTTATCGCTGAATTTGAACTTAAACTTAAACAAGGGATTTCACTAAGTATAAAAATGAATCATAATCAAATCACTGAGAGAAGTTATGATCAACAATCTCCCCCTATTTGATTATGATTAAGCAACATAGGATAATTGCTTTAAGAGACTAGTAAGGACTTAAGAAATATTAAAATAAAATTTCTAAGTACTAATCTATAATGTCTTTTTCAGCTAGTCTACTATCTGAAATGAGTTTCATTTATAAGGATATGAAAGCACAATTTTTACAAGTAGATAAGCATAAAGTACATTCACTGATTAAATTTTCAGAGTGAAAAATCAGTGAGTGAAAGTTGTTAAAGAAATTAGAACTCTTATGTTCGTTGTCCCATTTACTGTTTTCAGGGATCTTTTCAGTACATAGATGGGGTAAAGTACTTTGTTGAATTTCATTAATAATCAATCTGAAGAATTTACATAAAATGAAATTACAACAATAAGGTAAAGTACTTATACACTGAAGAACTATTACAAAGGAAAGGAAAGCTAATGACTAGTCAGTCTAGACTTTCGTGTCTTCTTTGTAACTCCTTTTCATAGATCATCTTCTGTCTGATCATCAACGGATCATTCGACCAGCAGTGACAATACATGATCTTGATGAAAGAAGATGGAGCTTTGTATAATTCTTGGTTTCTGAATAATTCAAGAAGTCTTTCATTGTCCATGAAGATCATGCCTGGTTCAAGGAAAGAGATGACATCATTTTCTTCATAGACACGATCTTCAGGGAGAGAGGTGTTCAACATTGAAATATCAGGGATCTGCATGTGACAGAGAATGCCTTCAAGATCGAATTTGGTTTCATATTCGTTTTTAGAACTTGAACCTCCTTCGGCAGTTGATCTTCTTTTCTTGATTGGCTTAGGGAGAGGAGGAATTTGCACGTATTGAGACATCCTTTGCAGCAGTTGATCCAACATTTCTTCCACTACGTCCTTGAATTTTGATTTGGAACCCTGAATGGCATCCCTGATTTCTAGCCATTCTGTGTATCCATAGATCTTTAAGAACTTGGCTTCTTCTTTCTCCGTTCTGGTGGTTCTAGTCATTCGTACATATACCTTCAGAACTCTTCTTTTGGAAGGTCTTCCTTCGATAGTTGCATGAATGATCTTAGAGTCAGATCTTCGAAACTTGAATCTTTCAGTGCACCAGAGAAGCTCTTCTTCTCTCTGACGTGTGGCTTCAGCGGATAGTGCACTTAGGATTTTCTCTTGAGCAAGAATTGGATCTACGTTCAGGTTTTCTTGTGCAAGTTCTCTCTGTGCTAAAGCTTCAACGACCCTTTCACTTTTCGCTAGTTGCTTCTTAGTCGCTTTGTCTTTTGCAGCATCTTCCCTGAGAGATTTTCTTGCAAGAGCAAGATCACTTTCTGTTTGCTTGATCTTCTCGTCCCTGATCCTTTGAGCTTCAAGTGCCTGAGCTCTCTCTTCCTTATGACAGAAAGTAAAAGTCATCCACCATGCTTATTGGTACAGCGTTCAGTGGTTCAGCATGTGGAACTTTTATTCTGTTTGCTTCGAGTTCCCTCAAGAAGCTTATTCGCCTTTCTTCCTCTTCAGGTTCGCTTATGATACGTCTCTAATCGCGACGCCTTCTAGAAATGAGGTCTTCTTCTTCTTCAGAGCCAGTTTCAAAAATGTACATAAACTGCTCTTCAGAAGAAGGTTCCTTCACAAACGTGGAGTCCTTTGGGGGACTGGGCTCTTTGAGAGAAGAAGAGGGAGAAAGAGATTTGTCAGAGCCAAAATTTGGTGGTGAAAAAGAAGGATATGTGGGTGGTTCAGAGATTGGAGCAGAGAGGAGAATGAGAGGAAGAGATACCTCGACAGTGGTCTCCCCTCAGATATAGGGATAGTGGCATCAAGATCTCCCACGTCCTTTCCTTTGCCTGAGGGACCGGATTGTCCCTGAGAGGGAGGTTGTCCGTCCCCCAAAGGCTCCTGATGAGAGACTTCAGACATGGAGTTGTCTGGTCTTGACATTTTGAAGTGCTCCAAAGCACTTCCAATATCATCGTCATCGTCATCATCATTAACTCCCACATAGTGAGGGATGTCATCTTCTTCATCTTCATCATCATCATCATCTTCTTCTTCTTCCTCCTCCACTATTCCTTCAGTGAGGGAAGGCTCTGCATGCTTGATGTACGGAGAAATTTTATCAGCAGGAAAAGTGGCATTATGCTCCGCAATTATGTCGTCAGCGAACTCTTTGGCACATTTCTCCCCCTCGATGTTGTCAGCGGGGAGACAATGCACCATCAGCATTCGTACATTCGCTTGAATGTCCTTCAGCTTGGTTTCATGAAGACCGTGGTGCTGAAGAACCGAATTCAGTGATGTCCGATCAGCAGTGGAGAAAGAGGAGCCAGTCTCAGAGAGCTTTGTCAGCATCTGCATCATGTCGGATTGAGTTTTTTGAATAGACTCAAGCACCAGATTCTGGTCATCCACCTTCTTCTCCAGACGGGCAATGAACTGACCATGTGTCCGATTGTCTTCCTTCAGGGACTCGATGTGGGTAAGGATATTGCTGACAGAGGTCTTGATCCCTGGAGTCCCAACCACAGTGCGGAAGATGAATTCAGCAGACTTCTGTAGATGGTCTACCCTAGCCCTGGTGAGAGCATATTCCCTGATTAGAAATTCAATTGCAGGGAATGTAGGACTAGGAAGAACAATGGGAGGAAGCTCAGCAAGGCAGGAAGGGAGTTTGGGAGCAGTCTTCTCTGTTTTGACGTCCACGAGCTTGGCAGATGTCCGTGGTTGCTGAGGAGATTTCCCTTTATCCTTGCTGATAGGAATAGTAGCAGCAGTGGTGGTGGCAGTTGTTGTTGTCATTGTAGTAAAGATAGGAGCGACACCTGGTGACAATAAAGACAGAGCAGCCAAAAAGAGCTCTAGGTTAGATGACGGATGAGAAGGCATATTATAAACCTTGAGAGCATCATGAGGATTACTCTCAGGGACCACATGCGCAGAGGTAGTGTCATGAGGATCATTAGCCAGTGTCTTAGAATGCCTGTGAGAGACATGCTGAGGTCCTGTGATACTGGCCTTCCAAAATTCAGAGTGTCTAAACAACACTAAGGTTTGGACTGCGTGTAATTCAGCATCATCAGAGATAGGGACAACTATCTCTGAATCATTTGTTGATGTGAGGACCAAAGAAGAGGGGATAGAAGAAGAGTAGAAGGCTGTGAAAGTATTACCTGATACAGCTTCAGCGGAGCTGACTAATACACTTTCAGTGACCGTAGTCGCTGAAGGTGGTGGTAACGCTGAAGAAGCAACAACGGAAGAGAGAACCATTGAAGTAGCTGGGGCAGCTGATGGTGTTGGTAGTACACCAAAATCTGAGAGGGTAATCTTTTGAGAGACCACCATCCTTGGCTTCTTTGGTTTGATTGCGATGGTCTTTTTATGACCATCGGTTGGTTGTTTTCTCTTGGGGGCAGAAGTGTCAGGGATACTCACTGATCGGTTTGTCAGTGAGCTAGACACTGAAGCAGGGGCTCCAATTATCTTCAGCATGTACGGGGTAAAGGGAGCATCACCTGGACGTTCCTCAATGTCCAGGGATTTCTTTCCCACCATTGAGAAAGAGTGGTTGGCCGCCTTAGGATACTCATCCCCGAAGGCATGCTCCAAGATGGCTGCAAAGAATCTTGGGTAGGGGATGACGGAGTGCCTGTTTGCAGCTTTCACCCTGTTGTACATATCACTTCAGATATAGTCAGCAAAGTTCAGCTTGTAGCCCGTGTAGAGAGCGAAGCCCATGTCTTGAAAGTGCTTGCTGGCCTGATCATGCGACCCAGTCTTGGATCCCAGGCACTGAATGACCTGAGTGAAGATATATTGCCAGCGAGCAGGCAAGCGTTTCTTCTCCAGCTTGGAGCCGACGGTCTTCAGAGAGGTGTTTTCCCATGCATAGCCAATGGAGTCCAAGAAAGAGTCGATATGCTGCTTTGAGGGTTCAGCGGCCCACTTTTCATTCTTGCCACGAGTAGGGAGGCGAAGAGCCTGCCTCAAGAATCCAGCGGTGAAAGCGAAGTGGCCAAGAGTGGGGATGGAAAAACCAATTGCAGGGAGTTTATTGCCCTTATCAGTGGTGCAGGTGGTACAGTGAGCCATGTACCACAGGGCTTGTAGGTGAGAGGAGATGCCAACAGGGTTGTGAACAAAGGCATACATCAGCGGGCAAGCCTTGATGAATGTTGCACCCTCAGAGAATTGTGGACGCTCTGCAGGGATGTCCACCAGGGCAAGATAGTTTTAGTGTTTGAATGTTGCTTGTTCCAACGGAAAGTGGCAAACCGCAGCAGCAACCAAAGTGTCAGCGACATGGGTAGTTTCAGCAACCTTGCTTGAAGAGGCCATTTCTGTAGCATAGATGGGAACACCAAATAGAAAAATCATGGTTTAATACAAAATGTATAAACCAGAGTTTGGTATAAAGAATACCAAATGTAAGGAGAAAAGAAACAAGTGTTTCGATGAACAAGATCAAAATACTTGTGGTAGAAAAACAATTAAAATACCAAATGTATTAAATAAGTTTGGTATATAAAATTTTTTAGCTATAGAATATAAAAGATGGATTAAACAAAAAATATGTCTTCTGTTCTTAAGGGAAAACTTAGAACAGGGTTTTGATGGGTTTTGATATTTAATCCAGATTTTTATTTTATTTACCCTAGATTTTTTTTATTTTGATTATAAGAAAACTAAAGAGAAGTGAAACAAGATGTTTCCAGATTAATGTGTAAGGTTAGATCAAATCTTAGTGAAGTTCGAGAGAAAAAACGCACAAGTGCGTGTTCTTGGTGTTCTTGAGAAAACTTTGAGAATCAAGAGAGAATCCTTGCCTTTTGAAATTTATGAAAGCGTAAAGAAAGAAATGATACAAAGATTTGCCTAAATAGCATGAGGAGAGAGAGAAAGATAGCTAAACGACGGTTTTAGCTTTTTGAAAAAGAAATGATGCCTGGCGCACGTCCCTAGAAAGGAGTTGGAAAGGAAACGTCATGGTCCGTCTTGTGTCAGAAAAGGTCTGAGTGTCCTTTTCTTATTTTAAAAAAATATAATGATAATTATCCATTTGGAAAGATCAATCATTATCTTTTAAAATCTTCATCAAAAACAATAAAGGATTGTCAGTGATGAGTTTTATCTTTTCAGATTCATTCCCTGATCAAGGAAAAATCAGGGAGCGAAAAGGTTTAGAAGATAATACTTGAGTGAGAAAGTACAGATATTGCTAAATCAGAGTTCAGCGAATGGTAATAGAAGACTTTGTTTGTATCACTATTTGTTGTTAGCTGAGTAATAATTATTTAGCGTTCAACATACCAAGTTCGCTGATGAGTAGATTGAATCTAGTTTCATCAAGAGGCTTGGTGAAAAGATCAGCGAGCTGATATTCAGTAGGAACAAAATGGAGCTCAACTTCACCATTCATCACATGATCTCTGATAAAGTGATATCGGATCTCAATGTGCTTGGTTTTGGAGTGAAGTACAGGGTTGTTGGCAATTGCAATAGCACTTGTGCTATCACAATAGATAGGAATCTTAGAGAGCTTGAGATTGTAGTCTCTTAGTTGATTTCTCATCCAAAGGATTTGAGCACAACAACTACCAGCGGCTACATACTCAGCTTTAGCGGTGGAAGTGGACACTGAGTTTTGCTTTTTACTTGTCCAACTAATCAATTCACCACCTAGTAGCTGACACCCACCAGTGGTGCTCTTTCTATCTATCTTGCAACCTGCAAAATCACTACCAGAATAACCAATTAGATCGAATCTTGAGCCTTTGGAATACCAAAGACCCAGATTAGCAGTTCCTTTCAGGTATCTGAAGATTCGCTTTACAGCGATGAGATGGGATTCCTTCGGTTCAGCTTGATACCGAGCACAGAGACATGTAGAATACAAGATATCAGGTCTGCTGGCTGTAAGATATAGCAGAGACCCAATCATCCCTCGATAGGCAGTGACATTTACAGGTTTCCCATTAGGGTCCTTGTTCAGAGTCAGAGGAGGTGCAATAGGAGTCTTCATCGTTGAGCATTGTTTCATATCAAACTTGTTCAGCATATCTTTAACGTATTTGCTTTGACAAATAAAGATTCCTTTGTCAGATTGTTTTATCTGCAAACGTAGAAAATACGTTAGTTCACCCATTATACTCATTTTATATTGTTTTTGTATTCTTTCAGCGAAACGAGTACATAATCCGAGTCTTGTGGAACCAAAGATAATGTCATCGACATATATTTGAGCGAGTATTTTGGTCAATTTTTCCACGAATAAAATTTTCTTTAAGAAGAAATTTAGAAAGAGTATCATACCAAGCTCTAAGAGCTTGTTTCAACCCGTAAAGAGCTTTTTCAAGTTTGAAAACATAACCAGGGTGGTTAGGGTCTGAAAAACCAGGGGGTTGTTCAACATAAACTTCCTCGCTGAGTTTTCCATTTAAAAAGCACTTTTAACATCCATTTGAAAAACTTTGAAGTCTTTATGGGCAGCATAAGCTAAGAAAAGTCTTATAGCTTCTAAACGAGCTACAGGTGCAAAAGTTTCATCGTAGTCAATCCCTTCTTCCTGACTGTATCCTTGAGCGACAAGTCTAGCCTTATTGCGAATAACAATCCCGTTTTCATCTAGCTTATTTCTAAACACCCATTTGGTTCCAATCACTGTTTTACCAAAGGGTCTAGGAACAAGATTCCAAACTTTGTTTCTACGAAACTCAGTTAGTTCTTCTTGCATTGCTGAAATCCAGCTAGGATCAGAGATAGCTTGATCTATCTTTTTAGATTCAGAGAGAGAGATGAAGTTAACATAGAGACATATATTACCTGTACCTCTACGTGTTTTGATACCTGCATTAGGATCACCAATAATCTGATTTATTGGATGATTTGCAGTCCATCGTTGAGCTGGTGGTTGAGGAGAGAGATCAACCGCAGATTCAGCGAATTGTTCTTCTACTTCAGGGACAATACTTGTTGTTTCAGCAACAAGTACTTCATCGTTTAAAATCAATTGAGGAGACTCAGGGGATTGATTTGCAGAGGATGAAGCTTGATTATTCACTGCGGAAGATCCAAGAGAGGCATCAGAAGGAGGAAACTGATTGAGAGGAGTAACACTGATCCCTGAAGATGGATCATTGCTAGTAGGTATTTCAGGGATTCCATCATCACTTGATTCAGCATGAGGTTGATTGTTGAAATAAGTTTCAGGTTCCCCATAGTGAGACTTCATCCATGCATTTAATTCTTCATCTTCTTCAGGGATAGGAGAAGTAAGGGTAGTACGGGATTCATCAAAATTGACGTGCATGGATTCTTCAACGTGTTGTCTTCTCTTGTTGAAGATTCTGAAAGACTTAGATACAGAGGAGTATCCAAGAAATATTCCTTCATCAGCTTTTGGATCGAACTTTCCCAGATGATCTCTGTCATTCAGAATGTAGCATTTGCATCCAAAGATGTGAAGATACTTTAGAGTTGGTCTTCTTCCATGAAATAATTCATAAGGGGTTTTCTTGAATCGTTTCACAATCAGGGATCGATTCTGAGTAAAGCATGCTGTATTGACCGCTTCGGCCCAGAATTGAGTTGGAAGACGTGATTCCCTGAGCATTGAGCGAGCTGCTTCAATGATAGTTCGGTTTCTTCTTTCAGCAACACCGTTTTGCTGAGGAGTTCTTACTGAAGAGAAGTTGTGAGAAATACCTTTTTCTTCAAAGAAATTTATCAGAGTACTGCTCTGGAATTCAGTACTATGATCACTTCTCATGGAACGAACAGTCAGATGGTTCAGAACTTCCATCCTTTTGATAAAAGAGATTATCACATCAGGGGTGTCACTTTTGGATCGAAGAAATAATACCCATGTGTATTTGGAATATTCATCAACAATCACAAGAGTGTATTTCTTTCCAGATAGAGATTTGACATTGACAGGTCCAAAGATATCCATATGGAGTAGCTGAAGAGGTGAGGTTACTGAAGAAACTTGTTTAGACCTGAAAGATTCTTTTGTCAGCTTTCCCTTTTCACGCGCTAAGAAAGAGATTCCTTTGCAAAGCTATGATTTGGGAGGTCTCTGACAAGTTCCTTTTGAGACAATTCGTTAATTGTCTTAAAGTTGAGATGAGAGAGTCTTTTATGCCATAACCAATTGACATCAGAGGATGCTTTAGAGATAAAGCACATGTTCTTAGAGTGAGAATTATTCATATTGATGACGTATACATTTTCAACTCTTTTTCCTGTTAAGGCAAGCTTATCATTGCAGTCAGTGACAGCACATCTATTCCTTAGGAATAGAACTTTGAAATCTTTGTCACATAGCTGACTAACGCTTAATAGATTGTGCTTTAGTCCTTCAACGTAGGCAACTCGACTAAACGAGGTGGCTCCGTTGGACAAAATTCCATAGCCTTTATTGTATCCTTTGCCATTTCTACCAAAGGTCACTGATGGACCAGCTTCTTCTTTGTAGTCAGAAAGCAGAGATTTTCTGCTAGTCATGTGCCTTGAGCATCCACTATCGAGATACCAGATACCTTTAGCACTCTGCATACAACAAAGAGACTAATTGTTTGAAGGTACCCATATTACTATGGGTCCTGCTTTGTTAGTGAGAGGATTGGCGGAGGAGCTACTTGTTGAAGAACTCTCTTCAGTGGATATCTTCACCTTTGTTGGTTTTGCAACCTTGGTGGACTTCACTCTTGCTGATTTATCAGCTTGAGCTACTTTCTTTCCATGAGCTAGTTTATCAGCTCTAGTAGCATTAGGACACTTACTTGCAATGTTGGTAGTTTCACCACAGTGATAGCACTTCCTATATTTATAAGGTTTGGAATTCAAAGTTTTCAGAGAGATAGAAGGAACTTTGTCAGGGATAGGACTAAGAATTCCTTTATCCATTGTTCTTGGAGGTATGACAACCTCTTCAGGGACAGGAGTGAGGTCAATCTTAATTTTGGGGGTTGACCTCTGAAAAGATTCAGAGATTTTCCTCCCAGGTTTAGGATTGCTCTCTGAGGAAGTAGAGGTGTTAGATCTAATTAGCCCCAATTAGATAGAAAGTTTTATAAAGAATTGTATTTTGGGCTTTTTAGTGTTTTATGGGCTTGGGCTTAACACATGTATTGGGCACCTACAAATATGGTGTCTTAGCTTCATTTGTAAGTAAGTTTTGGGAGAAAACACACTTTGCACACATACAGACTTATGAGAGTCGGTTCATTCTAATATGTGGTGTTCTTCACAATTCCCCTCCATAATGATGAATACATGAATATGAGTTTGAGATTTTGTGATTAATGTTCTTTAATTCTCTCTCTCTTCTCTACATTTTATGGAGTTTTCTCAATTGTTGCTGGTTTGTGATCTATCAATTGGTATCAGAGCCAATTGAAGAAACTTTTCTTCAATTCGATCATCTATGGCAACGATTGTAGAAATTGGTTATTGATTTTGGTGTTTTGGTGCTTCGATTGTCTCAATCACATGAGCCTAAATCCACATATCATTCTATGATATAATTTTCTGTTTTGTGCTTATTTTGAGATTTGGATGATCATTCATGGAAGTTTTATTCATTCTAAACCCAATTTGATTTCTGCACACCACATGTTTGATGAAATGTGTCTGTGAAGATCTAATTTCAATTTGATTAGATCTGATCAGTCTAATACATGTGTGTATGAATTTTGATTCAATTTGTTCTCCCTCCTTCATTGATCTAATATTTTAAGCACTAAGTAGGTGGTTGATCTTTGATCCCATCTTGTTGTGTGCTTGAGTCCATAGCTTCATAGCATCTTGGTTGTAGAGCTGTTGATCTTTGATCTGGCCTTATATAAATCCGAGATTGGACTCTCTTCTTTCAATTGGGTTTAATTAACAACAAATAAATAATTCAGATCGGGTTTGCTGCTGCCCATGGTTGATTTTATGCAGCACATGTTTGACATAACCTTCATATGAATCGACTTTGTTCATGGATGTTCGATTCTTCAATTTTTTGTTGTTCAACTTCCAAAACACGAAGTTTTTGTCGCTATTGGTTTTAAAACAGATAGGGGACTGATCATAGTATTCAAATGGAGCTGCTGATTGTTTGATTCTTTTGAGTAACTGCTGTCATGATTACTTTTGAACAGAACTTGAATCATTTTCTGAGTAGTCCTTGAGCTGCTGCAAAATGCCTGGCAGCACTAATTATTTTTCATCAGGATAGCTTGCTTTTATTGGAGATGAATAAGCTACTGTCCTTGATCTCAAGTTTAGGATGCAGCTAGCAGTGAATGGATGCTTCGTATGGATTTGTTATGAAGTGAGGAGTCATCACTACAACTTAATAAATTGAGCACTGATAAAAGACTTCAGCAACCGCATATCTGTCATAGTTGTTTTAGGGCAGTGGTTAGACAGATTTGTAAAGTTAAAAAAAAATTAGATTGAAATTTGGTTCAGGTTTATGTGGGTATGAATCTACTGCTGCCAAACTAGTAGCAAACCATCACTATAGAAACATGTGTAGATCGTGCTTTTGTGTATGATTTTCATCTGAGCAGTCTCTGAGCTTTTTGATACCAAACAAAGTGAGCCAAATTGTCTCCATTTTGCCTCAAAAGATCTTAAAATCACTCGGCTCGATGAAGATGATGGTCAGAGGGAAGACCAAGATTCCTTAGGTGGACAGTGAGCTCATCTAAACATATGCAAAAATCGACAGGCTGAGTGACATCGAGAAATTTATTCTCATGCCCAATGTTGCTAATCTTCGTAAAGTTGGTGATCGTTTATTTGATGAAGCCTTGTATGAAGCTTTCAAGATCATATATGCCTTCATCTCCAACTGGGCTAATATGGTTATCACATTCGTGAGAATGCAACAGCTTCAATATGTTTTTGATGGTGATTCTAAATCAGATAGTGCAAAGGTTGGTGATCTGTAAGATGTAAGCCAGAGCTCTGGTCATAATGGACCAGAGTAAAACTCAAATGAAAATGAGCTCTACATGGTATTCAGATGTATGCAATGCATCGTTAATAAAGATTTAGGCGAGTGGGAGTGTTGAATCTGATGTCATACAGATCGTGAAAGTTTTCGAGCTACAGTTGCAATCGAGTTTGCTATCCACCATTCAGAAGTTCTTGATAGGCTGATGTAAGTGTGTACATAGAAGATACTGATGCTGATATAAAGTTAAGAGCTATCATGTTACGGATACAACATCAAATTGGTTAAGTGTGGAAGTCATGTAAAAGCTTTTTCAGAACAGAAGATGTTGCTGTCCAAAATCACTCGGAACCAAAACGCAGAAAAATAGTTCAAACGTTGTCCATAAGCTTAACATCAGAAGAATTTTCATTCAGAAAGGTTGTTTTCAGAAGCTTCGATATTTTTAGTGAAGCTTAATCAGAGCTTAATGAAAGAGACATTAATCAGAAGCAGACTAACTAGAAGCTAAGCATTTTATTCAGAAGTCTGATTCATACAGAACCTTCTGTATACGAATTAGAATGTTATGTAAACCAGAGAGTTCATCAGAGCTTAATGAAAGCTTAATCAATGGCGTTTTGGTCTGAGGTTATCCAGAAGTTTCTGCAGAGCTTAATGAAACAGAAACTACACTTCAGAAGCCGTACAAAGCATCTTAAACCAAGTCATCAGCTCATTCAGATCAGAAGAAAGCTCAATCGGAAGCTGACAGAGTCCTTTGTATGTATCTGATTTACATAATTCAGAAGATAAATCAGAAGCGATCAGAAGCCATATAGAGCTTCTGAAATCTATCCAGAAGTAGTTCAGTAGATGTTGCTGTTGCTGATGCTGAAATACAAGTTTTCTTTTCGGTCAGAAGTTATAATCAGAACGTGTTCAGAAGATTCAGAGCTGAATCAGAAGGTTGCTGTCCAGAAGTGCACTTCTGATCAGTTTTCTTTTGTACATCAGAAATCGATCAGAAGATGTGGTATTCGGAAGTATGATAAGAAAATAATTAAGAATTAGAGATGAGGGTTCTTAATCGGACAGCAGGTTTAAACATGAGAGCAGCTGTATGTATTCAGTGTTTTCGAAGATTTGGAAGGAGTTAAGCTTTTGGCCAACAGACTGCAGATAGAAGTAATTAGGCTGATTGATTCAGCTACAGAAGTTCAGATTCAGAAGCTTTACAGAAGCTTATTCAGACCTAAATCAAAATCCTATTCAAATCTTATTAAGTCAGCTTAATAAGAGCTTAATGGTCAGAAACTTCATCAGATAGGCACTCAGAGCTTAATCCAGAAGGTGCTATCCAAAAGGTGTGTTAAGAGCTTATTCAGAACAGAACATGTAGTTGATCAGAAGGTTTGTTTGAGTTCAGAAGCTATCATCCAGAAGTTGCTGTCCAGAAGTTCTGATTGATGTCTTTTTATGTCCCAACTCGATCAACACTCTCAAACCAGAGCTCACGATGACCAATCTTCACGATGGTCCAGAGACGGACCAGGGGTAATCAAGAGCATCAAAATCAAAGTATGTTAGCATAGAACTCACAACGAACCAAAGGCCATAACCCGATTATTTTCAGTTTTCTAACAGCATTACGCTATTTCAGAAACACGCGCACAACATTTCACTCGAAGCTCCAATCTACATGAATCCAGTTGCGTTGGAACGATAACACACATATGCACGACTTTGAAGTTTTGAATTTTCTCAAATTCAGTGACCCGACACGTCTTATTCACTGTCAAAGTCTGCTGACTAATGCTGGAACGAAAGCAATGATTTTCACTCATACTCCTTCCGATTTCCGATGGATGTTCGCATGTCCGTTCTTCATGGATTCAAGTTACATGTGTGACATATTTATTGTCACAATCTCCTCTGTTTTTCATTCTAAAGCTCGGAGCTGAATTCAACCCAACGAGGTCTAAAGCGTCAAATTCTTTGTTTTGATGACTGTTTTGGGCAGCTGAGAGAAAACTTGCACAACTCACTCAATTTTCATCCAAATTGGTTGAATCAAAGCTTGTTGATAAGCTAAGAGGTTGAAGTTCAATGTGCATGTTTTATGTTTTCTCTCAATAAGTCTCCTTAATGGTCAAAAATAACTATAAAGTTGAGTCCTAAAAGCTGGACAGAAAGTGTAAAATGTCTCGGTTTTTCAAGAATATGAGCCTACATTTGAGGGGGAGCTTGTAACGCCTTGAAGACTTGAAAAATGGAACATAAAAGCTTCTGATTAAAGAAGAAAAGCCTAAGGTAGAACTTCTGAAGTGGCAACTTCAGAAGTTCGGAACAAGTTCTGAAGACTTCTAAAAGAAAGTTCTAAAGATTATCTCTGAAGAACATGTACATGTGTATAGAAGTCATTGGTCTGTCTAACCTAGTTGTTAGTTTAGATATTCTATACCTATATATATATATATATGAGGTATGTGTTTCTGTTACGAGTTAGTTGGTCACGTTATATAATTTATATGTAAGAATTCATAAGAAATGTCACCTCACAAACACATAGTTTATCCTACATTATATGAAGCAAGGAACATTACTAATGTATCTAGTGCACTTAATATACAGGGGCTTTCATTGGAGAACCAAACATTTTGTGAAATCTACGAGATTAAATCTCAACCATAAAGTAATTCAAATCAACAGTTATATAATAAAATTATGATTTTGTTAAATTTAGCAAAAAATAAGTTATATAGGAATTATGGGTGCTTTGCAATATTTTTCTCCTCTCTCTGGAAGGAGATGATAACACTTCACTTGTTTTCATTGAATATATTATGTTACACATCGCAAAAACCTGTTAATTTTATGTTTCGAACACATAAATCATATATTATCAAGTTGCGACCCATTCTCAATATATTGTGTTCTAAACATTGTCAATACCTTTTTTTAATTACATATTGTGACAAATTTTTTAAACATTAGATATTTGAAAACCACTATATATTGAAAGGTGATCAATGGAAGGAGGCAACACAATTATTCCATAATCCTATATGGTATCAGAGCCCTCTCAACTCTAACCCTAACCCTATTCTTCATAAATCGCTGGCCACCCTGCCCTCCTCCGATCACCTTTTCTTCTTCATTCTTCATGGCCGACGCTAAGCTACACCCAGGGATCACTGTTACCAACATCCACAACTTCATTTCGATCACTCCCGAGATGGAAAAAGGCCAATATTCCTCTTGGGCGGAACTATTCAAAATCCATTGTCGTGCTTTCCAAGTCATCGACTGTAACACCCGGAAAATTCGTATCTAAAGGACTATGTAAATGGCACCTTATTATTTCAAATTATGGCTTAATGGTAGGTTTCAAGTATTTTTGTGTTGGGTTGCTTTTGGATCGAAGAAAAATGAGCGCAAACGAAACAAGAACGGACTCGGGACCCTCGGCTAGACTGCCAGGCGACACTACCAGTGGCAGCATCGCATGGCAGCATCGCCCAAAGCATGGAATTAGGTGCGTCAATCAGATGTTTCGGTACAAGTTTGGCTATGCTACCAGCGATACTGCCATGGCAACATAGCATGGCAGAATCGCCCGCTCTGTACAGGGATCACTTAAGACGCGATTTTCAGCTCCATTTCTCATTTTATCAGATACCCATATATCAGTTGATGGAGAGCAAGTCAGAGGCGATTTTTAGGGTTTCACTTTCTTCACCAACCTTCTTCCAAGCATTTACTACTGCATTAAAGAGGAGAGATCAAGTTGGACATTTGGAGTTAAAGCTTCAAGTGATAGCATTCTTGGTTCCTTTCAGACTTCTTGATCACCTTTATCCTCTTAGCAGCTTTTCTAGGGTTCTCCTAACTCTAGCCTTGTGAGTTCAAATATAAACTTATAAACTCAAATACTTGTTGTAGATGTAGTATTTCGCTGACTTTTAAACTTGGTTTCAAGTAGTTGTGTATTTGGGTAAGTTTTGAGGTTTTAGGTCAAAATGAGGATCTTGAGTATTTTGTTGTAGATGATAAGATGAACATCATTAATGGTTTAAAATACTTGGAGAGTCATTACAAAAACTTGTTGTTGAGATATCGCTACCCTTAAAAATCAATACATAAAATATACCTCGGTGCAAGTATACACCTCGGGATACTGTCATATCGTAACAAATATTAATGGTACAAGGTACCGGATTTATCGTTCCCACATAGACGGTAGTTAAAGCTTGAAGGTATGAAAAAGCCCGGTTTTTAACGTTTGATTTCAGAGGGTGAATAAAAGAGGGTTTTTGATTAACAAATTTTTTTTTGTTTGGTTTGTTGGTGAATTTTTTTTTTTTGAGAAATACTTTTATAAAAAAAACGAGTCTGGGATGTAAGGATAAATTGAGACGGAGATAGATAATTAGATAAAAAGATATTTTATAACAATAATCGTTGTCTTGGAAAATTAATACTTTTTATAACCTCATTGAGGTTAAGCCGTTTAAATACCGATAGTTAGTTGTCAATTAACTTTAGGGGTATTACCACGAGATATTAAAAGATCCAATAATGACAAGTTTATCAACTATTATTATAAAGTCGATACACCTTTTGAATCGTGTTATCCATCCCTTTAATCTCAATTTATTGCCTTACATCCCAAACTAAGGGTTTTAGCCTTCCATTAAAAATGGGTTTTTATCAAGTATTTTTTACGATAAAACGTAAAACTAACAAGACTAATTAAACTATGACAATAACTAAGTTAAACGTAAATAATAACGCTAAATATAAATGACAAGAAATTATAAAAACAAGGACAAGTTTACCATTGGTAATCTTGAGAATAATATAAATACTTAAACGGATATGTAAATTTAGGACAAGTTCACCAAGTGCGATCTTGAGGTGCATAAACGTAAAAAGGGGACAAGTTTACCATTGGTAATCTTGAGGAACGTAAATATAAAATGGGGACAAGTTTACCATTGGTAATCTTGAGGTACGAAAATGAATGTTACGAGTAATATAAAATACGTACCGAATCCGAGACGAGAGCGTTGACGAACTATGAAAATTAATCTAAAGATCTTAAGGTATGATTTTATGACTAAGTGATGATAACCGAAAATAAAGGTGGTGATAGTGATGGTTGACGTAACTAATAAAAACTAACGAATGGTGCTTAATGTGTTAACTAAGTGGTTAAAACTAACTTAATCTACTCTTAATAATTAAAAGAAAAATGAAAGAAAGAAAGAAGGAAAGAGAGAGAGAGAGACTACGAAGAATGAGAGAAAAGAAAGAAAGAAAAAGTGAAAGGAAGAAAGAAAGAAAAGTGAATGTGGAGAGTAGAGCAACAAAACGTGAGCTAGTTTTACAAGATTGCATGAGATAAAGCATATTTATATATTACTTGCACCATACATTGAATGAAAACTACTTGCATCTCTTGCCACAAAAGTCAATATGTGAGAAAGAGTGTTGCAGTGAGTGCAACTTGCTAGACAAAGCTTACAAAAAGTAGAGAACTAACTAAAGAAGCCAACTAGCTTTTCCCAAACATTGTTTGGTAACTAGTAAACTTCTCTCTCAAAACTCTCTTGCACTTCCCTCTCTACAAGATGTATCACAAGTTGAGGCTGAGAAGTTCCCCCCTTTGTATCCTTCCATCCCTTACTATTTATAATGAAACTAAAAAGGCAACTTATTGGGCTTGGCTTAATGATTAAGCCAATTCGGTTTGGGCCTTAACCCATGGACTGAATTTACAAAAAATAAGCCCAATTAACTTACATTAACATTCTAATTAAGATTAAGCTAATATGATAAAGTTTGACCATACAAAAATTCATTACAAAACAAAATTTACCCACACACGTCGTGGGTCTTCGGCTTGCTCCGGTCTTTAACTTGGTCAAGTTTTGCTTCCGTGTTTTCCGTTTGTATTATCTGAAATTAGCACGAGAAGGGAACATGAATAATGGTACAAAGTTTTAGCAATTTGTGACCAAAAATACATATTTCCTCTTATTATACGAACGACATATTTTATACTGAAAACATTATAAAAGTCCTATTATATTTATAAAACTAAGAAAAAATAAGATGAATGATTCTAAAATGAGACGTAAACCCGGTTAATAAATTAACCTTATTACATTTCCAAACTTAAACCATTGCTTGTCCTCAAGCAATAAAACTACTCAAAACGACTAAAAAGAGGAAGAAAACGACTCAAAGGTAAAACGAAAAAAATAAACGGTTAATCAACCTAACAATTAACTTATTTGAATTAACTGTTACACACCTTAATGCACTACAATGGCAATGTTAAATCCTTTTCATCTCACAAAAGTCTAAGTTGGAATTTTTTTTGTCATAACCTCAATTTTTGCTAAAACAAAATAACATTTAGCTACAGCCTAGATCTTTGTCTTAATATGTGTATGGCTATTTATTTGAGATTTTATTTTCTTCATCTTGATGGTACGGTTTTTGTGCCGTCAAATATAAGAGTTTGGGAAGAAAATAATTTTTGAGAAACCTTCATGCACTTTAATGGAAGCTATGCTCCTTTAGAATGTGTATGTGCATGGGTTGATATCAAAAGAAAACGATGTTTGAGAGTTTATCATGCGTTTTTGTAGAAGATATGCTTCTTTTGATTGTGTATATGCATGAATTGACATTTATACACTATCGAAATTTTTGAAATTTAGTGCATTTTTGGGTTGTTTTTGGGTGTGGGATATATGATGTATCTATGATGTATAAACTCTCACATCTCCAAACTTGAAGTGTTCAATGTTCTCATTGAATGTATGAGAGACATGTTCCAACAAAAGATACAAACCAAATGCACCATGTTATTGTTGCACAAAAAGAATGTTTATGCTAAAAAAAATTCCAACTTTTTATAATGTGAAGATGATGAAGATTTAACAATGTTTTCGAGTAATTAATTTGGTGTAAAAATCATATCAACTAAGTGTTACTATATGAGTTGATCAACACAAAATAATAGGAACCAAAAGTTAGTTCTAAAAAGAATTTAGCATCCTTTTAGCAACCCATTGACACAAAATACTAACTAATGACACCATTCTAGAAAACATGAAAAAAGGTTTACGTGACGCAAAAATAGCAAAAGCAACGTTGATAAAGACTCCGTGTGAAATATCAAATAAGTATGTACATCCTAAAATTCTAAGAAAAAAAAACAGCAAAATGGGTAAAAATACTACCCTAAACGTCATGCATGAAGCAAAATGAGGTTGACTAAATCAATACATACACATGAAGTTATGTTTTGACTTAACCAAGATTTCCCAAGCATGCAATCATAAATAAACCTACAAATTTCTATGACATGCAAACAGTGAAAACAAATTTAAAAAAAAGAAGAAGGTTAGAAATACCAGAACCTACTCCGAATGAGTAGGTTGTGCTCCTGTCGGAATCCGCAGTTCGCCATCTCCAATGCCTGTTTTAAGGTTGAAATGGTCTCCTTTTGGGCCAAGATGATTGTCTTCTGTTCTACCACCATATTTTGTAGTTGCATGTTAAACCCGAAATAGCTTGTGGCTATTTGTTGTTCTATTTCATGCAGGGCTTTTAGTGCAACTGATCTGGGTACCCATTCTCTGAATGACGAACTTGACTCCCCCACAAAAAGATTATTTGTCATGGCCAGGTCCTGTCGTGGTTGAAATGGTCTTGCACGTTGTGGCCTATGGCTTATATTGGTGCCATATGGACCCGTGGTGGGTAGAATGGGTGTCACCGAAACAAATGTCCGGCCACATCTTCGTGGTTCAACCACCAGGGCGGGTCCTTCAACGGATGTCCATCGGCTGCCATCACCATGCATGGTCCTGAAATGAGGATTCACGAGTCTAGGGCTTGGAGTGGGGCCGGTGCTTAAGGTTAGTTCTAGGTTTATTTCGTTGTTAGGGTTGGACATGGTTTTTGTGTTTGCTCGAAGGGGGGGGGGGGGGGCTGTGGTTCAATGGTAGTGATGGGCGGGTGAATGGTGGTGATTGATTTGGTGGCCGGTGGTTGTGTGGTAGCGTGGAGAAGATGAAGGTCTGTGGTGGGGATGCGATAGAGGTGGCGTCGGCGGTGCTGGTGGCGTTCGACGACGGTTCTGATGAGGGTGAGGGTGGCCGGATTTTTGAGAAGAAGAAGAAGGGTCTCACCACTTTACCTGATTTAGGGTTTGTAATTTTAAATCTTCTCATGATTGTCTGAAAATCAAGTTATTGATCTTGGTGAGAAGTAATCAACGCTAGGGTTAATTATGATTCTCTAGTCCCCATGGTTTCCTTGGTTGAGTGGCTGGCTGCAAGGAGAGGAGAGAGAGAGATCTATTATGCATGGGTGGCTGGATATAGCAGACTTCCATTTACATTAAATGCACCTTAATCAGAGAAAATATCAGCTGCCACATCTGATGATTTCGCCTATTTCTCCCCCTTTTTTTCTTTTATTTTTTTGTTATTATCTTTTATATATTAATTTTTTTTAATGAGCAACAAACCTGAATTTCTGGCAGATGATAATTACTTTCAGATAAAAAAACGGCTCTTGCTATATTTGATTTCAATTTATTATATATATATATACATATTATATATATATATATATATATATTATATTTTAATTTTTTTTTCTTTTTCTTTGGGCCTTAATAACCATCCATTTACCTTAAGGATAGATTTTGGGCTATTAAGTTGAAAAAGATTTGTACAAAACTTGACCCAACATTTTATAAAATTTAGCCCAAAAAATTAATGGACAAAGTCCAAATTAATTTCTGTTACTTACAACCTAATTCTAATCTTAAAATTGATAATTTTTTTACAATTTAATCATTCTTAAATAAGAATTCTCAAATGTGTAGAAATTAAAAAATTTCAAAATGATAACGTTAATTTTTATCAGTCAAAAATTTAAGGAGATCGAAAATTTTAGCTGACAAAAATTAACTTTTATCTTTGATTAGAAATTCCTATTTATCCGCAAAAATAAACTGACAACTGTACAAATATCTCATCTGAGATCCTTAATCCTCTAACTCAACAACCCCAAAGGGTTATTCCATCACTTCACTCGACTTCATAAACGGTTTAACTCGCTGACCGTTTACTTTAAATGTGGTTCTCTTATCTGGATCTATTAACTCCACTACACCATAAGGGTACACTTTAGCAATTTTGAACAGTCCTGTCCATCTCGAATTTAACATTCCAGGGAATAGTTTGAGACGTGAGTTAAATAGTAACACAGACTGGCCTTCGTAGAGTTCCTTTGGACAAATTCTTTTATCATGCCATTTTTTTGTATTTTCTTTATACAACTTGGCATTTTCATAGGATTGATTCCTATGTTCCTCCAATTCATTTAGCTGAAAAAATCGCTTTTTACCAGCCTCATCCAAACTCATATTCAACTCTTTCACGGCCCAGTATGCCTTGTGTTCCAATTCTAAAGGCAAATGACAGGACTTTCCAAAGACGAATCTGTAAGGAGACATACCAACGAGAGTCTTAAAGGCGGTACGGTAGGCCCATAGGTCATCATCTAGCTTAGATGCCAATCCTTTCGGTGAGGTTTGACCACTTTTGACAGAATTCCTTTGATTTCCCGGTTTGACAATTCTGCCAAACTGTTGGTCTGAGGATGGTAAGTCGTAGCTACCCTATGCTTAATCCCATATTTTTCTAGAGTCTCATCCAATAAATTATTTATGAAGTGAGTTCCTTCATCACTGATTAAGGCACGTGGTGTGCTAAATCTTGTGAAAATGTGCCTATGAAGGAACTTAATGACCGTCTTAGCGTCATTAGAATGGCAATCCATAGCTTCCACCCAATTAGACACGTAATCGACGGCTACCAAAATATATGAACAATTATTGGATATAGGAAAAGGTCCCATAAAATCGATTCCCCACACATCAAACAATTCTACTTCCAGTATTCCATTCAGGGGCATCTCATTTCTTTGAGAAATGTTCCCACTTCTCTGACATTCATTGCATTTTCTGACAAATTCCTATGCATCAGCATGTAGATTTGGCCAGAAAAATCCAGATTGCAGGACTTTAGCAGCAGTCCTGCTTCCTCCAAAATGGCCCCCACAAGGACCTGAGTGGCAATGTTGTAGAATTGAGATTGCTTCTTCTTTCGGTACGCATCTCTTGATCATCTGATCTGCACAAATTTTAAACAAGAAAGGATCATCCCACAAATATTTCTTAGCATCAAAGATTAAATTCCTCCTCTCATGTTTATTTAAATCCTTGGGAATGATCCCACAGGCTAAATAATTGACAATATCGGCAAACCATGGTACCGAGGAATTGATGGCCAATATCCTCTCATCAGGGAATACTTCACAAATTTCACCCATTTGTATAGGTTTTCCTCGCTTTTCTATTCTAGAAAGATGGTCAGCAACTTGATTATCTACACCCTTTCGGTTAATGATCTCCAAATCAAATTCTTGCGAAAGCAAGACCCATCTTATCAACCGTGGTTTTGCATCTTTTTTAGAAATTAAGTACTTGATGGCAGAGTGATCAGTATGAACAATAACTTTTGTGCCTATCAAGTAAGATCTGAATTTTTCAAAAGCAAAAATCACAGCTAATAATTCTTTTTCAGCGGTTGTATGATTGATCTGGGCATCATTTAGAGTTCTACTGGCATAGTAGATAGGGTGAAAAATCTTTCCTTTTTTCTGACCTAAAACAGCCCCAACTGCCCAATCACTTGCATCACACATAAGTTCAAACGGTAAATTCCAATCAGCGGTTATTACTACAGGTGCAGTGACCAATGCTTCTTTTAATATCTTAAAAGCTTTTTGACAATCTTCAGTAAAATTGAAGACTTGGTCATTCTGTAGTAATACACATAGAGGTTTTGTGATTTTAGAAAAATCTTTGATGAATCTCCTGTAAAAACCTGCATGTCCTAAAAAACTTCTGATCCCTTTTACTGTGGTTGGTTCAGGTAATTTTTCAATTACCTCCAACTTGGCTTTATCCACCTCAATGCCTCTTTTGGATATGAGATGTCCCAACACAATACCCTCTTTTACCATAAAATGACATTTTTCCCAGTTTAAAACCAAATCTGTTTCTTCGCATCTTTCAAGGCTTTTTACAAGATTTTTTAAACATATGTCATATGATGTTCCATATACAGAAAAAATCATCCATGAAAATTTCCATGGAAGTTTCTAACATGTCAGAAAAAATTGACATCATACATCTCTGGAAAGTGGCTGGAGCATTGCATAATCTAAAAGGCATTCTTCTAAAAGCAAAAGTTCCATAGGGACAAGTGAAAGTGGTCTTTTCTTGGTCATCGGGAGCTATGGCAATCTGGTTGTACCCTGAATATCCGTCTAGAAAACAATAGAATTCTTTTCCAGCCAACCTGTCCAACATTTGGTCAATAAATGGTAAAGAAAAATGGTCTTTCTGGGTAGCTTTGTTAAGCTTCCTATAGTCCATACAAATCCTCCAACCTGTTACTGTCCTAGTGGGAATAAGTTCATTTTTCTCATTGGGTACTACCGTTACTCCTCCCTTCTTTGGTACACATTGTACCGGGCTGACACAAGTACTACTGGCTATAGGGTAGATTAAGCCGGCATCTAACCATTTCAAAATTTCTTTCTTAACGACCTCTTTCATCACAGGGTTAAGCCTTCTTTGAGGCTCAACTGAGTTGAAATTACTATCTTCCAAAATGATCTTATGCTGACAGATTGTAGGGCTTATGCCCTTCAAATCTGCTATTGTCCATTCTATGGCTTTCGTGTGAGATTTCAACATTGTTACTAATCTCTCTTCCTGATCTTTATCTAGTGATGACCAAAAGATGACTGGCAACTTCTCTGACTTTCCTAAAAATGCATATTTTAAGTGTGAGGACAGTTGTTTTAACTCTAGATGTGGGGCCTCTTCTAATGATGGGATAAGTGTTGGCCTATCCTTAGTGTCTAATGCCTCAAAAGCAGCAACATCTTCTACTGATTCTAAGTCGTCAATGTTGGTCGCTTCTTTTTCCTCACTGTCAGATTCCTCTCTACTCAGCATCATCTCCAAACTTTGTTCTTGGCACAAAGTTTCAATCAAACTTACATAAGAGCATTCTTCTCTATCATCCGGGTACCTGAGAGAATCAAAAACACTAAAAGTTATTGTCTGGTCGTGCACTCTCATGGTTAATTCTCCCTTTTGAACATCTATCAGGGCTCTTCCAGTTGCTAGGAAGGGTCTTCCTAAAATGATAGGAATTTCTTGATCTACTTCACAATCCAAGATAATAAAATCAGCTGGGAAAATGAATTTCTCAACTTGAACTAAGACATCTTCAATCTTACCCTTTGGATAGGCTATGGATTTATCTGCTAACTGTAGTGTAACAGTCGTAGGTCTAGCCTCACCTATACCTAGGGTCAGAAAAATTGATAAAGGCATCAGGTTAACACTGGCGCCTAGATCACATAACGCCCTACCTATCATCTTACCTCCTATAGAACAAGGGATCGTGAAACTACCAGGGTCCTTTAACTTAGGCGGTATTTTCTTAGATATCAAAGCACTACATCCCTCAGTCATGGCCACAGTCTCATACTTTGTCAGTTTCTTTTTCCTACTTAAAATGTCTTTCAAAAATTTTGCATATGTTGGCATTTGTTCAATGGCCTCAACCAATGGTATGTTAATATGCAACTGTTTGAAAACATCTAAAAACATTTTGAATTCATTTTGCTCATTTTGGTTCCTTAATCTTTGCGGATAAGGAATGTAAGGAGGGACAGGTATGGTGGCTGTGCTTTTCTGAGTTGTAGATGTAGTCGGGACAACTGGTGGTTTAACTTGAGTTTGGTTTCCCATAATTACAGTTGGACTGCCACCAGAGTGTGACAAATCCACAATAACTTTCTCTTGGGATTTTTGAAAAGATGGTGCTGAAGTAGGGTCTGATTCCTTAGGGACACTTGCGTTGTTAGTGGGCTTACTTGTGGTTTTGGGCCCAGTGACATCAGAAGTTTGTGCTGAAGTTTCAGAGTTCAAAACTGAAAATTTCTTTACAGTCTCGGCTTTGATTGGGACCTCTAAAATTTTCTTTTCAGGTTCTGCTTTTATTGGGTTTTCAGAAACTTTTTATTTTACTTCAGGCAAAACCGTTCCGCTTCTCAAGGTAATAGACTTAACGTGCTCATTTCCCTCTCTATGTGGTATCTCAGTGTCACTGGGAAGAGCTCCTACAGGTCTTTTCCTAATCTCTAAAGCCATTTGACCTACCTGTGTTTCTAGGTTCTTTATTGATGCTTGAGTTTGGGTCATAAACCCTTTCATCAGCGTTTCCAAAGAAACTGATGACTCAGCATTTTGCTTAGGTCGGTTTTGGTAATTAGAGTGATTATTTTGAAAATTTCCCTGTTGGGTGTTATGATTACCTTGGTGAAAATTGGACTGCCAGTGATTTTGAAAATTTGGCTGTCTTTGGTTTTGAAAATTGGACTGTCCTTGATTTGGAAAGTTGGACTGTCCTTGTTGTTTCTGTACTGGTGGATTCAAAGCTGGACTGTTCCATAAAAAATTTGGATGTTGTCTCTATTCGGGATTGTATGTTTGAGAAAATGGTACAGTTTTGTTTATAAAATTTACTTGCTCCGGATTTCCAGGACAATGTTCAAAAGAGTGTCCTTCACCACAGTATACACATTGTACTTATTGGACATCGGATTGTACAGCCATGACATCAGATCTTACTTGTTAGCTGGAAGCCAGATTTGCAACTAATTTAGTAAGTTGTTCTGTCAAGGCTGTAACCGCATTAACTTCTGATCCTCCAGATGTCTTTTTCAGTGGTGCAGCGCGTGGATCAGACCATTGACCATTGTTATTGGAAATCTTTTCAAGTATTTTGATTCCTTCGTTATAGGTACAAGTTGTGAATGCTCCGCCTGCAGTAGCATCTAGCATAGATTTTGTAGTGGCATTCAAGCCACCGTAAAATGTTTCTAGCTGAATGCAGTATGGAATGCCACGATGAGGGAATTTTCTGAAAAGTTCTTTGTACCTTTCCCATGCATCAGGAACTGCTTCATCGTCCATTTGCTTAAAAGTGTTAATTTCATTTCGGGACTTAGCATTCCTTGTGGGTGGAAAATATTTTTTTAGAAACTTTTCCGCCATTTAGTCCCATGTGATCACAAAATCTGGTGTCAATGAATTGTACCATGCTCTTGCCCTATCCCTTAGTGAAAATGGAAAAAGTTTTAGTCTCAGAGCATCGTCTGAAACATGTGGGATTAGAAAAGAGTCTGTGATTTCCATGAATGACCGTAGGTGAGAGTGAGGATCTTCCGATGGCAGTCCAGCGAACTGGCCATTGGCTTGCAACATCGTAAACATTATCGGTTTTAAAGAAATGTGTGTGGCACCAATATGTGGCCTACGTATTCCCGTATGTAATTGCGTTAGATTGGGAATAGCATAAGACATAATGACACCATCTCTTGTATTTGCAAGACGATAAATGTTTTGTTCCTCATCATTACCTTGGTTTTCTGGTGGATTGTTTCTTGGCTGATTATTTCTTGGAGGAATATCTCCACCATTCCTTGGCGGAACAATATCGGCATTTCTTGGTGGAATTACTCTCTGATTTCTGGGAATACTATTGTTAACATTGTTTTTAATAACTCTATTGTGCATAACATTATTAGCGGGATTACCGTTAACATCATTATGAACAATTTCATTATTGGCACCATTGTTGACAGGAATATTTCCAGCATTATTTCTGGGATTGCCATTAATGTAATTAACAAACCCGTTGAAGGGATTGCCTTCATTATTAATGTCAACATCATTGTTCCGAAAGTATTGGTTGACGGGTTGTCCAACAACAAAATTCGAACTAGTGTTGTTAGCATTAATAAAAACTCCATCATCTTCATAATCAACAAGATGAGGAAGTTCATTATTGACGATGTGTTCATGCAAGGTTTCTATATTTTCTTCGGGGTGGTTCTCTGTATCCGTAACATACTCTTCGTCAGACATCGTGGGAGAAGATAAAGATGGTGAATTTTGTTGGATTCTTCCACGCGGTCTGCGATTTTGGTTGTTTCTAGAGTTTGAGAACAATAACCGATTGGATAACCTAAGCATTAACTATTGTTGATCTTTTTATCTTTTCTGAAAAGGTGGTAGAAAAATCAAACTTATAAAAATTCGTGTTTTTCAAAGCTTTAAACTTTAGCTTACTGTCCCCGGCAGCGGCGCCAAAAACTTGTTGTTGAGATATCGCTACCCTTAAAAATCAATACATAAAATATACCTCGGTGCAAGTATACACCTCGGGATACTGTCGTATCGTAACAAATATTAATGGTACAAGGTACCGGATTTATCGTTCCCACAAACACGGTAGTTAAAGCTTGAAGGTATGAAAAAGCCCGGTTTTTAACGGTTTGATTTCAGAGGGTGAATAAAAGATGGTTTTTGATTAACTAATTTTTTTTTGTTTGGTTTGCTGGAGAACTTTTTTTTGAGAAATACTTTTATAAAAAAAACCAGTCTGGGATGTAAGGATAAATCGAGACGGAGATAGATAATTAGATAAAAAGATATTTTATAACAATAATCGTTGTCTTGGAAAATTAATATTTTTTTATAACTTCATTGAGGTTAAGCCGTTTAAATACCTATAGTTAGTTGTCAATTAACTTTAGGGGTATTAACACGAGATATTAAAGATCAAATAATGACAAGTTTATCAACTATTATTATAAAGTCGATACACCTTTTGAATCGTGTTATCCATCCCTTTAATCTCAATTTATTGCCTTACACCCCAAACTAAGGGTTTTAGCCTTCCATTTAAAATGGGTTTTTATCAAGTATTTTTTACGATAAAACGTAAAACTAACGAGACTAATTAAACTATGACAATAACTAAGTTAAACGTAAATAATAACGCTAAGTATAAATGACAAGAAATTATAAAAACAAGGACAAGTTTACCATTGGTAACCTTGAGAATAATATAAATACTTAAACGGATATGTAAATTTAGGACAAGTTCACCAAGTGTGATCTTGAGGTGCATAAACGTAAAAAGGGGACAAGTTTACCATTGGTAATCTTGAGGAACGTAAATATAAAATGGGGACAAGTTTACCATTGGTAATCTTGAGGTACGAAAATGAATGGTACGAGTAATATAAAATACGTACCGAATCCGAGACGAGAACCTTGACGAATTATGAAAATTAATCTAAAGATCTTAAGGTATGATTTTATGACTAAGTGATGATAACTGAAAATAAAGGTGGTGATAGTGATGGTTGACGTAACTAATAAAAACTAACGAATGGTGCTTAATGTGTTAACTAAGTGGTTAAAACTAACTTAATCTACTCTTAATAATTAAAAGAAAAATGAAAGAAAGAAAGAAGGAAAGAGAGAGAGAGAGAGAGAGAGAGAGAGATTACGAAAAATGAGAGAAAAGAAAGAAAGAAAAAGTGAAAGGAAGAAAGAAAAGTGAATGTGGAGAGTAGAGCAACAAAACGTGAGCTAGTTTTACAAGATTGCATGAGATAAAGCATATTTATATATTACTTGCACCATACATTGAATGAAAACTACTTGCATCTCTTACCACAAAAGTCAATATGTGAGAAAGAGTGTTGCAGTAAGTGCAACTTGCTAGACAAAGCTTACAAAAAGTAGAGAACTAACTAAAGAAGCCAACTAGCTTTTCCCAAACATTGTTTGGTAACTAGTAAACTTCTCTCCCAAAATTCTCTTGCACTTCCCTCTCTACAAGATGTATCACAAGTTAAGGCTCAGAAGTTCCCCCCCCCCCCCCTTTACATCCTTCCATCCCTTACTATTTATAATGAAACTAAAAAGACAACTTATTGGGCTTGGCTTAATGATTAAGCCAATTCGGTTTGGGCCTTAACCCATGGACCGAATTTACACAAAGTAAGCCCAATTAACTTACATTAACATTCTAATTAAGATTAAGCTAATATGATAAAGTTTGACCATACAAAAATTCATTACAAAACAAAATTTACCCTCACACGTCGTGGGTCTTCGGCTTGCTCCTGTCTTTAACTTGGTCAACTTTTGCTTCTGTGTTTTTCGTTTGTATTATCTGAAATTATCACGAGAAGGGAACATGAATAATGGTACAAAGTTTTAGCAATTTGTGACCAAAAATACATATTTCCTCTTATTATACGAACGACATATTTTATACTAAAAACATTATAAAAGTCCTAATATATTTATAAAACTAGGAAAAAATAAGATGAATGATTCTAAAATGAGAAGTAAACCCGGTTAATAAATTAACCTTATCAGAGGGTTTATGAAATGGCATAATCTTTGTTTTTGGTACTCGAAATGATTTGACCTAAATTTTGGTAAAACCGGCATTTGAAAAGAAATGGTTTATTGAAAGGGTTTTCAAGATTTGGAAAATTAGTAATACGTCTCGTTGATGTATTTGGTCGTTAGACTAGTGTAATTGATCCATAGGCATATAGTCGGTTTTGTGGCGTGATTGTTGTCCCTTTTTGGTTCTATAGTAGTCTAGTAGGGCCTTGTACCGTTGGGTGCTATGCCGGATCATTACCGGATGTCATTGACTCTATGTATGTGCTAGTAGGGGTCTAGGAGGGCCACGTACAGTTGTACATATAGCCGGTAGCCCCGGTTGCCATTGACCCATTGCGCGGGCTTTCGTAGGAGTCATCGAGGGCCATGTACTGAGGTGCATGGCCGGTTGTTGCCGGTTGCCATTGGCTCTTATAGTTAGCTCAAACATCGTGTAGTGACCTACTTATGGTATCTGTCACTAAGGATGGAACACCGGGTCTCCCCCGGTTGCTTTTAAAGGATTTTGGCTCATCAAGAGTAAGCTATTTCAAGTGAAGTTAAATGGGATAAATGCACTGTATCTTATCTTTTAAATGTTTTAACTGTCTTATCCATTTAACTATTTGTTCTCACTAGGCGTAAACCAACACTTGATTTTAAATGTGGTTTAGCAGGTAAGCAGGTTGACGGGGCTCTTTAGTGAAGAGCGGGTTGATGTGTCGACAGAAAGGACACCTTTTTGGAATTATGCTCATAGAGTATACATATAGTTGGAGACATAGCATATTATTTTGAGGATATTAGTAACACCCAATTGTAATCTATATTCTGAATAGTATAGATTAATAGGTTGTTATTTTAATGTCCATGTTTAGATGTAAACTCCCGTACTCTAATCCCACTTAGTGGGTATTTTCTATATTATTCCGCATTATATTTTGGTTCAATTTTGCTCTAATTCTTAGGGTGTTACGTCGACCACATCGTACCTTCTCAACCTTCTTCTTCCTCCAGCAAAGAAAAAGAAGAAGTCGTCGATGAAGAACTTTGGTCCCACACTGACGCCATCGTTCTTCAATGGATCTATGGCACCATCTCCAACGATCTTCTACATACATACCTCAACACGACTCTACTGCCGCAAAAGCTTGGACTGCCCTCGCCAATATCTATCAAGACAACAAGAACTCCCGAGCCGTTTATCTTGAAAACAAATTCTCCAACACCCGTCTTGACAACTTCTCTAATGTGTCTGCCTATTGTCAAGAACTCAAAATACTTTCTGATCAAGTCGCTAATGTCGGAGCTCCGGTCCAAAATCAAAGGCTTGTTCTTCAATTGATAGCCGGTTTAAACGAACAATATGATGGCGTTGCTATGATGATCCAACAAACTAACCCGCTTCCTGAATTCTATGAGGCCCGTTTCAAACTCATCCTCGAAGAAACATGCAAGGCAAACCAAGCCACCGTCACCGCTCTGTTGCCGGAACCGCCCTTCATACCACCGTCATACAATCCGATGACAAGCAACCCTCTCCTTCACCTCCCCATGATATCCGATCACAATCATCCTACCGTGGTCGTGGTGGTGGTCGAGGTCGTGGCCGAGGGAGGGGTCTATTAGGGAAAATGATTTCCTTGATTTGAAAATGAGAGTTACAAAGATATAAATACAAATTTACAAGGTCATGGGCCTTATACAATTGGGCTAAGCTATCTACAAATATACACACTAATAATAATAATAATAATACACTAACATCTAATAATAATAATACACTAACATCCCCCCGTAGTTTGAGCTTCCGAATTTCGAACGTTCAAACTGGATTTGAAATCTTGAAAGAGTGATGACGGTAACCCCTTCGTGAATATAACGACATACTGTGAAGGTGATGGAAAGTGTAGGACGCGAACTTGGCCGATAGCAACTTTGTTCCTGACAAAGTAAATGTCAATTTATATATGTTTCGTGCGTTGGTGTTGAACCGGATTGGATGACATATAGACCGCACTCACATTATCACAGCAAACAATTGTAGCTTTTATGGGCGGCCTGTGAAGTTCTTCTAGGAGGTTTCTGAGCCAACTGGTCTCGGCCACGGCGTTGGCCACGCCACGATACTCGGCTTCGGCACTAGAGCGAGAGACGACACCTTGGCGTTTGGAGGACCAAGACACAAGGTTATCACCTAAGAAGACACAATATCCGGAGGTGGATCTGCGAGATACTGGACATCCCCCCCAGTCTGCGTCTGAATATGCGATAAGATCTGATGAGGGGGAGACATGTATCTGTAGGCCGTGGGTGAGGGTGCCTCCTAAGTACCGCATGATGCGTTTGAGAGCATGAAAGTGTGGTTCTGGAGGGTCATGCATATAAAGACAGACCTGTAGGACTGCAAACGCAATATCCGGTCTCGTGAATGTGAGATACTGAAGGGCCCCGGCAAGACTACGATACAGCGTTGAGTCAGTTACCGGGGGCCATCAGCGGTCAATTTCTGAGCAGACTCTTTCGGGGTGTGACTAGGTTTTACAGTTGAGCATGTTAGCACACTCTAGAATCTGGGAGGCGTATTTCTGTTGAGAGAGAAATAGACCGGTAGAAGATCGAGATGCAGAGATCCCTAGAAAGTAGTTAAGTGCACCCAGATCTGTCATGGCAAACTCATGACTCAGCTGATTTATGATATGTCGAAGTAAGGCGGTAGACGATGTTGTGAGAATGATATCGTCCACATATAATAGAAGGTAGGAAATCGCCTCTAGTGTGTGGTAGATAAATAGAGATGAGTCAGTGCGGCTATGGTGGAAACCGATCCGTAGTGCATACGGGGCAAATCTGTGATACCATGCCCGGGGGGCCTGTTTGAGGCCATAGATAGAGCGTTGAAGGTGTCAGAAATGATCCGGATACCTGTGCTCACGGAAACCCGATGGTTGATGCATGTATACGGTTTCCTGAAGGTTTCCATGAAGAAAGGCATTTTTCACGTCCAATTGGTGAATTGGCCAGTTTTGAGAGATGGCAATACTCAGAACAGTTCGTATGGTAGCCGGTTTCACAACCGGACTGAAGATCTCGTCACAGTCTATCCCTTGCTGCTGACTTAGACCATTTGCGACTAGACGTGCTTTATGTCGAGCGAGAGAACCATCAGCATTATGTTGTGGCGAAAAAGTCACATGGAACGAACTATATTGACCCATGGGGGTCGCGGGACAAGTACCCAAGTTCTATTCGTGATAAGAGCATGATATTCCTCGATCATGGCCTTTTGCCAGTGAGGGTCCTGTAATGCCTGCAGGTGGGACCGTGGTAAGGGGAGACGGATGTGGTATGAAGGTTAAGACGCTGAGTGCATTTGACTATACCACTTTAGCACGAGTCGTCATAGGGTGTGCGGGAGGACGAGCAAGATCAGAAAAGAATGAATTTTGGGGTGTGGTGTGATCTGGACATCCTCTGGAAGGCTCGACTGGGCCAGTCGGGCCAGTCGAGTCGATGTTGCATTCGAGGTTGGCATCTTTCGGATGGCTCGACTAGGCCAGTCGGGCTGGTTGAGTCGGTTCGGATTCGAGGTTGGCATCTTCTGGATGGCTCGACTGGGCCAGTCGGTCTGGTCGAGTCGGTTCGGATGTAAAATTGGTAGAGATGAGTGGTGTGGAGGTGTAGGGGAGGGAGAAGTCGTGGGATGGTGCGAGTGAAGTATGTCACGCATGATAGAAGAGGTGTCTGAGGTGTCATCGAGGAAGGAGTAGGAGGGTGGGTCGGTTGCAGTGACCGAACCAAACGGAAGAACAGACTCATCAAATTTGACGTGTCGAGAGATAATGATGCAGCGTGTAGAGAGGTCAAGGCATCGGAATCCTCGATGTTTGGATGGATAACCTAAGAAGACACAAGGGGTGCTACAAGGGGAGAGTTTATGTGGGGTGGTGAGGTGGGGATAGCAAAGGCATCGAAAAACACGAAGATGCGAATATGACGGGTGTTTTTGGAATAATTGGTAGTGAGGTGTTTCAAAGTTAATCGAGGTAGAAGGAAGAATATTGAGTAGGTGATTTACCATATGAAGGGATTCTACCCAATAGGTGGGAGGGAGATGAGAATGAAAAAGCAAGGTTCGAACGACATTGTTAATGGTGCGAAGCATGCGTTCCGATTTCCCATTTTGTTGGGAAGTGTGGGGACACGAGAAACGAAATTGAATTCCATTTGAGGCGAAGAACTCGTGGAAGTGTTTGTTGTTATATTCCCCACCATTATCGCATTGAAAAGATTGGATATTAGAATTGAATTGTGTTTTAACGTGGTGATAAAATTCGTGAAATTTTGCAAAAACTTCAGATTTTTGTTTTAGGGGGTAGACCCACAAGTAATGAGTGAAGCTATCTAAAAATATGACATAATATCGTAAGCCACTGTTGCTAGAAATGGTAGAGGTCCAAACATCGTAATGTATTATTTCAAAAGCACGCGAAACAGTGGAAATAGACTTGAAGAAAGGAAGTTTGGCATGTTTTCCAATTTGACAAGAATTGCAAATAACACCAAGTTTATCGCTAGTACATGAAATAGAATTATTCAAAACTAAAGACTTCAAGACTTGATCACCGGGCTGACCGAGTCGTTGATGCCATGTGGAGTGAGTGGTGGAGAGAAGGACTTGCGGATTCGTTGGGTTGACCGGATAGAGAGGCCCATCGCTATCACATCGGATTAGAGGGAGTCGGGTCTTGTAATCTTTAACAGTAAAACCAAAATTGTCAAACTCAGTAGAGGTTTTATTTTGGCGCGTAATTGACGAACAGAGATTAGGTTTTTGATAATGTTAGGAGAGATAAGAATGTTTCGAAGGGGAAACGGGGTGTGTCCGGTGGTCACTACAGGCATTTTGGAACCATTACCGACTAAGGTGGAACGAGTGTCATGTTTATCAAGAACATAATTAAGAATACTTGTATTGGCGTGCACATGGTCGGTTGCCCTGGTGTCCATAAACCAATTCAACGACAATGTGTTGAACAACCTGGGACGAGCCGTTGTCGGATCTGGAGGAGGCCAGGTCCACGGTGGCGGGGTTATTGGGTGGTGTCGTTAAGACGTGGGCAGAAGGATGGTATTGGGCCACGGCAGTGGGTTGAGGGGACCACGTGGCGGAGCCGTCGTAGCGTTGTCGGTGGTGCCACGACACTGGATCAAGAAGCCTGTCGGCTTGCTGCTGCTGCCACTGTGCCGACGACGGTGGTGGCGACTGTTGACGAGGCTGCATCGGCAGAGGAATGTACACCCAACGTACCGAGGTGGTGCGGCCGGTGCAACTGTTGGTGGTTGGCGGCGGCGTGGTTCAGCCATTGTAAGAAAGGTAGAAGGTGGTGGCGATGATTGAGAGAATGTAGTCGGCCCTAGATAGGTCGACGGTTAGATGAAGAGAGGAAGGAGGTGAGAGAAATTAGGTAGGATCCTAATTTAGCTCTGAGACCATATTAGGAAAAATGATTTCCTTGATTTGCAAATGAGAGTTACAAATATATAAATACAAATTAACATGGCCATGGGCCTTATACGATTGGGCGAAGCTATGGGCTAAGCTATCTACAAATATACACACTAGTAATAATAATACACTAACATCTAATAATAATACACTAACAGGGTCGTGGTCGTGGATCCCCTACTCCACATTCTAACCAATACCCAAACTCACACTCATCGCCGTGGTCCTCCTTCCCACCGTGGACCTGGCCTTCCCAACAATGGTCTTACCCTCTGTGTCCATACCCTACCATGACCTGGCCAAAACCTAACCCACAACGACTGGCCTCTTCATCTCCGGGTATCCTTGGCCCACGTCCACAACAAGCATATGCGGCTTCACATGAGGGATCGGTTCCAACCGATATTGAACAAGCTCTTCACACCATGTCTCTTAACCCACCTGATCAAAACTGATATCTGGATACCGGTGCCACCTCGCACATGACCAACTCGACAGGTAACTTTTCGTCTTATTTCAATAATGGCATCTTAAACAATGTAGTCGTTGGCAATGGCTCCGAATTACCAATTCGAGGTACCCATCACCAAATACTTCCCTCTCCTTTCCCCCTTTTAAAACTAAAGAATGTTCTACACGTTCCTAATCTTATCAAAAATTTATTATTTGTTCGTCGTCTAACTCATGACAATAATATTTCAATTCAGTTTGATCCTTTTGGTTTTGATGTAAAGGACTACCGGACGCGGATACCTATTCTCAGATGTAACAGCAAAGGCGACCTCTACCCACTTAATTTCTCTCTTTCCTCTCAAGTTACATCTCCTTCCACGTTTGCTGCTTTATCACAAGTTCTTTGGCATCGTCGTCTCGACCATCCAGGACCCTCTTTATTACGTATCTTAAGCAAAATTCTGTTATTAATTGTCGCTCAATAAAAAGTTCAAATATTTGTCAGACTTGTGTTTTTGGGAAACATGTTCAATTACCATTTATTGATTCTACTTCTTGCACTTTATTACCTTTCGATATTATTCATAGTGATCATTGGACATCACCGATTGTTAGCTTTGGTGGTCATCGTTACTACATTCTTTTTCTCGATGATAAAACAAACTTTCTTTGGACTTATCCTCTTGGCCAAAAATCACAAGTTTATTCAATTTTCCTCACTTTCAGTAATCTTATACAAACTCAATTCGAAAGAAAAATAAAATGTTTCCAATGTGATAATGGGATAGAATACGCCAATAGCTCCTTCCAAAAATTTTGCAATCAAAATGGCATGTCCTTTGATGTTTCGTGTCCACACACCTCCTCTCAAAACGGTAAAGCCGAACGAAAAATACGGTCCATAGACAATATCCTTCGAACCTTGCTTACACACTCCTCCGTTCCCACCACATTTTGGCACCACGCTTTGCAAATGGCCACTTATCTCCAAAATATTCTTCCTGGCAAATTACTTATCCATGCTACTCCCACTCACCTCCTCTATAATCGTGCATCCTCTTACGACCATCTTCGCACTTTCGGGTGTTTGTGCTACCCTCTTTTACCATCCACCACCATCAATAAATTGGACAAACGATCCACTCCATGCGTCTTTCTTGGATACCCTTCCAACCATCGCGGGTATAAATGCTATGACCTATCTAAACAACAAATTATTCTTTCCCGTCACGTCATATTCGATGAAACAATTTTCCCATTCGCCACACTCACTAATCCTAAACCGTCTTATGATTTCTTCACTCGGATGTTTATCCCTACTTCATACATTACCCACCCTCTTCCACTTCACCAACAAATGATGGCCCTTCTTCTCCCCTCTCGACACCTTCCCAACCATCACCATCACCATCACCGTCACATCCTCCACCCTCTTCTTCTATCCCTCACGATGACCCACCCACTGATCATTGCTCCCGACCTACGACTCGCCCAAATCAACCGTCTCCCTCTCGACCACGATCGGCCCCACCATCCCAAAATCGAACCATGACAACCCGTAGCATGGCCGGTATTTCAAAACCTAAATGACAATTTAACCTCCATGTTTCCTCCTCCATCTCTCCCTTACCTCGCAACCCCACCCATGCCCTCTTAGACTCGAATTGGAAACATGCAATGGCTGACGAGTTTAATGCACTTATTGCTAATACGACGTGGGAGCTAATCCCTCGTCGACCAGATATGAACATTATTCGTTGCATGTGGATTTATCGACATAAAAAGAATTCTGACGGGTCTTTTGAGCGCTATAAAGCTCGATTGGTTTGTGATGGCAGGTCTCAACAGGTTGGCGTGGACTGCGGTGAAACTTTCAGCCCGGTGGCAGGTCTTGAGCATCACTCTCACTCACTCTTGGCAGATCCATCAATTGGACGTCAAGAATGCGTTTCTTCATGGTAATTTAAACGGGACGGTTTATATGCATCAACCCATGGATTTTCGTGACCCTAAATTCTCGGACTACGTTTGTTTGCTCAAAAAGTCTCTTGACATGCTGTAGCAAGCCCCACGGGCTTGGTATCAACGCTTTACGGACTATGTTTCCACCTTGGGATTCTCTCATATCAAGTGTGACCACTCTCTCTTCATTTATAAAAATGGGAATGACACAACCTATATTCTTCTTTATGTAGATGACATCATTCTCACCACCTCTTCAGATGCTCGTCGTCAACATTTTATGTCTCTCCTCGCAAAAGAGTTTGCTATGAAAGACCTTGGCCCGTTAAGTTACTTCTTGGGTATTGCGGTTACACGCCAAGGTGATCACCTATTTCTATCTCAACAAAAATATGCAACCGAGATACTTGAACGAGCTGGCATGTCTTCTTGCAATCCTGTCGCTACTCCCGTAGACACCAACTCCAAACTGAGTTCCGCCTCCGGCTCTAAAATCGATGATCCCCCTTCATACCGGAGTCTAGCGGGGGCCTTGCAATATTTAACTTTTACCCGCCCATACATTAATTATGTCGTGCAACAAATATTCTTACATATGCATGCTCCTCGCACAACCCATTTGCATGCTCTTAAACGAATCTTATGATATATCAAAGGTACTATGTCATACGACCTCTATCTCTCCAAATCACCGCTAACTTCTCTTATATCCTACACTGATGCTTATTGGAGAGGATGCCCAGATACCCGTCGATCTACATCTGGGTATTGCGTTTACTTAGGCGACAATCTTATTTCTTGGGCTTCAAAGCGTCAACCAACTCTTTCACGATCAAGTGTCGATCGAAGTTGAATATCGGGGAGTTGCTAATGTCGTATCTGAAACTTGCTGGCTGAGAAATCTTCTTTTGGAACTTCATCATTCTCTCCAACGTGCTACTATCGTATATTGCGACAACATCAGTGCCATTTATCTTGCCGGAAATGCCGTACATCATCAGCGAACAAAACACATCGAAATGGATATTCATTTCGTTCGCGAAAATGTGCACCGAGGCCAAGTCCGTGTACTCCACATGCCTTCACGTTATCAGATTGCCGACATATTCACTAAAGTATTGCCTAAAGTTCTGTTTGATGATTTTCGGTCCAGTCTCAGCATACGTCCTCCTCCCGCTTCGACTGCGGGGGTATAATAGAATATGTGAATATCTTGTAAATATATTGTTTATATTGTCATGATCCTTTCCTTAGACATAGGATGTCGTATACAATCTTGTAACCACTATATATTGAATGGTGATCAATGGAAGGAGGAAACACAATTATTCCATAATCCTATAGTAACCACTCTCAATATATTGTTTCTTATTAAACATTGTGAACACCTATTTTAATCATTGACATATTGAAATCAAATATACTTTAACAATCGAATCAATGTTGTTTTCGGTTCTAAAACCTAAGTTGTCAATGGTTAACGCTGTAATAAAACTAAAATCAAACTAAAAAGCTAAAAAAAACTCATGAAAAAATAAATAAATTTCGAAATTCTTATAAACTCAAACCTAAGAACCTTTTGGAAATACAAATCCTAAATTCTTTCACAAAACTCAAGAGAAAAAAAAATCCAAAAGAAAGGAACTCAAACCCATAAAGCTTGAACTAGGGACGTGTTGGTGATTTTAGTGCCACCGGTCCATTTATGTGTAAATGGAAATAACATGATGTTTAAAAGGGTTTTTATACTGTGATCTAATACGGGTTTGGTGGTGCGGAGTGCACACTTGTTATAAGGCAAGTATGAATCCGGTAACGACGAAAAGGCAGGGGTCAAGGGAGTCGTTCCCCCTTGCGGGGTCCAAGGGGCAGCGCCCCAAAAGCTCTTCAGATTTGGACTTGGAGTACAATGGAAAAACTTGATCAGAACTTGAATACATAGCTCTGTATGGCTTGACCAGAGCACGGATACAGAGCTCTACATGGTTGATGCAGAGGCTCTATATGGCCTATACATAGGTTCTGTATGATCTGACCAGAGGCTCTGGTTGTGATCCTCGAGACTTGGAGTTTCTGGAAAATGGATCAGAGCTCTGCATGGCCAATTCTAATCAATTTTCTCTGAACGGTTACTGTACATTTATGGTGCAGTTATTGCATTTTGTTTAACTGACTACTACTCCTAAAATTAGTCATGATTGTCATTCCGGTTACGTGATTGGTGAATATAAATACAAATGTATATTCACAATTTGACACACGGTTTTTGAACAATTCTATATTACTCTCCAAAAAATTTGTTTTCGTTTTTATGCCTAAAAACACAAGTGTTCTTGAGTCTTATCCCACATTGAATTTCGTGAACCCAGGCATAAGGTCGAAGTATCAATATGGAAAGTGACTCTTACGATTCTCAAGCAACCCAGAACTGATCGATTTCCCTATTTCTATCTCCCGTTCTAACATGACATTACCGGGAGGGTGGGCGGAGCATAAACCCAGGGATCCCCAAGAAATATAGGCTAAATTTTCTTAAAATATAATAGTAGTTCAAAAAAATAGTGAACAAAAAACACACAGTTTTTTTTGGTATATAATAGGACCCCCAAAAATGTATTAATTAATTACATTGGAGAATAAAATATGTGAAAAGTTACATGACCATTCCCTATATGGTATTGCTTATTGGTTCCGTAGGTTTTTCTTATTTGATACCAAGGTCCAAGATTGTCGACTATTACTATATTTATTTGTTTGAGTACGTGGTTGCTTTCGTACTTCAACATATTTAACGGAAAACGACGTTAAGCTTTAAGTTTGAAACTTATTGGTCGGATAGTGTTATATGCTTCTGTTGGCAATTTAATATACTTTTGCTTTTCCTGGCTATTTCCATTTGTGTTTTTGTGTAATTGACTGCTTTTGTTTCCATTGGTTAATGCTACATGCATATGTAATTTGTGTAACTACTTATATTGTTATTGATATCTACTTTTTGCTTCAATAGTTAATATTGTAATGCTATTTAACGATTATTGTTATTTGTTATTTGACGTCCCATCTAAGTTATGACATGTTTCAAGGTTTTGCTTCTTGCAATGAAGAATTTGGATGTATAAACCATTTGTTCAATAGTTCATGCAACTACATCACCATCTCATCTCGGTTGAAGTCAACCAATATGGTATCCAAGTATCTTAGCAACGAATGGCGTGCCAGGCACAAGATCTCACCTACTCTCCACTTGACGTTTAGGAAATATTAACGTATATTGCCTAAGAAATTAGGGGTGTGCAGAAAGCCAACTAATCCAATTGGAACTGGCCGACCATAATTGGATACCCAATTGTAATTGGATTTGATCGGTTTGAAAATTTCAACATCAAATTTGGATCGATCGGTTCTTGGATGGCAGTCCAGAACTGACCAAAACCAATCGAGCTGACCAACATCCGATTACCTATCCAATTAATCAACTGATGACCATGAAGTTATCCATCCAACCATTATGCAACTATCATCCAATTCATTTGTTTTCAATTTGCTTAAATCACAGTTTTTTTGTTAGTTATTGAAATTTTAGTCTTGTTTGTGTTGGTGTTAAGTGCATTTTATGCACCTAACTTGGTGTGTTTTAGTTGAGTCTTTTATGCATTTAGTCCTTAGTTTAGTCCTTTCATGCATCTTTTGTTATTCTTTTCCGGTTCTCTCTTTAATCACGGTTGGAATTGTTTTTGGAATGGCTTTTACGTTTTTGGTATACTTTGTGCAGGTTTTAATGGAGTTGAATATGACACGGTAGATGGACTAAGAGGATCGAAGGGCATGGCCAAGGAAGCGATGAAAGAAGGGATTCTTGAAGATAAAGACTTGGTCGAAAAAGCCAAGATTTGAAGACCAAACTTTCTGCTGCATTTTCATGGGCATGAGAAATATTTCATGACCATGAAAATCTGATGGACCTATTTTTTTATTGGGCTTTTTCTGTTGGGCCTTTTAATTAGTCGCTTAAATACTTTGTTTTAGGTTTAATTAGGGAGGGATTTTTTATTCTTTTGAAGATACGACGGCTGCGTTTTCTCTTAGGGTTCTTTATTGTTGATCGATTTCTACTAGGGAGGAAGATAGTGCTCAAGCTTAAGCCATTGGAATCCGATTAACAATCGCTTCTCCATACGATTACTAGTATCTTCTTCCCTATCTCTTTAGTTTGTATTTAGATTTCTTGTTTGTTTGAACGATTGATATAAATCGATTAATCATTGAATTTTATCTTTTGTTCTCTTTTAATTTTTGTTTAGTAGATTTCAAAGTTTTGATTTTCTGCACCTTCTCTACTCTCCTTTTTTTAATTTTCTGCATTCTTTACTCTCTTTTAAATTTTCTGCACATTAGGATTGTTAATTTTCTGCACCTTATTAATTTTCTGCACTTTATTAATTTTCTGCACTTAGGTAAAATTCTGCACATGTCTACTTGGTTAATTGTTCTTTGTTTTTGTTGTTAGTCAATGTTGATAGTTAGTAGATCGAGTCTAATGTAGTTATCTCAGTAGTTGGTTTCATCTCTTCTTCTATAATTGTGTTAGGTTATAAATAATTACATTGTTCTTGGTTTTAATTTAGAATTTGTTTATTGGGTAATTGTCACTTAGGATAGAGGTTTTGGTATCGATCACTTGTTCTCAAAACGAATGTTGAATTACAATCCATTTCGATTCTAACGAAAGTTGGAATCGATCTAATTGGTTTTTAATAAAACGTTTGGTTAACATAATTAGTTTTTAACGAAAAACGAAAGTTGTTCTTTTTGCTTGTGTTAAATTGATCGATGACAATGGTCCTAACATGTAAATAGTTAGGGACGTTGATTGGGAAACATAGTAGTTTTAACTCTTAACGTTTCTTCCCAGCGCACATGTATTGCGAAAGTAAATACATGTCGTCGGTTAGAAAAGCTTTTCCACCTCGAAAGAGGGGTAAAGTTATTTTACAAAACGAATTTTCACCACTACCGAAGTCCGTAGTTGACGTTACCCAGTTTCCTTTAGATTAATTGTCTTCCATTTTGTTTAGTTTCTCTTTTAGTTCTTTCTCTCTTTCCCTTTTGCCTTAATCTCGTTTAATTTATGTGTAATTAGTTAATCAAAACAATGATTTGATTCGCATAACTAGGCCATAGTCATTAAGTAGTTAGTGTTTAGACTGTCACCTCCCTGAGATCGACCCGTATGCTACACAATCCGTACACTTGCGGTATTAAATTTAAAACCCATCAGTTGGTTTTAACACATATTAAAAGTGACTAAATCAATTTGTGTCATTGTTGGAAACTAGATTGAATTAACATATTGGATGGATCCAACCTATTCTGATCATCCATTGGATGTCATCGACGACAACAAACTTGACAATCCATCCCTTTTGATGAGTCCCCTCCCTCGTTTTTTGGGTTTAGATTGCTGATATACCAAAAAAGCAAACCATCGATATGGACAAATAATTTATAGGTTTACATTATTTATGAAATCAAACAACGAAAACAAAAATCACTCATAATATTTGTTCGCCTCTCTTTTCTTTCATTATCAACTTCGGATTCTTTAAATATCTGGACAATCTTTTCTTCATCATCAATTTCATATTGTCATACAAATCTTACAAACAGTTTCTCTGATCAATTATTTGACAATCTTTTCTAAATCACTGATTTTATTTTCTAGTTCGTTGTTTCATAACTGGTTTGACTATCGAGATAATAGATCATCAAACAAATTGTAGAGAGTGAGAGGAAATAAATAAAGGATTATATAGAGGGAGAAAACCAAAAAAGAGGTGTTATCAGAGCATCTCCATCAAATTCCCTATAATTTCTCTAAAATGGAGAATCAAAAGATAAAATCTCTAAAAGAAATTACATTCATCTCTAACAAATTCTCTATAATTTCTCTAAAATAATATTAAAATATTATTTCTCTATTTAAATATTTATTTTTCAAAGTTTTTTTATTGGTCATTTCATTCGGTAATCATTTTTGGAGTGAACTCCATATTTGAAGAAAAACCCAATCTCTCTCCTATTTTCTCCATTTTGGAGATGATTATGGGGAAACTATTGGAGCAAAATAGTTGCTCAAAATCCTCATTTTCTTCATTTTCTTCATTTTGGGGAAGCTATTGGAGATGCTCTCACGTTGGCAGGGTTTAGTTTTATGCTTAATTTTCTTTTTGAAAAATGTTAAATACTTGTACATTACCTTTAAAAATTACACTTACTTTTTTTGAAGCATATAAAATGATTGAAATGTTACTCGTGTAACTAGCATGCGAGCAGTGGTGGATCCAGAATTTTTGTACACTAGGGTCCCATTAAGGTAAACTAAAGGTGCGTAAAGTAACCCAACATGTTTCGAGGGATTTTTAAAGTTTTTTAGTTGATTTTAAGGGATTTTGTTAGTGTTTTTGTCGATTTTGAGATATTTCCTTAGTGTTTTTATCAATTTCGAAGGATTTTTTTCGATTTTTTATTGATTTCAAGACATTTTTTAGTGTTTTTGTCAATCGTCGGTAAGATGGGGTCCGTTGGAAAATTTTAATAGGAGGAACTAAGGGTAAATATAATATTTTTGATGTTTTTTAACCTATAAAATAAAAAAAATTTAGGTTCGCCACTGTGAGGACGCTTGAAAGTATTTTCTAACAGACTGAACGACTATGAACAAAAATCACAACGAGGATGAAACCTCGTAATTTTCAAAAGTTAGGTTCAAAAAGAAGATTTTTGACAAACCTTAGGTATGATGTTTGTAATTTCTTTTTTTACTATATTGTAAATACAAGATACACCCAAGGGTAAATTTGGTATTTCGCAAAATTTAGTGGCTCCAAAAATTGGCACTCTCCCGCGCCAAAAAGAAACGAAGGAACGGAGTGCCACGCTGGCGATCCTGGTCAAGTTGATCTGACCAATCACAACGAAGAAACTTCTACTATAAAGTCATACAACGTACCCTTATGCTTTCATATTCAGTACCAAATCAAAAGTTTCTACTGCTTTCTGAAAACTAGGGTTAGGGTTTATCATTCAGATCTATCTCGCTTTAAGAAAATGAGTTCCAAATCTGATTCCGATGCTAAGAAAGGAGGAAGGGGAAAACCTAAATCGACAAAATCTGTCTCTCGATCTTCCAAGGCCGGTCTTCAGTTTCCCGTTGGTAGAATCGCTAGATTTCTTAAGGCTGGAAAGTATGCCGAGCGTGTTGGTGCCGGAGCTCCGGTTTACCTATCCGCCGTTCTTGAATATCTCGCCGCTGAGGTACTTTCTTGTCGCCGATTTCGTTTTCCGTCAATCGTATTTACTGAAATTGGATTTGTCGTTTTACTTTTTTGTTTCATTCTGACCTGTTTGTGTGTACTATGTGTTTATTTTGCTTGTCGCTTCTGTTTTGAATTCAAAATTCAATTTTGGTACAATTGTGAGGCTTAATTGTGCTCTGCATTTTTGATTCAAGTGATCCAGTTATGCTTTAACCTAAACATATGCTTATGTTTTTCTTCATTTTCTATTACAAAATCGGATTTTTATTTGATTTCGTTTTTCCTTTTGGTTTGGTTAAAGTTTTCTTGTTCACTTTGATTTGCGAATATTACTGAATTCATTCTAATATATTTATTTGCTCTAAATCTTCATACACCAATCTTTTTGATTTCTGGATTTAGGTTTCCGAGTTGGATTTATTGTTCTACTATTTTTCTTCATTCTGATATGTATGTGTTTGAGTGCGTATGTGTTTTATCAAAATGCAATTTTGAGGCTTAACTGTACTCTGCATTTCTGATTCAAGTGATCCAGTTACACTTTAACCTAAAGTATTAGTGTGACATAAGAGTTTTCAATTTCAAAATTGGATTTTGGTTTGATTAAAGATTTTTATTCAGTTGTAAATGATGATATATGATTGAATTGATTCTAATACATTTATTTGTTGTTAACTGTACATAAACAAGTTCTTTTGATTTCTGGATTTAGGTTTTGGAGTTAGCAGGGAATGCTGCAAGGGATAACAAGAAGACTAGAATAATCCCAAGGCACATACAATTGGCAGTGAGGAATGATGAAGAACTCAGCAGGTTGTTGGGCTCTGTAACAATTGCAAATGGTGGTGTTTTACCAAACATTAATCAAACTTTGCTACCAAAGAAGGTTGGTAAAGATAAAGGTGAGATTGGTTCTGCTTCCCAAGAGTTCTAGAGAAAATCAATGTTACAATCTTGGTAGACTTTAACTACCCAATACTTGCCTTCTATCTTGTGGGCAAGTTAATATAGGGAACTCAATGCAAACAAGTTTGTAAAAATATTATCTTTTTGGGTGTTTTCTTTTGCAATCTGAATTTGTTATGGTGGCACTATCTTGCCACATTTTGACAGTATAATCAATATTGGGTTTTTGAAATTGGGATTGTATCACATTTCTGTCTCTGATTTAATGATTTTTATTGAATTTGTTTTAGTTATTGTTGGAATTATGATCATATGTTTTCAAGATATGTGAATTACTGCTTTAATCATGATGACTTTGAAGATATTGTTCTTGAGAAACCCAACCAAGGTCTAGTATTTGGATTAATATTAGCTTGGCAAATATTGTAGACATACTAGTTATGTACCTGCGCAATGTGGTGTGATACAATGGTTATAGCAAGATAAATTTATTTTTTAAATATCAAATTTTTGCAAGATATATTTGATATAATTAATGGTTCAAATGTTAAATCAAAAGTTTTTAGTAGTGCAATAGGATGTATTGTAAAACCAAAAGTTAAAAATAAATCTAATCTGCCCTAAAAATGGTTGAGTGGGGGTTTATCCCCTAAGGTGAAGGTTCGGGTCTCGCATACTGCCTATATGGATGTCACTGTGGGTCCGAATCTCTAACTACTAACTTGCCGTTTCAAAAAATAAAAATAAAAAAATAAATCTAATCTCTCATGCATACGTTGATGCAGGCCATTGTTATAGTACAAAACTGTTAGTTTGCTCCAATTACCCTTGCTTAGGGCTATAAACTAACCAAATTAACACAAAAGAAGGGTTGTTTGTGTTCGTTCATGTAATTTAATCGAACAAACACTAACACTAACAAACGATTTTTTTTTGTGTTCATGTCCGTTTATGTTCGTTTGTTAAGTTGTTAAACGAACTTAAACGAACAAACATAAATGAAGAAAAATGAACGTACATGAACATAAACAAACGTTAATGGATAAACATAAAAAAACAAACACAAATATAGAAGGAAAAAACCCACCATTACTTATCATTTTGTTTCTAAAAGGTAACATACTAAAATGAAAAACCAGGTAAACTTAAAGAGGGATAAAAATGAAATGCTAAATTAATATAAACACACCCCATCGATTACCTCTTCCCCGTTTCCATGTAACGTATTCCCTTATGGATCATACTTAACCCCTTTCCTTGATTTGACATCAGCAGCGAGAAGATTAGTTACAAGCTTCATGTCATCAATAGTTGGGACACCCCTTAAATGAATTAGAATGCAAAATTACAACGGTGTATAAATTTCAAATGTGGGAAATGACCAAAATCTTACTTCCAATAGAGTGTAAATATTTGATAATACTAAGCAGAGACTCATCTCCAAGGAATGATGCAGTCAGAGAATAAAACTTAGCCTTGGCCTTACCTCCAACAATCTGTATAATAAATATGACATAGATATAGCAGCTGAATTTCAATAACTTAACCAAAAAATATAGCGGAATAAATCAAGTATACAATTAACAGTTTGTTGACCAAGAGATAAAACTTGCAACAATTCCAAAACTCTTCATTACACACTCAATCATTCGTTAACTCTCAAGCTTCCTTGACAATTTATTGGGATGTAAAATAAAATATAATCAATACGGGGAGAATACAGAGATACACATATAAAAAGGGGAAGAATGTTTTGAAAATAGAAAGGAAATACACTACAGTAAAAAGTGATCAAAGGTGGAGATCCCTTCTTACGTTTCTCACCTTAACTAAAAATCAAACACGATTCTTCGTCTGGTAGTACATAAAGCTATACATGAGATCATGTGAGAAGTGAAGTTAAGATGAGAAACATAAGAAAGAATATCCACCCTTGATCACTTTTTATCTCATGCACAAATCTTTCCAATTGAACATGGATTCTTGTAGAAAGGAGCTTTTAACATGTACCATAGTATGCGAGTAAAACATACAAGGTGCAATTTAACAGAAGAACCATAACCCTTTCCTTCAAAAACATACAAATTAATTTACATCCAGCTAAAACAACACAAATGGTATTCAACAATCACAAAGCTAAATAATTTTATGTTCACAGTGACAGTAGTGGATACTATCATCTGATCCCCTATCAATCAACATGCAAGATCCAATTATGTGGCCAACAAAACTGATCAGCACATTCAACTATGTGAATTCATATGCTATACATGAAGACAAAAAATCAACACATAATTCAATAATAAGAATTTGGTCACAATACATGGTTGTACTATAATTCATCTAAATTACAATTTGACAACAAATATATTTCATCATCCCTTTCTATAAAATCCAGGTTCTCAAAAAACCAAAAAATCTATAAATCCAAATCCAATAATTTCAAAAGAAAGATTGCTCTTATACAAGCAAATGTGTTTTACAATTCTGATTTAAAAGATGAAATATAAGTAAAGAAACCTTTTGAATTATAAAACTAAATTTTGGAACAACAAAGTAAGCACTAAAATCAATTAAATAATTTTCTATCAACTTACAAATTTCCATAGAGAAAGCAAATGAATAAAATATGTTGATAAAAGCTAACAGGACAGTGGGGTTCCGTTTCAGTGCCACCTTTGCTTCAATCCAATTACAACTGTCAGCTAGATAGACGAAACGAGGGAATATCCAGACGTTTCCATTGGTTTCTACCGCCAGAAACTCCGCTGGCTTCCTACAAAAATATTTGCATATAAATAAATAGAATCTCAAATCAAATTCTCACTACATTTTAAAAAACATGTAAAAAATCGGTTTACAGATGTAACATTTCAATTAAAAATTTGAAGTACTGTGAATAAATCCATACTTCGATAACAGATGATGTTTGCTAGATTCAAATGAATGTATGAAAAAAAGGTCATGTTCTATGATCTTTACGAATGTGCAACCGATATATAAAGCCATAAGACATCCAGCTACATAGATTGCACATGCTCAAAAAGACACACTTTGCAAAAGAAAGCCAAGAAAGAAGAAAATCAAAAAAACGAAGAAAAATAGTAAGAAGAAAGCAGGAGTTATTATCTTTTTAGCAACCAAAGGCCAAATTTATGGAAAACCTAAATACAGTATTAAGTAATTATGTATATGAAGATCATGATTCAACCACTTGAAGCATACATTATGCAAAAAAGACTGAAACCCACAAAATGATAAAATCTTGATAGAAGGAACCACTTACCAAAACTCCATTCAAAGAGGCAATATAAAATCCCAATTCATAGAACACATTAAATAAGAAAAACCTGGATTGCCATGAAGAAACGTAAGTGGGTAAAAAAAACAATAAGCAGGTAAAGATGAAGGAGGAGAACACATTAAATAAGAAAATTGGATTGCCAAGGAGAAAGGCAAGTGGGTAAAAAAACCCCAATTCATATAACACATTAAATAAGAAACAATAAGCAGGTAAATATTGAAGGAGGAGAACGTGATTCGGGGTAGAGGTGCTATCACCTCAAATCCTAAAGCAAAACAGTGAAGGAGGAGCATGCGATTTGGGGGCAGAGATGGAAGAGCGGTTGAGAGCAAGGACGGAAGTAGTGGATTTCATTGTAAACTTTAAACCGATCTGGCACTTTGGGAAATCAACACTTTCTGTTCAATTGGAAAGGCAAGGTGTATTGGAGATTTTAAGATGTTATGCTTCAATTGGTAGTACTTTATGCTTTTGAAATTGTAATTAAAGAGATTTTAAGACATTATGCTTAAATAGGTAGTACTTTGAGTTTTAGAAGTTGTTTTTTAAGAGTTTTGTAAATTTGCGTAGTATAGATATAGATATAGATTTGAAGGTTAATGTGGCAAACAATTCTAGTTTGATTGAAAGTAAGGTAAATAACATGTGTATCAATAAAATGTTGGTTGGTGGCATCATACTTGGGTGTTGTTATTTTTGACTTATTTGGTTTAATGGCTTAACCAACTTTTTTGCCCTGACATTTTTGGGGTATTTAGGGGATGTTTTTTTTGGCTCTGGGCCTCTGGATAGTGCCATTAAGAGCCCATATCTGAATCACTCATAGAAGATTTTTGTTTGGCAAAAAATTGATCAAACTTTGAAGGGTTCCACAAGTCTTTGAATTGTTCAACTTCTAAGTGCATCTCCAACGTATTTCTCTATTTTACTTTCTATTATAGAAAGTAAAATAGAGAGTGAGTCATATCTTATCCGATGTATTGCCCTATTTTACTCTTTAAAAGAGAATATTTTAAATATATTCTTTTATATTTTGATTACATAAATTTTCAATAATATCTTTTGTATTTATTAGCTTTGTAAATTATACCCTTATATATTGATTTTCGCAACAACCTTATATTTATTAATTTTATCATGTTATTTTGACAACGTTATAGTTCATATTTAATTTCGAACTAAATTATCAAAAACCAAATTTCATTAAATAAAAATGCTACATTTTCTTTTTCAAAAGAAAAATGTTAGGGGTTGTTTGGTAGTTGCTGGATGATATAGAGTTCAATGGTATAAAGATCTGGATGGTATAGAGGCTCTGTATAATATAGTGCAGAATGAAAAATGATTGTTTGGTAAAAATTGTACTTTATCAGTGAATGAACTTTATGCTTATCTACTTGTAAAAATTGTGCTTTCATATCCTTATAAATGAAACTCATTTCAGATAGTAGACTAGCTGAAAAAGACATTACAGATTAGTACTTAGAAATTTTATTTTAAATATTTCTTAAGTCCTTACTAGTCTCTTAAAGCAATTATCCTATGTTGCTTAATCATAATCAAATAGGGGGAGATTGTTGATCATAACTTCTCTCATTGATTTGATTATGATTCCTTTTTACACTTAGTGAAATCCCTTGTTTAAGTTTAAGTTCAAGTTCAGCGATAAGCATACGCTGACCGCCATTAGCGATCGCTGAAGATCAAGGAACCTTAAGCTTATCTCTGAAGATCTGAAGATCAGCGATCACACCAAATGACCATTCAGCAAAAGTCGAAGACCAAGCTGAAGAAAGAGATAATCAGCTACGTGACCTGAAGCGGTTCAGCGATAGCAAAGATTATCTATCCAAAGTGTGAAGTTTTGTGAAGCCTCAACGATACTAAAAGTTCATCCTTGAAGATTCAGTCTCAGCGATCAAGTGAAGCTTCTCATACAAGATTAACGTTGACCTTATCCTCGATGCACAAAAGACAAACCCTATATTGTGTCAGAGAAGGACGTACGAATTGTCTCTTATGTCCCTATCACATATGATATGGTACTGTTCAAATGCGGCCAAAAACATGGTTGTGTTCTGAGCAAAGGACAAGTCTCCTATGGATGCTTGCCACGTGGCATATACCTTTTGTCTTGCATTAAATGCAAATGTGTATAAATAAGATGAAGATATCTTCTTCATCTGTGTGCATGCTACTTTCTTTCTTCAACCTTCTGTATTCTATCTTACTTCCTTCTTGTGCATCAATCTTGGTGATTTCTTAGTTACAATAGAATAGGTTAAAACTTTTTCCAATTCCGCTTGTAACTGTAAATTTGTTTATGCAATATAAACTCATTTAAAAACTAAAAATCTGTGTGTTTGTATTCAACCCCCCCTTCTACAAACTGTTTCTATATCCGAGAACTCTTGTAGACTCTTTAGGGACCAACAAGTGGTATCAGAGCAGTGTGATTTCTATCTTTAAAATAGTTTCTTTCAAAACTATTTTAAAAATGTCAAATCCTAATACAAACTATAATGACAATGAATCTTTAGCTAAACCTCCAAGATTTAGCCATGATAATTTCCCATTATGGAAGGAAACAATGTCTCTGTTTCTAGAAGGATCAGATCCAAAGATCCCTTATTATATAGAAAACGGAGCATTTGTTCCTACAACTATAGTAGCTGGTGTTCCTGCCACCACTGCTACGCCAGCCATCTCTGAAAGGAGTATCATTAAGACTCCTAATCGATGGACTGAAGAAGATAAGAAAGAAGTTGCTATTGACTCAAAAGCCAGATCTATAATAGCAATGTCCCTCCCTGATGAAATCTATCACTCAATAATGAAAATGAGGACTTCGAAAACCATGTGGGATACTTTATGTATTCAATATGAAGGAACCTCTGAAGTACAAATCACTAGAAGTATTAATCTAGTAAGACAGTATGAAAGCTTAATGCATCATAAAGGTGAAACTCTTTCCCAACTTCACCAACTTTTGAACTACCTGTTGATTAATCTAAAAACAGTCAACAGACACTATTCAAATGCTGAAATTCTGAAAAAGTTCATGGAGGCACTGCCCGAACAATGGGCAGTGTACACTTCATGTCTGAAATTGTCAAAAAAGCTTGAAACTCTTTCTTTAAGTGCTTTGTATGGAATGCTTTTAAATGAAGAGCAATCCCAAGTTTTGAGGAAAAACCTCATCAATGAACTCAAGGGTGCCAAAAGTACTTCTTTGGCACTCGTGTCTTTAGAGGTAAATCCTTTAAAAAATACTTCCTCTTCCACTATTATTTCTATCACTGAATTAGGTCAAACTGATTCAGAAGATCAACTCACTGATGCTGACATCTCTAAGTTCGATAACTCTCTGGCTCTTTTAACTAATAACTTTAAAAGATTCGCCAGAAAGAGCAACTTTCGAAGAACATCGACTCTCGCTGACTCTGTAAATTAAAGACTATGCCCGCTGAGAAAGCCTCAGCCATATGCTACAATTGTCAGCGAAAGGGTCACTTTGCTAGTGAATGTAGATCCAAGAAAGTTGCAGCCCCTACTACCCCGTAGACCTCTGATAAGAAAGAGAAGTATTTGAAATTAAAAAACAAATACAGAGATCTGAAGAAAAACCAGCCAAAAGGCAAAGGTCTTATCGCTGAAGAAGTTGATTGGGATGATGAAGGTGACTGAGCCAAGACCTCTAATGAGTCAGGCACAGATGAAAAAGATCTTGCCTTCTTATGTCTTATGGCAAGAATAGAAGACGCTGAAAAAGTATCTGAAACTTCTTCCTCTGAGTCTCCTTCTACTCAGGTATCCATCCCTTCTATCTCCTTAATATCTGAAAGTGATAACTTATTTGCGCTCGATGCTATGACTGTTGATTTTTACAATGCTCTAAATGGAAAAATCAAAGCTGAGAAAATTAACACTGATTTATCTAAACAGTTAAAAAATTGTCATCTAAAAATCAAAGAACTTTCAAAGATTGAGGAAACCTTAAAGGACCAAGTCTTTGTAAATCAAACGATTAGCATTGAGAAACAGCAAGCTATCGCTGAAAGAGAGAAGGCCATCGCCGATCTTAAATCTGAGAAGGCTACCATTGAAGGATGGTGCAAAGCCTCTGATAAGGTAAATGAAGATTGTATACGAGATCCTATATCTAAGGAAAGGATCATGACAATATAAACAATACATTTACAAGATATTCACATCAATGCCCAGATCCCTATGAAAGTAAGAAGTGGGTTAGGCTTTAACCTTGAAAAGGAAGAATCAGAGAAAGACCGTTCCATGCTTAAATTTGGAATGTTTGTCTCCTCTATCCCTGATCCTTCCTCTTCTTCTCAGAGACCTCACTCTAATGAGTAGACTCCTGTGTTAAAATCTTTCGATTCTAAGAAAGTGATCAAGAAACGAGGTTCTTGACCAAGTTCCTAGAAAGAAGAACGTTCAGAAGAAGAACAAGAAATCCTCTTGATAGATCCCAAACTAGCAACAATTGAGAAAACTCCATAAAATGTAGAGAAGAGATAGAGAATTAAAGAACATTAATCACAAAATCATCAACTCATATTCATGTATTCATCATTATGGAGGGGAATTGTGAAGAACACCACATATTAGAATGAACCGACTCTCATAAGTCTGTATGTGTGCAAAGTGTGTTTTCTCCCAAAACTTACTTACAAATGAAGCTAAGACACCATATTTATAGGTGCCCAATACATGTGTTAAGCCCAAGCCCATAAAACACTAAAAAGCCCAAAATACAATTCTTTATAAAACTTTCTATCTAATTGGGGCTAATTAGATCTAACAATCCCCCCTAAAGTTTTATAAAGAAAGCATCATCAAATAAACTCCCCCTTGCTTTCTTGTGATACTATAAGGTACATATGTTCATCATATTTATTTAAAACATGCATTTAATGTGGAATCTGAATCTTTCATAATTTTGTCATCATCCAATTGTTCTCGAATAGGCCCATTCAACGATGTAAAATCTCATCTGAAGTCTTCACCTCAGACTTCTGATCTCATGTACTTCTGAAGATGCCTTAGCTTTATCTTGTCAATCCAGTTCCAAACATCTGAACTCTGCATTTCAGAAGCCCATCTCTTTTGAAGCAATCTTTAAGTACTCAACACGTCTGGTTTGCAGGATTTTCCAATGAAATCCGAAGAAAATAGAATGGTTAATTCTGTTAGCCAAATTACATTCATGGATTTGGTCATTCTATCGCAAATGAGAATGATTTGAATTTCAGTCTATCCAATTTTTTCAACAATAAATAAACTCCTAGACTCCAAAATCACGCTTAATATACACCTCCTCTTCACTATTGCTCCATTTCACAACTTTACAGATTTGAACAGGTTGGATTTTCGTTGAAGATCGGTGTACATAACACGTTCTTGATAATACGTTGCATGTTCATGTTTTTTATATGGCAGAAATCCTCTTCGATATACTACTATTCACCTAAGTGTTTGTGCGACATCCTGATTAAGTAGTGTTAGTTCCGTTTAGGGTAATGACAAGCAAGTAAGAAATTGTAGAAAGGGGGGTTGAATATAATTACACAATATTTTTCACTTTTTAAATTCTTATGGATAATAATATCAAGAATTACACATAGAAAACAAATTGTTGCGGAAAATAACAGATAAAATCTATTATAACAATCTAACACTTAGAAAACAAAAACATAACTTAAAACACAAAGAAGTTATGCTACTGCTGATCTTAGCTTATCACTTAGAATATATTTCTTTTTGTAAAAGCATAGTTTGTATGAGATCCCTTCCGCTCCTTTTATAGTGCCCATTATGGATGAGCGGAACGGACCGAAATCGTGAACCGAACCGGTCCCGTACCAAACCGGTACCGAATTTCACTACCGGTTCGGGATTCGGTATTGGGATTCATGACTTTCGGTTTTCAGTACTTTCGGTTCCGGTACCGGTTCGGTTCGGGATTTCGGCACCGGTTCGGTTCGGGATTTCGGTACCGGTTTGGTTAAGTGATTTTAGTTTTTGTTATTGGGTTTAATGGTCAACGGTGAAAAACCTTAGTCGTACGAAAAAAATGGTACCAAACGGTTCTAGTCTCGAAAATCCCGGTACCGAATTTCACTAATCGGTTCGGTATTGAATTTTGACACTTTCGGTTTCGGTACTACCCGGTTTCGGTACCTGTTCAGTCCCGAGCTCATCCATAGTGTCCATGCATTAAATGCATGGGGACACTTGTTACAATATCATTTGTTAGCTAAGTTTCCTTTGGACAAAAGATGGGATGCCATATGTACAGATGAAAGGACAAGGCACTATTCATCTTTTCTTCAAGTCATTTGTTTTCACATCAAGTTTTAGATAAGTACAAACATAGAATGTTTGTATTTAAAACTTGAGTGACACGTTCTTGCTGATATTGATGACAAGGAGTATCTGAATAAATATCCACCGATGGAGTTGAGAACTTTATTGGGGGATGAAACAATTGTAGGAGATCGGCGGCTGAAAAGCCTGATATTTGTTCGGAGGTCATATCTTCATTTCCACAAATGTTGATATGTTCCTTTGGTATCAGCTAGTCTTCGATTTGCTGAACTTGTTGAGTATGACCAGACTTTTACAAAGAACCAAAAATACAAAATATTTTGACTAAGGAAAGATTGAGGAGTCATCAACAAAATCATTAGTGACCCAACAAGTAGACCAAGCTTGTGCGACATAGGAGTCTATCACATAAAGAAAGATGTGATATCTATGTATATCGCATAAGACAGCTGCGACACTTTGCGTTTATCGGACAAGTTATGTGCGACAAGTGATTATATTGCACAAAAAATTGTGCAATACTTTGGTTTGTCACATAAGGCATATGCGATATATTTACTGTTCACTTTGCTTATCGTGCAAGATTCGAATTTATCACGCAAAGGTGTGCAATAGTTGGTGTATATTGCATAAGGTATATGCGATAGTTACTTCTCATATCTAGGTGTTGTGCAATATCTTGAGCATCAGTGTTGTGTGCAATATACTTGTTTATCGTAGGAAGAGCTTGCGATAGTTTGGTTTATTGCATATTAGGATTGCAATACTTTTAGTGTTTATTTCTCTCTCTTGCAATAGCTTGACTTTTTCAAGATGCAATAGTTGAATGCAATAGTTGAATTTGACTTTCAGAGTTCGAGTTTGACTTTCAATGTTTGATTTTGACTTTTAGGATTTGACTTTTCAAGTTTGACTTTGACTTACTAAGTTTGATTTCTTTTTAGTTTGATTTTTTAGTGTTTAAGTTTCGGATCTTCTGATAATCATTTTGTTGGTCCCTAAGGAGTCTACAAGAGTTCTTGGATATAGAAACAGTTTGTAGAAGGGGGGGGGGGGGTTGAATACAAACACACAGATTTTTGGTATTTAAATTAGTTTATATTGCATAAACAAATTTACAATTACAAGCGGAATTAGAACAAGTTTAAACCTATTCTATTGTAACTAAGAAATCATGAGGATTGATGCACAAGAAAGAAGTAAGAAGAAATACAGAAGGTTGCATGCACACAGATGAAGAAGATATCTTCATCTTATTTATACCCGTTTGCATTTAATGCAAGACAAAAGGTATGTGCAAGGTGGCAAGCATCCATATGAGACTTGTCCTTTGCTCAGAATATAGCCATGTTTTTGGCCGCATATGAACAGTACCATATCAGATATGATGGGGACATAAGAGACAATTCGTACGTCCTTCTCTGACACAGTATAGGGTTTGTCTTTTGTGCATCGAGGATAAGATCAACGTTAATCTTGTATGAGAAGCTTCACTTGATCGCTGAGACTGAATCTTCAAGGATGAACTTTCAGTATCGCTGAGGCTTCATAAGACTTTACATTTTGGATAGATAATCTTTGCTATCGCTGAACCGCTTCAGGTCACGTAGCTGATTATCTCTTTCTTCAGCTTGGTCTTTGACTTTCGCTGAATGATCATTTGGTGTGATCGCCGATCTTCAGATCTTTAGAGATAAGCTTAAGGTTCCTTGATCTTCAGCGATCGCTGATGGCAGTCAGCGTATGCTTATCACTGAATTTGAACTTAAACTTAAACAAGGAATTTCACTAAGTGTAAAGAGGAATCATATTCAAATCACTGAGAGGAGTTATGATCAACAATCTCCCCCTATTTGATTATGATTAAGTAATATGAGAAAGTTACTTGAAGGGATTAGTAAGGACTTAAGAAATAATTAAGAAAAATTTCTAAGTACTAATCTGTGAGATCTTTTTCAGCTAATCTATTATATCTATTGAGTTTCATTTATAAAGATATGATAACACATTTTTTACAAGTAGATGCCTTAAGTACATTCATTGATTTAAATTTCAGAGAGAAATATCAGTGAGTAAGGAGATAATTAAAGGAGTTAGAACTCTTATGTTCATTGTCCCATTTACTATTTACATGGATCTTTTCAGTACACAGTTGGAGTAGAGTACTTCATTTGAAATTTCATTAATAATCTGAAGATATTACATGAAAAATGAAATTACAAATTTGCAAGTAAAAGGAAGTACAATACACTGAAGAGAAATACAAAGGAAAAAAATATCAGTCAGAGAGCTTTTCGGGTCTTCTTCGCATTTCATTTTCATAGAGTCTCTTCTGTCGATTCATCAGCGGTTCATCTGACCAGCAATAGTGATGCATGATTTTAATGAAGGCTGATGGAGCTTTGCTGATCTCGCTGTTTCGGAAGAGCCCTAGGAAACCATCATTATCTAAGAAGACCATTTCGGGTTCAGGGAAGGTGATGATTTCATTTTCTTCATATTTTCTGTCTTGAGGGAGAGAGACTATGAGCATTGAGATGTTAGGAATTTCCAGATGACCGAGAATGCTTTCATAGTCGAATTTGGTTTCATGATCACTTTTGGAAGATGAACCTCCTTCAGCATTTGATCTTTTCTTTCGAGTAGGCTCAGGGAGAGGTGGAACTTGTACGTGTTGTGACATCCACTGAAGAAGTTGATCCATTGCTCTTTCCACCACATCTTTAAACTTTGATTTGGAACCCTGAATGGCATCTTTGATTTCTAGCCATTCAGAGTATCCATAGAACTTTAAGAACTTGGCTTCTTCTTTTTCAACTCTTGTATGCCTGTACATACGGACAAATACCTTCAGTCCATACCTTTTGGAAGGACGTCCTTCGATCGTTGCTCGAATGATTTTTGAATCAGACCTTCGAAAGTTGAATCTTTCAGTGCACCAGCGTAGTTCTTTTTCTCTATGGCTTGGTTCTTCATTTGTTTTGGTCAGAGCATTTAGGATCTTCTCTTGAGCGAGGATGGGATTCACTTGGATATTTTCTTCAACTAGTTCCTTTTGTGCCAAAGCTTCAGCGACCCTTTGGCTTTTGTCGATCATTGCTTTCTTCGCTTTGTCTTTAGCAGCATCCTCCCTGAGAATTCTTCTTGCAAGCTCTAGATCATTCTCTGTTTGTTTCATCTTTTCATCCCTTATTCTTTGAGCTTCAAGTGCTTGTGCTCTCTCCTCCTTCGATAGGAAATATAAGTCATCTACCATGCTGATAGGAGTTGGACACTCTATTTCAGCAGAGGGCAGCTTTATTCTCTTGGCTTCGAGTTCATTCAAAAAGTTTATTCGCCTTTCTTCCTCTTCAGGCTCGCTTATTAGTGGTCTCTGAGCGAGGCGTCTAGGAATGAGGCATTCTTCATCTTCAGAGTCAGAGTCAGATATGTACATAAACTGCTCTTCAGATGAAGGTTCCTTCCGAAAAGTGGAGTCCTTTGGGGGACTGGGCTCACTGAGAGAAGGAGAGGTAGAAGTAGTTTTATCAGAGCCAAAATTTGGTGGAGAGAAAGAGGGATATGTGGGAGGTTCAGAGATTGGAGCAGAGAAGAGAATGAGAGGAAGAGATACCTCGACAGTGGTCACCCCCCGGTTAAATAGATGGTGGCATCAGCTTCTGCCACATTATTTCCTTTGCCTGAGGGACCGGACTGTCCCTGAGAGGGATGTTGTTCGTCCCCTAAAGGCTCCTGATGAGAGACTTCTGGCCTTGACATATTGAAGTGCTCCAAAGCACTTCCTATATCGTCGTCTTCATCATCATCATTGCCTCCCCCATAGTGAGGGATGGCTTCTTCATACTCTTCATCATCATTATCATCTTCTTCCTGTTCTTCTTCCACTACACCTTCAGTGAGGGAAGGTCCTACCTGCTTGATGTAGGGAGAAATGACAGCATCAGGGAAGGTCTCATTGTGATCCGCAATGATGTCGTCAGCGAATTCTTTGGCACATCTCTCCCCCTCGATGTTGTCAGCAGGGAGACAGTGCACCATCAGCAGACGTACATTCCCTTGAATGTCCTTCAGCTTACCTTCATGGCGCTCTTGGTGCTCAAGGACCGAATTCAGGGATGTCCGATTAGCAGTGGAGAAAGAGGAGCCACTCTCAGAGAGCTTTGACAGCATCTGCATCATGTCGGATTGAGTCTTCTGAATAAACTCGAGCACCAGATTCTCGTCATCCATCTTCTTCTCTAGACGGGCAATGGACTGACCACGTGTCCGATTTTCTTCCTTTAGGGACTCAATGTCAGTGAGGATGTTTGTTGATCATAACTCCTCTCAGTGATTTGAATATGATTCCTTTACTATACTTAGTGAAATTCCATAGTTAGGCTTCTGTTCAAGTTCAGCGATAGCACACGCTGATTGCTATCAGCGATCGCTGAAGGTCAAGGAACTACAAGCTTATCACTGAAGACCTGAAGATCAGTTATCACACCAGAAGACCATTCAACGACAGTCGAAGACACTAGCTGAAGAAAGAGATAATCAGCTAAGCGAACTGAAGCGGTTCAGCGATAGCAGTGATTGTTTACTCAAAGTGTGAAGTCTTGTGAAGCCTCAGCGACACTGAAGATTCATCCTTGAAGATTCAGTATCAGCGATCAAATGAAGCTTCCTTTGCAAGATTAAAGATTGATCTTATCCTCGATGCACAAAAGTCAAACCTAGAACCATGTCAGAAAAAGGACGTACGACTTGTCTCTTATGTCCCCATCATATCTGATATGGTACTGTTCATATTCGGCCAAAAGCATGGTTGTCTTATTAACAAGGACAAGCTTCCTATCCAAGCTTGACACGTGGCATATACCTTTCGTCTTGTTTCAAAGACAAACGGGTATAAATAAGATGAAGATATCTTCTTCATCTTAATGCATGCTTCTGTCTAACTTATACCCTCTTTATTCTTTCTTTCATCTTCTTGTGCATCATACTTCGTGTTTCTTAGTTACAATAGAATAGGTTTTAAACTTGTTCTAATTCCGCTTGTAACTGTAAATTTGTTTATTTTAATAAACTAATTTAAAAACCTAAAATCTGTGTGTTTGTATTCAACCCCCCTTCTACAAACTGTTCTCTCTTGATTGAACTCGTGTAGACCCTTATTGGGACCAACAAGTGGTATCAGAGCAGTGTTTGCTTCTTATCTCTTTAAAATATTTTCTCTTAAAAATTATTTTAAAATGTCAAACCCTAATACAAACTATAACGATAATGGATCTTTAGCTAAACCACCTACATTTAGCCATGATAACTTTCCATTATGGAAGGAAAGAATGTCTCTATTTCTGGAGGGATCTGACCCCAAGATTCCCTACTATCTGGAAAAAATGGACCATTTGTTCCTACAACTATAGTAGCTAGTGTTCCTGCCACCACTACTACTCCAGCCATTCCTGAGAGGAGTATTATTAAAACTCCTAACAGATGGACTGAAGAAGACAAGAAAGAAATTGCTATTTGTTGGGTCACCGATGATTTGGTGATGAATCACCTTCCTTTTTATGAATGAACTTTTACAGGTTCTTTTGAAGGTCTGAAATATGCTTCAAGTATTGAAGAGTCAAAGGCTATTCAATCAAGGGTTGTACATCAAAAAGTGGAATTTTGGATGTATCAACCAACTTCAATATTCAGATCATGTTGCCAAGTCAAGACCAATATAGTGGGTCACTGATGGTACACTCAAAAGTCATCTAAAGTACTAAGGACATCAAATAAGATGAGGTCATCAAGTTTGATGTCATGGTCACCGACACTATAATCTTGGTCACCGAAATTGCAGGTATATTTTCTAAGGCTGTGATATCAAGTCACAAGTTCAAGGGTGTACACTTTTGTCATTTAGTGAAAGATGAAGTTTATCAAGCAAAGAGTACATTTATCAATTCCAGCCTTACAAGGTATCCACCGATGTGATACATAGTGTGATGTATCACTTAGCAATTTCAGAGAGATAAGTTCTTGACTCACATCAATTGCAAGACACGTGAGTCAGCAAGAACTTGGGCATCAAGCTTTAAATAAAGACATTCTCTTTTATTCTTATAAAAGGAATATTTGTCCTTTAGCTAAAAGGTTTGATGGGACTTCACAGAGCATGAAGAAAAGAAGATAAAGTTATCTGACATTACGTGCTACAAGGAATGGTTCATCCATTATTCTAGTACAAAGGAAGTGGTCTCTTCCTTTGTCCAGCAGATAATCTTCCAGCTAATGAAACCTTGACAGCTGTCCACTTGCATCCCATGCTTGGGCACTATAAAAGGAGATGAAGTCCTCCCCAGAAATCTCACGCTTTCAACAAATCTTCAGAGTGATTATTTGTGTGACTGTGGCAAAGCTGTGTGCTATAACAGTATTGTTTTAACTTCCTTAGTGTATAAGTTAATTATCGTTATACGTGTGTTTAGTTTGATAGAATAGTCTGCCTGTTCTTTTCCGCATCAAACTATCTGTGTGTAAATTTTTAATATTTATATTAAAAAATTTAAAAAGAGTATATTCTGTGTGTTTTATATTCAACCCCCCCTTCTAAAAAACCCTCTCTTAGTTAGCCATCTCTCCTTGGGGACTAACACTATTGACTCTAAAGCTAGATCAATAATAGCAATGGCTTTACCTGATGAGGTCTATCATTCTGTCATGAAAATGAGGACTTCAAAAGCCATGTGGGATACTTTATGTATCCAATATGAAGGAACTTCTGAAGTTAAAGTAACTAGATGCATAAACCTCGTAAGAAAATATGAGAGTTTTATGTATCAAAAGGGTGAATCTCTTTCTCAAATTCACCAGCGATTTAACTGTCTGCTGATTGATCTCAAATCAGTCGATAGAGTTTATTCAAACGCTGAAATTCTGACAAAGTTCATGGAGGCATTGCCCGATCAATGGGCAGTGTACACTACATGTATAAAACTGTCAAAGAATGTTGAAACCTTGTCCTTAAGTGCATTATATGGTATGCTCTTAAATGAGGAACAATCCCAACTTCTAAGGAAGAACCTAATTAATGAACTCAAAGGTGCTAAAAGTACTTCTTTAGCACTTGTGACTTCTGAGGGAACCTCTTCCAAAAATGCTCCTTCTTCTACTATCACCTCCATTACTGAATTAGGTCAAACTGATTCAGAAGATCAACTCACTAATGCAGACATCTCTGAGTTTGATAACTCTCTAGCCCTTTTAACTAATAACTTAAAAGATTTGCTAGAAAGAGCAATTTTCGGAAACCTTCCAACCTCTCTGACTCTGAAAAGTAGAAAACGTTGCCTGCTGAGACAGCATCAGCGATTTGCTTCAACTGTCAGCGAAAGGGTCATTTCGCAAGTGAATGCAGGTCGAAGAAAGTTGCTGCTCCCACTACCTACCATACCTCTGATAAAAAGGAGAAGTATTTGAAACTGAAAAACAAATACAAAGATATGAAGAAAAACCAGCAAAAAGGCAAAGGTCTTGTCGCTGAGGAAGTTGACTGGGATGCTGAAGATGACTGGGCCAAGACCTCTGAAGAGTCTGGTTCAGATGAAGAAGATCTTGCCTTCCTCTGTCTGATGGCAAGAATTGAAGACGCTGAAGAAGTCACTGAGACTTCTTCCTCTGAGTCTCCTTCTACTCAAGTAACTATTCCCTCTATCTCTTCACCTTCTGAAAGTGATAACTTATCAGCTCTCGATGCTATGACTGTTGATTTCTATGATGCTTTAAATGGAAAAATTAAGGCCGAGAGAATTAACACTGACTTATCTGAACAATTAAAAAATTGCCATATAAGAATCAAAGAACTTTCCAAAATTGAGGAATCTCTCAAAGACCAAGTTTTTGCAAATCAAACCATAAGCATCGAGAAACAACAAGCTATCGCTGATAGGGAAAAGGCTATCGCTGATCTCAAGTCTGAAAAGGTAACCATCGAAGGATGGTGTAAGGCTTCTGATAAAGTCAATGAGATCATCAATGCTCAAATACCTATGAAAGTAAGAAGTGGGTTAGGCTATAACCCTGAAAAGGAAGAATCAGAGAATGATTGTTCCATGCTAAAATTCGGAATGTTTGTCTCTTCTATCCCTGATCCCTCCTCTTCAACTTCGTCTTCCTCCTCTTCTAAAGAGAAGCGTTCCATTCTTAATCCTAAGAAAGTGATCAAGAACGAGTTTCTTAATCAAGTTCCTAAGAATAAGAAAACTCAGGATAAGAACAAGAAATCCTCAGAGAATGGTTCTAAAACTGGGAAGAAGGTCCCTGACTTTTCTCAGAGACCAACCCCCAGAATTAAAATCGATCTCACTCCTACTCCTGAAAAGGTTGTAATACCTCCAAGGACCATGGATAAAGGAATTTTTGGACCAATCCCTGAGAAATTTCCTGCTCCCTCTCTGATTTCCAAACCCTTTAAATATAGGAAATGCTATCACTGTGGTAAAACTACCCACATTGCAAGCAAATGTCCTAATGCTACTAGAGTTGATAAACTAGCTCATGGAAAGAAAGTAGCTAAAGCTGATAAATCAGCAAGAGTGAAATCCACCAAGGTTGCAAAACCATCAAAGGTGAAGATATCCACTGAAGAGAGTTCTTCAGCTAGTAGCTCCTCCGCCAATCCTCTATCTAACCAAGCAGGACCCATAGTAGTATGGGTACCTTTAAACAATTAATCTTTTGTTGTATGCAGAGTGCCAAAGGTATCTGGTATCTTGATAGCGGATGCTCAAGGCACATGACAGGCAGAAAATCTCTGCTCTCTGATTACAAAGAAGAAGCTGGTCCATCAGTGACCTTTGGTGGAAATGGCAAAGGATACACTAAAGGTTATGGAATTCTGTCCAACGGAGCCACATCATTTTCTCGTGTTGCTTACGTTGAGGGACTAAAGCACAATCTCTTAAGCGTTAGTCAGTTATGTGACAAAGACTTCAAAGTTCTATTCTTGAAGAATAGATGTGTTGTCACTGACGGAAATGATAAGCTTGCCCTTACAGGCAAAAGAGTGGAAAATCTATATGTCATAAATATGAATAGTTCTCACTCTGATAACATGTGCTTTATCTCTAAAGCATCCACTGACATAAACTGGTTATGGCATAAAAGACTCTCTCATCTCAACTTTAAGACAATAAATGAATTGTCTCAAAAAGACTTAGTCAGAGACCTCCCAAATCATACCTTTACAAAGGAATCTCTTTGTTCAGCGTGTGAGAAGGGAAAGTTGACAAAAGCCTCATTCAGGTCAAAGCAAGTTTCTTCAGTGACCACTCCTCTTCAATTACTTCACATGGATCTATTCGGACCTGTCAATGTCCAATCGATCTCTGGGAAGAAATACACTTTAGTGATTGTTGATGAATACTCCAGATACACATGGATGTTCTTCCTTCGATCCAAAAGTGATACCCCTGAAATGATAATCTCTTTTATCAAAAAGATGGAAGTTTTGAACAATCTAATTGTTCGTTCCATAAGAAGTGATCATGGCACTGAATTCAAAAACAGTACTCTGGATAATTTCTTAGAAGAAAGAGGCATCTCTCACAACTTCTCCTCAGTAAGAACTCCTCAGCAAAATGGTGTTGCTGAAAGAAGAAATCGTACTATCATTGAAGCGGCTCGCTCAATTCTCAGTGAATCGCATCTTCCAACTCAGTTCTGGGCTGAAGCAGTTAATACAGCATGCTTCACTCAAAATCGATCCCTGATAGTTAAACGATTTAAGAAGACTTCCTATGAATTATTTCATGGGAGAAGACCTACTCTGAAATATTTCTACATTTTTGGATGTAGATGTTACATTCTGAATGACAGAGATCATTTAGGTAAATTTGATCCAAAAGCTGACGATGGTATATTTCTTGGATACTCCTCTATATCCAAATCCTTCAGAGTCTTCAATAAAAGAAGACAACATGTTGAAGAATCCATGCATGTTAACTTTGATGAATCTCGTCCCATTCATACTTCTCACTCTCATGATGATGATGATGAAGAGTTGAATGCTTGGATCAAACTCCAGCTGAAGCAAGTGATGATGAAATCCCTGTAAACCCAACAAGTAATAATCATCCATCTTCAGGGATGAATGTTACTCCTCTAAATCAGATTCCTGTTGCTGATTCCTCTCTTGGAAATTCCTCTGTGAACAACCGAACAACATCTGAAAATCAATCCCCTGAATTGATTCTAAATGAGGTACCTGTTGCTGAAACAAGTCCAATTCCAGAATCTGAAGAACAGGTCGCTGAATCTACTGTTGATCTCTCTCCTTAACCTCCAGCTCAGCGATGGACTGCAAATCATCCAATAAATCAAATTATCGGTGATCCCACTGCAGGTATCAAAACACGTAGAGGTACAGGTAATATCTGTCTTTATGTTAACTTCATATCTCTCTCTGAACCTAAGAAGATAGATCAAGCTATCTCTGATCCTAGCTGGGTTTCAGCTATGCAAGAAGAACTTACTGAATTTCGTAGAAATAAAGTTTGGAATCTTGTTCCTAGACCCTCTGGTAAAACTGTCATAGGAACCAAATGGATTTTCAGAAATAAGCTAGATGAAAACGGGACTATAATTCGCAATAAGGCTAGACTTGTTGCTCAAGGTTATAGACAGGAAGAAGGAATTGACTATGATGAAACCTTCGCACCTGTTGCTCGTTTAGAAGCCATAAGACTCTTTTTAGCTTATGCTGCCCATAAAGACTTCAAAGTATTTCAAATAGACGTTAAAAGTGCTTTTCTAAATGGAAAACTCAGCGAGGAAGTTTATGTTGAACAACCCCCTGGTTTCTCAGACCCTAACCATCCTGGTTATGTTTTTAAACTTGAAAAAGCTCTTTACGAGTTAAAAGAAGCTCCTAGAGCTTGGTATGATACCCTTTCTAAATTCCTTCTTAAAGAAAAAAAATTTCGTGGAAAAATTGACCAAACTCTATTTTTAAGAAAATACAAAGGTCATACTATTCTCGCTCAGATATATGTTGATGATATTATCTATGGTTCCACAAGACCCAAACTTTGCACTCGTTTCGCTGCAAGAATGCAAAAACAATATACAATGAGTATGATGGGTGAACTAACATATTTTCTAGGCTTGCAGATTAAGCAATCTGACAAAGTAATTTTTATCTATCAAAGCAAATATGTTAAAGACATGCTGAATAAATTCGATATGAATCAATGCTCAGCGATGAAGACTCCTATGGCGCCTCCTCTGACATTAAACAAGGATCCCAATGGGAAACCAGTAAATGTCACTGCCTATCGAGGAATGATTGGGTCTCTGCTATATCTTACAGCGAGTAGACCAGACATCATGTACGCTACCTGTCTCTGTGCTCGGTACCAAGCTGAACCGAAGGAATCCCATCTAATCGCTGTCAAGCGAATCTTCAGATATCTGAAAGGAACTCCAAATCTTGGTCTCTAGTATCCTAAAGGCTTAGGATTTGATCTTATTGGTTACTCTGACAGTGATTTTGCAGGTTGTAAGATAGACAGAAAGAGCACTACTGGTGGGTGTCAGCTACTAGGTGGAAAGTTAATAAGTTGGACAAGTAAAAAGCAAAACTCAGTGTCCACTTCCATCGCTGAAGCTGAGTATGTAGCCGCTGGTAGTTGTTGTGCTCAAATCCTTTGGATGAGAAATCAACTAAGAGACTACAATCTCAAGCTCTCTAAGATTCCTATCTATTGTGATAGCACAAGTGCTATTGCAATTGCCAACAACCCTGTACTTCACTCCAAAACCAAGCACATTGAGATCCGATATCACTTTATCAGAGATCATGTGATGAATGGTGAAGTTGAGCTCCATTTTGTTCCCACTGAATATCAGCTCGCTGATCTTTTCACCAAGCCTCTTGATGAAACTAGATTCAATCTACTCATCAGCGAACTTGGTATGTTGAACGCTGAATAACTTATTAATCAGTGACCAACATAGGATTACAAATAAAGCTTTCGAACTTTCCATTCTCTGAACTCTGATTCAGCGATATCTAGGCCATATCCTTAGGTATTATATTATAATCTTTAACACTCTTTGATATCTTCTCTCATCAAAGAATGTCTCTCTTAAAATTAAAACTCATCATTGAAAATCCTTTATTATTAGTGATGAAGATTTTTCTAAAATTATTAATGATATACCTTCCTTATGGATAATTATCATTATAATCTTTTAAAAATATAAAGAAAAGGACACGTCAGACCTTTTTCTGACACACGACGGACCGCGACGTTTCCATTCCAACTCCTTTCTTGGAATGTGCGCCAGGTCATCATTTCTTTTTCAAAAATCTAAAACCGTCGTTTAGCACTCCTTTCTTTCTCTCTCCTCTTGCTATTTAAGCATTCGATTTGCCTTACTTTGCTCCTTTCGCTTTCATAACTATTCTCAAGGCAAAAGAAATTCTTCGAATCTTCAAAGTCTTTCAAGAACACCAAGAACACGCTTGTGTGTGTTTTTCTCCTAAGAACTCAACTAAGGTTTGATCTAAACCTTATATTATGACTAGAAACATCTTGTTTCACCTTTCTTCTCCTTAACACTCTAAAGTTAAAAATAAAGATAATCTGGATCAAAATTTAAAAAGTTTTTTTTCTATAAAAACCCTGTTCTAAGTTCTTTCCTTAGGACAGAAGATTTTTTAAAAAGTTTAATCCATTTATCTTGGCTTTTTATTATTGTTTATAACAAACATTTTGATATTGTTCATCAAAATATTTGTTTTCTTTGATCTTACCTTTGGTATTCTTTATACCAAACTCTGGTTTATACATTTATGTATAAAACCATGATTTACCTCTTTGGTGTTCCTATCTTTCCCACAGCAATGGCATCTGCAAGTAAAACTGCTGCAACATCCTCTACTGCTGAAGACACGACTCTGGTCGCTGCACCAACTTGTCACTTCCCTCTGGAAAGAGCAATCTTCAAGACCTGCAACTACATTGCCTTGGTGGACATCCCTGCAGATCGCCCTCAATTCGCTGAAGGAGCTACCTTCATCAAGGCCTGCCCTCTGATGTATGCATTCGTCCACAACCCGGTGGGCATCTCCTCTCATCTCCAAGCTCTCTGGTACACAGCTCACTGTACCACGCAGACGACTGACAAGGGCACTGTGCTCCCTGCCATTGGGTTCAAGATTCCAGATCTTGGATTTTTCTCTTTCACCGCTGGGTTCATCAGGAAGGCTCTTCGTCTCCCTCTACGAGCTAAGAATCAGCAATGGGGCGCTGAACCTACCAAAATGCAAATCGATGCATTTTTGGATTCAATCAGCTATGTTTGGGAGAACCCCTCTCTGAAGACACTGGGTTCAAAGCTCGAGAAGAAAAGACTGTCTGCTCGTTGGCAGTATATCTTCAATCAGGTGATTCGATACCTTGGGTCGAAGATAGGCTCGCATGATCAAGCGAGCAAACACTTTCAAGACTTGGCATTTTCTCTCTGCACAGGCCACAACCTCAACTACGCTGACTACATCTTCAGTGACATGGTCAGTCGTATCAACGCCGCCACCAGACATCCCGTCATCCCCTACCCTCGCTTCTTTGCAACTATTATGGAAGTTGCCTTCGGAGAAGAATACCCGAAGGTCGGCGATCATTCCTTCTCTGTCGTAGGGAAGAAATCCCTGGACATTGAGGAACGTCCAGGTGATGCTCCTTTCACTCCTTACATGCTGCAAGTGATCGGAGCTCCTCTTCTAGTGTCCACCTCGCTGTCCAGCCCAACAGCGAGCAACCCAGACACTGTTGCCACTGTTAAGAGGAAGCAACCAACCGATGGTCATAAGAAGACCATCGCAACCAAACTCAAGAAGCCAAAGAAGCTGGTCTCTCAAAAGACCACCCTCTCTGATTTCGGTGTTCTACCAATACCAACTGCAGCCACAACCACTTCAACGGTCTTTACATCCGTTGTCGCTTCATCAGCACTACCTCCATCTTCAGGGACTCCGGTCATTGAGGGTGTAATAGCTAGCTCTGCTGAAGCTGGATCAGGTACTACTTCCACAGCCTTCCATTATACTTCTATCTCCTCTTCTTTGGTCCTCACCTCAGCAAATGACTCAGCGATAGTTGTCCCTATCTCTGATAATGCTGAAATGCATGCAGTCCAAACCTCATTATTGTTTAGGAAATCTGAGTTTTGGAAGGCCAAATTTAAAGGACCTCAAAGTCTCTCTCTCAGAGACTCTAAGACACTGGTCAGTGATCCTCAAGACACTGCCTTTGCAACTGTAGTCCCTAAGAGTAATCCTCATGATATTCTCAGGGAGAAATATAAAACTTTTCATCCATCTTCTAATTCGGATGTGTTTTTGGCATCTTTTTCTATGTCATCATCAGGTATCGGTTCCATTCCTACTTCAGCGACGACAACCACCACCACCAGCGCTCCTCCCATCAGCAAGGAGAAGGGAAAATCTCCTCAGGGCCATCCCACTACTGCAAAGCTCAGGGAGATTAAGCAAGAGATGGCTGCTCCCAAGCTTCCTACGGTCATCGACCTGCCTCCTATTGTCCTTCCCAGCCCCACATTCCCTGCTATTGACTATCTGGTCAAAGAATATGCTCTCACAAGGGCTAGGGTGGAAAATCTTCAGACATCTGCGGAGCTGATCTTCAGACGGATCATTGGTACTCCATCGATCAAGACCAACATCAGCAGTCTGATTTCTGATGTTTACTCCCTGAAGGAAGACAACAGGGCCCTTCATCAGACCCTGACCAGCCTGGAGCAGAAGGTCGATGCTCAAGCAACCGTCCTTGAGTCTATTCAAAAGACTCAGTCCAATATGATGCAGATGCTTACCAAGCTCTCTGAGGCAAGTTCCTCTTCTTTCAACGCTGCTGATCGGATCGTGCTTCTAGGAAATGAGGAGAAGCTGAAGGACGTTCAGACAAACGTTCGCACTCTGATGGTGCATTGTCTACCTCCTGATAACATTGAGGGGGAGAGATGTGCCAAAGAGTTCGCTGATGAGCTAATCTCTGAACATAATAAGAGGTTCCCTGAAGAGAGAATCTCTCCTTACATTCAGCGGCCTGAAGGTGAGGCTGCTGATGAAGATGATGAAGAAGAAGATGAGGATGATGAAGAAGATGATGAAGAACCTATCCCTCACTATGGGGGGATGGATGATGATGAAGATGATGACGACATTGGAAGTGCACTAGAGCACTTCAGACTGTCAAGACCTAGTGTCGCTCATCAAGAGCCCTTGGGGGACGGACCGCAACCTTCTCAGGAACAATCCGGTCCCTCAGGCAAAGGAAAGGAAGTGGTAGATCTGGATGCCACTATCCCTATATCTGAGGGGGAGACCACAACTAAGGTATCTCTTCCTCTTATCCCTTTCGCTGCACCTCTCCCTGAAACTCCCATAATCTTCTCTTCATCCACAAAAACTCCCTCTGACAATACTTTTTCCTCCTCTCCTTCCCTCAGTGATCCCCGTCCCCCAAAGGACTCAACTTCAAGGAGGGAACCTTCCTCTGAAGAGCAGTTTATGTACATAATTGAAACTGACTCAGAAGAAGAAGAAGACCTCATTCCCAGGCGTCGCGTTCAAAAGCCGATTATAAGAGAGCCTGAAGAAGAAGAAAGGCGAATAAAGTTCCTTAGGGAATTCGAATCAAGAAGAATAAGGGTGCCTGAAGCTGAACCCATTGAAGCCGTACCAATAAGGATGGTAGATGAATTCTACTTTCTGTCAAGAGAAGAGAGAGAACAAGCATTAGAAGCACAAAGAATCAGGGACGAGGAAATCAAGCAAACTGAGAATGATCTTGCCTTAGCAAGAAAGTTACTCAGAGAAGACTCTGCGAAAGATAAAGCGGCTCAAGAACAATTAAAAAAGAGTGAAAGGGTCGCTGAAGCTCTCGTTCAGAGAAAACTAGCACAAGAGCACACAAACGTAGATCCAATTCTCGCTCAACAGAAGATCCTAAGTGCACTGACCTCTGAAGCCACTAAGCAGAAAGACAAAGAACTTGATTGGTGCACCGACAGGCTGAAATTTCGAAGATCTGAAGCCAAAATCATTCATGCAACTATCCAAGGGCGACACTCCAACATAGGTGGTCCAAAGGTATATGTAAGAATGACAAGGACGAATAGGACAGAGAGAGAAGAAGCCAAATTCTTAGGAATTTATGGATACACTGAATGGCTAGAAATCAGAGACGCCACTCAGGGTTCTAAATCCAAGTTCAAGGACGTGGTGGACAGTGTGCTGAATCAGTTGCTGCAAAGAATGTCACAACATGTGCAAGTTCCCCCTCTCCCTGAATCTTCCAAAAAGAAAAGATCAAACGTTGAAGGAAGTTCAAGTGCCAAAAATGAGCATGAAACTAAGTTTGATTATCAAAGCATTCTTGGTCATCTTGAGCTCCCTGATATATCAATGCTTTGTACCTCTCTCCCTCAAGACCGAAGATATGAAGAAGACGAAATCATCTCACTGCCTGAACCTGGTATGATATTCTTGGATAATGAAGGATTCTTAGGACTCTTCAGAAACCAAGAAATTCATAAGGCCCCATCCTCTCTCATAAAGATTATGCTTTGGCGCTGCTGGTCAGATACTCCTCTGATGAATCGACAGAAGACGCTTTATGAGAATGAGCTACAAAGAAGAAATGAGAATATCTCTGACTAGTCATAGTTTTCTCCTTCCTTTGTAATATTTCTTCAGTGTACAAGTACTTTACCTTTATAATTGTGATTTCATTTCGCTGTAATTCTTCAGATTATAATTAATGAAATTCAAAGTACTTTACTCCATCCTAGTACTGAAAAGATCCCTGAAAATAGTAAAAGGGACAATGAACATAAGAGTTCTATTTTCGTTACACTATCTTTTACTCACTGATCTTTAACTCTGAAAATTCAATCAGTGAATGTACTTTAAGCTATCTACTTGTAAAAAAATTGTGCTTTCATTTCCTTAAAAATGAAACTCAATTCAGATAATAGACTAGCTGAAAAAGACTTTACAGATTAGCACTTAGAAAATTTTTCTTTAATATTTCCTAAGTCCTTTACTAGTCTCTTAAAGCAATTTTCCTATGTTGCTTAATCATAATCAAATAGGGGGAGATTGTTGATCATAACTCCTCTTAGTGATTTGAATATGATTCCTTTACTATACTTAGTGAAATTCCATAGTTAGGCTTCTGTTCAAGTTCAACGATAGCACACGCTGATTGCTATCAGCGATCGCTGAAGGTCAAGGAACTACAAGCTTATCACTGAAGACCTGAAGATCAGTTATCACACCAGAAGACCATTCAGCGACAATCGAAGACTCTAGCTGAAGAAAGAGATAATCAGCTAAGTGAACTGAAGCGGTTCAGCGATAGCAGTGATTGTCTACTCAAAGTGTGAAGTCTTGTGAAGCCTCAGCGACACTGAAGATTCATCCTTGAAGATTCAGTATCAGCGATCAAATGAAGCTTCCTTTGCAAGATTAAAGATTGATCTTATCCTCGATGCACAAAAGTCAAACCTAGAACCATGTTAGAAAAAGGACGTACGACTTGCCTGTTATGTCCCCATCATATCTGATATGGTACTGTTCATATTTGGCCAAAAGCATGGTTGTCTTATTAACAAGGACAAGCTTCCTATCCGAGCTTGACACGTGGCATATACCTTTTGTCTTGTTTCAAAGACAAACGGGTATAAATAAGATGAAGATATCTTCTTCATCTTAATGCATGCTTTTGTCTAACTTATACCCTCTTTATTCTTTCTTTCATCTTCTTGTGCATCATACTTCGTGTTTCTCAGTTACAATAGAATAGGTTTTAAACTTAATCTAATTCCGCTTGTAACTGTAAATTTGTTTATTTTAATAAACTAATTTAAACACCAAAAATCCGTGTGTTTGTATTCAATCCCCCCCCCCCTTCTACAAACTGTTCTCTCTTGATTGAACTCGTGTAGACCCTTATTGGGACCAACAATGTTGCTGACAGAGGTCTTGATCCCTGGAGTTCCAACCACGGTCCGGAAGATGAACTCAACAGACCTCTGCAAATGCTCAACCTTAGCCCTGGTGTGAGCACATTCCTTAACTAAAAAGTCAATTGCAGGGAATGTTCGGCTAGGAAGAACAATGGGGGGAAGTTCAGCTGGGAAGGAAGGAAGCTTGGGAGCAGCCTTCTCTGTCTTGACCTCCATGAGCTTGGCAGAGGACCTTGGTTGCTGAGGAGATTTCCCTTTGTCCTTGCTGAGAGGAGGAGCAGCAGCCTTGGTGGTAGTTGTTGTTGTTGCTGAGGTGAAGAGAGGAGGGGCACCTGTTGATAACATAGATAGAGCAGCCAAAAAGAGCTCTGGGTTAGATGACGGATGAGAAGGCATTTTATAACCCTTGAGAGCATCATGAGGATTACTCTCAGGGGCCACTGGTGCAGAGGTAGTGTCATGAGGATCACAAGCCAGTGTCTTAGAATGCTTGTGAGAGACATTCTGAGGTCCTGTGTTACTGGCTTTCCAAAACTCAGAGTGCCTAAACAACACTGAGGTTAGACAGCGTGCATTTCAGCATCATCATAGATAGGGACAACTATCTCTGAATCATATGTTGATGTGAGGACCAAAGAAGAGGGGATAGAAGAAGAGTAGAAGGCTGTGAAAGTATTACCTAAGACAGCTTCAGCGGAGCTGACTAATACGCTTTCAGTGACCGTGGTCGCTGAAGGCGGTGGTAGTGCTGAAGAAGCAACAACGAAAGAGAAAACCGTTGAAGTAGTTGGGGTAGTTGATGGTGTTGGTAGTACACCAGAATGAGAGTGAGTGGTCTGTTGAGAGACCACCACCCTTGGCTTCTTTAGCTTGGTTGCGATGGTCTTTTTGTGACCATCAGTTGGTATTTTCCTCTTGGGGGCCGAAGTGTCAGGGATACTCACTGATGGGTTTTTCGGTGAGCTGGACATGGAAGCAGGAGCTCCAATGATCGTCAGCATGTATGGTGTAAAGGGAGCATCACCTGGACGTTCCTCAATGTCCACCATAGAGAAAGAGTGGTTGGCCGTCTTGGGGTACTCATCCCCGAAAGCATGTTCCATGATTGTTGCGAAGAATCTGGGGTAGGGGATGACAGAGTGCCAGTTTACAGCTTTCACCCTGTTATACATATCACTGAATATGTAATAAGCGAAATTTAGCTTGTAGCCCGTGCAGAGAGCGAAGCCCATGTCTTGAAAATGTTTACTAGCTTGATCATGTGAGCCAGTCTTGGAGCCCAGGCACTGAATGACCTGGGTGAAGATATACTGCCAGCGAGCAGGTAACCGCTTCTTTTCCAGCTTGGATCCCACGGTGTTCAGAGAGGCGTTTTCCCATGCGTAGCCAATTGAGTCGAGGAATGAGTCTATCTGCTGCTTTGTAGGTTCAGCGACCCACCTCTCATTCTTGCCACGAGCAGGGAGGCGAAGAGCCTGCCTCAAGAAACCAGAGGTGAAGGCGAAGTGGCCGAGAGTGGGAATGGTGAAGCCAATAGCAGGGAGTTCTTTGCCCTTGTCAGTTGTGCAGGTGGTACAATGAGCCGTGTACCATAGGGCCTGAAGATGAGAGGAGATTCCAATTGGATTATGCACGAATGTATACATCAGTGGGCACGCCTTGATGAATCTTGCGCCTTCAGCGAATTGTGGACGTTCAGCAGGGATGTCCACGAGTGCAAGGCAGTTGCAGGATTTGAACGTGACTTGTTCCAGAGGGAAGTGGCACACCGCAGCAGCAACCAGCGTGTCAGAGACGAGAGTGGTTTCAACAAGCTTGCTTGAAGAGGCCATTGTTGTAGCATAGATAGGAACACCAAATAGAAAAATCATGGTTTAATACAAAATGTATAAACTAGATTTTGGTATAAAGAATACCAAATGTAAGGAAAAGAAACAAGTGTTTCGATGAACAAGATCAAAATACTTGTGATAGAAAAGCAAATAAAAAAAATAAAAATACCAAATGTGTTTTAAAAAGTTTGGTATATTTAAAAAATTTAGGTATAGAATAAAAGATGGATTAAAAAAAATCATCTGTTCTTAAGGAAAAGACTTAGAACAGGGTTTTGAATGGTTTTGAAGTTTAATCCAGATTTTAATTTTATTTACCCTAGATTTTTGTTTTGATTTTAAGAAAAGAAAAGAGAAAAGAAACAAGATGTTTCCTGATTAAAGTGTAAGGTTTAGATCAAACCTTAGTGGAGTTCGAGAAGAAAAACGCACAAGTGCGTGTTCTTGGTGTTCTTGAGGAAACTTTAAGAAGCTTAGTGAATTCTTGCCTTTTGGAAACGTTGAGAGCGTAAAGAGAGAAATGAGGCAAGGATTTGCTTAAATGGCATGAGGAGAGAGAAACGGATAGCTAAACGACGGTTTTAGCTTTTTGAAAAAGAAATGATGACATGGCGCACATCCCTAGAAAGGAATTGGAAGGGAAACGTCATGGTCCGTCTTGTGTCAGAAAAGGTCTGACGTGTCTTTTTCTTATTTATAAAAATATAATGATAATTATCTATTTGGAAAGATTAATCATTATCTTTTAAAATATTCATCAAAAACAATAAAAGATTGTCAGTGATGAGTTTTATGTTTTCAGATTCATTCCCTGATTAAAGAAACATCAGGGAGTGGAAAGGTTTTTAGAAGATAATACCTGAGTGGGATAGGAGAGATATTGTTGAATCAGAGTTCAGTAAATGGTAATAGAGGACTTTATTTGTATCACTGTTTGTTATTCGTTGAGTAAGAATTATTCAGCGTTCAACATACCAAGTTCGCTGATGAGTAGATTGAATATAGTTTCATCAAGAGGCTTAGTGAAAAGATCAGCGAGCTGATATTCAGTGGGTACAAAATGAAGTTCAATTTCACCATTCATAATATGATCTCTGATAAAGTGATATCGAATCTCAATGTGCTTGGTTTTCGAGTGAAGTACAGGGTTGTTGGCAATTGCAATAGCACTAGTACTATCACAATAAATAGGGATCTTGGAGAGCATGAGATCATAGTCTCTGAGTTGATTTCTCATCCAAAGGATTTGAGCACAACAACTTCCAGCGGCTACGTATTCAGCTTTAGCGGTGGAGGTGGACACAGAATTTTGCTTTTTACTTGTCCAACTAATTAACTTACCACCTAGTAGCTGACACCCACCAGTGGTGCTCTTTCGATCTATCTTGCAACCTGCAAAATCACTATCAGAGTAACCAATTAGATCGAACCCTGAGCCTTTGGGATACCAAAGACCCAGATTAGGAGTTCCTTTCAGGTATCTGAAGATACGCTTTACAGCGATGAGATGAGATTCCTTCGGTTCAGCTTGATACCGAGCACAAAGACATCTAGAATACATGATATCATGTCTACTCGCTGTAAGGAGACCCAATCATCCCTCGATAGGCGGTGACATTTACAGGTTTCCAATTAGGGTCCTTATTCAGAGTCAGAGGAGGGGCCATAGGAGTCTTCATCGTTGAGCATTGATTCATATCAAACTTGTTTAGCATATCTTTAACGTAATTACTTTGACAAATAAAGATTCCTTTGTCAAATTGTATTATCTGCAAACCTAGAAAATACGTTAGTTCACCCATCATACTCATTTTATATTGCTTTTGCATTCTTGCAGTGAAGCGAGTACATAATTTGGGTCTTGTGGAACCAAAGATAATGTCATCGACATATATTTGAGCGAGTATAGTATGACCTTTATATTTTCTTAAAAAGAGAGTTTGGTCAATTTTTCCACGAATGAATTTTTCTTTAAGAAGAAATTTAGAAAGAGTATCATACCAAGCTCTAGGAGCTTGTTTTAACCCGTAAAGAGCTTTTTCAAGTTTGAAAACATAACCAGGATGGTTGGGGTCTGAGAAACCAAGGGGTTGTTCAACATAAACTTCCTCGCTGAGTTTCCTATTTAGAAAAGCACTTTTAACATCCATTTGAAAAACTTTGAAGTCTTTATGGGCAACATAAGCTAAGAAAAGTTTTATAGCTTCTAAACGAGCTACAGGTGCAAAGGTTTCATCGTAATCAATACCTTCTTCCTGTATGTATCCTTGAGCGACAAGTCTAGCCTTATTGCGAATAACAGTCCCGTTTTCATCTAGCTTATTTCTAAATACCCATTTGGTTCCAATCACTGTTTTACCAGAGGGTCTAGGAACAAGATTCCAAACTTTGTTTCTACGAAACTCAGTTAGTTCTTCTTGCATAGCTGAAATCCAGCTAGGATCAGAGATAGCTTGATCTATCTTTTTAGGTTCAGAGAGAGAGATGAAATTAACATAGAGACATATATTACCTGTACCTCTACGCGTTTTGATACCTGCATTAGGATCACCAATAATCTGATTTATTGGATGATTCGCAGTCCATCGTGGAGCTGGTGGTTGAGGAGAGAGATCAACCGCAGATTCAGCGAATTGTTCTTCTACTTCAGGGACAATACTTGTTGTTTCAGCAACAGGTACTTCATCGTTTAAAATCAATTGAGGAGACTCAGGGGTTTGATTTGCAGAGGATGAAGCTTGAATATTCACTGAGGAATTTCCAGAAGATGCGTCAGAAGGAGGAATCTGATTGAGAGGAGTAACACTGATCCCTGAAGATGGATCACTGTTAGTAGGTATTACAGGGATTTCATCATCACTTAATTCAGCATGAGGTTGATTGTTGAAATAAGTTTCGGGTTCCCCATAGTGAGACTTCATCCAAGCATTCAATTCTTCATCTTCTTCAGGGATAGGAGAAGTGGGGGTAGAACGAGATTCATCAAAATTGACATGCATAGATTCTTCAACATGTTGTCTTCATTTGTTGAAGATTCTGAAAGACTTAGATATAGAGGAATACCCAAGAAAAATTCCTTCATCAGCTTTTGGATCGAACTTTCCCAAATGATCTCTGTCATTCAGAATGTAGCATTTGCATCCAAAAATGTGAAGATACTTCAGATTAGGTCTTCTTCCATGAAATAATTCATAATAGGTTTTCTTGAATCGCTTCACAATCAGAGATCGATTCTGAGTAAAGCATGCTGTATTTACTACTTCGGCCCAAAACTGAGTTGGAAAACGTGGTTCGCTGAGCATTGAGGAGTTCTCACTGAAGAGAAGTTGTGAGAGATGCCTTTTTCGTCAAAGAAATGTATCAGAGTACTGTTCTTGAATTCAGTACCATGATCACTTCTCATGGAACGAACAATCAGATTGTTCAGAACTTCCATCCTTTTGATAAAAGAGATTATCATATCAGGGGTGTCACTTTTGGATCGAAGAAAAAATACCCATGTTTATCTGGAATATTCATCAACAATCACAAGAGTGTATTTCTTTCCAGATATAGATTGGACATTGACAGGTCCAAAGAGGTTCATATGGAGTAGTTGAAGAGGTGAGGTTACTGAAGAAACTTGTTTAGATCTGAAAGATGCTTTTGTCAGCTTTCCCTTTTCACACGCTGAGCAAAGAGATTCCTTTGCAAAGCTATGATTTGGGAGATCTCTGACGAGTTCCTTTTGAGACAGTTCATTAATTGTCTTAAAGTTGAGATGAGAGAGTCTTTTATGCCAACCAATTTACATCAAAGGATGCTTTAGAGATAAAGCACACGTTCTCAGAGTGAGAACTATTCATATTGATTACGTATACATTTTCAACTCTTTTGCCTGTTAAGGCAAGCTTATCATTGCAGTCAATGACAACACATCTATTCCTTAGGAATAGAACTTTGAAATCTTTTTCACATAGCTGACTAACGCTTAAGACATTGTGCTTTAGTCCTTCAACGTAGGCAACTTGACTAAATGAGGTGGCTCTGTTGGACAAGATTCCATAGCCTTTAGTGTATCCTTTGCCATTTCCACCAAAGGTCACTGATGGACCAGCTTCTTCGTTGTAGTCAGAGAGCAGAGATTTTCTGCCAGTCATGTGCCTTGAGCATCCGCTATCGAAATACCAGATACCTTTAGCACTCTGCATTCAACTATGGGTCCTGGTTTGTTAGTGGAAGGAGTGACGGAAGAGCTACTTGCTGAAGAACTTTCTTCAGTGGATATCTTCACCTTTGTTGGTTTTGCAACCTTGGTGGATCTCACTCTTGCTGATTTATCAGCTTGAGCTACTTTCTTTCCATGAGCTAGTTTATCAGCTTTAGTAGCATTAGGACACTTACTTGCAATGTGGGTAGTTTCACCACAGTGATAGCACTTCTATATTTGTAAGGTTTGGAATTTAAAGACTTCAGAGAGATAGAAGGGATTTTTTCAGGAATAGGACCAAGAATTCTTTTATCCATTGTTCTTGGAGGTATAACAACCTTTTCAGGAACAGAAGTGAGATCAATCTTAATTCTGGGGGTTGATCTCTGAGAGAATTCAGAGATCTTTCTCTCAGGTTTAGGATTGCTCTCTGAGGAGGTAGAGGATTTCTTGTTCTTCTGAACATTTCTATTTCTAGGAACCTGGTCAAGAATCTTGTTTTTGACCACTTTCTTAAAGTTGAAAGATTTTAACACCGGAGTCTTCTCATTAGATTGAGGTCTCTGAGACGAAGAGGAGGGATCAGGGATAGAGGAGACAAACATTCCAAATTTAAGCATGGATCGGTCTTTCTCTGATTCTTCCTTTTCGAGGTTAAAGCCTAACCCACTTCTTACTTTCATAGGGATCTGGGCATTGATGATCTCATTTACCTTGTCAGAGGCTTTGCACCATCTTTCGATGGTAGCCTTTTCAGATTTGAGATCAGCGATGGTCTTTTCTCTTTCAGCGATAGCTTGCTGCTTCTCGATGCTAATTTTTTGATTTACAAAGACTTGGTCCTTTAAGGTTTCCTCAATCTTTGAAAGTTCTTTGATTTTTAGATGACAATTTTTTAATTGTTTAGATAAATCAGTGTTAATTTTCTCAGCTTTGATTTTTCCATTTAAAGCATTGTAAAAATCAACAATCATAGCATCAAGCGCAGATAAGTTATCGTTTTCAGATATTAAGGAGATAGAAGGAATGGATACCTGAGCAGAAGGGGACTCAGAGGAAGAAGTTTCAGATACCTCTTCAGCGTCTTCTATTCTTGCCATCAGACATAAGAAGGCAAGATCTTCTTCATCTGTGCCTGACTCATCAGAGGTTTTAGCCCAGTCACCTTCATCATCCCAATCAACTTCTTCAGCTACAAGACCTTTGCCTTTTTGCTGGTTTTTCTTCAGATATTTGTATTTGTTTTTTAATTTCAAATACTTCTCTTTCTTATCAGAGGTCAGCGAGGTAGTGGGGGCTGCAACTTTCTTGGATCTACATTCACTAGCGAAGTGACCCTTTCGCTGACAATTGTAGCATATGGCTGAGGCTTTCTCAGGGGGCATAGTCTTCAATTTATCAGAGTCAGCGAGAGTTGGTGTTCTTCTAAAGTTGCTCTTTCTGGCGAATCTTTTAAAGTTATTAGTTAACAGAGCCAGAGAGTTATCGAACTCAGAGATGTCAGCATCAGTGAGTTGATCTTCTGAATCAGTTTGATCACCTAATTCAGTGATGGAAGTAATTGTAGAGGAGGAAGCATTTTTTAATGGATTTACCTCTGAAGACACGAGTGCCAAAGAAGTACTTTTGGCACCCTTGAGTTCATTGATGAGGTTTTTCCTCAAAACTTGGGATTGCTCTTCATTTAAGAGCATTCCATACAAAGCACTTAAAGAAAGAGTTTCAAGATTTTTTGACAATTTCAGACATATAGTGTACACTGCCCATTGTTCGGGTAGTGCCTCCATGAATTTCAGCGTTGGAATAGTGTCTGTTGACTGTTTTTAAATCAATCAACAAGCAGTTAAAACGCTGGTGAAGTTGAGAAAAAGTTTCACCTTTATGATGCATTAAGCTTTCATACTGTCTTACTAGATTAATACTTCTAGTGATTTGTACCTCAGATATTCCTTCATATTGAATACATAGAGTATCCCACATGGCTTTAGAAGTCCTCATTTTCATTACTGAGTGATAGACTTCATCAGGGAGGGACATTGCTATTATGGATCTGGCTTTTGAGTCAATAGCAATTTCTTTCTTATTTTCTTCAGGCCATCTATTAGGAGTTTTAATGATACTCCTTTCAGGTATGGCTGAAGTAGTAGTGGTGGCAGGAACACCAGCGACAATAGTTGTAGGAACAAATGATCCGTTTTCTATATAGTAAGGGATCTTTGGGTCTGATCCTTCTAGAAACAGAGACATTCTTTCCTTCCACAATGGGAAATTATCATGGCTAAATCTTGGAGGTTTAGCTAAAGATCCATTGTCATTATAGTTTGTATTAGGATTTGACATTTTTAAAATAGTTTTGAAAGAAAATATTTTAAAGATAGAGAACACACTGCTCTGATACCACTTGTTGGTCCCTAAGGAGTCTACAAGAGTTCTTGGATATAGAAACAGTTTGTAGAAGGGGGGGGGGGGTTGAATACAAACACACAGATTTTTGGTTTTTAAATTAGTTTATATGGCATAAAAAAATTTACAGTTACAAGTGGAATTAGAACAAGTTTAAACCTATTCTATTGTAACTAACAAATCACTAGGATTGATGCACAAGAAAGAAGTAAGAAGGAATTGTTGGTTCCAGATTCCTTTAAACCGATTGTTAATTGAGAGTATTGAATCAAAGTGAAATGCGGAAGCAGATCAATTAACAATTTAAATCAATAGAACAGTAAACAGAATGAAGAACAAAGATTATGAAATGATAACTTTGAATCAAAGTAGACAAAATTATGAATTACGCACAGTATTCTTCAAACTGTAAATGTATTGATCAACTCATTTTTTACAAACACAATACAATGCTATTTATACAGATACAAAAATAGAAAGTCAAAGTGCTAGCCAATTACAAAGTGCCATGTGTCTAAAAGGGAGCGTCTAAAATCTGAAGTTAAGTGAACTAGATCTTACGGAGCCTGCTGGTCAAGGTACTGCTGCGGGTCAAGCTGTAGAAGGTATGGGGGAAGAATCCGCCCGAATCGGATTTTTTGAGGAGCAGTAATAGGTAGGGATGAAAGGATTTGAACAAGAATTAGTTATAACAAGAATAGTATGTTGACTTTTGTAGACATCTCTTCTTTGACTCATACTTTAATTTCTAACATTCTCCCCCTAAGTATGAAGTCAAAAAAAAAAAAACTTTCTTCAGAGAGGATCAACAGCAGCAATGATACTTGAAATATTATTGATAAGCTCTCTGTTCTTCTGAAGTCCATCAAGTCTTTTCTCTACTTTCTTTGCAACTTCTGGATTTGTCGTGTCTAAGCCAGCATAGCACTTGATGATGTAGACTACCTCAGAAGAGTATTTGTGAGCTTCTTTGATGCGAAAGAAGCTCTTTCCATTTGGTCTTTTGAAGATGATTCCCTCTTCTGGTTCAGTAAGAAGTCTACCCACTCTGAATTTGCTTATCCCTTCAAGTTCCTCATTTGGTGCAGAGATAGCCAGATTATCCATTTTGAAATTTAAGCCAATCTGGAAGTCGACCTGCCTTTTGTATCTAATGTATGATTTCATACATAGAATAATTCTAGTGTAGGCAACATGGTCTTGTGGATCTTTGCGTTCGAGAAAAGCCGAGTCTTCATAAATTCTTCCGGAAAAATGAGATCGAATTTGGATGGATGGACAACGAGATCATTATCACATATGTAATAACTCTTGTTGTTTGATCCGACTATCTCGTAGATTGTGTACCAAATGGGTGTATCTTGAAACTGCTTATGTTTCATGGCTGTGATCTTTGTAATTGGAGCAGTAGTGAAAACCGTCTTTCTGTCTTGTTTATGAGCCATGAAGTTGTCTTTAACTTCATTGCTTACATTGTATTGGTTTGCGAAGTTAGGCATCATGAGATAAATCTTCTGATCTGTTGGAGCATACATGTGCCTTTTCTCAACTTCAAGTGTTGGAAGTTCAATGTTTCCAACAATGTTTCCAACTTTGGTTAATTTTTCTTCAAATTCTCCTCTTCTGATCTCTTTCTGCTTCTGAGCGGCCTCTGCTCTGACTCTTGCTCTTTCTTCGGCTTCAAAGTTTTGTCTCTGTAGTTCTTCTTTAAGTCTAGCCTTCTCTCTTTCCAGATTCTCTCTTTCAGCCCTCTCTATCTCTATTTGTTCTTCAACAATTAGCCTCTGGCGTATTATCTCTTCTTCTTTTTCTTTTTCAGCTCTGAACACTTCCTCATCCTCCTCTCTGGCCCTTTCTTTTTCAGCTTTAGCTCTTTCCTTTGCAGCTTTAGCTCGTTCTCGTTCTTCGTGAGCTCTGACTATTTCAGCCCTTTCAGCCGGAGAGCTCGGGATTCTGCTTTTTCCCATAAGATCCAGAATGAACTTAGCTAGATCTGGATCTCTGGGTAGAGGCCCAGAATGCGTAGCCAGAGGTGTTGGAGTGAGCGGCACTTGTTTTGAAGAAGAAGGTTGCTGTCATGGTTTTGGAGTTGAAGAGTCAGCAGTGGTCGTGTTTGGTTCTGGTGGTGTTTGTTTGGCTTGCTTAGGCTCAGGACCTTTCTCCCCCTTCTGAGAATCAGGATCCTGATCCTCAGAACGTTTTCTTTTCAGCTCTGCCTTTTTGCAAGCCCTTTCTTCCTTGGCTTTCTTCTTGGCATTAAACGCCTCAGCAATAGAAGAAACCAGAGGCACAAGTTGAGATAGAGTAGATTCGATTGCAGCAAGTTTCTGGTCTGTTGAGGATGTGGAGGGCTTTGAAGAGTACTTTGAAGCGATGGTAGACATTCGCTCAAGAATAATCTTCTGGAAAGAGGCGAGATCAGATTTCTTGACGAGCGTAGACCCAGAGGGATCATCAGAAGTAATGATGGTCTTGACAATCTTCTGTATATCGGCCACCAGAGAGGCGCGTAGTCTACGAGAGGCACGTAGAGATTCTGGAAGTTGAGAGATTGCCTCTGCATTTGCTTGAAGACCACTTTTCAATAGCAAAAGTTGTTCAGCAAAATAGGCCTTCTGATCTTCTTGAGAGGTGCTCATTTGGCGCTGAAGATCTGCTAAGAGAGTTCGACTTTCAATTTTAGATTGAAGGCTCGAAGAAGAGAATTGTTAGTAGTCACGGATAATTTTAGATCTTCCACGGATATTTGAATTTGATCGGCAAATGCCAAGAAACATTTGCATTTGTGACGAAATCGAAGATGTAACCGGTGCATCTCCAACACATGGAGCCCCTTTACCCTCGCGTTCGGAGGGGCCTTCTACACTGTTTTGACGTTGAGTGTAGAAGGACTTCCAACCGATCCTTGAGGTACATTATTCACGAGCTCCTCTTCGGTTGTTATTTGTTTCAACATTATCCTCATCATCGAGAGGATGAGGTGCTGAAGACGATATGCTTACCTTGGTGAAGTGTAAACACTCCGGTAAGAGGTGCATTCCTAGGCCGTAACCCCTCTCGATGGGAATTCATTAGCATCTATCCTAGGAGAGGATGTGAACTCATCCTCTGTGCGTAGTGGTATGTCGATCACGGAGACATGAACATGTGGTGAAGGAAGTGGCGAGTTCTGGGGCGAATGAACTCTTATATTATCATCATCATCCTTTTGAGAGGATGATGAAGTGGAGGTGCTTTCCCCAGATGAATTTGATTCAGAAGAAGAAGAATCCTCTGAACGGCTGGTTTCTTGGTGGTTTGGTAGGGTCATTCTAAGTCAATGAGTGGAGATGTGGTGACATCAACCTCGGAAGTTGTGGTTGCCCTTTGGGGAATAGGAGAGGAACACTCATATGTGTCTCTCGAGGACATCTTCTCGTACCTTCATTTAATAGAAGGTCGGCATGGGTAGAAGCACTCGGATGTTCACTCCTATTTTTCTCAAGCTCATGCTCACCAGACCCCTGACCACCTACACCTGGCTCTAAGTGCTCTGGGGTAGGAATTCTCTGTTCTGAGAAAACCATAGAGCTTCTATAGATTTGGAGATTAGAAGAGCTAGATGGGATTAGGTTTAGCATGTACCTGGATAATTCTGCGGGTGCGGAAGTAGCCGATCTTGTCGATGGTTGATCTATGAGAGCTCATTGATGCAATTTTGCGGAATGGGTGAATCAGGGGAGCTTCGATTGCCCCAATTGCAGGATGAGTGATGAGAGATAGAAATCTGGGGAACATTAGTGCTGGTAGTGGCTTTCCCTGACTCTGATGGATCACCTTAGTGTGCACAGCTGCTTTGATCTCTTGGAAGATGAGACTTGCATAGTCCAAGGGTCGATTGAAGAACATCCCATACATTATAGTCAGAATGTTTCGGCTAGCCTGATCCAGAGAACCTATTTTGCAGGTTAGGCTCTTGTTGAGAATGGAGACGAGTAGATTCCACATTGGGGGCAACTTCTTCCTCTTGAATTCGGACGACCTTGTAAGAGGTTCATTGTAACCCAAGATTGATGAAGGCTAGGAGGGCTTCGTGGAAGGGTTTTCTTCTAGGGCAGGATTGGGAATGGTTTGCCCATCCACTTCGATCACTGAAAGGGGAAGATGGAAATATTTGGCAAGTTTTCTTTTGGTGATGGGGATTTGAACAGCAATTTCCACTTGTTCAGGATGGGTGATAGAACCGGCGAGTGTTTCATCAGTGTTGATGATCATTGTTTGCCACAGTTCTTGGACATAGATTTCAGGGATGTTTGGGTTGGTTAGGGTTAGGGCTCGATTCAACTGGTGTTGTTGTAGAAACTCGATCATGATGCGAAATTCCGGTTGATAAGTGTTAGGGTTGAGCAGTACCTGCACATTGTTCGCCTTCAATGGCAGTTTCACAATGGGAGTACTATCAGCAGTTGAATCGATGATTCTTTCTTCATCATTGTTGGAAGGACGGGCACAGTTGGAAGCCATTTTGAAATTTTGAATGCTTGACAGTAGAACACTTTGTCTTTGCAAAGAGAATGAACACTGATTTAGGGAATTTTTTGCGAGGAAGAAGATGAAGGTTGAAATTGGGGGTTTTATGTGAGAGAGAAACTGTAGAATGGGAAGGGGTTATTAAGTTTGGGGAAAAACAAAAAACGGTTCATTTGAGCTGATGTAAGCACGCGGGTATACACATGCAGTGTTTCGATTGGGGACACGTGTACGACGAGACACATGTATGATGATGATTTAGTAGCAGATGCTATTTTTCTTAAAAGCAGAAATAAACAAAAGTAATAAAAAAAAATCTGTTTAATTAATCAATTAATTTTGAATTAATTGAATAAACACAGATTTTAATCTTAATTTTATTTATTTAAGTTTAAAAATCAGTCAAGTGAAAACAAAAATCACATGAGAGTTTAGTTTCTATAAAAGAATAATAAAGAAGAATTTGCATTAAACATATAGATTTAAACAACCTTGGAGGCAAGAGTTGATTGAATTTATATATTTAATGGAAATTATAAGAAATATCAATTTATAGAAAATTTAGTGGAAAAACATGTCGACTTGATTTATATTTTAAAAAAAAATTTGAAATGAATCAAAAGTCTAAGAGACCTTGGCGGCAAGAGAAACTCAGAGCAGATAGATTCAAATAAATTTTAAGTGAAATAGTAAATCAGAAGACAGCTAACCAGAGTTAGACTTAGACGAATATCTTCTGCATTGTGAAACTCCCCCTTGAATGGTAAACTCCCCCTTGAATGGTGAACTCCCCCTTGAATGGTGAACTCCCTCTGTAGTAGCTTCTTTACCGCGTTTCTCAATCTGCACCTTATGATTTCTCTTGAAAGAAAAATATTATTATGAAACAGAAAATCAGAGTAACTCAGAGGCTTCTGAAGTGTTCTGAAGAGTGCAGAAAGCATCAGAGACTTCTGATGACTTCTGAAGTATCGTCAGAATAGTTCAGAGGCTTCTGGATGCTTCTGAAGAAATCATTGTTACATATTAAGCATTCCCAACTTGCTAATTAAGAAGTTAAAACGTCTCTCATCAAGAGCTTTTGTGAAAATATCAGCAAGTTGATAATCAGTAGAAACAAAATACATTTCGATTGTACCCTTTTCGACATGATCCTTGATGAAATGATACCTGACATCGATATGCTTTGTTTTGGACTGCTTGTTGGATTTTACGTAATGGCTATAGCACTTTTAGAATCACAGAGGATGGGAATCTTATCGTATATCAGACCATAATCTCTGAGTTGGGTCTTCATCCAAATAACTTGTGAACAACAACTAGCAGCAGCAACATATTCAGCTTCTGCTGTAGATGTGGATACGCAGTTTTCTTTCTTGGATGTCCAACTTATAAGTCGATTTCCCGAAGTTGACGGCTACACGATGTACTTTTTCCGTCAAGCTTACAACCCGCATGATCGAATCGTATACGCCATTAAATCAAATCCAGAATTTTTAGGATACCAAAGGCCCAACGATGGTGAACCTTTTAAGTACCTAAAAATTCTTTTTACGACGCCAAATGAGACTCTTTAGGATTGGCTTGATAACGAGCACAAAGACAAGTGGCAAACATAATATCAGGTCTACTTGCTGTTAAATATAAAAGAGAACCAATCATTCCTCTGTAGCTGGTAATATCAACAGATTTACCAGAGGAGTCAGGTCCTAATTTCATACCAGGAGAGATAGGTGTTTTCATGGATGATGAGTTTTGAAGATGAAACTTTTTAAGCATGTCAGAAACATATTTTGCCTGATTTATAAAGATACCAGAGGTGCTTTGTTTAACTTGAAGTCCTAGGAAGAAAGTTAATTCTCCCATCATACTCATTTCAAATTCAGTTTCCATCAACTTAGAAAACAAATCAACTTCTGTTTGATGAGTAGAACCAAATATTATGTCATCCACGTAAATTTGAACTATAGTTAACATACCTTTGCCTCTTTTGATGAACAGAGTCGTATCGATTTTACCTTTTTCGTAACTTTTGCTGATCAGAAATTTCGATAGTCGTTCATACCAGGCTCTTGGGGCTTGCTTTAGACCATACAAAGCTTTGTCAAGAAGATAAACATATTCTGGATATCTTGCATCTTTGAAACCATCAGGTTGTTCAACATACACTTCTTCTTTTAGACATCCATTAAGAAATGCACATTTAACATCCATTTGGTAGACTTTGAAGTTTTTGTATGCAGAGAAAGCCAAGAATAATCTTATTGCTTCTAGTCTTGCAACAGGAGCAAAGGTTTCATCATAATCGATACCTTCCTCTTGACAATAACCTTTAGCCACCAAACGAGCTTTATTTCTGACAACAATTCCATCTTCATCCTTTTTGTTCCTAAATACCCATTTTGTGCCAATAGCAACTTTGCCTTTTGGTAAAGGAACAAGACGCCAAACTTTATTTCTTTCGAATTGAAGTAGTTCTTCCCGCATAGCATCCACCCAAACTTGGTTCAACTAAGGCTTCATGTACACGTTTAGGTTCGATCATACTAAGAAAATTAACAAAGAATGCTTCATTTGCGATAGCAGATCGTGTTCTGACCCCCTCAGAAGGACTACCAATTATAAGATCTGGTGTGTGAGATTTAGTCCATTTCGTCATTCTGGGTTGAGAAATTGAATGGGTTGTTTCATTTGACGAAATGATTTCATCTGGAAACACAAAATTTTCTTTATTTTCTTCTATATGTCCTTCTGGTATCTGTTTTGTCACCTGTCCTTGTGTCTCCCCCTCAGATGATGGAACAGAAGTAGCTTCTTGGTAGCGGATGTAGTAGTGGGAACTTCGGACAAATAGACGTGACGGATGAAACGAAGAAGCGAGGACCGGAGAGTAATGCACGAGGCTTGGAGAATATCTGGTATCTGCAAATGTGGAGGTGACATAGCTTCTGACACAACTTCGTCGCCCAGAAAATCTTGAAAAATAGCATCAATCTCGGATTCTCTGGAACCTGAAAGATAGTCAGAAGTAACAGTATTAAGCTTGAGTTCTGAAGTAGAGTGTTCAGAAGTCAGTTGGGTGTTATCATCGAAGTCAATGTTGATGCTTTCCATAACAGTTTTTGTTCGTAAGTTAAAAACTCGGAAAGCTCTTGAATTTAACGAGTAGCCTAAAAATTTAGCTTCATCGGACTTCGGATCAAATTTGCCAAGATTATCTCTCGTCGTTTAAGATAAAACATCTCGACCAAAGATATGAAAATTTTTTACGAGATGGTTTTCTTTTATTAATCGGCTCATAAGAGGTTTTGAGATGCCTCTTGACAATAATTGAACGGTTTTGAGTGAAACAAGCGATAGCAACGGACTTCGGCCCGAGAAGTGAATTGGGAGACCGAAGCTGCGAGCATCGTTCGGCGCTTCAACCAAGGTTCCATTGCGACGTTCAACTACACCGTTTTGTTGTGGAGTGCGAACGGCGGAGAAGTTTTGAGTAATTCCTTGTTCAACAAGATACGATTCAAGCTTGGCGTTCTTGAATTCTGTACCATTATCACTTCGAAGTTGCTGAATCTTCTGATGTAGAAGAACTTGAATTCTGGTCATCATATTCTGTAGTACCACTGGGACTTCTGACTTTTGACGAACGAAAGCAAGCCAAGTATATCTGGAAAATTCATCAATTAGTACCGTAATATACTTTTTACCAGATAGACTCTGAATTGCAATTGGACCACAGAGATCCACATGTAATAATTGCAGAGGTCTAGTACAAGAATGATCACTTTTTGTTTTATGAGATGCTCGTTTAATTTTGCCCATTTCACATGCAGGGCAGAGGTGATCTTTTTGAAAATGAATATCTGGAAGTCCAGATACCAGTTTGTTTTTAACAAGCATCTCAAGATTATTAAAATTTAAGTGAGACATTTTATGATGCCAGAGCCACGCAACTTCACTCTTTTTGGAGATGAGACATAAAGTTTCCTTACCATCCTTAGAGGTAAAATTCATCATATACAAGTTACCTTTCCCGTCTCGCTTCTCCAAAGTTCTTCACCTGCCTTAGAGAATAAATAACAATGTTTTTCATCAAATACTACTAGTATTTTAGAATCACAAAGTTGACTTACACTAAGGAGGTTATGTTTCAAGCCAGAAACATGAGCTACCTTTGATAAGGTGATATTACCTTCTTGTAGAGTACCGTAGCCTTTTATTTGACCCTTACCATTATCACCAAAAGTTACTACTCCACCTGATTTGTCCTTGAATTGGGATAGTAAATTTTGGGATCCAGTCATGTGCCTCGAGCATCCAGAGTCAAGATACCAGATATGCACACGCTGTTTCTGCAATCAAAAATCAGAATTTCTTAGGTACCCATCGCATAATGGGTCCTTTTATGTTAGCTTTTGGAGTATGCTCGTTTTTTGATTTAACAGAAGGTAAAGACTTTATTTTTGGTTTTTGGTGTTTTTGAGTTTTATTCTTTTTGTGATAAACATACTGTGAATTGGAATGATCAGAGGTTTGCGAGAAAAATTGTTTTAATTTTAAGAACAGTGAAAAACATTCAGAAGACTGAAACATAGAAGATTGAATTGAATTTTCATTGCGAGAATGGTAATTACAATTATTCTTTCTAAAGTCTTTTCTAGTATCAGTTGTTCTAGAGAACCTATCTAGACTAGACTTTTGTTTTAGTTCTGGCCTTTTCTTCTCTGTGTTCTTCCTCTGATCTACTTTTGCAGAAGCTCTGTTATTTACTGAAAAAGGAACATAAGTATTAGAGGATTTCCATTTGCCTTTTTGAATATTAGTAAACTTCGGAAGAGTAGAGTTTAAAATCTTTTGATTTTGCACTTTGTTTTGAGTTCTGCCTCTTTCTCAAGTTCAAGACATGTTTTGGCTTTGAGACACATATCTAAGAAGTCTGGATGTATAGATACCGATTTTCTCGGTTACGGAACGAAACGGGAAGAATAGGTATACCACTTGAAAGTTTAGCACAATCTCTATCGAAGCTCGATTTCTTGAGATTTATCAGTATACAAATAATCATCCTTTTTATCAATAATTTCTGAATTATTTGTGATAACTTTTGATGATTTAAAAGAATTAATTTCTAAATTTGAAAGGTAATTTTCAGAGTTATCAAAAAATTCTTCATCATTATTGTCATTCTCCCATGGATACGTAATCTCAGCAAAGCTTTCTTGTGTTTCAGAAAGATGTAAATCTTCAAATGAACAGGGAGTGATCTCTGGATGATTCTCACAAAGAGTTTCATTTCTAAAACACTTATCCGTAGAGAGAATATCGTTTTCAAACATAAGTCGTAGATCTTCTTCGCACGACTTGGAACAAAAAATATCAGCCTCTGGATTCAAAATTGTATGTTTATTTGAACCAAAATTGAAAATATCATCTTTCTTCTGAACTTTATTTAGATCAACATTTGTTTTACAACAATATTCAATATTTTCGAATTTAAGGTTGCCTTTTTTATGATGGTTTTCATATCTAGATTTTTTAAAAATAGATTTTTCATACAAATTGGAAACTTTGGCTTCTGTATTTGTCCAACACAAAAAACAGATTTCAGATCTGACCTTTTCTTACACGTGTAGGGATCTAGGTCCTCGAAACCAAGTCCAGATCTTCCTACTTGTGTGTTAATTTTGTCATGAACCTTCTGTGCATCCAGATATGTTATAATCTGTAGCTTTTTCTGTTGAAGTTCAATGTGTAAAAATTCTCTCTCTTTCTGAAAATAGTTTTTAAGTGCTACAGAGTTGAGTCTATCACTCTCTTTGTCTCTGATTTCTTTCTCTTTTCCTTCCAGAAGTTTATTGAGATTCAAAATTTCCTTTTTAAGTTTTTCTTCAGAAAGTTTTAAACTCATGGAAGTCGTTTCCTTTGCAGTATTTAATTCGAGTTTTTCTTCTGTAAGTAAATCCATTTCTCTTTTGAAAATATCTCTTTCCCTTTTGATTGTAGAAAGAGTTTTCTCAGTACTTTTTCGTAATTTCTTTTCGATTGTGAGTTTCAGTTTTAGTTCCTCAAAATTGTTTGATAACATCACAATCGTTTGTTCAAGCTCGGATGATCCGGAGAAATTACTAACCGGTGACTCGGAGGGTTGATCCTGCGATTCGTTTGTGTTTGCCATTCCACGAACATGGCTTCATCACCGCCGGATTCATCTTGCACCCGAGTTTTCTTTTTACGCAAAGTGTGCTCTTTCGGTGACATTGTACTTATATTTGTTTTTGTAATAAGTCTTATCCTTTTCCAGAGCTCCTCTGCAATCTCTCGAGTAATGTCCGGCTTGCCACATACGTAGCGGACATCTTTCTTCCTTTTTAATTCTTCTTCTTTCTTCTCTTCTTCTGTTTTCTCTACTCTCTGTACTTCTTGTTTAGGAACATAGGGACGATCAAATCGTTTATTTCCTTTCAAAGACCTATTTCCAAAACGATTAGTAAATTGCTTGGTTATTAAAGCCAGAGAGTCAGCAAACGCTTTAATTTCATCATCTGATTCAGAGTCATCTTCTGGAGCAGTCTCTGATATGAAGGCCTTCGATTTCTTCCTGTCATCACTTCGTCTTCTGATTCCTTTTGTTTCTGAGATCAAAGCCAGAGGACCTCCGATGTTTGTTCTTTTCTGAACAACTTCTTTTTCATGAGCTTGCGATTAAGTACCGAATACATCATGCAGCGACCATTGTTCAAGGTCCTGATTGGCTTGTAGTGACATGGATAGATTTGACCATTCAGGGTTTAACCTTTTGAGAAATAGAACATTGTTGTCTTCCTTTGATCTAACAATGTCACATCTCTTGCAGAGATTAATCAGATTGTTGAATCGATGAAATGTTTGTTCCAGAGATTCATCAGTCAGCGCTTGAAAACTATTATATTCATTTAGAGCTTGGGCTCTTCTGTTCTTTTTCATTTTCGCACCACCTTCTAAGAGATTCTCCAGTTGATCCCATAATTTTTTTGCTGTGTCACATGAGTCCAGAGATTGAAAAATCTCATTTGGAATGGCCATTATCAACGAGAGACTTAGCTTTCTTAGCTAATTCCACCTTAGCCTTTTCTTCATCGGTCCGATTATTCCTTGACTTCGAACCGATCTTCTTTGGTACCTCATCTGTATTTGCAGTGGCTGGAATTCTGGGAATAATAGTGGTGGGAACAAACGGACCGTTTTGAATAATTGGATATAACTCAGCATCCAATCCCTCATAGAAGTTAACCATTCGAATCTTCCATTGTGGGTATTCATCACGTACAAGAGTTGGAGGTTTAGTCAGGGACCCAGACGTATAAACAGCATTCAAGCTCGAATTTGCCATTTGAGTAGGATAGAAGAGAAAATTTGAAGATTTGAAAGAAATTTAGAACAATTAAATCTCAATTTGATAGAAGAACAGGTCGATAATATCACTGTTTCTTCAGATTACAAAATTAATGACTCAATTTAAGAGAAGATTGTTAACGATTTAACAAAATCTCGTAAAACAGAGTGGATTAATAAACAAATTTTGAATCTGAGAAAATACTGTTCGATTGAAAGGAATTTCTTCAATGGAAGAGATCTAATAATCAATAGATTGATTAGAAGGCTCTGATACCAATTGTTGGTTCAAGATTCCTTTAAACCGATTGTTAATTGAGAGTATTGAATCAAAGTGAAATGCGGAAGCAGATCAATTAACAATTTAAATCAATAGAACAGTAAACAGAATGAAGAACAAAGATTATGAAATGATAACTTTGAATCAAAGTAGACAAAATTATGAATTACGCACAGTATTCTTCAAACTGTAAATGTATTGATCAACTCATTTTTTACAAACACAATACAATGCTATTTATACAGATACAAAAACAGAAAGTCAAAGTGCTAGCCAATTACAAAGTGCCATGTGTCTAAAAGGGAGCGTCTAACAAGAATTAGTTATAACAAGAATAGTATGTTGACTTTTGTAGACATCTCTTCTTTGACTCATACTTTAATTTCTAACAGGAATACAGAAGGTTTAAGACAGAAGGTTGCATGCACACATATGAAGAAGATATCTTCATGTTATTTATACCCGTTTGCATTTAATGCAAGACAAAAGGTATGTGCAACGTGGCAAGCATCCATAGGAGACTTGTCCTTTGCTCAGAATACAACCATGTTTTTGGCCGCATATGAACAGTACCATATCAGATATGATGGGGACATAAGAGACAATTCGTACGTCCTTCTCTAACACAGTATAGGGTTTGTCTTTTGTGCATCGAGGATAAGGTCAACATTAATCTTGTATGAGAAGCTTCACTTGATCGCTGAGACTGAATCTTCAAGGATGAACTTTTAGTATCGCTGAGGCTTCATAAGACTTCACACTTTGGATAGATAATCTTTGTTATCGTTGAACCGCTTCAGGTCACGTAGCTGATTATCTCTTTCTTCAGCTTGGTCTTTGACTTTCGCTGAATGGTCATTTGGTGTGGTCGCTGATCTTCAGATCTTCAGAGATAAGCTTAAGGTTCCTTGATCTTCAGCGATCGCTGATAGCCGTCAGCGTATGCTTATCGCTGAATTTGAACTTAAACTTAAACAAGGAATTTCACTAAGTGTAAAGAGGAATCATATTCAAATCACTGAGAGGAGTTATGATCAACACATTTCGATTAACGATCACTTCAAGTGTTTTTGATCATGTCAAGTGATGTTGTGATGTTCATATCAAATCAAAGTCCCAAAGAGAAGAAAAGAGATGTAATTTTTGAGGATACTTATTGGATGAACTTTTTCAGACAGTAAAGAACATCATCTATGCTTAATAGCAATATAGAAGAAGCAGTGTTTGTCCAATAAAGATTATTCTGATTCAGAGGTACAAGAATATTCTTATTCTGTTTTTGAAGCTCAATTACATGAAATGATGCTTAAAATATCTGATTTTGAAGAAAAGCTAAAGAAAGAGAAAAAGTTGGTTACTTGTTTTGGAAACTAAACTGAAAAAGAATCATGATATTATTTTATGTGTGTTTTGAAGAAAATGCTCAAAATTTAGTTTTTGTAAATTCTTTGAAAGAAGAGAAGATAAACTGAAAGAAAAACACATCAACTGCAACTCAAGTTACTGTACATATCAGCTTCTGTCCCTCTAAATGTTTGATGTTTTACACATACTTAGAGGCAAAACGAAGCTTCAACTTCTGAATGAAAGTTGTAGAGCCATTTCTTAAAAATCTTATAGCACAAGAGTCACCTTACTTGAAAAATGACCAATGTTCTATAAATTTTGCAAAAACATAATGCAATTTCCGAGTGCCATATGACCAGTTTTGGAAACTCAAGGTTTTGAGGCATTTAGAGTCGAAACCAGCTCTTTGGTATAAACTACAAAGATGTAGTAGACACTTAAACCTTTCCAAGACCTATTTCTCGATTGAATAGAAGCCCAAAAAGGTGAATAAGGTCCCAAATAACGAGAGATATGTAAAAATCATGTCCAATTTTGACCAACGAATGATTTTATTTAACTTTTACAAACAAGTTGCAATTTCAAATTCACCATGCACACAACTCCAAATTTTATAAAAAAAACCAATTGAATTCCATTCCATTCAATTTGCAAATAACATAAATGTTTAAACTCATACTAATTGACCTTCTAAGCATAAAATCAAGATATTTTAACATCATATTACAATTCACCATGTGAGCCCTAAAATTAACTAAAACATCAAAGTAATGCATATTCATATCAAAAGCTTAACAAGCCTTGATTCAATGATGATTTCAACTTCAAACAAGCTTCTTTATCTTCAATTTTCTCCCAATTTCAAGCCTAAAATAAGTTTCAAACCCAAGGATGAAACTTTGACCTAAATAAGAACTTCTAACTTAGAAAGATTAGAAATTATACACATACCTTGAGGTTTTTTGAGCTTTAATCTCTAAACCTCCAACTAATTTGATGATACCTTGCCTTGATTTTAGTTTCACCTATGGAAATCCTTGAAGAGGAGAGCAATCAGACATGAAGAATACAACGATGTTAGGAAAATATGATTTTCAAGAATTGTTGGGTATTTATACTTTTAACTTTTATATTTTGGCCCCTTCTAACTTTGTGCCCTAGTAGGTATAAATTTAATATTTTAAGTTAAGTTTAGTTTCATCTTGTACGTGTATGACCCCTTATATGGTATTACATCACAATTTAGTTCGAGGTACAAGTCGCGTAAGCATAGGGTACAAACACATTATGCATAATTTCACCCACAGCTCACTTAACATCATTCCTACTAGTTAACATGTGTTATAGGTTCATTTGAGAAGTGATAAATATTTGACAAGTAAATAAGTGATTCTAGCCCTTCATCTGGTCAATATTTACGACGTTGAACAAAAGCACCGAATAATTCCTTGTATGGTATGCAGAGGATAGAGAGGGCAATTTTGTAACTTTTACAAATATGCGATAAATAAGTTCATATATGAACCCGTGTGATTCACATATAACCAATATGTTCATAGGATTGGGTTCACGCGAGACCAACCTGTTTTCGTGAGACCCGTGAGACCACATTTTACACTTGCAACTTCACAACAAAAAATTGTGAAGGTAAAAATAATCAAAACTTTCACAACAAAAACATTGTGAAAGTTACCTTCACACTTTTGTTGTGAGTTTCAAATGTAAAAAAGTGGTCCCACGGAAACAATTTGGTCTCATGTAACACCCGAGATTTTCTAAAACTTCCAGTTTAGTGATCAAGTTAGTTTGAGAAAAGAAAACAACCCTAAGTTGGAGTTTTAAGTGTTAAAAATGTTTATGGTATTTAGGGATTTCATTTTTGGCAGCTCATACAATAAAAAGGAAGTTACTGTGTGAAATTTGGGTCTCACAAGACCTTCTTCGTGACCCCAAGTCGCGCGGGAAGTCGTGCATGTTTCTGTCTGGTGGATCTTTTAGATCTCTCACGCGCGGCCTTATGTCGCGGCGCAAGTCGCGTGGAATGCAAAAATGGGCACGACAAATTGCTTTTAATCAGATTTCAACCCTTTTTCTCCCGCAATTCTTTCCCAACTAGTTTTCTCTCCTACCCTCCTCATTTAAGTTGAGTTCTTGATCATTTATACCATAAACCTAACCACTTAGAGAATTTACTCCTTTTGAGGCCTAGAGATTTATGTTGGTGTTCAAGATCTAAAACTAGAGTGCAAGTTTCCAAGTGTTCTTCATCCTCTTCTCCAAACTTCTAAATATTCTAAGGTTTTTGTTAAAAAAAACCTAGTATTATGAGTTCATTCTACACTTTTATAAAACTATATACATGTTAAAATGATGTATTTTACTTCTTACAAGTTTACATTTCAAGTATTTACACATTTTGATGATTTTGATAAATTAGGTAAAATTTTGGAAGGGGGGGGGGGGGTTGCATATTTCAAAGTATTGATGGATTTGGATCTCAAAACTATTATGTCCTTCAATTTTTATTTTGGTTGGTAAAATGTGACTACAATCTTGATGAGAACCTTCTTGTTCAAAGTTTTGGCACTGGGTAAAGTTAATATATCTAATTAGATTATTTATTTATATGGCTAGAATGCAATGAATACATACGCATAGAAGTCGATCTTTAATGATTGAGCATATATCTTGTGTTGATTGTTGACTAGATACTGAATAGGTTGATGTCACAATGCATACTAGAAATTGAATAAGTTAAGGTCGCTTTACCGACTAGACACTGAAAAAGTTGAGGTTTCCCCTTTCACTAGATTCTGAATAAGTTGAGGTCAATACTTGCATAATTGTATATGTCGCTATTATAACATTTGGTTGTAGCTTACTTATGTGTTCCGTTACAACAAATGATAAACAGGGTCTCCCCTGTCATCACCGGATGTTGTGTGCCCTTTTAAGGATAAGCGTGAGTTAATCAGTATAGTCAACTTGATGAAAAGCTATGTTTTTGTTTTAAAGTTTTATAACTTTATTCATATAACTGTTTGTTATCAATAGGTTTTATGCCTAACATTTTTTTCTTAAACGACATGTATATCAGGTTCTCTTAGCAGTGAGACTCCCAAGGTTTAAGCGGAGTGTTATGGCGGGTTGAGCATTTTTGGGAATGAACTGTTAAGTGTATATTTAGAGTTACCAGATACGTTTTTTTTGAGGATATTAGCAACACCCGAACGTAATCTACGTTTCGATTGGGTATAGATTATTAGGTTGTTGTTTAGTATCCATTTATTGATGTAAACTCTTATACTATTTCCACTTTCATTGGGTGATTTTGATGCAATTAAACTTTATTTTGTAGATTGTTTCGGTTTAAATTTCTCTTATTTTAGGGTGTTACATCTCACATGATCACAAGTTTATGCGTGTATGATCCCAAGTTTATATATATATATATATATATATATATATTGTGTGTGGTTATATATAAATAGAAAAAAAGGAAAAGGTAAACTACAATTTTGGTGCGTGAGATGAAGACAAAAAGTCCCTCATTTTACGAACCAATTTAACGGAGTTAATGATTATTGACTTTTTTTCAAAACAAAATGTAAACAGTAGAGACGATAATTATAGTTATTGAAGTTAAGAGATCACTTTCGAAGATAGGTGTAAACCTCAAGGACCAAATTTGAAGTTTACTCTATATTAAATAGATTTTAGAGTTTTGTCGGAGATGCTATTCAGACGCTCACGCTTTCTTTAGCCCAAATCGAACCCCAAATAAACTTCTCTTTTGCGCCCAAATCAACTTTCAATCCATAGAAGAAAGAGTTCGATCGATTACCACTTCACCGTCGACGATTCTGACCTTCCACCGACCTTCGAAGAAAACCGAAACCCTTCTTTTCTCTTCCCTTTCGTTTTAGGGTTCTTCAGTGAACCTACTACTTGCCCGCCAACTTAATTTCGTCATTCTTCAAGCCCTTGTTCTTCCCTTCCTTCATCTACATCTTCAATGCAGGCTAAAAACCAGTTTAAGATCAACAATTTGTAGCTAATTAACATACACGCCATGAATGCCCCAATTATAGGTATAATTATTCGTTTTTTTTTTGTTTTTTTCCTCTTCTGACGTAAGTTTTGTGTTTATTTTTATTTTGTTGATCAATTCTTTTATTTGTGTTTGTTTTTTGGGTGAAGATCCGTTGCAGGGGGATTTTCCAGAAGTGATAGAAGAGTATTTGGAACATGGTATCATGAAATGCATTTCTTTTAATCGCCGTGGCACTCTTCTTGCTGGTAATCATTAACATTCGTTCTGTTTTTTTACTCCATAGATACCCAAGTGATCTGAAATTTTACTCCTTTAGTTAAACGAAAGTGTTTTAAGTATTTAATTTTTAGTTAAGCAACTGAATTACTCTCAATTTAGCATGAAGTTTTGCTTAAATGTTGCAATATGGACCTTTTATGGTTTTATTTGGTTAAAGGGTATGTATGATAACTTCTCTATGTTTTATGGATGTCATAAAATGTGCAGAAACTGCTGTTCTCGTTGTGTTTTTATTTAAATAATGAAATTACAATAAGGTTAGTCAGTTGTACATTTGGGGTTTTATACTCTTTTATATAAATTAATGCTTTCAGTACTTTTAGATTTTTAATTCTTTAACTGTTATATTCACAAAATAGTCTTTAGGTTATAAAACTTTGGCGGGCTTTACTTATAATGTAACCTTTTATTTTCTACATCCTAGACTTTTTAGATTATGATGATGTTAAACAAGTATGGAGATGCATTTTAATTGTGTGAAAGAAGTGATTGCCATCTGCTTATTATTGTGTCCTTCCAAGTATATTGCCTATTCTTTGCTTACTATTTTGTTTTATAATCTATTCTTTGTTTCTGATTTTATGCCTATATATCATACTCCTTACTCCAGAAACTTATGTCTTTACAAGTTTTAGTCATATATATATACATCACTACTAAGAAACTAAGCTTGTGTTTGACCACTGTGATCTCTATAATACTTGATGTCCAATTACTGTGGAGAATGATGATCTGCCAATTGATCTTCTTTGAAGCAATGCAATTCTTTGTTACCCAAATGATGGTAACAAATGATCTTTTCTGCAATGCCAATTGTTTTCGTTACTAATTATTACGCGCTTCTTGCAAGAAAAGAGCCCACTTTAAAATCACAAAGGAATATAAAGGGTATCATTTTTTTGGACAAATCTACACGTGATTAGTTATATCATGACCAAATGATTTTTTTAATCCAAATTTTAAAATAATAATGGCAATATAGTAGCTTCAAATCTACCTCATAGTTAAATTTTATGATGGGAATAACTTTTTGGACACAAAGAAAACTTGTGAAGTGGACTCTTCTTTTCTCAGAAAGAAGAGTGCAAAAGTTGAGTTGCTTGTTGATTTTGGGAAATAAGGAAGCAACTGATAATTTTACTTCTTTGAGTCACAAATGCAGCCATTTTGCAGTATGCAATAGAAAAACTGCACAAAGGTGGCAAAGATTTGAGCTTTGATGTAATTGGTCTTCTCTAAAGAAAAAAAAACTAAATAAGTATATTTCGAGTTTAAGAAATATAAATATTTCGAAACATCTCTCTTAATAGATTTGTCAGTCATCCATTAAACTTGCTAAAGTTACAATATAATTCACCAAATATACAACTTGACAATACTGAATGAAGCTAATGTGAGATTTCTTAATTTATTCGTTATTTGATCTTTTTCTTGTCATTCAACTTAACAACATACAAACCTAATTCTTAATACCACACGGGTTTTTCATTTTATACCTATTTTGGTCTTTTTTTTTCCAGCCGGGTGTTCTGATGGAAGCTGTGTAGTTTGGGACTTTGAGACCAGAGGAATCGCAAAAGAACTCAGAGATAAAGACTGTGTAGCTGCCATAACTAGCGTTTGCTGGTCAAAAAACGGCCATCAAATACTCGTTTCAGCTGCCGATAAATCATTATGTTTATGGGACGTTGTGAAAGGAGAAAAGATTTTTAGAACAACAGTCCACCAAACCCCTTTACAAGCTCGTTTACATCCATCCGGTGGTTCATCGGAATCAACTCTTTGCCTAGTTTGCCCTTTCTCATCCGCCCCCATGATCGTTGATTTACACAACGAAACCACAACTACGCTCCCAATATCATTGACCGAAAAAGGCACCATAATCGCCCCCCCTCCATCACGCAACAAATTTTCAGATGGGGCGGCCCATTTTACACCTACAGCAGCGTGTTTTAATAAGTATGGTGATCTGGTTTATGTGGGTAATTCGGTAGGTGAAATTCTTATAATCGATCATAAAGAAAATAGGGTTCGTGGGGTTGTTCCGATTTCTGGAAATGCGGTTATAAAGACGATAGTATTCAGTAGAGATGGGCGTTATCTTCTTACAAACTCAAGTGATCGTACAATAAGGATATACGATAATCTTTTGCCTTTAAAAGATTCACTTAAAGCTCTTGATGAAATACACGAGCCACCTACAAATGAGATTGAAACGTTAAAGACCGTTGGATCGAAATGTTTGTCGCTTTTTAGGGAGTTTCAAGATTCGATCACTAGAGTTCATTGGAAAGCACCGTGTTTTAGTGGCGATGGTGAGTGGGTAGTTGGCGGTTCGGCTAGTAAAGGTGAGCATAAGATATATATTTGGGATAGAGCCGGGCATCTTGTGAAAATTCTAGAAGGTCCAAAGGAAGCGTTGATGGATTTGGCATGGCACCCGGTTCACCCGATAGTCGTTTCTGTTTCATTAACGGGTTTAGTTTACATTTGGGCGAAAGATTACACCGAGAATTGGAGTGCATTTGCACCGGATTTTAAAGAACTTGAGGAAAACGAGGAGTATGTGGAACGAGAAGATGAGTTTGATTTGATGCCAGAAACTGAAAAGGTAGTAAAAAACGGATAGCTGAATGGAACTTTCTTGAGGGCTTTTTTTACCTGTTAACAGTTCCATTAAGAGGCGGCCTCTGAATCATTAAGAGGTGAATCTTGTTTGGCAAAAAATAAGTCTGCCTCTTAATGGTTACAAAACCCTCTGAATCATTTTGTATCCTAGACCTCCCTTAACCATTCAGAACCCTAATTTCATTTTGAACAATTACCAAACAATTATATTTAATTTTGTACTATATCATAAGAGCCTCTTAATCATTCTGCACCAAACCATTCAGCAACTGTCAAACAGCCCCTTATTGTCTTATTGTAATTATTAGATGAAATCTTGCAGGTGAAAGAATCGGAAACAAATGAAGATGATGAAGTTGACATTATAACAGTGGAGAAGGATTCAGCATTTAGCGATTCAGATATCTCGCAGGATGAACTATGCTTTTTGCCTGCTGATCCGTGTCCAGATGTTCAGGAGCAGGATAAACAGGCGGGAAGTACTTCAAAACTAGGTGATAGTAAGAACTCTGATTCCCCACTTTCAGAAGAGACGGCAGTCGATGGCGGGCGGGCAATGAACCATGATTCCAATCAAATCGAAGGTAATTTATACGCACGATTCTTCAATTTTCAATGGTATTTTGTAAGTGCTGAAAGAATTATGGAGGGTTTTAGGGTTTTAATTTGACACGGGTGGTTTAGTAATTTGTCGTTGTTGCTGGTACCTAATTTGGTGAGACAGAAAAAATGCATTTTTTCTCACTCGGGTGTTGTTCTATCCCAGTCTAATAAGTTTTTATACTGTCCCGTGTACGAAATGTCCTAAATCAAAGCATCTTGTGGACCATGATAAGTGACACTGTGACACTAATATAGTGTAATAGACAGTATAGACTAATAGAAATAGTAAACTAAACCTAACGAACCCAATATAAATATAAATAAATAATATATATATAGGGTCTGGTTCAGGGAAAACCTCAAAAATAAAGAGAAAACTGAAGAACACCCTGGGAGCCTTCCATCTGGGTGGTATGCACAAATGCCTACCGGTAATTTGTAACATGCATTCGTGCATGACATGCACTCGTGATAGAAAAAAAAAACGCGTGTACGCACAAATGCATACTGTCCAGATGGAGGGCTCCCAGGTTGTTCTTAAGTTCTTTTTAGGTTTTCTCCAGAACCTCCCTACCCCCCCTCTCTCTCTCTCTATATATATATATATATATATATATAAAACATAGAGGTAGGGTTTGGGGGTAGGATGATCGTAGACCTTGCCTCTATGTCTTCCCAAGGGTGCATTAAAATCGTCATTTGACTAATAGTAAAAATGGGCAATTAGGTCATTCTACCTGCCAAAAAAGAAAAAGAAAATGTGATTGATTTCATGAGACAAAGGGACATTTTCTTTATTTTGCATTTCTACATATTTTACCCAAAATTATGTTATAAAGCAAGTTATATTTCTGCAATTTATGAATATATGTGATTGATTGCAGGAGTCGAGAATTCTGGTGCTGAAGACACGACAACACACTTGAAAAGAAGGCGAAAGCCATCGGAGAAGGTGTTGGAACTGCAGCAGGCACAGAAGGTTAGGAAACCATTGCAAAAACCCAAAGTAGCAGCAGCTTCTTCAGGTAAATCTTCAAAAACTAAAACTAAATTCGGGATTCATGATCATTTTGCAGATGACAATGGGATTGATGATTAGCTATTTGTACTAGTTTTAACATTCGATTTTTATCGACATTTAGGCCTTGTTTGTTTTTTCATTTTAAGCTCTTAATCACCACTTATGTCTCATTCGTTTAGACTTTCATAATCATTTCAGAATTGAAATCAGACTTCAGATTTCAACACCTCTTAAAAATCAAACGCCACCTTAATGTTTTTTTTTTCCTTCCTTTTTCCGAAAGTTCTTATCTTGCTTTATAAAAAATCCAGAAGAAATGCACGAAATAATCCTTGATTATTAGAGGCGCGAATATAATTGGACCTGTCTTATCAAATACAATTTTTTTAAGTGACCGATTATCGAAGGACCAATTGAAATTCTTTTAGTAGTGCCACGTGGTGCTCACCTATTGGTCAATGGACCGGTTAAAGTGGGGCGGGCCTTAAGGACTTTGATTATTTATATTGGTCCATATCAGTTACACATTTTAGGCTAAAAACCGGTTATGTTGCAACCCTAGAAGTCCGATTTACCCTCAAGGGTATGCAATATATTACGACGTGTTTTTATTGTTTTTTATACAAAATTGGGGCCAATTTTCTGTTGGTTCTTGTGGTTTTACACTTTTTACCCACATTGGTCCCCAAATCAAAACAAATATGAAAATGTGGTGTACATTTTTGCACGCCCCGAGTTCTTAACGGAATTAAAAAAGATCTGTTAACTAACGGAAATAAAAAAATCTGTTAACTAACGGAATTAAAAAGATCTGTCAACTTGGTTGAATAAGGTGGCATTTTAATCGTTTTCATATTACTTGTTATCTTACTGTCTTTTTTGTGTGTACACACACACACACACACATATATATATATATATATACACACTTTCGACCCCTAATCTGCCCATCTCTACACCATCTCCTTCGTCCCTAACCCTTCTCCTCCATCACCATCCACAACCCATCTCCACCCACCTGCAACTTTTTATCTTTAAAACCCACCTACACACATATATGCACATACACACATTGACCGTTAAACACACACACACACACAACACAACACAACCCAACCATTGTTAAACACACACAAATGTTGTTTACACACGCATTGCCATTGTTGTACATACATCCCACCTCCATTACATGGCTATAAACTCACATATCTCCCTCAGAAAATTCTTTTTTTAAACGTATATAATATTTATATACGGCAACTGAAATAAGAAAATTCACACATCCGCCTCACATTTGGTGAGGATTGAACCCCCAAACTCCTAGAAGGTCAAGAGCTCACTTACCGCTAGGCCAAAGGCCCTTTGGTTCCCTCAGAAAATTCTTCAAAAGAAGCAAATATGAAAATGGTGGAAGAAGTGTTTATCGGTGATGGGTGGTTGCAGGTACCGGACGTGGTGTTCACCAGAGCCCAAAGGAAGAAGGTAGGGGTGGTGTTCGACTCTGTATGTACATATGTAGGTGTGTTAGAGGTGATTATTTGCGGGCTTGGTTGGGCCACAGATCGGGCTTACCATATTTTTTTTGTGTCTAATGGGCCTAATATAGCAAACGCAAGTCCATTTTGCGGGATTGAGAACTTGCCCATACCCGTCCTATAAACAAGCCGAAGTTGCCAACATGTTGACGAGCCTAAAAAAATACAGTTAAAAAACTTATATAAAATGATATGTTATGTAAAAATATCCAAAATACATTATTTTTTTTCTAACTAAAAAACACAAAATATACTAATGTACACAACATAAGAAAAAGGTAATTTTCATAAAATATGGAGTTGGACTTCAAGAATTATCATCCTTTGAAATTATGATTCTTTAACGACAAAATATTTATCCACGTAATATTTCAAGATCGAGATTTAAGGCGTACTATACGACATATCACATATAGTATTTTTGAGGTGGTTGATACTCAATGGAATGAGTCCAATCCAAAACCACTTCTAAACTTTAAAAAAAAATATTAATTGCATAAGAAAATTAATTTACTATAATTATATACTACGAACATGTCGATATTTCTTTTTCCATTGCTCAAGCCCATCCATTAATTTGAAGAGTTTAACATGAGGGAGCCCACCCATATTTTTTTAAATAGTAGTCTAATTCCATTTTTCTAACGCGTCCGTTATTTATAGACGGTACGGTCCACTAGACTTAAAATACCCTTTATTTAACTGACTTTAACATATATTTTTTTTCAATTATGTTAGTGGCAGGACTTGGAACATGCGAGAACGTAAACCACAAGTCCCATCTTTGTATTTATTTTGATATTGGGACACGTAAAAAGTGTGAATCACATGGACCAAGTTTGTAATTTATTTTTTATTTTTTTTAAGAGTAAACTATAAATCGGTTTCGATGGTTTGTCGAAAACAACACTTTTTTCGACTTTACAGTTTTGAAATTACAAGATGACCATCATGAATTGCAAAAACGTTCGAATTTGGCTCTCATTCTAACGGTTGTTAAATATTTGGCTTTATTGATTTTTATCTTCTACCCAATCAAAATCAAATTTGTAATTTTGGTTTGGGTAAATAACAAAAAAACTTGATCAAAAGACGAAAATGTCCCTCACTCAACGGAAATTTCTATGACTTAGGGACTAAATCCGGACAAATTTTCAAATCACGTAGCCATCTTATAATTTTAAAATGACAGGGACAAAAAGTGTTAATTTTGACAAACCTCAGGGATCAAATTTGTAGTTTAGTCTTTCTTTAACAACGAACCTTCTTTTATTTGATAATTCTTTGTAATTAATTTACTTTTTGTATCTTTTAAACAATCAAACTTATATTGATTGTTATACAAATACTTAAAATTTTAGGTTCACATTTTTATTTTTGTTGCCTTAAATTTAGTGGCCACTTTAAAAAAATACGAGTTTTGGCTTGATTGATCTATTTCTTCACTTGAATCTGTATGTGTACTATTCTATCAACATTTTAAGGAAAAAATCAAAAGGCTAAACATCCCTATCAGTTTTAAATTTCGAAAGTAGAATGTATGAATTATCTCAACAGAAGTAACCTCTTTTTTTCATATATATGAAACCTGAAAGGAGTATAATTCAAAATAATGACAGTGTAGTAAAGAAAATACAAAAAGAAAAATAATTTTTTTATTAAGATGTAAGTTGCCTGAATTAATTGCTGAGCTGTTTGGACTTGTGAAGCAGTTCCATTAACCTCCACAGTCATCTCCCCTTGTTTCCTGTACAGTAACAGTTGCACCGCTAGCACGACGAATATAGCTTATATATGAACCAGCTGTACCAATTACAGCATCGGCATAAGATAGTGGAATTTGCATTTGCTGTGTGACCTGCATGTTAAGATAACAACAGATTCATATTTACAATTACAACCATATTTAAATCATTCTAAGCTGTTTGGCAGTTGCTGAATGGTTAAGAGACTCTTATGATATAGTGCAAAATGAAATATAATTATTTGTTAATTGTTCAGGATGTAATTAGGGCTCTTTATGGTTAAGGGAGGTCCAGGATACAAAATGATTCAGAGGGTTTTGGAACCATTAAGAGGCAGACTTAATTTTTTTTTTGCCAAACATGACTCACCTCTTAACGATTCAGAGGCTGCCTCTTAATGGAACTGTTAACAGGTAAACAAACAGCCCCTTAGCCTTCCATCCAATTAATGACTGCAACAATTTCCTTTATGTGATATTAATGAAGATTGCAACATTTCCTTTTGGGAAGTTTTCTATGTTATATTACCTATTTGACTTGGAACACGCGAGAAATTTTCATTTTTATGAGAAGGTGAGAAATAGTGAAGGTACACTTCTATTGTGTGAATATTATGATATATTTTGTGAAGGTGGTGTTGAACTTCATATGACCTTAAAATGTGTATCAAAAGGTTACGTTATATTTTGTGAAGGCCAGTAATCTCCATAAGCCTTTAACACAATATAAAGTTATATTCACAGGTTTCAGGAAAAATTTACATTATATTATGTGAAGGTTTACATTACTCACCTTCTCATGCAGAGGAGTATTTCTTATGGGAACACAACCCTTAATTACTATATCAGTACAAAATTAATTAATACTATTGATTTGGGTCTAAAAGATTTCTTTATTTTTGTCTTTATTAAAAGGGTATTTTAGACAACTGAGAAATAGTCAAACATTTTCCTTAAATGTGTAGTCTCTTATGTTGCAAGTTTCAACAGATAAAGGGGCATTAGCCATCATTTTTGGCTCAGTTGTAAGTTTCTGAAGGAGATGCTTCATGTTTAATATTATGATTTGATGACATACATCCAAGGGTAGGTGATAAAGAGCCAAGTGAAACAAAAATCACTTGCAAAATGCAAAGAGCAGCAGATATTACACTCGGAATAAGTAGCACAGTTCCCATGGATTGGCTTAGCTTTATAGACCAAGGACTCAAAAGTCAAATAGGGTCAGAGCATTTCCAACAGATCTCTATAATTTCTCCAAAATGGACAAACAAAAGTTAAAATCTTAAAAAAAAAACATTCATCTCCAACAGTTTCTTGGTTTTGGAGATTTCAACATAAATCATATTATTAAAATATTCGATATTAATATTCCAGGAAACTTTCAAATAAACTTTATATAAATTGATGATGCATTCAACTTCATTGGTGCAAATAAAAAAAATAAAAACATTTCTCCCTCTTCAACATTTGAATTTGGAGAATTCTTCAAATTTGGAGATTTTTATCTTCTCTCTCCTAATTTCCTCCAATTTAGAGAAAATTATAGAGAATCTGATACAGCAAAAACATAGGTTAAAAACTCCAAATATAAACTAACCTGTGAGATAACTGAAGGAGCCGTTTGCATTGTGGGTGTTGCATGCATGGGCACATGAGTTTCTCTTCCGTAAGTTGATATTCCCTGGTGAGGTTTTTCTTCAAACTGTTTTGGCATCTCAGCTGATGGATAGTAACTGTCAATTTGCCTTTGAGCTGGCATAAAATGAGGACTATCCCCATAACCAGGGGGGCCCACAGCAGTATTTGTGGAAAAAGCTTGAGGCGGTGGACCCCATGATTGAGAAGTCAGCATTTGTCGTTCCATCTGAGGATTCGGTGCTTGCATCTGAGGAGGTGCAACTAGAAATGTCAGGGGTATTTTAGGAAACTTGCTTTCCTGATGAATAATATAGCAGACTTGCACCAAAGGGCCTTTTGGCCTAGCAGTATGTGAGCCTCTGGTCTCCTAGGAGGTCGGGGGTTCAAACCTCACCAAAGGCGAGGAGGGCGTGTGAGTTTATTTGTTCCATTTCCCGTATAAAAATATTATATACTTCTATATATATATATAACAGACTTACTTGCACTTCAAACGATGAAATGATACTGCGATCAACCAAGAATTTTGGCAAATGAGAAGCAATTAATTCCACTGCTTTGTGTATGCCAACAGGTTTCCCAACTACTTCCACAATTCTGTCATCTTCAAGAGCAAAATTTGGAAGGTTAATAGTTTTCAAAGTTCACAAAAGATCAAAATATGCAGGCAACGAGTTTGGGTTCACAAAGCCACCACAATAACGTAAATATATCAACTAAATAGAGCACACATAACTTATATAACAACTAAAGCACTTAATATAAGCTACTTAAATTGGCTCCCTAATTACCTTACTGCCCCCATAACTCACCACACAAACATACTTTGTTTGGATTCCAGGTTGGGGCCATTCATTCGGTGGATAGTGATTTATTTATTGATTTGTATGCTGGAAGCATATATATATATATATATACATCAAAGTTTCTCTAACTTACGAAAATATAATAACAATCTAATCAAATAACCGAAATAATGCCAAAGTTAAACTCTTAGCAGTTGATTTGAGGTGTAAACCGTTATGAGCCATTTATTGTCGTAAATATTTACATTCTAAAATACTGCCAAATAACAAAGACGATGTATGTGACTTAACTGCAGATCTTGGATAATATATAACAAGTACGCAAGAACAAATTAAGCAAGATAATAAATAAGATCTAACCGAAATGCAAAAAGTTTACCAATAAAAATGAAAACTAATTGAGAAACACGGTACCAAGAACTCTAACAATACAACCAGATGCTTCTTGGATAGATTTTACTGTTGTTCCTTGCTTGCCAATCAAGTTTCCTGCTTGTGTGGCTGGCACAAGCAGCTTTGTTGAGACTTTTGCTTCCATATTTGGTGGAAAATGCAAAGATTCACTATCCAACCCATCCACCGTCCGTTTATGAACCCTAAGAAGACCTTCTACAGCAGGAGGAAGAGATGCATCAGGTTCTTCCTTTGCAGATACCATCACCTTTCATATATAAAACCATTATGAGCACAACCACCATAAAAAACAAAAATGTCCAATATATTTCCATATATAAATTTATAATCTATTATGGGATAAGAATAAACAACACAAAAATTCCTACAACTGAATTAAAGCATAAAAACCCAAGAAAATAAAAGGGAAAATATTCCACTATGAGGTTTCACCAACTATACAGAAGCACACAAGCATATTGATGCCGTGAATAAAATAAAAAACAAAGATTTCCACGTTGATTCTACGAATACCCGTGGATAACCTCTTCTAGGAATCGTTGATTCAATGAATACCGATCCTAGCCTTCAAATCCAAATTCAAGAGAACTCCAAACTTGGGAGGAAAAATCAAAGATCTTCAAATTCAAGTCTGACCATCCAACTTACACAAGAGAAGTATAAATATGAAGGCCAAAGCAAAACGGGCCTAGAAAAGACAATGGGCCAAACACAAAAGTCCAACAAAAAAAAGCCCAAAATGAGAAAAAAGTACGTTTAAACAGCGTTTTTGGGGTTCAAAAGTCCGTTAGTCCCCTATGAGACCTAACCACGGCGTGCTCCTCTCCAGGCTTGGAATCGACTGGTCGTGGGCCTGAAACGGACACCCGGAGAGAAAGTTAAGACCTTTTAAGCGCGGCCCTGTCTGTAGCCCGATCATAGACCTCCAGAAACATTAAGGCCCGGTCCTCCACGCCCAAGCCCGCATCAGATATTAACTAACAAAAGTAATCAAATGCTTGTAGCAATGCAAACGAACTACTAATAATAGAAATTGTCCTCAAGGGGAAAGACATTTTCCTAATTAACCCCACTGACAATAAAACATACACACTCTAGGCATGTTCAACTTCCTGAAACTAGAATCATGTGTATGGCCAAATAGACACTCACCAAGGTATGCGGCTAAAGAAGGTCAACCATTAAGATAATACAAACCCTTATGATGATGGCCTATTTGGATTAGTTGGTCAGCTCTATTTCTCACAGTGAACGAAGGAAAAGGCAAATAATCAGCATAAACTTTTAGCCAATAAGCTACGAGAGGGATTTAAGTCAAGTTTGTCTCGCATATATCTAATGCCCTCAAGAAATTGGAGCCATTAGTTAGCTTAAAGAATATGTATAGGGGGAAATAGCAGACATATTCTTTATAATCATGTGATTAAATGCACCTCATGGTTGGATATATAAGGATAAATGACAACTCAACGAAATTAATATTCAACTACTATATGGTAATTTGGTATTGACAATATGGGATATAGGATGGTAGTGTTTTAGTTTAGTAGAAGTTTAACATATTTACTATCATTAGGAACATAATTAGTATTTTTGCTGAATTGTTCCTATCCAAAGAAAAAACTTCCAAATATTAAAAAGCATTAACGTCGAAGAAAGAAACATACTTATGAAAAAACATATAAGAGATCCCCAAGCGTTTACTTCAGGAAAGAGTTTGAACTAGCATTGACACTGGCTGTTTGGCAGTTGCTGAATGATTATGTGGTCAGAATGATTAAGAGGCTCTTATGATATAGTGCAAAACGAAATATAATTGTTTGGTAATTGTTCAAGATGTAATCAGCGCTCTTAATGGTTAAGGGAGGTCCAGGATACAAAATGATTCAGAGGGTTTCGGAACCATTAAGAGGCAGAGGTTACCTCTTAATGGACTTATTTTACAATTAATTTGAACTACAAATGTGCATCTTCACGATGATCAATCACTTCAGTTACATAAACATCATGAACGCCTAACATTTCGACAGGTGGGTGAAAGTGAAGGATAAGATATGCTAACTTACAGCTCTTTCTGCTGTTCCTGGTGGACCATCAAGAATCTTAATGCGGGCTTTTGTCTCCTCACACATTTTCTTAACGAGCTCACCTTTGCATCCAATAATGCTGCCCACCTTTTGTGCAGGAACCAACATCCGGAAAACACTTTCTCCTGGCCACCCGGGCCATCTATTTTCACCACCTCCAGTGACTTGAGCATCTATGTGCTCTTTTTTTTTTCTTCATACTGTGAATTTTCTGGTATCCCATCAGCATCTTCTGCCATAGCTATCTTCTGCAATTAGAATCAAACCATAAATGCCAGCAACAATGGCATGAACAGGAGAATAAAACCCAGATAAGCAGACTGTGGTTTAATTGAAACGGATATCATAGGCTAACTCGTGACAATGAAACACATCATAGAAGAAGAAATAAAAGCAAATACCAAATTAGCCACCAAATTACGGTGGTACTTTTCAGTTTGGCCATTTAACTTTTTTAGCTCATGATAGGACCAATACTATCCACATTTCATTTCAATTTACTGTTTATATATCAGAAGTCCATAATTCAGGCCTATGAGTCTTATGTAGCTATCCCTAGAAAGGATAACTCAGGGATGAGTAAAATACAAACCAAAGATAGAGCTAGATGTCTGTAATTTCCTATGAATTTTAACCTACTGAATAGTTTCTTTCCACCTATTTTGCAATAATGAAAAGGAATTTTGTTTCTTTTGAAGCACTTCATGTTTATTTGGCTTATTTCCTACTTTAATATTTTAGCAAAGCTATTACTAACGAACCAGGTGCTAAATTGATAAAGAAGCATGCATTGAATTTGGAGTATAAAAGATGATAGCTCATAGAATCACTTTTCACTTACAGAGTAATTACAAGTTTGCACAAACTGTGCTTACTTTTGTTGAAATAAGGACAAATACTTTAATTTTCTACGCCTCAGACAAAAGCTCACTTCTATAATCTATAATACTTATCAACTTAACAATCAATAACTCAGCCATAATATGTAGAAATACTTCTCATTCCAAAATACAAAAAAAATTCTCCCATTCCAAAAAACAATTGACACATTTTGATTTTTCTGTTAAAACCTCAAAGTCAAACCCATTATTATCAACTTGATATAGATATAATTGATGATAAATCTAATACAAATATGATTGGCTAGTACCATTCATTACAAATTTTGAAGTAGTTGGCACATCCATCCCAATAAAGAACTTGTACAAATCCTGAAGTTGAAAACTTTGTTTTCCCATTTAGAACAGAGTAATATTTTCTTTCCTTTCTTGGTTTGGTGCAATGGTGCATCCTACAACTGAATGGTAAGTTAAATACTTATGCATACAATGCTACAATGAAAATGTACTATAATGTGTTATCTCAACTTGCAAGCCCCTTTTCTGACTACTGCATGAATGAATCAAGATCCTCTTATTTATTTATTTTTTCATCTACAAAATATTTCTATTCTCTACTTTCCACATGATTGAGTGTGAAATAACTCGTCTATTTCGAACAAAAAACTAACTAGATTTGACACTCAAAACCTGACCTTAATGTGACTGAAGAGATATATAATTTCGTGACACAAATTCAGTAACTGAAATTTAGAAATAGCAGGATATAATGAACGATAATTCAAGCAAACACCATAAGCTTGCTGCAAGCTTAATAGAAACTACAATTTCAAAGCATTTTAGACACATAATTTATTGGAAAAAAAGAGAGAATGGAGCATACGGAAATGCCGATTGAAAAGGATGAGAGTGAAGTAGGTGGTGGAGTTGGAGAAGCTACGACTCCGGTGGCGTTGATCGACCGGCGGTAAGTTGAAGTTGCTTAAAACCCCTGGAGGTAGGGATGGGTTGGGCACTAGGACGACGTTGATGCATTTGATTCCAAAAATAGTATTTATGCGACCCAAAACGACAAATAATAGGGGGTTATCTGAGTAGACTGGATTGTTAGGCTATGTTTGGCAAAACAAGTTAACAACGTACCTTATTACAAGGTAAATTATCAAATTCTTATTTTTATTAACTTATCAATAAAATATCTTATAAGGTAAAAAATATAAAAAAGATTAAAAAAGACATATTAAAAAATAAAAATAAAAATTAATAATTAATATTAATGAGAGTTATAATTAGAAAAAATGACAATATGTTTCCAAAACGCTACTCCAAGTAGCGTTTTAGTAAGTTAGCTTATAAGCTAACTTATAAACTAACTTATGATTTGTCAAACGTGTACATTGAAAATACGTCAGCTTATAAGCTAACTACTTTTTGCCAAACATAGATCACGTGAGACTTTTGGGGCTGTTTGACGGTTGCTGAATTGTTTGATTTATGATGATTAACTCGTTAGTATTATTAAGTTGTTTTTATGCTTTTATGATATAGTATAAAATAAAATAAAATTGTTTGATAATTGTTTAAATTGAAATTAGGCCTTTGAACGATTAAGGGAGGTCCTGAATACAAAATAATGGGTTTTGAAACCATTAAGAGGCAGACTTATCTTTTGTCAAACATGATTCACCTTTTAGTGATTCAATACTGTCTCTTAATGAACCTGTTAAAAGGTAAACAAACAAACTCTAAGACTTTTTAAACCATGCATCAAAATATTGTGAAAATAACCTTTATAATTTTTGTTTTGAATGATTAATTTTTTTCACCTTCGTAATGTTTTGTCATAAAATTTTAAATGTAAAACTATAGTCTCACGAATTTTATAGAAATAAACTGGGTTTACATGAACCAAACCCTATCAAGTATCCAACTATTTTTCCATAAAACTAAATAGGTTCAAATAAATCAATAAAGCATGGGATCATGTTTTTTTTAATTAAATTCAATTAAAATGATGTCAACAAATAATAAAAAGAGTACTTTGGCCCTAAGGTATTTCAATTTTACGGATTTATGGATTTGGTCTTTGAGACAAACGGACATTCATTAATTCTGTCAAGTAAAAGGGCAAAATGGTCATTTCATTATTTTTTTCAATATTAACATTTTATTATTATTTATTTTTCTTGTTATGAACATCTTTTCATCAAGATCGTGCACAAACCCCTAAAACCTAAACCGATATACAAATCAAAAACCCTAAATCAAACATAAATCAATCACACCTAAACTAAAAAACATAAATTGAATCTAAATAAAAGCACAAAATCGACATTATCAAACCCATTTTTGTGTAAAAGGTAAAAAAATAAAATAGAAGTTCCAAGTAGGAAGATGCTTTAATCCATGGGTTCAATGATACAGAGAGATGGGAGGGAGATATGTTTATAGCTCGAAATATATCCCTCTAGACCCGTGTATAAGATTTTTGCATATATGTTTCATATATGTATGTGTGCGATTTTTGCATACATGTTTCATATATGTGCGTGTGATTTGCCAGATCTGCTTTGTCTGCCTCATGTCTGGATCTAGAAGATAAGAGACATAGAGAATGAGGGGGGAGATGCCATAATCGAGGATAATCCAGAGGGGGAAGATGGCCAGAATTGAGAACAATCCAGAGAGAGAGAGAGTGAATGGGAGATCATCGACACCACCTTCATTGCTGACGCTACCCTCCATCGTTGGAAACTGCTTCATCCCTGTGGTTTGTGACACAGATCTGGAAGAAAACACACAAACACCTTCATTCTTGTGGTTCGTCCCTATGGCTTATGACGTAAATCTAGAAGAAGAACACCTAAACGCCTTCGTCCCTGTGTTCTTCCTGTGGTTTGTGATACATATTTGGAAGAAGAACCACCTAAATTGTGGTTCGTCCATGTGATCCCCGGTGTCCAACACTCATCTCACATACCCGTAACTCCATCAATCCAATTTCTGCCCTTGGGATTTATGCTTTTGGATGTGGATCTGGACCATTTTTTTGTTTTGTTTTTTCATTAGGGTTTGAGTACAAACAATTTGTAGAAGGAGAGCGGGTTGAATACAAACACAATTATTTCACTTTTAAAATTCGTTTATTGATTATAAAGATAACCAACACACGATTTACAAATTGTTGTGGAATAAGAAAAGGAAATATCATAATCTAAACAATTTAAAAAATCACAAGGTTTTGTTGCATTGAAGAAGATAAGAGAGAAATAAGAAAAAAGGTGTAGCAAAGTAGAAGTGTCTTTGAGAAAGCGACTTCTCATCTATTTATACCCTAACATTTGATGCACCTCAAAAGGTACAATCCACGTGTTAGGAGAGGAGTGGAATGCATGTCCTTGTCCATCAGATATTGTTGTCTTTTGGCCGCATATGATAGTAGCCTTAGAACTTGCTAAACACGATCGGAGGCAATAAAGTAGACCATATTGAACCAACGTCGGATCAAGGCATGGGGTTTGTACGTTTGTGCAAGAGGATAATACAAACAATCTTGATGCTCAATATATTGATCCAGTCACTGGAAGGAATCATTAAGAAGTTCTTCAGGTATCGTTGATATCTTGGTCAGACTTCACATTTAACTTAGACAGTCATGGTATCACTAAATACTGTTTCAGAATGATCAAACTATCTTTATCTTCAGCTACTTCTTCGTGATCGCTGAAGTTTCCTTTGGTGTGACTTTGTCTTTTAGGTTACACAAGTGTTCAACGGTCACTAAACAGACTCAGATGTTGATCACCTGAAACTGAAAATACAACAACACTAAAAGCATACACTAAGTAAATGATCATCCTCAAATCACTGAGAGAGTTTGGATCAACAATCTCTCCTTATTTGATGATGAAAAAGAAACATAATAAAATTTCTAAGTGTAAAATAGAAAGAAAATGGAACTCATAAAATACTTTGTCCCATTTAATGTTTTGAGGGATCCTTTCAGCACTTTAGATGGAATGAAGTACTTCAGTTGAAATTTCATTAAATTGTAGAAGAAATTACAAAATAATGAAAAAAAGAATAACTGAAAGTACCTTTGCTAAAAAATATAACAACTAATAATATAAAGAGAAGAAAATACATCTATTAGCTAAGGTTTTGGAAGGTGATGTAGTCAGGGATATTCGATCCTTGATCTTTTCGCGTTAGCAGTTCCCTTCGAATCTTTCTGTCTACTCATTGTCCAGGAATACTGGAGAAATCATAGAAAGTGAGTAGGTAGACTGGATGATCAACCGATGCGATACGAAGTTCTAAGCATTACTGAAATTGTAGATCTCCATTCATATATGTGAAGAAGATGTTGTATTCAGGTTTGAAAGCAACATTAAATAGAATGTGAGAACCTTTAGCAAGGAAAGAGAGGATGAGCATGGATAGATCAGGGATTGCTACTCTAGAAAGAACTTCATCAAGAGAAAACTTGGTTTGATGCTCGTTCTTATGAGAGAGGATATCTTCAGTTGTTCGACCTCGACGAGTAGTCTTCAGTGGTAGAGAAGAAACACTGATGACAATTGATATTCTTTGAAAAAGTCTACTTAGCTCTTTTTCAAAAAATCCCTTGTATCTGGACTTGGAATTTTGAATGTGTTGTCGAAACTTTAACCATTTCTCGTATCCATACTTATATAAGTATGATGGATAGTCATGATTCAGTTACCATCATATCTAAAGATATCCATGGTAACTAGAACTCTTCCATCCTTCTTATTCCAACAATTATGACACAACGATCTTAACCCTGTTAAGATGTTGTTCCACTTGCAGTCTGCACCACTTCAGTTCTTTTTCTTTCAGTTCCTCTCCCTTGGCTTTATCTTTCTCAGATTCTCTGAGAAGAATGGATTGATCATCGATAAGATTTATTCTATTGAACTTCCCTTTAGTGCGGGTATCAATGGCAAGTGCCTTAGCCAGATCAAGACTTTCAGTCAATAACTTTTGTTGTCTCCCATGATCTTCTTGGGCTTTTAGGGCTTCTTGTCTGCCAGCTTCAAAAAGAAAGCTAAACTCACCCAAGAGGAACGAAGATGAATTTTTCACTCTGGTAGAGTTCAACTTAGTAAGGTGACCTTCTATATGAGCCATCCTTGCAGATTCTTCGACTAGAAGCAACGTATTGAAGTTGAGAGCTGGAGGATGTTGGCCTCTTGTTCCTCCTCAACATCAAATTCTTCAGGGGTTTACCATGAAAGTTCATATTTAGTGGTTGAAGGAATACTTTGAGTTCTCAATTCTATTGCATTAGAAAGTGGAGAATCCAATCGGCTTTTGGAGGGGATTCATAGGAGGATGAAGAGAAGGATGTAGTAGTAGGTGAGGAGGTTTCGCAGTGTGAGGTTGAGGGATGGTTGAAGGTTTTGAAGAAGCAAGAGCCATAATTTAGAGAGGTTCTGGGTTGAGGAGATTTTAGATATGGATAGGAAAGGAAGAGAGACTGTGGCTTCATTAGGTGTGTATAAAGTATGGGTAGTGGTTACCTTAGGTAAAGCATTCTGTACATGCTCCCCATTAGCTATAACTATAATATCCATGTCTTCTTCTTGAGCTTTTTCTTTTCCTTTGTCAGCAACTTATTTCTTATACTGAGCAGTTCACTCCCTCTAGGATGATGCTTCAGTTATTGAGATGCCTTAAGAGCCTGTTTGAGGTATTCTTTTGACGATGCAGTCATCACCATTGTCACCGTCATCGTCATCATCATCGGTATCATTACGCCTGATGTCTGCATCATCATTATCCTTATCTTCATCATCATCATCATCATCATCATCATCATCATTAATAACTGTGTTAAGATAGATGGTTGTGCAACAGAGTTTTTGATCAGAACAACATCATCATCAGAATATGGGAGATTTTCAGCTTCAGGTTCATCATTGGCTGGTTCAGTGACAACAAGTTGTTCTTGATTAAAAACTGTTTCAGAGATAAGCTCGCTAGGATTTTCGAGGAGCGTATCCAAGGTAGGTAGCATGAGCTTGACACCTCATCGATATCATATTCTTCAATAATGACCGAAGAAAATAACATTTCTCTCAGGACTTAAGACATGAAAATTATAAGGAACAAATTAAGTATGAGAGTGATTAGGGTTAGTAACCAAGAAACATAAAGAAGGGATGTTTGAAGTACCTGAGGGTTCCTCAACATTATCCGAATGATAACCTCCGAGTATATCAACGTTGTTGTCGAGAGGATTGGCATATATATGTTGAGGATACTAGAGAGTCATCCTTAGGTCATATGTGAAGTGTGGCTTCATCACTAGTGGAGACCACTAACTGATGGTTCATTAGCGCGTGTTACATAGACCAACGGAGGAGGAGTAAAAGTAACTGTTGTTGAGAAGGGGGTTGTGACCATGTGTAGCTGAGAGGCTGCAGACAAGCTTGGAACAACAAATTCGGTGATTTTGAGTCACAAATTAGGTTTGTTGGGTAGCGTCCACCTGTATGACAATAGCTGAAGAAGGAGCAACTGAAGGGGTAGCTAGGGTTGTAGAGGCCTTGGTGCGGAGGCCAACTCCAAGAGTGAAGCATGTTGTAACGCCTCAAAAATTTGACAAAGTTTAATTAATAAATGTGTGAAGAATTAGAAACAAAATCGCATTTGGCTTAATTATCGTTTGGACCAAAAATGTGAAAGACATGATGGAGAGGGACCAAATGTGTAATTTTGAAAAGTATATTAAATTATAATAATAATATTAAAATAATAATTCAGATATATACATCTAAACGTCACTTGGGGGTTAAATTATAAACATTCAAAGTGGAGGGGCCTGTTATGTCAATTTATGAAAGCTGAAATTTGGAAATGATTTAGGAGGATTTTGACTTTCCCCAAATTTGCATCTCTTGGCCTCCAAGTCAAATTGAAGCATTTAAAGTCGACATTTAGCCACAATAGTTTAGGGTTAGCAGCGCCGTAGTTAGAAGAACGAAAACCCGCATTCAATTTCGGTTTTGGAGCAAGGATAGAAGGAGATTTCGGCCAAGAAGAGAGGTTACGTTTTCGGAGTTTGGCAACGAAATTGAGGTAGCTATTCTACTCCTTTTTGAAATTAATTCTTACTGGGGGTTGGTGCATATATGTATAGTGTCCTGTTAACATTTGAGGTTTAAAAGATGTCCAGAAGACCACCGATTTGGCAAAAGGTTAGTAAACCATGAAAGTCAAATGTCCAGTAGTTTGACCTCGAAATTAGAACTTATTATTGAACCATTTTAATCGATTCTTGTTCTATTGGATGTAAGATGTTGTAGTGATATTATTATGCAAAAAGAATCACCAAAAACGGTCGAGAAAGGACCCTAATCGAACAAAAAACGAGGTTGTCCTTTGACCGCATAAAATCTGATAGGGTGAAGGGGTCCATGGGTCTGATCTGGACTTTGGGCCGGGTCTGATCTCTTAAATGGGTTGGTTAGTCTTATTTGAAGAGAAGAGAGCCCAACAAATTCAATTAATTTGGGTTTCAATTAATTAGGTCCAATTTATTTAAATAAGACTTTTATTTTTGGGCTTATTATTTATTTGGGACTAATACATAATTAGGAATATAATTACATTAATTCCTATTTTATTAACAGGTTAGATTAAATCTTATTTAATTAATATATTAATTTAAATTGGAGATTTATTCATAATCAATGATGTCTTTTTAAGAAGAAGATCTATTAAACCATCGATTCAATTCAATCAATTTAATAAGTATATTAGGGGTCATATTTGATAATTATTATGACACCTTAAATTATAAAAGGAGTGTATGGACGTTTAAGAAATTTTATAAATATAATTACGACGTCGTAAATGAACTTGTGTGCCCAATCACTTAATTACTCATAGGGGAAGAATTATATGGCCACTTAGTTAACCTTAAGTTGGTCGTTGACCCTGATAGCTTTTGGAGAAAACTTAGTCAATAATTGGCTATTTGGTTTATAAATTGTAGGTTACAACTTGGAACGGAATCTTAACAAACCTACGAGTTCAGGTGAGTTTTTCACGAGATTTCACTGGGATGTATACATATGTATGAAATCTATTTTTACATATATGTTGTGGATGTCTATATGTTTATTTGATGAGGTGATATTATTGCATGTTTATTTTAAATTGGTGATTACATGCATGTGGTTAAATTATGGTGTAGCATGCTATTTATGTTATAAGTTTTTATATACATTGCATGCAAAGAGTTTGGGGTGCGGGTTAACATGCTTATAAAATGTAATTAACCCGAGGTATGGGATATCGGATCGATGTGTCACACTTTGGGGAGGCACGACCCGAAATGGGCGGTAGTTATTTGTGGACTCACACACCCAGGGAATGCCTGTGACATGGCAGGTCCCTACCTAATAGAGAGGAGTTAAGAGATCTCATTGGGGTGCAAATAATGATAATTGATGAAATTGCATATTATAATTATTTGATGTTTATATGTGACTACATGTGTGTTGAATGATCGCACGTAAACTGTGAACTCACTGAGCTTTTAGCTGACTATAGTTTACATCTCAGGATCAGGAGGTTCAGGGATCGACAAAGGCAAGGGACATGCTTGAGGATTTTAGTTTTATTTTATTCGAGTTTATTTAGCGTACAATTATTTTATTTCGGAGTGTCTTGGTTTGGAGTTTACTAGCCGGTATAGGACGGGTTATCTATTAAGCTTTATTTGATTTGATGTTTATTAGACCTCCGCTGTAAACGTTTTCAGTTAATTATTTGGAGTATTTATTGGAGTGTTTTAATGACGTGTCATTTCATAAAAAAATGGGGTGTTACAAGTTGGTATAAGAGCCTGAAGGGTCTACAAGAGTTCAATCTATAGAGAACAGTTTGTAGAAGGGGGGGGGGGGTTGAATACAAACACACACAGATTTTGGTTTTTAAATGAGTTTATTGAAAATAAACAAATTTACAGTTACAAGCGGAATAAGAACAAGTTTAACACCTATTCTATTGTAACTAAGAAACACTAAGTTTGATGCACAAGAAGATGAAAGAAAGAATGAAGAGGGTATAGGTTAGAAAGAAGCATGCATTTAGATGAAGAAGATATCTCCATCTTATTTATACCCGTTTGCATTTAATGCAAGACAAAAGGTATATGCCACGTGTCAAGCTTGGATAGGAAGCTTGTCCTTGCTAATAAGACAGCCATGCTTTTGGCCGAATATGAACAGTACCGTATCAGATATGATGGGGACATAAGAGACAAGTCGTACGTCCTTTTCTGACATGGTTCTAGGTTTGACTTTTGTGCATCGAGGATAAGATCAATCTTTAATCTTGCAAAGGAAGCTTCATTTGATCGCTGATACTGAATATACAAGGATGAACTTCAGTATCGCTGAGGCTTCACAAGACTTCACACTTTAAGTAGACAATCGCTGCTATCGCTGAACCGCTTCAGTTCACTTAGCTGATTATCTCTTTCTTCAGCTAGGGTCTTTGACTTTCGCTGAATGGTCTTCTAGTGTGATAGTTGATCTTCAGATCTTCAGAGATAAGCTTCTTGTTCCTTGATCTTCAACGATCGCTGATGGTTATCAGCATGTGCTATCGCTGAATATGAACAGAAGCTTATACAATGGAATTTCACCAAGTATATAAAGGAATCATATTCAAATCATTTAACAGGAGTTATGATCAAAAATCTCCCCTATTTGATTATGATTAAGCAACATATGAAAATTGGTTTAAGAGACTAGTAAGGACTTAGGAAACATTTAAAGAAAATTTTCTAAGTACTAATCTGTAAAGTCTTTTTCAGCTAGTCTACTATCTGAATTGAGTTTCATTTATAAGGATATGAAAGCACAATTTTTACAAGTAAATAAGCTTAAAGTACATTCACTGATTGAATTTTCAGAGTGAAAGATCAGTGAGTGAAGATAGTGTAACGAAAATAGAACTCTTATGTTTATTGTCCCTTTTACTGTTTTTAGGGATCTTTTCAGTACTAGGATGGAGTAAAGTACTCTGATTGAATTTCATTAAGTATAATCTGAAGAAATTACAGAGAAATGAAATTACAATAATAAAAGTAAAGTACTTGTACACTGAAGAAATATTACAAAGGAAATAGAAATATATAACTGGTCAGAGATATTCTCGTTTCGTCTTTGTAACTCATTCTCATAAAGTGTCTTCTGTCGATTCATCAGAGGGGTATCTGACCAGTAGCGCCAAAGCATGATCTTTATGAGAGAGGATGGGGCCTTGCAAATTTCTTGGTTTCTGAAGAGTCCTAAGAATCCTTCATTATCCAAGAATACCATACCAGGTTCAGACAGTGAGATGATTTCATCTTCTTCATATCTTCGGTCTTGAGGGAGAGAGGTACAAAGAATTGATATATCAGGGAGCTCAAGATGACCAAGAATGCTTTGATAATCAAATTTAGTTTCATGCTCATTCTTAGAACTTGAACTACCTTCAACAGTTGATCTTTTCTTCTTAGATGATTCAGGGAGAGGGGGAACTTGCACATGTTGTGACATCCTTTGCAGCAACTGATCCAGCACACTGTCCACCACATCCGTGAATTTGGATTTGGAACCCTGAATGGCGTCTCTGGTTTGTAACCATTCAGTGTATCCATAAATCCTTAAGAATTTGGTTTCTTCTCTCTCTGTTCTGTTCGTCCTTGTCATTCGTACATATACCTTTGGACCACCTCTATTGGAGTGTCGCCCTTGGATAGTTGCATGAATGATTTTGGCTTCAGATCTTCGAAATTTCAGTCTGTCAGTGCACCAATCAAGCTCTTTGTCTTTCTGCATAGTGGCTTCAGCAAATAGTGCACTTAGAATCTTCTGTTGAACAAGAATCGGATCTACATTCAAATTTTCTTGTGCAAGTTCTCTCTGTGCAAGCGCTTCAACGACCCTTTCACTCTTTTTTCAGTTGATCTTTGGCCGCCTTATCTCTTGCAGATTCTTCTCTGAGCAATTTTCTTGCTAAAGCAAGATCATTCTCAGTTTGCTTTATTTCCTCATCCCTGATTCTTTGTGCTTCCAAAGCTTGTTCTCTCTCTTCTCTGGACAGAAAGTAGAATTCATCTACCATCCTTATTGGTACGGCTTCAATGGGTTCAGGTTCAGGCACCTTTATTCTTCTAGCCTCGAATTCCCTAAGGAATTTTATTCGCCTTTCTTCTTCTTCAGGCTCGCTTATGATCGGCTTTTGAACGCGACGCCTGGGAATAAGGCCCTCTTCTTCTTCAGAGTCAGTTTCTATTATGTACATAAACTGCTCTTCAGAGGAAGGTTCCTTCCATGAAGTTGAGTCCTCTGGGGGACGGGGATCACTGAGGGAAGGAGAGGAGGAAATAGTATTGTCAGAGAGAGTTTTTGTAGGTGAAGAAGGTGTGGGGGTTTCAGAGAGAGGAGTTATGAAAGGGATAAGAGGAAGAGATACCTCAAGAGTGGTCTCCCCCTCAGATATAGGGATAGTGGTATCCAGATCTACCACTTCTTTTCCTTTGCCTGAGGGACCGGATTGTCCCTGAGAGGGTTGTGGTCCGTCCCCCAAGAGCTCTTGATGAGCGACTCCAGGCCTTGACAATCTGAAGTGCTCTAAGGCACTTCCAATATCATCGTCGTCTTCATCATCATCCATCCACCCATAGTGAGGGATAGGTTCTTCATCTTCTTCTTCTTCTTCGTCTTCACCATCATCATCATCATCATCTTCTTTAGGTTCAGCTCGCTGGATGTATGGAGAAATTCTCTCTCCAGGAAACCTCTGGTTATGCTCCGAGATGAGTTCGTCAACGAACTCTCTGGCACATCTCTCCCCCTCAATGTTATCAGGAGGTAGACAATGCACCATCAGAGTGCGAACATTCGTCTGAACGTCCATTAGCTTCGCATCATTATCCTGAAGCGTGGTCCGATCAGCAGCGTTGAAAGAAGAGGAACCAGCCTCAGAGAGCTTCGTGAGCATCTGCATCATATCGGATTGAGTCTTTTGAATAGACTCAAGGACGTTTGCTTGAGCAACAACCTTCTGCTCCAGGCTTGTCAGGGTCTGATGAAAGGCCTTGTTATCTTCTTTCAGGCAGAAAACGTCAGAGATGAGGTTGTTGACGTTTGTCTTGATCGATGGAGTTCCAACGATTCGTTTGAAGATCAGTTCAGCGGACGTCTGAAGATTGTCCACCCTAGCCCTTGTGAGAGCACATTCCTTGACCAAATAGTCAATTGCAGGGAATGTAGGGTTGGGAAGGACAATGGGAGGTAGCTCAGTGACTGGAGTGGGAAGCTTGGGAGTGCGCTGGGAGAACCCTGAGGAGCAGCGCTGGGAGGCTTGCTTCACGTCTCTGAGTCGAGCAGCGTTGAGGAGACTTCCCCATATCCTTGCTGAGGGGAGGAGCGCTAGTGGTGGTGGTTGTTGTCGTTGAAGTTGGAAGAGAAGCGACACCTGATGATGACATAGATAAAGATGCCAAAAACACATCCGGATTAGAAGATGGATGAAAAAATGTATGTTTCTCCCTGAGAGTATCATGAGGATTACTCTTGGGACCACATTTGCAGAGGCAGTGTCTTGAGGATCACTGACCAGTGTCTTAGAGTATCTGAGAGAGATACTCTGAGGTCCTTGTAATTTGGCCTTCCAAAACTCAGATTGCCTAAACAATATTGAGGTTTGGATTGCGTGCATTTCAGCATTATCAGGGATAGGGACAACTGTCGCTGAGTCACTTGCTGAGGTGAGGACCAAAGAAGAGGAGATAGAAGTAGATAAGAAGGCAGTGAGAGTAGTACCTGATCCAGCTTCAGCGGAGCCGGCTAAAACACCCTCAGTGACCGGAGTCGCTGATGATGTAGGTAGTGCTGATGAAGCAACAACGGTTGAGATGACCGTTGAAGTGGCTGAGGTTTTAGGTGGTGTTGGTAGTACACCAAAATCAGAGAGAATGGTCTTTTGAGAGACCATATTCTTTGGCTTCTTGAATTTGGTTGCGATGGTCTTTTTATGACCATCGGTTGGTTGCTTCCTCTTAACAGCGGCATCAGTGTCTGGGTTGCTCGCTGTTGGGTTGGACAGCGAGGTGGACACTGGAAGAGGAGCTCCGATCACTTGCAGCATGTAAGGAGTGAAAGGAGCATCACCTAGACGTTCCTCAATGTCCAGGGACTTCTTACCTACTACAGAGAAGGTGTGATCGCCGACCTTCGGGTATTCTTCCCCGAAGGCAACCTCCATAATGGTTGCGAAGAAGCGAGGATAAGGGATGACGGGATGTCTAGTGGCGGCGCTGATGCGACTGACCATGTCGCTGAAGATGTAATCAGCGTAGTTGAGGTTATGGCCGGTGCAGAGGGAGTAGGTAAGGTCTTGAAAGTGCTTGCTCGCTTGGTCGTGCGAGCCGATCTTCGACCCAAGGCATTGGATCACCTGGGTGAAGATGTATTGCCAGCGAGCGATAAAGATTAGAAGATAATACCTGAGGAGATGGCCCAGATATCGCTGAATCAGAGTTCAGAGAGAGGAAAGTCTGAAAGTTTTATTTGTATCCCATGTTGGTCACTGAATAATAAATTATTCAGCGTTCAACATACCAAGTTCGCTGATGAGTAGATTGAATCTAGTTTCATCAAGAGGTTTGGTGAAAAGATCAGCGAGCTGATATTCAGTAGGTACAAAATGGAGCTCAACTTCACCATTCATCACATGATCTCTGATAAAGTGATATCGGATGTCAATGTGCTTGGTTTTGGAGTGAAGTACAGGGTTGTTGGTAATTGCAATAGCACTAGTACTATCACAATAGATAGGAAATTTAGAGAGCTTGAGATTGTAGTCTCTTAGTTGATTTCTCATCCAAAGGATTTGAGCACAACAACTACCAGCAGCTACATACTCAGCTTCAGCGGTGGAAGTGGACACTGAGTTTTGCTTTTTACTTGTCCAACTTATTAGCTTTGCACCTAGTAGCTGACACCCTCCAGTGGTGCTCTTTCTATCTATCTTACAACCTGCAAAGTCACTGTCAGAGTAACCAATAAGATCAAATCCTGAGCCTTTGGGATACCAGAGACCAAGATTTGGAGTTCCTTTCAGATATCTGAAGATTCGCTTTATAGCGATTAGATGGGATTCCTTCGGTTTAGCCTGATATCGAGCACAGAGACAGGTGGCGTACATGATGTCTGACCTACTCGCTGTAAGATACAGCAGAGATCCAATCATTCCTCGATAGGCAGTGACATTGACTGGTTTTTCATTGGGATCCTTGTTCAACGTTAGAGGAGGCGCCATAGGGGTTTTCATCGCTGAGCACTGATTCATGTCGAATTTATTCAGCATGTCTTTAACATATTTGCTTTGACAAACAAAAATTCCTTTATCAGATTGCTTAATTTGCAAACCTAGAAAATATGTTAGTTCACCCATCATACTCATTTTATATTGCTTTTGCATTCTTGCAGCGAAACGAGTGCAAAGTTTGGGTCTTGTGGAACCAAAGATAATGTCATCAACATATATCTGAGCGAGAATAGTATGACCTTTATATTTTCTTAAAAACAGGGTTTGCTCAATTTTTCCACGAACAAATTTTTCTTTAAGAAGAAATTTTGAAAGAGTATCATACCAAGCTCTAGGAGCTTGTTTTAACCCGTAAAGAGCTTTTTCAAGTTTAAAAACATAACCGGGATGGTTAGGGTCTGAGAAACCAGGGGGTTGTTCAACATAAACTTCCTCGCTGAGTTTTCCATTTAGAAAAGCACTTTTAACATCCATTTGAAAAACTTTGAAGTCTTTATGGGCAGCATAAGCTAAAAAGAGTCTTATGGCTTCTAAACGAGCAACAGGTGCGAAGGTCTCATCATAGTCAATTCCTTCTTCCTGTCTATAACCTTGAGCAACAAGTCTAGCCTTATTACGAATTATAGTCCCGTTTTCATCTAGCTTATTTCTGAAAACCCATTTGGTTCCTATGACAGTTTTATCAGAGGGTCTAGGAACAAGATTCAAAAGTTTATTTCTACGAAATTCAGTTAGTTCTTCTTGCATAGCTGAAACCCAGCTAGGATCAGAGATAGCTTGATCTATATTTTTAGGTTCAGAGAGAGAAATGAAGTTAACATAAAGACAGATATTACCTGTACCTCTACGTGTTTTGATACCTGCAGTGGGATCACCAATAATTTGATTTATTGGATGATTTGCAGTCCATCGCTGAGCTGGTGGTTGAGGAGAAAGATCAACGGCAGATTCAGCGACTTGTTCTTCAGTTTCTGGAATAGGACTTGTTGTTTCAGCAACAGGTACTTCATTTAGAATCAATTCAGGGGATTGATTTTCAGATATAGTTTGGTTATTCACTGAGGAATTTCCAAGAGAGGAATCAGCAACAGAAATCTGATTCAGAGGAGTAACATTCATCCCTGAAGATGGATGATGGTCACTTGATGAATTTACAGGGATTTCATCATCACATTCTTCAGCAGGAGGTTGATTGCTGAAATAAGTTTCAGGTTCCCATAATGAGATTTCATCCAGGCATTCGATTCTTCATCATCCTCATGAGAATGAGATGCATGAATGGGACGAGATTCATCAAAGTTAACGTGCATGGATTCTTCAACATGTTGTCTTCTTTTGTTGAAGACTCTGAAGGATTTAGATACAGAGGAGTATCCAAGAAATATACCATCGTCAGCTTTTGGATCAAATTTACCCAAATGATCTCTGTCATTTAGAATGTAACATCTACATCCAAAAATGTGGAAATATTTTAGAGTAGGTCTTCTCCCATGAAATAATTCATAGGAGGTCTTCTTAAATCGTTTATTTATCAGGGATCGATTTTGAGTGAAGCACGCTGTACTGACTGCTTCGGCCCAGAACTGAGTGGGTAGATGCTATTCGCTAAGCATTGAGCGAGCCGCTTCGATGATAATACGATTTCTTCTTTCAGCAACACCATTTTGCTGAGGAGTTCTCACTAATAAGAAGTTGTGAGAGATACCTCTTTCTTCAAAGAAGTTTACCAGAGTACTGTTTTTGAATTCAGTGCCAATGATCACTTCTTATGGAACGAACAATTAGATTGTTCAAAACTTCCATTCTTTTGATAAAAGAAATTATCATTTCAGGGGTATCACTTTTGGATCGAAGGAAGAACACCCATGTATATCTGGAGTATTCATCAACAATCACTAAAGTGTATTTCTTCCCAGAGATAGATTGGACATTGACAGGTCCAAATAGATCCATGCGGAGTAGCTGAAGAGGAGTGGTCACTGAAGAAACTTGCTTTGACCTGAAGGAGGCTTTTGTCAGCTTTCCCTTCTCACACGCTGAACAAAGAGATTCCTTTGTAAAGGTATGATTTGGGAGGTCTCTAACTAGGTCTTTTTGAGACAATTCATTTATTGTCTTAAAGTTGAGGTGAGAGAGTCTTTTATGCCATAACCAGTTTATGTCAGTGGATGCTTTAGAGATAAAGCACATGTTCTCAGAGTGAGAACTATTCATATTTATGACATATACATTTTCCACTCTTTTGCCTGTAAGGGCAAGCTTATCATTTCCGTCAGTGACAGCACATCTATTCTTTAAGAATAGAACTTTGAAGTCTTTGTCACATAACTGACTAATGCTCAAGAGATTGTGCTTTAGTCCCTCAACGTAGGCAACACGAGAAAACGATGTGGCTCCGTTGGATAGAATTCCATAACCTTTAGTGTATCCTTTGCCATTTCCACCAAAGGTCACTGATAGACCAGCTTCTTCTTTGTAATCAGAGAGCAAAGATTTTCTGCCAGTCATATGCCTTGAGCATCCGCTATCAAGATACCAGATACCTTTGGCACTCTGCATACAACAAAAGATTAATTGTTTAAAGGTACCCATATTACTATGGGTCCTGCTTGGTTAGATAGAGGATTGGCGGAGGAGCTACTAGCTGAAGAACTCTCTTCAGTGGATATCTTCACCTTTGATGGTTTTGCAACCTTGGTGGATTTCACTCTCGCTGATTTATCAGCTTGAGCTACTTTCTTTCCATGAGCTAGTTTATCAGCTCTAGTAGCATTAGGACATTTGCTTGCAATGTGGGTAGTTTCACCACAGTGATAGCACTTCCTATACTTAAAGGGTTTGGAAATCAGAGAGGGAGCAGGAAATTTCTCAGGGATAGGTCCAAGAATTCCTTTATCCATGGTCCTTGGAGGTATATCAACCTTTTCAGGGGTAGGAGTGAGATCGATTTTAATTCTAGGGGTTGGTCTCTGAGAAAAGTCAGGGACCTTCTTCCCAGTTTTAGAAGTTTTCTCTGAGGACTTCTTGTTCTTATCTTGAGTTTTCTTATTCTTAGGAACTTGATCAAGAAATTCGTTCTTGATCACTTTCTTAGAATTAAACACAGAAAGCTTCTCTTTGGAAGAGGAGGAAGAAGAAGTTGAAGAAGAAGGATCAGGGATAGAGGAGACAAACATTCCAAATTTGAGCATGGAACGATCATTCTCTGATTCTTCCTTTTTAGGGTTAGCCTAACCCACTTCTTACTTTCATAGGTATTTGAGCATTGATAATCTCATTGACTTTATCAGAAGCCTTACACCATCCTTCAATGGTTGCCTTTTCAGACTTGAGATCAGCGATAGCCCTTTCCCTATCAGCGATAACTTGTTGTTTCTCGATGCTTATTGTTTGATTTGCAAAGACTTGGTCCTTGAGGGATTCCTCAATTTTTGAAAGTTCTTTGATTCTTATATGACAATTTTTTAATTGTTCAGATAAGTCATTGTTAATTCTCTCGGCCTTAATTTTTCCATTTAAAGCATCGTAAAAATCAACAGTCATAGCCTCGAGAGCCGACAAGTTATCACCTTCAGAAGGTAAAAAGATAGAAGGAATAGTTACCTGAGTAGAAGGAGACTCAGAGGAAGAATTCTCAGTGACTTCTTCAGCGTCCTCAATTCTTGCCATTAGGCAGAGGAAGGCAAGATCTTCTTCATCTGAACCAGACTCTTCAGAGGTCTTGGCCCAGTCATCTTCAGCATCCCAGTCAACTTCTTCAGCGACAAGGCCTTTGCCTTTTTGCTGGTGTTTCTTCAGATCCTTATATTTGTTTTTCAATTTCAAATACTTCTTCTTTTTATCAGAGGTCTGAGAGGTAGTGGGAGCTGCAACTTTCTTCGACCTGCATTCACTTGCAAAGTGACCCTTTCGCTGACAGTTGAAGCATATCGCTGAGGCTTTCTCAGCGGGCAACGTTTTTTTTCTTTTCAGAGTCAGAGAGGTTAGAAGGTTTTCGAAAATTGCTCTTTCTAGCAAATCTTTTAAAGTTATTAGTTAAGAGAGCTAGAGAGTTATCAAACTCAGAGATGTCAGCATCAGTGAGTTGATCTTCTGAATCAGTTTGACCTAATTCAGTGATGGAGGTGATAGTGGAAGAAGAAACATTTTTAGAAGGAGTTCCCTCAGAAGTCACAAGTGCCAAAGAAGTACTTTTGGCACCTTTGAGTTCATTAATGAGGTTCTTCCTTAGAAGTTGAGATTGTTCCCCATTTAAGAGCATTCCATATAATGCACTTAAGGACAAGGTTTCAAGATTCTTTGACAGCTTTAGACATGTAGTGTACACTGCCCATTGATCAGGTAATTGCCTCCATGAATTTTGTCAGAATTTCAGCGTTTGAATACACTCTGTCGACTGATTTTAGATCAATCAACAAACAGTTGAAACGCTGGTGAATTTGAGAAAGAGATTCACTCTTTTGATACATAAAACTCTCATATTTTCTTTCAAGGTTTATGCATCTAGTAACTTTTACTTCAGAAGTTCCTTCATATTGGATACATAGAGTATCCCACATGGCCTTAAAAGTCCTCATTTTCATGACAGAATGATAGACTTCATCTGGTAAAGCCATTGCTATTATAGATCTAGCTTTAGAGTCAATAGCAATTTCTTTCTTGTCTTCTTCAGTCCATCTGTTAGGAGTTTTAACAATAACCCTTTCAGGAATGGCTGGAGTAGCAGTGGTGGCAGGAACACTAGCTACTATTGTTGTAGGAACAAATGGTCCGTTTTGTAGATAGTAGAGAATCTTTGGGTCAGATCCCTCTAGAAATATAGACATTCTTTCCTTCCATAATGGAAAATTATCATGGCTAAATCTTGGAGGTTTAGCTAAAGATCCATTATCATTGTAGTTTGTATTAGGGTTTGACATTTTAAAATAGTTTATAGAAAAAAACTATTTTAAAGATTTTAAGAAGCAAACACTGCTCTGATACCACTTGTTGGTCCCTGAAGGGTCTACAAGAGTTCAATCAATAGAGAACAGTTTGTAGAAGGGGGGGGGGGGTTGAATACAAACACACACATATTTTGGTTTTTAAATGAGTTTATTGAAAATAAACAAATTTACAGTTACAAGCGGAATAAGAACAAGTTTAACACCTATTCTATTGTAACTAAGAAACACTAAGTTTGATGCACAAGAAGATGAAAGAAAGAATGAAGAGGGTATAGGTTAGAAAGAAGCATGCATTTAGATGAAGAAGATATCTCCATCTTATTTATACCCGTTTGCATTTAATGCAAGACAAAAGGTATATGCCACGTGTCAAGCTTAGATAGGAAGCTTGGCCTTGCTAATAAGACAACCATGCTTTTGGCCGAATATGAACAGTACCGTATCAGATATGATGGGGACATAAGAGACAAGTCGTACGTCCTTTTCTGACATGGTTCTAGGTTTGATTTTTGTGCATCGAGGATAAGATCAATCTTTAATCTTGCAAAGGAAGCTTCATTTGATCGCTGATACTGAATATACAAGGATGAACTTCAGTATCGCTGAGGCTTCACAAGACTCACACTTTAAGTAGACAATCGCTGCTATCGCTGAACCGCTTCAGTTCACTTAGTTGATTATCTCTTTCTTCAGCTAGGGTCTTTGACTTTCGCTGAATGGTCTTCTGGTGTGATAGTTGATCTTCAGAGATAAGCTTGTTGTTCCTTGATCTTCAGCGATCGCTGATGGTTATCAGCGTGTGCTATCGCTGAATATGAACAGAAGCTTATACAATGGAATTTCACCAAGTATATAAAGGAATCATATTCAAATCATTTAACAGGAGTTATGATCAGCAAAGGATCTTCTGAGGATGGTACTGGTACAGGAGAAAAGGATCACTGCTCGTTCCTGGTGCGCTCGGGTGCGGGATCGGACAAGATTCTTTAAAAAGGTGACTAAGGAGTATGCCGGGGTAGTAAAAGGATATTTTACTTCTTGGATCCACAGTTATGGGGTGGGCCCTGAAGCAGAAGTGCTATGGAGCTTCAAACCCTCGGTGACTTTTGCTTTATATATCAGAGACCCCTACCTCCCCATCGAGCTTTAGAGATGCGATCGTTATCAAGAGAGAGATTTTGGAAGTTTAATTTTATATCTAGATAATTTTGGTTAAGATTTTTCCTATTAATTATATTGGTGTTGGAGAATGGGTGTTAGAAGAAATTCTAAGGGGCATTAAGACCCCTAATTTTTGGTTGAACTTTATGACTTTTATGTAACAATTCTCTCTTGATATTGAATGATAGTATGATATTTAAATGCAATGTTTTGAATTATTTGGTGCTTGAATATTTATATGCATGTGTGTTTTCTATACTCGTGAATAAATAACTTGTCGAGTAATATTAGAACCACTATAGTAACGATGTCATATTTATATCAGAATGGTTTCATGTGGGTCATTGAGAACTACCACAATTGGGAGGGGCGCGGGTGACATGCCCCTAGCAGGACGAGGTCGAGGCCGAGGCCGAGCCCGTGGACGCCACCAAAACCAGGTCGACTCGAGTGCTACCCCGTCGGTAAACGAGGGTTTCACTGCTCAAGGAACTATGGGAAGAGGTACAGGAGTTGGAAACGGTGAAAACCTTTTCACCGGGGAAGCCATGATGGCACGATTCACCCAAGTCCTCTAAAACACTCTTCCCAACATGCTGAAGACTATGCTCGGAGATAAATTCAAGGGCCCGGAAGAGGAAGAGGAAGCAAGCACGCACCAGGAGAAGACAGTGGTCAACTCTCAAACCACTAAAAGAATCGAGCCTTCAGTTAAGGACAAAGTGGAATCACCGAAGGAAAAGAAAAAACTACTAGTAATAGAAGGATCATACGAGAAAAAGAAGAAGGGGTGCAACTTCAAGACATTCAACGACACTCGATCAAAGGAGTTTAAGGGCACGGAAGGCCCGGTCACCCTTATGAACTGGATCTCTAAGATGCAAGGGTGCTTTACAATCTGACAGTGCTTGGAAGAGCAAAAGGTTACTTATGCTGCCACTACACTCTTGGATTCTGCACTCTGCTGGTGGGAGGCGGAATGTGAGATCTGTGGGGAAGAAGATATTTCTACCTTGACCTGGGATAAAATGAAGAGCCTGATGATGGACAAGTATTGCTCTCAATCAGAGGTGAAGAAATTGGAATCGGAGTTTCTAAGGTTGGAACAGGGGACAATGTCCATTGATGAGTATGTGAATAAATTCCTGGAGATGTCGAGGTTCACCAGTTACCAAGTGGCGATCGAGCAAAGGAAGATAGACCGCTTCAAGGATGGTCTAAGGATCGAGATAAAGCAATACGTGGATATGACGAAACCGGCCACGTTTGCTCAAGCCGTAGAAATGGCAAAAGTAGCCGAGGAGAATATTGCAAGGGCGGCTGGAGAAAGGAGAGACTTTAAGAGAAAATGGGAAGGGCCGAACAAGGTGGTGAAAAAGGTAAGGGGGATGCAAGCACCAGTCAAGAACCATAAGGAGGGATACTCTGCCCCTACGTGCAAGAAGTGCAACCGAAAGCACGGAGGGGAATGTAGGGCGGGAAGTATAGCATGCTTTCGTTGTGGGAAGCCAGGACACACCGTCCGTGAATGTCCTGAGAAGAAGAATTGTTACGAATGTGGAGCTACGGGGCATCTGAGGTTTGAATGCCCCAAATTGCAGAAGGGCGTAGGAGACATCAACAGGTCACTAGGAGGAGGGTCGGGGAAAGAGACGACCAAGAAAGAGCCAACGAGAGGGCGTGGTCAAGCATATACCATGACCTTGGAAGAAGCGAGGGAGGCCCCAAACCTTGTATCTGGTATGTTTCCTATCAATGATATTTATGCGCATGTATTATTTGATTCTGGTGCAAATGGTAGTTACGTCTCTACTTCTTTCCGACACTATTTGAATAGGGATGCTAATAAGTTAGAGAGGAGTTATCTAGTAGAGACTGTTGATGGTGGTCAAGTTAAGGTAGAGGAAGTGATTAATGGATGCATGATTTGCATAAATGGTAAGAATTGGCCTGTAAACCTTATGCTAATGGGATTGGGCGGTTTTGATGTGGTATTAGGAATGGACTGGTTGTCCGATAACCATGCCCAAATCGTTTGCGATAAAAAGATGGTTAAGATTCAGACCCCAAAAGGAGAGACAATCCATGTCTATGGGGATCGAAGGAAATCCGATTTAGGATTAATCACTGCAATCAAGGCATGCAAACGGAAAGGTTGTGCGACATACTTGGCTTACGCAATCGACCCCAAGTTGGAGAAAAAGAAGACAGGAGACGTACCTGTGGTGAGGGAGTACCCCGAAGTATTCTCGGAGGAGTTACCAGGAATTCCGCCTAAACGACAGGTGGAATTTAGAATCGACTTGGTACCGGGAGAGGCACCAATCGCTAGAGCCCCCTATCGGTTAGCCCCAACGGAAATGCAAGAGCTAATGAAGCAATTGCAAGAACTCTTGGATAACGGTTTTATCAGGCCGAGCTCGTCGCCATGGGGAGCTCCAATCCTATTCGTGAAAAAGAAGGATGGCACGATGAGGATGTGCATCGACTATCGTGAGCTCAACAAGATCATGATAAAGAATAGATACCCGTTGCCAAGAATCGATGACTTATTTGACCAGCTACAAGGTGCTAGCCACTTCTCAAAGATCGACTTGAGGTCGGGGTATCATCAATTGAGAGTAAGAATGGAAGATATACCGAAGACCGCTTTCAGGACTCGATATGGCCACTATGAATTTGTAGTAATGCCATTCGGATTGACAAATGCACCTGCGACATTCATGGATCTGATGAATCGAGTTTGCGGACCCTACTTAGATAAGTTTGTTATCGTCTTCATTGACGACATTCTTATCTACTCGAGGAGCGAGGAGGAACACGAACAACACCTTATAACGATTCTAGAACTCTTGTCTAAGGAGCAACTATATGCTAAATTCTCGAAGTGCGAATTTTGGATACAAGAAGTTCAGTTTCTTGGCCATGTAGTGAACGCAGATGGAATCAAGGTAGACCCGGCCAAGATCGAAGATGTAATGGATTGGAGATCGCCAAAGTTTGCTTCTGAAATTCGCAGTTTTCTGGGTTTAGCCGGCTACTATCGGAGGTTCATCCAGGACTTCTCCAAGATAGCAACGCCACTAACGAAGTTGAAAAAGAAGACAACAAGGTTTGACTGGGGAGAGAAACAGGAAGAAGCGTTTCAAACACTTAAGGAAAGGTTGAGTAGTGCCCCGGTGTTATCACTACCAGAGGGAACTGAAGACTTCGTTGTGTTTAGTGACGCCTCAAATATGGGATTAGGGTGTGTGTTGATGCAGCGAGGAAAGTTTATTTCTTATGCCTCGCGTCAGCTAAAGGAACATGAGCAGAAGTATCCTACCCATGACATGGAATTAGCGGCGGTGGTCTGCGCGCTTAAAATCTGGAGACATTATTTGTACGAGACGAAGTGTATGATCTACACAGATCACAAGAGTTTGAAATACTTGTTCGATCAGAAGGAATTGAACATGAGACAGAGGAGGTGGATGGAATTACTCAAGGACTATGATTGTGAGATCCATTACCATCCGGGTAAAGCGAACGTAGTTGTAGACGCACTAAGTAGAAAGGAACGATCTGAACCTATCAAGGTTAGAGCTATGCATATGAACATCAAGGTGGATCTGATAGATCAAATAAGAGCAACACAGGAGGAAGCTCTTTTAGAAGAAAATATTAAGAAGGAACGGATGGTTGGGCAGATCAAGACATTGATTGTAGGGCCAGACGCAGTGTACAGGCTAGGAACCCGTATATGGATTCCTAATTTGGGAGACTTAAGAAACATCATGTTGGACGAAGCATACAAGTCCAAATGCAAAATGCATCTAGGAAGTGACAAGATGTACAAAAACTTGAAGGAGAGCTATTAGTGGCTAGGTATGAAGAAAGCCATAGCAAGTTATGTGGAGAAATGTTTGACCTGTCTACAGGTGAAGACGGAACAACAAAAGTCGTAAGGAATGTTACAACAGATGGAAATCCCAGTATGGAAGTGGGACATGGTAACCATGGACTTCGTCACGAAGTTACCAAGGACAACACAAGGACATGATGCAATATGGGTAATCGTTGACCGGCTGACGAAGTCTGCCCACTTTCTGCCAATGAGCGACAAATACTCAATGGAGAGGTTAGCACAAAGGTATGTCAACGAAATAGTTACGAGACACGGAGTTCCCCTATCCATAGTATCGGATAGGGGTGCCCAATACACCTCTCGGTTTTGGGAAAGTTTTCAGCAAGTAATGGGCACACGATTACACTTCAGCACCGCATACCATCCCCAAACCGATGGTCAGAGCAAAAGAACTATCCATACGTTGGAAGAAATGTTAAGATCGTGTGTGATCAATTTTGGGGGTAGCCGGGATAGTCACCTTCCTTTGATAGAGTTTGCTTATAACAATAGCTACCACTCGAGTATTAAAGCGACACCTTTTGAAGCACTGTATGGCCGCAAATGTCGAACGCCAGTATGTTGGGCAGATGTCGGGGAAAACAGTTGCTTGGGCCAGAATTAGTTCAACAAACTTCATATAAGATTATAAAAATCAGGGACAGATTGAAGGCTGCACAAGATAGGCAAAAGAGTTATGCAGATAGAAGACGACGACCCCTGGAATTCCAAGTAGGCGACAAGGTGTTATTGAAAGTTTCGCCATGTAAGGGAGTGGTGAGATTCGGAAAAAGAGGCAAGTTAAGTCCAAGATATATTGGACCTTTTGAAATAGTTGCAAGGGTTGGAGCGGTAGCCTATCGTTTGAAACTGCCAGAAGAAGTGAGCGGTATCCATGCCACCTTCCATGTGTCGAATTTAAGGAAGTGTTTGGCAGACGAATCAGCTGTCGTAAATCTCGAGGATGTCGAGGTCAACGACAAACTAACCTACATAGAAGATCCTATCGAGATACTAGATAGGAAGACCAAAAGGCTAAGGCGTAAGGTCATACCCTTAGTCTTGGTTAAATGGAGATTTCACAAAGGAGCAGAAATGACTTGGGAACTAGAAGAAGAAATGAGGTCAAAATATCCGCATCTTTTTGGCCAAGAATAATTCCGAGGACGGAATTCTTTTGAAGGAGGATAGAGTTGTAACGCCTCAAAAATGTGAGAAAGTTTAATTAATAAATGGGTGAAGAATTGGAAACAAAATCGCATTTGGCTTAATTATCGTTTGGACCAAAAATGTGAAAGACATGATGGAGAGGGACCAAATGTGTAATTTTGAAAAGTATATTAAATTATAATAATAATATTAAAATAATAATTCAGATATATACATCTAAACATCACTTGGGGGTTAAATTATGAACATTCAAAGTGGAGGGGCCTGTTATGTCAATTTATGAAAGCTGAAATCTGGAAATGGTTTAGGAAGATTTTGACTTTCCCCAAATTTGCATCTCTTGGCCTCCAAGTCAAATTGGAGCCTTTAAAGTCGACATTTAGCCACAATAATTTAGGGTTAGCAGCGCCGTAGTTAGAAGAACGAAAACCCTCATTCAATTTCGGTTTTGGAGCAAGGATAGAAAGAGATTTCGGCCAAGAAGAGAGGTTACATTTTCGGAGTTTGGCAACGAAATTGAGGTAGCTATTCTACTTCTTTTTGAAATTAATTCTTACTGGGGGTTGGTGCATATATGTATAGTGTCCTGTTAAAATTTGAGGTTTAAAAGATGTCCAGAAGACCACCGATTTGGCAAAAGGTTAGTAAACCACGAAAGTCAAACGTCTAGTAGTTTGACCTCAAAATTAGAACTTATTATTGAACCATTTTAATCGATTCTTGTTCTATTGGATGTAAGATGTTGTAGTGATATTATTATGCAAAAAGAATCACCAAAAACGGTCGAGAAAGAACCCTAATCGAACAAAAAATGCGGCTGTCCTTTGATCGAAGAAAATCTGATAGGGTGAAGGGGTCCATGGGTCTGATCTAGACTTTGGGTCGGGTCTGATATGGACTTTGGACCGGGTCTGATCTCTTAAATGGGTTGGTTAGTCTTATTTGAAGAGAAGAGAGCCCAACAAATTTAATTAACTTGGGTTTCAATTAATTAGGTCCAATTTTTTTAAATAAGACTTTTATTTTTGGGCTTATTATTTATTTGGGACTAATACATAATTATGAATATAATTACATTAATTCCTATTTTATTAATAGGTTAGATTAAATCTTATTTAATTAATATATTAATTTAAATTGGAGATTTATTCATAATCAATGATGTCTTTTTAAGAAGAAGATCTATTAAACCATCGATTCAATTCAATCAATTTAATAAGTATATTAGGGGTCATATTTGATAATTATTATGACGCCTTAAATTATAAAAGAAGTGTATGGACGTTTAAGAAATTTTATAAATGTAATTAAGACGTCGTAAATGAACTTGTGTGCCCAATCCCTTAATTACTCATAGGGGAAGAATTATATGGCCACTTAGTTAACCTTAAGTTGGTCGTTGACCTTGATAGCTTTTGGAGAAAACTTAGTCAATAATTGGCTATTTGGTTTATAAATTGTAGGTTACAACTTGGAGCGGAATCTTAACAAACCTACGAGTTCAGGTGAGTCTTTCACGAGATTTCACTGGGATGTATACATATGTATGAAATCTATTTTTACATATATGTTGTGGATGTCTATATGTTTATTTGATGAGGTGATATTATTGCATGTTTATTTTAAATTGGTGATTACATGCATGTGATTAAATTATGATGTTGTATGCTATTTATGTTATAAGTTTTTATATACATTGCATGCAAAGAGTTTGGGGTGCGAGTTAACATGCTTATAAAATGTAATTAACCCGAGGTATGGGATATCGGCTCGATGTGTCACACTTTGGGGAGGCATGACCCGAAATGGGCGGTAGTTCTTTGTGGACTCACACGCCCAAGGAATGCCTGTGACATGGCAGGTCCCTACCTAATGGAGAGGAGTTAAGAGATCTCATTGGGGTGCAAGTAAATATAATTGATGAAATTGCATATTAAAATTATTTGATGTTTATATGTTACTACATGTGTGTTGAATGATCGCACGTAAACTGTGAACTCACTGAGCTTTTAGCTGACTATAGTATACATCTCAGGATCAGGAGGTTCAGGGATCGACAAAGGCAAGGGACATGCTTGAGGATTTTAGTTTTATTTTATTCGAGTTTATTTAGCGTACAATTATTTTATTTCAGAGTTGTCTTGGTTTGGAGTTTACTAGCCGGTATGGGATGGGTTATCTATTAACCTTTGTTTGATTTGATGTTTATTAGACTTCCGCTGTAAACGTTTTCAGTTTATTATTTGGAGTATTTATTGGAGTGTTTTAATGACGTGACATTTCATAAAAAAATGGGGTGTTACACATGTAGAGAGGTTTCATCTATGCATCTTTTCCATTTTTTCATTTTCTAACTCTCCTTGGAAGGCTAAGAGGAGCTTCAGAATGTGTTTAATTAAAGGACGAGGTTTTGGTGACTTGGGTAGACACTGAGGGTTGAGCAATTGTCGTTGTCATTTGAGAAGTCTAAGAAGGAGGTGGAGGAGGATAAGCGATAAGGAGCATACCTGGGAACAAAGAGCAATCAACGGGGGTAGACTTATGATCAAGGATACGATTACCCATCTTGTACAATGATTCATTGCCATTAATAGGATATTCATCCTTGAAGATCCTTGCGAATACACCACTGAGGAATCGACTGTAAGGAATGACTCGTTCTCTTTGTCTTTTGCCACCAAGTCATCAAAGATTGTAATCCACATTGCGGCCAATAAAAAAATCACGGCATACCAATGTTTGGTGCCACTCGACTGGCTTTGTCTTGTCCTCCAGTATTGCCGCTCATACTCTCAATGAAGTGGGCGAACAAGTAGTTCCATGTAGTTGATTTATGGTTCTTTTTAATCTTGGTTAGCATCTTGGTGGGTTCTTTAGTTTCTTTGTCCGTTGGCCAGTTATAACCAATTTCTTCCAAGAATTCCACAATTTCTTTAGTTGTGGGCTCACGTTCAAAGATTCTACAGTTAGGCAACTTTAGTGTTGATCGAAGGGTTGCAGGGCCAAAGCTGGCAGTGGCATTGTCAATCTAAAAGGTGATTTTGGTGCTCTTGCTTCCTTCAGGGTCAGTTTCTTGGACAGTTTTGGCAGTGTACCAAAAATTCCTAAGAAATTCCCGTGAGACTTGGGGTTGGAAAGTCATTGCAAAGTTTAGCACAAAAATGCTTAGGAAGAAATAAGCATCCTTGAACCAAGGCTTGTCATCAAAAATTTTAAGCATAACAAGGTGGTTGTTGTCCTTGGATAGACAATCGGGCAAAGCAAAGTTCACGTTCTTAGCAGCCCTTTTTAGGTTAGAAAAAACACAAGAGTTTTAGATGAAGAACATTGTTTAAGTTTCGAAGAACAAAAGATGGTTTTTGAAAAAGAATTTAAGGTTTTGAAAAACCAAAAATAAGAATGGTTTCAAGAATGAGGGAGTTTGTTTTTCAAGATAAGAATTAAAAACGAGCATGTAGAATAAAAAAAAGTAGAAGCATAAACCTTGAAGAAATGAAGAAAATTCTAGTGTGTGTACTTAGTGTTCTTGCAGTTCTTAGAGATATAATTCTTGCTTAAGAAGTTTTGAAAGCATAAAGAGTAAGAGAGAGTGAGAGTAAGATATTTATAGGTGATATGGGAGAAAAAGAGTAGAGAAAAACAATAATGGACGAGTCGTAAAAAGTAGATGGTTTTGCCACGTCTCTAGGTTTTCATTAGAGAGAGGATATGAATGGACATCGTGTGTCAGAGAGTATGGTAACACCTATTTTCCCAACAAAAACGTTTATTTTAACAAGATATGACGTCATATTTAAATAATTGTTTTTATCTTAAAATACTTTTGTCATTGAATAAGAAAAGAATTCAGTGAGTATTTATGTTTTGAAAAAGCATCACTGAATAAGTTATTACATGGATAAACTTCTTAGTGAGAGAGAGAGAGAGAACGTACCTTAGTAGATCATGATACATTTTTGAAGAGTTGAGCGTGAGACAAAAAACACAAACAATTATCCATATCACTAAGTGATGCTTAATGACTAACGATTTAATGCTCAGTGTTCAACATTCCAAGTTCGCTGATTAAAATATTAAACCTTGTTTCATAAGGGGTTTTGTAAAAAAGTCAGCAAGTTGGTAATCAGTGGGAATGAAGTAAAGTTCAATATCACCTTTCATCACATGATCTCTGATGAAATGCAATATGATCTCAGTTTTCTTGGTCTTATGAAGAACAAGGTTTTTAGCTATAACAATATCTTTGGTATTGTCGCAGTAGATAGGGATCTTTGATAGCTGAAGCTCATAATCATAGAGTTGATTTCTCATCCATAAGACTTCACCACAACAGCTACCAGTAATGACATATTCAGCTTCAGCTGTTGATGTAGACACTAAGTTTTGCTTCTTGCTTGTCTACCTCACCAGCTTTCCACCTAGAAGCTAACAACCTCTAATGAGGTTTTTTTGTCCAGCTTACAACTGGGAAATCATGTTGATCATAACTCCTCTCAGTGATTTGAATATGATTCCTCTAAATACTTAGTGAAAATTCCTATGTGGACTTAAGTTCAAATTCAACGATTGCATCCGCTGATTGCTATCAGTAATCGCTGAAGCTCAGGAACTTCAAATCTATCTCTGAAGAATTGAAGATCAGCTATCACACCAGAAGTACATTCAGCGAAAGTCGAAGACCAAGCTGAAGAAAGAGATAATGAGCTAGTGATCTGAAACGGTTCAGTGATAGCAAAGATTATCTAAATTAGTGTGAAGTCTTGTGAAGCCTACACGATACTTCGAAAGTTCATCATTGAAGTTTCAAGTTTAGCGATCAAGTGAAGCTTCTCAAAAAAGATTAAAGTTGATCTTATCCTCTGTGACAACTGTCAAAATTCGAGCTTTCAGGTTAGCTTCTATTAAGTTTATTAGTGTTCATATAGTTTAAATCTTAGGATTAAGAAATAGTTGGTTTAGAATGACCGAAAAACCCCTAGCATTTCCGGTAGTCGCTTAAAAATGTCCGGTTCCGACCCGTAACTGTCCGAAACTTCCAATACAGTGCCAAATGCTCTAATTTATACCCAATGTATATAAAATATATAGTTTTAATGTTTCAAATATAAAACTTCTATTTTTATAGAATTTTATCACTTTTGGGCTTACATTTTGAGGAAAAAGGGCCAAAAATTGAGAAAATGACATTGTATTCTTAATTGGGCTTGAGTTTTATTTTATTTATAAAACAAATATATGATTTTGAGAGGAGTGGGCCCCCATGGCCGGCCTCCTCTCTAAACCCCCATATAAATACATTTTTTTTCATTTTTCTCCTCATTTTGCATGTTCAAAATTCAAAATTTGCTCTCACCTCTGTCTCTCTAGAAGTGAAGAGACATTTTCTCCCTCTCTAAAACAAAAACTCCATCCATTTCTCATTTCAAATCATCATCAAGATCAAGTTCATACAAGGATTTAGAAGCTCTAATCATCATCCAAACAAGGTAACAACTTTACCCTCATTTTCTTACCATTTTTGGGTGAAAACCCCACTTTTCTTACATTTTTTTAGCTACTTCTTCTAATATCCAAAAATTCTGAGTTTGTGGAGAAATTTTACACCAAAACATTTAAAATGTTTATAAAATGGTGATAATCTATGACGTACACAAATAAAACTCAAGAGAATAGGGGAAAAATCATGATTTTATGTGTTCTTGAACAAAAATGGTTATTTTGGTTCTGGCAGATTCATGCATGTGTGTAAATCGTCAATTTCTTACAATTTTTATGTTCAAATATCATGAATCTTCTTTCTACAAGTTTATTTAGTGAGTTGGGGTTCTAATCCAAGTGGTCTCACTCAAAAACATTGAGTTTTGACCCCCCAAATGCTCATAACAAGATGCATGTGCATCTGGAAGTTCAACAGTAGGTAAACCCTACTTTGAACGACCATAACTCTTTGAATATTCCTCCAAATCACTTTATTTTTCTTCTGGAAGTTAGCTTAATGAGTTACCTTTCATATGCATCTGATTTCATTAAAAAATATGGTTATTTGAGGTTTCAACTCTTCAAAACAAAATGAGTGTGCAATCTGTCCAAAGCTGACAGATTTGTGCATGCATGTTCAAATGGCCATATCTCTTTCAAAACTCAATGAAAAAAGGATGATTTTTCTTTTGAGAGTTATATTTATGAGTTATCTTCAGTTTTCAAGTGGAATCACTTAAAAATATGGAGTTTTGACCCTCCAAACACCTAAAATACTTTAGGTGTGCAATCTGTGAAACCACCAGCAGCTAAACTCTACTTTGTGTGTTAGTATCTCCTTTGTTAATTGTCTTTAATGCATGATTCTTCTTCCATAACTTCATTTTATAAGTTAGTATTCATATGGATCCAGTTTTATGCAAAAATATGATGTTTTGAGGCACTAATCAATTTATTAAAGTTAAGTGTGCAATCTGTCAGCTAATGACAGAATTGTGCATGCAACTTTGTAGTGTCATACCTCCTTCATAACTTCTTTAACATCCGTGATTCTTATCTCAAAAGTTTCCTTTATGAGTTATGATTCTAATCCAACTGGAAATTCTAGAAAACACTGAGTATAACTCCTCAAATGAGTGATTTACTAACATGGTGTAATCTGTTTTACCGGTTGTGACATATTGTTTTGTATGAATTATTTGGACAACATGTACATGTCCAAAAGGCATGAAATTTGGTCACAAAGACCATAACTCAGTAATTTATCTTATATAAAAATATAGGAAACTAGATCATTTTGGAAGCCCTTGAAAACTGATCATTTTTAGGACAATTAGTTTCTGTCCAGAAGAGAAATTCTGGACTTAATTGATTTTTATAAATAATGATCATGTGATGGATAATAAGATCACTTTCGGTATAAATTACGATATTAATGAGCATATGGGCATTTTGTATAATTGGACATATATAGACACTTATGGGCTTAAGATTTATTCACCTCTAAGTAGTATTAGACCTATAAGTGACGGTTTTGAGTATTACTCTTTGATAGGGAAGCGTTAGGTCGTTGTGCGGAGATTCGAATTGTATTGTTTTGCGTTGCGGAGCGTTGCTATAAGGTGAGTATTCACAGCCCCTCTTTCAAAGTGTTTTATACGTTTTGGGGTGAAAAGCATGATTGAATGTGTTTTATGAGCCATTGTCATTATGATTATGAAATCTTGTTAAATTTGATGTTGTGGGCACTAAGGCATGTACACTAATAGTTATATTGAGTAAAATGTAACATAAAAGTTTGTACACTACTATTAACTCAAGTGAGGAGCCGAGGGTATTTGTGGATAGCGCTATTTGGACGGACAATCCCACCTAAAAACCGACAAAGTAGGGGTGTGGATAGCAATCCCACCTAGAAACTACAGGTAGGGGTGCACTATACCTATAAAAACGAAGGTTCTACATATGTGGGGTTTTAGTCCCACCGCTAAGGTAGAATTAAAAAAAAAAATATTGTTTTGTGGTCGAAAGGTTTAGTGGTGGCTCTTTATATACAAAAATTAGAGTACATAATGCCTTAACGTTTTAAGATATTAATAAGTGCCAAAAATTTATTTTGCTCATATTCACTCACACAATTGATTATTTTTGAAATATTGAAAACCTGTGAACTCACCAACTCTTTGTAGTTGACCTTGTTTTTATCATGCTTTTCAGGGGTAAGAAAAGATTAACCGAATCTTTCTTTTATGTGGGCGCGTCGACATCAACCATCTTGTTTATTTGAAAACTGTTTAGTTGAAACACTTGGTTTATTTTGTTTTTGTTAGAACTTGTAATTGATGCAAAATGTAAAATTTTAAACTTAAACTGTTGTTTATTTGAATGGATGGTTGGTGTTGTTTTTATCCTATTGTTATGAAATCTTGCGCTATCACGCATCGTGTTTCCGCTTTAGCGGGGTGTGACAGACTTGGTATCAGAGCCATAGGTTATAGAGAACACCGGTTTTTCTAAACAAATACTATAACCAAAAGTTTTCGAAAACTGTTTTTATAAAAAAAAACTTAGTACTAGTATAATTGGAATAAGTGTCGACTTAGCATATTGATATTAGGCAAAGCCTGATCACCTATGTCTAATTCAATATGTATAGGGGAGACATGGAACAATTATGTTGGGAACTTCTTGCCCAAATGAAAAGCATGGTCATAAGTGTGAGTTTGCATAAGTATTTTAATTTTTTTTTACTAAAGTGCATTTAGTAATTAAATTTGTTACTGCCGCAGTTTAAAATGTCTAGCTCTTCTTCCACTCCCGATCACTCTCCCGACGAATCCGGGTACTTTACTAGCCTCCCTAGGAGGAACCAGCCCATGCTTGAAGAGAGTGATCCGTCTGAGGAAAGTGACGCGGCCACCCGAGAGACTTCTGTGGAGACTTCTGTACCTGCGCCACCTCCGGTCGATGTGGCTGGACCGTCACGCGGACCTAGGACTATTCGGACAGCCCGAAAGCGTGTCCTCCCTGGCCGAAGGGTGGTATTCACGGTTCCGTCCGACCCGTCGGGCGAACCAGCTGGATCGCGATCTCGATCGCGAAGCGTGACGCCTTCGTCTCCGGCTGTGAGAGTTCCAGAGCCGCAGCCTCAAGGGATGACGGCAACCGAGAACCTCTGGGTCACAAGATTGGAGGTTCAGATACAGGGACAGCGAGTTAGACTAGAAGAGTTTAAGCAGGCCTTAGAAAGCATTCTTACAGTCTTGCACACTCAAGACGAGATCACTACGGGGATCAGGGTGATCGCACATGAGGCCGGGAGGGCTACTCGGAGGCTGTACACGTATCTGTTTTGGGCATTAGGAGCACTGATGGTGATGATAGGAGTATTGATTTGGGTAATGATCCATTAGGGAACTTCTGTTATTAAGAATCTTTTGGAGGACCATATTTGCTTTTGAGGCTTGTAGCCTAGATGTTTAAGATTAAACAATTTTATGTTATTTGGGTTGTACTTTAAAACTTATGTTTGAATTACTTTGGTTTATTTTTGATAATTATGTAAGTTATCTATTTATCTCATGTTGTTTTGAAATGTATGTGTTCGTGAGTAGTATTGGATGTATGTTATAAGATGTGTATGATTTAGTAAGTAGATTTATAATGGCCATTGTAACACAAAATTGACTAAAACTCAATTTAAAATCGTGTTTAGAACAATGCCTCCAAGAAGAGAGAATTCCGAAGTTGCGAGACTTGTGTCCGAACAACTCATGGCTGCACTTCCGAACATTGTTAGTCAAGTGGCAGCTGGCCTGAACAATAATCAAAACAACAGTCAAGGGTCTGGAAACAGAGAATGTACATATAAATCCTTTAGGAGCTGTAACCCTAAAGAATTTCATGGAACTGAGGGAGCCGTGGGATTATTAACTTGGATAGAGAGCATGGAGTCTGTGCTCCATATTAGCAAATGTTCCGAAGGTAAGAAGGTAGAGTTTGCTACATGCTTATTACAAGGACGAGCGTTAACATGGTGGAATATACAAGTACAAACCCGTGGTCGAGAAGCTGCTAACAGTCTTACGTGGGAGGATTTCAAGAAAATGTTGAAAGAAGAATACTGCCCAAGAAGCGAAATTCAGAAGCTGGAAGCGGAATTGTGGAATCATGAAATGAGAAGGAATGATATCGACTCCTACACAGCCTGATTTCATGAATTGGCAAAAATGGTACCGTATTTGGTAACGCCTGAAGAGAACCGCGTTGATAGGTATATTTGGGGATTATCTCCGGAGATACGCGGGGATGTTACCTCAGCAAACCCAAAAACTCTACAAGAGGCGGATAAGTTCGGCAACCAGACTCACAAACAATGCTACTCGCTCGGGATTGTTTGTAAGAGATAAGGCACAAGGGAAGAGAAAACTGGATGAACCAATGAGAAAGCAGTTTGGAAAAAGGACAAGCAAGGAACAAAGAACTACAGGTAACTACGGAATTCAAACTCAACCTGCAGAGAAAGGGAAAGGACCTTATCCTAAATGTGACAAATGCAATAGACAGCATACCGGACAATGTATTATCTGTCAAAAATGCAACAAAGGAGGTCATTATGCCAAGGATTGCAGGAGCACAGGAAAGCGGGCATGTTTTGAGTGTGGAAGCCCGGATCACTTTCGAAATACATGTCCACGATGGAATCAGAGACCGAACACTCATCAAGCAAGACCGGCCAACCGAGGAAATCAAGGAGGTCCGGCAAGAGGTCGAGTGTTTGAGATTGGAGCGAGAGGAAGCAAGGCAAAACCCGGATGTCGTTACGGTGTATGTTTCTTCCGAATAATCATTATGCGTCCGTACTATTTGATTAAGAGCGAGATAGGAGTTTTGTGGCGACAGAATTTAGATCAAAGATAAATTTAAAACCTCAAAAATTGAAAGAAATATATGTCATTGAATATGCCAACGGACAAGAATGTAGGGCTAAAGACATATTAATGAACTGCACCTTAAGTTTGGTCAATAGAGATTTTAGTATAGATCTAATACCGATTAAATTGGGAAGTTTCGACATAATCGTGGGTATGGATTGGTTGTCCAAAAACCGAGCTGAAACTTGTTGTTCCAAAAAGATCATTCGAGTTCCGTTACCCGAAGGGGGAAAACTCGAAGTACACGGCGAGAAAACTAGAAGGAGTGTTAAAATAGTAACGTGTATGAAAATGCGAAAGCATTTGAGAAAGGACGGTATTGTCTTTCTAGCTCACATTAAGAATAAGAAAGCTGAAGAAAAACGCGTTCAAGATATTCCTATAGTTCGTGACTTTCCCGAAGTATTCCCAGACGACTTGCCTGGAATACCCCCGCCAAGACAAGTTGAATTTCACATCGATTTAATTCCTGGAGCTGCGCCCGTGGCGAAATCACCATACCGGTTAGCGCCATCTGAGATGCAGGAACTGTCAGAACAACTTCAGGAGTTACTCGATAAGGGATTCATCGGACCCGCCTCTTCACCTTGGGGAGCTCCAATCTTATTTGTTAAAAAGAAAGATGGATCTTTTCGAATGTGTATCGATTATAGGGAACTCAACAAGTTGACAATTAAGAACCGATACCCCCTTCCCCGGATTGATGATTTGTTTGACCAACTTCAAGGTGAAACGTACTTCTCGGAGATCGATCTTAGGTCTGGATATCATCAAATGAGAGTGCGAGAAGAAGATATCCCCAAGACGGCCTTTAGGACTCGATACGGTCACTACGAGTTCCTAGTCATGCCATTTGGTCTAACAAACGCACCGGCAGTCTTCATGGATTTGATGAATAGAGTATGTCGACCATACCTAGACAAATTCGTGATCGTATTTATAGATGATATACTCATTTATTCACGAGACAAAAAGGAGCATGAGCAACACTTGAAGTTGATATTGAAATTGCTCAGAGACGAGAGGTTGTACGCGAAATTCTCTAAATGTGAATTCTGGATTCGTGAGGTACACTTTCTTGGCCATGTGGTGAATGAAAAGGGGATCCAAGTTGATCCAGCTAAGATTGAGGCCATTAAGAAATGGGAAGCCCCAAAGACACCGACCGAGATCCGACAATTTCTGGGATTGGCAGGTTATTACCGGCGATTTATCGAGAATTTCTCTAAGATCGCGCAACCACTAACGACTCTAACACAAAAAGATAAAAAGTTTATTTGGGGAGAGAAACAAGAAGAAGCCTTCCAGACGCTCAAACACAAGTTATGCAACGCACCAATTCGGCTCTACCTCGAAGGAGTCGAAAACTTCGTAGTCTACCGTGATGCTTCACATCGGGGAACGGGTCGCGTGTTAATGCAAAAAGACAAAGTTATTGCATACGCTTCGAGACAACTAAAGATTCACGAGAAGAATTACACTACTCATGATTTGGAATTAGGGGCGGTGGTGTTCGCACTCAAAATCTGGAGACACTACCTATACGGCACCAAGTGCACCATTTTCACTGATCATAAAAGCCTCCAACACATCCTTGACCAGAAAATGCTCAATATGAGGCAGAAGATGGGTGGAACTACTTAGCGACTACGACTGTGAAATAAAGTACCATCCGGGAAAAGCTAATGTGGTAGCCGACGCGTTAAGCCGAAAGGAAAGAGTAAAACCAACAAGAGTATGTGCTATGGGAGTAATGGTCCAGACGAGTTTAAAAACTCAAATTATTGAAGCACAAAGAGAAGTTTTAAAAGAAGAAAATAAGAAGAATGAAACCTTGCAGCATTTAGAGAAAGAAATTGAAATGCAAGAGGATGGTGTGTATTACTTCAAGAATAAAGCATGGGTACCGAAGGTTGGTGATCTACGGTCAACCATTTTGGATGAAGCCCATCGATCCAGATATTCGATTCACCCAGGAGCAGATAAAATGTATAAGGATTTGAAAAAGTATTATTGGTGGCCGGGAATGAAGAAAGATATTGCTGTATTCGTAAGCAAGTGCCTGACTTGTGCTAAGATAAAGGCCGAACATCAGAAACCATCTGGTTTACTCCAACAACCTGAAATACCACAGTGGAAGTGGGAGCAAATAACAATGGATTTCGTAACTAAATTACCCAGAACTGGAAAGGGGCACGACACAATATGGGTTATAGTAGACCGACTTACCAAATCGGCTCATTTCATCCCCATTCGCGAAGATTTCAGTATGGAAAGGCGTGCGCAAATCTATATTAATGAAATAGTTACACGTCATGGTGTGCCTATTTCCATTATTTCGGACAGAGATACACGATTTACATCGCGTTTTTGGCAATCACTTCAAAAGGCATTGGGTACACGTTTGGATTATAGCATCGCCTATCATCCTCAAACGGATGGAAAATCGGAAAGAACTATTCAAACGCTAGAGGATATGTTACGGGCTTGCGCAATAGATTTCGGTCGAAGTTGGGATACCCACCTGCCAGTTGTTGAATTCTCCTATAACAACAACTATCATACCAGCATACAATGTGCACCGTACGAAGCTCTATACGGACGTAAGTGCAGATCGCCGCTTAGCTGGGTAGAAGTCGGAGATAGACAGCTGACAACGCCTGATATTATCCAGGAAACCACTGATAAGATCTCAATCATCAAAGAAAGACTCAAGACAGCAAGAGACCGTCAGAAAAGTTATGCGGATAATCGGAGAAAGTCGTTGGAGTTTCAAGTGGGAGATAAAGTGCTATTAAAAGTATCCCCATGGAAGGGACTGGTACGCTTCAGGAAGAGAGGCAAGCTGGGTCCCAGATACATTGGTCCATTCGAAATACTCGAAAGAATCGGACCAGTGGCGTACAAGTTGAAGTTACCGCAAAATTTAAGCGCAATCCACGACACATTTCATGTGTCGAATCTAAAGAAATGCCTAGCAGGTGAAACGTTGATGTTACCCATAGACGACGTTCAGATTAACGATCGGTTAAACTTCGTTGAAGAACCGCTTGAGGTTTTGGACCGAGAAGTTAAACGGTTAAGGCGCAAGAAATCCCTATTATTAAGGTCCGTTGGAATGCGAAACATGGTCCGTAATATACCCGGGAACGTGAAGATTTGATGAAGCAAAAATATCCCGCCTTATTCACAAACACCCCGGAGAAAGCCACTTCTTAAATTTCGGGACGAAATTTCTTTAACGGGGGAAGACTGTGACAACTGTCAAAATTCGAGCTTTCAGGTTAGCTTCTATTAAGTTTATTAGTGTTTATATAGTTTAAATCTTAAGATTAAGAAATAGTTGGTTTAGAATGGCCGAAAAACCCCTAGCATTTCCGGTAGTCGCTTAAAAATGTCCGGTTCCGACCCGTAATCGTCCGAAACTTCCAATACAGTGCCAAATGCTCTAATTTATACCCAATGTATATAAAATATATAGTTTTAATGTTTCAAATATAAAACTTCTATTTTTATAGAATTTTATCACTTTTGGGCTTACATTTTGAGGAAAAAGGGCCAAAAATTGAGAAAATGACATTGTATTCTTAATTGGGCTTGAGTTTTATTTTATTTATAAAACAAATATATGATTTTGAGAAGAGTGGGCCCCCATGGCCGGCCTCCTCTCTAAACCCCCATATAAATACATTTTTTTTCATTTTTCTCCTCATTTTGCATGTTCAAAATTCAAAATTTGCTCTCACCTCTCTCTCTCTAGAAGTGAAGAGACATTTTCTCCCTCTCTAAAACAAAAACTCCAGCCATTTCTCATTTCAAATCATCATCAAGATCAAGTTCATACAAGGATTTAGAAGCTCTAATCATCATCCAAACAAGGTAACAACTTTACCCTCATTTTCTTACCATTTTTGGGTGAAAACCCCACTTTTCTTACATTTTTTTAGCTACTTCTTCTAATATCCAAAAATTCTGAGTTTGTGGAGAGATTTTACACCAAAACATGTAAAATGTTTATAAAATGGTGATAATCTATGACCTACACAAATAAAACTCAAGAGAATAGGGGAAAAATCATGATTTTATGTGTTCTTGAACAAAAATGGTTATTTTGGTTCTGGCAGATTCATGCATGTGTGTAAATCGTCAATTTCTTACAAATTTTATGTTCAAATATCATGAATCTTCTTTTTACAAGTTTATTTAGTGAGTTGGGGTTCTAATCCAAGTGGTCTCACTCAAAAATATTGAGTTTTGACCCCCCAAATGCTCATAACAAGATGCATGTGCATCTGGAAGTTCAACAGTAGGTAAACCCTACTTTGAACGACCATAACTCTTTGAATATTCCTCCAAATCACTTGATTTTTCTTCTGGAAGTTAGCTTAATGAGTTACCTTTCATATGCATCTGATTTCATTCAAAAATATGGTTATTTGAGGTTTCAACTTTTCAAAACAAAATGAGTGTGTAATCTGTCCAAAGCTGACAGATTTGTGCATGCATGTTCAAATGGCCATATCTCTTTCAAAACTCAATGAAAAAAGGATGATTTTTCTTTTGAGAGTTATATTTATGAGTTATCTTCAGTTTGCAAGTGGAATCACTTAAAAATATGGAGTTTTGACCCTCCAAACACCTAAAATACTTTAGGTGTGCAATCTGTGAAACCACCAGCAGCTAAACTCTACTTTGTGTGTTAGTATCTCCTTTGTTAATTGTCTTTAATGCATGATTCTTCTTCCATAACTTCATTTTATAAGTTAGTATTCATATGGATCCAGTTTTATGCAAAAATATGATGTTTTGAGGCACTAATCAATTTATTAAAGTTAAGTGTGCAATCTGTCAGCTAATGACAGAATTGTGCATGCAACTTTGTAGTGTCATACCTCCTTCATAACTTCTTTAACATCCGTGATTCTTATCTCAAAAGTTTCCTTTATGAGTTATGATTCTAATCCAACTGGAAATTCTAGAAAACACTGAGTATAACTCCTCAAATGAGTGATTTACTAACATGGTGTAATCTGTTTTACCGGTTGTGACATATTGTTTTGTATGAATTATTTGGACAACATGTACATGTCCAAAAGGCATGAAATTTGGTCACAAAGACCATAACTCAGTAATTTATCTTATATAAAAATATAGGAAACTAGATCATTTTGGAAGCCCTTGAAAACTGATCATTTTTAGGACAATTAGTTTCTGTCCAGAAGAGAAATTCTGGACTTAATTGATTTTTATAAATAATGATCATGTGATGGATAATAAGATCACTTTCGGTATAAATTACGATATTAATGAGCATATGGGCATTTTGTATAATTGGACATATATAGACACTTATGGGCTTAAGATTTATTCACCTCTAAGTAGTATTAGACCTATAAGTGACGGTTTTGAGTATTACTCTTTGATAGGGAAGCGTTAGGTCGTTGTGCGGAGATTCGAATTGTATTGTTTTGCGTTGCGGAGCGTTGCTATAAGGTGAGTATTCACAGCCCCTCTTTCAAAGTGTTTTATACGTTTTGGGGTGAAAAGCATGATTGAATGTGTTTTATGAGCCATTGTCATTATGATTATGAAATCTTGTTAAATTTGATGTTGTGGGCACTAAGGCATGTACACTAATAGTTATATTGAGTAAAATGTAACATAAAAGTTTGTACACTACTATTAACTCAAGTGAGGAGCCGAGGGTATTTGTGGATAGCGCTATTTGGACGGACAATCCCACCTAAAAACCGACAAAGTAGGGGCGTGGATAGCAATCCCACCTAGAAACTACTGGTAGGGGTGCACTATACCTATAAAAACGAAGGTTCTACATATGTGGGGTTTTAGTCCCACCGCTAAGGTAGAATTAAAAAAAAAAATATATTGTTTTGTGGTCGAAAGGTTTAGTGGTGGCTCTTTATATACAAAAATTAGAGTACATAATGCCTTAACGTTTTAAGATATTAATAAGTGCCAAAAATTTATTTTGCTCATATTCACTCACACAATTGATTATTTTTGAAATATTGAAAACCTGTGAACTCACCAACTCTTTGTAGTTGACCTTGTTTTTATCATGCTTTTCAGGGGTAAGAAAAGATTAACCGAATCTTTCTTTTATGTGGGCGCGTCGACATCAACCATCTTGTTTATTTGAAAACTGTTTAGTTGAAACACTTGGTTTATTTTGTTTTTGTTAGAACTTGTAATTGATGCAAAATGTAAAATTTTAAACTTAAACTGTTGTTTATTTGAATGGATGGTTGGTGTTGTTTTTATCCTATTGTTATGAAATCTTGCGCTATCACGCCTCGTGTTTCCGCTTTAGCGGGGTGTGACATCCTCGATGCACAAAAGTCAAACCTTATACTATGTCAGAAAAGGACGTACGAATTGTCTCTTACGTCCCCATCATATCTGATATGGTACTGTTCGCACGTGGCCAAATACAAGGTTGCTTTTTGGACAAAGGACAAGCTTCGTATGAAAGCTTGACACGTGGCATATACCTTTTGTCTTGCATTAAATGCAAACGGGTATAAATAGGATGAAGATATCTTCTTCATCCTCATGCATACTATTTCTTTTCTATAACCTCTGCTTCTTTTCTTCCTTATATTCTTGTGCATCAAATCTATGTGTTTCTTAGTTACAATAGAATAGGTTGATAAACTTGTTCTAATTCCGCTTGTAACTGTAAATTTGTTTATTTAATATAAACTCATTTAAAAATTAAAAAATCTATCTGTTTGTATTCAACCACCCCCCTTCTACAAACTGTTTCTATATCCTTGGACTCTTGTAGACTCCTTTCGGACCAACAAGTGGTATCAGAGCAGTGTTTCTTGCTTAAATCTTTAAAATACCTATTTTTAAAAGATGTTTTAAAATGACAAACATAAATACAAACTATATTGACAATGGATCTTTAGCCAAACCACCTAGGTTTAGCCGTGATAATTTCCCATTATGGAAGGAAAGAATGACTCTATTCCTAGAAGGGTCAGATCCTAAGATCCCTACTATATGGAGAATGGACCATTTGTTCCTACAACCCTCTTACCCGCTGTTCCTGCCACTGGTAACACTATGGCAATCCCTGAAAGAAGGATTATCAAAACTCCAGATTGATGGAGTGATGATGACAAAAAGGAAGTAGCTGTTGATGCTAAGGCTAGATCTATAATAGCTATGTCTTTACCAGATGAAGTCTATCATTCCGTGACGAAGATGAGAACTTCTAAAGCCATATGGGATACTCTATGTATTCAATATAAAGGAACTGATGAAGTTCAAGTCACTAGATGTATAAACTTAGTAAGACAATACGAAAGCTTTATGCACTCTAAAAGTGAATCTCTTTCTCCAATTCACCAAAGATTTAATTGTCTGTTGATTGACATGAAAACTGTCAACAGAGAATATTCAAATGCTGAAATATTGACAAAATTCATGGAGGCACTTCCTGAGCAATGGGGAGTGTATACTACATGCTTAAAAATGTCAAAGAATCTTGAAACCCTCTCTCTGAGCGCCTTATATGGTATGCTTCTTAATGAAGAACATTCTCAGGTTTTAAGGAAAAACCTCATTAATGAACTTCAAGGTGCCAAAAGTACTTCTTTGGCATTAATAAGTTCATAGGTAGAACCTTCAAAACAAGTCTCTTCTTCTATCACTTCAATCACTGAATTAAATCAAACTGATTCAGAAGAACTCACTGATGCTGACATCTCTGAGTTTGATAACTCTCTAGCTCTCTTAACCAACAACTTTAAAAGGTTTGCTAGAAAAAGTAATTTTCGAAAACCTCCTGCTATCGCTGACTCTGAGAAGTCAAAGACTGTACCCGCTGATAAAGCATCTTCAATATGCTATAACTGTCAGCGAAAAGGTCACTTCGCCAGCGAATGCAGATCAAAGAAAGTAGCAGCTCCCACCTCTTCCCAGAACTCCGATAAGAAAGAAAAATACTTTAAACTCAAAAAAAAATACAGAGATCTGAAGAAAAGCTAGCAAAAAGGCAAAGGTCTGATTGCTGAAGAAGTTGATTGGGATGATGAGGATGACTGGGCCAAGTCATCTGATGAGTAAGGCTCAGATGAAGAAGATCTCGCCTTCCTCTGTCTAATGGCAAGAATCGAAGAAGCTGAAGAAGTCTCTGAGACATCTTCCTCTGAGTCTCCTTCAACTCAGGTACATACTCCTTCTACCTCTTCCTTAACTGAAAGTAATAGTTTGTCAGCTCTTGATGCTATGACTGTTGATTTTTATAATGCTTTAAATGGAAAGATAAAAGCTGAACAAATAAATATGGACCTCTCTGAGAAATTAAAATTTTGTCACCTTAAAATAAAAGAACTGACAAAAATTGAAGAGGACTATAAAGATCAAATCTTTGTAAATCAAACTATAAGCATCGAAAAGCAACAAGCTATCACTGAGAGAGAAAAAGCCATCGTTGATCTCAAGGCAGAAAAAGCTACCATTGAAGGATGGTGTAAAGCTTCTGACAAAGTCAATGAAATCATCAATGCTCAGATCCCTCTGAAAGTTAAAAGCAGGTTAGGTTATAACTCAAGTAAAGAAGAATCAGAGAATGATCGTTCCATGCTAAAATTCGGAATGTTCGTCTCCTCTATCCCTGATCCCTCTTCACTAAAACCTCAGTCTACTGAGAAGTTGTCTATTCCTAAGAATAAAAACATTTAGAAACAGACAAAGGACTCCTCTGTTCCCTCAGCAAGTCATCCTAAATCTAGGAAGAAGATCCCTGGATCCATTCAGAGATCGACTCCTAAAATTAAGATTGACCTCTCTCCTGTCCCTGAAAAAGGTTGTTATACCTATAAGGATAACTGACAAAGGAATTCTTGGTCCTGTTCCTAAGAATGTCTCGTCTCTTTCTCTTAATTCTTCCAAGCCTTCTCATAAGTATAGGAAATGCTATCATTGTGGTGAAAATACCCACATTGCAAGCAAATGTCCAAATGCTACAAAAGCTGAAAAATTGGCTCACGGAAAGAAAGTAGCTCAAGTTGATAAACCAGCGAGGGTGAAATCCACCAAGGTTGGTAAAACTCCCAAGGTGAAGATATTCGCTGAGGCAAGTTCTTGAGCGAGTAGTCCTTCCGCCACTCCTTCCACTAACTCAGCAGGACCCATAGTAATATGGGTACCTATGAAAATTTAATCCTTTTGTTGTATGTAGAGTGCTAAAGGTATCTGGTATCTAGATAGCGCATGCTCAAGGCACATGACAGACAGAAAATCTCTGCTCTCTAACTACAAAGAAGAAGCTGGTCCCTCAGTGACCTTTGGTGGAAATGGCAAAGGATACACTAAAGGCTATGGAATTCTATCCAACGGAGCAACCTCCTTCAGTCGGGTTGCTTATGTTGAAGGACTAAAGCACAATCTTTTAAGCGTTAGTCAGCTATGTGACAAAGACTTCAAAGTTCTATTTCTGAAAAATAGATGTGCTGTCACTGATAGTAATGACAAACTTGCCTTAACAGGCAAAAGAGTTGAAAATGTGTATGTCATTAATATGAATTGCTCTCACTCTGAGAACATGTGCTTCATATCCAGAGCTTCATCTAACGTAAACTGGTTATGGCATAAACGGCTCTCTCATCTAAACTTTAAGATGATTAATGAATTATCTCAAAAAGATCTTGTAAGGGATCTCCCAAAACACACCTTTGCAAAGGAATCTCTTTGTTCAGCGTGTGAAAAAGGAAAACTGACAAAAGCCTCATTCAGATCTAAACAAGTTTCATCAGAGACCTCTCCTCTTCAACTCCTTCATATGGACCTATTTGGACCTGTTAATGTCCAATCTCTCTCTGGAAAGAAGTACACTCTTGTGATAGTTGATGAATATTCCAGATATACTTGGGTATTTTTTCTTCGATCCAAAAGTGATACACCTGATGTAATTATTGCTTTTATCAAAAGAATGGAAGTCCTAAACAACCTCATTGTTCGTTCCATGAGAAGTGATCATGGTACTGAATTCAAAAACAACACCCTGATTAACTTCTTTGAAGAAAAAGGAATCTCTCACAACTTCTCATTAGTGAGAACCCCGCAGCAAAATGGTGTTGCTGAAAGAAGAAATCGAACGATCATTGAAGCAGCTCGCTCAATGCTCAGCGAATCGCATCTTCCTACTCAATTCTGGGCCGAAGCAGTAAGCACAACTTGCTTTACTCATAATCGATCTCTGATAGTTAAGTGATTCAAGAAGAATTCCTATGAACTATTTCATGGAAGAAGACCCTCTCTGAAATATTTACACATCTTTGGTTGTAAATGTTATATTCTGAATGACAAAGATCACTTGGGTAAGTTTGATCCTAAAGATGACGATGGGATATTTCTTGGATACTCTTCAGTATCAAAGTCCTTCAGAATCTTCAACAAGAGAAGACAGCATGTTGAAGAATCTATGCATGTCAACTTCGATGAATCTCGTCCAACAAACTCTGCTCCTATCCCTGGAGAAGATGAGGAGCTAAATGAATGGATGAAATCTCATTATGGAGAACCTGAAACTTATTTCAGCAGTCAACCTTATGCTGAAATAAATGATGATGGACTCCCTAATTTTTCCATTCCAAGCAATGATTCATCTTCGGGGACCAACGTCACTCCTCTCAATCAGATCCATCCATCTGATACCTCTCAAGGAAAATCTTCAGTGAATAACCAAGCTTCATCTTCTCTTCCAGATTTGATCTTAAACGATGAAGTCCCTGTTGCTGAACCAACAAATAGTATTCCTGAAGAAGAAGAAGTCGCTGAATCTATTGTTGATCAGTCTCCTCAACCTCCTGCTCAGCGATGGACTACAAGTCATCCAATAAATCAAATTATTGGTGATCCTAATGCAGGTATCAAATCTCGTAGAGGTTCAGGTAATATCTGTCTTTACGTTAATTTCATTTCTCTCTCTGAACCTAAAAAGATAGATCAAGCTATCTCTGGTCTTAACTGGGTTTCTGCCATGCAAGAAGAACTGTCTGAATTTCAAAGGAACAATGTTTGGAACCTTGTCCCTCGTCCATCTGATAAGACAGTGATAGGAACCAAATGGGTCTTTAGAAATAAGGTAGATGAAAATGGCACTGTAATTCGCAATAAGGCTAGACTTGTTGCTCAGGGTTACAGAAAGGAAGAAGGAATTGACTACGATGAAACCTTTGCTCCTGTAGCTAGACTAGAAGCCATAAGACTCTTCTTAGCTTATGCTGCCCATAAAGACTTTAAAGTTTTTCAAATGGATGTAAAAAGTGTTTTTCTAAATGGAAAACTCAGCGAGGAAGTTTATGTTGAACAACCTCCCGGGTTCGCTGATCCTAGTCACCCTGGGCATGTTTTCAAACTTAAAAAAGCTCTCTATGGGTTAAAACAAGCTCCCAGAGCTTGGTATGATACCCTTTCTAAATTTCTTCTTAAAGAAAAATTTATTCGTGGAAAAACTGATCAAACCATGTTCTTAAGAAAACATAAAGGTCATACTATTCTAGCCCAAATTTATGTCGATGATATTATATTTGGTTCCACAAGACTCAAACTATGTACTCGTTTTGCTAACCGAATGAAGAAAGAATATAAAATGAGTATGATGGGAGAACTAACATATTTTCTAGGTTTGCAGATTAAGAAATCTGACAAAGGTATTTTTATATGCTAAAGTAAATATGTTAAAGACATGCTGAATAAATTCGACATGAATCAATGCTCAGCGATGAAGACCCCCATGGCACCTCATCTAACGTTGAATAAGGACTCTAATTGAAAACCTGTTAATATCACTGCCTATCGTGGGATGATCGGATCTCTGCTATATCTTACAGCGAGCCGACCCGATATCATATACTCAACTTGTCTCTGTGCCAGATATCAAGCCGAACCCAAGGAATCTCACCTCATCGCTGTAAAGCGGATCTTCAGATACTTGAAAGGAACTCCTAATCTGGGTCTTTGGTATCCCAAAGGCTCAGGGTTCGATCTAATTGGATACTCTGATAGTGATTTTACAGGTTGCAAGATTGACAGAAAGAGCACCACTAGTGGGTGTCAGCTATTGGGTGGTAAATTAATTAGTTGTACTAGTAAAAAGCAAAACTCTGTGTCCACCTCCACCGCCGAAGCTGAATACGTTGCCGCTGGTAGCTGTTATGCTCAAATCCTTTGGATGAGAAATCAACTTAGGGATAATGATCTCAGTCTCTCTAAAATCCCAATATATTGTGATAGCACTAGTGCTATTGCAATTGCAAACAATACTGTTATTCACTCTAAAACCAAGCACATTGAGATTCGATATCATTTTATCAGGGATCATGTGATGAATGGTGAAGTAGAACTCCATTTCGTGCCAACTGAATAGATTTAATCTACTCATCAGCGAGCTTGGTATGTTAAGTGCTGAATAAACTCTCCATTCTCGGAACTCTGATTCAGTGATACTTGATATCTCTCAGATATGATTTCTTATCTCTTTACACTCTATGAATGTTTATTTTTAGGGAGTATGTCTTCAAACAAAAACCCATCACTGACAATCCTTTATTGTCCATTGATGAAGATTTAAGCATAATGATTAACATTTAATTATTAAATGATAATCAAATATTTTTTTTTTTCAAATAAGAAAAGGACACGTCAGACCTTTATCTGACACACGACGGACCACGACGTTTCCTTTCCACTCCTTTCTAGGGACGTGCGCTAGGTCATCATTTCTTTTTCTAAAAGCTAAAACCGTCGTTAGCTATCCATTTTCTCTCTCCTCGTGTTATTTAAGCAAAAATCCGTTTAATTCTATCTTTTATGCGCTCATATTCTTCTAAATGGCAAGAACATTCTCTCGATCTTCAAGCAATCACCAAGAACACCAAGAACACGTACTTGTGCGTTTTTCTTACAGTTTTACACTTTTAAGGTTTGATATAACCCTTTCCTTTGTGTAAAAATAACAATGTCGATTCTCATCTTTTTCTCCTTTTAACTTCTTAAATCTTTAGTTATTTTTAAACCTAAAAATAAACGTGATAAAACATAAAACTCTCTTTTTATCAAAAATCTGTTCTGAGTTCATCTTAGAAAAAGTTTTTTTTTTTTTAACAAAAACCAGTTTCTTTGTGTTAAAACACAAGTACCTTGATCTTTGTTCATCAAAATACTTGTTTTTCTTCTACACATTTTGGTAATCTTTGTACCAAAAACTCTACTCTGGTTTACTACTATTGTATTAAACCATGATTTTCCTCTTTGATGTTCCCATCTTTGAAACAGACATGGCATCATCAAGGAAGATCTCTCAGACCGCTGGAGAAGACCCTATCATCATTGAGAAAGCCCCTGCAAGCAACTTTAGCATGGAACAATCCACTTTCAAGGCATGCAACTATCTCGCACTGGTAGACATACCCGCTGACAAGGCCTACTGTTGATCATAACTCCTCTCAGTGATTTGAATATGATTCCTTTACTATACTTAGTGAAATTCCTTAGATAAGCTTCTGTTCAAATTCAGCGATAGCATACGCTGATTGCTATCAGCGATCGCTAAAGATCAAGGATCAACAAGCTTGTCTCTGAAGATCTGAAGATCAGCTATCACACCAGAAGACCATTCAACAACAATCAAAGACCAAAGCTGAAGAAAAAGATAATCAGCTAAGTGACCTGAAGCGGTTCAGCGATAGCAGCGATTATCTACTCAAAGTGTGAAATCTTGTGAAGCCTCAAAGAACACCGAAGTTCATCCTTGAACATTCAAAGGTCGCCGATCAAATGAAGCTTCCTCTGCAAGATTAAAGATTGATCTTATCCTCGATGCACAAAAGTCAAACCTAGAACCATGTCAGAAAAGGACGTACGACTTGTCTCTTATGTCCACATCATATCTGATACGGTACTGTTCATATTCGGCCAAAAGCATGGTTGTCTTATTTACAAGGACAAGCTTCCTATCCAAGCTTGACACGTGGCATGTACCTTTTGTCTTGCATTAAATGCAAGCGGGTATAAATAGATGAAGATATCTTCTTCATCTTTATGCATGCTTCCTTCTAGCCTATACCTTCTGCATTTCTTTCTTTCATCTTCTTGTGCATCAAACTGTGTGTTTCCTTAGTTACAATAGAATAGGTTCTTAACTTGTTCTAATTCCGCTTGTAACTGTAAATTTGTTTATTTCAAATAAACTCATTTAAAAACCAAAATTTGTGTGTTTGTATTCAACCCCCCCCCCCTTCTACAAACTGTTTACTTAGTATTTAACTATTGTAGATCCTTTTTGGGACCAACTAGTGGTATCAGAGCAATGTTGTTTTCTTTTTCTTTAAAATATTTTTCTTAATATAATATTTTTAAAATGACAAACCCTAATACAAACTACAACGATAATGGATCTTTAGCTAAACCTCCAAGGTTCAGCCATGATAACTTTCCATTATGGAAGGAAAGAATGTCTCTATTTCTAGAGGGATCTGATCCAAAGATTCCATACTAACTGGAAAATGGACCATTCGTTCCAACAACTATAGTAGCTAGTGTTCCTGCCACCACTACTACTGCAGCCATCCCTGAAAGGAGTATTGTTAAAACTCCTAACAGATGGACTGAAGAAGACAAGAAAGAAATTGCTATTGACTCTAAAGCTAGATCCATAATATCAATGACTTTACCTGATGAAGTCTATCATTCCGTCATGAAAATGAGGACTTCAGAAGCATTGTGGGGTACTTTATGTATCCAATATGAAGGAACTTCTGAGGTTAAAGTTACTAGATGCATAAACCTCGTAAGAAAATACAAAAGCTTTATGTATCAAAAGGGTGAATCTCTTTCTCAAATTCACCAGCGGTTCAACTGTCTACTGATCGATCTCAAATCAGTTGACAGAGTGTATTCAAACGCTGAAATTCTGACAAAGTTCATGGAGGCACTCCCTGATCAATGGGCAGTGTACACTACATGTATAAAACTGTCAAAGAATCTTGAAACCTTTTCCTTAAGTGCATTATATGGGATGCTCTTAAATGAGGAACAATCCCAGCTTTTAAGAAAGAACCTTATTAATGAACTCCAAGGAGCTAAAAGTACTTCTTTGGCACTTGTGACTTCTGAGGGAACTTCTTCTAAAAATGGTTCTTCTTCCACTATAACCTCCATTACTGAATTAGGTCAAACTGATTCAGAAGATCAACTCACTGATGCTGACATCTGTGAGTTTGATAACTCTCTAGCCCTTTTAACCAACAACTTTAAAAGATTTGCTAGAAAGAGCAATTTTCGAAAATCTTCTAACCTCTCTGACTCTGAAAAATAGAAAACGTTGCCTACTGAAAAAGCCTCAGCGATCTGTTTCAATTGTCAGAGAAAGGGCCATTTTGCAAGTGAATGTAGGTCGAAGAAAGTTGCTGCTCCCACTACCTCCCATACCTCTGACAAACAGGAGAAGTATTTGAACATGAAAAACAAATACAGAGATATGAAGAAAAACCAGCAAAAAGGCAAAGGCCTTGTCGCTGAAGAAGTTGACTGGGATGCTAAAGATGACTGGGCCAAGACCTCTGAAGAGTCTGGTTCAGATGAAGAAGATCTTGCCTTTCTCTGTCTAATGGCAAGAATAGAGGATGCTGAAGAAGTCTCTGAAACCTCTTCCTCTGAGTCTCTGTCTACTCAGGTAAACATTCCCTCTGACTCCTTACTCTCTGAAAAAGATAACTTGTCGGCTCTCGATGCAATGACTGTTGACTTCTACAATGCTTTGAATGGAAAGATAAAAGCTGAGAAAATTAACACTGACTTATCTGAACAATTAAAAAATTGCCACTTAAGAATCAAAGAACTTTCCAAACTTGAGGATTCTTTCAAAGACCAAGTTTTTGCAAATCAAACAATAAGCATTGAGAAACAACAAGCTATCGCTGATAGGGAAAAGGCTATTGCTAATCTCAAGTCTGAAAAAGCAACCATCGAAGGATGGTGTAAGACTTCTGATAAAGTCAATGAGATTATCAATGCCCAAATACCTATGAAAGTGAGAAGTGGGTTAGGCTATAACCCTGAAAAGGAAGAATCAGAGAATGATCGTTCCATGCTCAAATTTGGAATGTTTATCTCTTCTATCCCTGATCCTTCCTCTTCAACCTCTTCTTCCACTTCCTCTAAAGAGAAGCTTCATGAGGATCATTCTAAGAAGATGATCAAGAACAAAGTTCTTAACCATGTTCCTAAGAATAAGAAATCTCTAGATAAGAACAAGAAGTCCTCAGAGAAGATTTCTAAATCTGGGAAGAAGGTCCCTGATTATTCTCAAAGACTAACTCCCAAGATTAAAATCGATCTCATTCCTACCGCTGAAAAGGTTGTAATACCTCCAAGGACCATGGATAAAGGAATTCTTGGACCTATCCCTGAGAAACTTCCTGTTCCCTCTCTTATCTCCAAACCTTTTAAGTATAGGAAATGCTTTCACTGTGGTGAAACAACCCACATTGCAAGCAAGTGTCCTAATGCTACTAGAACTGATAAACTAGCTCATGGAAAGAAAGTAGCTCAAGCTGATAAATCAGCCAGAGTGAAATCCACCAAAGTTGCTAAACCAACTAAGGTGAAAATATCCACTGAAGAGAGTTCTTCAGCTAGTAGTACTTCCGCCAATCCTGTATCTAACCAAGCAGGACCCATAGTAATATGGGTACCTTTAAACAATTAATCTTTTGTTGTATGCAGAGTGCCTAAGGTATCTGGTATCTTGATAGCGGATGCTCGAGGCATATGACTGGCAGAAAATCTCTGCTCTCTGACTACAAAGAAGAAGATGGTCCATCAGTGACCTTTGGTGGAAATGGCAAAGGATACACTAAAGGTTATGGAATTCTGTCCAACGGAGCCACATCTTTCTCTTGTGTTGCTTACGTTGAGGGAGTAAAGCACAATCTATTGAGCGTTAGTCAGTTGTGTGACAAAGACTTCAAGGTTCTATTCCTCAAGAATAGATGTGCTGTCACTGACGAAAATGATAAGCTTGCCCTCTCTGGAAAAAGAGTTGAAAACGTATACGTCATAAACATGAATAGTTCTTACTCTGAGAACATGTGCTTTATCTCTAAAGCATCCACTAACATAAACTGGTTATGGCATAAAAGTCTTTCTCATCTCAACTTTAAGACAATAAATGAGTTGTCTCAAAAAGACTTAGTCAGAGACCTCCCTAATCACACCTTTACAAAGGAATCTCTTTGTTCAGCTTGTGAAAAGGGAAAGCTGACAAAAGCCTCCTTCAGATCAAAGCAAGTTTCTTCAGTGACCACTCCTCTTCAGCTACTCCACATGGATCTTTTTGGACCTGTCAAGGTCCAATCAATCTCTGGGAAGAAATACACTTTAGTGATTGTTGATGAATACTCCAGATACACATGGGTGTTCTTCCTTCGATCCAAAAGTGATACCCCTGAAATGATAATCTCTTTTATCAAAAGAATGGAAGTGCTAAATTCCTTACTTGTTCGCTCCATAAGAAGTGATCATGGTACTGAATTCAAAAATAGTACTTTGGTTAGTTTTTTTTTGAAGAAAAAGGCATTTCTCACAACTTCTCATCTGTAAGAACTCCTCAGCAAAATGGTGTTGCTGAAAGAAGAAATCGAACTATAATCGAAGCAGCTCGCTCAATGCTCAGCGAATCACGTCTTCCAACTCAATTCTGGGCTGAGGCTGTCAATACAGCATGCTTTACTCAGAATCGATCCCTGATTGTTAAGCGATTCAAGAAAACTTCCTATGAATTATTTCATGGGAGAAGACCCACTCTGAAATATCTTCACATTTTTGGATGTACGTGTTACATTCTGAATGACAGAGATCATTTGGGTAAATTCGATCCCAAAGCTGATGATGGTATATTTCTTGGATACTCCTCTGTGTCCAAGTCTTTCAGAGTATTCAACAAAAGAAGACAACATGTTGAAGAATCTATGCATGTCAACTTTGATGAATCTCGTCCCATTCATCCTTCTCATAATCTTGATGATGATGAAGAATTGAATGCTTGGATGGAATCTCATTATGGGGAACCTGAAACATACTTCAGCAATCAAACTCCAGCTGATGTATGTGATGATGAAATCCCTGTAAACTCAACAAGTAACAATAATCCATCCTTAGGGATAAATGTTACTCCTTTTAATCAGATTCCTGCTACTGATTCATCTATTGGAAATTCCTCTGTGAATAACCAAACCTCCTCTGAAAATCAATCCCCTGAATTGATTCTAAATGAAGTAGCTGTTGCTGAAACAAGTTCTATTCCAGAATCTGAAGAATAGGTCGCTGAATCTGCTGTTGATCTTTCTCCTCAACCACCAGCTCAGCGATGGACTGCAAATCATCCAATAAATCAGATTATTGGCGATCCCACTGCAGGTATCAAAACACGTAGAGGTACAGGTAATATCTGTCTTTATGTAAACTTCATTTCTCTCTCTGAACCTAAGAAGATAGATCAAGCTATCTCTGATCCTAGCTGGGTTTCAGCTATGCAAGAAGAACTGACTGAATTTCGTAGAAATAAAGTTTGGAATCTTGTTCCTAGACCCTCTGATAAAACCGTCATAGGAACCAAATGGTTTTCAGAAATAAGCTAGATGAAAACGGGACTATAATTTGCAATAAGGCTAGACTTGTTGCTCAAGGTTATAGGCAGGAAAAAGGAATTGATTATGATGAAACCTTTGCCCCTGTAGCTCGTTTAGAAGCCATAAGACTCTTTTTAGCTTATGCTGCCCATAAAGACTTCAAAGTTTTTCAAATGGATGTTAAAAGTGCTTTTCTAAATGGAAAACTCAGCGAGGAAGTTTATGTTGAACAACCCCCTGGTTTCTCAGATCCTAACCACCCTAGTTATGTTTTTAAACTTGAAAAAGCTCTTTACGGATTAAAACAAGCTCCTAGAGCTTGGTATGACACCCTCTCTAAATTTCTTCTTAAAGAAAAATTTGTTTGTGGAAAAATTGACCAAACTCTGTTTTTAAGAAAATATAAAGGTCATACAATTCTCGCTCAGATATATGTTGATGACATTATCTTTGGTTCCACAAGACCCAAATTATGCACTCGTTTCGCTGCAAGAATGCAAAAACAATATAAAATGAGTATGATGGGTGAACTAACATATTTTCTAGGCTTGCAGATTAAGCAATCTGACAAAGGAATTTTTATTTGTCAAAGCAAATATGTTAAAAACATGCTGAATAAATTCGACATGAATCAATGCTCAGCGATGAAGACTCCTATGGCGCCTCCTCTGACGTTAAACAAGGATCCCAATGGGAAACCAGTAAATGTCACTGCCTATCGAGGAATGATTGGGTCTCTGCTGTATCTTACAGCGAGTAGACCAGACATCATGTACGCTACCTGTCTCTGTGCTCGATATCAAGCAGAACCGAAGGAATCCCATCTAATCGCTGTAAAGCGAATCTTCAGATATCTGAAAGGAACTCCAAATCTTGGTCTCTGGTATCCCAAAGGCTCAGGATTTGATCTTATCGGTTATTTTGACAGTGACTTTGCAGGTTGTAAGATTGATAGGAAAAGCACCACTGGTGGATGTCAGCTACTAGGTGGTAAGTTAATTAGTTGGACAAGTAAAAAGCAAAACCCAGTGTCCACTTCCACCGCTGAAGCTGAATACGTAGCAGCTGGTAGTTGTTGTGCTCAAATCCTTTGGATGAGAAATCAACTCAGAGACTACGATCTAAAGCTCTCTAAAATTCCTATTTGCTGTGATAGCACAAGTGCTATAGCAATTGCAAACAACTCTGTACTTCACTCCAAAACCAAGCACATTGAGATCCGATATCACTTTATCAGAGATCATGTGATGAATGGTGAAGTTGAGCTTCATTTTGTTCCTACTGAATATCAGCTCGCTGATCTTTTCACCAAGCCTCTTGATGAAACAAGATTCAATCTACTCATCAGCGAACTTGGTATGTTGAACGCTGAATAACTCTTTAGTCAGTGACCAACAAAGGATTACAAATAAAGCCTTCAAATTCTCCACTCACTGAACTCTGATTCAACGATATCTAGGTCGTCTCCTCAGGTATTATCTTCTAAATCCTTAACACTTTTTGATATCTTTTCTCATCAAAGAATTTCTCTCTTAAATTAAAACTCCTCATTGACAATCCTTTATTGTTAGTGATGATTTTTTTAAAATTATAAAGGATAAACTTTCCTTTTGGATAATTATCTTTATAATCTTTTTTAAATATTTAAGAAAAGGACACGTCAGACCTTTTTCTGACACACGACGGACCGCGACGTTTCCATTCAAACTCCTTTCTTGGAACGTGCGCCAGGTCATTATTTCTTTTTCAAAAAGCTAAAATCGTCTTTTAGTTATCCTCTCTTTTTCTCTCTCCTCTTGCTATTTAAGCATTCCTTTTGTCTCACTTTATTCCTTCCGCTTTCATAACTTCTCTAAAGGCAAACGATAAACTTTGAATCTTCAAGCTTTCTGCAAGAACACCAAGAACACGCACTTGTGCGTTTTTCTTCTTCACACGGTGAAGGTTTGATCTAAACCTTATATCAAGAACTGGAAACAACTCGTTTCACCTTTCTAATCTCTTTTCTTTCTTAAAATCTATAAAATCTTGTTTTTGAAAAGTTTTTCACTTTCAAAACCCTATTCTAAGAACAAATTTTTTTTGTACGTTTTATACTATTTTATTTATCTTTAAATTTTTTAATTGCCAACAAGCATTTTGATATTGTTCATCAAAACACTTGTTTCTTTGACCTTACATTTGGTACTTTTAATACCAAATCTCTGGTTTATACGTTCATGTATTAAAACCTTGATTTATCTCTTCGGTGTTGCCATTTTTCCTACAGAAATGGCCTTTGCTTCCAACGTTGCTGAAACCGCTGCTACAAACCAGTTGGTCGCTGCACCAACTTGTCACTTTCAGATCGAAAATCAACCTTCAAGCCATGCAATTACATTGCATTGGTGGACATTCCCTCTGAACGCCCTCAGTTCAAGGATGTTGCAACCTTCCTAAAGGCATGCCCGCTGATGTATGCCTTCGTCCACAACCCAGTGGGCATTGCGTCTCACCTACAAGCTCTCTGGTACACGGCGCAATGTACTACACTGCTATCTCTTTCACAATCCCTGACCTTGGTTACTTCGCGTTCACAGCAGGGTTTGTACGAAAGGCGCTCAGGCTCCCTCAGCGCAAGAAAAATGAACAATGGGGTGCTGAACCAACAAAGCAGCAGATCGATGCTTTCTTGGACTCCATTGGCTACAAGTGGGAGAACCCCTTAGTGAAGACGGTGGGTTCTAAGCTGGAGAAGAAGCGACTCCCTGCTCGCTGGCAATATGTTCTCACCCAGGTCATTCAGTGCTTGGGATCAATAGTTGGCTCCCACGATCAGGCGAGCAAGCATTTTCAGTGCTTTGGTCCTCACATCAGCAAGTGACTCAGTGATAGTTGTCCCTATCTCTGATAATGCTGAAATGCACGCAGTCTAAACCTCAAAATTGTTTAGGCAATCTGAGTTTTGGAAAGCCAATTTAAAAGGACCTCAGAGTATCTCCTTCAGGTACTCTAAGACACTGGTCAGTGATCCTCAGGACACTAACTCTGCAAACGTAGACCCTGAGAGTAATCCTCATGATATTCTCAAGGAAAATAATGATACTTTTCATCCATCATCTGATCCGGATTCTTTTCTCGCCTCTTTGTCAATGTCATCAGCTGCTGCCACTGCTCCTATCTACTCAGCGACAGCGACCACAACCACCACCACCACCACCTCGAAGCCGATGATGCAGTCTCCTCAATGCCCTCCCAGTGCCAAAAAGCTCAGGGATGTCAAGATGGAGAACCTTGCTCCCAAGCTTCCTCCCAGAGTCACTGAATTGGCTCCTGTGTCCCTGCCTGCTCCCACTTTCCCAGCCATTGATCATCTGGTCAGTGAGTGTGCTCTGACCAGAGCCAGGCTGGACACTCTGCAAACTTCAGCAGAGTTGATTTTCAGACAGGTCGGTGGCACTCCAGGAATGAAGATTAACGTCAGCAACTTGGTGTCTGACGTTCAGTATCTGAAGGACGACCACAGGGACCTTCGTCAATCTCTCACCAACATAGAGCACAAGGTGGATGCTCAGGCCGCTGTCCTCGAGTCCATTCTAAAGACTCAGTCCGAAATGATGCAGGCTCTCTCGAAGCTCAGTGAGACTGGTCCCTCATTTGCTTCTGCTGATCGGACCATGCTGGAAGACGTGCACACGAATGTGCGCACTCTGATGATCCACGTTCTGCCCCATGATAACATTGAGGGGGAGAAGGTGGCCAAAGAGTTCGCTGATGAACTTATCGGCGAGCACAATCGTCGGTTTCAAGAAGAAAGGATCTCTCCCTATATCCAACGACCAGAACCTTCCTCAACTGCAAGAGTTGATGATGATGATGAGGAAGAGGATGATGAAGAAGAAGAGGAACGCATCCCTCACTATGAGGTTGATGATGATGATGATGAATTAGGTTTTGCACTGGAGCATTTCAGATTATCCAGACCAAGTACATCTCAGCTAGAGCCCTTGGGGGACGAAGCTGGACCCTCAGCCAGAGTGGTCGATCTTGAGGCCACCATCCCAATATCAGAGGGGGAGCCCGCTGATAAGGTATCACTTCAGCTTATCCCTTGTTTTACTCCTCTCTCTAAATCTCCCATACACTCCTCTTCACCCACTAAAATTCCCTCTGACAAAACTATTTCCTCCTCTCCTTCCCGCAGTGATCCCCGTCCCCCAAAGGACTCTTCCACAAGGAAGGAACCTTCTTCCAATGAGCAGTTTATGTACATAGAGGAAACTGACTCTGAGGAAGAAGAAGGCCTCATCCCTTGGCGTCGCATTCAGAAGCAGATAATAAGCGAGCCTGAAGAGGAAGAAAGGCGAATAAAATTCCTAAGGGAATTCGAAGCAAAAAGAATAAGGGTGCCCCAAGAAGACCCAATAAACGCTGTACCAATCAGAATAGTAGATGAATTTTACTTCTTATCCAAGGAAGAAAGAGAACAAGCTATGATAGCTCAGAGGATCAGAGACGAAGAAATAAAGCAAACTGAGAATGATCTTGCTTTAGCAAGGAAGATTCTCAGGGAAGACTCAGCAAGAGACAAAGCAGCCAAAGAGCAATTAAAAAAGAGTGAACGGCTCGCTGCAGCTCTGGCTCAGAAAGAACTTGTACAGGAAAACATGAATGTAGATCCCATTCTAGCTCAACAGAAGATTCTCACTGCACTAACCACTGAAGCCACAACTCAGAAAGACAAAGAACTGGATTGGTGCACAGAGATGCTGAACTTTCGAAGATCTGATGACAAAATCATTCACGTAACTATCCAAGGGCGACACTCTAACAGAGGTGGTCCAAAGGTATATGTAAGAATAACGAGGCCATCCAGAACAGAGAGAGAAGAAGCAAAATTCTTAAGGTTATATGGATACACTGAATGGCTCGAAATCAGAGATGCCATTCAGGGTTCCAAATCCAAGTTCAAAAATGTGGTAGAATGTCTCAACATGTACAAGTTCCCCCTCTCCCTGAACCATCAAAGAAGAAAAGATCAGTTGCTGAAGGTGGCTCAAGTTCGAAGAATGAGCATGAAACTAAGTTTGATTATCAAAGCATTCTTGGTCATCTTGAGCTCCCTGATATTTCAATGCTTCGTACCTCTCTTCCTCAAGACCGAAGATATCAAGAAGACGAGATCATCTCACTACCTGAACCTGGTATGGTATTCTTGGATAATGAAGGGTTCTTAGGACTCTTCAGAAACCAAGAAATTCACAGGGCCCCTTCCTCTCTCATAAAGATCATGCTTTGGCGCTGCTGGTCAGATACTCCTCTGATAAACAGACAGAAGACTCTTTATGAGAATGAGCTACAAAGAAGAAACGAAAATATCTCTGACTAGTCATAGTTTTCTATTTCCTTTGTAATATTTCTTCGGTGTACAAGTACTTTGCCTTTATCATTGTAATTTCATTTCGCTGTAATTCTTCAGATTATAATTAATGAAATTCAAAGTACTTTACTCCACCCAAGTATTGAAAAGATCCCTGAAAATAGTAAAAGGGACAATGAACATAAGAGTTCTATTTTCGTTACACTATCTTTTAGTCACTGATCTTTCACTCTGAAAGTTCAATCAGTGAATGTACTTTAAGCTCTTCTACTTGTAAAAATTGTGATTTCATATCCTTATAAATGAAACTCAATTCAGATAATAGTTTAGCTGAAAAAGATTTTACAGATTAGTACTTAGAAAATTCATTTTAAATTTTATAAGTCCCTGCTAATCTTTTAAAAGAAATTTTCCTATGTTGCTTAATCATAATCAAATAGGGGGAGATTGTTGATCATAACTCCTCTCAGTGATTTGAATATGATTCCTTTACTATACTTAGTGAAATTCCTTAGATAAGCTTATGTTCAAATTCAGCGATAGCATACGCTGATTGCTATCAGCGATTGCTGAAGATCAAGGATCAACAAGCTTGTCTCTGAAGATCTGAAGATCAACTATGACACCAGAAGACCATTCAGCAACAATCAAAGACCAAAGCTGAAGAAAGAGATAATCAGCTAAGTGACCTGAAGCGGTTCAGCGATAGCAGTGATTATCTTGTGAAGCCTCAGCAACACTGAAGTTCATCCTTGAACATTCAGTGTCAGCGATCAAATGAAGCTTCCTCTGCAAGATTAAAGATTGATCTTATCCTCGATGCACAAAAGTCAAACCTACAACCATGTCAGAAAAGGACGCACGACTTGTCTCTTATGTCCATATCATATCTGATACGGTACTGTTCATATTCGGCCAAAAGCATGGTTGTCTTATTTACAAGGACAAGCTTCCTATCCAAGCTTGACACGTGGCATGTACCTTTTGTCTTGCATTAAATGCAAGCGGGTATAAATAGATGAAGATATCTTCTTTATCTTTATGCATGCTTCCTTCTAGCCTATACCTTCTGCATTTCTTTCTTTCATCTTCTTGTGCATCACACTTTGTGTTTCCTTAGTTACAATAGAATAGGTTCTTAACTTGTTCTAATTCCGCTTGTAACTGTAAATTTGTTTATTTCAAATAAACTCATTTAAAAACCAAAATTTGTGTGTTTGTATTCAACCCCCCTTCTACAAACTGTTTACTTAGTATTTAACTCTTGTAGATCCTTTTTGGGACCAACACCTACTTCAACGATGGAGCTACTTTCATCAAGGTCTGCCCTCTGATGTACGCATTCGTGCACAACCCTGTCGGTATCACTGCGCATCTCCAGGACCTCTGGTACTCTGCTCACTGCACGACGGTCACCATTGAGAAAGGGAAGAAGCTCCTTGCTATCGGCTTCACGATCCCCTCTTTGGGTCACTTTGTCTTCAATTCTGGTTTCTTAAGGCACGCTCTCCGCCTTCCCTCTAAGCCCACGAACGAGACATGGGCCCCTGAGCCATCCACTGAACAGTTGGAGGATTTTTTGGACTCAATCGGCTATGTCTGGGAAAATCCTGCGAACAAGGCAGTGGGCTCCAAGATGGAGAAGAAGCGACTCCCTGCTCGCTGGCAGTACATCTTCACTCAGGTCATTCAGTGCCTGAGTTCTAAAACTGGTTCTCATGACCAGGCAAGCAAGCATCTCCAAGACCTTGGCTTTACCCTCTGCACCGGTTACAAGATGAACTACGCCGATTATATCTTCAGGGATATGTACAACTGGGTAAAGGCAGCATAGAGAAACCAATTCATCCCTTACCCCAAATTCTTCTCTACAGTTCTGGAGCTTGCTTTCAAGGATGAATACCCCAAGGTTGCAAACCAAAGCTTGTCTTTGGTTGGGAAAGAAATCACTGGAGATCGACATTCACGCTGACGATGCTCCATACACCCCCTACATGCTGCAACTTATTGCAGCTGCTACCCCTGTGTCCATCCCGCTGACAAACCCATCAACGAGTATCCTGACACCAACCTTCCCATAAAGCGTAAGGAACCAACCGATGGTCATAAAAAGACCATCGCTTAAAAACCCGCAGCAAAGAAAGCCAAGAAGGTAGTCTCTCAAAAGACTAGCCTCTCTGATTATGGGGTATAACCAACGCCTCAGTCAACCTCTGCCATAACAACGGTCTCTGATCCCGTTGCTGCTTCTTCAGCACTACCCTCACTTTCAACGACTCCGGTCACTGAAAGTATTAGAGTCAGCTCCGCTGAAGCTGCACCAGGTAATACAATCACAGCCCTCTCTTTATCTTCCACCATCTCTTCTTTGGTCCTCACAACAACGCGTGATTCAGAGATAGTAGTCCCTATCTCTGATGATGTTGAAATGCACGCTGTTCAAACTTCAGTATTGTTTCGACACTCTGAATTTTGGAAAGCCAGTACCACAGGACCTCAGCAAGCCTCATACAGACATGCTGAGACACAAGCTAATGATCCTCAGCACATTTCCATTGCACTCGCTGTTCCTAAGAGTATTCCTCACGACACTCTTAGGATACATAACAGATCTTATCATCGCTCATCTAACCCAGAGCTATTTTTGGCTGCTCTGTCTCTGTTCTCATCAGGTACCGCACCACCATCAACAGCGACCACGACCACCACCTCTCCAATTGCTGCTTCTCTTTCTCCCAGAAGCAAAGGAAAGAGCTCTCAGCGACCAATGACATCTGAGGAGATTCTTAAGGTCAAGCAGGAAAAGGCTGCTGCCAAACTCCCTCCCTTCCAGGTGGAGGTTCCGAAGATCGTTCTTCCACACCCTACCTTCCCTGCCATTGATTTTATAGTCAATGAATGTGCTCAGACCAGGATACGGGTGGACAACCTTCAGAGGTCTGCTGAGTACATTTTTCAGACCATCTCCGGCACTCCAGGGATAAAGGCCACTATCAACAATGTCTTCTCTGACATTCAGGCCATTAAAGCAGACACTCTGGCGAATACTCAGGCCATCCGCCATGTTGAAACAGAGATGAAGGCGCAAGGCCAGATGCTTGAGTCAATTCAAAAGACTCAAGTTGACATAATGACGAAGATCAACCAGCTCTGTAGCGCGGGCCCCTCTATCACTGCTGAAGACAGGACATCTCTGGGCAATGCCCTTGCCAACCAGTCTATGCACTCTGAGTCTCTCAGAGATATCGGGTCCAATATCCGGACCATGGTGGTTCACGTTCTTCCCTATGACAACATCGAGGGGGAGAGATGCGCCAAAGAAATAGCTGATGAGATCATCGATCAGGCCAATGAAAGAATACCTGGCACACCGATATCTCCTTACATTCAGCAACAACAACAACAAGAACCCTCCATCGCTGAAGATGAAGAAGATGAGGAAGAAGAGGAGGAAGAGGATGAAGAAGAAGACAACATCCCTCTCTATGGAGGAGATGATGATGATGATGACGATGAAATCCCTCCGGGTGCCTTTGAGCACTTTAAAAGTAGTAGACCAGGCGTTTTTATCCCTAAAGTCTACTACGCTGAGACTTTGGGGGACGGATCAACTCTTCTCAAGAGCCGTCCGGCCAAGCAGGCAAAGGTAATATGGTGGTAGATCTGGATGCCACCATCCCAATACCTGAGGGGGAGACCACTGCAGAGGTAACCCTTTCCCTTATCACTTATATCTCTCCAATCTCTAAACCCCCTACATATCCCACCTTCTCTCCTCCAAATTTTGGTTCTGACCAAACTCCATCTCCTTCTCTCGTTCTCAGTGAGTCCAGTCCCCAAAGGACTCTACGTTTTGGAAGGAACCTTCGTCTGAAGAGCAGTTTGTGTACATAACTAACTATGACTCTGAAGATGAAGAAGGCCTGATTCCAAGACGGCGCGCACAGAAACCAACAATAAGAGAGCCTGAGGAAGAACAAAGGCGAATAAACCTTTTGAAGGAACTCGAGGCCAAAAGAATAAAGAAGCCAACTGCTGAACCTGAAAATCCAGTACCTCTCAGCATGGTTGACGATTTCTACTTTTTGTCAAAGAAAGAGAGAGCTCAAGCTCTAAAAGCTCAAAGACTCAGGGATGAGAAGATTAGACAAACACAGAATGATCTTGAGCTTGCAAGGAAAATACTCAGGGAAGATGCTGCCAGAGATGAAGCAACCAGAAAACTGAATGAGAAGAGTAAACGGGTTGCTGAAGCTTTGGTACAAAGGGAACTAGTCAGAGAAAATTTAAATGTAGATCCCATCCTTGCTCAAGAGAAGATCCTTAGTGCCATCTCTGAAGAAGAAACAAGCCACAGAGAAAAGGAACTACGCTGGTGCACTGAACGTTTCAACTATCGAAAGTTTGATTCTAAAATCATTCGTGCAACTATTGAAGGACGACATTCCAAAAGAAGTGGTCTGAGGTATATGTACGAATGTACAGACATTCGATTTGTGAAAAAGAAGAGGCAAAGTTCTTAAAGTTCTTTGGATACTCTGAATGGTTAGAAATCAGAGATGCCATTCAGGGTTCCAAATCAAAATTCAAAGACGTGGTGGAAAATGCACTGGATCAACTCTTTCAAAGGATGTCTCAACTAGTACAAGTTCCCCCTTTCCCTGAGACCTCAAGAAAAAGAAAGACTGCAGGTGGTTCTTCTTCAAAGAATGAGCATGAAACTAAGTTCAATTATGAAAGCATTCTTGGCCACCTTGAAATCCCTGATGTCTCTATGCTGAACTCCTCTCTTCCTCAAGACCGACACTATGAAGAAAATGAAATCATCACCCTCCCTGAACCAGGTATGGTTTACCTGGACAATGAAGGGTTCTTAGGGCTCTTCAAAAATTCAGAAGTCAGCAAGGCTCCCTCTGCTTTCATCAAGATCATGCATCACTACTGCTGGTCAAATACTCCTCTGATGGTCAGACAGAAGAAGATCTATGAAAAAGAATTACAAAGAAGACATGAGCGACTCTTTAATTAGCCATTTTTTTTCTTTTGTAATAAACTCTTCAGTGTACTGTACTTTCACTTTATATTTGTCATTTCACTTATCATCTAATTCTTCAAATTATTATAATGAAATTTCAAATTAAGTACTCTACTCTACCTGTGTACTGAAAAGATCCCTGAAAATAGTAAATGGGACAATGAACATAAGAGTTCTATTTTTTTTACAAACCTTTAACTCACTGATATTTCTCTCTGAAACTTAAATCAGTGAATGTACTTAAAGCTTTTACTTATGTAAATTGAGAATTCACATCCTTATAAATGAAACTCAATAACACAATTAGCATAGCTGAAAAAGAACTCACAGATTAGTACTTAGAAATTTTATTTAGAATATTTCTTAAGTCCTTACTAATCCCTTCAAGCAATTTTCCCTTATTGCTTAATCATAATCAAATAGGGAGAGATTGTTGATCATAACTCCTCTCAGTGATTTGAATATGATTCCTCTAAATACTTAGTGAAAATTCCTGTGTAGACTTAAGTTCAAATTCATCGATTGCATCCGCTGATTGCTATCAGCGATCGTTGAAGCTCAGGAACTTCAAGTCTATCTCTGAAGACCTGAAGATCAGCTATCACACCAGAAGTACATTCAGCGAAAGTCGAAGACCAAGCTGAAAAAAGAGTTAATCAGCTAGTGATCTGAAGCGGTTCAGTGATAGCAAGGATTATCTAAAACAGTGTGAAGTCTTGTGAAGCCTCAGCGATACTTCGAAGGTTCATCCTTGAAGTTTCAAGTTCAGCGATCAAGTGAAGCTTCTCAAACAAGATTAAAGTTGATCTTATCCTCGATGCACAAAAGTCAAACCTTATACTACGTCAGAAAAGGACGTACGATTTGTCTCCTATGTCCCCATCGTATCTGATATGGTACTGTTCACATGTAGCCAAATACAAGGTTGCTTTTTGGACAAAGGACAAGCTTCGTATGAAAGCTTGACCCGTGACATATACCTTTTGTCTTGCATTAAATGCAAACGGGTATAAATAGGATGAAGATATCTTCTTCATCCTCATGCATACTATTTCTTTTCTATAACCTCTACTTCTTTTCTTCCTTATATTCATGTGCATCAAATCTGTGTGTTTCTTAATTACAATAAAATAGGTTGATAAACTTGTTCTAATTCTGCTTGTAACTGTAAATTTGTTTATTTAATATAAACTCATTTAGAAATTAAAAAAATCTATCTGTTTGTATTCAACCCCCCCCCCCCTTCTACAAATTGTTTTTATATCCTTGAACTCTTGTAGACTCCTTTAGGACCAACAAATCACTATCTAAATACCTATTAGATCAAATCCTGAGTCTTTAGGATGCCAAAGACCCAAATTAGATGTACCTTTCAGGTATCTGAATATTCACTTTACATCGACGACGATGGCTTCCGAAGACCCAAAGACCCAAGTTGTGGAAGATGAATCATGAGTCTTTGGGATACCAATGACTCAAGTTGTGGAAGATCAATCGACGGCGACGGCTTCCTACGTGCTCGTAGGGGGCATCGTTTCACTCGTCGGAGATGCAGTTGATTCAGATGTGGTTGGTCTAGTTACTGTTAAGAATATAAGAGGTAGGATTAGTTTGGCTGAAATACTCATCATAGAAATACTCAAACAACAAATCTAACTCAGAGATATGTGATGTTGGAGTAGAGGTATGATTCAGATCTACTGGTTTGGGTGTAGCTTCTAGATTGGGTTGTCCAGAAGCTAACACACCAAATAAAGGGGGTTTTGTACTGAGGTGTGCAAAAGTCAAATCAGTCAATTAATCAAACATCACGTTTATACTTTTTACTAAGGATTTAGTAAGTTTATTGTAGAGGCGATATGCGGTTGAGCTCGTAGAGTATCCTATGAATACTGCCTCATCCCTCTTTGCGTTGAACTTCCCGAGATCATCTTTGTCGTTGAGGATGAAACATTTGCATCCTAAAGCATTAAAGTACTTGATTTTCGTGATGCGGTTTTGATGACTTCATATGGTGTTTTACTGAACCGTTTGTTGATGATAGAACAATTCTGAGTAAAGCATGTTGTGGCGACAACTTCGGCCCATAGGAACAACGAGAGCTTCAATTGCATGAGCATCGTCCGAGCGGCTTCGACTAAGGTACGGTTACGGCATTCGATTTTTCCATTCTGTTGGGGAGTTCTCACGGCAGAGAAAGTGTGGGTAATGCCTACTGATTCCAGATGCCCACCTAGTGTCCGGTTCTTGAACTCCGCACTGTTGTCCGTCCTGATGGTCTGAATCGACTATCGCAAATTGGCTTGTATGCTCTTTAAATGTGAAATGATAAGCTTTGGGATCTCATCCTCATAATGAATGAATTTGACCCAAGTGTAACTTGAGTAGTCATTGACCATGACAAGAATACTTCTTTCCATTTATGCTTCGCACTCTCATTGGTCCACATAACTTCACGTGGATCAATTCCAGTGATCTGGATGTGCTCGGGGCAACTTTAGGTTTGTGAGGCGCACACTTCATCTTCCCCATCTTGCAGAATGCACATAGATGTTCCTTTTCGAACTTGAGAGCGAGCATCCATTTGAGGAGTCCTCCAAGCACCAGCTTGTTGATGTTCTTTGAATTTATGTAGAACAATCTTTGATGCCATACCAGTTTTGTTGTTGGTTGCTTTGGACATCAGACAAACTGCCTTCTCGGTCTTCAGATTTGATAGGTCAATGGTCTAAAGATTGGTGTGTCTCGTTCCAGCCAAGAGTTCCTTTTCTTCCTAAGTGCGTATGTTGCATCGTCTCGCTTTGAAGTTCACCTCGAGATTCTTGTCGCAGAATTGGCTAGTGTTGAACAAGTGGTGACTTTAGCCTTCAACATATGAGATCTTCTGAATGGTGATGTTGTTTGTATGATGTCGCCGTAGCCCATAATCGGTGAAAAGTGGTTGTTGCCAAATCTTACCTTGCCGCTGAATTTATCGGTGTAGTTTGTGAGAAGCTCCTTTCTTCGGGACATGTGTTTGGAGCAACAAGAATCTAAATACTACACATGACCGTTCTATAAAAACAATTAAGTAGATTTAGGTACCCATTTGAAAATGGGTCCTACAGCATTAGGTCTAACACCTGACTTTGGAACCCATTTTGGGAATGAGTCCTCGTCTTTGTATGATTGGAAACGGAAGTGACCATTTGAATTAAAAACTTGATATGTACCAAACCAGTCAGATGCTAATTTATGAGGTATAAAATCATTCAAACCACACGTAGAACAACAAATATTATCATGAGAAAGTTGAATTAACTGCTGAATTGAATAAAGCCTCAAAAGAAAAACCACACTTTGTTCAACAATATTGTTTGAATGAAAAACATCATGATAAACATTGTTTGTCCTGTTATGTGAAAAAGAATTAAATGACTTCGTCTCCTTGGCCGCACGCTTAGACTTCTTTTCTACCCAGACTTGTTTACCTTTGACTCTTTTTCTTTGAAAATGGTTATCTATAATATCATTAAATTCGCAGTCAAAAGAACTAGAATAGTAAGGATGGTGAGTTTTAGATTACCAGTGTATCTTTGTTTCTGTAAGAGGTTAATTTGACTGGCTTTAGAAAAAGACTTGTTCACATAAACTTGTTGAGAGGCATATGTAGAACATTTACCCATGTGAAATGACACTGGTTCATCTATTTCTTTCCCTTTTCGAATAAAATCTAAGTGACTCGGAAGATTTTGGGAAAAGTCAAATATGTTGAGTTCATCGGTAAAACAACCATCAAAAATCTTGAAAACTGAAAACTCACGTTCCTCATCAGATTTGGTGGTCTCACAAGGTGAGGTTGTGGAGCAAGTAGTTTTTACAAAGTTGTTTTGATCATTTTTCAAGTAATTTCCAATTAAATCTTTACAAGATGGTGCGTCCGAGTTCGTGAAAAACGGTTCATACAAATAAATGTTTTCTTCAAGAAAAAGGTCATATTTCTTTTGCAAATTGGATTTTGAGACATGATCTTCTAGAACATTCATCGATTTTGAGCTTGCTGGTTAGCTTGCGAATTTCTGTCTGAAACGTCTCCCTTTCACTGTCAGGAAGAGTATCTATCTTGCATGATGATGCTGCCGGTTCCATAGGAGATGGAGAAGTAATATCATCTGTTTTTAAAAAGACGTTTGTGGTTGACTCTCTTAGAATGTGGACATTCACACAACTCTTTCAAGATCAGATGCATTCATAACTATTTCATACTCCTCTTCTAGTTGAACTATTCAGTTTTCTAAAATCAATGGTGAAACGTAGACTTTAAATTCAGCTAGTTTGCAGTTAATTTCAACATTTGAATAACTATGAAAGTAGTTGTTTGAAAGAGTGGGTTTAGTTTCCTTTCTATGATAACTCGCGTTGAGTTCTTTGTAAACGAAGGGAATTTGACCTTTATCAGTTCTTGTGCGTTTTAAATCTTTCTGTTACTTAACCTAATTAGAAGATATCATGATATCCCCTGGGAGCAACCGTGATTCCATAAGCTGAATTTGAAAGTCCTGACTTAGGTCTATATATTCGAATTTGTAAATATTAGGAGTGTGAGTGATAGCTTTCTCAATATATATAGGATTGTCAGAATCTAAACCTTCTTTTGAACGATAATACTTGAATTCCTTAGGTTTGTTTGAGATCGAATCTCCTGTTGTTCCTCAGTAGCTTAGTGGTAGAGCGGTCGGCTGTTAACCGATTGGTTGTAGGTTCGAATCCTACTTGAGGAGATTTGAAAATCACCGTCAACACCTCGTTGTAGGTCCGGGATACTCCTTTGTTCCATACTCATGGGGATATTTACAACTATCCAATTAAGAATTCTCAGATGTAGTCATCGATTTTCCTGAGAGGCCACAATTGCCGTGAGCAAACATATTAATGACGAGAAATGCCTTTTTGTTATGCTACTAATACTTGTACTTGCTCTGCTATTCTGCCCCATCCTGGCTGAGGAAGAGTTACGGGCGTGTAGAACAAAAAACTACGCTGATGGGGGACGGGTATACTATATGTAATGCTTCACTCATTTACGATAAATAATAAATAAAAAGGCCATTCCATTTCGACAAAAGACCCACACCCAGGTTCCATGAAAATAAGAGCTTCTATTCGTAAAATTTGTGAAAAAATGTCGACTAATCCGTCGTCGGGGAAGAATTATAGTAATTTGTTCCAACCCAAGACATAAACAAAGACAAGGATTGTCAGACTCGTTAAAGACCCGATATACAAATAAGAAGGGGGTCTACTTTGACATGAAATAGATATATCGATATATCTCAGACTCAAATTTATGAGATGATAAAATATGGCAAAAGCTATACCAAAAAAGGTGGTTCACGTGGATGTATTGGTTCACGTAAGAGTACATGTAAAATACCAAAGGGAGTTATTCATATTCAAGCAAGTTTCAATAATACCATTGTGACTGTTACAGATGTACGGGGGCGAGTGGTTTCTTGGTCCAAAACAATTCTTGAATGGGGTATTCAACTCCAGACATGAATGAAAACGACATCTTTATTTGTTTTATTAGTTCTACTTCCTATTTTTTATGAAGAGAATGAATCTTTTAATCGAAGGATCAATAACGCCCTCTTGATAAAACAAGAGGGAAGCTATTGCTCCTTTTTTAGTTCAAAACCTCCTATACAATCAAACCAAAGCCTTATTCATTTGTAGATGGAGCTTCAATAGTAGCTAAGTCTAGAGGGAAATTATGAGCATTACGTTCATAATCTAATAACAGAAAAAATAAGAGGATAAGCGTATACTCTCCCAGGAATGATTCACTATTGACTTGGAAAGCTGGTTGGATTGAAATATATCGATGGAGTAGCAGAAAAATACAAAGCAGTCTAATTAGATCGGTGGCAAATAAAAACACTCTTTCTACCCATCTTGTAAAATAAAACAAGAGGGGAGTTATTGCTCCTTTTTTTTATTTAGTAGTATTTACCTTACATAGTTTTACCTTTTTCTTAATTTCTACAATCGTTAGTATTGGGCAGTTTATTTGTGAAAATGTGTGTATAGGAGCAGGAGCAACTGTTCCTGGACATTATGACTTAACTTATTATTAGTTATTAGACGAGATTTTACGAAAAAACTGTTCGTAGGAGAGAACAAATCTTTTTTTCTCACACTCCTTATTAATTAATAATCCTAGTGGCCGATATATTTCTAGGCTTTCACAGTTTTGGTTTGTATATTCATAATGATACCATGAGCGCTTTAGGGCGTCCTCAAGATATGTTTTCAGATACCGCTATCCAATTATAACCCGTCTTTTCTCAATGGATACAAACACCCATGCTTTAGTACCTGATGCAACTGCAAGCACCCGGTTTAACTGGGGGGGGGGGTTTATTTAGTAGCAGTGGGTAACAAGGTAGCTTTGTTACCTATTCCATTAGGAATCGCAATTTTTTTGGTACATCACATTCACGCATTTACAATTCATGTGACGGTATTGATATTCTGAAAGGTGTTCTATTTGCACGTAGCTCCCGTTTGATACCGGATAAAGCAAATCTTGGTTATTGATACCACCAGGAGGGGCAAAACTAAATTCCAAAGAATACAACAAATTGACAAATTGGCTCTATATCCAACGAATGAAACTTTTAGGTATGAAAAAAAGTATTTTGTTTTGGTTCAACCTGTAGTCCCATATAAAAAAAACGCATGGTATAAATTTAGGAAAACTTTTCCTGCCGGATCTCTTGCAGGAAAGTGATAATCTACAACTTTGAGTTGTCAATTATATCCTTTATTACGACCCAAAAGTAAACGCGAAATAGAACTGATAAATGAAGGGAACATATATTTCTGGGAGGGGTTATTCGTCTTCCTAATCTTCGACACACGAATATGGTGTGAAAAATCACCGGATACGAAGATATCACCTACATCAAACTATCATACCCGGTAATGCATGTGTGGCATTTGAAACGTCTTCCTAGTTATATTGTGAATCTTTTAGATAAACCTCAGATTTTGATGCAACGAAAAAGAAAAGAAAGAGAAAAGATACAAAATCAATATCACTAAAAGAAAATGGGTATAAAAAGTTATTAAATATCAAGGTCAATGAACCAATGGCTCCCGCCGTATGAAAGCAATACTCTAACCGCTGAGTTAAGTAGGTCATTTATCTTCACAAAGAAAACGAAACGGACTACTGTTGTTGCAACTGCGACTGCTGTTTTCTTGATCTACCCAATTGCTCAACAAATATCTAGATAATAGTGCAATGGCTTAATTATAGCACGTGTGTCGCCCATGGCTTAATTGTACCACCTTTGTCCGTGTTCCCGAAGGCACCCCTCTCTTTCAAGAGGATTCTCTCCTAAAGTATTTGCTGCACTTCTTTCCCAAGAATTCGTCTTGGTATTGGTTCCACTTTTCTGTTAGCCTGAACATGAATTAAATTCTATTCGTCTTCTTTATTCAACCCCCACCCGAACCATTCTTAAGACCACCAAGCCCTCCTGAATGGGTTCTACTATAGAAGCTTTCAACATAGACCCGGGGATAAATCTTTCACTTACTGAGAAGTGAAAACCCGTGCTCGAGAGATAGCTGTCAATACACTGATAAGGGATGTATGGATTCTCGAGAAGAGAGGATCCCATGAGTGAATCAAAAGTTGGATTAACATTGGATCTCACCTAAATCGCCTCATCTTTCCTCCTGAGGAGAAGTTTGGTTTTTGTTACTCTTGCTCTTTCTTTATCCGGGATATGATCCCCAAAAAATAAACAGGCATGAAAGCTATAATTGTAAACCACGATCGAATCTATGGAAGCACTGGTTTGAGAAGTTAATTGGATAAGTTTAATGAATTCTTTTTTATATTATATGTTACAAGGAAAGGAAGACAAACTCGTGTTTACTGAAAAATCGAAGGTTTAATTACTGAATCGCTTCCCAACGGCATGTCCGAGTTCGTTTAGATAATGAAGATATAATTCTAGGTTATGTTTTAGGAAAGATCCGACGTAGTTTTATATCACCTTGTTCTAGACGATCTCAGTATCGGTGTTTTTTTTATGGAAGACAAGGAATATTTCATTCCGAATTAAGACATAAGAAACTTCCTTAACCCCATTTCTAGGAAGATTGTGCCAGGATCTGGTAATTTAAAGCCTAACTTCTTCTGGTTGGCTCGTATTAGCCTGTGCTTTGATACATATAGTCATTACCCCGTTCCTTTAGTCTTTTCAACGATACTTGAATCTTAAGTCGCAGTCATGTCTCACCCCTCAGTATAGTGACCGGTTCCATGCTTTCCTTGAATTCTTCCGGAAGCAGATGATTAATCATCTACTTCTCACGTTCCGTGAATAGCCGGGATCTAGAGTCTCTATTCCTAATGATTGTGGTACCAAAACTACTGTTAGTGAATAGAGTAGACAAGGAATGAAAATCTCCCTCTCGGTCTATAATACTGTTGATCCAAATTCCTTTCAGTGATTTAAATATGATTACTTATATACTTAGTGAAAATTGCATATGTAGGATACTGTTCAGATTCAGCGATAGCATACACTGACTGCGCTCAGTGATTGCTGAATATTAGGAACAATCATCCTATCTCTGAAGATCTGAAGAACAACACTCACACCACAAAGTCATTCAGCGACAATCGAAGGCATAACTGGAGATAGAGATGGATAGCTCGTGATCTGAAGAGGTTCAGTGATAGCAACGTTTATCTACCTGAAGTGTGAGATCTTGCAAAAGCCTCAGTGATACCCGAAGACTTCATCCTTGAAGATTCTGGTTCAGTGATCAAGTGAGGCCTACTCAGCAAGATCGATGTTGATAAGATGCACAAAAGTCAAAACCCCATACCTTGTCAGAAAAATGACGTACGGATTATCTCTTATGTCTCCATCAGATCTGATTTGGTTACTGTTTATATTCGGCCAAAAGCATGGTTGTCTTTTGAACAAAGGACAAGCCTCAAATAGAAACTGGACACGTGCCATATACCTTTTGCTTTGCATTAAATGCATCAGGTATAAATAGATGAAGAACCCTTCATCATCTATATGCATACAATTTCTCTCCTCAACCCTCTGTTTCTGTATCTTATTGTTCTTGTGCATCACTCTTTGTGATTTCTTTAGTTGTAATAGAATAGGTTAAATAACTGTTCTTATTCCGCTTACAACTGTAAATTAGTTTATTCAGTATAAACTCATTTAAAAACCCAAAAAGCTTGTGTTTGTATTCAACCCCCCCCCCCTTCTATAAACTGTTTCTATATCCATTGAACCTTTGTAGACTCCTTTGGGACCAACAAGTGGTATCAGAGCAGTGTTTATTGCTTTAAGCTTCTAAAATCTTTAAAACGAACTTATTTCTTGTTTCATTTTAAAATGGCTAATACAAACTCAAACTACATAGACAATGGATCTTTAGCTAAACCTCCAAAATTTATCCGTGATAATTTCCTAGTTTGGAAGGAAAGAATGGCTCTATTTCTAGAAGGGTCAGATCCAAAGATCCCCTACTATCTAGAAAATGGACCCTTCATTCCAACAGTTCTTGTTCAAGCAGTTCCTGCTACTGCTACAACTCATGCTATTCTTGAAAGAAGGATTCCCAAAGCTCCACATCAATGGAGTGATGAAGACAAGAAAGAGCTAGCTATTGATTCAAAAGCTAGATCTATCATTGCCATGTCATTACCTGATGATGTTTATCATTCAGTGATGAAAATGAGGACTTCTAAAGCCAAGTGGGACACTCTGTGTGTTCAATATGAAGGAACCGATGAGTTCATATAACTCGCCGTATCAACTTGGTGAGACAATATGAAAGTTTCATGTTTCTGAAAAATGAAACACTTTCTCAAATCCACCAGAGATTTAATTTTCTTCTATTAGACATGAAAACAGTTGATAGAGAGTACTCTAACTCTGAAATTCAGACTAAGTTCATGGAAGCTCTTCTTGAACAATGGGACACATTTACCACATTTACCTTGTCTGTTAGTACTTTATATGGGATATTGCTCAATCATGAGTAATCCCAAACCTTAAAAAGAAATCTTATAAAAGACACTAAATCAGCCAAAAGTACCTCTTTGGCGCTAGTGACTTCAAAGATGGAACCTTCTAAACTTGTATCTTCTTCTATCACGTCCATTACTGAGTTAGATCAAACTAACCTAGAAGATATCACTGATGCCGATATCTCTGAATTTGACAATTCTCTAGGTCTTCTCTTTAAAAATTTCAGGAGATTCGCTAGAAAGAGCAATTTCAAAAAAAACCCAACAATCACTGACTTTGATAAGTCAAAGACTCTTCTAGTTGACAAAGCCTCAGCGATCTGCTACAATTGTCAGCGCAAAGGTCACTTTACCAGCCAATGCAGATCCAAAAAGGTCACTTTTCCAGCGAATGCAGATCCAAAGGTCACTTTGCCAGCAAATGCTGTTAGATCTAATTAGCCTCAATTAGATAGAAAGTTTTATAAAGAATTGTATTTTGGGCTTTTTAGTGATTTATGGGTTTGGGCTTAACACATGTATTGGGCACCTATAAATATGGTGTCTTAGCTTCATTTGTAAGTAAGTTTTGGGAGAGAACACACTTTGCACACATACAGACTTATGAGAGTCGGTTCATTCTAATATGTGGTGTTCTTCACAATTCCCCTCCATAATGATGAATACATGAATATGAGTTGATGATTTTGTGATTAATGTTCTTTAATTCTCTATCTCTTCTCTACATATTATGGAGTTTTCTCAATTGTTGCTAGTTTGGGATCCAACAATTGGTATCAGAGCTAATTGAAGAAACTTTTCTTCAATTCGGTCATCTATGGCAACGATTGTAGAAATTGGTTATTGATTTTGGTGTTTTGGTGCTTCTATTGTTTCAATCACATGAGCCTAAACTCAAATATCACTTCTATGATATGATTTTCTGTTTTGAGCTTATTTGAGATCCAATATTTCATCTAGATGAGATTTGGATGATCATTCATGGAAGATTTTATTGATTCTAAACCCAATTTGATTCTGCACACCACATGTTTGATGAAATGTGCATGTGAAGATTTAATTTCTGTTTATTAGATCTGATCAGTTTACTACATGTGTGTATGTGTTTTGATTAATTTTGATCTCCCTCCTTCATTGGTCTGATATTTTAAGCACTAAGTAGGTGATTGATCTTTGATCTCATCTTGTTGTGTGCTTGAGTTCATTGCTTCTATGCATCTCAGTAGTAGGGCTGTTGATCTTTGATCTGGCCTTATATAAATCTGAGATTGGACTCTCTTCTTTCAGTTGGATTTGATTAACACCAAATGAATAATTCATACTGGGTTTGTCGCTGGCCATGATTTCCTTTTGAACAGAATTTGGATCGTTTTCTGTACAGATCTTGAGTTGTTGGCTTGGTCATTTATGTGGTATCCTGTATAGTTCTCTATTTTCTGCAAGATCCGGCAGATTCTATATATAATCTGTTTCAGGATCTGGTTGATGATTCTGTCCACAAACATGCCTATAGGGACTTTGTTGTCTATTTGTAATCTACTTGGGTTCTCTTTAAGGGCAAGGAATTCACACTAAACGGATCGAGCGAGAAAATATGGATTCCAGCACATCTATTTCACATCGAAATGCCTTCGATTCCAGGATGGTTTTATTCTGTTTACGAACTTTGTTCATTACCGTTTACAAGCTCTCATGAAACGAAATCAGAATGCTTCAATTATCGTAGCTGCTGCTGTTAAGAGATCGTTTATATCGTCTTAAATTTTCTTAAGAGGCAAGTCCGAGTTTGGTTAGAAGAGGTCTGTTGCCACTAGTGTATTTTGTCATGTAGAGCCTCGAAAACTCAGAGATGTTCTAGCTCTCTGCAAAGTATTCGGTTGTTATTGAACATCCAATTGATGAATCGGAAATTCATATCAAAAGCATAATTCGATCCAGAAGGTTGAACAGATCAGAAGCTTAATCAGAAATATTGTTGATCAGAAGCAGGAAATCTGTATGCAGACCATAAGGCTTTGTATATAGACTAGAAGGCTCTGTATGCGAACTTGAAAGTTGTGCATGAAAGGATCAAAAGCTACTTGGTTCAAGTTTTCTCACTCAAGCAACACTAGGGCTGAAGTATCTATCAAAAATAAAGATACTATTGACAGATGCATTTAACTGGTGTGCAGAACAGCTGACAACTTAAGGAAACAGAAGTTTATTAGTCCGAGCAATGCTACTGCATTGAGAGCTATCAAAGTTGGTGTTAGAGATGATCTTATACATTTGAAAAATCTTTGTAAGAAGTTGGTTGCTGCTGTTAATGATCAGAAGACAAAATCCAAGGGAAAGTTCAAAGCTTCTGGCCTTCGGATTGCTGATTTTTCACTTTGTCAAAGCAGCAAATGCTTCTGCTGAATCCATTAAATCTGCTGATGATGCTTTCTTTGCGGGAGGCTTATTCATGCGAGAGATTTCGTTTGCAAACCGTAAAACTCTGTTTGCAAACCAGAAGAGTTCTGGGCCTCTTTAGGATGTTGTTTAGATGCTTAGAAGTACAAACATATACATCAGATCTTCTGAAAGCCGACCAAAAGTCGTCATATGCTGCAGATCAGAAGTTAGCTTCGATCAGAACCCCTATTTCAGAAGTTTATTTTAGATTAGAAGCTTCATTGAGCTTAATCAGAGCTTCGATCAGAAGTTTCGATCAGAAGTTGTTGATAAGCTGAATCAGAAGCTATTTCAAAGCTCATACAAGCTATCAATAAGCAGAAGTCCAGAAGCATTTTTTTAAGCTTCATAGAGCTTATTGCACAGGTTGGAAAGATTCTTGAAGTAATTAGACTGATTGATTCAGCTATATGGCGTGTAGAGACAGGGAAGCAGATAAAGACTATGGCAGAACACTCCTCTTTTGGAAACTCATGATTGCCTTTCTCGAAGAGGTTCTCTTTTTGTTGTGAGTGGATCGTATGATAGGACTGCCAAGCTCTGATTGATAAATACCCGGTGATAGCTGTTGGATCTAAATGAAACAGAAGCAAATTTATTTGGAAGCTCTGTATGTAAATCAGAAGAGTTCTGAGCCTAATGCTTCTTCATCTTCTAAATGAAGTTGTCTACCTTCTGAAGTTATCATCCAGAAGATTTATTCTAGAAGTCACGATCACAAGGTTTTTCTGCAGAGCTTAATTATCGCCTAGTTAGAAGATTTTTCAATTCAGAAGCTTAATAAGAGCTTAATAGCATAAAGCTTAAACAGAAGCTTGTAATCAGAAGCCACTCTCTTCGAGCTTAATCAGAAAGTGCACATCGCTTAATCAGAAGGTTAAGCTATTTCAGAAGTGCAGAAAATGCACATCAGAAGCTTCAATCAGAATAAGCTTTCAAGCGATCCATCGCACTTTTCTTTTATTCATCAGAAGCTTATCCAGAACTTCATTCAGAATCTTATTAAGGCAGAGGTTAATAAGAATTGTCCAGAATTTATGTTCAGAAGCTGCAATTTGCAGAAGCTTCAAGCCATAAGCTATACAAATCAGAAGCATTTTTCTTTTTGATCAAAAGCATTTTCCAGAAGCTTTGTACAATCAGAAAGCTGTCCAGATTAGTCTCAGATCAGAATTATTGAATAACCTTGGAGTTGTCTGTATGCAAATAAGACAGCTCTGTACGCAAACCAGTAATTTCTATAGAGCTTAATCTGAAAGCTCTAATAAGACAGCTTAATGAAAGCTTCTGAATACTGTCCAGAAGCTGCCGAGCCTTAATCAGAAGCAATATAAAGCTTATGAGAGCTTATTCAGAAGAATCTCGGTTTAGAAAGAGTGTTTTCCAGAGGCTTTAGAAGTGCAAACCTTCCAGAGCTGAAGACAGTGAATGTGCAGACCTCCCAGAGCTGTCCAGAAGCCTCTGTGCGCCTCTGTCTGTCTGAAAAAGTTGTGTACTAAAAGCTGTTCAAAACCTTCTTAAAGCCATCCAGAAGCAATGATCAAAAGTTGTTCAGAATTTTTATTTAGATGCAATGCAACATATCTGTATGGGTATGGGTTAAGGCAGCTGATGCAGAAGATGCACAGAGCTTATTCAGAAATTTCAAAGCTTAATCAAAAGGCCTTCAGAGCATGTGCAAGCTGTCCAGAAGTTAAGCGTTTCAGAAGGTCAATCAGAGCTTAATGGGACAGCTTAATGAGCTTATTTAGATCCAAAATCCACGATGGAACAGAGACGGACCAGGGGTAGTTCAGAGCATCAAATTCAAAGCGCGTTGGTCTAGAACTCACATCGAACCGAAGCCCGTAACCCGATTATTTTTCGGTTTTCTGACAGCATTGCGCTGTTTCAGAAACACACGCACAACGTTTTACTCGAAGCTCCAATCTACATGAATCCAGTTGCGTTGGAACGCTAACACACATATGCACGACTTTGAAGTTTTGAATTTTCTCAAATTCAGTGAGCTGACATGTCTTATTAACTGTCAAAGTCTGCTGACTAATGCTGGGACGAAAGCAATGATTTTCACTCTTACTCCTTCCTATTTCAGATGGATGTTCACATATCCGTTCTTCATAGATTCAAGTTACATGTGTGACATATTTATTGTCACAATCTCCTCTGTTTTTCAATCTAAAGCTCGGAGCTGAACTCAACTCAACGAGGTCTAAAGCGTCAAATTCTTTGTTTTGATGACTGCTTCGCGCAGCAGAGGGAAAACTTGCACAACTCACTCAATTTTCATCCAAATTGGTTGAATCAAAGCTTGTTGATAAGCTAAGAGACTGAAGTTCAATGTGCATGTTTTATGTTTTCTCTCAATAAGTCTCCTTAATAGTCAAAAACAGCGATAAAGTTGAGTCATGAAAGCTGGACAGAATGTGTAAAATGTCTCAGTTTTTCAAGATATGAGCCTACATTTGAGGGGGAGCTTGTAACGCTTTGAAGACTTGAAGAATGGCACATAAAAACTTCTAAAGAAAGCAAGGGGGAGTTTATTTGATGATTCTTTCTTTATAAAACTTTAGGGGGAGATTGTTAGATCTAATTAGCCTCAATTAGATAGAAAGTTTTATAAAGAATTGTATTTTGGGCTTTTTAGTGATTTATGGGTTTGGGCTTAACACATGTATTGGGCACCTATAAATATGGTGTCTTAGCTTCATTTGTAAGTAAGTTTTGGGAGAGAACACACTTTGCACACATACAGACTTATGAGAGTCGGTTCATTCTAATATGTGGTGTTCTTCACAATTCCCCTCCATAATGATGAATACATGAATATGAGTTGATGATTTTGTGATTAATGTTCTTTAATTCTCTATCTCTTCTCTACATATTATGGAGTTTTCTCAATTGTTGCTAGTTTGGGATCCAACAAATGCATATCCCTGATAAAACTAAAAATGAAAAATACTCTAAACTAAAAGAGAAATATCAAAATCTGAAGAAGAACCAGCAAAAAGGGAAAGGCCTTGTGGCTGAAGAAGTAGACTGGGATCAAGAAGAAGACTGGGCTCAAACCACTGATGAATCTGGATCAGATGAAGAAGACATGGCTTTCATATGTCTTATGGCTAGAATTGAGGAATCCGAAGAGGCATCTGACACCTCTTCTTCAGAGTCTCCATCGACTCAGAATGCTAAAGGTATCTGGTATCTAGATAGCGGATGCTCAAGACACATGACAGGCAGAAAGTATCTGCTCTCTGAATATAAGGAGGAAATAGGTCCCTCAGTGACCTTTGGTGGGAATGGCAAAGGATATAACAAGTTTTATGGCATTCTATCCAATGGAGCAACCTCGTTCAGTCGTGTTGCTTATGTTGAAGGACTAAAGCATAATCTCTTAAGCATTAGTCAACTATGTGATAAAGACTTCAAAGTCTTGTTCACAAATACTAGATGTGTGGTCACTAATAAAAATGACAAACTTGCTTTAAAAGGCAAAAGATCAGAGAATGTATATGTCATCAACATGGATAGCACTCATTCAGAGAATGTGTATTTTCTATCAAGGACCTCCTCTGATGTTAACTGGCTCTGGCACAAAAGACTTTCTCATCTGAACTTTAAGATGATCATTGATCTATCTCAAAAAGAACTTGTCAAAGGACTCCCTAAACACTCTTTTACAAAGGAATCTCTTTGTTCAACGTGTGAAAAAGGAAAGTTGACAAAAGCTACTTTCAGATCTAAGCAAGTTTCCTCAGTGACCACTCCTCTTCACTTACTTCAAATGGATCTATTTGGACCAGTCAACGTCCCATCCATATCTGGAAAGAAATACACTCTAGTGATAGTTGATGATTATTCTAGATATACCTAGGTATTCTTTCTTCGAACTAAAAGTGATACACCTGATGGAGTTATCTCCTTTATCAATAGAATGGAAGTCCTGAACAATCTAACTTTTCGCTCCATCAGAAGCGATCATGACTCTGAATTTAAAAACAGTACCCTGATTACCTTCTTTGAAGAAAAAGGAATCACTCATAATTTCTCATGAGTAAGAACCCCTCAGCAAAATGACGTTGCTGAAAGAAGAAATCAAACGATCACTGAAGATGCTCGCTCAATGCTCAGCGAATCACATCTACCAACTTAATTTTAGGCTGAAGTAGTTAACCCTGCATGTTTCACTCAGAATCGATCCCTGATAGTAAAAAGATTCAAGAAGACCTGATATGAATTATTTCATGGAAGAAGACCCTCTCTGAGCTATCTACATATCTTCGGGTGTAGATGCTACATTTTGAATGACAGGGATGATTTATGAAAATTCGATCCGAAGGCAATTGGCGATATATTTCTTGGATACTCCTCAATATCTAAGGCATTCAGAGTCTTCAACAAAAGAAGACAACATGTTGAAGAAACCATGCATGTGAACTTTGATGAATCTCGCTCAACAAATTCTATTCCTATCCGTGAAGAAGACGAGGAACTGAATAATTGGATTTAATCTCATTATGGGGAACCTGAATCTTATTTTAGTGCACCTCCTGTCATTGAAAATAATGACGATGAAGGTCCTAACCTCATTCCTACCACAAGTAATGATCCATCCTCCCCAGGGATAGACATTACTCCTTTAAATTAGATTCCTCCATCTGATTCCTCTAACGGTGATTCATCAGTGAATAATCAAGTTCCTCTCTCAACTCAAGAGAATGCACATCCCTCTAGATCTCCACCAGGGATGATAAGAAATGTTGCAGAATCTATTGCTGAGACATCTACCGTCCTCCTTGAACCTGAACAAGTCGTTGAATCACATGTTGACCAATCTCCTCAGCCACCGGCTCAACGATGGACAGTGAATCATCCAATAGATCAAATCATTGGTGATCCAAACGCAGGTATTAAAACCCGTAAGGGTATAGGTAATATCTATCTCTTTGTAAACTTTAGTTCTCTAACCGAACCTAAGAAGATCGATGATGCTATCACTGATCCAAATTGGGTCTCTGCTATGCAAGAAGAGCTAACTGAGTTTCGTAGAAACAAAGTTTGGAATCTTGTACCTCGTCCATTTGGTAAGACTATTATAGGTACTAAATGGGTATTTCTTAACAAACTAGATGAAAATGACACTGTTATCCGTAACAAGGCTCGACTTGTTGCTCAGGGATATAGACAGGACGAAGCAATCAATTATGATGAAACTTTTGCTCCTGTAGCTAGACTAGATGCCCTTAGACTTTTCTTAGCTTATGCTGCCCATAAAGACTTTAGAGTTTTTCAAATAGATGTTAAAAGTGCGTTTCTAAATTGTAAACTCAAAGAGGAAGTTTATGTCGAGCAACCTCCTGGTTTCTCTGATCCTAAACATCCTGATTTTTTTTCAAACTTCGAAAAGCTCTTTACGGGTTAAAACAAGCTCCTAGAGCTTGGTATGATACCCTCTCAAAATATCTTCTTTAAGAAAAGTTTGTTCGTGGAAAAATTGACCAAACCCTCTTTCTTAGGAAATACAAAGGTCATAATATACTTGCTCAAATATATCTTGATGACATTATATTTGGTTCTACAAGACTCAAACTATGTACTGATTTTGCAAATCGCATGAAGAAAGAATATAAGATGAGTATGATGGGTGAACTAACGTATTTTCTTGGTTTGCATATTAAACAATATGAGAAAAGAATTTTTGTATGTCAAAGTAAATATGTTAATGACATGCTGAATTTTTTTGAAATGACTCAATGTTCAGCGATGAAGACTCCTATGGCACCTCCTCTGACCTTGAACAAGGATCCTGATGGGAAACCTGTCAATGTCACTGCCTATAGTGGAATGATCGGCTCTCTGCTGTATCTAACAACTAGTCGACGTGATATCATGTAATCTACTTGTCTCTGTGCAAAATATCAAGTTGAACCCAAGGAATCTCATCTGATTGCTGTAAAGCGAATTATCAGATATCTGAAAGGAACTCCTAATCTGGGTCTTTGGTATCCCAAAGGCTCAGGATTCGACTAAACATGCTTCTCTGATAGTGATTTTGCATGTTGCAAGATTGATAGGAAGAGCACTACTGGCGGTTGTCAGCTACTAGGTGGTAAGTTGGACAAGTAAAAAGCAAAACTCAGTGTCCACATCAACTGCTGAAGCTGAATACGTAGCCGCTGGAAGTTATTGTGCCCAAATCCTTTTGATGAGAAACCAACTCAGAGACTATGATATTAAGCTTTCCAAAATCCCTATCTATTGTGATAGCACTAGTGATATTGCTATTGCAAATAGCCCTGTACTTCACCCTAAAACCAAGCATATTGAGATCAGATATCACTTTATCAGAGATCATTTTATGAATGGTGAAATTGAACTTCATTTTGTACCCACTGAATAACAGCTCACTGACCTTTTCACCAAGCCTCTTGATGAGACTAGATTCAATCTATTAATCAGCGAGCTAGGTATGTTGAATGTTGAAGAATAATTATTCTTCAGTGAGACATTTCTCAGTGTGTATCAACTTGCTTTTCAAAATCATTAGTCATACTCTGAACTTTGACTCAGAGATACATAAATCTCGCCAAGATATATACTTATTTCCCTTACGCTTTCTGAATATTTCTTAATTCAGAGAATGATTCTCTAAAAGAGAAAATCCATCACTGAAACATTTACTTCAAATGATGAGGATTTTAAATGGATAATGATTAACCATTTATTATTTAAATGATAATCTTATCATTTTTTCAAAAGAAAAGGACACGTCAGACATTTTTCTAACACACAACGGACCTCAACGTTTCCTATCCCATCAACCCTAGGAACATGTAATAGGTCATCATTACCTTTTTTCAAAAAGCTAAAACCGTTGTTTAGTTTCCTTCTCTCTCCTCTTTCTCTTTCATCAAATTATATAAGGAAATCTTAATTCCTTTTCATTCTTTACGCGCTTAAAATTTTCCAAGAAAGAATAGCATTCGAATTCTCTCTGCAATCCTCAAGAACACCAAGAACACATACTTGTGCGTTTTTCTTACTTCTTACTTTATTCAAGGTTTGATCTTATTTTTTTCTTACTTATTGTGTTTAAACAACAACTAAAATGTTTTTCACAACTCCTACTCATATCCTATAACTGCTTGTTATATAGATTTAAGTTTCAAAAACAGTTTTAAAACCCCAAATCTTCAGAAAAACCCGTTCTAAGCTTCTTCTTAGAACATAAGACATTTTGGTCTGATAGGATCAAATATCCTAAATTTGGAAAGTTTTATAAAGAAGAATTTTTTTTAATATAATATTCTAAATTTTGTTTAATTCCTTATGGGCTTGGGCTTGGGCTTGCCATGTAATAGACAACTAGTTTATAAAGGAGTCTAGGGTAGAGGATTCATTAATGAGAGTCATTTAGTTACATTCGCGTTTGTAATCTTTAATGCTTTCATCAATAAAACATACGACTCATTGATTTCCGTATGATTCCTCTATTGATCTTGTTGAATCGGACCTAACAAGTGGTATCAGAGCCGAAATTGAATCTATCTGATTTAATACGTACTATCGAGCATTATTTTTTTCTTCTCACTGTGCGTCTTTTTGAAGATCGGGACTGCAGAATCGACTTTTCTTATTTAATGGTGTTTTTCGATCTGAATGTGTTACTTTTCGAATTGAATATCTATCTGTTCTAATTGATTTCTTGGAGATTAAGTTTCTGGGCGTTCATCATATTTTGCATCCGACATAAATTCTTATCGGACCTATAGGACCCGACATAAATTCTTATCGGACCTATAGGACCCGACATAAATTGTTATCGCACCAACTTGAGCAGACATCATGTTTTATCGAATCTCCTTGGCCCGAGTTCCTCACTTATCGACTACATTTGAGTCGACATCATGTCCTTATCGGCTCAGCTAGACCCGACATCATCTTATGTCGACTTACCTTGGCCCAACAACCATTCTTCTCGACCCATGCTTGAGCCGACATCATGTTTTCTCGAGTCCATATGACCCGACATATATTCTTCTCGAGTCTATAAGACCCGACATAAATCTTTCTCGAACCTATATGACCCGAGAACTTCATACAGATCCCGACAAAAGTATATCTCGTGGACCACAGTTGAGTTTCAACACAAGATTCCTTATGGTGTACAAAGAAAATATTCAACCCAAGATTCCTTAGCGGAACCCCCGTGCTGAGTCTTGGGAGGGGGATCATTGTTCATGGATTTCATGCAAAGCTGGATTTGAAAAGTTTTCAGAACAAAGGTGATTTTATTCTGTATCTGGTTGGATTAATCAGAAGTCTGACTCTCTGCACTCATCATTCTGGAGGTTTTATTTAGATGCCAGTTTCAGTAAATGTATGTTGTTATTATGTGCTAATTCTTCCTAACCATTTACTGTCTGGAGGTTTGATTGTGATCTAGAATGTTGAATGACGATATTCATTCATCTGATTAAGAAAACTGGATCTTGAGTTGATTGCTTTATGTTTTGGAAGTATTATGGAAATCGGCTATATTCTGAACAGTTATATGTCAAAGAAGCAATGTTCATCAAGAAATATCATCTCCCAGTTCGTCATGATATATATTGCCTTGGTTATCCAAGTTCCTTGCGCTTATCAGATTAAAGCTCTTTACACATAATTCTTATTCAACTTGCGGCTAAAGACAGATTCAATGGTTTTCTTGCTAATTATGCACTGAGCGTTGAAGCTACTCGCACATGTATCTTTGATTTATGCGGCTAACAGTTGTGTCGAGTTGTCTATAGATTGAAGCTATATTTTGTGCAATCAGTGGCGGTTATAGCACATTGGATCTGATATTTTCAGTTGAAACCGAAGACTAAGAGCTTATTTCAAGGGGGTGCTTGGAAGACCGACGACACTAAAGCTTTTCCAAAGAAATCAAGGGGGAGAAGATTTGAAGATGCTTCATTTATAAAACTTTAGGGAGAGATTGATAGGATCAAATATCCTAAATTAAAAAAGTTTTATAAAGAAGGAAAAAATTTAAATATAATATTCTAAATTGTGTTTAATTCCTTATGGGCTTGGGCTTACCATGTAATAGACAACTACTGTATAAAGGAGTCTAGGGTAGAAGATTCGTTAATGAGAGTCGTTTAGTTACATTCGTGTTTATAATCTTTAATGCTTTCATCAATAAAACATACGACTCAATGATTTCCGTATGATTCCTCTATTGATCTTGTTGAATCGAACCTAACATGGTCTATTTGATCCAAAATCACATTTAAATCTTTTCTCACATCTGTTTATGGTATATTTTCATACCAAAAAGAAACACTTTGGTACCTTTTTACTAAGATCTTGTTCAAACGTTTTTGTTAAAATCTGCCAAATAACAAGTATTCTGATCTTGTTCGTCAAAACACTTGTTTTTCCTAGTTCTTTGGTATTCTTTGTACCAAAATCTCTGGTTTATACTCTTTTGTATTAAGCCATGATTTTTCTATTTGGTGTTCCAATTGAAACAGAAATGGCATCTGTTAGTCCCTATTTAGAGATGGCTACGTAAGTAAAGGTTTGTAGAAGGGGGGGGGGGGGGGGGGTTGAATACAAACACACAATTTTTACTCTTTTAAATTTTTTAATAAAGATATTAAAAATTTACACATAGAAGTTTGTTGCGGAAAAGAATAGATAACACTTTATTCTAACAAACTTAACACATGAAACACATGATAACAATAATTAACTTATACACTAAGGAAAGCTAAAATGAGACTGTTAAAACACTCAGGATGCCGGAATCAAACAAATGATCACTCAGAGGATTTGTTTAAAGCGTGAGTTTATGGGTAGGACTTCATCTCCTTTTATAGTGCCCATGCATGGGATGCATAAGGACAACTGTCAAGGATTCATTAGCTGGAAGTATATCTGATGGACAAAAGGAGATGCCACTCCCTTTGTACTAGGTTAATGGGTGAACCATTCTTTGTAGCACGTAATGTTAGATAACTTTATCTCTTTTTCTTCACGCTCTGTGAAGTCCCACCAAACCTTTTAGCTAAAGACAAACATCCCTTTTATGAGAATAAAAGAGAATGTCCGAATTTAAGGTTTGTTGCCCACGTTCTTGCTGCACACGTTTTGCATTTATTGTGACTCAAGAACTTGTCTTTGAAAATTGCTAAGTGATACATATAGGAATGTATCACGTCGGTTAGTGCTCCTTAAGATTGGAATCGACAAGTGTACAATGCTTGGATCAGTAACTCCATTTTGACCTTAGGATCGGCAAGTGTACAATGCTTGGATCGGTGACTGTACTTTGACCTTAGGATCGACAAGTGTACAATGCTTGGATCGGTGACTGTACCTCAACCTTAGGATCGGCAAGTGTACAATTTTCGGTGACTACTCCTTTGATGTCGGCAAATGGTCTGAATTTTAATGTTAGTTGGTACATCAAAAATTCCACATTTTGATGTACAACCCTAAAAAGATTCATCACCAAATCATCGGTGACCCAACAATCTCCTCCTATTTGATGATGATATCTGTATGTTAGAAAGAAATGCTCTTGACCCTTTCTATTTTTCTTTTGGGTTCTTTTCACTCAGTTTTTTTAATTGAGTATGTACAATATAAGTATAAGTATAAGTATAAGTATGTGCAAAAATTTTAAGAAAAATGAACAAGTATAGAATGAAGATAATATGAACTTTTATTAATCAACACACATGATAGTACATCACACAAAGTACATGATTAAGAAAGTTCATATCAAGAGTGAATGAATAAGAGTCAGTGGGTTCTCTTCTTTTTAGTTCATCCAAAAGAAGTTTGGTAATACCATGGTCTTCATTAGGAACCACACCCAGGATAGCCGTGAGAAAAGAAGTGTGAGCCCTTGGAAAGTCGGCAGCTCTGAAGAAACCAATGTTTCCGAAAATGTCTTCAAAGAACACTCCAAGTTCTAGTTCGGTGAGTAGGGTTGGCTCCGGGTAAGCAATAGGAGTTGGAATGGAAAGATTGATACCTGAAGCATTTATCTTGATTCCTTTTTCATGAAGTGTGGCAAACCGACCCTTTTCTTGTTTCTTGGAGTGGTAATGACTTCTCCAGTAAGGCCTTGCTGAATGAAGTACATCTGTTGCCCTTCTATGCTGGTAACCTTTATATCATGTTCCTGTTGAATTTTAACAATTTAAAGAAGAACTTTCGGAGAGTGTCAAGCACAAAATCTTTGTACTTGCTCCTACTTTTGGAAACATGGTTACCGATCTCCAACCATTCAGATATCCCAGAACTTCCAACCATTCAATCTCATAGGTTTTGTTGAGAGAGTCAACTCTTTTAATGGTAATAAGTAACTTAGGAGAATTTTTGGTTGGAGGATGAAAAGTGGCACCAACGATCTTTGAGTCATCTTTCCGATTTTTAAGTCTCTTTTTGAACCAATCAACCTCTTTGGTCTTTTTAGCTTCAGCAACCGCCTTCATTGCTTCTGATTTATTCTTTATATTTTCAAGCTCATCTTTCTGAGCTTGAAGGGGATCGATTACTTCGGCTTGGGTAGCCTCATCTTGAGCCAACTTCGGCTTGGGTAGCCTCATCTTGAGCCAACTTGAGTACATTAGTCTGATCATACTCAAGTTGAGCCCTTATTGCTTCTTCTCTTTCAGCTTCAGTGAGTATGACCCCAAGAGGATCAGTAAGTGTGCAAGCTGGCTGCAATCTGAGAGTATCAGCTTCAGGACCTCTAACTCTTTTCTTTTTATTTTCATGAAGTTGGGCTAATTGTTGAGCATAAGAGAGTGGCTTCTTTCCTTCAGCTTTGGATTTCTTTTTCTTTTCTTCTTCAGATTCATCAAGGGATCGGACACTGACACCCTACCCCTGGATTGTTGCTCTAGTTTCTTCTTTAGCCTCATCTCTAGATAACCCAGTGTTACCCGATACTAGAGGTTCATTGGCAAGTGTTTCAGTGATTCGTACCTCGGAGGTTGAAGCCTCGGTGACCACAGGTGGTGGTTGCCTTGGCTGTGGATCAGTGACCACCACACTCACCGATTCGGTGAGTGGTGGTTGTTATTGCTGTTCATCGGTGACTGCAACACTCACCGATTTGGTGACTTCTTTGGAAACTGGTGTTGTTGCTTTCTTGATTTTATCCCCCTCAGTGGTTGATCCCTTGAAACCAACTGAAGAGAGAAACTTCTTGATCTGGTCGACATCGAAGCGCAAACCATCCAACTTCTTTTCAATTCGTTGAATCACAAATCTGTCCTCAGCTTTGAAAAAGGCGTCACCTGTATCAATTTCAACAGTGGAAAGAGAAGTCGGAATCTTGTCAACCTTTGAGTGTAAAGAAGCAAGGGACTCCACAATTGCTTCTTGATCTTTTATTATGGAAGAAATACTGGATGTTAGAAGTGCAGTCCTTTCCATCTCTTTGGTTGCATGTTCCTCCAATAGTTCCACCCGATGAAGTGTTCCACCTGAGAAAGAGTTGAAGGCTTTGAGAAGATCATCTCCTTATTGAGATGTCATAGGTTTGGAAGGTTGAGGCTTTGGTGGTGATTGATCATTATCGTCACTTGAAGAAGAATAATCCACCAAACCTCGGTGATTTCAAAAATTGAGATTGGGGGGGGGGGGGGGGGACACTATGAGGAGAGTGTCTATAAGGGGTGTCCTCAATAAGGAGATCCTCAACAACCTTGTCAATTATGGGAGACATATGTGGCCAAGATGTAGTATCGGAGAATAGAAAATCGGTAAAATGGGATGCCCCATCAAATTTACCTGGTTGTGATGCATTCTCATTTGGAGTTAGGAAAAGGAGCTGTGAGAGCTCAAGGGGTGGTGTAGAGGCACCTTGGTTGGGAGAATCCATGTCATCTTCATCAACTAAGGAAAAAGTTGATGAAGGTATATTTCGGGTATCCCTTTTTACAACCATGTCCTTTTGTGAGGGCATGGAGGAGCTAGGATGGGTTTTAATCTGTTCCTTGGGACTAGTAAGGATCTTTTCAACACTCACCGACTTTTGAGAGTCGGTGGGTGGTTTTTGTGTTTTGACCCTTTTGGTTCCCTTGGACTTCTTTGTGGAAGTCCTAGGGGGGCTTTTAGAGTGTCTCCGCTTTTGGGATTCTGATGCCTGGGTAGAAGCCAAAGGCTCTTTTGGCTTCGTGGCATCGGTGGGTGCGGATGTGGATGTGCCCGACGCCTTGGATCTCTTGCGAGATTTGGGCACATCAGTGACTCTTGGTTGGGTTCGGTGACTGTGGGATGATGCAGAGGTGGATTCGGTGACTGAGGGTTCCCGAATCCTGGGTTCATTCTCACCCCAAGCTAGAGTTGCATTTCTTGCAAACTTAATCATACCAGGTCTAAGGGTATTATCGGTGGCTAAGGGTCCCTTTGTCATTAGCTGCCTACCGACTTGATGAAGAGGGAGATCATATTTAATATCATCCCTCTTTTGAAGCTTCTTGTCAAGCTTGGCATTGATAATAAGGGAGAAGAGATGTTGGAATGGTACCTGAGGTCGCCGAAAAGTGGAGAAAGATGAGATCATTTCATTGAAAAAATAAGTTGCAAAGTCTATTTTTCTTTGAAAGATCAAGGTATGAGCCAGCTTGGTGACCTGATATGGGGCTTGATCCGGACCACCTGTTTTGTTGCTTAAACACAAGATAAGATGAGCAAAGAAGAAGGTCCGTATGTTACCCTTGTTTATCCTTACCAAGGTACCTGGACCCTTGGATTTTGGACCCCTTTTATATTCAAGATAGTTCAGAACTGACACCACCTGTTGGTGTTCATTCCCATGAGGAAAGGTTTCATGTGCGTCATATTTAGGAAGGTGAAGAATGGTACGAACATCTTTAGCATCAAAGATGACATCTGGTTCATCATCACTAAGAACAGAAGCACATATTTGATCTAATGAAGCATCATATGTGTAGGTTAGCCAGAAGTTACCTAGGAGAAACTTGCTCATCTTGGGTTTAGCAGTAAGGGCATTGTTAGACCTCATTTATAGAGAAGTATGAACCAGAATATTACAAGTGTAGAAGATCAGAAGCCAAGTCAGAAGTTCATCCTCTGACTTAACTCATCACAGAGCCGCCCAGAGATTGGAATACCTTCTGGACTTCAACAGTTGTACCATACGCGCTTGTGATGACGTGGCTTGCATGCTCTCCTATGACACCTTTAGAAACTGATTCTGTTAGAAGCTTAGCGTACGCGTCAGTTTCTAATAGGCTAGATCGTTGACTTTTATCTTTGTAATAGTATAAATAGATTCATTCTCTATTGTAATAGTTAACGATCGAGATGATATTTTAGCGAGCAAATTGCATATTTCATTCAAGTGTATTGTAATCGACTTCCAGGTTATCAATACGAATTAACAATTGTTCTTCATTATTGTTCTTACTGTTAATTGCTATTAACTAGTATTAAATCATAGATCTACTTTGTTTCCGCTCATATTTCAATATTTGATCTATCGATTCATTTTTAGAAAGGGATATGGGTTCCAACAATTGGTATCAGAGCCTGATAATCAATCTATTGATTATTAGATCTCTTCCATTTGGAGAAATCCCTCTTCTATTTGTAGTAATTTTCAGTTTTAAGTTATTGTTCGTAATTCTACCCTGTTTTACGAGATTTTGTTAATTTCATAACAATTTTCTCTATATCGGTGGTAATTTTGGTTTAAATCTGAAGATCTGTAAGAATATCGTCCTGTTTCAATTCATCTAAAACTTATTTGTTCCAAATTTCAACAATTATTCAGTAATTCTTTCAAATCCCTGTTTAAAAAAATGGCAATTTCGAGTTTGAATGCCGTATACACCTCCGGATCCCTGACCAAACCTCCTACTCTAATCCGTGATGAATATCCGCCATGGAAGATCCGTATGATCAATTTGTATGAGGGTTTGGATGTAGAACTTTACCCTATTGTTCAAAGTGGTCCGTTTATTCCAATGACAACTATTCCGAGGATTCCTGCTACTGCCAATACTAATGAAATCCCTGCTAGACAATTTCCAAAGCTGAGGAATAACTGGTATGATGAAGAAAAGGCAAAAGTGGAATTGGCCAAAAAGGAAAGGAGTCTCTTAATCATGGCAATTCCAAATGAGATTTTCCAGTCTCTGGACTCGTGTGGTACTGCTAAAGAGCTATGGGATCAGCTGGGAAATATTTTAGAAGGAGGAGCTAAAATAAAGAAAAACAGAAGAGCTCAAGCTCTGAATGAATACAATAGCTTCCAAGCTATTCCTGAAGAAACTCTGGAGCAGACATTTCATAGATTTAATACTCTGATAAATCTATGCAAAATGTGTGATATCGTCAGATCTAAGGAAGACAACAATGTCTTATTTCTCAAACGATTAAATCCAGAATGGTCAAATCTCTCAATGTCTCTACAACCTAATCCGGATCTCGAACAATGGTCTATGCATGATGTATTCGGTACACTTCAAGCTTATGAGAAAGAGGTCGTTTATAAGAAAACAACAATTGGTGGACCTCTGGCTCTAATTTCTGAATCTAGAGGATCGGTCAGAAGGAGTAAAGAAATCGAGAGGTGATGAAAGAGTAAGGCTTTCATATCAGAAGCAATCCCAGAAGATGCTTCTGACTCTGATGATGAGATCCAAGCTTTTGCTGATTCACTAGCACTTATCACCAAACAATTCACTAAGAAGTTTGGTAATAGATCTTTCCAAGGAAACAAAAGATTTGATCGCTCTTCTCCCACTTATGCTCCTAGACAAGAGATCTAGAGAGCTGAACAAACAGAAGAAGGAAGAAGAACTGAAGAAAAAGAAGGATGCGTGTTACAGATGTGGTAAGCCAGGGCACTATTCAAATGATTGCAGGGGAGATCTGGAAAAAGAAAAACCGTACTACAAGAACAAATATAAGTATAATGTCGTTGAAAGAGCTCACTATGCTGAAAAAGAGAACTGGCTAGGAGATGAGTCTAGCGAAGATGAAGCCATGTTCTGCGGAATGGCCACAACTAATGAATCAGAAGATCAGCCTTCTGAAACACCGGTTAGTACTCTCTCTGAATCATCTGAACTCGAAAACACCATTCTGCTTTTGTCAAATGATTTTGAAAACTTAAGCAAAAGCATACAGTTGAAAAGGAATTGAGAAAAAAATATTGAACAAACTCTTTCAATAACTCAAAGGGAAAGAGAAATTTACAAAAGAGAGATGGATCTTTTAACAGAAGAAAAACTGGAACTAAGTGCTGAAAATGAGAAGATTTTCAAAGCTTTAAAAAATACAGAAGTCAAGTTCAAGGAAGAGAAACTGCACTTCATTAAACTTTTGGAAGACAAAGAAAAGGAGATTAAGGCTAAAGAAAGTGACAGATTGAACTATGTAGCACTTAAAAACTATTTTCAAAAGGAAAGAGAGTTTTTACACGTCTTCAGAACAAAACGCTACAGATCAAAACATATCTAGACGCTCAAAAAGTTCATGATAAAATAAATACACAAGTAGGGAGATCCGGACTTGGTTTCGAGGACTTGGATCCCTACACGTATGAAAAGAGGTCCACTCTGAAATCTGTTTTCTGTCTAGGACAAGAACAAAAGCCTGTGTTTCCAATTATATATGAGCAATCTATTTTTAAAAAATCAAAATATGAAAATGGTCATCATGAAAGAAAACTCATGTTTAAAAATATCGAGTATTCGTCTGGAAAAATAAATGTTGATCTGAATAAAATTCCGAAGAAAGGTGACATTTTCAGATTTGGCTCAAATGCTCATATAACTTTGAATCCAAAGATTGATGCGTTTATTCCTACACAAGCAGAAGAAGAGATAAGGCTTAGTTTTGAAAATGAAAATGAAAATTGATAGAGATACTATAATAGCTTCAAAAGGCACTGGGTTCTGAAGAGATAAATATCTGAAGAAGTTTTGAAGACACTTCTGAAGAGATTCTGAAGAAGTTCTGAAGACACTTATGAAGAGATTCTTCAGAAGAGACAAAAGCTTTAGTAATTTGGAAACCTCAACAACTTCTGAGTGAAGAGTTCAGAAGTGCTTCTGAAAGATTATGGAGTATTCTGAATCAGTTATGTTGGGTACATATATTTTTTAATAAACCAAGAAGTATGAAGTGTAGACTTTTGGATAACAGATTTTGTATCTTCAGAGATTTTCTTGATCAACCAGATGAAGTTGTTGAACTTGAAGTTGATTTAGGCCATATGGGAGGAACTGAACTTGCAGATGAAATTTTAATGATCTACTCTGGAAGATTTGAAGTAAGAGTCAGACCCTGCATTTTTATTCCAAAAATTGATATTCCTCTTCTTGATGAGCCCATCTTAGATCAAGTATATGAAAAAGAAGATATATTCTGTTTTGGAGAAACAAGTTTGGAATTTCCTGAAGAAACTTATCTCTACATGTACAGAAAAAGTATGAAGTTTGCAACTCTGGAAGACTTTGTTAATGATGAATGGTCTGAAGATCAAATACTTCAAGTCAGAAATTTTATTCAGAAGTATGGAGTTCAGAATCTAAATGACTCAACTCTAATAAAGAAGATCAGATGTTTTTCTAAATCTGTTGTAGATGATTTGTTAATATATAAATTTGGAGCTGAAAGGAGAAATGGATCCTTATGTGAGTTTACTCAATATGACATATACAAGTTAAGACTGCAAGACAAATTGACAGTTCTTTCTTTCTGTGTTGCAAAGAATGAAGCAGAACTTGTTTATGAAGTCAGAAGAGTTCTGGGAATCTATATAAGAAACATTATAAAGCATGACTTTCAACTAGCTCTGGAATTTGGTTTATCAAAGGTGAATTTGTTGGAACCTGTAAACCTTGAGAATTCATGTGACAACTGTCAAAATTCGAGCTTTCAGGTTAGCTTCTATTAAGTTTATTAGTGTTTATATAGTTTAAATTTTAAGATTAAGAAATAGTTGGTTTAGAATGGCCGAAAAACCCCTAGCATTTCCGGTAGTCGCTTAAAAATGTCCGGTTCCGACCCGTAACTGTCCGAAACTTCCAATACAGTGCCAAATGCTCTAGTTTATACCCAATTTATATAAAATATATAGTTTTAGTATTTTAATTATAAAACTTTTATTTTATTAAGATTCTAACTAAAATGGGCTACCAATTTTGGGAAAAAGGCCAAAAATTGAGAAATGGTCTTTTAATTGTGTCATTTTGGGCTTAAAATGAGTTTTTTTTTTAAAATAAATTGGCTTGGGTAGGGCCCACTCCATGGCCGCCCCCCCCCCTCAAAATCCACATATAAATACCAAATTTTTTTTCATTTCACTCATTTCAAACTCAAAAATCAAACACCTCTCTCTCTCTCTAAAAGTGAAGAGACTCTTTTGTTTTTCCCTCTTCCTCTTCCTCTCCATCAAGTTCCAGCCAATTTCTCATGTTCTAATCCATCAAATAGCAAGAATATTGAAGATTTTGGTACACATTTCATCACACAAGTAAGTATAAACACCATCTTATTCCTTCCTTAGCATTTTTGGGTGAAAAACCCACTTTCTTGTATTTTAAGCATTCTTCTTCTAAACCTTTGAATTTTCTGAGTTTGTGGAGAGATTTTACACCAAAACATGTAAAATATTTATAAAATGGTGATAATCTATGACCTACACAAATAAAACTCAAGAAAATGGGTAAAAATCATGATTTTATGTGTTTTTGAACAACAATGGAGATTTTTGTTGCTGACAGATTCATTGCATGTGCAAAAATCGTCCATTTCTTATAATAAACATATTAAAATGTTAAAAATCTTCCTTCTAAAAGTTTATTTAGTGAGTTGGGGTTCTAATCCAAGTGGTCTCACTCAAAAACATTGAGTTTTGACACCCCACATGCTCATAGAAAGATGCATGTGCATCTGGAAGTTCAACAGTAGGTAAACCCTACTTTGAACAACCATAACTCTTTGAATATTTTTCCAAATCACTTGATTTTTCTTCTGGAAGTTAGCTTAATGAGTTACCTTTCATATGCATCTGATTTCATTAAAAAATATGGTGATTTGAGGTTTCAAATGATTAAAACAAAATGAGTGTGCAAACTGTCAAACAATGACAGAATTGTGCATGCATGTTCAAATGGCCATATCTCTTTCAAAACTCAATGAAAAAGGTTGATTCTTCTTTTGAGAGTTATATTTATGAGTTATCTTCAGTTTGCAAGTGGAATCACTTAAAAATATGGAGTTTTGACCCTCCAAACACCTAAAATACTTTAGGTGTGCAATCTGTGAAACCACCAGCAGCTAAACTCTACTTTGTGTGTTAGTATCTCCTTTGTTATTTGTCTTTAATGCATGATTCTTCTTCTGGAACTTCATTTTACGAGTTAGTATTCATATGGATCCAGTTTCATTTTACGAGTTTTCAGCTAATGACAGAATTGTGCATGCAACTTTGTAGTGTCATACCTCCTTCATAACTTCTTCAAAATCAGTGATTCTTATCTCAAAAGTTTCCTTTATGAGTTATGATTCTAATCCAACTGGAAATTCTAGAAAACACTGAGTATAACTCCTCAAATGAGTGATTTACTAACATGGTGTAATCTGTTTTACCGGTTGTGACATAATGTTTTGCATGAATTATTTGGACAACTTGTACATGTCCAAAAGGCATGAAATTTGGTCACAAAGACCATAACGCAGTACCTTATCTTATATAAAAATATACGAAACTAGATCATTTTGGAAGCCCTTGAAAACTGATCATTTTTAGGACAATTAGTTTCTGTCCAGAAGAGAAATTCTGGACTTAATTGATTTTTATAAATATTGATCATGTGATGGATAATAAGATCACTTTCGGTATAAATTACGATATTAATAAGCATATGGGCATTTTGTATAATTGGACATATATAGACACTTATGGGCTTAAGATTTATTCACCTCTAAGTAGTATTAGACCTATAAGTGACGGTTTTGAGTATTACTCTTTGATAGGGAAGCGTTAGGTCGTGGTGCGGAGATTCGGATTGTATTGTTTTGCGTTGCGGAGCGTTGCTATAAGGTGAGTATTCACAGTCCCTCTTTCAAAGTGTTTTATACGTTTTGGGGTGAAAAGCATGATTGAATGTGTTTTATGAGCCATTGTAATTATTATTATGAAATCTTGTTAAATTTGATGTTGTGGGCACTAAGGCATGTACACTAATAGTTATATTGAGTAAAATGTAACATAAAAGTTTGTACACTACTATTAACTCAAGTAAGGAGCCGAGGGTATTTGTGGATAGCGCTATTTGGACGGACAATCCCACCTAAAAACCGATAAGTAGAGGTGTGGATAGCAATCCCACCTAGAAACTACAGGTAGGGGTGCACGATACTTAAAAACGAAGGTTCTACATATGTGGGGTATTAGTCCCACCGCTAAGGTAGAATTAAAAATATTGTTTTGTGGTCGAAAGGTTTAGTGGTGGCTCTTTATATACAAAAATTAGAGTACATAATGCCTTAACGTTTTAAGATATCAATAAGTGCCAAAAATTTATTTTGCTCATATTCACTCACAAAATTGATTTTTTTTGAAATATTGAAAACCTGTGAACTCACCAACTCTTTGTAGTTGACCTTGTTTTTATCATGCTTTTCAGGGGTAAGAAAAGATTAACTGGATTTTCTTTTATGTGGGCGCATCGACATCAACCATCTTGTTTATTTTGAAACTGTTTAGTTTAAACACTTGGTTTACCTTGTTTTGTTAGAACTTGTATTTGATGCGATGTAAATTTTTTTTTTTAACTTAAACTGTTGTGTATTTGAATGGATGGTTCGTGTTGTTTTTATCCTATCGTTATGAAATTTTGCGCTATCACGCCTCGTGTTTCCGCTTTAGCGGGGTGTGACAATTCAGCCATAGCTAGAGTGTTCACTTGTCCAGATATTGGATTCAGATATACAGTGAATGGAAATAAAACCTTTCTGGCCTCAGATATTCCAAAATATTCCAACTCAACTCTGAATTGGTTTCTTGAATATTCAAATGATTATGTTGGAGAATCAGACATTAAAGAAGAAATCGTTTATCTGATAAAAGAAAGAATTCACTTTAGAGAGAATGTAAAAAGAAGTTATCTTGCTGGTCATAAAAGGGAAAACAAGATCAGAGGAGCTGATTATCTACTAAGTGATGCCTACGATTTTCAAATTCACTCAAAGAAGCAAGACATGGAGGAAATTCTGAAGTTCTCTCTGAATATGGAATCTTCTGAACTCAGTAAAAAAGAAAAGGAGAAAGGTAAAGATATTATTTCTGAAGCTATATCTGAAGAGCTGGTTCCTACAAAACAAGTATCTGAAGAGGAACAACTTCAAGAACAAAGGATTGAAGAAAATGCCTTAACCATGTTCCTTGAATACTTTCATCCAGAAATATTTATGGAGTATGAACAAAAATTCAACTATATTGATTGCTGGATTCATAAATCTTTTGGTTGGAAACAATGGTACTCAGATATCATTAGAAAGATAAGAATTCCAATCAATGAAGCCAGAAAGGAGAGCCTAGTGGTCAAAGTAATCGATGCTGACTTGAAAACAAGGCAAAATTACAAGTATGCATTCTTTATTGTTGAAAGACAAAATGGTGAAGTTTCTACCATCTCTGAAGCTGATTTTCAGAATATACATCTCAGAGATCTAATCAGAGTTTACAGAAGTCTTTATCCCTTCCATGACTCAATCACCAAGTTCAGAAAATCATTTCCAATGCTTAGAGATGGATTATACAGAGAATTTATATGGGCTGCAAAAACTGATTTCCAAGTTGCTTATGTTCTAAACAAGAAACAACTACACTTGAGCAAACCAAATCTGAGTCTATCAGATATTCAGAATTTGAAGAAAAGCACTCTAGTAATTCAACCTCCTGGTTTCGTTTGCAAATGCTTTCAGGAACTATTATTTGTGAGATTTGAAGAACTCCACAAATGTTGCAATGGAACTCTCATGGCAATCAGAGATCGTTTGGTAAAAAGACAGAATAGAAGACCAAAGAATCTGAGCAATGAAGATTGGGAGAAGCACAAGAAACTTGCAAAAGAAATGGTTAGAGTTGCTGAATCCTTACTTGAATATAGAAGACTAATTCTAAAGGATGTAAGAGAAATTCTGAATTTCTGGAAGTATAATTTGAACTTTTGAAGCTAAGGGGGAGATTGATAGAGATACTATAATAGCTTCAAAAGGCACTGGGTTCTGAAGAGATAAACATCTGAAGAAGTTTTGAAGACACTTCTGAAGAGATTCTGAAGAAGTTCTGAAGACACTTCTGAAGAAGATCTGAAGGAGTTCAGAACCTGTTCTGAACTTGTCTGTCACATATTGTACTGTTACTTTAGTCTTTCTATTTCATGTATAAATAGATAGGTTGTTAGATAGTTAAAACAGTTATTTGTGTTTTCTATAAGCCTTGTAAAGACATATTCTGTAATACTGTACTTTCAATCAATACATACGACATTTGGCTATCATCATCTTTTCATATATTGATATCTTGATTGTTTGGGTCCTATAAAAAATGTTCAGAAAATTTCTTCAGAAAACCATCCAGAGATATTTTCTTGTTCTTTTGTCGATTTAAATCTTTCAGAAACTCAAGACAATTTGGAAATAATCACATATCCCTGGGAGAATGATGATCAAGGTGATGATTTCTTTGATAACTCAGAGAAAAAATTTTCATATTTAGAAAATCAATTACCTCCTGTCTACAAAAAGGTTCCAGAGATATTTAAGAATGAGGAAGCACTCTTCTTATATACTAATGAACCTTTGGAGATCAGAGCCTCTAGTCTGAATGTTGAAAAACATTCAAGTGGCATACCAATACTCTCTGTTGAAAAACATTCATCCAGACTTCATTGGGATGTGTCTTAAGGCTAAATCTTGTCTTGAACTTGAGAAAAAAGAGAGTCTTAAAAAGAAATTAAATACTCAGCAACAATCTCTGAAATCAAGTCCTCCCAAGTTTGCTTCTGCTCAAAAAGGAAAATGGAAATCTAATCTTTTTGTTCCTGTTTCAGTAACTCTCTTAAAGCTCCTGAGATGGTTTATTAGAGGAAGGCTCAGCAGAAGAACACTTATCATTCTAAACATAAGTCTAGTCTAGCTTGGAAGTTCAATAGAACTACTGATACTAGAAAAGACAGTAATAAGAAGAATTGTAATTATCATTATTCTAATGAACATTCCATGCAATCTTTTATGTCTCAGAATTCTGAATGTTTTTCTTTATTCTTAAAACTAAAGCAAATTTTCTCGAGGCCCTCTGATCGTTCATATGATAATTTTTCAAACTTCAGGACTAAACCAAAGAAAAACAAAAATACTGAAAATAAAAAGAGCAAACCTATAAACCCTGCAAAATCAAATCAGGTGCAAGATAAAAAGAATGAAAAGTCTAAAACTAACGTTAAAGGACCCATTATGAAATGGGTACCTAAATGACTCTGGTTTTGATTGCAGAAGCAGCGTGTGCACGTCTGGTATCTTGACTCTGGATGCTCGAGGCACATGACTGGATCGAAAAACTTACTCTCCCAATTCAAAGACAAATGTGGTGGAGCAGTAACGTTTGGGGACAACAGTAACTGTCAAATAAAAGGCTACGGTACTCTACAAAAAGGTAATATTACCTTAGCTAAAGTAGCTCATGTTTCTGGCTTGAAACATAACCTGCTGAGTGTAAGTCAACTCTGTGATTCTAAAATATTTGTCATATTTGATGAAAAGCATTGTTATTTATTTTCTAAGGTAGGTGAAGAACTCTGGAAAGCTGACAGAAAAGGTAATCTATATATGATGAACTTCACATCAAAGGACGGTAAAGAAACCCTCTGTCTTATCTCCAAAAAGAGTGAAGTCGCGTGATTATGGCATCACAAAATGTCTCACTTAAATTTTGATAACCTTGAGATGCTAGTTAAACACAATTTGGTAACTGGTCTTCCAGAAGTTCATTTCCCAAAAGATCACCTCTGCCCTGCATGTGAAATGGAAAAAATAAAACGAGCATCTCATAAAACAAAAAGTGATCATTCATGCACTAGACCTCTGCAATTGTTACATGTCGACCTCCGTGGTCCCATTGCAATTCAGAGTCTATCTGGTAAAAAGTATATACTGGTACTAATTGATGAAGTTTCCAGGTATACATGGCTCGCGTTTGTGAGACAAAAATCAGAAGTGCCTATCGTTTTGCAGAATATGATGACCAGAATCCAAGTTCTTCTACACCAGAAGATTCAGCAGCTAAGAAGTGATAACGGTACTGAGTTCAAGAATGCCAAACTTGAAGCATACCTTGTTGAACATGGAATTACACAAAAATTCTCTGCTGTACGCACTCCTCAACAAAATGGTGTAGTAGAAAGACGCAACAGAACCTTGGTGGAAGCAGCCAGAACGATGCTTGCAGTTCTGGACTCCCTATCCATTTTTGGGCAGAAGCTGTAGCCACTGCTTGTTTCACTCAAAACCGCTCCATTATCGTCAAGAGGCATCTCAAAACCTCTTATGAGCTTATAAATAAAAGAAAACCCTCTGTTAAATTCTTTCATATTTTTGGCTGCAGGTGTTTTATTTTAAATGACAGAGAATCATTAGATGAATTAGGCAGGGGAAGACTCTGTGTACTAACTTTCTCTTCTTTCAAAACTTGTCAAGTTTGAAGCTAAATTCTTAGGATATTCGTTAAATTCAAGAACTGTTAGAGTTTTTAATTTACGTACCAAGACTGTTATGGAAAGCATTAACATCGATTTTGATGATCAAACTCAATTGACTTCTGAGTATTCTACTTCTGAACTCAAACTTAATAAAGTTACCTCTGATTATCTTTCAAGTTCCAGAGAATCCGAAATCGATGCAATTTTTCAAGATTTTATGGGCGAAGAAATATTTTCAGAGCAGTTACCAAATAATCCATCCCTGAGTATTCCTTAAGTTCTCCAAGCGTCTGGAATTACTCTTTCTGGTCCTGCATTATTTGATGAGAGTCCACCAGCAATTTATGTCCTTCCCATTCCATCAAGTGATTGTCCAGAATCCACTCCAGTGCTTTCATTTAAGGGGGAGACTTTAGATGCTGCTCAAGATTCAGAATCAAATCCAGATGAGGTTATTCAGTCTTCTGAAATAGAAGTTCGAGCTCAACCAGTACCTCAAACGAGGATGAAGAGATGGACCAAGTCACACACTTCAGATCTCATTATTGGAAGTCCATCTGAAGGCGTTAAAACAGGATCTGCTACTGCAAATGAAGCTTTCTATGTAAATTTTCTTAGCATGATCGAACCAAAGCAAGTTCATGAAGCCTTGCAAGAACCTAGTCGGATGGAAGCTATGCAAGAAGAATTGCTCCAGTTTGAACGGCATAAAGTTTGGAACTTTGTACCTTTGCCCCTGTAGCAAGACTTGAGTGGTGGCTAAGTGGGTCTTCAGAAACAAGAAAGACGAAGACGGCATAGTGATCAGAAACAAGGCTCGACTGGTGGCTAAGGGGTATTGTCAAGAAGAAGGAATAGATTACGACGAGACCTTTGCCCCTGTAGCAAGACGTGAGGCGATTCGACTATTTCTGGCCTTCTATGCATACAAAAACTTCAAAGTGTGTCAGATGGATGTGAAATGTGCATTTATGAATGGATATCTCAAAGAAGAAGTGTATGTTGAACAACCTGCTAGTTTTAAAGATACTAGACATCCAGAGTACGTCTATCTCCTCGACAAAGCTTTATATGGTTTGAAGCAAGCACCAAGAGCCTGGTATGAACGCTTATCTACGTTTCTGATCAGCCATTGTTACGAAAAAGGTAAAATTGATACAATCTTGTTCATCAAAAGAGGCAAAGGTATGTTAGCTGTTGTCCAAATCTATGTGGATGACATAATCTTTGGCTCTACTCATCAGACAGAAGTTGATTTGTTTTGAAAATTGATGGAACAAGAATTTGAAATGAGTATGATGGGAGAACTAACATTCTTCCTAGGACTCCAAGTCAAACAAAATACCTCTGGCATTTTTATAAATCAAGGCAAGTATGTCTCTGACATGTTAAAGAAATTTCATCTTCAAAATTCCTCAACTATGAAAACTCCTATCTCTCCTAGCATGAAACTTGGCCCTGATTCTTCTGGAAAATCAGTGGATGTTACGGGCTATAGAGGTATGATAGGAACACTTCTGTATTTGACAACTAGTAGGCCAGATATTTTATGTTTGCCACTTGCCTCTGTGCTCGATATCAGGCCAAACCAAAAGAATCACATTTGGCTGCTGTTAAAAGAATTTTTAGATACCTAAAGGGAACTCCATCATTGGGTTTCTGGTATCCTAAAAATTCTGGATTTGATTTAATGGCATATACAGATTCTGATCATGCAGGATGTAAGTTGGATAGAAAAAGTACCTCTAGTAGCTTTCAACTTCTGGGAAACAGACTTATTAGTTGACATCCAACAAACAGAACTGTGTTTCAACATCTACAGCAGAAGCTGAATATGTTGCTGCTGCCAGTTGCTGTTCCCAAGTAATATGGATGAAGACTCAGCTCAGAGATTATGGATTAGTATATGACAAAATTCCCATCCTATGTGACTCAAAAAGTGCTATTGCCATCACTGAAAATCCAGTTCAGCACTCAAAAACAAAATACATTGATGTCAGGTATCATTTTATCAAAGATCATGTAGAGAAAGGCACAATAGAAATGTATTTTGTCTCTACTGATTATCAACTTGCTAATATTTTCACAAAAGCTCTGGATGAGAAATGTTTTAATTTATTAGTCAGCAAGTTGGGCATGTTAAATATGTAGTTATCCTTATTTCTATGATCTTCATAGGATTAAGTATAGTTACTTATTTTTGTAAATATTTTTTTCTTCTCTGTTCAAATAAATCAGAACTGTCCAGAAGTCTCTGGTCACTTCTGATGGTTTAATCCAAAGGCGCTCAGAAGCCTCTGGACACCTATGTTCAAAGAATAAATTTTACACTTCTGAACCAAGTGATGACAGAAAGGGAGCATTACTCGAAAATGCAAGGGGGAGCAAGATGCAACTTTTGAGGGGGAGCACAGAGAGCAACTCGAGGGGGAGCATATCAAGTCTAACATAAGTTAGCTGTCTTCTGAACCAATCTTTACTTAAAAGGTTTGTTTGAATTTGTTTCTTCTGAACAACTCTTGCCGTCAAGGTTACTAATAATTTTCATATTCAACTAAATTTTTTCTGAAAAGATGTTCTTTGACATTATTGGTCACAAACTGTTTTCTCTGACCAGATATTTATTTTCTGACTTTGCTGTTCTTCTGAAATTCTTTTTAATAAGTTAATTTTATTTAACTCTTGCTTTCAAGGTTAATTAAAATTTTCTTATTTTACTAAAATATCTTAAGAAATTCTTGTCTGGAATATAAACTTTCATTTGGTACAAAACTGATTTATTCATCTAAATGTCTGATTTTAAATTCATTAAAAGGATTTATTAATCTCAAAAATTATTTTAATCAACAGATTACCTGTTGTTTAAGTAATAATTTTTCTTATTAATTTCTTTTTAATTTTGGAGGGGATACTCAACGGTTTAAAGCGATAAAACCCTTTCAGTGACTCATCAATATACGTGCCTGTCATCATATACATGCTACCAAGTTGTCCACGTGTCATTGATCGTGTTATTGCATGGCTTAACGCCTGCGTGCTTACATCAGCAAATATGAACCGTTTTATGCCCATCCCCAAATTAAAACTTTTCCCATCTTATATTACACTCGAGTACTCTCTCTCTCATATATAAACCTAAAATTAGGAATTCACAACTACAGCTCATCGTCTTCTTCCTCAAATTATTACTCGAACTTGCATACCTGTTCTCTCAACGCTCTCCAAAAACCCCCAAATTCCATCAATGGGGAATCAATCTGCAAATCTAAATGTCCAAGACGACGAAGGAAGGTTAATCGATTCAACGGATGATAGTGCTCCGGTCATTAAACTGCCATTGAAAACCAATAATGTTATCCAAACACCTATCTGGCTGATTACAGGGTAATGATCGAGTTGCTACAAAACCATTCACTAAACCGAACCCCAACTTTAACCAACCCCAATGTCCCTGAAATCGATGTCCAAGAAGTATGGCAATCAATGTATGTCGAAGATGAAGAAACTCTTCTTGGAAACTTTAGCTACCCCAACGAACCTGAAAATACTGTGGAAATACTCATCACAAGGAAGAAAATCGCAAGGTATTTTCATTTGCCCCAACCCATTCTCGATGTTGAAGGTCAAAAAGTGCCAAATCCTGAGCTTGAACAAAACCCTACCCCAGAAGCCCTGCTCGCCTTTATAAATCTCTTGGGCTATAATGAACAACTCACGAGGCTATCTGAGTTCAAGAGGAAGAAATTACCTCCAATGTGGAACGTGCTGTACACACAAAAGTTTCACATCAAAACCAAGGGAATGTATTTCAATAGACCACCGGACTATGCGAGCTTGATTTTTCAGAAAATGAAAGCTGCTGTACACACAAAAGTTTCACATCAAAACCAAGGGAAAGCCCTTCCAGCCCTCAAGTTTCCAAGGTTCTTGTCGTTGTTCACCTATCTAGCAATAGGGGCTCTGAATGCTCCACTGCTTCAGCCATTCTGCAAAATTGCCTCTATGAGTTCTCACAAGCCTACAATCGACAACAATGGTTATTCCTCACCAAGGGAGCTCTCCAGGTACATGCTAAATCTCATCTCTTAGAGACGCTCTCTGGTATACTCAGAACTGAGAATACCTACCCTAGAGCATTTAGAGCCTAGTTTAGGCAGCAAGGGGTCAAGTGAGAATGAGCTTGAAAAGAATTTGAGTGAACAACCGAGTGCTTCTACCCACCCTAACCTCTTAATGCAAGAAGGTACTGAAGATGTCCATAGAGACACATATGTGAGAATCTCACCAAGTCCCCCAAGGGTAAGCACAATTGCTGAGGTAGATGCCAACACATCTACTCTCATTGAACAAGGACAACCCAGTTCAAACCACCCAAAAGCCAACCGATCAGAGGATACCCTTCAATCCTCTGAATCAAGCACAGCAGGGGAAACCACCTCTTCTTCATCATCCTCTCAAAAGGGTGATGTTGAAAATATAAGCGTTCCATCGCCCCAGAACTCGTCACAACCTACACCAATCGTTGATGTCTCCGTGACCAACGAAGTCCTAGGGACAGCAGAGGGTACGTCCATACCCTTTGGTAGTATAGATGCATACGAAATCCCGTCAGAGGGGTTACAGCAATAGGATGCACCACTTACCGTAGTATTTATACTTCACCAAGGTAAGCACATTGTTTTCAGCTCCTCATCCTCTGATGATGAGGAACAAGTTGAAACACTCAGAACAATCGAAGAGGTGCCTGTCATGGACAGCCCTCGACGACATGTTGGAAGTCCCTCCACACTCAACGTACAAACAGGTGTGAATGAGGGCCTCTCTGAATGCGAGATACAAGGGGCTCCATGTGTTGGAGATACATCGGTTACCACTTCTGATTTTGTCACCAATGCAGCGTTTCTGGCATTAGGTGATAAAATTCAGAGATCTGTGGACGATCTAATACAATCCATTGAATCTCAGCAAACTATGCTCAATGATATTCGTAATGAAAAACTTGCTCAAACTCAAGCTCTGGAGGCCATCAAAAAGCTTATATCTGACAATGCAGAATCTTAGAGGAATTCTGCTTCTGAACATTTCAACACCTTGGACGCTGGCATTAAGGCTAATTCAGAAGCCATTTTTTATCTTCCAGAAGAGCTTCCTACACCAGAGGTCACAATTTCTGTTGATTAATACAGTTCCTTTGTTGCTAACATTCAGAAAATTATCAAGGCCGTGATTCCCTCGGAAGATGCTTCTGCCTCCTCCTCTTCTCTAGTTAAGAAATCTGATATGGCTGTTTTTTCAGAAAGCCATGATAGACAGAATATATGCCTTGACTTCCAAATATTTTTCTAAGACAAATACAAGTAACTACAACATGGATCAGAAGGTCACCACTTTAGAAACCTCTGTTTCGAGGCTATCGACTCATGTCAATTCCTTGTCCGAGGAATATAAAGATAAGAAGAAAGCTAAAGAGGCAAGGGCATGCAAAAAGGCAGATCTAAAATGAAAGAAGTCTGAGGATCAGGATCCTGTTTATCAGAAGGGGGAGAATCTTGAAAAACTTAAAAAGGTGAAAATCGAAATTGGTCAGAAAATGGATCAAGACAGAGGTAAAGCTTCTGCCTCTTCACCTTCTGCACCTCCTCCCTCTTCTAAGCAAACTCCATTAACACCAACTCTACTAGCTTCTCACACTAGTCCTATTCCCAAAGATCCAGATGTGGCCAAGTTTCTACTTGAGATTCTTGGAAATACAAGGAAACAATCTCAACCATCATGTGCAAGAACTTTAGAATTCACCAGACCTTCTGCCCTTGCCCCTCAACAACCAAATGCCGAAGCTGAAAATAGAGCTAGGGCTGAAACTGAAAAATCTAGGGCTGAAGCTGAAAAAGCCAAGGTTGAAGCTGAAAAAGCCAAAGCTGAAGCTGATGACGCTAGAGCTGAAGCTGAAAAGGCAAAAAGAGAAGCATCACTCCAGAAAAGAGCAAAAACAAACGCAACAAGACAAAAGTTGGGGAGATTAGATCTTCCGACTCTGGAGATAGAAAATATGCATATGTACGCCATCTCTGATCAAAAAGTATTCTTAATGCTGCCAAATTTCGCCAATGACTACAATATAAGTGATGAAGTAAAAGATAAATTGTGAGTCATAGGGAAGTCAGAGAAGAGACGTATTCTATTGTACCAATTAGAAGTGTCTCTGGGGTCAAGCATGTAAAATTTGAGAATACAGAGATAAAGTACACGATCTATGAAGTGATAAGAGAAGATAACAAGACGTACTACTTCTGTGACAATGACCTCTTATCTATCAATCCTTCTGATCTCATACCTCGGAAAAAGTTTATGAAGATAACAAGACGTACTACTTCTGTGACAATGACTGTTGGAGCAATTTTAACTGAACCTGAAGATGACATCGTATTCAGAAGAACAACCAGAAGAGGCTTCTTCAGAATTAAAGAAGCTCACAAATACTCGTCAAGAGTTGTGCAAATCGTCCAGAGCTTCGCTTCTCTTCAGGTTGATAATACTGCTAAGGAGTTAAGGGACAGAGACATCGCCAAAAGAATGAATAAAAAACTCTACACAATCTTAAGGATCAGAGAATTTACTGATCTGCTCTTCAAGATTGTTTCTTCAAATATTGAAATACGAGCGAAAGCAAAGTAGGTCTATGATTTAATACTAGTTAATAGCAATTAACAGTAAGAACAATAATGAAGAACAATTGTTAATTTGTATTGATAACCTGGAAGTCGATTACAATACACTTGAATGAAATATGCTATTTGCTCTCTAAAATATCGTCTCAATCGTTAGCTATTACAATAGAGAATGAATCTATTTATACTATTACAAAGATAAAAGTCAACGATCTAGCCTATTAGAAACTGACACGTACGCTAAGCTTGTAAGATAATCAGTTTCTAAAGGTGTCATACGGAGAGCATGCAAGCCACGTCATCACAAGCGCGTATGGTACAACTGTTGAAGTCCAGAAGGTCTTCCAATCTCTGGGCGGCTCTGTGATGAGTTAAGTCAGAGGATGAACTTCTGACTTGGCTTCTAATCTTCTACAATTGTAATATTCTGGTTCATACTTCTCTATAAATGAGGTCTAACAATCTCCCCCTAAGTATGAAGTCCAGAATGTGGAAGTTATAGTCTTGTTTGAAGATCTGGGTTCCAACAAGCATACTGAAGAGGACATCTCTGAAGGAACCAACATACCTCATTGTATTTTGGATGTGCTTCATCGATACCAATGCGTCCAAAGTAGTTGCATGCAGGAAAGATAAGTGATTTAAGGGTGAGAGTTTGTTCCTCAGAGGCCTTGGGTGATTTTTATGGAGTGTTGGAGGAAGACGCCATTGATGAACTTAAGAGTTGCAGGTTATTGCTTTTTAATCGATATGAAAGAGAGATAATGGATTCAGCTTGCCCCTATACTCTATGAGATAGAAACTTTTGCCATTGAAGGGTCCTCATAGAAAGAAATAGTGAAAGTAAGAAAAAGGCGATAAAGAAGGAGAAGGAAATGGGGGGAACATTATATATATAAGAGAGGGAATTTCGATTTTCAAAAACAATGACGGAATATGTGATTGAAAGGTCAGAATTCTAAGGGTTTTCAGGCGTAAATAGGCGCATGCTCTGACATTAATGACATTGATGATGTCATTATGGGATAGATTCAAAAAATACTTAGTCACCAAGATTGGTAACCTAATAGTTATCTTTTAAAAGATAAGGAATGTGAAGGGGTTAGAGATGACGTCGATGAGTGACATCGGTGAGTGGGAAGTATAGAGGGTAAACGTCGGAAGGTCTATGGTTGGGGCAACGTCGGTGAGTGAGACGTCAGAAAGTGAAAGAGAAGAGAGAGAGAGAGAGACGTCAGTGACGTTGAAGACGTCGGTGAGTGTGAGTGTCAGTGAGTTTGAGAGTAGGGTAATCTTCGGAAAGTGGGAGTAACGTCGGTGAGTGTAGGGTTAAAGCGACGTCGGAAACCCTGGAGTCGGGTAGTGATGGTTTCTAGGGTTAGTCGTCGGTGAGTGGTTTAAGAAGAGGGAACATCGGTGAGTGGGTGTATACACTCACCGACTATATATATATATATATATATTATTTATTATTATTATTATTATTATTATTTCTTATATATATATATATTAATCTATATTTATCATACCTAGTTCACCAATTAGAAACTTGAACCTTGCTTCATCAAGAGGCTTTGTGAATAGATCAACTAATTGATAATCACTAGTGTGGATCCCAGAATATGATCAAGTACTTAAATAATTAAGTAAAACACGAAGAACACACAGTTTAATGAAGATCCGAAGTCGGATATCTTACTTGTATTGATTATAAGATCAGATCTCTCTCTAGCAATTTAGCTCTCAATGTTATATCTTCTCATACAATGACCCTATGCGCCTATTTATATTAAAGGACTAAATGATATAAGGAAACTAAGAGAATGGCATTATACACTTGCCATGTTTACATTTAAGTAACGTTTCCTTATTTTTGACACAATTAAATAAAGTACTAACAATCTCCCCATTTGTGTCAAAATGACCGTTTATCTCTTTAGCTCGAACATTCCTTCAAAACGTCTAAGGGTCTGTCTGTAGATGATGCGCTTGTCAGTCAGCTCGATTGCATTCAGTAGATTTTCTCTTTCATTCGCTTTAAGCTGCTGTTCCTTACTTCTTCTTTGATCAGCACTTGCTTCTGCAGAAAGTCTGTTACGAATAGCTAATAAAGTTCCGTCAGAATAAGAAGTAACTTCACTAAATCTTAAGAATCTCATTTCTCCGTTTGGCTTCATGTATACAACTCCATGAGCTGGTCGGTCATCACTTGAGTCACTTTCAAATTCTTTAGGCTAGGGAAATCTTGATCAGGCTTTGGTAGATAGACTTTCTTCTATTTACTTTCTACAACCCTTTGGAAATCATGAAGATAGTTGTATCGAAGTTCCTTTTGAATATGCCTCACAATTGCTCTTAAAGCTCTTTGTTCATCCACCGATCTTCTGGTTTTGTCTTTAAGCTCAGTATACAGAGTTTCCATATCCGTCACATCTAGTCTGGCAAAGTCAGCTTCAGAAAAACAGTAGACTTTTCCATCATATCTTCTCACTTTGAAAGTTGGAAATTCTACTTGATAGGCTTTATCACATCCAATCTCCATGATTGCGACTATTCTGTATCTAGAAACAACTTCTTTAGGATCCTTCGCTTTAGTCTTCAGTATTCTCACATATTCCGTTACTTGAAGCGGATCCATTTCCGTGATTAGATGTATTCGATACATATCCTTTGGTTTCTTCTTTTCCACAAATATCTTTTGCATGGTTTCTTCTAAGTATGGAGTTTTGACTTGTGGATTTACCCATTTGCTGTTTGAAAGAATTCTTTCCCAACGAATTTGATGCGGTAGCAGCGGTGTTTGATCAATATTTGTTGGTAGGAATTTCTTTTCCACATGCATAAAATTCACATAATCTTCTTCTTTTAGCACGGGTTCATATGGATCACGAAACCAGTTTCAGACTGAATCTCTTAAATGTTGAACATTGTTGCGAGCCACTCCCAATTTCAAATTCTACCGCAGGCTTTTCAACCGTCGGCGGATCTTGTTGTTGTGTGGGAGGTGAAGCAGATTGTTGTTGGCTGGATGGTTGAACTATAGATGTAGATGGACCAAAAGTTGTAGCAGAAGATGGTCGAGATCAAGCTTGAGTTCTTGTAATCAGGCGGCGTGTCTCCCACTCAGGGTGATTTGGACCAGTGGCCGGATCGTCCTGATCAGGTCGACGAGATGGAACAGTCGCGGCGGGACGACAAGATTGCTGAATTTTCATGCGAAGGGCAGCGATGGCACCAAGAATATCGTCAGATGATTGCTTTTGTTTGGTAGCCATATCAAGAAGTTGTGACTCAATATCAGCTTTGAATAAGTCGAACTCAGAGCGAGTGACAGTTGGAATCTCCAGATTTCGGCCAAGAAGACCCATCAGAGTGTCTTCAAGTAGACCTCGAGCGGTAGCTTCAGCAAGTAGATTGGCATACAACATAGACATAAGTTCGTCATTGTTGTACTCATCTGGATTTGGAGTATCTATTTTTTCTTTGAAAATCCTGTCAAAGCACGTTTCCATCGCCGTTAAATCCGAGAGATAAGTCTCTAAAGCCGCTATGATCTGGGCTCTCACTCACGTCGTCCGCCCCGGAGACTCCATTACGCTGCTCGCCCTCGGTGGTCTTGTGAGTGGTTGATAAACTGCGATTGCAGTTTTCTTTAGGAAACTGTGAGGCTTAACTGACAAAGAAAACGGTGGATACTTTTCCATAGACTGAGGTTGTGGAGGCGACATACGACGAGAAGCTTCACGAACTTCTTCAACAAAAGCTCGTCTTTCAGCGGTCATTCGAGCTTCATGAGCATGTAGAGTCTCTTGAGCTTGTTGGAATTGAGCATCCATAAGTGCTTGAGCTTCGTGAGAAATCGTAAACTGAGTAGTAGGGGTACCTGAAAGGGAAACACCGGGATCACGTAACTGAATGACCTATGTTCAGTGGTGGCAGTGATGTGGCACTGGTAGGATTTCCTTCCAATCCTCGTGAAATGTCCGGAATGGACATCAATATGGAAGTTCCGACTTGGCCACGAAGGCTCGCAGTGTGTACAGACGCGTGTTCCTTAGAAGGCTCTAGACTCGATGTGATCAGAAATGAAGGCGAAGTAGGTGAGATACTACTTCTTGTTTCAATAGCTTTGTCTCCCGAAGAGAAAGCAACTAGATGAGGTGCTAAGCTCACAAGAATATCTGAAACCGTAGGCTGTTGTGAGCTTACGGAGTGGCTGGGAGGGGCGTGCTATTGCGTTGTTGGGCAAACAACGTCTTGTGCAATTGTGGAACTCAACGAATGAGTAACCGCAATAGACTCGGTGACCCGGGTAGAGGGGATAGGTGTCTCACTCTCTAGAATGTTTTCCTCCCCTTCACTCACTCACACGTCTAGATTTTCCACGAATTCTCGCTCCGTTCTCCTTATTTCTCCAAAAAGTTGGTCAAGTGTTGGGTCAGGGTTAGGTTCCGAGAACTGTTCAAAATCAAAAGCAGCAGTTGTAGTCTCCGATGAGGTGTCCGGAACTGAAGGCTGTCGGCCAATCTGGTGAAGGGCAGCATCTTTCGAAACATCAATGCGCTGACGTTTTCTTTGAATAAGGTCGTCGGAAAGAGTGTCTTCGGTATCAGATTCGGACGCAGGTTGATACACTCTACTTCGGCTAACGCGCATCTTTAACCGGCGGGTGGACGGAGTCTTTAACCGGCGGGTGGATGGAGTCATAGTTGGAACCGCCAGGGCAATAGTAGGTGGAATGGGGATTTGTTGATCCAATGCCCTCCCACTACATTCTCTATTCTCTCAACACCCTGTTCAGGATCCCCTTGATCCTGAACCTGCTCATCTAATCTAAGACCCTCGCCCTCTCTTTGATGTTCCTCATGGGTTGGCTGTTGGGCAGGCTGTCCCGGTTGTTGGGGAGCCATTAAGCCGATACTCTCCCTATAAGCTATCACACTAGGTGCATCTTGATCAGCAAGGGATAGAAGGGCTTTGGGTAAAGGCATGGTGAATGGAAATTGAGTCTTGTTGAGCTTGAGGTATATCTGAACGAATGATGGACCAAGAGGAGAGCCATTTCTTCTTGGAATCTTTGCATGGGTATTCATCGTTCGATGAATAGCAATCTGAAAGAATCATTGGAAAGGTATAAATTCACGTGCTCGCTTGTTCTCTTTATCGACGACAAAGGCAACGAGGTCGTTGCAAATCAGTGATGCATAGGCGTAATGACGACTGTATATGAATCCATGGAAGATGCGTAGTGCGGATGAGCTGGCTCGATCCGTTCCTGTATGTTTCCCTGTTAGACATCGGTTGATTAGCGAAAAAATCGTAAAGTAGATGTGGGGCAGATACATTCATTTGAATTGTCCTAGTGACGTGAGTTCGTCAGTGTAGCCCAAGGCGCGAAAGTCCCGACATAGTTCGTCCTCGCTCGGCGGATCTTCAAAAGAGTCAAGGCCGGGGACGGAGTTCACAGCCGGAAAATGGAGAATACGTCGGAGTCTGGTAGGTGTGAGTTTGGTGATGAACTCATCAATTTGAGCAGTGAAATGATGATCGCCTTCCACCGGGTGATATTCCAAGGTGTTCCAAAATTGCTGTAGGTAGAATACGGGGACCTGGTGTACGAGTGCAAAAGCAACTCGAAGGGGATGGTTGCGAATAATCTCCATGATGATAGGATGGTCCAAGCGCATGTCAAAGTTGAGACGATGGTTGTTCGGTTTGAGCTCCCGTGATGCACCCGGGGGTAGTAAGATGTCGTCTCGATTGGCCGCGTTGATGCTTGGTGCGGTGGAACGTTCGGAGGGCATCGGTTTCTCGGCATCAGACATGTTAGGATCTTGGTGAGCCGCCATTTAAACTGAAAGCACAATGTTAAACCACAGATGACAAGTTAGAGAGAAAAAAAAATTCCTAAGTATAGATGTCGGGTCAAGAAGATGCGACAAGCATTTAAGTCGGGTGTAAGGGATCGATATAAACACTTGTGTTTGACAAGAAAGGGGCCAAGTGAGGATGTCGGTCCTTTATTGGTCGACATAAAAAAGATGTCGAGTAAAGAGAATTGATATAAACACTTGGGAGTTTCTTAAGAAATACAAGGTATTATATCGGGTACCTATGTACCGAAAAACACACTTGGATAAAACAGTAAGTGCAAACTCGTCGAGTGAATAAGAGGCAATAAAACAACTTATCGGGCTTGACAGAAGAGAAAAGAACACTTGTCGGGTAAAGCATGGCGACAAGAACACTTTGAATAATCATGATGACTATCTTGTCGACCCTTTATCAGCCAACAAGAAAGGTTGTCGGGCCTTAAGGGGTCGATAAGTGTTCATGATAAACTTGAAAAACACCAAGCATTCTTGAGGATGAACTTGTGGATCCTTTATCGGCTGACAAAAAAGTTGTCGGGCCTTAAAGAGTAGACAAGGTTTCTTAGATAAACATGAAAATTTTTCTAAGTGTTCTTAGGTCCGATAAGTTCTAATTTTGCCTAGATCTAAACGACTAACATTATTAAAACTGATCCTATGATCCAATAGTCCTAAAATAGGTAAAAATCAACCAAAAATCAGGATTCCTAGGGTCTGGAATCCGAACAGTTAAGCACCAAATTGACCTGTATGTAAAGGTTAAAATTAAAATTACCAAGAATTAAAGTTGATCTAGAAGTGAAGGCGTACCTGGTGGTGTTTTCGGAATTGAAAAACTCGAAGATTTGAAAAACGGATTGAAGCAACAGTTGATATCGAGAGTTTTAGAGAGAAAAAGAGGGAAACATGGCAAACATAGTGTAGGTGCAGGTGGGGGCCCGAGGTTTAAATAGTGGGGTCATCAGAGGATGACACGTGGCAAACATTCCTCGGGGCCGACAACTTGAAATTAAGTCGGTTGAGTTACTTGTCAGGTCTTAGATAAATGACAAGACCTCTTGTGGAGTAAAGAAGGGCCGACAAGTGACCAGTTTTGAAAAAAATTTAACAGAAAAAAATCTAAGTGCTCCCCCTTGAATTATGCTTACGGTAAGAAAACTTGGTTCTATGAAAGAAAAAAAAAACTTACCTGCTCGCTCCCCCTTGAACGAAGAAAGGTTGGAAAACAACATCAAGACAAAAAAAACAAAAAAAAAACACGGACATGACGAAAAAAATGTGAGAGACAGAAATAAATTTGAAAATATAGAACATTGAAGTTAAACAGAAATATACGAAACGAGAACGCAAGAATGATGAAAAATTCTCTTTAAAATGGAATTTTGCATAATACTTGAGTGTGCGTTTTGTGTATTTTTGAAATTACTGATTGGAAATCAGATTTTGAGATTTAGCACGCCCAACTTGGACACTAGGAACTGGAAGCGTTTTTATCCAATGCCTTTGTGAACAAGTCGGCAAGCTGAAGTTCTGTATTGACAAAATATAGTTCAATCGTACCTCTTTCGACATGGTTTTTAATAAAATGATACCGGACATCGATGTGTTTCGTCTTTGTGTGTTGAACTGGATTGCTTGAAATGGCGATTGTTTTGGAGATGCTTGATATCTAGCGCATAAGCATGTGACAAACATTATGTCCAGTCGACTAGCCGTTAAATACATTAAGGAACCAACCATTCCCCGGTAGTTTTTAGAATCCACCGCTTTTCCCAAGGGATCAGCGTGTAGTTTTGAACTCGGAGACATGGGGGTACCAATCGGAGTACATGTCGTCATGTTATATTTACGTAACATATCAAAGATGTATTTCGATTGGTTGATGAATATATTCCCGTTGAAAGTTGTTTTATTTGAAGACCGAGGAAAAAATTCATCATTCCCATCATGCTCATATTAAATTTGGCAATCATGAGCTCGGAGAATTTCTTGCATTGTTATGGGTTAGTTGAACCGAAAATAATGTCGTCCACATAAATCTGAATTAGCATAATATCACCATTTTCCTTTTTAATGAAAAGAGTTGGATCGATTTTACCTTTTGAGTTTCCATTTTTCACTAAATAGGCAGAAAGACTGTCATACCATGCGCGTGAGGCTTGTATTAAGTCGTAGAGAGCCTTGTCGAGGATGTATACATGATTTGGCTTTGAAGGATCGACAAACCTGTTAGGTTGGGATATATAGACTTCTTCACGTAGTACACCATTCAAGAAGGAAGTTTTGACATCCATTTGAAAAACCACAAAGTTCTTGTGTGTCGCGTATGCTAAGAACATTCGAATTGCTCCAATACGGGCCACGGGTGCAAAGGTCTCGTCATAATCAATTCCTTCTTGCTGGCGGTATCCTTTGGCGATGAGCCGGGCTTTGTTGCGAATAACAATCCCATCTTCATCTTGTTGGTTTTTGAAAATCCATTTGGTACCGATGATGGTTTTGTTTTGTGGACGGGGAACAAGGCGCCAAACTTTCGAGCTTTCCAATTGATTGAGTTCGTCTTGCATGGCTACAATCCAGTCAGGATCGTTCATTGCTTCTTGAATGGATGTGGGTTCGATCTTGCTTAGAAACGTAGAGAACAGACAATCGTTGGCCGAGGCGGATCGCGTTGTGACTGGTTTGGTTGGATCTCCAATAATCTGATCGGCTGGAATGCGTTGGGGTCTGGGGTATCGTCTTCATATGTACCGAGGGGAAGATATCGAAGTGATTCCAAGGCAGGAGCCACGTTAGAAGATCTTGTGGAACTGGTGACATCCTTTGGAGTTGAGGCCGATGGTGGGGGAGAGGATGCCGATTCCGTAGGGAGTGGGTCAGAACTTGGTTGAGCATCAGGTTGAGCATCAGGTTGAGCATTAGGTTGAGCATCAGGTTGAACGGATGGAGTGGATGCAGATGAGATTGGAGTTGCAGCAGTTGAGACGGTTTCCGTTGTAACTGGCGGTCCAGAAAGTTTGGTAGTCTCTGCAACCTCCAAGGTAGGCGGGGTGATTTGTTTGGGAATTTCGGTATAAGAGCCGAAATAATCCGAGTAAAAGTGATCGAATAAATCATCCAGATCTGATAATGCGGTTTTGGAAGTGGAGGCTTGAGCGGGATTTTGAGCAGGTTCCGAACGGAGTTGTTCGGAAGCTAAAATACCAGTGAGAGCGGGTCCAGAACTGTCTTCTTCAGAAGCCATTTCGGCTTTAGTATCAAACTGGATATTGATGCTTTTCGTGACACAACGTGCATGTTTCACGTAGACCCGTTATGCTGAGGCCTTCGGAGAGTAGCCAAGAAAATAAGCTTCATCGGCTATTGACTTGAGTTTTCCACGATCTTCCTTTTCATTCAGAATAAAGAAGCGAACGCCAAAGGTGTGAAGATGATCGATGGATGGAAAGTGGTTGTATATCAAATTATAGGGTGTCTTGTTGAATCACTTGTTGATGATTGACCGGTTTTAAGTGTAGCAAGCGGTATTGACAGCTTCGGCCCAAAGGTAGAGTGGCAGTTTGGAAAATGTAAGCATAGTTCGAGCAGCTTCAACTAGCGTACGATTGCGGTGTTCGACCACACCATTTTATTGTGGAGTTCGAGCCGGAGAAAATGTGTGTGTAGAAAATGTGTGTGTAATTCCAACTGATTCGAGATAACCGTCAAGGGAACGATTTTTAAGTTCGGTTCCATTATCAGTGTAGATGGTTTGCGCGGTGAGTTCCAGTTTGACTTGAATGGCTTTCAAGAAAGTGATGATTGTGTCGGGAGTTTCATCTTTTGAGTGAAGAAATTTAACCCACGTAAAGCAAGAAAAATCGTCAACCATAACTAGAACGTATTTCTTTCCATGAATACTTTGAGTCCACATTGGGCCACACAAATCCATATGTATGAGCTGAAGGGTCGAGTTGTGCTATGAACCACCTTGGGTTTGTGAGAAACTTTCTTCATCTTTCCCATTTCGCATGCTTCGCATAAGTGTGGTTTGTAAAACTTCATCTTTGGTAGACCGGTGACTAATCCGTGAATGGAGAGGCGATTGATGTTTTTGAAGTTCAAATGAGAAAGTCGTCGATGCCATAACCAGTTCTTGGGATTAGAGATATTTGAGATTAGACAAACATTGGAAGGGGCGGTCACTTGGGATAGATCGATGGTGTAAAGGTTGGATTTCCGCGTGCCGGCTAATAATTCTTTTCCTTCAAAGGTTCGCACACAGCATCTTTCGGGTCGGAAATTGACTTCAAGTTGTTTGTCACAGAATTTGCCAATACTTAGCAGATTGTGGCTCAGGCCTTGAACATAGGAAACATCGGAAATGGTGATATTTTTTTGAATGATGTCTCCATGTCCTTTGATGGGTGCTAAATGATTGTTGCCAAATTTTACGAATCCGCCCTTTTTCTCCTTGTAATTGGCAAGCAGCTCCTTTTGTCCGGTCATGTGTTTGGAGCAACCAGAATATAAGTACCACACATGATCGATCCGCACAAAATCATGCAGATTTAGGTACCCATTTGTAAATGGGTCCTTCGGGGTTAGTTGACTTTGTACTTTTGGGTACCCACTTGAAGTGGGACTTAGGAGCGTTAGGGGCTGTTTGTTTGCATCTGAATGGTCCCATCCAGAGCTAACCTCTAAATTAAAGGCTCTGAAGGGTTACAAAAGGCTCTGAGCGATTCCTTATCCAGGGTGAAGCAAAATGATCCAGAGGTCTAAGTTTTCCTACTTTGTCCTCAGCCTCTCATCGCTACTATCACCTCCAACTCCAAGGTTTGTCTCCTCCAAGGTCGATATCTTCTCTCCGTCGAACCCTCACGATTTTATGCTCTCCGTCGATCTATCAAGTATCTCTGCTCTCCATCGATTTTGTTTTCAGTTTCTCAATCGATTTCTATTTCTCCATCGATTTCTTAGGTATCTATGCTCTCCATCGATTTCGATTTTAGTTGCTCAATCGATTTATGTTTCTCCATCGATCTCTCAGGTATCTATGCTTTCCATCGATTTCGATTTGCTCAATCGATTTCTGCTCTCCCCGGTGATTCCACCATTGGCGGCCGATGTCACCAAACACATCATCATCGTCTTCGTCTTCTCCTCTCCGTCACTCTCTCTACTGAAAAAACTGATTTTTTTTGTCATAGTGCATTCTGTTTAGTTCCATTTTTCGTCACTATGCTTTCATTTTTTTATCACAGGTTCCATTTCTTTTAAATACGTACGGTTGTGATTTGGTATTAAACAGGTTTTATTTTTTCTGGAATTTAGGGCATAATTCTGTTCTTTTTGTGGACTTGAGCTTTGACCTCTAGAAGAATATATCAGATGACGAGGAGTGGTGATTTTGGGTTTCTGTTGGTTCATGATCAGATTTGGTTTACTATTTCTTGCTTCTTATGATTTTGGGTTTCCATTGGTCCACAAAGGTTTTGATTATTTTTTCCTTCTTGTGATGCCTTCATGTTCAGTTTGTTTGAAGTTAGGAAATGATGAAATTCCTTCTTTTTCATTGCAATATTGATGAATTTAGCTTTGGAGTTAAGTAGGTTCCATTTTGGGGAATACTATCTCATCTCATCTCATCATTGTGAGTTTTTACGAAAAATGTTCCATGGTCTCTATGTTAAGGTTTACAATGACAAGATCATGGGTTATTTCCGTTCTCGATTCTACAGGAACTCCACTGTTCTTGATTCGTTCTCAGTACAATGTTTGGTCATAGTTGACGATTGATTTGGTCTTTTGGTTTGGGTATGAAACATGCAAAACAGATGGATGAAAGAACAACGCAGTAAAAATGGGTATGAAATTATAAATTTAAAAGTAAGGGATTCGGGTTTCGGTTGTTTTATTTATTGTGGGATCGTTCATGGCTTCTCACTACTGCCAACACCAACAATACACCGATTGTGTATAATTTCAGGCTACCACAATTAGAAGGGTAAAATGGTCATTTGTTCTTATTCAGACTGTCCATTCAGAGCAACTACCAAACAATCATTTTTCATTCTGCACTATATCATACAGAGCCTCTATACCATCCAGACCTCTGTAGCATCCAGCAACTACCAAACAGCCCCTTAGCCATGGTCTCTTTAGGAACCCATTTATAAACAGGCGGAGTTGGAAAATAATTATGATGAAAATTATAAGCATTATGCATGTTCGGAAAATAATCAGAACCATAATCAAACAAATTTAAGCGCACAAAGTCATTCACACCGCAATTTGAGCAACAAATTTGATTACGAGAAAATTTAATTAAATGTCGAAACGAATGAATTGTATAAGGAAATCGAAAATAACTATTGGATCTTTTGACATTTGTAGAATTTGTAAAGGAAAATTTGTATTTATTGCGAGATGACGACTTTGAAGTGCGTTTGCCTTTTTCAACCCAAACTTGTTTGGTCTTTAAAGTATGAACAGCTGAAACATTAACAGGACCACTGTTAGTACTTTTTGGAAAAAAATCAGTTTGATTTGTTTGGTTAGAATGAGTGTTATTCATTTGACTTGTGGAACACTCATTCGGATCCTCCTGAAGCAAAACTGATTCAATTGGCTTTTTGCCATTGTCCAAAAACTCCGTATGATTTGGAAGTGTAGGATTGAAGTCAAAGTCAGCATTTAAATCATTTAAACATTCGTCGTCGTCACATAAAGAAATATTAGAATTTGCATCCGAAAAATACATTGGCTCAAGGTCATCTAATTCATCATCAATTTGGTCGGAAGAAAGGAAACATTTTTGTTTAGGAGGAATATAGTTTTGATCTAATTTAAACAACTCTTCACAATCGTCTAAATAATTGCTAACGAAAGCTTTACACGAAGAAATATTGGAAATAGAATCATTTTCGTGGTTTTTGTTTAATTGTAAAGCCTCGTTTTCCAGTTTATGAATTTTTGAAATAAATGCCTCTTTTTCCTTTTCCGACGAAGAACGTTCAGATTCCAACACTTTTTCAAGTTGAACAATTTTCTTTTCTAAAAACAAGGTGGGAATATAAGGTTTAAATTCAGGAATTTGAATATGAAGTTCTTCGTCAGTATAAGATGGAAAATAGTCATTCGGAAGAGTTTGTTTTCAAGATTCCTTTTCTACTATTTGAGGATAGCAGAAATGAATTTGATGAAAATTCTTGTTTCTGCTATTTAAATCTTCCCTTTCTTCGACGTTGGAATCCGACTTCATAATTGAATTTTGTATTCTGGACCAAGGTTTGATATTCAAATTTATAAATAGTCGGAGTATTGTAGATGGCCTTTTCTAAGAGTTTTGGGTTATCAAATCCTAATCCAACTTTTGAAATTAAGTCTTTTGGAGCTTTTAAATGAACTGTGTGCTTAGTTTGACCAATCTTATACAGTTTGAGTTCCAAATCCTTAAATTTTAACAAACGATCTTGTCTTTGAATACTGACAAATTCATATTTTGATGAAAATTCTTCGGTCTCACTTTTGGATTTGTTAAGTTGTGTTGTGAGATCCGAGATTTGTTATTGTAATTGAAAATCTTCCCTCTTGAAAAATGGGTTTCTCCTTTTGATGATTTTGTGCAATACTTTTAGATGTTGCAAGTTCAGATTGGGCAATTAGCAATTGATGATGATTATGTTCTAAGAGTGCTTCTAAGTTGGAAACCAAGAGTTTCTCGGTTTTCAACTTAGATTCTTTTAATTGAAGCATCAAATCATGCATTTCGGAAACAAAATTGTCATAGTCAGAGTGGCTTACCTCGGGTGTGTAGTTGGAAGCGTTTGAAGTGGAATCATCAGAATAAGCCATCAGACTGAAGTGTTCTTGTACCTCGTTATCCATATCATCATCACCATTATCATGATTGAGCCATTATTCATCTTCCGCCATGAGTACTTTACCGGCTTCCTTTTGTTTAGCCAACATCAATTTGTAGGTGAAGTAGTTTGAGTCTTGGACGATTGGCTTTTTGCATGGACGGGCATAGTGGCCGGATTTGCCGCAGTTGTAGCACAGGCTCATTTCACCCTTGAATTTGTCTTCCGGTTTGGGTGTTGGACGAGATTCTTCTCTCCTTGGTTTAGGCTCAAACATGGCTTTGCGCTCATGGTTCTTTGGTCCCGAAGCATATCGTTGTTGATTGGGATTTGAGCGACGAGAGAACTTTTGTTGGAACGATTTTGTAAGAAAAGCCAATTGCTGTTGGAATTTGGCGATTTCCGGATCATAATCGAATTCTTCGTCCTCTAAATCAGGAATGACGTCTTGTGATATGGTTTGGGATATATGAGAGGAATCTTTTGCTACTAAGGCGATTGGGTCAGAGTTATTTTTGGGGTTTACCCCCATTGATTCGAGTACCTCCTATTCGTCTTGTAGTAGGGTTTCGTAAATTTCGTGAAGATAGAGTTCAGCGAGAAATTTGTCGTGTTTGATTTGATTGGCAAAGCGGCGCCATTCAGGTTGAATATTGCTAACAAACTTCACATTGTTCTCGATCTTAGTCTTACGAATTTTCGTTTTTGCTTAACTCGTTCACCAATTTAACAAAACGAGTGTAAGTATTCGTAAGACTTTCACCCTCTTTGGCTTTAAATTCTTCGTATTGCGAGATACAGTTGGTGATCTTTAGTTGAGTCCCAATCTTTAGTTGGTGATCTTTTGTGGCTATCGATGCTCATATAAATATCATCTGGGAGGCTCACTAGAAGGTACGAGCGTGCTAGTTGATCACCTTTCATGATTTTGTTTTCCCTGGCATCCCATGCAGATTTTGGTTTTACTCCTTTTGTGGCAGCGACAGGAGGAGTGGCATTGGGCATAGCAGGGAATTCTTGATAGAAAGTTGGTGGAGGACCGTTCTTGATGGAACTTATGATTTCATCGGCGTAATCACTACGTTCAATGAAATCGAGAAACCTGTCCTTCCACTGAGAGTATTCGCCCGGAAAGAGAATTGGAGGTTTTGTATCCGAACCGATTGCCATTGCTTCGCGTGAAGTCATAGTACTTGACAGAGTGATCTCGATCAAGGAGTTTTGAAAAAGTTCTAAGAGTTTTGTGAATTTCAAGTAAAATCTTGATTTGATAGAACAGAAATCTTATCGAATTAAACTGAGGCGATAAGAGTTTTTATGAAGTTAAGAGCACTCGACAAGAAAACTTATCGATTTGAGAAAAATCGTGAATAATTTATATCGGGTAAGAATGAGGTGGTAACTTCTTTTATATCGAGCCTTAAAGAGGCGATAAGAAAACTTATCGGGTCTTAAGGATGCGATTTTAAAACACGATTCTGAAAATCCTTTTTATCTTAATTTTAAACTATTGAAGAGCAAGAACGAAGCCTTCGTCGACATAAAAGAACTATGTCTTTTTAAGGAAGAGAAGATCTAAGTTTCCGAGTCCCCAACAATATTAAAAATAAAATAAAAAGATTTACTTAAAGTTTAAACAGTGTATTTGAGAACTCTTAAACTAGAAAAGCTGCAGAAGTCAGAGACCCTGAGTTTTCCAATAAAAGTGAAGCAAAAGTACTAAGATTTAAACTAAAGTAAAAAAAATTCAAATTATGTTAAAGTTTAAGACTTGGTACTTGAGAACTTTTAAACTAGAAAAGCTGCAGAAGTCAGAGACCCTGAGTTTTCCAATAAAATTGAAGCAAAAGTACTAAGATTTAAACAAAAACAAATTTGAATAAAAAACAGAATCTTATCGGGATATAAAGAGAGGCGATATAAAAAGTTATTGATAAAAACTATGCGATATAAATTACTTATCGAGACACAAAAAATAATTCTTATCGAAACCTAAAGATGCGATTTAAAGTTTCTTATCGATATAGGGAGGTGCGATAAGAATTTTTGTCGATAAGCAAAGGTGCGATAAGAACTTCTTGTCGATTAACTAAGGTGCGATAAAAAAAAAACTTCTTATCGAAACAGGCTTTGGAGGCTTGTGCCGACAAGTTTACGCAGAGAAAAAAATCGAGAATTTTACCTTTAATTTGTCGAACTTGATCAGAATTAGATCAAAACTCAGATCATGTGGCTCTGAAACCAATTGTGGATCCCAGAATATGATCAAGTACTTTAATAATTAAGTAAAACACGAAGAAAACACCGTTTAATGAAGATCCGAAGTCGGATATCTTACTTGTATTGATTATAAGATCAGATCTCTCTCTAGCAATTTAGCTCTCAATGTTACATCTTCTCATACAATGACCCTATGCGCCTATTTATATTAAAGGACTAAACGATATAAGGAAACTAAGAGAATGGCATTATACACTTGCCATGTTTACATTTAAGTAACGTTTCCTTTTTTTTGACACAATTAAATAAAGTCCTAACAAGTGGGAATAATGTGTAGTTCCACGTCACCGTTAGAGACATGATCTCTTATAAAGTGATACCTGATATCAATGTGCTTAGATCTTGAATGAAGCACTGGATTGTTTGCAATGGCTATTGCACTTGAGTTGTCACACAGTATTGGGATTTTTGAGAAAATCTGATTGTAATCACACAACTGATTTTTCATCCACAATATTTGAGCACAACAACTTCCAGCAACCACATATTCTGCTTCAACGGTAGATGTAGACACCGAATGTTGGTTCTTACTTGACAAACTCACAAGTCTTCCACCAAGAAGTTGATAACTTCCTGTCGTACTCTTTCTGTCTATTTTTGAACCTGCAAAATCAGAATCAGAGTACCCGATGAGATCAAAACCTGAGTCTTTAGGATACCAAAGACCCAGATTTATGGTACCTTTGAGACACCGAAAAATCCTTTTCACAGCAGCTAGATGTGATTCCTTAGGATTTGCTTGATATCGAGTACACAGACAAATAGAAAACATTATATCAGGTCTGCTTGCAGTAAGATAAAGAAGAGATCCTATCATGCCTCAATAATTTGTGATATTGACAGACACACCATCAGGATCAGAATGAAGTCTAAGAGGAGGAGCCATAGAAGTTTTCATGGTAGAGCAAGTATCAAGTTGAAACTTTTTCAGAAGGTCTTTAATGTATTTACTTTGATAAATGAAAATACTGTCTGGAGATTGTTTTACTTGCAAACCAAGAAAGAAGGTTAGCTCTCTTATCATGCTCATTTCATACTTCTTTTGCATAAGAGAGCTAAACTCATCACACAGAGATTCATTGGTGGCTCCAAAAATAATGTCATCTACATAGATTTGTACAAGAATGATATTACCTTTTGATTTCTTGAAGAAGAGAGTGTTGTCAAATTTTCCTCGGACATACTCATTTTTCAGAAGATAATCTGAAAGAATATCATACCAGGCACGGGGAGCTTGCTTGAGTCTATACAGAGCTTTATCTAACCGATACACATGATATGGATGAACTGGATCTTCAAACCCAGGTGGTTGCTTAACATAGACTTCTTCAGCTATCTCACCATTCAGAAAGGCACCTTTGACATCCATTTCGAATATCCGAAAATTCTTGTCAGCTGCATGGGCAAGAAAGATTCGGGTAGCTTCCAATCTAGCAACAGGAGCAAAAGTTTCATCATAGTCAATTCCTTCCTCTTGCCGATATCCTTGAGCAACCAGCCTTGCTTTATTTCGAATGATAGTTTCTTCTTTATCCATCTTATTTCTGAACACCCATTTAGTTCCAATAATGGTTTTGTGAGATGGACGAGGAACTAACTTCCAGACTTTGTGTTCTCTCAAATTGTGAGAGTTCTTCTTGCATGGCTATCACCCAGCTAGGATCAGCTAGGGCTTCATTTATTTGTTTAGGCTCAAAAATGGAAACAAAGTTGTCATATAAGCACAGATTGCTGATGCCTCTTCTTGTTTTTACACCAATTTGAGGATCACCGATGATTTGATCTATTGGGTGATCCATGGTCCATTTTAATGCAAGAGGCAAGGGAGGAGGTATAGAAGAAGATAAGATCTGAATTTCAGATGGTGAGGATAGGTTAGTGGACGGTAGGGTGTTTAGATGAGAGTGTTCTCCTAAAGAGTCAATTTCAAGAGATGGAGAAGAAAGAATGAGTTTAGGAGGTATGGTGGTATTATTTGGAGGCTGAGAAGGGTTGTTATCTACTTGTCTTGGTTGAGAAGGTTGTTGAGTGGAATGAGATGGAATTTCCCCAACACATGAGTTTATCCATTGCTTGAGTTCTTCTTCATTGCAAAGTAATGAAGATGTTTCAAAATCATCAAATTTTACATGCATAGATTCATCAATGCATTTTCTTCTGAGATTATAGATTCTGAAAGCCCTAGAGAAGAGAGAATAACCCGTGAATATTCCATCATCAGACTTTGGATCAAATTTTCCAAGTTGTTCCCTGTCATTTAGTATATGACATGCACAACCAAATACATGGAAAAACTCAACTACAGGTTTCCGACCATGAAACACTTCATAGGCAGTTTTGTTGTGCCTTTTGAAAATAATAGACCTATTTTGAGTAAAGCATGCAGTATTAACTGCTTCGGCCCAAAAATAGGTTGGTAACTTGGATTCACTCAACATTGATCTTGCAGCTTCACACAACGTCCGATTCTTTCTTTCAACAACACCATTTTGCTGAGGAGTGCGTACGGCAGAGAAGTTCTGAGAGATTCCTTTGATATCAAAGAATTCTTCCAAAATAGCATTCTTGAATTCAGTGCAATTATCACTTCTAATAGACTTCACAAGTTGATCATTCAGATTTTCAATCTTCCTGACAAATCGAATGATTTCTTCAGCAGCATCACTCTTATATTTTAGAAAGAAAACCCATGTATATCTAGAGTATTCATCAACAAGTACTAGCATATACTTTTTACCACCTAGACTGGGAGTGCTTACTGGTCCACACAGATCCATATGAAGCATTTGAAGAGGTTGAGAGATAGATGAGCATTGTTTTGTTTCAAAAGAGGTTTTGGTAAGCTTTCCTTTTTCAGATGCTCCACACAGCTTTTCTTTCTCAAAAGATATTTTTGGCATACCAACAACTAGGTCTTTGCTGGAAAGTTTATTCAAGATTTTGAAATTTAGATGTGAAAACCTTTTATGCCATAGCTAACTTTGTTTAGCTAATTCTTGAGAGAGAAGACACATAGCTTCACCAATTGCACTTTCTTTCATGTTGATGATGTACACGTCGTTCATTCGAGTACCTGCTAGTACAACTTTATTCTGCACATCACAGACCAAGCAAATACATAGTTGAAACATGACTTTATATCCTAAATCACAAATTTGGCTGATGCTTAGTAAGTTGTACATTAGTCCCTCATCATGAGCTACTTTTGAGAAAGTTATGCTTCCATTCGATATGTACCATAACCTTTTGTAGCACCTTTCCCATTTCCTCCAAAAGAAACAACGGGTCCTTTTTCTTTTGAAAAGTTAGATAGAAGAGATTTGTTTGGAGTCATGTGCCTTGAACAGCCGCTGTCTATGTACCATATATGATCTTTGTTTGGTACCTGCACCCATAAACAAATTTAGACTTTTGGTACCAATTTTGAAGTGGGTCCTTTGGGATTAGAAAACATTTTGTTGTTTCTTCGAAGATCATCATTATCTTTTGGGCAGTTTTTAGCTAGATGAAGAGAATTGCCACAGTTGTAGCATTTCTTGATGGTAAAAGCCCTTTTGAAATTCATACTATCAAAGCTTTGAGAGAAAGGTGGTGACTGAGAAGAGGATGGGTGACCGATTCCTGGTCTAGGTCCAAGAATACCTTTGCCAGGATTTTTAGATTTCTTCAAGTTCACCGAGCGAGGAATGAAATCTATGACTATTTGAGATTTCCTTTTGGATGAGAACTTTATTTTGGAAACATTTTTCTTTTGAAAAGTAGGAAATTTTTTTGGTACAGGATACTCATGAAGAGTCGGTGACTCATGAGAGTATTTTGACTCATGAAGACTTAGAGCATTTAGAATTCTTTGAATGGGTTTGGGAGAAGAAGAGGAAGAGCTTGGAATTTTTAAAGGCTCAGGAGAGAGTTCTTTGGCTTTTACAAAAACTCCAAACTTTTTGGCATTAGACTCTACTTTGAGCATATCTAACAATTTTATAGAATGAACAGAAGTAGAATCCTCAGATGAGTAATCTAAGAGATCATCATCGTCATCGGAGAAAAAGCCCTCCGGAAAGCCTTGATATTCAGAAGATGGGAGTTGGAGGTCAGAAGTTTGAGGATCATCTTTTCCATATCCAAGTCCAGACTTATCACTACAAGAGATTTGATCTTGAAGAATCTTTTCAAGATTTTTGGAAGACTTAGTCCATTTTGAAAGAACTTCTTGTTCCTTTTCAAGAGTATTAGAAATCTTGTTTTTCTCTTCAGAAAGACTATCATTTAAGTACCTTAGATTTTCTAAGTCCGCTTTCATCTTATCAAAATCTTTGAGTTTTGAGAAACAAGAGAGAAGTTGATCTTTCAAGGATTTTATATGCAAATCAGCCTTTTTCTTTTGTTCTTTTAAGTTACAGAAGTCAACAATTAAAGAATCAAAGGCATCAATCTTTTGATCATCAGAGAGAAAAGTAAAAGGATGTACCTGAGGTGTGGTTCCAGAAGTTGATCCCTCAGTAGAGACAAAAGCAGTGATGTGAAATGATCTCTCCATTTCTTCAAATTCATCAACATTGGCCATGAGACATTTTATCACATACTCACTCTCACTCTCTGATGTTTACTCATCTTCCCAACAATGGGTCTCAGCAACCAAAGTTTTTCCTTTACTTTGGTTCTTTTCTTTTTCTCTCCTATACTTAGCTTTATATTTCCTGTATCCAGAGATTTCTTTTGATTGGGAGGATTCAGGACTTTCTTTAGAAAAACAGCTATTTCTCTCTTCAGGCTTCTTAGAAGCTGATTTGGAGAAGTCATGGCCAGAAGAACAAGACTTGAGTTTAGAGAAAACCTTGGACCTGCACTCAGAGGCAAAGTGACCCTTCTTTCCACAACTAAAGCATTCTTCATTTGCTTTGTTAGAAGAAGGTTTTGGAGAAAAAGGTTTTCTTTGAAATTTAGAAGGGTTAGAAGAAAATCTTTTATTTTTAAGGTTTCCTGCAATCATTGCCATACTATCAGACAATATGTCAATGGCAGATTCTTCTCCCTCATCATCATCAGCACTGTAGTAAGTATCTGATAGATGAGGTGAATATTCCTTAATTTCATTTTCAGATTCAGAAGAGAGATAGGTGATTCTAGGAACACATGAAGAAGATTTAGACTCACCTACTAAAGCAATAGAAGAAGATTTTATGTCTTTAATAAGGGACTTTCTTTGATTTTTAGTTTGCTCATAGTTCATAAGAGTCCCATACAAAGCAGTTTGCTCTGTTTAATGCAAGTGCATATGGTTTCCTAGAAGTCTGGAAGGGGGTCCATAAACTTGCATAAAACTCCCTCATTGTCATATACTTTGCCTAGAACTTTGAGATCATTAAGAAGACAGTTAAAGCGATTGAGATAATCAGGAAGAGATTCTCCTTTCTCATGAGAGAAGAGTTCATATTTTCTTACAAGACAGATTTTGTAGATTTTCAAACTTCTTTTGTCCCTTCATATAGAACACTCAGAGTATCCCACATTTCTTTAGCAATAGAAAGATTTAGAAGAGAATGGTACACTTCATCAGGAAGAGATACAACAAGAGCAGATTTAACTTTAGTGTCTAGAGCAACTAGGCGTTTATCATCCTCATTATATTTACTTGAAGGTTTGATAATATATCTGCCAGTTTTATCACTCCTTTCATCATCTGACTCTATATCTTTTCCTTTAGCGTCTTTTTGCGGGTCAAACTGAGCCCAGATGTTAGGAACAATAGGTCCCTCACTCAGAATGTTAGGATACCTGCAATCAATTCCTTCCATGAATAGTAGCATACGATTTTTCCATTACCCAAAGTTACTTGGTTTGAACCTTGGACGTTTGGCTAAAGAGCCTAAATCATATGTGCCACTGAAAGGAGTTTGCAGAGCACCAACAACATTTGAAGGAGTACTAGCCATCATAGATATGGTTTATTAGATTAAACCAACTGCTCTGATACCACTTGTTAGTCTCTATTTAGAGATGGCTACGTAAGTAAAGGTTTGTAGAAGGGAGGGGGTTGAATACAAACACACAATTTTTACTCTTTTAAATTTTTTAATATAAATATTAAAAATTTACACACAGAAGTTTGTTGCGGAAAAGAATAGATAACACTCTATTCTAACAAACTTAACACATGAAACACATGATAATAGTAATTAACTTATACACTAAGGAAAGCTAAAATGAGACTATTAAAACACTCAGGATGCCGGAATCAAACAAATGATCACTCAGAGGATATGTTGAAAGCGTGAGTTTATGGGTAGGACTTCATCTCCTTTTATAGTGCCCATGCATGGGATGCATGAGGACAGCTGTCAAGGATTCATTAGCTGAAAGTATATCTGATGGACAAAAGGAGATGCCACTCCCTTTGTACTAGGTTAATAGGTGAACCATTCTTTGTAGCACGTAATGTCAGATAACTTTATCTCTTTTTCTTCATGCTCTGTGAAGTCCCATCAAACCTTTTAGCTAAGGACAAACATCCCTTTTATGAGAATAAAAGAGAATGTCCGAATTTAAGGTTTGTTGCCCACGTTCTTGCTGCACACGTTTTGCATTTATTGTGACTCAAGAACTCGTCTTTGAAAATTGCTAAGTGATACATATAGGAATGTATCACGTCGGTTAGTGCTCCTTAAGATTGGAATCGGCAAGTGTACAATGCTTGGATCGGTAACTCCATTTTGACCTTAGGATCGGCAAGTGTACAATGTTTGGATCGATGACTGTACTTTGACCTTAGGATTGGCAAGTGTACAATGCTTGGATCGGTGACTGTACCTTAACCTTAGGATCAGAAAGTGTACAATTTTCGGTGACTACCCTTTGATGTCGGCAAGTGGTCTAAATTTTAATGTTAGTTGGTACATCAAATATTCCACATTTTGATGTACAACCCTTGATTGGATAGTCTTTGATTTTCCTATACTTGAAAGTATTTTTCAGACCTTCAAAAGAACCTATAAAAGATCAACCATATAAAGAGAGAAGGTTCATCACCAAATCATCGGTGACCCAACAATCTCCTCCTATTTGATGACGATATCTATATGTTAGAAAGAAATGCTCTTGACCCTTTCTATTTTTCTTTTGGGTTATCTTCACTCAGTTTTTTTAACTGAGTATGTACAGTATAAATATAAGTATAAGTATGTGCAAAAATTTTAAGAAAAATGAACAAGTATAGAATGAAGATAATATGAACTTTTATTAATCAACACACAAGATAGTACATCACACAGAGTACATGATTAACAAAGTTCATATCAAGAGTGAATGACTAAGAGTTGGTGGGTTCTCTTCTTTTTAGTTCATCCAAAAGAAGTCTGGTAATACCATGGTCTTCATTAGAAACCCCACCCAGGATAGCCGTGAGAAAAGAGGTGTGAGCCCTTGGTATGTCGGCAGCTCTGAAGAAACCAATGTTTCCGAAAATGTCTTAAAAGAACACTCCAAGTTCTGGTTCGGTGAGTAGGGTTGGCTCCGGGTAAGCAATAGGAATAGGAATGGAAAGATTGATACCTGAAGCATTTATCTTGATTCCTTTTTCATGAAGTGTGGCAAACTGACCCTTTTTCTTGTTTCTTGGAGCGGTAATGACTTCTCTAGTAAGGCCTTGCTGAATGAAGTACATCTGTTGCCCTTCTATGCTGGTAACCGCTATATCATGTTCCTGTTGAACTTTTGACCATTTTAATGAAGAACTTTCGAAGAGTGTCAAACACAAAATCTTTGTACTTGCTCCTACTTTTGGAAACATGGTTACCGATCTCCAACCATTCAGATATCCCCAGAACTTCCAACCATTCAATCTCATAGGTTTTGTTGAGAGAGTCAGCTCTTTTAATGGTAATAAGTAACTTAGGAGAATTTTTGGTTGGAGGATAAATAGTGGCACCAATGATCTTTGAGTCATCTTTCCGATTTTTAAGTCTCCTTTTTAACCAATCAACCTCTTTGGTCTTTTTAGCTTCGACAACCGCCTTCATTGCTTCCGAATTTTTCTTTATATTTTCAACCACATCTTTCTGAGCTTGAAGGGGATCGATGACTTTGGCTTGGGTAACCTCATATTGAGCCAACTTGAGTACATTAGTCTGATCATACTCAAGTTGAGCCCTTATTGCTTCTTCTCTTTCAGCTTCGGTAAGTATGACCCCAAGAGGATCCGTAGTGTGCAAGATGGCTGCAATCTAAGATTACAGCTTCAGGACCTCTAACTCTTTTCTTTTTCTTTTCATGAAGTTGGGCTAATTTTTGAGCATAAGAGAGTGGATTCTTTCCTTCGGCTTTGGATTTCTTTTTCTTTTCTTCTTCAGATTCATCAAGGGATCGGGCACTAACACCCTCCCCCTGGATTGTTGCTCCAGTTTCTTCTTTAGCCTCATCTCTAGATAACCCAGTGTTACCCGGTACTAGAGGTTCATTGGCAAGTGTTTCAGTGGTTCGTACCTCGGAGGCTGAAGCCTCGGTGACCACAAGTGGTGGTTGCCTTGGCTGTGGATCGGTGACCACCACACTCACCGATTCGGTGAGTGGTGGTTGTTGTTGCTGTTCATCGGTGAGTGGTGGTTGCTGTTCATCGGTGACTGCAACACTCACCGATTTGGTGACTTCTTTGGAAACTGGTGGTGTTGCTTTCTTGATTTTCTCCCCCTTAGTGGTTGATCCCTTGAAACCAACTGAAGAGAGAAACTTCTTGATCTGGTCGACATCGGAGCGCAAACCATCCAACTTCTTTTCAATTCGTTGAATCACAAATCTGTCCTCAGCTTTGAAAAAGGCGTCACCTGTATCAATTTCAATAGTGGGAAGAGAAGTCGAAAATCTTGTCAACCTTTGAGTGTAAAGAAGCAAGCGACTCAAAATTGCTTCTTGATCTTTTATTATGGAAGAAATACTGGATGTTAGAAGTGCATTCCTTTCCATCTCTTTGGTTGCATGTTCCTCCAATAGTTCCACCCGATGAAGGGTTCCACCTGAGAAAGAGTTGAAGGCTTTGAGAAGATCATCTCCTTCTTGAGATGTCATAGGTTCGGAAGGTTGAGGCTTTGGTGGCGATTGATCATTAACGTCACTTGAAGTCCCATCAAACCTTTTAGCTAAAGACAAACATCCCTTTTATGAGAATAAAGAAGAATGTCCGAATTTCAGGTTTGTTGCCCACGTTCTTGCTGCACACGTTTTGCATTTATTGTGACTCAAGAACTTGTCTTTGAAAATTGCTAAGTGATACATATAGGAATGTATCACGTCGGTTAGTGCTCCTTAAGATTGGAATCGACAAGTGTACAATGCTTGGATCGGTAACTCCATTTTGACCTTAGGATCGGCAAGTGTACAATGTTTGGATCGGTGACTGTACTTTGACCTTAGGATTGGCAAGTGTACAATGCTTGGATCGGTGACTGTACCTCAACCTTAGGATCGGCAAGTGTACAATTTTCAATGACTACTCCTTTGATGTCGGAAAGTGGTCTGAATTTTAATGTTAGTTGGTACATCAAAAATTCCACATTTTGATGTACAACCCTTGATTGGATAGTCTTTGATTTTCCAATACTTGAAAGTCTTTTTCAGACCTTCAAAAGAACCTATAAAAGATCAACCATATAAAGAGAGAAGGTTCATCACCAAATCATCAGTGACCCAACAACATCATCCATCAAGAACGTCACCAACTACGCTGAAGGTGAAGTACTCTCTGTCACCAAATTCATTGCCTCTCCTGAAGCTACCTTCACTCCAGAACAAGCCTTGGTCAAGCCTAGCAACTATGTTGCATTATTGGATCTCCCTGCTGACAGGCCTCACTTCAGAGATGGTGGTCGCTTCCTCAGCAAATGTCCACTCATATACGCTCTTACTCATATCCCTGTTGGAATTACTTCGCATCTCCAACAGTTCTGGTACACTGCATATTGTACCAAGGTCACCATTGAAAAAGGCAACGAGCTACCTGCCATCGAATTCACTATCAGCTTGGGCACCTTTGCTTTTACTACTGGCGTTATCAGAGCTGCTCTTCGCCTCCCTGCACGAGGGAAGAATCACCAATGGGTCTCTGCACCATCAAGGGAAGAGATCATAGACTTCTTGGATACCGTTGATTACAGATGGCCTGTTGAAGTAGAGGTCAAGAAAATAACCAAGATTGAGAAGAAGAGATTGCCAGCGAGATGGCAATACATTTTCACCCAAGGGATTTAGTGCTTAGGCACTAAGACTGGCTCTTAAGATCAAGACAGCAAGCACTTTTTGGAAATGGCATTCGCTCTCTGCCATGGTCGTAAGTTGAACAGAAGACTCTCTCTGACTTTTGCGTACTACCAACGCCTCCTCTCTTCTCCGCCACGACAACAGCTTTTGTCTCCATTGCCCCTTCATCAGCACTACCCACATTTTCAGCGACCTCGGTCCCTGAAATGTGATAGGCAGCTACGCTGAAGCTGGATCAGGTAACACGCACACAACCTTAACTTCTTCTTCCACCTCATCTTCTTTGGTCCACATATCAACTCATGATTCAGCTATGGTTGTCCCCATATCTGATGAGGTTGAACAACTTGCTGTCCAAAAATCAACATTGTTTCGACAATCTGAATTTTGGAAAGCAACGTGCACAGGGCCTGAGAATGTTTTTCTTAAACATTCTCAGACACAAGTTATTGATCCTCAGGACCCTACCGTAGAAAGTACCATCCCTGAGGGTAATTCTTCAGATACTCTCAAGGAACCCTCGGAAAAACATTCTACCTCCCAGCATCCTTCTTCTAAGCCGAGCTCTTTTTGGCCCGTCTTTCTTTGTTTTCATCAGGTATCGCTGCTCCTATCTTTTCATCAGAAACCACAATTACAACCACTACTACTGCTCCTCTCAGCGAGCCTACATCTTCCATATCTCCTAAGACCAAGAATGTTGAAGCTCTTAAGAAGGTGAAGAGAGAGAAACTAGCCTGCAAGCTACCTTCTATACCGATGGACCTACCCAAGGTGTCTTTGCCCCCTCCCTCCTTTCCTGCCATGGACTATCTGGTGAATTAATGCACCATGATCAGGAAAATGGCAGATACCTTGTAGCTTTCCTTAGAGATAGTCTTCAACCAAGTCAGTGGCGTTCCTAGTATGAAGGAAACAATCTCCAACATCTTCACTGACATTCAAACAGTGAAGGATGACAATGACCCCAATGAACGGGCCATCATGCGTCTCGCTGAAAGGGTGATCAGCAGGAGAAAACCCTTGCTGATATTCAGAAGACTTAAGCTGAAATTCTTCACCTTGTTCAAGGCTTATCAGCTGTCGTCTCTTCATTTACTGAAGTGGACAGAGGGAGCCTGAGTTTGATTTCTCAAACTCGGACGTCACAAGCTGCGGATCTTTCTACTCTCAGCACTAATGTGCGCACCTTGCTGGTCCACTCTCTCCCTGAAGGAAACAAAGAAGGGGAGAGAATTGTCAAAGAGCTAGAGGAAGAGTTGATCAGTGATGTCAATAAAGTCCTCCCTGAGCAACCTAAACCAAATACCATCCCTGAAGAAGGAGATGATGAAGATGATGAAGATGATGAAGAAGAAGATATCCCTCATCAATCATTTGGAAATAATGATGATGACGATGATGATTATCTCTACAACCTCTCCAACTTCTTCATAGCCAACCATCCATAAATGAAACAATCTGGAGTGGTTTTCAGAGAACCTTTGGGGGACAGACAACCTCCTAGTCAGGAGCAGTCTGATCCCTCAACAAAGAATAAACAAGTGATGGATTCTGATGATCCCACTTTGATGAATTCAGAGGGGGAGCACTTCGCTGAGGTATGCCTTCCGCTAATTTCATACATCCCTCCTTCTGAAACTCAACCACCTAAATCACCCTCTCCTACTTTTGTTTCTGATGAACCCTCTTCTTCCTCTCCTCATCTCAGTGATCCCTATTCCCCAAAAAAATCTCCATTCCTGAAGGAACCTTCCGCTGAAGATCAGTTCCTGTACATATCCGAATCTGAGTCTGAAGCTGAAGAAGGCCTTATTCAAAGGCGTGTACAAAGACAACCAATCCCTGAACCTAAAGTAGAAGTGAGAAGGGCAAACTTCATAAGAGAATTAGAAATGGTCAGAGTACAAATCCCTCTTCCTACCTCTGAGCCTGAAGCCCCTATGCCAATAAGCGTCTACGATGAGTTCTCTTTCCTATCCCTGAAAGAACGAGCAGAAACCTTAGAAGCTTAGAGACTAAGAGATCAAGAAATAAAAGCAAGCTCAAGATAGTCTCCGAGTTGCTCAAAAGATGGTCAGAGAAGATACAATAAGAGCCAAGCGTCAGAGACACGCAAAACAACAAAGCGAGCTAGTCGCTGAAAAACTAGCAGAGAAGGAATTGGCCGGAGACAAACTAAAGGTAAATCCTATGGTAGCCCAAGAGGAAATTCTACAAGCCCTGAAGAGAGAACATCAGGAACCCAAGAATTAAGAATTGGAATGGTGTACTAAGAAGGTAAACTATCGCCTCTCTCCTGAAACAATTACTCATGCAACTATCGAAGGACGAAAATCAAGAAAGGTCTGAAGATAAGAGTAACCATGTTCAGAGGTAGTAGACGTGGAGAAGAAAACCCCCAATTTCTGAAATTCTATGGTTTCTCTGAATGGCTGGAAATCAGAGATGCCATTCAGAAATCTAAGTCTCAATTCAAGGGTGTCGTAGAAAGACATCTTGATCAGCTGTTGCAAAATATATCCCAATACGTCACCGTTCCTCCTCTCCCTCAAAAATCCAAAAAGAGAAGATCTAAGTCTGAAGCTGAAGAAGGTCCATCGTTCAGAAATGAACATGAGACTAAATTTGACTTAGATAGTCTTTTTGCCCACATCATTCTCGCTGACATTTCAATGCTAAATACATCCCTACCTGAACCAAGAAGATTTGAAGAACATGAGATAATCACTCTCCCTGCAGCACGAATGGCATTTCTAGGAAACGATGGGCTTATAAAAGTTCTCAGAAATAAAGAGATTCGCAAGGCTCCATCCAAACTTCTCAAGATCATGTTCTATAACTGTTGGGCAACCTTTGGCCCTATGTCTATTCAGAAGAAGATCTATGAGAATGAATTACGAAGAAGAAAAGAGAAGCACTCTAATTAGTCTATGGTGTTTTCTTTATTCCTTTGTAATTTTCTTCAGAGTACTGTATTTACTCAATAATTGTAATTTCATTTTTACTATGTAATTCTTCAAATTATTATGATCAATGAAATTTAATGAAGTACTCTACTCCATCTGTGTACTGAACAGATCCCTGAAAATAGTAAATGGGACAATGAACATATGAGTTCTATTTTGTTTAAAATCTTCATACTCACTGACATTACACTCTATAATCAGTCAGTGAATGTACTTTATAGCGTTTACACTTATAACAATTGTGATTTCATATCCTTATAAATGAAACTCAATTCAAATAGGTTATTAGCTGAAAAAGATCTCACATATTAGTAATTAGAAATCCTTACTTTAAAATTTCTAAGTCCTTACTAATTTACTCAAGCAATTTTCCCATGTTGTTTAATCATAATCAAATAGGGAGAGATTGTTGATCCAAACTCTTTTCTGGGATTTGAATATGATTCCTTATATACTTAGTCAAATTTCGTATGTAGGATACTGTTCAGATTCAACGATAGCATACACTGACTGCGCTCAGTGATAACTGAACATCAGGAACAATCATCCTATCTCTGAAGATCTGAAGAACAACACTCGCACCACAAAGTCATTCAGCGACAGTCGAAGGCATAACTGAAGATAGAGATGGATAGCTCGTGAACTGAAGCGGTTTAGTGATAGAAACGTTCATCTTACCTGAAGTGTGAGACCTTGCAAAAGCCTCAGTTATACCCGAAGACTTCATCCTTGAATATTCTGGTTCAGTGATCAAGTGGGGCCTACTCAGCAAGATCGATGTTGATCTTATCCTCGTTGCACAAAAGTAAAAACCCCATACGTTGTCAGAAAAAGGACGTACGGGTTGTCTCTTATGTCCCCATCATATCTGAATTGGTTAATGTTCATATTCGGCCAAACGCATGGTTGTCTTTTGAACAAAGGACAAGTCTCAAATATAAACTTGACACGTGGCATATACCTTTTTCTTTGCATTAAATGTAACGGGTATAAATAGATAAAAAAAAACCCTTCTTCATCTATATGCATACAATTTCTCTCCTCAAACCTCTGCTTCTATTTCTTACTGTTCTTGTGCATCAATGTTTGTGATTTCTTTAGTTGTAATAGAATAGGTTAAATACTTGTTCTTATTCCGCTTAGAACTGTAATTAGTTTATTCAATATAAACTCATTTAAAAAACCAAAAAGCTTGTTTTTGTATTCAAACCCCTTTCTACAAACTGTTTCTATATCTATTGAACTCGGGTAGACTCCTTTTGGACCAACAGATACCTAAATGGAAGAAATTCCGTATTAAACCCTTATTTACCTTAACCTTATGTTAATTTACTTCGCCGAAAGGGAGCAAAACTGTTCGAACACTTATTGGTATTTCAATGAGTATTTTCTAAATTAAAAATACTCAAAAAATGATAAATTCGTTTCTTCTTTTTGCGAATTACAACTCTATTGTCCCGCAATTGGTGCAATGATCTTTGCAGCGTTAATGCTTTTCGCTGGTTGGTTTCATTATCATAAAGCTGCTCCAAAACTGGCTTGGCGCCAACAGTTCATCACGGAAGAAAGGACTCACTAAGCCGGGATCACTAACTAAGACTAATCTAATATGAATTAAATAGAAAATACTAATATAATAGAAAAGAACTATCTTTTCTATATACTTTCCCCGGTTCCGCTGCTACCGTGGGTTTTACGTAATCGATCGGATTATATAGATATCCCTTCAACACAACTTAGTTCATCGAAAGGATCTCGGAGACCCGCCAAAGCACGAAAGCCAGGATCTTTCAGAAAATGGATTCCTATTCGAAGAGTACATAACCGCCTCGTCCTAGGCCATCGCACGGAAAACTATAACTGAATTCCTTTTTATCTGGAATTAACTTGGAACCACGTGCATCTAACACACCTTTTACTAAGATCAACATAGCTGTATGTAAACCCAGAGAAATAGCATGATGAACCAATAAGTCTCCAGGACCTATTGTTAAAAACTGTGAATTACTATTCTTATTAATAGCATTTAACCAACCTGACAACCATATGTGGAAATCATTAGACGGATAAATTTGGGCGAACAACGGGAATTAAACCCGCGCATGGTGGAGGATTAGACCCACTAACTGGAGGTCTATGGCTAACCGATACTGCACACCATCATTTAGCTATTGCAATTCTTTTCCTGATAACGGGTCACATGTATAGGACCAACTGGCCATTGGTCATGGTCTAAAAGATATTTTAGAAGCTTATAAAGGCCCATTACGGGCCAGGGCCATAAAGGCCTATATGAGATTCTAACAACATCATGGCATGCTCAATTATCTCGATATCATAAAAACCTTTAGACTTGTTATCCAGGACCTTTTTCAGAAATATCGTAATGAAAGGAAAATAGGAGTTTTTTGCTAGGTATTTGACCAAATAAGATCACCCCCTACAGCGAAATAGGCACAAGGAAAGATCAATAGGTCGGACCAGCCTACAAAAAACAAAATGGTCTCTCCGTAACTAGTCATGCATAATATCAAACAAATCATTTTCGTCTTTGGTAAATTTACCAAGAGCTATAGTCATCGAAATCCTCCTATTCAACTACTTCGACCGCGGAATAGTGCACCTACACAAATCCGACGTTGTTTTTCAACTGGATGGCCAAGAGCTAACTATCGAGACTTTGGACTATCCGGACAGATACTTCGTGAAACGGTTCATGCATGTTTGTTGAACCCCTTCCCAAACTGTACAAACTTCTTCCAAAGCATACAACTTTCTGGATGTAGATGGTGATATCTATACAGATGGACCTTATATATATGGTATAATGAAGTACCACATGGGTGGATATATAAGAATCAAAATCTGTCGAGTCACTCATCTTATGATCCATCATTATGGGAATGTACAGGCGGTAGAAAAAGGACGTTTTTTTCTGTATTTAACAAAAAGTAAATCTTATTTATTGAATGATTGTACATTTCAATATGTATTATCATATGTTATAAGTTATCCCTTAGCAGGCTTGGGACTAAAAGAATGGTTGGGACAACAAACATCCATCTCGTTTGTATTTTGGATACCCGTATAACCATCGAAGGCTGTTGAAGTGACTAATTCCTGGAAATTGGGAAGCGTCGAGAACAAAGAAATTTTTGGAGTTATCATTTCTCTCTAGTACCAATATGTTTGATGTGAGATACTATACAATCAATCGAAGGGGTGGATCAAATACAATAAAAAGGGTAAAGAGGGTTTATTTTCTAATTTTTCTATATTTAGAAAACGGATTAAAAAAGGATTTAAAAAGGATTAAAAAAGGATGCAAATACAATAAATTAAAGTTTAGTAATCCAACCCAAAAATGGAAATTTTATCCTATTGTGTATCATTTTGGAATCGACTCGATCATCAGATTATAGATTATAAGTTCATAACCCAAGCCCATTACCATTTTGGGTGGAACAGATCTACAAATTCTTTGATTCCAGTTAGTAAGAGGGATCTTGAACTAAGAAATATACCCTAGAAACTAAAAAAGGGTATCCGGAGCAATTGCAATAATCAGATTCATTTATATTCCTGATATAGTAGATGCTTTCACACATACAATCATACTCAATTCCAAATTGCTCTTGTAAAAGATCTGCTACAGAACAAATACGTTTATTTTTCAAATGATTCATATTGTCAAATGTACCCATTCCAAATTTTATTCGAATCAAATGATCCGCGAATGCCAATATATCTCACGGTAACAAAAATGTATTGTTCTAGCGTATATCAAGGTTCAGTCTCGGTTCATATTTCGTCGACCAATACTTTCCAATTCACATCTTTGTTGAAAGAATTTTTTTTGTCTCCACCAGAAATATGATTGAAAAATCCAAACATCTCAGAGATAGATAGAGAGGTAGGAATTCATCGAACTAACCGCATTCCTTCGTATATGTTAGGAGTCCAATGTTCAGAAGGGGCTGGGGAAATCTTGAACCCAATTCCTACAGTGATGAATATAAGCGCAATTAAAGTTCCTGGGGAGTTATAGATTTGTGTATTGATAAGAGGGTTTTCTAGTATTCAATATTCAAGTAGATTAGAATATAAATATCGTTATACATTATCATATAAGAAACTGAATCAGTTTTGATATTCTAAAAAAATCCTAATACATAGTAAGCCTAGGTGGGAATATTATGTTTCTAGGACTGTTTTATCAATTTCGTTCCATTTGCATCTCTTAAAAATGCCAATTTAAGAATAACAAAATTTGATGATGTTAGGTCTCCCTTCAATAATAGGTCCAACTATTTTTCATTCCTCGGAACAAATTCTCAAGCTAGTGCTACTACCTCCCTAAAAAAAAGAATCTATTAGAAGGGGAAATGAAAGATAGTTTGTTCTACCATAGAAACTTTGGCCTTTTTATAGTTAGCCCTGGTAAAGCCCCCAGGCGACGTATTTTTTTAAACGAGGGCCTCGGTAACGCGACATAAAGACTCCTTCTTATTTATATTTAATTATTAATTCTTATTGATGAAATTTCGTTCTCCATAATAAACCTAAACTAAAAATGAACTAAATTCGAAATAAAGCGAAATTTACTGAAGTATTATTCTATTAAAGAATAATGAGACAAAGAATAATAAGATGAGTTGGATAAATATCCAGATTTTTATATTCCATATATATAAAAAGAAAATGATTCTTTTTGTGACATAGTTATAAATTCCTATAACATAATAAATCAATGGCTTTTGCCACAAGAGGAAGACATTTTTTTTCAATATTCTCTGATTTCAAAGATGCATTATCAATCATGTAAAAATTGAATAAAATAAATATAGAAAATCCGACTATCGAAACCAGAACGATGACCAGCGCATTACAAATACGATGCTGATGGAAATGGACTGACTACCGGGGATATTCGTGTTACTTCGTCTACACTGGTTTGTACATGAATGCGTGAGTTATACCGAGTACTCAGTAATTTATAGACCACTTCAAATCCTCGTTTTTAAGTGGATGATCCACTCTGCAAATATCGATCGAAACTTGAATGCTTGTATAGGTATGCATTTTAAGAAAGCACAACAATTGAAATGGGTTGACTTTATTTTTATTAGTGTTGTCTATAATGATAGATAAATCAAAAACTTTCAATTGGACTTGTTAAGTTCTGTATAATTTCTTCAAAAGGGATAATCTTCTTAAGTGCAGAGTTCAGATCTTCTGAACTGAATTGTCAAGATAAAGCTAAGGAATCCTCAGAAGTGGAAGAGATCAGAAGTCTAAAGTGAAGACTTCAGATTAAAAGCTAAGAAGAAAAGCTTAAGGCATAACTTCTGAAGTGGAATTACAAAGACAATTTTGAATATCTTCTGAAGACTGTTTTTGAAGAAGTTCTGAAGGACATCTTACACGTGTATAGAAGTAGTTGGTCTGTCATGTAACCTTGTTGTTAGCTTAGATTTTCTATACTAGTATATATATACAGAGTCAGTTTGTACTATTACAGTTCCTATTCTACGTGTACTTTACACATTTATGTATCTTGTAATCTTGTGAATATCAATTGAACAACCGACACATTTGCTCCCAATCTTATATTTTTTATTATCCTTTATACATCTTGATTTACGGGAACTTTCAATTGGTATCAGAGCCATTCAATTGTTCTTGACCTAATTTTCTTGATTCCTTACCAGATTTCGTCAGATCTGACTATTTGTTGAATTGTTTTTTAATATCAACTTTAGATTGATCAGATCTACTTTCTTTTCTCAAAATTTAGTTGAATTTACGATCAAATCATCAGGATGTCTAAAGAGTACGTATCAACTGGATCGGAGACAAAGCCCCCCTACCTTGTTCTTAGGGGAATACCGTTAGTGGAGAATCAGAATGATCCAGTTCCTGGATAATATAGATGAAGAATTGATGAAGTCTATCATCAATGGTCCTCTAGAGGTGTATGTAGAGATAGATGTCGTGCCACGTACAGAAACCACACCTATGTACAATGCTGCTGAAAAAGCTTAATTAAAGATTGATAGAAGAGCATTGACTCTGTTGACCATGGCTATTCCTAATGAAATTTTCAATAGGGTTGATCGTCTTACATCTGCCAAGGCTATGTGGGATGAGGTTGAATCCCAAATGCAAGGAAGTGCTAAATCACTAGAGCAAAAGCTGAATATTTGCATTGGCATTTATGAAGGCTTTAAAGCTAAAGAAACTAAGTCTCTAACTGAAACATATAATAGATTCAACAACATTCTTAATGATATTAAAAGGAATGGAGTATAGAAGCTCAATTCTGAAACCAGCAATAAATTTTTGAAGAACTTGGGTTCTAAATAGGAATGTTTCATAGATAACATGGTTACAAGGAATCTGTCCAAAAACACAATACATGACATATATGGTATACTCTACCAAAAAGAGGACAAGATCAAAACAAGACAATCTGATAAAGAGAAGGTTAGTAATTCCTTGGCCCTGTTAACCAATAAGATCAATAATCTGAGAGCTACTCCTTCACCTACAAAAGTTTGTGATATTCTTGTTCTGGAAGAATGTGGTTGCACTGAATCTGATGAGGAAATGAAGAGAGTGACTGAAGGTATTGCATTTTTGACTAAGCAATTCAATCAAAAGTACAACAAAGGAAATTCAAAATCAGAAAATGGAGTAGCGAAGGCTGTGAAGAAAGAAGTTAAGAAGGAGGAAGGTGAACATGGTATGTCCTTTAAGTGTGGAAAACTTGGTCATTTTGCTAGACAATGCAAGATGCCGAAGGTTAAGAATACTTCTTATTATGAAAAGAAAGAAGCATTGTCAAAGATGAAAGATGACAACCCTGCATTAATCACCAAGTATGAAGAAGACTGGCTTTGATGGAGTGATGATGAGTATGATGAAGAGGTTGCCCACTATGCTGCAAAATGTTACATGTGTCAAGAGCATCCTGAAACATGTCATGATCATGATTCTGAGGTACAATCTCCTTCTGACATTATTTCTGAAACTACTTCTGAAAATAACATGCAAGATCAAATTTTAAAAATGACCTCTGACTTTGAAACTTTAAGAAACAGATTCAAAAGGGAAAGAATTTTTGTTAATAAATTCAGAGAAGAAATTCAAATTTACAAAATGAACTGCATAAATGCTGAAGAGCAACTTGGCAAAGTGACTAAGGAAAAATCTGCTTTAAATGAAAAAGTTGATTCCTTACTAAAGGACATTACTAATGAAAAATCTGAAAAGCAAGTTTTAGCAATTAAACTGGATTACTTGAATAAAGAAAGACTTAAGGTTAAAGAATTAGAAGATCTGAATTTCAAAAGAGGTTAGACTGAGCAAACTCTCAAACTTTTAACAAATCAGGCACAAAATTCAAAATTTTATAATGTAAAAACAGGTTTGGGTTATACTGAAAATCAAACTTTAAAAAGTGCTCCCTCAAAACTATATAATCTTTCAAAAATGAAGGTTTTTTATGGTAGAATTACAAATGTTGTTACTAAACCTGTCAATTTATCTTTGCCTGAGAGAATTCCAATAGAAAAGATGTTTCTCAAGTCTGAAACCCTTTTTACTAATGAAATACCTGAGAATTTTGAAAAATCAAAGGTCACTAACAATTCAGAAAATTTCAGTAGTTCTGATAAATCAATTCTTATTTCTTCAAATGTTTTTGAAAACATTTCTAACAACACTTTTGAAGAAATTTCAGAAGAAAATTTTGAAGAAAACTCTGAAGTTATTTCAGAAGAAACTTCTGAATTAAAATCTGAAGAAATTTCAGAAGAAATAACTACTTATTCTTCTGAAACTTATGTTGATGCTACTTCTAAAGATAGTTCTGAGGATAATTTTGAAGAATTTTTTGAAGAAATTTTTGGATAATTTTGAAGAAATAACTACTGATTCTTGATGAGTCCATAGAAGACTTTCATAACTCATCAAGTATTTGTTTTGACAAATTTGATGATGAATCTGATAAACATGTTAAGACTCAAGATTTACAAGATTCTAAGGAAAATCTTAATTCTGAAAAGATTTCAAAACTAAAAAGATTTTGTTGAAAATATGTCTGAAGATAAACTTTCAGATTTAATGAATGATTAAGCTTCTGGTGATGATACTCCTGAACCGATGCTTTTCTGTTATTAACAAAGATGGATATATAGTTTTCAAAACAAAATCCTCAATGGTTGAAGGTGACAAATGAAAATCTGAAGAGCCTAAATTACCTTCAGAAATGTTCAATTCCGTATTCTTAAAAGAAGATTATCAACATTCTTCAGATTCTGAATGCAATGTAGCCAATTCAGATTCTAAAATTGAAACTGTTCATATCAATTCAGAAGTTGAACCTATTGTTAATACAAGTCATTCTGAATTATTATCATCATCATTCAATTCAAGAGTTAAGAATTTTGAAAAAGGTCAATCTTCTAATACTAAACCTGAAGTACCAATCAAGAAAAAAGTTGTTCAAAAATCCATAAGGATTAAAACAAAAGTTTTTAACTAAAAAACAACTGATCGTAATTTCTTACCTTTTTCAGAGCAGTCCTCTCTAGTTTGGAAGAAGAAAGAATCAAGGCTATCAACTAAAGACAAAGTAGATACGATTGATTTTTGTAATGATGTATGTAAGGTTCAAACAATGAATAAAAAGAAGCACTTTGTTACAAATTCTTCTATTTTTACCTTGTCTTTGTAATAAATTGATAAAGTTGCTTGAGAATCATATTCATTGTATTAACTATGGTCATCATTCATTCCAACTAAATTCTGAATTTAAATAGAAATATCCAAAGACACATATCAAGTATGCTAAATCTTCTTTTAAAATTAATAGCTCAGAATCACATTCAAATAACCAATATGTGATGAAATGGGTTGTTAAACAAAGTTCTGAAACAAATTCTGGAAACCAAGTTCAGACTTCCCTTTTTTATTACTAATTCGAAAGGACCTATATTCAAATGAGTACCTAAAACTAAGTAATTCTTTCTACAAATCCTTTATGTGTGGATTTTAGATTATGGATGTTCAAGACTCATGACACCTTTCAAGAATCTTCTGGCTGATTATACAGGCTGATTATACAGAGAGAAATGGAGGAACAGTTAGTTTTGGGAACAATGCTAAGGGGTATATTAGAGGCTATGGTACATTCATTAAAGGAGATGTAACTGTGATGAAAGTGTTTTATGTTGAAGGATTAAGACACAACTTGTTTAGTATTAGTCAGTTTTGTGATAGGCTATGCACCGTTCACTTTGATATAGAATTTTGTCATATTCTGAACTCTGACAAAAAGAAAACTTTAATATCTTACAGAGATGGAGACATATACACTGCTACATTTACTAAAGATGGTCAACTAAAAGGTGTATGCTACATTTACAAACCAGTATTAGAAGAAAGTTGGCTTTGGCATAGAAGAATGTCTCATCTGAATTTTAAGTCAATTGATGAATTGACTAAGCATGATTCTGTCACTGGATTACCAAAAATCAGATTTAAGAAGAATTCTTTGTGCTCGGCATGTGAAATGGGCAAGATGAAGAGAAGTTATCACAAGATAAAAATGAACTCTTCATGTAAATCTCCATTGGAAATGCTCCATATGGATTTATGTGGTCCAATGAGAACTCAGAGTTTAGGATACAAGAATATATATTAGTCATTGTGGATGAGTATTCAAGATACATATGGGTTGAATTTCTCAGATAGAAATCTGATTATCCAGAAGTAATTATAACATTTCCGGAGAGAATTCAAGTGCTTTTGCAACTCTTTGTTCTGAAACTCAGAAATGATAATGGAGCAGAGTTCAGAAATGCTCAATTTTTTTTTTCAAACTCTGTTGGCATTTCACACAATTTTTTCACTGCTAGAACTCCTCAGCAGAATGGGATAGTTGAAAGAAAGAACATAACTCTAGTTGAAGTTGCAAAAATAATGCTTGCTTATTTAGAGTTACCTATGTTTTAATGGGCAGAAGCTATAGCAACAACATGTTTTACACAAAATAGGACCATTCTAAACAAGAGATTCCTTAAAACTTCGTATGAATTAATTCGTAAAAGAAAACCAACAATTAAATACTTTCATATTTTTGGTTGCAGGTGCTTTCTACTGAATGATAAAGATAATCTGGGAAAGTTTGATAAGAAATCCATCTCAGGAGTCTTTGTTGGTTACTCTCAAAGATCAAAAGCTTATAGAATTTACAATCAAAGAACTAGAACCATGATAGAAAGTACAAATGTCTGAACAAGACAGTTCAGGACTCAGGCCTAATTAGAACTCTGAACAACCTGATTTAGAGGATGGGTTAATTGATACATCCATTTCAAATTCTAATAACAAATAAATAAAAGATAAACTAGATTTGTTATGTCATGATCTATTTGATGTTTCCATTGATGTCTCTGCAGATTTTCAAAATCCATCACTTCTCAGAGATAATTCAAAACAAATTCAAGATGAACCATTAAAGGGACCAACTCTCTCAACCTCAACTTCAGAAATTCCTATTTCTGAACCATTAACTGTAACTTCTGAAGTTATACCTTCTGAAGTTAATTCAACAGTTGAGGGGGAGAACTCAGATCTGAACTCAGATGATCATTTAGAAGTTGAAACTCAAGCTATTGTTGATGATTATGATTCTCAAGATAATGTTTCATCTGTTCAACCACTTCCAAATGAGAACAAATGGACAAGAGATCACCCTGTTCATCAAATTATAGGTGATTCCTCAAAAGGAGTACAAACCAGATCTGCAACAACAAATGAATGTCTATATGTGAATTTTTTAAGCAACATTGAGCCAAAGAAGCCTAGTGAGGCACTTCAAGATCCAAATTGGGTTCTAGCTATGCAAGATGAGCAAAATCAATTTGAAAGAAACAAAGTCTGGAGGCTCATTCCAAGACCCAAGGGTAAATCTATCATAGGAACCAAATGAATATTCAGAAATAAGAAGGATGACAATGGAATTGTTGTGAGAAACAAACCTAGACTAGTAGCTAAGGGATATTGTCAACAAGAAGGAATAGATTACGATGAGACTTTTGCACCAGTTGCTAGACTAGAGGCTATAAGAATTTTTCTAGCCAATGCAGCACACAAAAACATGAAAGTCGTCCAAATGGATGTTAAATGTGCATTTCTGAATGGGATTCTTCATGAAGAAGTTGTATATGATATAATATTTGCTTCTACTAATGCTAGATTTTGTAAAAACTTTGAGATTATTATGCAAACTGAGTTTGAAATGAGTATGATGGGTGAGTTGACTTTCTTTCTTGATCTTCAAGTGAAGCAACTCCCCACAGGAATATTCATCAATCAAACCAAGTATGTCAATGACCTACTTAAGAAGTATAATATGTCTGATTTTTCAAGCATTAAGACACTAATGGCCACTAGAACTATACTTGATCTAGATTTGAGAGGGAAATCTGTTGATAAGAAGAATTATAAAGGCAGTATTGGGTCTTAGCTTTATCTTACAAGTAGTAGACCAGAAGTTATGTTTGCTACATGCATTTGTGCCAGGTATCAGGCAAATCCTAAAGAATCTCACTTGCTTGCTGCTAAAAGAATTCTTAGACATCTGAAAGGATCTCCTTCATTGGGCCTTTGGTATCTAAAGAATTATGGTTTTGAACTAACAACATTCACAGATGCAGATCATGGTGGTTGTAAGTTAGAGAGGAAAAACACATCTAGATCATGTCAATTTTTGGAAGATAGGCTTGTTAGTTGGTCTTCTAAGAAGCAGAATTGTGTTGCAACATCAACTTGAGAAGCAGAATATGTAACTGTAGCCATTTGTTGTTCACAAGTGATCTGGATGCAACTTTAGTCGAAAGACTATGGCTACGCTTTCAAAACAATACTTTCTATTGTGATTCAGAAAGTGTCATAGCAATCACAGCTAATCCTGTCCAACACTCAAAAACAAAACATATTGATATAAGGTATCATTTCATTAAGGATCATGTAAAAAAGATAATATAGAAATCTTTTTTGTTCAGACAGATTATCAATTACTTGATTTATTCACTAAAGTTTTAGATGAGAAAAGATTCAACTTTCGTGTGAGTAAGTTGGGTATGATGAATCTCTTTGAATAACATTTTTACCTAGAAAAGGAGTTAAGTATTAACTTCTGAAACTTAGAGTTCAGAAGTCTGAAAAACAAAATTCAGAAGTTCTGAATTTTGTTTCTCAGAACTCTGAATCTTCAATCTCAAAACTTAATAATAAATGTGAGATAATATAATTCAGAATTATTTCATTACTTCTGAATATATATTAATCAAAATTATATCTAAGTTTGAAGTATTTGTATTAGCTCTTATATAACATTTTTCATTTTTATACTGCATTTTTCAAGGGGGAGGTTTTACATAATTTTCCCCTATGCATGATTCTATGGGGAGTTAATTCTGATCATATTTCATTGATCATACTAATCTTTCCATCTGATTGATTCATCTATTTAAGATCTGAACAGGAAATTCGATCATCTAAGTAAAATCACTAAAAAGTATGGACAAACTTCTAGTGTGAAAAAATATTTTCATTGTTCAAACTACTTCTGAAATGTATTCAAGTTTTTTCCAAATTCAGAAGTTAGTTTTTAAATGATTTTTTCAACTCAGAACTTCCGAATAAATTTTTTCAAAACTTCTGAAAAGGCACGTAAGCACTTCTGAGATTAAACTTCTGAAGGATTTTCTCGTCTGACTAAGTCAAGTGCTTAGTGTCCATGCCACGTGTTTTAATCTCACAGTCCTGTGATTACCACGTCTTAAAAACGTTTCGGTGGTAATTTACGTGTTTAAACATCATTAGTTATCACCTAATTGTAATTACTTTTTGCTATTTTTGTGCCACGTGTCCCACGAGTCCTTTCACGCGAATCTGACTCGATAAATATTTCTTATCGATTTTATTTCAAAATCTTCTGCGATTTTTCCCTCCAAGCTTGATCATCTGAACTTCCTACTTCGAGAAATTTCTTGTGTATTCAAAATTCATCTGATCATGTCGAAATCCACTTCTCAAGTAAACAAACCCATTCAAACCACGAAATCATGTTTTAGTAACAGTGATGAACAAACTTCATCTGAAGTTTCTTACAAATTGGTGCAAAAGAATGTAATTATTGGTGATATTGAAGTTCCTCTGCCAAATGATCCAACTGTCAAAGATACTACTACTAAGCAAATCAATCAAACGACTAAAAACCCTAACCCTAACACTAATATCGATGTTGCAATTGGGGGAAATCCAAGTGAACCTATTAATGTTGCTTCTGATAATGTGTCTTAGGGAGATGTTGGTGATGCTCAAACTCAAAGACAAACTCAAACAACCGAGGTTTCTAGGGTATCTGGCCCTGTTCAGAGCAAATTAACAGTTCTAGCTGCTAATTTGGCCGAAATCAAGAAGAAGAATTGTGCATTGAATCTCAAATCTGATAAGTTCAAAGAAGATCAATTAATTTTGATCGAAATCCTAAAAAAAATATCCTCTCAAAAAGCTGCTCATCAAAAGTATCCTAGTTCCAGAAGAATATTTGCAACAATGGTGGCATTTTATAGACTATGAAGAAGAAGAGGAGGCCATTACTTCATTTGTTGGAGGATATCGGTTTTGCTTGAAGATTGATCAACTCAGAAGGATACTGGAATTACCTCAGAGCACTGATGTAGTAGGGAAAACTGGATTTGACAAAGTTCCAAAACATACTAAGATGATTGAAGATTTTATGACATTGGGCTATTCTGAAAGGCTGACAACTTTGAGTTCATTCAGAAGAAAATGTCTTCCACCAATCTGGTACACTCTTTTCTCAATCATTAATACTTGTCTCTCAGAAAAAATATCAAGTCTGGATCAAGCCTTAGCAAACATCATAATCATATTTCATGGGATTGCATTCAATATGCATTATGATTATGCATCCCCAATCTTTGAAGAGATGAGAGGTTATGTCACTTCGAATAAGAAGCCTAACTACATTCCATTTCAAAGATTTTTTCAGCTATGTGTTAAAGGTGCCATGATTACAGAAGACAGAATTCCACCTAAAGAAGATGCACCAAAAGTTCCACTTTTCACAATGGATAATTTGAGGCCACCAACATCTTCACTTTCTCAATTCCCAAATGCACTACCGATTCCAGAAGAACTAAGAGCTTATGTTAAGCACACAAATAGGATTCTGATTAAGTATTGTAAATCCATGGGACTATGTTGATCCCAGTATTTCAAGTACGAACAGAATATGCAACTTAATGAAGAAAATATATAATAATACTAAGAACACACCTGAAGAACTTCATAATTCATATATCTTACTTATATATTTGAATACAATGTAAGAACAAATATCTCCTAGAGCTCTCTCTCAATATGAAGTACAACCAAAACCAATGACCCAAGGACCATTTATATACTAGTAGGATTAATCTATATAAGGGATGATTAGAGTTTAAGGCCAACTATAATTGCTTTAATAACAAAAGCATATCCATTCCTTATTTAATACATTTTGACACAATCCTAAAAGAGTCCTAATACACTAGGAGTCCTAGCAATCTCCCCCTTTGTGGTAAAATGAGTCATCATCTTCTAATCTCGAACATCCCTTTAAAACGTCGTAGAGTTTGGCGATAGATCAGTCTTTTGTCAATTAACTCAATCCCTTTAAGAATATTCTCTCTTTGTTCTGTCTTCAACTGTCTTGTCTTCTTCTTCATGTCACCACTGATTTCAGCAGATACCCTGTTTCGTATACCGGTTAGAGTACCATCCGAGTAAGCAGCAACCTCAGTGAATCTGAGAAATATTTTCTCTCCATTTGACTTTAAGTAAACCACACCAAAAAAGGGAGAATGCAGAAAAGTAAGAACATCGAGTTTGTCAAGTCCCGGAACACTCTGATTCGGCTTGTTCAGATATACCTTCTTTTGCTTTCTTTCATTACCTCTTTGTAGATCATGAAGATAACTGAACCTTAACTCTTTTTGTACATGTTTAACAATTGCTCGTAAGGCCCTTTGCTCATCAATCTTTTCCTTTGGCTTGTCTCGCATATCCATGTACATCTCTTCCATGTCAGTCACATCAATATTAGCAAAGTCATCTTCGGTAAAATAGTATTCTTTTCCATTTCCTTGCAACACTTGGAAAGATGGAAACTTCACATGTAACCACTTTTTATAGCTGATTTCTTTTATTCCTACTATCTTGTGTCTAGACATAACCCTTTCAGGAGGTTGGGCTTTTAGCTTTAACAACCACACGTACTCTTTCGTTTGTTACGGGTTCATATCCATGACTTGACGGATGTGAGATAAATATTCTTTGCTTTTCTTCTTGACAAATATTTTGTTCATTTTTTCTTCAAGATAAGGAACTCTGATTTGTTGATTTGCCCATTTGGAGTTTCTTTCTTTCAGAATCTTTTCCCATCTAATCTGATGTGGCAGCAAACCTGTAACAACTGGAGATCCAGGTTGATAAGCAAGATTTGCATGTTGTAAGTGTAAATAGTCTTCTTCACTAAGTATAGGAGCATAAGGATCTTTGAACCAATTATGAACTTGAACTCTTAAATTCTGAACGTTGACCAGTTCATCTGTGTTTGATTCAGGTTCTTCTGGGTGAGAAGCACTTCCAACTTCAAAATCTTCTGAATGTTTTTCAATCGTTGGTTGATTTTCTTGTTGAATGATGGGAGTAGCTTGTTGACGAGTTGAAGTACTAGTTGCTGATCTAGGAGCTTGTGGAGTTGTTGTTCTAACCGACGGTTGAGCCCTTTTGACTTGGCGACGTGCCTCCCCCTCAGGGTGATTGGGACCGGAATCCGGATCGTTCTGACTAGGTCGACGGCGTTTGAGATGTTCCGCAGGTTGGCAAGATTACTGGATTTCCAGACGTAAAGCCTGAATAGCTCTAAGGATATCGTCTTCTCTCTTCTTTTGTTGAGCCTCCATGGCATCTAACCGTTCATAAATGTGAGCCCGGAACACATCAAACTCATGACGAGTGACCCTTGGAATTTGCAAATTTCTGCGAAGAAGGCCCGTTAAATGGTCTTCAAGAAGACCCCTTGCCTCAGCCTCCGCAAGCAAGTTTGCGATCAGCATAGATATCTGTTCAACATTATTGAACTGAGATTGGTGGGGTGAAGCATAATGACGTGGAGTTTGAGGATCAGATGCCTGTTCAGAATCTGATGAGACAGATGGTGTTGTAGGAGGTGGTGATCAACTCGTGCTTGGGCGAGAATTTCTTGCTATAGATGGACATGATCGGGCATCAGCAGTTAGGCCTTGTTTGAACAATAATTGCATGTGAGCTTCATGCTGATCTAAGGAACCTCGAACACGGAGAAATGCGTCGCCAACCTGTGCTTGAATATCTGGAGTTACCGTGAAGTGTGGTAGATCTGTAGAACCTGAAGTGGGAAATCTGGGGTCACTTAGAGAAACCGTTGTCACCGTAGTTGAAGCAACTCCGGGACCTACGTTCATCGTTGGCAATGATGTAGCATTGGTAGGATTTCCTTCCAATCCTCGTGAAATGTCGTGAATCGACATCACTATAGGAGTTCCGTCCGTGCCACAGAGGCTATCGGAGTGTAATGACGCTTGTGTCCTAGGAGGATCTAGACTCGATGTGGAGAGAAATGAAGTCGAAGTAGGTGAGATACTACTTATATTGTCAATAGTTATGCCTCCCGAAAGGAGGGGAACTAGAGTAGGAGCTAAACTCACAAGTAGTGCTGAAACTGTAGACTGTTTTGAGCCTACAGAGTGGCTAGGTGGGGCGTGCACTTGCGTTGCTGGGTCCACAACGTCTTGTCCAATGTCGGTACGCAACATATGAGTATCAACAAGAGACTCGGTTACCCGAAAGGTGGTTGTTGGTATCTCACTCTCTTGCATATTAAGCTCTCCTTCACACATGCTCACTTGTTCTTTTTCGACTATGTCTCACTCTACTCTCCTTATATATCCTTCATGTGGCTCAGTTTGTATAATTGGATCGGGTTCAGATGTTTGATCGGGTTGCGAAGTGAAATCTGGACCAAATTCCAAGGTGGCATCGTCGGAAGAGGATTCTTGGAGAGGTGGTTCATCATCGGAAGTAGTAATGCGTCGTCGCTGTCTTGGTCGAAGGTCTGTAGAACTGTCATCAAGCTCAAAGTTTTTATATGTGTCAGAGTCGGATGAGGAGGGTTGGCTCATGACTTGGTGACGACTGACTAGAAATTTCAGTCGTTGCGGTCTTACCGCAGGTCGAGAGGTTGTTCCAAAGGTAGTTTGGGTAGAAGTTGGAACGAGAATGGTTGGGGTGGAAGTAGTTTGGATTGGCTGATCAGATGCCATCCCCTCTTCATTTCTCCTTTCTTCGATTATTCACTCAATACCCTGTTCACGATCCCCTTGATCCTGAACCTGCTCATTTACTAATGGACCCTCACCCAACTCATGATGTTCCTCTAGGATTGGCTCTTGGGCAGGCTCCATCGGAATTTGAGGAGCCATTAAGTCGTGTCGCTCCCTATAAGCTACCACACTGGGTGCGTTCTGGTCAGCAATGGCTAGTAGGACTTTAGGAATGGACATAACAACTAGGAAGTCTCGATCATTTAGTTTGATAAATCTTTGTACACAAGAAGGGCCAAGTGGTGTACCTGCTCTCCGAGGAATCGCCTCATTTGACTGCGTCATGGAATGGATGAACAGCTGTAGAAACCGTTGAAATGGTAGGAACTTTCTATCTCGGCCGGTGCCTTTTTGAGTGACATATTCGACCAAGTCTTTCCAAATAGTATTGTGTAGTCGTAGTTCCGACTATAAATGATGCCATGAAATATCCGAAGTGTCGTCGTATTTGCGCGGTCCATGTTGGTGTGTTTCCCTATTAGGCAACGATTTACAATCGTAAATAGCGTGAACCAGATTGGCGGCAAGAACATGCGTTTAAATTTTCCAATCGTGGTGAGTGTGTTGATGTATCCGAGAGCTAGGATGTCCTGGCATAATTCCTCGTCTATCACTGGTTCGTCATAGTCATCCGAAATAGGAAGCTGTAGAATATTACGTAAGCGGGATAGTGTCAGGCGTGTTATGTAGTCATCAATTCTTGCCGTGAAGTGGTGATTTCCTTCTATCGAATGGTATTCCATAGTGTACCAAAATTGTTGCAAGTAAAAGGCCGGTACGGGATGTTCTAAGCTGAAGGCAAAGCGTAGTGGATGGCGCTTTAGACTTTCCATGATGACTTGATGCTCCACGTTCATATTCAAGTCCAGTCGATGGTTATTGTGTTCTACATCTTTCCGGCGTTTCGGTGGCATGAGCACATGATCTCGATTTGGAAGATGAATACTTGGTTGGGTGGACATTTTGGATGGCAGAGGATGTTCATCATCAGAGAGGTTTGGGTCTTGAATGTCAACCATGGGTACTAAAAAGGTATTGTTAGGAAACCATTGAAATAAGTTAGTGAGAGCATAGGTAATAATCTGAGGCAGGATATCGGGTGAAGCTTGTGCAGTGCTAGCCGACATTCCTGACAGTTTGTCAGGTTCGAGAATCACACAGATATGTCGAGTACTAAGGGTCGAGAACCTTGAAGGTGCAAAACTAATCGATATGATTGGTAATCGACATAAAAGGATGTCGGGTCATTTTGTTTGACTCAATGGACGACATTAAAAATAGATATCGGGTGTATATGAGACGACATAAATTTATGTCGAGTCTTATAGACGCGATAATAATTCTTACGTTGTTAAAAATTAGTTGTCAATACAATATGAACCGACATAAAGTTATATCGGGTACCAATAGGCCGATAAGAGGACTACTTAGTGTTTAACTATGTCAGGTTTGCAAGTGTCGATAAAAACTTAAGGGATTTATGTCGGGTCTGAGTGACGCAACATGATTTCTTGGTTTAAAGTTGAAGATCATGAAGTCATTATATAGAGTCTATATGAAGCGACATAATCCCTTGAGTGTTCTTTATGAGTGGTATGGGACCCGACATAAACACTTAGGTTTTATGGAAGAACAAAGTATGAGATTTTGTCGAGTCAATGGGACGCGACAAAAATGCAAGTATAGTGACAAAAACCCTAAGTGTCCGCCAGTGGAAAGAAAAACCCAGAAACTTCTAGAATACCTGATTTAGATGATTTTAAGGCTAGATATATCAACTATGGTGATCGATTAATAGGTTAGAGCAAGTATCTACAGTCTTAATAAGCCCAGAAGCAACAAAACTCAACTAGATCGAGAACAGTCAAAAGGTTTTGACCCATTTGGGAAAACGAACAGTTACCTTTAAAATTGAAGGACATACAAGCACAAAATCATAGAAATGCAAGAATTAAAGTTGATCCAGGAGAGAAGACGAACCAGCTTACCAGTTTATCTCCCAAGAACTGGATATGGCCCGTTGTACTCTTTCGATCCAGCATGCATCCGGCATGATCAGCATCTGAAAAAGCAGTTAGCTCGAAACCCGTATCCTTAGGATACCCTAGGCCAAGATCAGTAGTACCTTTTAAGTAACGAAAAACGCGTTTAATTGCACTAAGGTTGGATTCTTTGGGGGTTGCTTAATATCGTGCACATTGACATATAGCAAACATTATGTCCGGTCGACTAGCCGTTAAATACATTAACGAACCAACCATTCCCCGATAGGTCTTGGGATCTACTGCTTTGCCCATGGGATCAATGTGTAGTTTTGAACTCGGAGACATGGGAGTTCCAATTGGAGTACATGTCGTCATGTTATATTTATGTAACATATCGGATATGTATTTCGATTGGTTAATGAATATTCCTGTTGAAAATTGTTTTACTTGAAGACCAAGGAAAAATTCATTACTCCCATCATGCTCCTGTTGAACTTTGCAGTCATGAGTTCGGAGAAGTTTTTACATTGTTGAGGGTTAGTCGAGCCGAAAATAATATCGTCTACATAAATTTGTATAAGCATAATATCACTGCCTTCCTTTTTAATAAAAAGAGTTCGATCGATCTTACCTTTGGAGTATCCATTTTTCACCAAGTATTGAGACAGACTATCATACCAGGCACGAGGAGCTTATTTGAGACCGTACAATGCTTTGTCGAGGATATAAACATGATGGGGCTTTGAAGCATCGACAAAACCTTCCAGCTGAGAAGACATATACTTCTTCTCGGAGAACACCATTTAAGAAGGCGGCTTGACATCCATTTGAAAAACTACGAAGTTTGTATGTGCGGCGTATGCCAAGAAAAGTCGAATGGCTTCTATACGAGCAACCGGTGCGAATTTCAAAATCAATACCTTCTTGTTGTCGGTAGCCTTTGGCAACAAGTCGTGCTTTGTTGCGTATGACAATTCCATCCTCGTCTTGTTTATTCTTGAAGATCCATTTTGTGCCAATAATGGTCTTATTCTTTGGTCGGGGAACGAGGCATCATACTTTTAGGCTTTCAAACTGATTCAGTTCTTCTTGCATGGCCACAATCCAATCTGGATCAGTGATGGCTTCTTGAATGGATTTCGGTTCAATATTGCTTAAGAAGGATGAGAACAAACATTCGTTGGCCAAGACAGATCGTGTTGTGACTGGATTGGATGGATCTCCGATAATTAGCTTGGGTGGGTGAGATCTGATCCATTTGGCTGTATAAGGAAGTGGTTGAGCATTCATGTTATCGGAATTATCATCCACATATGGTCCAAGGGGAAGGTCTTGAACTGATTCCAGGGCTGGAAGAACATCGTTTGAAGATCCCTTGGAGTGGAAGAAAGTGGATTTGTAGAGGATGATGGATCCGAATTTGATGTGTTCGGAGGGGGTGTATCGGTTGTTGTAGTTTGGAGGGTTTGAGCAACTTCAATTGGAATTGGTGGGCTTGGTGAAGTGAAAGGGGCATCGTTAGGTGGCGTGGAAGAACTTGGGGCCGTAGCAGTTGAGACATTGTCTTTGATGGTAAGTGGTGGAGAATTATCTCACGTCTTGGCGACTTCCAAAGTTGGTGGTGGCACGGTGTTTATCTCAGATTCAGTTCTGAAATATTCAGTGTAAATGTGCTCGAATAGATTATCCAAAATGAGGAAGCGTTTTGGGAAGGTGAAGGTTGATTTGGATGGGACGGGTTATGTGCAGCTTCCGAGCTTAGGTGTTCGAAAACTAGAAGGCCAGTCATAATGGGGCCAGTGCTTGGTGGTTCAGGATTCATTTCAGAATTTGTATCAAAAAAGATATTTGCACTTTCGGTGACACACTTTGCATGTTTCATGTTGACCCGAAAGGGTGATGCATTTGGAGAGTATCCCAGCAAATAAGCTTCATCGGATCTGGCTTGTAATTTCCCACGATTGATGTTGTCATTCATAACAAAGCAGCGTCAAACGTGTGAGGATGATGGATGGAGGGAATTTGTTTGTTGATCAGTTCATACGGCATCTTGTTGAACCGTTTGTTGATAATCGAGCACTTTTGAGTGTAGCAAGAGGTATGGATGCCCTCGACCCAAAGATGATGTGGGATTTTGGAATACGCGGGCACCGTTCTGGCAGCTTCGACTGACGTACGGTTACGTCCTTCCACTACACTATTCTGTTGGGGAGTTCTAGCCGTAGAAAAGGTATGCGTGATACCTACGGAAGTGAGAAAGGTATCAAGCGTGCGGTTTTTGAACTCAGTGCCATTATCTGTGCAAATCGTTTGGACGAAAAGTTTCAATTTGACTTGGATGTTCTTTAAGAATGCGATAATCGTTTCGGGAGCTTCGTCCTTTGAGCGAAGAAATATAACCCATGTGTAACGAGAATAATCATCCACCATCACTAGAATGTACTTCTTTCTGTGGATGCTTTGAGTTCTCATGGGGCCACATAAATCCATGTGAATTAACTGAAGAGGACGAGTCGTGTTATGTTCCACTTTGGGTTTGTGGGAAGCTTTCTTCATCTTGCCCATCTCGCAAGCACCACATAGGTGTGTTTTCTCAAACTTCATCTTTGGTAATCCAGAGACTAACCCTCCACTAGCAAGTTTACTAATATTTTTGAAGTTCAAGTGGGAGAGTCTGTGATGCCATAACCAATTTTTATCCTTATCCATCTTTGAGATGAGACACACAGCAGTGGGTGGGTTTACCTTTGATAGATCGATGGTGTAAAGACTAGACTTGCTAGATCCATTAAGAAACTTGTTGCCTTCGTAGGTTCTAACACAACATCGTTCGGAACGGAAATTGACTTCGAATTCCTTGTCACAGAATTGACCGATGCTTAGTAAATTGTGACCAAGTCCTTTGACATATGAAACTTTGGAGATAGTAAGATTATCGTTAATAATATCTCTGTAGCCTTTGATGGGTGAGAAGTGATTTTTCCCGAATCGTACCGAGCCGTCTCGTTTTTCAACGTAATCAGGGAGAAGCTCCTTCTTTCCGGTCATGTGCTTGGAGCATCCAGAATCTAGGTACCACACATGACCAGCCTGCAAAAATTAAGCAGACTTAGGTACCCATTTGTAAATCGGTCCTTCAGGGTTAGTTGGCTTGGCAACCTTTGGTACCCATTTGAGTTGGGATTTAGGTGCCGATGTCAAGGGCCTCTTGGGAACCCACCTATAAACATGATTGGATTGAAAAGAAGTCGTAACAGGAATTGTAAGAATTATGCATATCATAAAAACGATCATAACCGTAAGCATTCAAGCGTACAAAGTCATTCACACCACAATTTGAGCAACACATTTTATTTCTAGAAAATTGAATCAAGTGTTTGTACGAATAAATAGTTGACGGAAAATCAAATTTGCGATTGTTTCTAGGAACAATGGAAAAATGAGGTTTATTGTGGGAGGATGACTTTGGTATGCCTTTGCCTTTTTCGACCCAGATTTGCGTTGTCTTTAAGAGCTCAAACATCAAAAGGAATTCTATGAGTATGAGTTGGAGTAGATTGAAATTGAATTGGTGTGTTTTGTTGAGATGATTTAGGTTTTGAGAAACTTGTGGAACATTCATCCTTAACATTGGGAAGAAACACAGATTCAATCGGCTTCTTACCTTTATCAATAAACTCCTCATGACTTTGAAGTTCGCGATTGAAATCAAAAACATCAACAAATACATTTTTAGGATCCAAGAAGTTATGTTCAGAAGAATCTGTGCTATCAAGTTCATCCAACTCTTTATCCATTTTTCGCGAGTGAGGGAAGATATATGTTTAGGAGGACAATAATCAGGATCAAGTTTGAAGTAGGATTCACAATCATCCATGTATGAGCTAACAAATGCTTTACATGAAGAGATGTTTCATTCTGTTTCAATCTTGAGTTTGGATTGTAAAGCTTGGTTTTCTAATAAATGGATTTTCAGTTTCCAACACCTTTTCTAATTGAACGATTTTATTTTCTAAAAATAAGGTGGAATATAAGGTTTATATTCGGGAGGTTCGACCTGAAGTTCTTCGTTGGTATAGGAAGGAAAATAAGTGAATGGAAGGGTTCCAATTGATGATTCCTTTTCTACTTCCTTTGGATAGCAGAAAGGAATTTGATGAAACTTGTGGTTTTTCCTATTCCATTCTTCCCGTCTTTCAACTTTAGGATGAGACTTCATAAATTGAATTTTAAACTCTGGACCAAGGTCTAGATATTCAAATTTATATAGAGTTGGGGTGTTGTATAAGCCTTTTGCCAATCTTTTAGGATTTTCAAATCCTAGTCCTGCTTTTTAACATAACTCTTTCAGAGCATTTAAATGTATTGTTTGTTCAGTTTGCCCTAATTTATACAGTTTAACTTCCAAGGTTTTGAGTTTGTTGAGAAGGTCTTCTTTTTGACTTGTGACTAACTTAAGTTTAGACGACAAACCTTCAGCCTCATTTTCGAAAGTGTTAAATTGTTTGGTGAGGTCGGAGTTTTGCTGTTTAATTTGAGAATTCTCTGTTGTTAGAAATTCATTTTTGGTTTGTAAGTTAAGCACATCACTCTTATAGTTGGCAATCTCGGACGTAGCAAGAATGAGTTGGTTATGATTGTTTTCTAGACGTGCTTCTAATTTGGAAACTAAGAGTGTTAGACCTCATTTCAGAAGAAGTATGAACCAGAATTAAGCAAGTTTATGCGCATCCTATGACGTGGCAGGCACACCCTCCGTGTGGAACTTAGTTTGTTATTCACTTGCTTACGTGTCTTGTTGTAATAGGCTAGGTAGTTGACTTTCAATATTGTAGTGGTATAAATAGCTCAATCTCAGTTTGTAATAGTATCGATTTGAAATACAATATTTGAGAGCTGAATTGTGCACACTGTTGTTTATCATTCAAAAGCAATTCAATACGAATTACGATTGTTCTTCATATCTGTTCTTACTAATCTTACTGTTTATCATAGATCTACTTTCTTCCGCTCATATTTACTTATTTGATCTATCGATTAGTTGTTAGAAAGGGATCGGGGTTCCAACAATTGGTATCAGAGCCTGATAATCAATCTATTGATTATTAAATCTATTCCATTTGGAGAAATCCCTTTTCTATTGACAATATTTTTCAGTTTTAAGCTCCTGTTCTTCATTCTATCCTGTTTTACGAGATTTTGTTAAATTCATTACAATTTTCTCTAAATTTGTGGTAATTTCTGCTTAAACCTGAGATTAGTAAGTATACAGTCTTATTTCGATCATTTTGAAATTAATTTGATTCAAATTTCAACAAATCTTCAGTAATTCTCAAAATCTCTGTTTCTGGTAATATGGCTAATTCTAATCTGAATGCTGTATACACCTCTGGTTCTCTGACTAAACCTCCTAATCTAATACGTGATGAATATCCACAATGGAAGATCCGTATGATCAACTTCTATGAAGGATTGGACGTTGAACTATATCCGATTGTTCAAAATGGTCCGTTCATTCCAATGAGAACTATACCTAGGGTTCCTACTACAGCTATTACTGATGAGGTCCCTGCAAGGAGTGTATCAAAATCACGGGATAGTTGGACTGATGCAGAGAAGGCAAAGGTTGAATTGTCTAGAAAGGCAAAAAGTCTCTTAATCATGGCAATTCCAAATGAGATTTTTCAATCTCTGGATTCCTGTGATAGTGCCAAGGAGTTATGGGATCAACTGGAAAACATTTTGTAAGGCGGTGGAAAAATAAAGAAAAACAGAAGAGCCCAAGCTCTGAATGAATATAACAGTTTCCAGGCCATTCCTGAAGAATCTCTGAAACAGACTTTTCATAGATTTAACACTCTAATATATCTATGTAAAAGATGTGACATCATCAGATCCAAAAAAGACAATAATGTCTTATTTCTCAAAAGATTAAACCCCAAATGGTCAAATCTCTCGATGTCTCTGCAAGCCAATCAGGATCTGGAACAATGGTGCCTACACGATGTTTTCGGTACTCTACAAGCTCACGAGAAAGAGGTTGTTCAGAAGAAAACCACTATCGGTGGACCTCTGGCTTTAATTTCTTAAACCAGAGGATTAGTCAGAAGGAATAAGGATGTCGAGAAGAAAGGAAAGAGCAAGGCTCTCATGTCATCTCTGTTTCATCAAGTGACTGTCTAGAAGTCATTTCTAGGCCTTCATCAGAAAGGGAGTATTAAGATCCTCCTGTTTTCGAATCACTTCCAGAAGAGGTGCTTCCATCCTCTGAAACAGTAGTTCACGCTCATCCAATATCTCAATCACGGATGACGAGATGACTAAGTCTCACGCTCCAGATCTCATAATTGGCAGTCCCTCTGAAGGTATTAAGACAAGATCTGCTACTGCAAATGAAGCTTTCCTTGTAAATTTTCTTAGACCAAGCAAGCAAAAATGTTCTCACCATCATGTATGGGATGTTTTTCAACAGACCTTTGGAATACGCGAGTCTTATATTTCAGGAAATAAAGGCTGCTGTTCAAACCAAAGTTTCCCTTCAGAGCCAAGGGAAACCACTTCCAGCTTTAATGTTCCCATGGTTTCTCTCACTATTTACCTTTCCAACTATTGGAGCTTTGAAAGCTCCTTTGATTCAGTCGTTCTGCAAAATAGCCTCAATGAGCTCCCACAAGCCAACAATCGACAACAATGGTTATTCTGCACCCAGAGATCTCTCCAGGTATATCCTTGATCTTATTCCTTCAATCTCTCTTACTCTCATTTCCTATAAACGCTCTATGATATTCTCAGAACAGAGGGTATCTACCCCAGAGCACTTAGAGCCGAGATTAGACAGTGAGGGGTCAAGTGAGCCTGAGATTGAAAAGAATTTGAGTGACCACCAGAGAGTTTCTAGCCATCCCGACCTCTTATTGCAAGAGGGTACATAAGATGTCCATCATGACACATTTGAGCGAATCTCTCCAAGTTCCCCACGGGTACCCACATCTCCTGAGGTAGATGCCAACACATCTACAGTCATTAAAAAAGGACAACCCAGTCCAAACCACCCAAAGCCAAACCGATCAAAGGGAATTCTTTGTTCCTCTGAATCAAGCACAACACGGGAATCCACCTCATCTTCATCATCCTCTCAAAAGGGTGATGATGAAAATATAAGAGTTCCATTACCCCAGAACTCGCCACATCCTACACAGAACTTTGATGTCTTCGTGACCAACGATGTCATAGGGCAACCAGAGGGTATGTCCATTCCTTCTGTTAGATTAGATGTTGATTAAGTCCTATCAGAGGGGTTACAGCAACAGGATGCACTACTTACCGGGGTCTTTTCCCTATATTGTGGTAAGCACACTGTCTTCACCGACCCACCCTCTGATGAAGGGAAAAAGGCTGAAACAGTCAGAACAACCAAAGAGGAGCCTGTGAATAACAGCCCTCGACGACAGGTTGGAAGTCCCTCCACACTCAACGTCCAAACAGGTGTGAAAGAGGGCCTCTCAAAACGCGAGAGACAAGGGGCTCCATGTGTTGGAGATGCACCGGTTACCTCTTCTGAGTTTTTCACCAATGTAGTGTTCAAGGAATTTGGTGAACAAATTCAGAGATCTATGGAAGATCTAAAATTATCCCTGGTTTCTCAACAACAAACTTTGGCAGCCATACAAGCTCATCAAGCAACTCAAACTCAAACTTTGGAGGATATCAGAAAGCTTCTATCTGATAATGCAGAGGCTCAACAGAATTCTGCTAATGCCCACTTCCAGGCTCTGGACACTGGAATTAAATCTAATGCAGAGGCCATCTTTAAGATTCCTTCAGAAATACCCACTCCAGAAGTCACCATCTGTGCTGATGAATATGGGTCATTTGTTGTTGACATCTCCAAACTTATAAAGGCTGTTTTTCCTTCCGAAGATGCTTCTGCCTCTGCCTCTTCTTTGGTCAAAAAGTCGGATATGACACAATTTCAGAAGGCAATGATTGACCGTATCAACTCTCTGACCTCCAAATATGCATCCAAAACTAACTCCAGCAACTCGCGCTTGGATCAAAAGCTCACAACTTTGGAAACAACTGTTTCAAAGTTATCTTCTCTGGTAAGTGCGTTATCTGCCTCCTTTGAAGACAGAAAGAAAGCTAAAGAAGCTCGGGCATGCAAGAAGGCTGAGCTAAAGCGCAAAAGATCTAAGGATCAGGATCCTGATTCTTAGAAGGGGGAGAACATGGATATATCAAGAAGATGAAAACCGAAATGGGTCAGAAGATGGAACAAGAAAAAGGTAAAGCTTCATCCTCCTCACCTTCTGCACCTCCTCCTTCTAAGCAAACTCCGTTAACGCCTACTCCTCTAGCCACTCATCGAGGTCCCCTGCCCAAGGATCCAGAAATTGCTAAATTTATACTGGAGGTAATAGGGAATACTAAAACACAATCTCAACCAACCAGAGCAGAGGCACCTAAAGCAGAAGTCGCCGGAGCGAAGCGGCTAAGCGAGCCGCCGGAGCGAGAAGCAATCGAACGAAGAAGCCGGTAGCTAAGGAAGCCAGAGCCGAGGCAGCAAAATTCAGAGCTGCAAATGAAGAAAAGATGCAGAAGTTGGGAAGACTTGAACTACCCAACTTAGAAATCAAAAATAAGCACATGTATGCCCCTGCGGATCAGAAGATATACCTAATGATGCCGAATTTTTCAAATGATTATCAAGTCAGTGATGAGATCAAAGACAAATTCATCACTCACAGGCAACCAAGGAAGGAGGCTTATTCCATTGTCCCAATCAAGACCATTTCATACAGGCATGCACAATTCGAACAAACACCCATCTGGTACACAATTTACAAGGTTGTCAGAGAAGACAACAAATCATCCTACTTCTGTGACAATGACTTATTGTTAATCAACCCTTCTCATTTGATAACTATGGAGAAATTTATGAAGAATCAAATGAACTGAGAGAGTGACGATCAAAACAAAGTTGCTTACTTCCGTATCATTGACTGTATGAAGTCTTTCATTCGATACAGAAGGCAAGTAGACTTCCAAACGGGCTTGAACTACAAAGTAGATAATTTGTGTATCTCTGCACCAAATGAAGATTTGGAGGGTATAAATGCACTAAGGATTGGGAAAGTGTTGACTCAAGATGCTCACAGATACTCTACAGAAGTTGTGTATATCATAAAATGTTATGCTTCTGTAGCAGTTGATAATCAAGATTCAGAAGTCAGAGAGAAGATTGAAAAGAGACTTGACAAACTAATGAAGCTCAGAGAAGTTATAGATGCTATCTCCAAAGTCATTTCTCAAACAGCTCCCTTCTGATAAAATTACAATACTTCAACTATTGAGCCTATGAAAGAACAGGCGAAGCTATACGTGCAACATTCTGATTTTCATACATAGGGGAAGATTGTTAGACGTCATTTCAGAAGAAGTATGAATCAGAATTAAGCAAGTTTATGCGCATCCGATGACGTGGCAGGCACACCCTTTGTGTGGAACTTAGTTTGTTATTCATATGCTTACGTGTCTTGTTGTAATAGGCTAGGTAGTTGACTTTCAATATTGTAATGGTATAAATAGCTCAATCTCAATTTGTAATAGTATTGATTTGAAATACAATATTTGAGAGCTGAATTGTGCACACTGTTGTTTATCATTCAAAAGCAATTCAATACGAATTACGATTGTTCTTCATATCTGTTCTTACTAATCTTACTGTTTATCATAGATCTACTTTCTTCCGCTCATATTTACTTATTTGATCTATCGATTACTTGTTAGAAAGGGATCTGGGTTCCAATAGAGAGTTTCTCTGTTTTCAATTTAGAATTTAAGTCTTGCAATTGCATAGTTAACATGTTCATTTGAGTAAGAAAATGCTCATAGTCTGATTGACTTACCTCAGGTGAGTAGTCGGAAGCGTTAGTTGAGGAGTCGTCATCGTTAGGATCAGAGTAAGCCATCAAACTAAAGTGAGCTTGAATTTCTTCATCCGGTTCATCGTCATCATGATGAAGAAAGTGATCGTCTTCCGCCATTAGTACTTTACCGGCTTCCTCTTGTTTGGCAAGAATGAGTTTGTATGTAAAGTAGTTTGCATCTTTGACCACGGGTTTCTTGCATTCACGAGCGTAATGCCCCGTTTTGCCACAGTTGTAGCACAAACTCTTTTCGCCCTTGAATTTATCCTCAGGTTTAACCGGTGGGCAGTTATCTTCTTTCCTTGGCTTTTGCTCGAAAACAGCTTTTCGTTCAAAGTTTTTGGGTCCCGAAGCATATCGTTGTTGATTGGAATTTGGGCGACGAGATAACTTGCGTTGAAAGTTTTGAGTGAGAAATGCCAATTGTTGCTGAAGTTGGGCGATCTCAGGATCGTCAAATTCTTCATTTTCCAATTCCGGAATGTTGTCTTGTGTTATGCTTCGAGAAGGAACTTTGTCTTCTTTGGCTACTAGGGCAATAGGTTCGGAAGACTTTTTGACTTTTCGGTTTTCCTCCATAGTTTCATGAACCTCTACTTCATCTTGTTGTAAAGTCTCATATACTTCGTGAAAATCGAGTTCAGCGAGAAATTTGTTATGTTTTATTTGATTGGCAAATCGGCGCCATTCAGGTTGAAGATTACTAACAAATTTCACGTTGTTTTCAATATTGGACTTACGTATCTCGTTCTTGCTGAGTTCGTTGACTAGATAAACGAAACGAGTGTACGTGTCCGTGAGACTTTCATCTGTTTTTGCCTTGAACTCCTCATATTGAGTTATACAATTCGTAATCTTCATTTGGGTACCGATTTTCGTGCCGAGCATATATTTCTCGATTTGCTCCCACATGCCTTTGGACGTTCTTTTGTGACTATCTATACTCATGTATATATCATTCGGAATACTGAGTAATAGATATGAACGAGCAAGTTGATCACCTTTTGTCCTTTTCGTTTCTGCATCGGTGTATTTGTTCTTAGGCTTGATTTCTCGTCTAGCCTCAACTGGAAGATCACTGTTAGGCATAGCGAGAGTGTCATGATATAGCACAGGCAGAGGGCCTTCCTTTATGGAGCGCATGATATCCTCCGTAAAATTGTTTCTTTCAACAAAATCCAGAAAACGATCTTTCCATTGGGGGATATTCCACCCGGAAGAGAATTGGAGGTCTTGTATCGGTACCGATGGCCATAGCTTAACGTGAAGTCATTGTACTTGAATTTAAATTGATGTTGATCAGAGAGTTTTGAAAAAGTTCTGAGATTTCGCGATCGTAAGATTTTATCTCGGGTAGCTATTCTGAAAGAGTTTATCGGGTTCTAGGACACGATAAGTGAGTTTATCGGGTTATAGGGAGTCGATAAAGAAGAATATCGGGTAGGGCTGAGTTGGTAGGATTCTATGTTGGGCCACCGAAACGCGATAAAAACTAAAGATGGTGGAATGTCGGGTAGGATGGATCCGTTAAAAGTTCTTAGTCTAAAAATTATCGATTTAGCAGATGCGATAAACGAAAATAAAATTTGTTTTGGTCTTTAATTGATGTACCAGAAAGCCAAAAACGAAGGATTCTTAACCAAAAGATCTAGTGTAATAGAGTTATCTAGTCTTTTTAAGGAAAAGAACAACTAAGTTCTTGTGTTTCAGGTTTTCTCAATTAAGGTCAAAGAAAAACTTCCTAAGGCTTATGATGTTTACTAGAGGATTCTTTATCCAGAAAAGCTGCAAGAGTCAAAGATCCTGAGTTTTCTGTTGAAAAAGAATAGCTAAAGTAACGCGAAAATAAGCGAAAGTGGTTTGCAGATTGACTTTTAAAACAGAATTTGTTTGAAACTAAATTTGAAGTTTTATCGGCTGCTTTAGATGCGATAAGTATTCATAGAGTACTTACCAGAAGTCGATAAGAATTTAGAAATCGATAAGAAGCAAAAAAAATTGAATGATTGTCGATTTGTACTGTTTAAGAATGATTCTCGATTAAAAAGGAAAAAAAAATGTAAGAACAATTATCGATTCTAATACTTGTTATCAGGTTGCGACAAAAAGCTAACAAAAAAAACAGTCTAGGAAGATATGTCGGGTAAGGCTATGCGACAAAACATTAGAACAGAAAAGACGAGATTTTTACCTCTTAATCCGCGATTTCGATTAGAATTAGTCCAAAACTCAGATTGTTTGGCTCTAATACCAATTGTTAATCCCAGCATTTCAAGTACGAACAGAATATGCAACTTAATGAAGCAAATATATAATAATACTAAGAACACACATGAAGAACTTCATAATTCATATATCTTACTTGTAGATTTGAATATCGCCTAGAGCTCTCTCTCAATATGAAGTACAACCAAAACCAATGACCCAAGGAACCTTTATATACTAGTTGGATTAATCTATATAAGGAATGATTAGAGTTTAAGGCCAACTATAATTGCCTTAATAACAAAAGCATATCCATTCCTTATTTAATAAATTTTGACACAATCCTAAAAGAGTCCTAATAAAATAGGAGTCCTAACAGGCTACAAACGCCTGTAGCCCCTACCTAGGATTCAAACCAAAGAGGTGTGCAAGGTGAGGGGTCTGAATTCCACCTAGGGAGAGTGAGGAGGCTGTTCAAGGGGGTGAACAACCTTAGAGAGCAAAGAGGAAAAATGGAAATGAGGGACAGGGTAGAAGAGTGAGAAAAAGAACTGATGAGGGGAGAACATAGATAGAAGAACAGGAAATCTGTGACCTAATTGTTACTAGTCGGGCAACCACGTCATCTGAAAAAGCAAGTGAGCCCATGGCAAATCTTTTTAAACCCCCACATCCACTCATCTGTCTCTCAAGAGATGGATGTTTCATTAACAAACTTAGGGCAAACAACTAAGTTACCACCAAAGGTTAAGTTGAAACAAAAGGATATATGCCCCCTGCCCTTCATATCTTTGAGCACATTGAGTCTGGAGGTCCATCCAACCTTGAGCCTAATAGAACACAAGATGTTCCTTCTCTTTACACCAACACAAGTCTTATGGACTTCACTAAGCAATGTGTTTATCATATTGCCACAACTTCAATAGACAAACCAAATTTGGATGGTCAAGGATTTGATGGAAGACCTGGTGAGGTGAACATCCTAAAAGCCTCATTCAATGATTCCTCTGTGGTTCATGATGTGGTGACATCAACAGGCCATCCTAGTTCTGTAGGTATGCAAACAGAACCATCTGTTGTTCCTGGTTTTTCTCCCATTCCTTCTGAATTCTCAGAAGTCAAGGAATTATGTACTTCTGAATTTGCAATGATTCAGAAGGATATACATGCAGAGGTGTAGCCAAAATTTTAATTTAGGGGGGGGGGGGCTTAAGATCTCAAGATTTAGCTTGTCGATTGATGTTATTCAAACAAAAGATTAATGTGTGATATGTGATTAACGTTAGTTCTTATAAGTTTCATGAGATTTTGAGAGGAAAATTTGAGTCATGTGTAGAGATAAAAAAAGGGAAAAAAACCCAATGAATATTGTGACTTTTTTATATGTTAGAAAAGAGATGAATATTTTATATTACAATGTTAATTGAAATCAAAAAAATAATTTTACCATTAAGTGAGTTGTTACTTCATGAATACATCGTAAATGACTTCAATATAAATTTATTTATTATATCCACAAAAAACATATTTAATTATTCGGAAGAGAAAAAGTAAGAATATGAAAACCTATAGTTCAAAAAGTAATAACATAAAAACCTTGATTTATATATTCTTAATTTTTGTATAAAGATATCAATATTGATTTAACTTATTATAAGTTTTGTTGTAATAAAGTTTTATTAAAATGTTTGACACAAAAAAATAATGATAATGTAAATGAAAATACTTAATAAATATAACTAATAAAAACCAAATATTGACATTTAAATAAAAAATTTAAAACAAAAGCTAAATTTAAACCAAGGGGATCGAACCTGGGATAGACATTTAAATAAAAAAATTTAAAAGAAAAACCTAATTTGAACTTCAGATAGAGATTTAAATAAAAAGTAAAAAGAAATAAATTAAAAATTTTAAAAGAAAAATATAAATTTAAAACATAAGGATCGAACTTGGGTCTCCAATGACATAATACGTAGCTTAAACCATCTCCTCCACTAAAGCTTATATGTTTTATTTCCTATATATATATATTATATATGATAGAATAGTTAGGGAGGGGGCTCAACACCATTCAGTATCCCCTTGTCTCTGCCTCTCCATACATGAATTGACGGATAAATCTCAAAAGAAGATGGAGGCTAGGGTGGAAAGTCAGGAGAAAACAATTCTGGATAGGTTGGATATTATAGAAGAAGCAATCATTTCTGAAAGTGATCTTAATTCCTTTAATGAATCAATTCTGAAGAATCTTTTAGAAATTATCAATTCAATCTCGTCTCTAAAGACATCTATGTCAACTTCTTCTGAGCCTCAGGATCTTTCTCGTTTGGCAACTAAAGATGATATGAAGCAAATTCTTGACAAGTTGACAGTTGTGAAAAATACACAATCTGCCCTTGATCAAAGAATTTCCACTCTGGAATGCAAGACTCAGGCAGAAACTCTCAAAAGAAAGCATGATGATCAGGGTCTTGATGATCATGAGGGGGAGAAATGAAGGAAAGTTTCTGATATACAAGGTGGTGAAATTTCTATAGCCCAGACTTCTGAAAGATCTTCTGAAGATGTTCAGAATGTTTCTGGTGCTGATAAAACTTCTGAAAATATTAATGTTGATGTCTCTAAAGTTCCTGTTGAAGAAGAAGGATATGACGCAGAAAAGATTGTTTTAACTGATTCAGATGGTTCTAAATTCTCAGATGATACAGAGATCTTGCCTGATTTAAATGAAGCAATGATTAATGAAAACCTGGCAAATGAAGAAGAATTTGGGGAACCAAGTGATCTTTCTGATATAATAAGATTTGATGATGAAGAAGAGGTAAATGATGTAAGAGATATTATCTTATGGAGACCAGAAGTTGTTCATGATAATAACAAAAGGGGAGAGGAAGATCTTCTGAATGTGTTTAAATGGCTAATGAATTTGGTTATTCTCAATTCTGGTTTTCTGAACTCTATATGGAATCTGGATGTTAGATTCATGTATGGAGATTAAATGTTCTCAGAAGATTCTATAATCAACTTTTATATGAGGAAGACCTTTAATTTTATTTTGATCACATGTCCGAAGTTTATTACTATGGTGGAGTTTTAGATGAAAGATTTGGCTCATTCATTGTTTTGTACAAATAAATGATAGTAATTCCAAGAGTTGATATTTTAGAGCTTGAAACACCTATTATGGATCAGATTTTCATAAAAGAAAAATTGTTTCATCAAGAAGAATAAGAAAAGACAACATTTTCTAAAGACAATTTTGTGAATATGTATAGAAGAAGTTTCAATGGTTGTTCTTTGGAACATTTCTTTGATGGAAGTTGGCCAAAAGATTATACTGCTCAAGTCAGGGAATTTCATCAGAAGTACAAAAAGAGAAATATGAATGATGATTCTCTCATTAAAAGAGTTGATCATGTGAATAGAAGAGTAATTAATAACATGAAAGTTGTAAATATTAGTATAGACAGAGAAGATGGCTCCATGCTTAGGTTCACCTTATTTGATTTGTACAGTCTCAGACTTCAAGACAAGCTATTTTTACTGAATTATTTTGTAAATACAAAAGAAAAAGAACTTGAAGCTGAACTCAGAAGAGTGTTGGGCATTTATCTCTGAAACCTTGCGCTGCATGATTTTCAGATTGCATTAGAAAGAAGGTTGAATCATGTAAACATGCTAGAACCAATATGTTTAGAGATGATCAGAAGTTCAAGAAAAATATTCACATCTCTAGAATTTGGTTTCTACTACTCAGAGCCTGATGGTCCATATGAATACTCTTTTCTTGTTTCAGACAATCCTAAATACTCTACTGCAACTTTGTTATGGATTCCTGAAAAGATCAAAGAATAAACTTCTTCAGAAATATAGGCAATAAGTGATGAGATACTTTTTAGAAATTAAGGCAATAAGTGATGAGATACTGTTTCAGATAAATGAAAGAATTCAATTCAGAGAGTTGATCAGAAGAAGTTTTTCATTTGCATATACTGAAAGAATATCTCAAAGAAGTGTAGATTGTCTTCGGAGCTATACTTATGCCTTAACTATTCATCCAAGACATCTGGATGTGCTTGAAAAGAATATTGAAGATATTAAGCAGAATGAACTAACTAAAGAAGATCAAACAAAGAAAGTTTCTGAAGTATTAATTTCTGAGAAAGTTGCTGAAAGTTCTAAGAAGGGGAAAGAAGTTGCTGAAGTAGAACCACCTCAAGAAAAGGTAATTGGGGAACATGTAGATCTATTATTTCTTGAATACTTTCATCCTGAAATATTCATGGAAGAGGAACCAAGATTTGACTTCATTGATTGCTGGATTAATAAGGATTTCAAGTTCAAGAGATGGTACTTGAATTTCATCAGAAGTATGCAAAAACCAAAGTCATCTGTCAAAATTAACAGCCCTATAAAGAAACTTCTGGATGGTGAAATTTGTAGTTTCGCAGAAGCATATTTTCAACATATCCACCTGAGGGATATGGTTACCATTTACAAAAGGATGAATCCTTTTCATGACCGGATTACTAAGTTTAGAAGAGCCTTTTCATGTTTGAAAGATGGTCTGTATAAAAAATTTATTTGGGCTGCAAGAACTGATTTTCAAGTGGCATATGTAATTGGTAAAGAAAAGGTTTATCTCACTGAGCCAAATTTTGATTTAGAAGGAATTGATCAGATTCATTCTGGAACTTTGATTGTCAATCCTTCTAGCTGTGTATGCAGAACTGGTGAACATAAGTTGTTTATCATATATGAAGAAATTCACAAGTGTAGCAATGGAACAATCAAAGCCATCAGAGACATGTTAGTGAAGAAACAAAGAAAAAGATCAAAGAATATGTCATATGAAGAATGGTTGGTTTACAAAGATTTAGCAAAAAGTATGTTCAATATTATTGAAGGAGCCTTGGAGTACAGAGAACTAATGATTGGTGAAGTTCTCCCAATTATGCTTTTATGGGCTATAACTTGAAATTTTGAAGCAAATGGGAAGATTTTTAAGTTCTGTAAAATTGCTTCAAAAGGGATAGTCTTATGAAGTGCAGAGTTCAGATCTTCTGAATTGGATTGTCAAGATAAAGCTAAGGCATCTTCAGAAGTGGAAGAGATCAGAAGTCTGAAGTGAAGACTTTAGATTAAAAGCTAAGAAGAAAAGCTTAAGGCAGGACTTTTGAAGTGGCAACTTCAGAAGTTCTGAAGATATTCTGAAGACTGTTTCTGAAGAAATTCCGAAGGTCATCTTACACGTGTATAGAAGTAATTGGTCTGTCATGTAACCTTGCTGTTAGCTTAGATTTTCTATACTAGTATATATATATATATATATATATATATATAGAGTTAGTTTGTACTTTTACAGTCGCTATTCTATGTCTACATTCCACATTTATGTATCTTGTAATCTTGTGAATATCAATACAACAGCCGACACATTTGATCCCAATCTTATATGTTTTATATCCTTTATTCCTTGATTTACGGGAACTTTCGGGACTTATTTTTTTAATTGGTATTTTTATATATCTCCTATCTTGCAAAAAAGGAAATTAAGGTTAGTGCCGGTAAATTAAAATTGGAACTGACAGAAATGTAGAATTAGAAGCTTTTGCACAATTGATTCTGATCTCGTTAAAGCTACTCAGAATCCCAGTAGTCTTAGCCATAAACGAATGGATACTAGGTCTTGTGCGTATCGACCCGTGAAGTGCTGTAACTAAAGAGTTAAGTATCCCGCCTGGGAGTACCTGAATCCACATAATGACTCAGAGTACATGGAGCCATCTCCTTACTTTTTTGTCAAAAAAAATGGCGGACTAGCTGATATTTATATTAGTTAATGAAAGAGCCCAATGCACAAAAAATGCATGTTAGGTCTTTGAAACAGTTTGTTAGAACTTATTTTGTTATGTAAAAGTATGAATCAGAACTTCTCTCTTAAGGAACAAAGTATATATCTCCCGAAGTTAGCTTCTCCAGAAGACAACTACTTCTAGAAACAAAGTTCAGAAGCTACATAGCTAATCCTGAAGATAGAGCATCTTCTGGATATTACTCAGGGGATTACGCGCGTGCTTAAATGACGTAGCAAGTCATTCTTTCCGTGCATAACTAATTATGTTAGAGAACTTGCTTATGTGTCAATACGTGATAGGCTAGCTGATTGACTTTCCCATTTGTATTCGTATAAATAGAAAGAGTTATCACTGCATTGAGTGTTAATAGTTTGGGAGAGAACCTGAGAGATCATTTTGTATTTCTTGTATTGTAATCGTCGACGCTTTGAGTGAAATACAGATTATCATTTGATCCATATCGATATGTTCTTCCATTACTGTTTACATGTTCTAGTTTGATTATTGATTATATTTGCTTCCACTTACTGTTTATTTTATATTCATAATCAATATCATTTGAGTATAAATGGGGATCTGGGTTCCAACAATTGATATCATGATAATCAATCTATTGATTATTCGATCTAATCCAGTATGGAGAAATCCCCACTCAGCTACAATTTTCTCTTTTTTTAACTACTGATTTTCATTTTACCCTGTTTTACGAGGTTTTATTGTTTTCATACAATTTTTCTCAAATACAATGGTACTTCCAGTTTAAATCTGAGTTTTGTTAAGTCATCGTTAACTGATTCAAGTTCTGTGAGTTAAATCACATCCCACTCTAAATTTCTTCTTGAAACTTTCATACTTTGTTTTCCTGCAAAATGGCAAATCAAAATTTAAATGCCATGTACATTCAGGTTAACTGACCAAACCCCCCACTCTACTCAGGGATGAATATTCCCAGTGGAAGATTCGTATGATCAACTTCTATGAAGTTCTAGATATCGATCTATACTCCTCTGTGCTTAATGGTCCCTATGTTCCAGTTACCACTATTCCTCGCATACCTGCCACTGCCACTACTGAAGAAATTCCATCAAGGCAAGTGCCAAAGGATAGAAAGGATTGGAATGAAGAAGACAAAAAGAAAAACGAAGTTGATCAAAAGGCAAAAAGACTCCTTATCATGACAAAAAGAAAAACGAAGTCTTGACATAAATTGTCTAAATTGGATTTAAGTAAAGTTTGAGATGCAGAAGTAGAGTTTGTCTGATTATGTTCTGAGTCCAAACTTTCAAAAGTTGGTTTATGTGGGAGTTCTGAACTGTTTTGTTCAGAAGTCATTGTTGGCTCATGAAATCTGACATTTGTAGTCTCAATGATTCTTTGAGTTCCTTTAATGAGTACTCTATAAGCTTTGGATCTTTGAGAATAGCCAACAAAGATACCAGCTACACCTTTTGGTGCAAATTTGTCAAGATGTGGAGTATCATTCTTTAGAAAACACCTACAACCAAAGATTTTAAAATACTCAATAGAGGGTTTTCTTTGTTTTAACAATTCATAAGGAGTTCTAAGAAATTTTCTGTTTAGAATGGTTCTGTTCTGAGTAAAACATGCAATAGCAATTGCTTCTGCCCAAAGAGAGAGAGGAAGTTCTGAATATGCAAGCATGGTTCTTGCAGCCTCTACCAAAGTTCTATTCTTTCTTTCAACTACCCCATTTTGTTGAGGAATTCTTGCAGCGGAAAAATTATGTGAAATACCAACAGATTCCAAAAAATTCTGAAGTGTAGAATTAGTAAATTCTGTTCCATTGTCACTTCTGATCTTTTGAATTGGGAGTTGAAGAAGAAATTGAATTTTCTTCAGAAAGGGTATCAGTCTTTCAGAAGTATCAGACTTGAGTCTCAGAAATTCAATCCATGTATATCGTGTATATTCATCTACTATGACAAAAATGTATTTCTTTCCCCCCATGCTTTGAGTTTTCATTGGGCCACACAAATCCATATGTAGCATTTCAAGTGGAGCTTTGCATGAAGATAGCATTTTCAGAGGATGAGAACTTCTTTTGATCTTCCCTAGTTCGCATGCAGAACAAAGAGAGTTCTTTTCAAATCTGATCTTTGGTAGTCCTCTTACAGATTGATGTTTGCCTAGTTCAGAAATGGCTTTGAAGTTCAGATGTGACATTCTTCTGTGCCAAAGCCAAGTATCATTTTTCATTGATGTAGACATATAACATAAACCTTGTAGTTGACCAGTTGCAATGAATGTTGCTGTGTAGATATCTCCATCTCTATAAGCAGTTAATTCATTTTTGTTTGTTGTACTCAGAACATGACAGTAATCTATGTCAAAATTAACTTTCCAGTATTTGTCACAGAATTGACTAATACTGAAAAGATTATGTCTTAGCCCCTCAACATAGAAAACTTTCATTACTTTCACATCTCCTTTAATGAAAGTGCCATATCCTCTTACATATCCCTTTGCATTGTTTCCAAAACTAACTGTTCCTCCATATTTTTCATGATAATCAGTTAGTAGTTCTTTGAAAGGTGTCATGTGTCTTGAACATCCAGAATCTAAGACCCACACATGACATATCTGCAAAAGAGATTATTGAGTTTTAGGTACCCATTTCAGAATGGGTCCTTTGTGATTAGTAATAAAAGTTGAAGTTCTGAACTTTTTCTTCAGATGTTTCAACTCAGAAGTTTGTTCAGAACTTTGAGATTTATCTTTCTTAGTTTTATCTTCAGATTTTGAGTTAATTTTCTGAACTTCAGAGAGAGAATTTGAGGATTGTCCTTGTTCAAAAATTTTAACTCTGGTGTTGAAGTCAGAAGATGTTACTGAACATGGTGTTGAATTTGATGAAATGTTTGTATTAGTAGGAGAAAAATCTGAATTCTGATATTCTGGTTTTAAAAACACATGATCAAACAATTCTGAAGGTATCTTTGAAACTTCAGATTTTAATTTTTCTCCTTCGGTCATACATGATTGAGATTTATAAACCAAATACCCATTTTTGTCAATGACTTGCACCATTTGATCATCATCATCTTCTGAATCAGAAGCATTTATTAGATCTGAAAATTTATTTTGAGTCATATTTGTTGCAAAAACATTTAAATTTTTTGTTGTTGTAGACTCATTATCATAATCATCAAAAAATATATTGGGATTCTCATCAATATCTTCTAAAGATTCAATATCTGAGAATTCATCATATTTTTCTTCATGTTCTGATTTATTATCAGAAGTATCTTTTGAAATGTTTTCAGAATTGGATTCAGAAGTTATTACAGAAGTAACTTCAGAAACAATTTCAGACTTAACAATTACTTCTGATTTTTCTTCAGAAATAATATTTGATTCAGAAGATTTACAAATACTTGAAATTATATTCATTTCATCTGTTTCAGAGATTATTTCAGGTTCACCAGTTTTAAGAGGTGTTTCTTCTGAAAACAAAGTCTCTGATTTTATAAAAGGAATTCTTTCAGGCAAAGAATAGTTTACAGGTTTGGAAATGATACCAGTATTTGTTTCATTGAAAATTTTCATTTTAGAATAATCATACAAGTTTGCAGGTGCCTTTTTTTAAAATTTGACTGTCATTATATCCTAAACCTGCTTTTATATTGTAAAATTTTGAGTTCTGAGCCTGACTAGTTAAAATATTCAGAGTTTGTTCAGTTTGTCCTCTTTTAAAATTTAAATCTTCCAATTCCTTAATCTTTTTATAAAGATCAAGTCTCTCTTGATTCAGAAAATTCATCTTAACATTTAGAATTTCCTTTTCAGATTTTTCATTTATAACTTCTTTTTGTAAACTATCCATTTTTTCTTTTAAAACAAGTTTTTCTTCAGAAACTTTTTCAAGAATCTGTTCAGCTGCTTGACAATTTTCTTTATATATTTGACTTTCAGCTCTGAATTGATTGACCAAAATTCTTTCACCTTTAATTCTGTTTCTGAGTGTTTCAAATTCAGAAAACATATTTTGAAATTGATTTGTCATTTCTGAATATTTAGTATTAATTTCAGAATTATGTTTAGAAGATGAAGAAAATACCTCAGTGTCTTGTTTGTCCTTTTCTGGATCCATTTGACACATGTAGCAATTTGTTGCATAGTGAGCAATTCTTCATCATCATCTCCATCACTCCAGTTTAACCAGTCTTCTTCATACTTGGTCACTAGAGCAAGCTCCTTTTTCTTTGCTAATAGATGCTTCTTCTCATAATAACCTGAATTCTTGACTTTTGGCATCTTGCATTGTCTTGCATAATGTCCAGGCTTTCCACAGTTGAAGCATCTTGCTGGTTCAGATGTTTCAGATTGACCAGCCTCTTGACCTTTCTTAGGTCCAACTTCAGATCTAGGTTTATTCTGATATTTTTGATTGTATCTTTGTTTGAATTGCCTTGTCATGAAAGCAATATTATCAAAAATCCTTTTAAGCTCCTCATCTGATTCATCCCCATCACAAACTGTTATCTCTGGGATCTAACAAACTTTCTTGGCAGCAATGGTCAAAGAATTATTGTAGTTCTTGCTCAGAAGGGCAACTGTTTCTTGTGTCTTCTTTTGTTCATATTGTCTAACTTTGATCTTGTCCTCTTGTTGGAACAAGATGCCATAGACATCATGAATTGTCTTTCTAGACAAGTTCCTAGTTACCATATTATCTGAAAAACTTGACCATTCATTTCCCAGATTGTTCAGAAATTTGTTATTTATCTCAAAATTTGATTTCTGAACACCATTTCTTCTTAGATCATTCAGAATGTTATTGAATCTATGATATGTATCAGTGATAGATTCATTTTCTTTGTATATGAAATTTTCATATGTTCCTACACAGATATTTAATCTCTGTGCTTGAGCCTTTGTACTTCCTTGCAACTGAGCTTCTACTTCAGCCCACATGGCTTTTGCTGAAGTTAAACTATCAACCCTATTGAATATCTCATTGGGAATTGCCATGGTGAGTAAAGTTAATGCTCTTCTATCAACTTTCATTTCAGCCTTTTCAACTGGATTGTACATTCCAGGACTCTTCTTGATTCTTGATGCAGGGATTTCAGGGGTGGATTCAGTTCTGGGAACTGCTGGAATCTCAACAAATACCTCTAGTGGGCCATTTGTGATAGATTGCATTAAGGCTTCATCTATGTTATCAAAGAAATGAATCATTCTAATTCTCCATTGATGATATTCTCCCAAGAAGAGAGTTGGTGGTTTCGTTTCAGATCCGATTGAGACTTTCTTTAGACATCTTTGATTGTTAGAAGATCGAGAATTCACCTGAGTTGAATTTGAATTTTGTAGATCAAGAACACTAAGAACTGTCAGATCTGACAAGTTCTTTCCCAAATCTTCAAAAACAGATGAATTGGCTCTGATACCAATTGTTAGGACCCAAACAATCAAGATATCAATATATGAAAAGATTATGACAGGAATGATAATAGCCAAATGTAATATGTATTGATTGAATATACTGTATTACAGAATATGTCTTTACAAGGTTTATGAAAACGTTAGTTCTAACAATCTAACTAACTATCTATTTATACATACAATAGAAAGACTAAAGTAACATAGCATTCATAACAGACAAGTTCAGAATAGGTTCTGAACTCCTTCAGATCTTCTTCAGATGTGTCTTCAGAACTACTTCAGAACCTCTTCAGAAGTGTCTTCAGAACTTCTTCAGATCTTTTTCTCTTTAAGAACCCAGTGCCTTTTGAAGCTATTATGATATCTCTATCAATAGGTCTCAGATTTGATGATCTGGATCCTTATACTTGTAAAAAGAGATCTACCTTAGATTCTATCTTCTGTTTGGGAAAAGAACAAAAGCCTTATTTCCCTGTTTTATAGGAACAATCTACTTTCAAATGGTCAAAATATGAGCATGTTTATCGAGTAAGAAAACTCAAATACAAAAATATAATATATTCTTTTGAAGGAAAGATTTGTAAACCAAATCAAGTTGATTTAAAACAAATCCAGAAAAAAAAGAAACATTTTCATCTTTGGTTCATTGACTTATATTACATTGAATCCAAAAGCAGATGAGTTCATACCCATAAATATAGAAGAAGAACAAAGACTCAAGTTTGAAAAAGATCATCTGAAAGCTTTGGATGAGTGTGCTATTTCAAAATGGTACAGAACTTACAATTTTAAATCTTCAAAAACAAAAATCTATGTCTTTTGAAAACCATCCGGAGATAACTCTCTGTTCATTCGTTGACTTAAATCTTTACTGAGAAAACGATGATGATATGTCTGATGTTTATCCTTGGGAAACTGAAAATAAAAATTGTGATGATTTTTTTGATATAGAGAAATATCTAGAAAATCTGATGTCCTCCTACTTACGTTCCTGTCATACACGTCAATTGCATGAAGAATGCCTCTTCTATATTCATAGATATAGAAGAAGAGACAAATCTTGACATACCAGAAGTAAAGGCAGCTGGACCAGAAGTTAAGAGACTTCTGAATGGTATATCTATGAACTCAGTTCCTCCAAAAGGAAAACAGAAAAGAAGTTCACATTCATCCAGATTTCCTAAATATTTGCATTCAAGCAAAATCATGTCTTGATCTAGAAAAGGAGGCTAAAGTCAAGCAAAGTGTCAATCAAATGCATCAGTCTCCAAAGCCAATTCCTCAGAAGCAAAATAAGTTTACAAGAGAACAGAAAGCTAAATGGCAATTTAACTAGAACTGTTATCCCTCTATTTCAGTAAGATCTCGTCAAGCCCAAAGGGAGTGTACCAACCAGAAGAAAACTTTCTAGAATGCCTCAGTTTTTCAAGAAAATAAGTCTAGACAAGATAAGAAGTTCTACAGGACGACTGCTGCTAGAATAGACAGAAATAAGAAATCTCGTAATTATCATTTGAAAAATGAAAATGCAATGAGATCTTTATTTTCTCAGAATTCTGAATGTCTTTCTCTCTTGTTAAAACTCAAACAATTTTCTCTGGTTCACATTGGTTTTCTTCTGACTTAAAAAAAAAAAAATCATAAAAGTCAAAAGTAACAAAAACCCAAGGAAAACACAGGGAAACCAGAAACCTCTGGAAAACTTGGAATTTTAAATAAGTTGAACGAAAACTCAGATGTTTATCCCAAACCTAACTATAAAGGACCCATTATGAAATGGTTACCTAAATCTCTTTAATTCTGTATTGAAGAAACAGTGTGTGCACATATGGTATCTTGACTCTGGATGCTCGAGGCACCTGACTGGAACCAAAAACTTACTCTCCATGTTCAACGACAAAACTGGTGGAGCAGCAACGTTTGGAGATAATGAAAAGGTGTTGGTCCCAATCAAGGTCTACAAGAGTTAAATATTAAGTAAACAGTTTGTAGAAGGGGGGGGGGTTGAATACAAACACACAGATTTTGGTTTTTAAATGAGTTTATAGTTAATAAACAAATCTACAGTTACAAGCGGAATTAGAACAAGTTTAAAACTTATTCTATTGTAACTAAAGAAACACACAGTTTGATGCACAAGAAGATGAAAGAAAGAATACAGAAGGTATAGGTTAGAAAGAAGCATGCATTAAGATGAAGAAGATATCTCCATCTTATTTATACCCGTTTGTCTTTATTAAAAGACAAAAGGTACATCCCACGTGTCAAGCTTGGATAGGAAGCTTGTCTTTGCTAATAAGATAGCCATGCTTTTGGCCGAATATGAACAGTATCATATCAGATATGATGGGGACATAAGAGACAAATCCTACGTCCTTTTCTGACATGGTTCTAGGTTTGACTTTTGTGCATCAAGGATAAGATCAATCTTTAATCTTGTAGAGGAAGCTTCATTTGATCGCTGACGCTGAAAGTTCAAGGATGAACTTCAGTGTTGCTGAGGCTTCACAAGACTTCACACTTTGGGTAGATAAACGCTGCTATCGCTGAACCGCTTCAGGTCATTTAGCTAATTATCTCTTTCTTCAGCTTTGGTCTTCGACTTTTGCTGAATGGTCTTCTGGTGTGATAGCTGATCTTCAGGTCTTCAGAGATTAGCTTGTTGTTCCTTGATCTTCAGCAATCGCTGATGGCAATCAGCGTGTGCTATCGCTGAATATGAAGAGCAGCTTATTCAATGGAATTTTACTAAGTATACAAAAAGGAATCATATTCAAATCATTGAGAGGAATTATGATCAACAATCTCCCCCTATTTGATTATGATTAAGCAACATAGGAAAATTGCTTTAAGAGACTACTAAGGACTTAGGAGACATTTAAAGAAAAAATTTCTAAGTACTAATCTGAAAGTATTTTTTCTGCTAGTCTACTATTTGAATTGAGTTTCATTTATAAGGGTATGAAAGCACAATTTTTACAAGTAAAAAAGCTTAAAGTACATTTACTGATTGATTTTTCAGAGTGAAAGATCAGTGAGTTAAGATAGTGTAACGAAAATAGAACTCTTATGTTCATTGTCCCTTTTACTATTTTCAGGGATCTTTTCAGTACTAGGATGGAGTAAAGTACTCTGATTGTATTTCATTAATAATAATCTGAAGAAATTACAGAGAAATGAAGATACAATAACTAAAAGTAAAGTACTTGTACACTGAAGAACTATTACAAAGGAAATAGAAATTTATAACTAGTCAGAGATATTCTTGTTTCTTCTTTGTAACTCATTCTCATAAAGTGTCTTAGGTCGATTCATCAGAGGGGTATCTGACCAGCAGCGCCAAAGCATAATCTTTATGAGAGATGATGGGGCCTTGCGAATTTCTTGGTTTCTGAAGAGTCCTAAGAACCCTTCATTATCCAAGAATACAATACCAGGTTCAGGCAGTGAGATGATTTCATCTTCTTCATATCTTCGGTCTTGAGGGAGAGAGGTACAAAGCATTGATATATCAGGGAGCTCAAGAGACCAAGAATGCTTTGATAATCAAACTTAGTTTCATGCTCATTCCTAGCACTTGAACATCCTTCAGCGTTTGATCTTTTCTTTTTAGATGATTCAGGGAGAGGGGGAACTTGCACATGTTGTGACATTCTTTGCAGCAACTGATCCAGCACACTGTCCACCACGTCCTTGAATTTGGATTTGGAACCCTGAATGGCGTCTCTGATTTCTAACCATTCAGTGTATCCATAAATTTTTAAGAATTTGGCTTCTTCTCTCTCTGTTCTGTTCGTCCTTGTCATTCTTACATATACCTTTGGACCACCTCGGTTGGAGTGTCGCCCTTGGATAGTGGCATGAATGATTTTGGCTTCAGATCTTCGAAATTTGAGCTTGTCAGTGCACGAGTCAAGCTCTTTGTCTTTCTGTTTAGTGGCTTCAGCGGATAATGCACTTAGGATCTTTTGTTGAGCGAGAATTGGATCTACGTTTATGTGCTCTTGTGCAAGTTCTCTCTGAACGAGAGCTTCAGCGACCCTTTCACTCTTTTTCAATTGTTCTTGAGCCACTTTGTCTTTCGCAGAGTCTTCCCTCAGTTTGCTTTATTTCCTCGTCCCTGATTCTTTGTGCTTCCAATGCTTATTCTCTCTCTTCTCTTGACAGAAAATAGAATTCATCTACCATCCTTATTGGTACAGCTTCAATGGGTTCTACTTCAGGCACCCTTATTCTCCTTGATTCAAATTCCCTAAGGAACTTTATTCGCCTTTCTTCTTCTTCAGGCTCGCTTATGATTGGCTTTTTAACGCGACGCCTGAGAATGAGGCCTTCTTCTTCTTTAGAGTCAGTTTCTATTATGTACATAAATTGTTCTTCAGAAGAAGGTTCCTTCCTTGAAGTAGAGTCCTTTGGGGGACGGGGATCACTGAGGGAAGGAGAGGAGGAGAAAGATTTGTCAGAGAGAGATTTTGTGGGTGTAGAAGGAAGTATGGGAGTTTCAGGGATAGGTGAAGCAAAAGGGATAAGAGGAAGAGATACCTCAACTGTGGTCTCCCCCTCAGATATAGGGATAGTGGCATCCAGATCTACCACTTCTTTTCCTTTGCCTGAGGATCCGGATTGTCCCTGGGAGGGATGTTGTCCGTCCCCCAAGGGCTCTTGATGAGTGATTCCGGGTCTTGACATTCTGAAGTGCTCTAAGGCACTTCCAATGTCATCATCGTCTTCATCATCATCCATTCCCCCCATAGTGAGGGATGGGCTCTTCTTCATCTTCTTCATCTTCTTCTTCTTCTTCTTCAGCATCATCATCTTCTTCAGCTTCAGCGTGCTGGATGTAAGGAGAGATTTTCTCTTCTCGGAACCTCTGGTTGTGCTCCAAGATGAGTTCGTCAGCGAACTCTTTGGCACATCTCTCCTCCTCAATGTTATCAGGAGGTAGACAATGCACCATTAGGGTGCGAACATTCGACTGAATGTCCTTGAGCTTCTCATCATTATTTAGAAGCGTAGTCCGATCAGCAGCAGTGAAAGATGAGGAACTAGCCTCAAAGAGATTATTGAGCAGCTGCATCATATTGGACTGAGTCTTTTGAATAGACTCAAGGACATTATCTTGAGCAGCAACCTTCTGCTCCAGGCTGGTCAGGGTCTGATGAAGGGCCCTGTTGTCTTCCTTCAGGGAGTAAACGTCAGAAATTAGATTGCTGACGTTGGTCTTGTTCGATGGAGTTCCAACGATCCTTCTGAAGATCAGTTCAGCGTATGTTTGAAGGTTGTCCACCCTAGCTCTTGTAAGAGCGCATTCTCTGACTAAATAGTCAACAGCAGGAATGTAGGGTTGGGAAGGACAACGGGAGGTAGTTCTGTGATTGGAGTGGGGAGCTTGGGAGCTGCCATCACTGTCTTCACATCTCTGAGCTTTGCGGCTGAGGGATGGCCCTGAGGAGACTTTCCCATATCCTTGCTGATGGGAGGAGCGTAGGTGGTGGTGGTTGTCGTCGCTGAAGTAGGAAAAGAAGCAACACCTGATGATGACATAGACAAGGATGCCAAAAACACATCGGGATTAGAAGATGGATGAAAAGTTTTAGTTTTCTCCCTGAGAGTATCTTGAGGATTACTCTTAAGGACTACATTTGTAAAGGCAGTACCTGATCCAGCTTCAGCAGAGCTGGCTAAAACACCCTCAATGACCGGAGTCGCTGATGATGCAGGTAGTGCTGAAGAAGCAACAATGGATGTAAAGACCGTTGAAGTGGTTGGGGCTGCAGTTGCTGTTGGTAGAACACCGATATCAGAGAGGGTGGTCTTTTGAGAGACCAACTTCTTTGGCTTCTTTGTTTTGGTTGCGATGGTCTTTTTATGACCATCGGTTGGGTGCTTACTCTTAATTCCCGCAGTGTCTAGGTTGCTCGCTGTTGGGTTGGACAGCGAGGTGGACACTGGAAGATGTGCCCCAATCACCTGCAGCATGTAGTTGGTGAAGGGAGCATCACCTGGACGTTCCTCGATGTCCAGGAACTTCTTCCCTACTACAGAGAAGGAGTGATCGCCTTCCTTTGGGTATTCTTCCCCAAAGGCATCTTCCATTATTGTTGCGAAGAAGCGAGGGTAGGGGATGACGGGATGTCTGGTGGCGGCATTGATACAACTGACCATGTCGCTGAAGATGTAGTCAGCGTAGTTGAGGTTGTGGCCTGTGCAGAGAGAGTAGGCCAAGTATTGAAAGTGTTTGCTCGCTTGATCATGCGAGCCGATCTTCGACCCAAGGCATTGAATCACCTGGGTGAAGATATACTGCCAGCGAGCAGGCAGTCTTTTCTTTTCAACCTTTGAACCCACTGTCTTCAGAGAGGGATTCTCCCAGGCATAGCCGATTGAATCCAAAAATGCATCGATTTGCATTTTGGTGGGTTCAGCGCCCCATTGCAGATTCTTTGCGCGTAGAGGCAGACGAAGAGCCTTCCTGATGAACCCAGCGGTGAAAGAGAAGAATCCCAGATCTAGAATCTTGAATCCAATGGCAGGTAGCACAGTGCCCTTTTCAGTCGTCAACATGGTACTATGAGCTGTGTACCAGAGAGCTTGGAGATGAGAGGAGAGGCCCACCGGGTTGTGGACGAATGCATACTTCAGAGGGCATGCCTTGATGAAGGTAGCTCCTTCAGCGAATTGAGGGCGATCAGCAGGAATATCCACCAAGGCAATATAGTTGCAGGACTTAAAGATGGCCTTTTCCAAAGTAAAATGACATGTTGGTGCAGCGATCAGAGTGTTGTCTTCCGCAGCAGAGGTTGCAGCAGTCTTACTTGCAGATGCCATTGCTGTAGGAAAGATGGGAACACCAAAGAGGTAAATCATGGTTTTATACATAAATGTATAAACCAGAGTTTGGTATAAAGAGTACCAAATATAAGTTTTAAGGAAACAAGGATTTTGATGAACAAAATCAAAATGCTTGTTATGATAGCAATAAAATTAAAAAAATGATGAAAAAGTTTAAAAAAAATCTTCTGTTCTAAGGAAAGAACTTAGAACAGGGTTTCTAATAGGGTTTTAAAAATAATAATTTTAATCCAGATTATTGTTATTTTGTTTTTGAAGGATGCTTTTAAAACAGTGTTTTAGAATAATAAGGAGAAGAAGTGAAACAAGATGTTTCCTGTCATAAGTGAAGGTTTAGATCAAACCTTAGTTGATTTTGAGAGAAAAAACACACAAATGCGTGTTCTTGGTGTTCTTGAGAAAACTTGAAGATTCGAAGACTTCTTTTGCCTTTAGGAACGTTATGAAAGCGGAAGGAATAAAGTGAGGCAAAAGAATTGCTTAAATAGCAAATAGGAGAGAGAAATAGAGGAGTGATAAACGACGGTTTTAGCTTTTTAAAAAAGAAATGATGACCTGGTGCATGTTCCAAGAAAGGAGTTGGAATGGAAACGTCGCGGTCCGTCGTGTGTCAGAAAAAGGTCTGACGTGTCCTTTTCTTTATTTTTAAAAGATTATAATGATAATTATTCATAAGGAAGGTTTATCATTAATAATTTTAGAAAAATCTTCATCATTAATAATAAAGGATTGTCAGTGAGGAGTTTTAATTTTAAGAGAGACATTCTTTGATTACGAAAGATATCAAAGAGTGTTAAAGATTAGAAGATAATATCGGAGGAGATGGCCCAAATATCGCTGAATCAGAGTTCAGAGAATGGAAAGTTTGAAAGCTTTATTTGTATTCCTTGTTGGTCACTGAATAATAAATTATTCAGTCTTCAACATACCAAGTTCGCTGATGAGTAGATTGAATCTAGTTTCATCAAGAGGTTTGGTGAAAAGATCAGCGTGCTGATATTCAGTAGCTACAAATTGGAGCTCAACTTCACCATTCATCACATGATCTCTGATAAAGTGATATCGGATCTCAATGTGCTTGGTTTTGGAGTGAAGTACAGGGTTGTTGGCAATTGCAATAGCACTAGTACTATCACAATAGATAGGAATTTTAGAGAGCTTGAGATTGTAGTCTCTTAGTTGATTTCTCATCCAAAGGATTTGAGCACAACAACTACCAGCGGATACTCAGCTTCAGCGATGGAGGTGGACACTGAGTTTTGCTTTTTACTTGTCCAACTTATTAACTGTCCACCTAGTAGCTAACACCCTCCAGTGGTGCTCTTTCTATCGATCTTACAACCTGCAAAGTCACTGTCAGAGTAACCAATAAGATCAAATCCTGAGCCTTTGGGATACCAGAGACCAAGATTTGGAGTTCCTTTCAGATATCTGAAGATTCGCTTTACAGCGATTAGATGGGATTCCTTCGGTTCAGCCTGATACCGAGCACAGAGACAGGTAGCGTACATGATGTCTGGTCTACTTGCTGTAAGATACAGCAGAGACCCAATCATTCCTAGATAGGCAGTGACATTTTCTGGTTTCCCATTGGGATCCTTGTTCAACGTTAGAGGAGGCGCCATAGGGGTCTTCATCGCTGAGCATTGATTCATGTCGAATTTATTCAGCATGTCTTTAACATATTTGCTTTGACAAATAAAAATTCCTTTGTCAGATTGCTTTATCTGCAATCCTAGAAAATATGTTAGTGCACCAATCATACTCATTTTATATTGTTTTTGCGTTCTTGCAGCGAAACGAGTGCAAAGTTTGAGTCTTGTGGAACCAAAGATAATGTCATCAACATATATTTGAGCGAGAATAGTATGACCTTTATATTTTCTTAAAAACAGAGTTTGGTCAATTTTTCCACGAACAAATTTTTCTTTAAGAAGAAATTTAGAAAGGGTATCATACCAAGCTCTAGGAGCTTGTTTTAACCCGTAAAGAGCTTTTTCAAGTTTAAAAACATAACCAAGATGGTTAGGGTCTGAGAAACTAGGGGGTTGTTCCACATAAACTTCCTCGTTGAGTTTTCCATTTAGAAAAGCACTTTTAACATCCATTTAAAAAACTTTGAAGTCTTTATGGGCAGCATAAGCTAAAAAAAGTCTTATGGCTTCTAAACGAGCAACAGGAGCAAATGTTTCATCATAGTCAATTCCTTCTTCTTGTCTATAACCTTGAGCAACAAGTCTAGCCTTATTGCGAATTATAGTCCCGTTTTCATCTAGCTTATTTCTGAAAACCCATTTGGTGCCTCTGACAGTTTTATCAGAGGGTCTTGGAACAAGATTCCAAACTTTATTTCTACAAAATTCAGTTAGTTCTTCTTGCATAGCTGAAACCCAGCTAGGATCAGAGATAGCTTGATCTATCTTTTTAGGTTCAGAGAGAGAAATGAAGTTAACATAAAGAAAGATATTACCTGTACCTCTACGTGTTTTGATACCTGCAGTGGGATCACCATTAATTTGATTTATTAGATGATTTGCAGTCCATCGTCGAGCTGGTGGTTGAGGAGAGAGATCAACAGCAGATTCAGCGACCTGTTCTTTAGATTCTGGAATAGGACTTGTTTCAGCAACAGGTAGTTCATTTAGAATCAATTCAGGGGATTGATTTTCAGATATAGTTTGGTCATTCACAGAGGAATTTCCAAAAGAGGAATCAGCAACAGGAATCTGATTCAGAGGAGTAACATTCATCCCTGAAGATGGATGATTCTCACTTGAGGTGTTTATAGGGATTTCATCATCATGTTCTTCAGCAGGAGGTTGATTGCTGAAATAGGTTTCAGGTTCCCCATAATGAGATTTCATCCAGGCATTCAATTCTTCATCATCCTCAACAGAATGAGATGAATGAATGGGACGAGATTCATCAAAGTTAACGTGCATGGATTCTTCAACATGTTGTCTTCTTTTGTTGAAGACTCTAAAGGATTTAGATACAGAGGAGTATCCAAGAAATATACCATCGTCAGCTTTTGGATCAAATTTACCCAAATGATCTCTGTCATTCAGAATGTAACATCTACATCCAAAGATGTGGAAATATTTCAGAGTAGGTCTTCTCCCATGAAATAATTCATAGGAGGTCTTCTTAAATCGTTTAACTATCAGGGATCGATTTTGAGTGAAACATGCTGTACTAACTGCTTCGGCCCAGAACTGAGTGGGTAGATGCGATTCGCTGAGCATTGAGCGAGCCGCTTCGATGATAGTACGATTTCTTCTTTCAGCAACACCATTTTGCTGAGGGGTTCTTACTGAGGAGAAATTGTGAGAGATGTCTCTTTCTTCAAAGAAGTTAACCAGAGTACTGTTTTTGAATTCAGTGCCATGATCACTTCTTATGGAACGAACAATTAGATTGTTCAAAACTTCCATCTTTTTGATAAAAGAAATTATCATTTCAGGGGTATCACTTTTGGATCGAAGGAAGAACACCCATGTGTATCTGGAGTATTCATCAACAATCACTAAAGTGTATTTCTTCCCAGAGATAGATTGGACATTGATAGGTCCAAATAGATCCATGTGGAGTAGCTGAAGAGGAGTGGTCACTGAGGAAACTTGCTTTGACCTGAAGGAGGCTTTTGTCAGCTTTCCCTTCTCACACGCTGAACAAAGAGATTCTTTTGTAAAGGTATGATTTGGGAGGTCTCTGACTAAGTCTTTTTGAGACAATTCATTTATTGTCTTAAAGTTGAGATGAGAGAGTCTTTTATGCCATAACCAGTTTATGTCAGTGGATGCTTTAGAGATAAAACACATATTCTCAGAGTGAGAACTATTCATATTTATGACATATACATTTTCCACTCTTTCGCCTGTAAGGGCCAGCTTATCATTTCCGTCAGTGACAGCACATCTATTCTTTAAGAATAGAACTTTGAAGTCTTTGTCACATAACTGACTAACGCTTAAGAGATTGTGCTTTAGTCCCTCAATGTAAGCAACACGAGAAAACGATGTGGATCCGTTGGATAGAATTCCATAACCTTTAGTGTATCCTTTGCCATTTCCACCAAAGGTCACTGATGGACCAGCTTCTTCTTTGTAATCAGAGAGCAGAGATTTTCTGCCAGTCATGTGCCTTGAGCATCCGCTATCAAGATACCAGATACCTTTGGCACTCTGCATACAACAAAAGATTAATTGTTTAAAGGTACCCATATTACTATGGGTCCTGCTTGGTTAGATAGAGGATTGGCGGAGGAGCTACTAGCTGAAGAACTCTCTTTAGTGGATATCTTCACCTTTGATGGTTTTGCAACCTTGGTGGATTTCACTCTCACTGATTTATCAGCTTGAGCTACTTTCTTTCCATGAGCTAGTTTATCAGCTCTAGTAGCATTAGGACATTTGCTTGCAATGTGGGTAGTTTCACCACAGTGATAGCATTTCCTATATTTAAAGGGTTTGGAAATCAGAGAGGGAGTAGGAAATTTCTCAGGGATAGGTCCAAGAATTCCTTTATCCATGGTCCTTGGAGGTATAACAACCTTTTTAGGAGTAGGAGTGAGATCGATTTTAATTCTAGGGGTTGGTCTCTGAGAAAAGTCAGGGACCTTCTTCCCAGTATTAGAAACTTTCTCTAAGGATTTCTTGTTCCTATCTTGAGTTTTCTTATTCTTAGGAACTTGATTAAGAAACTCGTTCTTGATCACTTTCTTAGAAGAGGAGGAAGAAGAAGTTGAAGAAGAAGGATCAGGTATAGAAGAGACAAACATTCCAAATTTGAGCATGGAACGATCATTCTCTGATTCTTCCTTTTCAGGGTTATAGCCTAACCCACTTCTTACTTTCATAGGTATTTGAGCATTGATGATCTCATTGACTTTATCAGAAGCCTTACACCATCCTTCGATGGTTGCCTTTTCAGACTTGAGATCAGCGATAGCCTTTTCCCTATCAGCGATAGCTTGTTGTTTCTCGATGCTTATAGTTTGATTTGCAAAGACTTGGTCCTTGAGAGATTCCTCAATTTTGGAAAGTTCTTTGATTCTTATGTGGCAATTTTTTAATTGTTCAGATAAGTCAATGTTAATTCTCTCGGCCTTAATTTTTCCATTTAAGGCATCGTAGAAATCAACAGTCATAGCATCGAGAGCTGACAAGTTATCACTTTCAGAAGGTAAAGAGACAAAGGGAATAGTTACCAGAGAAGAAGGAGACTCAGAGGAAGAAGTCTCAGTGCTTTCTTCAGCGTCTTCAATTCTTGCCATCAGACAGAGGAAGGCAAGATCTTCTTCATCTGAACCAGACTCTTCAGAGGTCTTGGCCCAGTCATCTTCAACATCCCAGTCAACTTCTTCAGCGATAAGGCCTTTGCCTTTTTGCTGGTTTTTCTTCATATCTTTGTATTTGTTTTTCAGTTTCAAATTCTTCTCCTTTTTATCAGAGGTCTGGGAGGTGGTACGTGCAGCAACTTTCTTTGATCAACATTCGCTGGCGAAGTGACCCTTTCACTGACAGTTAAAGCAAATAGCTGAAGCTTTCTCGGCTAGAGCAGTCTTTGGCTTTTAAGAGTCAGAGAGAGAGAAGAGGGTTTTCGAAAGTTACTTTTTCTAGCAAATCTTCTAAAGTTGTTGGTCAGAAGAGCCAGAGAGTTATCAAACTCAGAGATGTCGGCATCAGTGAGTGTATCTTCTGAATCAGTTTGAGTTAATTCAGTTATAGAGGTGATAGAAGAAGAAGGGAAGTTTTTAGGAGTGTTTGCCTCTGAAGTCACAAGTGCCAAAGAAGTACTTTTGGCACCTTTGAGTTCATTAATAAGGTTCTTCCTTAAAAGCTGAGATTGTTCCTCATTTAAGAGAATTCCATATAAAGCACTTAAAGTTGAGGTTTCAAGATTCTTTGACAGTTTTAGACATGTAGTATACACTGCCCATTGATCGGGTAGTGCCTCCATGAATTTTGTCAGAATTTCAGCGTTTGAGTATATTTTGTCAACTGATTTGAGACCAATCAGCAGGCAGTTGAAACGCTGGTGAATTTGAGAAAGAGATTCACCTTTTTGATACATAAAGCTCTCATATTTTCTTACAAGGTTTATGCATCTAGTTACTTTAACCTCAGAAGTTCCTTCATATTGGATACATAGAGTATCCCACATGGCCTTTGAAGTCCTCATTTTCATGACTGAATGATAGACTTCATCTGGTAGAGCCATTGCTATTATAGATCTAGCTTTAGCATCAATAGCAATTTCTTTCTTGTCTTCTTCAGTCCATCTGTTAGGAGTTTTAACAATACTCCTCTCAGGAATGGCTGGAGTAGTAGTGGTGGCAGGAATACTAGCTACTATAGTTGTAGGAACGAATGGTCCATTTTCCAGATAGTAGGGAATCTTTGGATCAGATCCCTCTAGAAATAGAAACATTCTTTCCTTCCATAATGGAAAGTTATCATGGTTGAACCTTGGAGGTTTAGCTAAAGATCCATTATCGTTCTAGTTCGTATTAGGGTTTGTCATTTTAAAATATGATATTAAGAAAAATATTTTAAAGAGAAAGATAACAACACTGCTCTGATACCACTTGTTGGTCCCAATCAGGGTCTACAAGAGTTAAATATTAAGTAAACAGTTTGTAGAAGGGGAGGGGGGTTGAATACAAACACACAGATTTTGGTTTTTAAATGAGTTTATAGTTAATAAACAAATTTACAGTTACAAGCGGAATTAGAACAAGTTTAAAACTTATTCTATTGTAACTAAAGAAACACACAGTTTGATGCACAAGAAGATGAAAGAAAGAATACAGAAGGTATAGGTTAGAAGGAAGCATGCATTAAGATGAAGAGGATATCTCCATCTTATTTATACCCGTTTGTCTTTATTAAAAGACAAAAGGTACATGCCACGTGTCAAGCTTGGATAGGAAGCTTGTCTTTGCTAATAAGACAGCCATGCTTTTGGCCGAATATGAACAGTATCATATCAGATATGATGGGGACATAAGAGACAAATCGTACGTCCTTTTCTGACATGGTTCTAAGTTTGACTTTTGTGCATCGAGGATAAGATCAATCTTTAATCTTGTAGAGGAAGCTTCATTTGATCGCTGACGCTGAAAGTTCAAGGATGAACTTCAGTGTTGCTGAGGCTTCACAAGACTTCACACTTTGAGTAGATAAACGCTGCTATCGCTGAACCGCTTTAGGTCATTTAGCTGATTTTCTCTTTCTTCAGCTTTGGTCTTCGACTTTCGCTGAATGGTCTTCTGGTATGATAGCTGATCTTCAGGTCTTCAGAGATAAGCTTGTTGTTCCTTGATCTTCAGCGATTGCTGATGGCAATCAGCGTGTGTTATCGCTGAATACGAACAGCAGCTTATTCAATGGAATTTCACTAAGTATACAAAAAGGAATCATATTCAAATCATTGAGAGGAATTATGATCAACAAAAGGGTCAAACAGAAGGTTATGGTACATTACAAGAAGGAAACATCGCTTTATCAAAGGTTGCTCACGTTTCTGGATTAAAGCATAATCTTCTAAGTGTAAGTCAACTATGTAAGCATACTAAAATGGAAGTTATTTTTGATGAAAATCATTGTTACTTACTATCTCAGGAAGGTAAAGAGTTATGGAGAGCCAACAAAAAAGGTAACCTGTATATGATAAACTTCACTTCTAAAGATGGAACAGAAACTCTCTGTCTCATCTCCAAGAAGAGTGAAGTAGGTTGGATCTGACATCATAAGCTTTCTCATCTAAACTTTCAAAATCTTGAATTGCTTGTGAAACATAATCTGGTTGAGGGCCTCCCAGAGGTTCATTTCCAGAAGGATCATCTTTGTCCAGCTTGTGAGATGGGAAAAATAAAAAGAGCTTCCCATAAGACAAAGAGTGATCATTCTTGTCCAAGACCTCTGCATAAGCTACATATTGACCTCTACGGTCCCATTGTTGTGCAAAGTTTATCTAGTAAAAAGTATATTCTTGTACTAGCTGATGGATTTTCCAGATATACTTGGCTTGCCTTTGTAAGAAAGAAGTCAGAAGTCCAAGTTGTTTTAACTAACATGATGAAGAAGATTCAAGTGATTCTACAATGTAAGATTCAGAAGCTGAGAAGTGCCAATGGTACTGAATTCAAGAATGCCAAAATTAATGAGTATCTGAACAACGAAGGAATATCACAAAACTTCTAAGCTGCACGAACTCCTCAACAAAATGGTGTGGTGGAAAGACGAAATCGTACTTTAGTTGAAGCCGCCAGAACGATGCTTGCAGCTTCTAGACTACCCAGACACTTCTAGGCTGAGGCTGTCTCTGCTGCCTGCTTTAGACATAACATATCTATAATTGTCAAGAGACATCTCAAAACTTCTTATGAGGTTATCAATAATAGAAACAAAATGTTAAATTCTTACACATCTTTGGCTGCAGGTGCTATATTCTAAATGATCGAAAAACTTGGAAAATTCGACAAGAAATCTGATAAAGCCAAATTCTTAGGATATTCTCTGACCTCAAAGGCTTTCAGAGTTTACAATCTCAGAACCAAGACGGTCATGGAAAGCATCAATGTAGACTTTGATGATCAGGCACAATTGACTTCTGATTATTCTGATTCAGAACTCAAGGTTAACAAGTTACTTCTGACTATCTCTCCAGTACCAGAGAATCTGAAATCGATGCGATATTTGATGATTTTCTTGGAGAAGAAATACCCTCTGTAGAAATAGATATAAGTACATCACTCACCCCATCAAAGGTACTTCAAGCTTCTGGAATTACCATTTCAGGTCCCTCTGTCTCTCATTCAATTTCTGATAAGGAGCTTTCCTCTAGTACAAAAGCAAGTCCAGAGGAACCTCTGCCTCTTCCTAATGCAGAGAGTTTTGTCAGTGACCCACTTTTCTCTGTGCCTTCATTTGAGGGGGAGAGATTAGGTTCTTCTCCTATTCAGAATATTGAACCAGAAGTTGAACAAGTAATCACATAATAAACCATACAACAACAGGAAATTGCGATAGAATCCCCACAAGTCTCCCAATCTCGCATGAAAAAATGGGCAAGAGATCACACATCTGATCAAATAATTGGTGATCCTTCTAAAGGTGTCAAAACCAGATCTGCCACTGCAAATGAAGCTTTCTTTGTCAATTTCTTAAGCATGGTAGAACCAAAACGAGTTCATGAAGCACTTCAGGATCCCAGCTGGATTGATGGAATGCAGGAGGAACTCCTCCAATTTGATAAAAATATGGTATGGAAGCTTGTACCTTTACCAAAAGATAAGACAACAATTGATACAAAGTGGGTCTTCAGAAAAAATAAGGACGAAGACGGAATTGTTTTTTGAAACAAAGCCAGACTAGTTGCCAAGTGATATTGTCAAGAAGAAGGCATCGATTATGATGAAACCTTTGCTCCAGTTGCAAATCTTGAAGCAATTCGATTATTTCTATCTTTCTCTTCATACAAGGATTTCAAAGTCTATCAAATAGATGTCAAATGTGTCTTTTTGAATGGAAAACTGAAAGAAGAAGTTTATGTCCAGCAACCCCCTGGTTTTTGAAAGTGCAGATCATTCAGATTATGTCTATCACTTGGACAAAGCTCTGTACGTATTATAGCAAGCTCCTTGAGCCTGGTATAAATGTCTATTAAAGTTTTTGATCTATAATAAATATGAGAAAGGTAAAATTGACACCACTCTGTTTATCAAGCGTTGCAAATGTGAGTTAACCATGGTTCAAATTTATATGGATGACATTATATTTGGTTCTACCAATGAAGCAGAAGTTGAGCTATTTTCAAAGTTGATGGAAAGTGAATTTGAAATGAGCATGATGGGAGAACTAACCTTCTTCCTAGGGCTCCAAGTCAAACAGACAACTACTAGCATTTTCATAAATCAAGCCAAGTATATCTTTGATATTTTAAAGAAATATAAACTTCACAATTCCACAACCATGAAAACACCAATCTCACCTATACTAAACTTCACTCTGATCCCTCTGGGAAACAAGTAGATGTCAAAAATTACAGAGGTATGTTTGAATTTCTTCTATACTTAACTACAAGTAAACCAGATATAATGTTTGTTACATGTCTTTGTGCAAGATATCAAGCCAACCCAAAAGAATCTCACTTGGTTGTTGTGAAAAGAATCTTTAGATACCTAAAAGGAACATCTTCCTTGGGTCTCTAGTATCGTATTCTAGTTTTGATTTAATTGCCTACACTGACTCAGATCATGCAGGATGTAAGTTAGACAGGAAGAGCACCTCTAGAAGCTGTCAACTTCTTGGAAACAGGATAATCAGTTGGACATCTAAGAAGCAAAACTGTGTGTCAACTTCAACAACAAAAGCCGAATACGTTGCTGCTGTAAGTTGTTGTTCACAAGTAGTCTGGATGAAGACCCAACTTAGATATTATGGCGTTGAGTATGATAAAATACACATCCTGTGTGATTCATTGAGTGCAATAGCTATCACAGAGAATCCAGTGCAACACTCAAAAAACAAACACATTAATGTCTCTATCATTTCATACAGGATCGGGTGGAAAAAGGTACAATTGAAATGTACTTTGTATCCACTGATTACCAACTTGCTGATATCTTTACGGAAGCCTTGGATTAAAACATATTCAATTTTCTGATCAGCAAGTTGAACATGCTTAATATGTGATTAAAGACTAGAATCTATCGTCAAATAGCTCTTCTATATCGATTTATTAAACATGTTTTTGCTTAAAACACTCTATCTGTCATCTTCTAGATTCACTGTTTCATCGCATGTATACCAGAAGCTTCTGTCTACACTAACGATATTGTTGGTCCTAAAGGAGTCTACAAGAGTTCAAGGATATAGAAACAGTTTGTAGACTGGGGGTTGAATACAAACACACAGATTTTTATTTTAAATGAGTTTATATTGAATAAACAAATTTACAGTTACAAGAGGAATTAGAACAATTAATTAAACCTATTCTACTGTAATTAAGAAATCACACAGTTTGATGAGCACGGAAATGAGAAAGAAAAGAAGCAGAGGTTTTAGGAAATAGAAAGTAGCATGCATAAAGATGAAAAATGCATCTTCATCTATTTATACCCGTTGGAATTAATGCAAGACAAAAGGTATATGTCACGTGTCAAGATTTCAATGGAAGCGTGTCAAGATTTCAATGGAAGCTTGTCCTTTGTTCAAAAGTAACCATGCTTTTGGCCGCGTGTGAACAGTACTAAATCAGATTTGATGGGGACATAAGAGACTTATCCGTACGTCCTTCTCTGACATAGTATAAGGTTTTGACTTATGTGCATTGAGGATAAGATCAACATTAATCTTGCTTTTAGACTTCACTTGATCGCTGATCTTTGAAACATCAAGGATGAACTTTTAGAGTATTGTTGAGGCCTAGCAAAACTTCACATTTCTATTTAGACAATCATTGGTATCACTGAACCGCTTCAGATCACTAGCTGATTATCTCTATCTTCAGCTTGGTCTTCGACTTTCGTTGAATGTTCTGGTGGTGTGATTGTTGTTCTTCAGATCTTCAGAGATAAACTTAAGGTTCCTGATTTTCACCGATCGCTGCATGCAATCAGCATATGCTATCGCTGAATTTGAACTTTAGCTTATAAACAAAACTTTCACTAAGTATACAGAGCAATCATATTCAAATCACTGAGAGGAGTTATGATCAACAATCTCCCCTTAATTGATTATGATTAAGCAACATAGGAACATTGCTTGAAAGGATTAGTAGGGACTTAAAAATATTAAAGTAAAATTTCTCAGTACTAATCTGTGAGATCTTTTTCAGCTAATCTACTATTATAGTTGAGTTTCATTTATAAGGATATGTAAACACAATTTTTACAAGTATAGAAGCTTTAAGTACATTCACTAATTTAATTTTAGAGTGAAATATCAGTGAGTGAAGGTTGTTAAAAGAAAAATAGAACTCTTATGTTCATTGTCCGTTTTTACTATTTTCAGGGATCTTTTCAGTACACAGATGGAGTAGAGTACTTCATTGAATTTCATAAATTTGTAATCTGAAGAAATACATGGAAATGAAATTACGATATAAATTAAAGTACAATAACATTGAAGAATGCTACAAAGGAATAAAAACTATAGACTAGTCAGAGAGTCTCTCTTGTCTTCTTCGTAGCTCATTTAGATATATCTTCTTTTTCTTCAATATTGGCCCAGTATTTGACCAGCAGTGATAGTACATGACTTTGACAAAGTCTTGAGGGAGCCTTAGTGATTTCTGAGTTTCTGAAAAATCCAAGGAAACCCTCGTTATCTAGAAACACCATACCTGCTTCAGGGAGTGAGATGATGTCACCTTCTACTAGTTAAACTTGGTCTCATACTCATTTTTAGGGGATGGGCCTTCTTCAGCATTTGATCTTTTTCTTCTTGTTTGCTCAGGGAGAGGGGGAACTTGAACATGCTGTGACATCCTTTGCAGTAGCTGATCCAAGACTCTTTCTACCACTTCTTTGAATTTAGACTTGGAACCCGGAATGGCATCTCTGATTTCTAGCCATTCAGAGTATCTATAGAACTATAAGAACTTGGCTTCTTCTTTTTGGCACCTCGAATGTCTATATATTCGTACATATACCTTCATATCACTTTTCTTAGAAGTGCGTCCTTCGATAGTAGCACGAGTGATTGTTGAGTCAGACACTCGATAGTTGAATCTTTCAGTTCACCAGCGTAGTTCATTTTTCCTATGGCTTTTGTTCTCATTAGTCAGCGCCTGTAGAATCTTCTTTTGAGCATTGATAGGATTCACGTTCAGATTTTCTCGTGCTAGTTCCTTTTGGACCATAGCTTCAGCGACCCTTTCACATTTCTCGTTCTGTTTCTTGATCGCTTCGTCTCTTAAGGCATCCTTCTTGAGTATTCTTCTTGCCATCTCTAGATTACTATCTGTTCATTTTATTTTTTCATCCTTGATTCGCTGAGCTTCAAGGGCTTGTGCTCTCTCTTCCTTGGATAAGAAGTCGAATTCATCCACTACGTTGATAGGTATAGGTTCTTCTAGTTCAGCAGTGTGAGGCACCTTTATTCTGTTAGCTTCTAGTTCCCTGAGGAAATTTATTCGCCTTTGCTCTTCTTCAGGTTCGCTTATTGGTTGCTTATGTACACGCCGTCTTCGAATAAGGCCTTCTTCATCTCCAGATTCATTTTCAGATATGTACAAGAACGGCTCTTCTGATGAAGGTTCCCTCATGAATGTAAAGTCCTTTGGGGGACTGGACTCATTGAGAATGGGGGATGGAGAGAGAGGTTCATCAGATCCAAAAATTGGAGGAGGAAAAGATGGATAGGATGGGGGTTCAGAGACGTGAGTAAAATGGATAAGGGGAAGAGTTACCTCTGCAGCGGTCTCCGCCTCAGAGTTTGCTGGAGTGGAGTCGAGATCCACTACTTGCTTGCCTTTCCCTGAGGGATCGGACTGTCCTTGAGAAGGAGGTGGTCCGTCTCCCAAAGGATCTCTGAAGATGATTTCAGGCATGAAATTGCCTGGACGACTTTGACAAAAAAACTTATTAACACCTGGAGGAATGTCATCATCATCATCTCCTCCATGATGAGGGATTTCGTCATCATCATCATCATCATCATCTTTTTCTTTTTCTTCTTCTTCATCATCAGCGATGAAGGTTTGAGGACCTTGCCGTTGGGGCACTTGCTGACCGTAGGAAGAAATAGGAGTTCCAGGAATTGTTTCATTCACCTTTCCTATAATCTTGTCAGCTAGCTCTTTTGCACATCTCACCCCCTCAATGTTATCAGGAGGTAGGACGTGCACCATCAGTGTACGCACGTTTGAGCCGATATCCTTCAGATTCGTAGTGTGCACAGACTGGTTCTGTGTAACCTGAGTCAGCGTGCTCCGGTCTGTAGCAGTAAAGGAGTTTTCAGCAATGCTCTTTAAGAGCAGCATCATATCTGCTTGAGTCTTCTGAATAGACTTAATGGCCTTGCCTTGAGCTTCCACGGCCTTCTCCAGTCTTTCGATGGCCTTCCCGTGAGCTGAATTGTCATCCTTCACTGCCTGAACGTCAGTGTAGATGTTATTGGTTGTGGCCTTCATCCCTGGTACGCCAGCAACCGTTCGAAAGATAAGATCTGAGGACAATTGAAGAGTGTCCACCCTGGCCTTAGTAATGGCACACTCATTCACAAGGAAATCAATCGTTGGGAAAGAGGGATTAGGAAGGAAAATATTTGGAATGGTCTTAGGAAAGGACGGAAGCTGAGTAGAGAACCTCTCCTTCTTGATGTTTCTGATGTCCTGAGGAGATTTCAACGACGATCCCTTGCTTCCACTGACAGAAGTGTCAGCGATCTTTGTGGTGGTAGTGGTGGTCACTGAGGAAGTGCGAGGAGGTGCAATACCTGATGATAACATAGATAAAGCAACCAGAAAGAGTTCTGGATTAGATGAAAGGTGATGTGAAGAAACATTTTTAACCTTGAGAGTATCGTGAGGATTACTCTCAGGGATAGCACATTCGACGGTAGCGTCTTGTGGATCACTAGCCTCTGTCTTAGAATGTTTGTGAGAAACATTCTGAGGTCCTGTGTTACTGGCTTTCCAAAATCCAGATTGTCGAAACAAAACTGAAATGTGGACAACGTGCATTTCAACTTCATCAGAGATAAGGACAACTATCTCTGAATCATGAGTTGATGTGAGGACCAAAGAAGAGATGATGGATGAAGACGAGAGGGCTGTGAATGTATTACCTGATCCAGCTTCAGCGGAGCCGGCTATAACATTCTTAGTGACTGGAGTCGCTAAAAATGGTGGTAGCGCTGATGAAGTGGCAACGGATGTAGAGACTGTTGTCGTGGAAGGGGCTGAGTGTGGCGTTGGTGATACGCCTTTATCAGAGAGGGAAGTCTTTTGAGAGACTCGCTTCTTTTGTTTCTTTGTAGCGGGCTTGTGAGCGATGGTTCTTTTGTGACCGTCGGTTGACTCTTTGCGTTTGTGGGGGGAGGAGGTGTCTTGGATACTCACTGATGGGTTGGTCGGTGAGATAGACACAGGTACTGCCTCGTTGATGAGTTGCAGCCTGTAGGAGGTGTAGGGAGCATCCCCGGGATGCTCATCATTATTCAACGACTTCTTGCCGACCATTTAGAAGCTTTGGTTGGCGACCTTTGGGGATTCATCCTTGAAAGCGACCTCCAAGATAGTAGCAAAGAATCTTGCGTAGGTAATGAACTTGTCCCTTTTTGCAGCTTTCACCTTGTTGAACATATCGCTGAAGATATAATTAGCGTAGTTGAGTTTGTAGTTGGTGCAGAGAGTAAAACCCATATCTTGAAAGTGCTTGCTAGCTTGATCTTCGGAGCCAGTCTTGGAACCCAGGCACTGAATCACGTGGGTGAAGATATATTTCCATCCAGCAGATAGCCGTTTCTTCTGCATCTTGGAACCAACGGACTTCTCAGTAGGATTCTCCCATGTGTAGCCGATAGAATCCAAGAAGTCTGCAATTTGCTCCTTGGTGGGCTCTGGGGCCCATTGCTAATTCTTGCCTCTAGCAGGGAGGTGGAGAGCGTTCCTTAGGAAACCAACAGTGAAGGCGAAGTTGCTATGGGTGGGGATTTGGAATCCAATAGCAGGGAGTTTGGTTCCCTTGTCAGTGGTGAGAGTCGTGCAGTAGGCAGTGTACCAGAGATCCTGTAAGTGAGAAGTGGTGCCATTGGGGTTGTGAACGAAGGCGTACATCAGCGGGTAAGCCTTGATGAACGGGGCACCATCTTTGAATTGAGGCTTTTCAGCAGGGATGTCCACAAGAGCTAAGTAGTTGCACGACTTGAAGGTTGCCTGTTCCAGAGAGAAGATACATGCAGGTGCTTGCTCAAGGATAACTTGGGTAGATGCATCAGCTTGAGGGTTCTAGCTTGAAGAGGCCATTTCTATTCCAAAGATAGGAACACCAAAGAGAAAGATCATGGTTTAATACAAAGGTATAAACCAAAATATGTTTTGGTACGAAGAATAACAAATGTTAAGAAACAAAACAAGTGTTTTGATGAACAAAGATCAAAATACTTGTTATTTGGTAGAATAACACAAATTTTGAATAGATTTTAGATTTTAGAAAAAAATTTGATAAAAAGATACCAAATATGGTCTTCTGTTCTAAGAAGGAACTTAGAACAGGTTTATGAAAGATTTTCTTTAAGGTTTTAACACATTTATTTTAGATTAAAGCAGAAGATCTTTATAACAAGAAGTTATAAAGGATTTAGAGATGTAATAAACAACAGTGTAGTTGTTTTTAATGAAGAATAAAGGGTTAGATCAAACCTTAAAAGTGAAAAACTAAGAGAAACGCACAAGTGCGTGTTCTTGGTGTTCGTGGAGAAACTTGAAGTTTCGAAGGAAGTTCTTGCTTTTTGAATGAATAACGAAAGTTGCTTAAATAGCAAGAGGAGAGAGAAAGATAGCTAAACGACGGTTTTAGCTTTTTGAAAAGTAATGATTACCTAGCGCACGTTCCTAGAAAGAGATAAGAAAGGAAACGTCATGGTCCGTCTTGTGTCAGAAAAAGGTCTGACATGTCCTTTTTCTCATTTGAAAATTTGAATAAGATTATCATTTAAATAAATGTTAATCATTATCTTTAAATTCTTCATCAATAGACAATAAATGATTGTCAGTGATGGGTTTTATCTTTTGAGATTTATTCTCTGAATATGAAAACATTCAGAGAATGTAAGGAATTAGAAGTTCATACCTGAGCGAGATAAATTTAGTATCCCTGAGCCAAAGTTTAGAAAACGGAAATTTGAAGGCTTAATTTGTATGTCACTGAATATTTGTTGATCGCTGAATAGAATTTAATCAGTGTTTAACATACCAAGTTCACTAATAAGTAGATTGAATCTAGTCTCATCAAGAGGCTTGGGGAAAAGATCATTGAGCTGATATTCAGTTGGTACAAAATGAAGTTCAACTTCACCATTCATCACATGATCTCTAATAAAGTGATATTGAATCTCAATGTGCTTGGTTTTGGAATGAAGTACAGGATTATTTGCAATAGCAATAGCACTGGTGCTATCACAATAGATAGGGATTTTAGAAAGTTTGAGATCGTAGTCTCTTAGTTGATTTCTCATCCAAAGGATTTAAGCACAATAGCTGCCAGCGGTTACGTACTCAGCTTCAGTGGTAGATGTGGACACAGAGTTCTGCTTTTTTCTTGTCTAACTTATCAACTTACCACCTAATAGCAGACATCCAGCAGTGGTGCTCTTCCTATCTATCTTGCAACCTGCAAAATCACTATCAGAGTAACCAATTAGATTGAACCCTGAGCCTTTGGGATACCAAAGACCCAGATTAGGAGTTCCCTTCAAATATCTAAAAATTCGATTTACAGCGATTAGGTGAGATTCCTTTGGTTCAGCTTGATATCGAGCACAAGGACAGGTAGAATACATGATGTCGGGTCTACTCGTTGTAAGATATAGCAGAGATCCGATCATCCCTCGGTAGGTAGTGACATTAACAGGTTTCCCATTTGGGTCCTTATTCAAAGTCAAAGGAGGTGCCATAGGGGTCTTCATCGCTGAGCATTGATTCATATCAAACTTGTTCAACATGTCCTTAACATATTTACTTTGACAAATAAAGATTCCTTTGTCAGATTGCTTAATCTGCAAACCTAGAAAATATGTTAGTTCACCCATCATACTGATTTTGTATTATTTCTTCATTCTGTTTGCAAAACGAATGCATAATTTTACCCTTGTGGAACCAAATATAATATCATCAACATATATTTGAGCAAGAATAGCATGACCTTTATATTTTCTTAAAAATAGAGTTTGATCAACATTTCCACGAACAAATTTTTCTTTAAGAAGATATTTAGAAATGGTGTCATACCAAGCTTTGGGAGCTTGTTTTAACCCGTAAAGAGCTTTTTGAAGTTTGAAAACATGACCAGGATGTTTAGGGTCAGTGAAACCAAGGGGTTGTTCAACATAAACTTCCTCATTGAGTTTACCATTTAGAAAAGCACTCTTTACATCCATTTTAAAAATTTTGAAGTCTTTATAGGCAGCATAAGCTAAGAAAAGTCTTATGGCTTCTAATACCTTCTTACTGTCTATATCTTTGAGCAACAAGTCTAGCCTTGTTACGGATAACAGTGCCATTCTCATCTAGTTTATTTTGAATGACCCATTTAGTTCCAATAACTGTTTTACCAGATGGACGAGGAACAAGATTCCAAACTTTGTTTCTTTGAAACTCAGTTTGTTCTTCTTGCATGGCAGAGACCCAACGTAGGTCAGAGATAGCTTGATATATCTTCTTAGGTTCAGAGAGAGAAGTAAATTTAACATAGAGACATATATTACATGTACCTCTACGAGTCTTGATATGTGCATTTGGATTACCAATAATTTAATCTATTGGATGGTTTGCAGTCCATCGCTGAGCTGGTGGTAGAGGAGACTGATCAACACAAGATTCAACACTTGTTCTTGTTCAGGGATAACGTTGGTTGTTTCAGCAATAGGTACTTCAACATTCATTATCAACTCTGGAGTTATCTCAGAGGTTTGATCAGCAGAAGATGAAGCTTGGTTATTCACTGAAGAATTACCAAATGATGTATCAGAGGGAGGAATCTGATTACGAGGAGTGATATTAACCCCTAATGATCATGGATCGTTGCTTGTGGTAGGAAAGAGATCAAGGATTCCATCATCATTATTGTCAGCATTTGGTTGATTACTGAAATAAGTTTTAGGTTCCCTATAGTGAGATTTCGTCCATTCATTCAATTCCTCATCTTCTTCAGGGAAAGGAATAGAATTAGTTGGACGAGATTCATCAAAGTTGACGTGTATGGATTCTTCAATGTGTTGTCTTCTTTTGTTGAAGATTCTAAAAGACTTAGATACAGAAGAGTATCCAAGAAATATCCCATCATCAGCTTTTGGATCAAATTTACCCAAATGATCTCTATCATTCAGAATGTAACATTTACATCCAAAGATGTGTAGGTATTTTAGAGTAGGTCTTCTTCCATGAAATAATTCATAGGAAGTCTTCTTGAATTGCTTTACTATCAGGGATCGATTCTGAGTAAAGCATGCCATGTTTACTGCTTCAGCCTAGAATTGAGTAGGTAGATGCGATTCGCTGAGCATTGAGCGAGCTGCTTCAATGATCGTTCGATTCCTTCTTTCAGCAACACCGTTTTGCTGAGGAGTTCTCACTGATGAAAATTTATGAGTGATTCCCTTTTCTTCATAGAATTTAATTAGGGTACTGTTTTTGAATTCAGTGCCATGATCACTTCTCATGGAGCGAACAGTAAGATTGTTCTGGACTTCCATTCTTTTAATAAAAGAGATAATTACATCAGGTGTGTCTCTTTTGGATTGAAGAAAGAATACCCATGTATATCTGGAATATTTATCAACTATCACAAGAGTTTACTTCTTTCCAGACAGGGATTGCACATTGACAGGTCCAAATAGATCCATATGAAGTAGTTGAAGAGGAGAAATTAATGAGGAGACTTGTTTGGATCTGAAAGAGGATTTTGTCAGGTTTCCCTTCTCATGCGCTAAACAAAGAGATTAATTTGTAAAGGTATGTTTAGGGAGATCCCTAACAAGCTCTTGTTCCATAACCAATTGATATCAGAGGAGACGCTAGAGATGAAACACATATTCTCAGAGTGAGAACTATTCATATTAATGACATACACATTTTCTAATCTTTTGCCTGTTAAGGCAAGTTTGTCATTAATATGAGTGACAGCACATCTGTTCTTTAAGAATAAGACTTTGAAGTCTTTGGCACACAGCTGACTAACGCTCAATAAATTGTGCTTTAGTCCTTCAACATAAGCGACTCGACTAAATGAAGTTGCTCCATTGGATAGAATTCCATAACTTTTGGTGTATCCTTTGCCATTTCCACCGAAGGTCACTGAGGGACCAATTTCTTCAAAGAGCAGAGATTTTCTGCCAGTCATGTGCCTTGAGCATCCACTATCGAGGTACCAGATACCTTTAGCACATGCATACAACAAAAAGATTAATTTTTCATAGGTACCCATATTACTATGGGTCGTGTTGAGTTAGTGGAAAGAGTGACGAATGAGCTACGAGCTGAAGTACTTTCTTCAGTGGTTATCTTCACCTTGGAAGTTTTACCAACCTTGGTGGATTTCGTTCTCGCTGATTTATCAGCTTCAGCTAAATTTTAAGCTTTAGTATTATTAGGACATTTGCTTGCATTGTGGGTAATCTCACCATAATGATAGTATTTCCTATATTTGAAAACGCATTTGGAAGTGAAGGAATTCAGAGAGCAGGTAGAAGTATTTTCAAGACCAGAACCAAGGATTCCTTTGTCTAGTGTCCTTGGGGAATAGTAATTTTCTCAAGAACAGGAGTGAGGTCAATCTTAATTCTGGGAGTACATCTTTGAATAAATCCAGGGATCTTCTTTCCAGTTTTAGGATGACTCACTGAAGGGATAGAGGAGTTCTTCTTCTGTTTCTGAAAATTCTTGATTGTAGGAACATGGTCAAGGAACTTGTCCTTGATCATTTTCTTAAAATCATTAGATTTTGAGATAGGCAGCTTCTCATTGATATAAGGTTTCTGAGAAGAAGGATAAGGGATTGAAGAAACAAATATTCCGAATTTTAACATGGAACGATCATTCTCTGATTCTTCTTGGTCAGGGTTATATCCTAAACCACTTTTGACCTTCATAGGGATCTGGGCATTGATGATTTCGCTGACTTTATCAGAAGCCTTGCACCATCCTTCGATGGTAGCTTTTTCAGCCTTGAGATTAGCTATATCCTTTTCCCTTTCAGTGATAGCTTGTTGTCTTTCAATGCTTATAGTTTGATTTACAAAGACTGGGTCCTTAATAGTTTCTTCAATCTTAGTAAGTTCTTTGATTTTTAAATGGCAATTTTCTAGTTGTTCTGATAGATCAATATTGATTTGTTCAGCTTTGATCTTTCCATTTAAAGCAATGTAAAAATTAACAATCATAGAATCGAGCGCCGACAAGTTATCACCTTCAGATATAGAAAGGTTAGTAGAGATATTTACCTGAGTCGAAGGAGACTCTGAGGATGATGTTTCAGAAACTCTTCAGCTTCTTTAATTCTGGCCATTAGGCAGAGGAAGGAAAGATCTTCTTCATCAGAACCTGATTCGTCAGAGGTTTTGGCCCAATCATCGTCATGATCCCAATCAATTTCCTCAGCAACTAGACCTTTCCCTTTTTGTTGGTTCTTTTTCAGATCTCTGTATTTATTTTTTTAACTTAGAATATTTCTCGTTTTTATCAGAGTTCTGAGAGGTAGTAGGTACAACTACTTTCTTAGATCTGCACTCACTTGCAAAGTGACCCTTTCGCTGACAGTTATAGCATATAGTAGATGCTTTTTCAGCGGGAAGAGTCTTTGACTTGCCAGAGTCAGTGATAGGCGGAGTTTTTCGAAAGTTACTCTTTCTAGCAAATCTTCTAAAATTGTTTGTGAGAAGAGCTAGAGAATTATCAAACTCATAGATGTCAGCATTAGTGAGTTTTTCTGAATTAGTTTGATTTAGTTCAGTGATAGAAGTAATAGAGGAAGAACCTTGTTTTGAACGATCTGTTTCTGAAGTCACTAGTGCCAAAGAAGTACTCTTGGCACTCTTGATACCATTAATGAGGTTTTTCCTTAAAGCTTGAGATTGCTCTTCATTTAGGAGCATTCCATATAATGCTCTTAGAGAGAGTGTTTCAAGATTCTTTGACAATTTTAGATATGTAGTGTACACTCCCCATTGTTCAGGTAATGCCTCAATGAACTTTGTCAGTATTTCAGCATTAGAATATTCTCTGTTGACAGTTTCATGTCAATTAAGAGACAGTTAAATCTTTGGTGAACTTAAGAAAGGGTTTCACCTTTTAAATGCATAAAGCTCTCATATTGTCTTACCAGATTTATACATCTAGTGATTTGAACTTCATCAGTTCCTTCATATTGAGTACATAAAGTATCCCACATGGCTTTAGATGTTCTCATCTTCATCACAGAGTGATAGACTTCATTTGGTAAAGACATTGCTATTATGGATCTAGCTTTAGCATCTATAGCTACTTCCTTTTTGTCATCTTCACTCCATCGATCTGGAGTTTTGACGATTCTTCTCTCAGCGATAGCTGGAGTGGTTGCAGTGGCAGGAACTGCAGAGACCAGGACAGTAGGAATGAATGGTCCATTCTCTTGATAATAGGGGATCTTAGGATCTGACCCTTCTAGGAATAGAATCATTCTTTCCTTCCATAATGGAAAGTTATCACGGCTAAATCTAGGAGGTTTAGCTAAAGATCCATTATCAATGTAGTTTGTATTACTATTAGTCATTTTAAAATAGGTTAAGAAACAAGTATTTTAAAGATTAGTAAGCAAGAAACACTGCTCTAATACTACTTGTTGGTCCCAAATGAGTCTACAAGAGTTCAAGGATATAGAATTTTTTTGTAGAAGGGGGGTTGAATACAAACACACAGATTTTTTTTTTGTTTTTAAATGAGTTTATATTGAATAAATAAATTTACAGTTACAATCGGAATTAAAACAAGTAATTAAACCTATTCTATTTTAACTAAGAAATCACACAACTTGATGCACAAGGAAATGAGAAAGAAAAGAAGCAGAGATTTTAGGAAATAGAAAGTAACATGCATAAAGATGAAGAATGGATCTTCATCTATTTATACCCGTTGCAATTAATGCAAGATAAAAGGTATATGCCACGTGTCAAGATTTCATTGGAAGTTTCTCCTTTGTTCAAAAGTAACTATGCTTTTGGCCGCATGTGAACAGTACTAAATCAGATTTGATGGGGACATAAGAGACTTATCCGTACGTCCTTCTCTGACATAGTATAAGGTTTTGACTTTTGTGCATTGAGGATAAGATCAAAATTAATCTTGCTTATAGACTTCACTTGATCGATGAACTTTGAAACGTCAAGGATGAACTTTTAGAGTATGGGTGAGGCCTAGCAAGACTTCACATATTTAGACAATCATTGGTATCACTGAACCTCTTCAGATCACTCGCTGATTATCTCTATCTTCAGCTTGGTCTTCGACTTTCGCTGAATGTTCTTGTAGTATGATTGTTGTTCTTCAGATCTTCAGAGATAAACTTAAGGTTCCTGATTTTTAGCGATCGCTGAGTGCAATCAGCGTATGCTATCGTTGAATTTGAACTTTAGCTTATAAACGGAATTTTCACTAAGTATAAAGAGGAATCATATTCAAATCACTGAGAGGAATTATGATCAACAGATATCTATACACCTCAAAATGTATATTTTTCACGATTTTCTTATCCAAGCACAATTTGAGGTGGAGCAGAGTAACAGATGCGCATGTCAAGGGGGAGCAAACACTCATGTATACTTCATAAGGGAGCAATTTCTGATTGTGTATGAAAAATATTTTTCTTAAAGATAAACTTCCAGAACCTATGCATTAACTCTTGCCGCCAAGGTTAACCAGAAGTCTCTGGCATGTCTATCCTTCTTTCTGGCTCACTCAAAATTGGAAGTTCAAATGCCATCCAGAACTTCTGAACTAATTCTTGTCTTCACGGTCATACAGAAGCCTCTGGATTGTCTAAGCAATCTGCTGAATGAATCTTTCTCTGAAAATTATACATGTCATTTCCTTCTGTACTAACTCTTGTAGTTAAGGTTATACAGAATCTTCTGACATGTCTATAATTTTCTCTGAAATGTCATTCAATTTTGTTCAAACTTTTTATTGGTCACAAAACGTTTTCATTCGACCAATTGATTGATTTTAAAGTTTCTCTTGTGATCTACCAACTTCTGGATCAGATCACAACTAAAGTAATGCTTCAGAAAATTTTTCAAAAGTACCATGGTCATCCAGAACTTCTATACTAACTCTTGCCTCTAAGGTTATATAGAAGCCTCTGGTATGACTATGAAACTTTCTTCAAAGACATATTTCGTAAGAACATAAGTAGTAATAATCTCTGAATAACTCTTGTCGCCAAGGTTATACAGAAGATTCTTTCTTACTTATTTCTTCTTCAGAAATGTGTTTTTCACAAAACTCTTTTCTGGTTCTGAAACGATTTTCATAAGACCAGATAGATTCATTTTCAAATATTTTCTGGGATGTTCTTACAAACGTTTCAAGGGTGATAAATCGACGAATGGTTTATTTTTTTGACACATAGCCACGTGTCCAAATCTTAAATGATCAAGGATTGAACTGTCAGACACGCGTCAAAACCCTATGGACCGCATGTTGAATCATTTTATAGACAACATCATCCCCGTCCATTCATTACCTTTACCACTCGAGTATATTTTCAAATCCGATTATTTAACCTCGATTTTTACTTCCATTTTCACTTTTCACCATCCCTATTCTCTGAATTTCTTGTGCTACACGAACTTCCAATGCTTCAAATCTGCAACTCTTGAAACCCTAACTCTCTAAAATGACTGCTTCACACGAAAACCTTGCAAATGTGCAAGAACAAGATCAAAAGATGGAATCTATGACGGCTGAAAGTGGACTGATTGTGTTCTTACCCCACAAACCAAATAACTTCCAAGTGATGCTCAACCCCTCCACCTACAGTGAAGACTATCGAATCATGATCGAGTTCCTCTAAACACACATTCTGAACGAAGCCCTAACAATGTCAAATCATGTTCCTGAGCAGTTCATTCAAGAAGTTTGGCAATCATTATACATCAAGAACGACCTTACTCTCTCTAGCAATTTTGATCTTCCAACCTCCACATAACATGTTGTAGAAGTGCATATTACTAGACAAAGGATTGCAAGAATCTTTCATCTCCTTGACCCACAAACCCTACTCATCGCATCACTTGAGCCAAACCCAACATCAGATGTCCTAGTTGATTTCTTGAAGTTTCTAGGGTACAACCAACACATAACAAGGGTCTCTGACTTCAAGAGGCAATGGCTACCCCCAATGTGGAATATTCTTGTACCCATCCTGAATAAAATCCTTACGTGTAAAATCGGCTCTATGGATCAAGCTAGCACCAATATTCTTACCATCATGTATGGCATGTTTTTTAACCATCCCCTGGATTTTGCTGACTCATATTTAGGGAAATCTACAATGTTGTTCACAACAAATGCCTTTATCAACAAAAGGGCAAAACTCTCCCTGCTTTAATGTTCCCACGTTTTCTTGCCCTGTTTGTTCAAGGAGCAATCACTAAGTGGAACATTCCATGTGCTCAACCATTCTGCAAAATTCATGTCATGAAAACACATCGTCTAACGATTCACAAGGATGGCTATCATACAAATCGAGAACTCTCTAGTAACATGTGTAACCTTATTTCTCTGACCTCTCCTATCCTCCAAAACTATAAGGACTCTCTGGTGATCTCAGAATAGAGGTCACCTACACCTGAGTATTTAGTATGCAGAATAGTGAGTGAGGGGCCGAGTGAGAATGAGCATGAAAATAATAAGAGTGACAACCAAAGTGCGTCTAACCACGCCGAGAGATTGTTAAGAGAAAGTACAGAAGATGTCCAAATGGACACAAATATGGAATCCAGCTGAGTCCATCCCGAGCAACCACATCTGCTAGGGTTGATGCCAACACATCAACACCTAATGAACAAGGACGTACGCTCAGTCCAAACCCAACACTTCAAGCCAACTGATCGGAAGCCATCTCAAATGCTTCTGAATCAAGCACCACAGGGGAAACCAGTTCATCTTCTTCCTCTCAAAAGGAAGAAGACTATGTTATAAGAATTCAATCGCCCCAGAACTCGCCACCATCCAGACAACACATTGATGTCTCTGTGACCAATAAAGTAGATTGGATGGAGGTTTCCACATCCATGGCAAGTCCCAATCTAAATCAGAGGGGTTATGGCAACAGGACACACTAAGGACCTCTGTACTTGAAATGCATCGAGGTACCCACATTTCCATTTACTCTCCAATATCTGACATTGGAGACAAAGTCAATGAGATCAGAACATCCGAAGAGGAAGCTTCTAGGAGCCCTCAATGTCAGGATGGAAGTCCCCTTGTACTCAAGGCTAAAACAGGTACAAATGGGGGCCTCACTGAACGCGAGAGACAAGCGGCCCATATGTTGCGGATACAGCGGTTTACCCCCCCCCCCCCCTCCTGATTTTGTTACAAATGCTGCATTCCAAGATTTGGGAATCGAAAAATTCCAGAAGTTGGAGAGTGATCTTAAAGCAAATACAGAAGGCATCTCCAAGCTTCCTTCTGAATTTCCAACTCCTTCAACAAATACATCAACTATTACTTCAAAAGAATGCAACGCCTTTGCTGCTGGTATGAAGAAGCTATTAGATAACATTGTTCCTCCAGAAGGATGTACCTTATCTGGTATCTAAAGGTGACTATGCTAGATAAATTTAATGATGTGAATGCCAAATTTGTCTCAAAAATCAACTCTACATCAGTATATGAGCTTACCCAGAAGGTCTCTACATTGGATACCTCTGTGAATGCTATAAAGACAACTGTTCAATCCATTTCGGAATACCACACTTCAAGGAAGATCGCAAAGGAGGCCAGGGCTTGTAAGAATGCTGAGCTCAAAAGAAAAAGATCCGAGGACCAGGACCCAGATGCTTCTTATCCTCAAAAGGGGGAGAAAAGACAGAAGGTGGGATATTCTTCTCAACCTTCATCATCTCAACCACCACAAACTTCAGAGCAGCAACCTACAAAACAACAACAAGATAATCCTTCTGCTCCATCCACTATTGAAGCCCCAATAACGACAACTCCACTAGCAATGCGTCCCTTACCTTCAAATCCAGAAGTTGCAAATTTCATTCTAAGGTTTGAATGAACTAGAAGACATGCAATTCCTCCTTTTCCCAGAAGACCAAGAAATACAACCACACAACCAAGAGCTCATGGTCAGGCATCCACATCTACCGCTAATGTTCAAACATCTACCACTCATGTTCCAGACGTGAACACTTTAGAAGTCCCAACCTCTGCAATTCCAGAAACCATTTCAGTTCCTAAAGCAAACATTCCAGAAGTTCCTATTTCTGAAGCTCCTATTCCTGAAACTCAAGAAGCCCAACCAGTTGATGATACAGAAGTAGCAACAAGCGTGCCAAATCCTGAAGCCTCTTCTAGCCAGCAAATCCAAACTCCTACTGATAAAGGATGAAAGCTCCAATGGTTGATCAATCTGATGATCAAACCATTGTTGAACAATCTAACGCAAGAAGGGCGGATGTATTTTGGAATGCCATGGATCCTGAACAACGTGAACGAGTGGCCAGTGCTCAAATTTCTGGAAGCAGAGAGAAACATTTTAGTCACTTATATGCAGAGAGAGAAGAAAGGGGATTATTGGTGGTGCCTGACTTTGCTATAGGTGCAGATCAACAAACAAGGGCTAGATTTGCAAGATTCAGACGGCCCAAAAGAAATGTTTTTGGCTCATCCCGTATTAGAAGAATAGTTGGTTTAAGGACAAAGTATTTTGAAAATTCTGATATCATGTATACAGCATATAAGGTTGAAAGAGCAAATGGGCAAACTTATACCTTCTGTGACAATGATTTGTTGTCCCGAAACCCTTCTGATCTAATACCTCTTGAGAGATACATGAAGCGAAGAAGAAACATCAGTTCTGATGATAATGTTGCTTATCTGATAATTTTGAGTTGTATGGAACTGGAAGCCTTTGTTGATTACAGAACCAAGATAGACTTTCAGATTGGATTTCAAAGACACGTGGAACGCTTATCCATCACCGTGCCAAATGAAGGGTTAGAGGGAATTGAAACAAAGAAAGTTGGTGACCTTATAATTGAACCAGAACAGGAACGGGGAGTTGTATTCAGAAGACCTCTAGATAAAAGGTTCTTCAGGCTAACAGAAGCTTTCAAATACTCTGAATATATGTTGAACCTCGTCAAAGAACTGATAGCTGTAAAGAAGGATGATGTCAACATAAACATCAAAAGGGCGGCCTTCGATATGGAGATGTATATCGAAGGTGTATTCAAGTTAAGAGAGATTAGAAGACAATTTATTAGAGTTATCAGTTGTAACACCCCGCCTTACCACGACACAATGTTGTCCGCTTTGGCCTAAGCCGCACGGATTTGTTTCTGGCGACCTGGCGAGGATTTCCCAGGGGATCACCCATCCTGGTACTACTCCCACCCAATCACGCTTAACCACAGAGTTCCAAGAATCTGCCTTGCTTGTGGCCCCAAAACGCGTTGTGTTTAGGAAGGCCAAGGTTTACTTATGAACCCAACATCACTCATGTCCACGGCCGATATGGGATCTGCCTAAGGTGTTACAAACACCCCCCACCCTTAGGGACTTATCGTCCTCGATGAGGTTTGCCCCACATCCCGAACGGCACAGGAGCGGCTCTGATACCATTTGTAACACCCCGCCTTACCAGGACACAATATTGTCCGCTTTGGCCTAGGCCGCACGGATTTGTTTCTGGCGACCTGGCGAGGACTTCCCAGGGGGTCACCCATCCTGGTACTACTCCCACCCAAGCACTCGTAACTACAGAGTTCCAAGAACCTGCCTTGCGTGTGGCCCCAAAACGCGTTGTGTTTAGGTAGGCCAAGGTTTACTTATGAACCCAGCATCACTCCTGTCCACGGCCGATATGGGATCTGCCTAAGGTGTTACATCAGTCGGCATCCAGAAGCCCTATTTGAAGTCATTACATGTACTTTACTTTCTGCAATTCCTTTTTGTAATGTAATGAAATTTCAATATTTGTTCTTTCTTTATCATTAGTTATTTGTTCTGTATTCAAACTTGAGAGGAGATTGTTAGAAGTTTTTTTGTTATGTAAAAGTATGAATCATAACTTCTCTTTTAAAGAACAAAGTATATCTCTCCCGAAGTTAGCTTCTCCAGAAGACAGCTACTTGCAGAAGCAAAGTTCAGAAGCTACAGAGTTGATCCAGAAGATAGAGCATCTTTCTGGATATTACTCAAGGGATTACGCGTGTGCTTAAATGACGTGGTAAGTCATGCTTTCCGTGCGTAACTAATTCTGTTAGAGAGCTTGCTTATGTGTCAATACGTGATAGGCTAGCTGATTGGCTTTCCCATTTGTAATCGTATAAATAGAGAGAGCTATCACTGTATTGAGTGTTAATCGTTTTGGAGAGAACCTGAGAGATCATTCTGTATTTCCTGTATTGCAATCATCGGCACTTTGTGTGAAATACAAATTATCTTTTGATCCATATCGATATGTTCTTCCATTATTGTTTACATGTTCTAGTTTGATTATTCATCATATTTGCTTCCGCTTACTGTTTATTTTACATTCGTAATCAATATCATTTGAGTATAAATAGGGATCTGGGTTCCAACACAGTTCATATCATTTTGATAATTGTCTTATGATGAAGCAATCAGTCAATTAATACAATAACGAGGAAATTCAAATGAAAAATAATACAATTTTTTGTATTTGAATGGCAAACCCATGGAAATACCCCTTTATGAAAGAAAAAAGACACTATGTAACTTTATTGCACTGGAAAAGACTATATTATAACTATGTTATGTACCCCCCCCCCCTCTATAGTGGATTATTTCAACGCAACAGGACAGGATTGATGGAGGCTTGCTGAAGTTTCTCGAAAAGGGAAAACATATGTTTATTGACAAGCAACCATTTCCCAAGACCTGGAAAGAAACGCTGGTGTATATTCATTACCACTACAGCGTAAACCCCGAATCAGAAGAAGAGCAAGTATAGTGAAAGTATCCTCATGGGCCAAACAAAAAGATCGCGGATAAATGGAAATTTTGTTGATAAAACCTTTTCAATTGTAGCCAATATCTTATTATGAATAATTCCGACAACTTCAAGAGAAAAAGAGGCATTTACCTATTACAGAGATGGTGCAATTTGATTTTTTTTATTACTCTCAGTTTTACGAGTAACACACATGATTTGTGATCGAGATAAAAAGAAAATAAAAAACATCTACGCTTGTTGAAGGTAAAGTTTGCTTTTCTATGTTCTAGAGACTTGTATGTAACTATTCAGAGTGAAGATATTATATACAATGTGTATATTCTGCCTAGAAGTTTTCTTTTAGTTCAAAATGATCAATGTGTAGAATCAGAACAAGTGATTGCTGAGATTCACACGAGAACATTCACTTTGAATTTTAAAGAGTGCCGGAACTAAGAACATTCGAGATTATGCAGGATTATACACGAAAGACCCTTTTTTGGCTCTCTCTTTAGCCATATGTCTCCTATCGCTAGGAGGTCTTCCTCCACTAGCAAGGTTTTTTTGGAACCTCTCTCTTTCAAGAGGATTCACAGCATGTGAAGCCCTGGTAAGGTTCTTTGCGTTGCATCAAATTAAACCACATGCTTCACCGCGTCTTCCACCGAAAAACTCTTATGTCTGCAAAAAATGGAATAGGGGTAAATGTATTCTAGCTATTTTAAATAGACCCAAATTGACGGATGGCTATGAGGAGTTCAACGATTTAGCCCATCGACTACATCTATCGCTGAACCACCTTCCAAATCATCTACCAGATCACATAATCAACCGGATCCACCTAAACCTAATAAATTTCCTCTAGACAGAATGAGGCCCTCGTTGAGAGATCCATTAGTGATTGGCCCACCCCTCCTTGCAAAGAAAGAAAGTTGGCAAAGAAATAAAGGAAGGTTCAGGCGATTGATCAAAAAAAGGTTTTCTTTCCTTTCTTTATGACAGAACAATTAAATGCAGCGGCATAGGGCCTCTAAGATTATTCATATTTCGTCTTATTGAAGAAATTCGGCATGATGGTAGTAGAGTAGTCGATCTGATCTCAGGCGTGGGCAGATAGAAATGGCTATAGATGAGGTAGGCGAGGCGAGCTTGCCGACAAAAGGCGATTGTCTTTTGTTTGATGAGAACGAGAAGGGCAATTGACTGCAGGCCTATTGCTAGATAGCTATACATACATTTTCTCACAAATAAACTGCCCAAGACTAACGATTATAGATGTCTCTTCACAATAATTGGAATGGAGAAAATACCAATTCAAATTTAAATGCATTAAAAATATTGTTACTGCATGATCAAATTATATCTGGCCTTGTTTCCACTTTTCCAGTTATTCTAGATACAATTTTAAAATATTTGATTTTCCATTATTTAAAAATCGCGTATGTCCGTCACTTGTGGAGATTTATCATTCAATGAACATTTTCACAAATAAACTACTCAAGACTAATGATTGTAGGTGTCTCTTCACAATAATTAGAATGGAGAAAATACCAATTCAATTTGAATGCATTCAAAATGATGTTACTGCATGATCAAATTATATCTGGCCTTGTTTCCACTTTTCCAGTCATTCTAGATACAATTTTAAAATATTGGATTTTCCGTTATTTAAATCACGTATCTCCGTCACTTGTAGTGATTTATCATTCAATGAATGACTGAAAAATTATCTACCTAATCCAATTATAATTATAATGTTTCTTACTTTGCAGTTGTACATAAGCAAAACATTGAAAATTGTACTTACTCTTTATCTTTCTACCCATCCCGGAGATTCATCCTATATATTAATCAAGTTAAATTATTTCAGTAAATAACAGAATCTTGGCTTATTCCTAAGCTTAATGAGCGAAAATAATAAAAAAATTTAGCTCAAGGAGTACTAAAAAAGGTGCTAACGGCAGTGGGACTTGTTAGATCCCAAATTATCAAGAATGTAGAAACATTTAAGAACAAGAACAAGAGATATATCACTGAAGTTGTATATCGTTTTGATCACTGAACAATATTAGAAAGTATGTATCTTTACAAACTCTATGAACGTTAGTTCTAACTATCTAACAAACTATCTATTCATATACAAACAGAAATACTAAAGTTACAGTATATAAATGACAAGCATGTTCAGAACTACTTCTGAACTTCTTCAGAAGTATCTTCAGAACCATCTTCAGAACTTCTTCAGATTCTTCAGAACTTCTGAAGTGGCCACTTCAGAAATTAAGCCTTAGGCTTTGCTTTGCTTGTCTTTTGAGTTCTGAACCTTTCTTTCTTCAGACAGAACACAGTCTTCTTTTGAAACTATCTTCTGATATCTATCAATCTCCCCCTTATCTTCCAAAGTTCAAATCATAACTCCAGAAATTTAAGATTTGTCTGACATCTTTAAGAATAAGACTTATGTATTCCAACACAGATCTAATGATTCTAAGCATCTCTTTGGCAAGCTTTTTGTGATTTTCCCATTCTTCATCACTTAGATTCTTTTGTCTTTTGTTCTGTCTCTTCTCCAATCTATCTCTTATAGCCATTAGAGTTCCATTGCAACATTTATGTAATTCTTCAAACCTTATGAACAACAATTCTTCAAAGCATTTACATACAAATCCTGGAGGCTGAATAACAAGAGTGCTTCTTTTAAGATTCTCAATGTTTGGCAGGCTGAAGTTTGGACTACTCAAATGAACCTTTTCTTTATTCAGAACATAGGCAACTTGAAAATCTGTTTTAGCAGCCCAAATGAATTCTCTGTAAAGACCATCTCTGTGTACTGGAAAAGATTTTCTGAACTTGGCAATCAAATCATGAAAAGGATAGATACTCCTGTAGACTCTGAGTAAATCTCTAAGATGAACATTCTGAAAATCTGCTTCTGAGAATGTCGAGATCTCACCATCCTTTCTTTCCACAGTGAAGTAAGCATACTTATAATTGTTTTGTTGACTTTATATCTACAGTAATAACTTTCACTATTGGACTTTCTTTTCTTGCTTCACTTACAGGAATTCTGATCTTTCTGATTATATCTGAATACCATTGCTTCCATCCAAAAGACTTCTTGATCCAGCAATCAATGTAATTAAACTTTTGTTCATATTCCATGAACATTTCTAGATGAAAGTATTCAAGAAACATTGTGAGAGCATTTTCTTCAATTCTTTGCTCTTGCAGATGTTCAGATTCAGAAACTTGAGTGACAGGAGCATTTTCTTCTTGATTGGTTTCAGAGATCTTTTCCTTCCCTTTTTCTATTTCTTTTAAACTTGCTTTTGAACTTTCTATCTTCTGAGAAAGCTTCAGAATTTCTTCAATATCTTGTTTCTTAGTATGAATCTGAAAATCATACATATTGCTCAGAATATAATCAGCTTCTCTGAGTTTGTTTATTCTTGGATGTCCAGCAAGATAGCTCTTTCTAATGCAATCTCTGAAACTGATCCTTTCCTTGATCAAATAGATTATCTCTTCTTTTACATCGGATGCAGCAATGAACCATTCAGCATAATTCAAAAGCCATTTCAGTGTGGAAGTTGAATACTTTGGTATGTCAGACACAATGAAAGTCTTCTTAATAACTCCCTCTGTGTCATACATGAAACCAATATCTGGATTTGTAAACACCTTGGTTATATCATGTCTTTCAATATATATTGGCTCTAAGAGATTTACTTTAGATAATCTGGATTCCAAAGCTAGCTGAAAATCATGCTTGATAAGATTTCTAATATAGATTCCTAAGATCCTTTTAACTTCATAAACAAGTTCAAATTCTCCTTTCTCCACAAAAAATGCTAGAGCAGCAAGTTTATCCTGTAGCCTCAGCTTGTATATATCAAATTGAGAGAACTCTATTAGAGTACCATCTCTTCTTTCAGCTCCAAATTTCACAATGAACATATCATCTTCAATGGTTTTAGTTAAGCACCTGATCTTCTTAATTAGAGTAGAATCATGTAATTCCTGAATTCCATGCTTTTGTACATACATTCTCACTTTTGAAATTTGATCTTTAGACCATTCATCATTAAAAAAATCTTCAAGAGTTGCATACTTCAAATTCCTTCTGTACATGTAACTATAAGAATCTTCTGGAAATATAAGCTGACTATCTTCAGAATTATCAAACAGTATCTCCTTTTCATATACTTGATCAATAATAGGTTCTTCAAGAATAGGAAGATTGATTGAAGAAATATTAATACATGCTTTGAATCAGACTTCTAATTTTTCTGAAAAGACCATCAGAATTTCATCTGAAATATCAACATCATGCATATGACATAAGTCCATCTCTATGTCAAAATATTCAGCTGATTGATTCAGAAAATCTTTGAAAATAATCAATCTTTCATCCAAGAATCTACACTCCAGATTCCTTCGATTATTCAGAATTATGTATACCCAGCAGAATTGACTTATTAACCTCCATAAGTTTTCAGATATTTCATCATTATCCACTCTATTCAGAACTTGTGGTCTCCAAATCACCACTTCTCTATGTTCATTTTCTTCTATTTCATGATTCTTCTCCATCTCCACATCATCATCAAAAACTATAACATCTGAGAGATCACCAGGTTCTCCAAGTACTTCTTCAAAGGCCAAATATTCATTCAGCATTTCTTCATTAGAATCTGGAATAATGTCTGTATCTTCTGAATTTTGATTTCTTTCAGAATCATGAGACACTTTTTCAGTCTCATATCCTTCTTCGATATTTACTTCAGAAGTATTATTTTCAGCCTCTTGTCCTTCTGTTTCAGCATATAAAATATCATCAATAGCTTCAGAAACTCTGTTAGTATCTTCACCAGCAACATTCTGAACTTCAACTTCTTCAGAAGATTTTTTAGAAGATTGGACAACATCTTCAGATACTTTCTGTCTCTTCTCCCCCTCTTGATAATCAGGACCCTGATCATCGAGATTTCTTTTCAAAGTATCTGCTTGAGGCCTGCACGCTAAGACAGAGAGTCTTTCATTTAGAGATGACTGAGAATTCTGAATTGTGGACAGTTGATTCAGAATTTGAGAAATATCTTCCTTGGTAGCAAAGTTGGAAGAATCTGGCTGAGTAGAAGAATAAAAAGGCATTGAGGTCTTCAGAGATGCAACTGTAGAAACAACCTCAGAGAAAGCATTCAAAATTTCTTGCTTAAAAGATTGAAGATCATTAGAAGTTGACAACTGGAAATCATTCAACTTATTTACCACTTTTGTCTCCTGCTTATCCAACCTATCCTCCATCACCTTGTAAGAGTTATCCGTCAATTTCTTAATGTCTTTCTAAAGCTTTGCAAATTCAGAAGTACAGAAATCTTTGAATTCTTAGAATTCAGAAGATGAAGGAAAGGTTCCAAGACCAACAGATGGTCTTGTTTCCAGTCCTTCAGAAGAAGGCTGGCTTGTAGATGCCACAGCATCATGAACCACAAAAGATTCTGTAAATGGGGCTTTGGAGATGTTCACCCCACAAGGATTTCCAACTAATCCTTGATATCCAGTATAAGGAATATCTATAGTTGTTGTGGCAATGTGACAAACACTTTGCTTAGGAACATCTGAAAGATGTGTGCTTGTGTGAAAGAATTCCACATTTAGTGGTTCATTAGGCTCAAGATTGAGTGGACTCTCAGACTCAATGTGCTCAAAACTGTGAAGGGAGGACATATGTCCTTCTTTTTCAAAAATAGGCTCCACCAAATGGGGACCTATTGGTAAATGAGCTGCTTGCCCCATAAGTGTTTCTGAAACACCTTTCTGTTGAGAGATAGGTGAGTGGCTGGGGGGGTTAACAAGAGTTGCCATGGGCTCACTGGCTAGTTCAATATTACACACCAAAGAGTGTGGAGTAATAGATGATGTGGCTGCCCAACTTGTAACATTTGGTTCACAAGTTTGTGTTTCTTTTACTTGTGTTCTCCCCTCTTCAATTCTTTTTCTCACTCTTCTACCCAAATTATTTAGAAATTTATTATTTATTTCTAAGTTGGATTTCTGAACACCATTCCTTCTCAGATCATTTAGGATATTGTTGAATCTGTGATAAGTCTCTGTAAAATAGATTCATTTTATTTATACCTGAAGTTTTCATAAGTGCCAACACAGATGTTCAATCTTTGGGCTTGGGCTTTTGTGCTTCCATGCATCTGAGCTTCTACCTCATCCCACATAACCTTAGCAGAAGTTAAACTATCTACCCTATTGAATATTTCATTTAGGAATGGCCATTGTATGTAGAGTCAGTGCCCTTCTATCTATCTTGGCTTGATTTTTCTCAGTAGCACTATACATACCTGGGCTTTTCTTGATTCGCGATGCAGGAATCTCAGGAATAGATTCAGTTCTTGGAACTGCAGGAATTTCCACATAGACCTCCAGAGGGCCATTTACGATCGATTGCATTAAAGCTTCATCGATATTGTCCAAGAATTCAATCATTCTAATTCGCCATAGATGATACTCGCCCAGAAACAAGGTTGGTGGTTTTGGTATCAGAGCCAATTCAGAACTTCTGAACTGTCATCAGAATTCTGAACTGTCTTCAGAATTCTGAACTTTGCTCTTCAGAACCACTTCTGAATTGTCTTCAGAACTTCTGAACTTTCACTTCATAACTTATTCAGAACTTTTTCAGAACTTCTGAATATATATTTTGCACTTCTGACGATGACTTTATTTATCTTTCTAGCACTAGTTCAGAACTTCTGAACTATTCATATTCAGATTCTGAAGTACTTTACTTTACAAAACATTTCAAAACATAGGATCCAAATTCATAGGATTCTTTAGATCCTAACAATCTCCCCCTATGTTTTGTAAAGGAATCATAGTCTTTAATCTTCAGATCTTCTCCCCCTTGATTTCTTTGAAAAACATTAGTGTTGTTGATCTTCAAGAACTCCCCCTTGAATAAATCCAAGCCCCCCCCTTGAATATAGCTCTTATCTTTACTTTCAACTTTAACTTCAGATTCAATGTGCAATAACTCCGACTGAGTACACTAACATCAGCCTGAAACTGTGGAAAATTCAACACATCTTGAAAAGCTCACAAGAAAGGTAATTGGTGAATTATATGTCATGAGAATCCATTGTGCAACTGCAGTTTATAAACAAAGAATCTTTTTGTCTTTGAATCATGAGTTGAATAAGCATTTAGTTCAAGAACCTCTTCTGATAAGCTCAAGAAATGGGGAATCAACACAAAGCTTGGTTGACCAAATCACCTTTTGACAATTAAGCTTTGGGAGAAAGATGACATTAAGAACATAGCTTCTTGATCAACAAAGTCAAACTAGAAAGATTAGCCGATTTCCAGAATACTTCCAGAAGAATGAATAATCAAATCCAGATCCATTCTTCACACCAGATGAATGATTATCAGTACTCAAACCTCTAACACAGAATAAAGTCACCAGAATACTGATTGTAGACACTCAAACTTCTGTTTGATCAGTACAGAAAGATGATTGAAGACACTCAACAGTCTAGCATCTTGAGAATTTATTGCAGAACAATGATTGCCAGCACTCTATAGTCTAAGTGATCAATTCAGAACACAGATTGCAAGCACTCAACGGTCTTGCCTCAAGAATAAATCTTCAGAGAAATGATTGTTGAAACTCAAACTTCTAATCTTCAAACCAAATACTGAATCAATCATCCAAATTCTGAAAACTTGTCAAATCAGGCTCTTCAGATAACATACATAAAATTTTGACCAATATAGTCAAACTTTGAACATTTGCTGACGAGCTTGAAGAAATTGAGCTTGATGAATTTATAGGGCCATGATAAAAATATCACTACAAACTAAGAGGAGGTCTTGAGCATAGACAATTAAGAACTCTCTTGTCTAACAATAAGTTATACTGAACTGTGTTGTTATATGCCTTATGCGGAAGCCTTTAATCTTCAAAAATTCAGAAGTATGACAACAAGATAATAGTGTAGACAAGTGATGAAAATCAATGATTTATATATGATTCGTAAAATCTCTTTTTCGAGAATGTACACTTCTCCCCTTACCCAGATGCATCAGAATATGAACAATTTCTGAAGTATAGAGCAATTCTGAACTAACTTCTGACGTTTCTGAGCTTACTTCTGAAGTTTTAGTACAGTTCTGAACATAATACAGAACTTCTGAATTATAGCCTGTCCATTCATTGCAGTTCAGAAGTCTAATAATAATACTTTAGAAGTCCAGAAATACACTTCAGAAGTTCGATAAACCATCTTCTGAAGTCTGATAAACCAATTCAATTCAGAAGTCTGATCATTTGAATTGTTCGATCCAAAAATCTCAGATACCTCAAGATTTGTCAATAACGCACCAAATTGATGATCAAACCTTGTTCATAAACATATTTCGAGTATTCCTCTTGAAAAAATTGGATTGAATCATACCAATTTACCAAAGATTTATAGAATTTGTCAAGAACAGTTCGTTCGAACAAAAAACCCTAGAAACTCTGAGATTTGGCAAATTAACTCAATAATCCTTGAAATTGATGACTGTAATTGATTTCAGATGAATACACAATGATCATAGAATCGATTTGTCATGAAAGAACATCCAATTTTGCATCTATTTCATCAAAATTCAACCAAAAAACTTACTGTTCATCGTAGAGAGAAAAACTTCACTGATTTCATCAATTTCTTCAAATCTGCTGCAATCGATTGATCGTATCGAAGATAAATTGCTTCGATTAAGCTCTGATACCAATTGTTAGATCCCAAATTATCAAGAATGTAGAAAGATTTAAGAACAAGAACAAGAGTTATATCACTGAAGTTGTATATCGTATTGATCACTGAACAGTATTACAAAGTATGTATCTTTACAAACTCTATGAACGTTGGTTCTAACTATCTAACAAACTATCTATTTATATACAAACAGAAATGCTAAAGTTACAGTACATATATGACAAGCATGTTCATAACTACTTCTGAACTTCTTCAGAAGTATCTTCAGAACCATCTTCAGAACTTATTCAGAACTTCTTCAGATTCTTTAGAATTTCTGAAGTAGCCACTTCAGAAGTTATGCCTTAGGCTTTGCATTGCTTGTCTTCTGAGTTTTGAACCTTTCTTCCTTCAGACAGTCGGTCTTCTTTTGAAGCTATCTTCTGATATCTATCAGGACTCCTACGGGTAATAAGAAGTTTAAAAAATGAAACCCATTTATTTGAAATCCCACTATAGTAATGCCAATAAAACTAGAAAATGAGAGACCTAAAGTAATGAAAAAATGACGTGTAATTGTGAAGGTATAAGGTATCATACCCTGAAGATATCTTGAGGATGCCCTAAAGCGCTCATGGTATCATTATGAATTTACAAACCAAAACTGTGAAAGCCTAGAAATACACAGGCCCAGTTGAGATCTGATATGATTGCATCACGATGCCTAAGAACATGATCTAATAGATCGTTGTATCGAGTAGTTGGATCATAGTATCTTACCATAAAAATGGTTGTATGCGCAACAACACCAACTATGAGAAATCCACCAATCCACATATGATGTGTGAACAATGAAAGTTGTGTATCATAGTTAGTAGCTAGATATGGATAAGGGGGCATGGCGTACATATAGTGAGCTACAACAATGGTTAAAGGTCCTAACATAGCTAGGTTAAGAGTAGCATTCCATGAATGGATTCGGTCAATAACTAGAAAAATATTTTTGGCATGGGGATAGCTATTCCGCCCATTTTGTAGAGATAAACAAGACGTATTCTATCATAACTTGTTCCTGCCAAGGAAAAAGTGCAGCACCAATAAATCCATAGAGATTATTTGTAAAATAGCTCCATTGATCCCCGTATCGGTTATAGAAGAAATTCCTATAAGTATGAAACCCATATGAAATACGGAGGAATAGGCTATTCTTTTTTCTTAAATTCCGTTGGCCGGGAGATGTTGAAGCTTCATAGATTATTTGTATTGTTCCTACTATCATCAACCAAGGAGAAAATATAGAATGAGCGTGTGGTAATAATTCCATATTAATCCGAATCAATCAATACGCTATCATTTTTAATAAAATTTCGGCTAGAAGCATACAAGTACTGTAATGTGCTTCTCCGTGGGTATCTGGTAACCATGTATGTAGGCGTAGAATCGGTGATTTGACAGCAAAAGCAATAAAAATGCAATATATAATATTATTTCCAAAGCCACGTAAGACTGATTAACTGTCACACCCCGCTAAAGTGGAAACACGAGGTACGATAGTTCAAAGCCTCACAGCAGTAGGAATATAAACACCAACCAAAAACATCAAAGTTTAAAGTTTTAAAGTTTACAACTTGTCTCCTTAGTCTTAACACACAAATTACAACAAAAATAATTATGTAAAAAGGTCTTGATTGGTGTTCCACAAAAGTATGCTAAACTTGATCAGTTACCTTCTAATTTCCTATAAAGCATGATAAAACAAAAGGGTCAACAACAAAGAGTTGGTGAGTTCACAGGTTTTCCGATACACAAAACATTTTATATGCAAGGTATAATAATAATAGCGAATCGGATGTTCGCATCAACTTTAATATTTTAACTTTGATGAGCAAAAATACAAATTATAATTACACATGATATTAAAATATTGAGCCACTACAAAGCCTAAACGACACTCTACGCCCCACGAACTACCTCGGCGGTGGACCTAAAGTCCACATGTGTAGAGCATTCTTAATTGATAAAGTGCACCCCTACTTGCCAGTTAGGTGGGTATGTCAACCAAATAGCGCTATCCACAAATATCATCGGCTCAAAATGAATACAGAGTTAAATAGTAGTGTAACACGGGGACTTCACATAACTCAACATATCATTTGTGTAATATAAATTTGCTCATCATACTGATTTATATGCTTTTCATTAATCAATATAAATCAATTCAATTTCCTTTAAAACAACATGCTTTACACCCCAAAACGTATAAAAATTTAAAAAGAGGGGCCGTGAATACCCACCTTTTAGCAAAAGCTTCCAAGTAGATACACGAGACGTCTGCTTGACGGCCTAACGCTTTCCTAACAAAGCAAAGTACCCAAATGATCACTTATATGTTTAAGGATTACAATGAGAGTGCTTATAATTCCTTATATGTCCAACTTGGTCAACTATTGTCCTGTTACACATAATGCACATATGCTCATTAATGATATAAATTATACCGAAAATGTAATGTTATAGCCCTTCTAGTGATCAAAATTCATGAAATCAAACAATTCCAGAATTTCACTTTCTGGCAGAAACTATAAGTCCTAAAGATGATCAAACTACGGTGACATTCAAAAAGACAAAGCTTCCCATCTTTTTATATGTGATACATTACCGAGTTAAGATCATTGTGACCAATCTTCATGCATTTTAGACATATAGAAAGGGTTCAAACAATTTTTGCAAAATAAGATGTCACAGCTTATCCAAGAATTTACACACTTTTAGTAAAACAGTCATTTGAGGAGTTCTACTAAATGTTTTTCAGAAATTTCAGTTGGATTGTAATCATAACTCATATAGGAAACTTTTAAGATAAGAATCACTTATTTTGAATGAGTTATGAGGAATATATGGCACCTCAAAGTTGCATGCACACATCTGTCATTAGTTGACAGATTGCACACTTAACTTTAATAAATTGGTTAATACCTCAAAACTTCATATATTTGAGTGAAACTAAATTCATATGAACCCTAACTCATAAACGAAAACTTCAGAAGAAGAATTATGCATTATGGACAATTAATCAAAGAGATATTATCACACAAAGTAGGGTTTACCTTCTGGTGGATTCACAGTTTGCAAACCTAAAATGTTTTAGGTGTTTGGAGGATCAAAACTCCATATTTTCATGTGATTCCACTTGAAAATAGAATATAAATCATAAAATTGACTCTCAAAAGAAAAATCATCCTTTTTCATTGAGTTTTGAAGGAGATATAGTCATTTGAACATGCATGCACAAATCTGTCAGCTTTTAACAGATTGCACACTCATTTTGTTTTGAATAGTTGAAACCCCAAATCACCATATCTTTGAGTGAAACCAGTGGCATCTGAAAGGTAACTCATTAAAATAAATTCCAGAAGAAAAATCAAGTAATTTGGATGATTACTTTGAGAGTTATGGTTGTTCAAAGTAGGGTTTACCTACTGCTGAACTTCCAAATGCATATCCAACTTTTTTTGAGCATTTGGGGGGTCAAAACTCAATGTTTTTGAGTGAGACCACTTGGATTAGAACCCGAACTCATAAAATAAACTTTTAGATAAAAATTCATACCATTTGGATGAGTATTTAGCAAGATTTGGGCGACATAAATACAGGGGAGTATTATGTCAGCTTCCAAAAATCACCATTTTCATGAACCAAACCCACAGGCAATAGGTTTTTGCTTTGATTTCTTGAGTTCCATTTGTTTGGGTTATGGATTATCACCATTAGAGTGATATTTCACATATCTTTGGTGTATAATCTACCCTTGGAACTAAAAATTTCCAGAAGTTAGAAGAAAAGTGATGAAATTGCAAGAAAAATGGGATTTTCCCCAAGAATTTGTAAGAAAAATGTAAATAGAGATTGTACCTTGTGTTGATGATGTTTAATACTTCAAAGTTGTTGATAAAACTTGATTTTGAAGAGGATTTAGGGTTAGAACTTGGCTGGAACTTAAAGGAGAAAGGAGGGTTCTTGAAGAAACCTTTGAGTTTTAGAGAGAGAGAAGAGAGAAATTTAAATTTTGATTATGCAAATGAGGATGAAAGAAGAAAAAAATCGTTTATATATGGGGAAACAAGGGGGGGGCATGCTAATGGGCCCCACTCCAAACCCTAATTTAAAAAAAAAAGTAAAACTTAAGCCCAAAATACAATAAAATGTCATTTTTTTCTCAATTTTGACCTTTTTCCTCAAAATGCAAGCCCAGAAGTGGTTAAATTATATAAAAATAAAAAATTTATACTTGATACATTAAAACATTGTATTTTATGTAATTTAGATACAAAGTAAAGCATTTGGCATTATATAAGACGTTTCATATAGTTACGGTCGGAACCGGGCTTTCTAAGCAACTACCGGAAATTCTAGAGAATTTTTGGCCATTTTATACTACATAGCTCCAATTCAAATATTTTTTTCTAAAATATCACTAATAAAAGCTTACTAAATGCTAACCTGGAAGCTTAGATTTATCGGATGTCACATTAACTGATGTTTCAAAATTTAATGTTGGTTCATTAGAACCATATAAATCGACAAGAAGAACTCCCATTAAGAAAAAAATTGGAACCTCCCGCCATGTACAAAATAACTCTTGTGGCTGAGTACAAACGTTTCTTTCCTCCCCACATGGATAGAAGTAGATAAACCAAAATTAATTCTAATTCCTACAGGTCCATTACTCTATTTAGATCGTCTATAGCACTCATAGCTACGGCCCTAACTCGATTGTGTCCTAATAATTGCTATACCTCACAGGTTACATTAATTGGTTCACCAACAGTATCTCGACCCGTAACTACCAGAGCGTTATAAGTATTAGGCATTTTGCCGGGCGAAAAATAGCTAAATGATGATGAGCCATATCAGTCAGCCATAAACTTTGGGTTTGTGGATGGAAGGGTTAAAATGGCAGTTCCTGCTGCTTTGGAGGTGCCAAATAAATGACTACTTGAATCAGGATTTTGTCCATAAACACTCCATTGACCTGTAAAAAGTGGGCCTAACCCTTGGGGATGTGGTAATACATCTAAGAAATTATTCAATCGAATGTACTCCTCTCTTGATGCAGGAATAGAGACATGTAGTAAATGCCCTGTCCAAGCCAAGGAACTTACACTGAAGAGTCCTGATCTGGAACCATTATCAACAGTTTGTGTAGCCATAAATCCTAATGTATTCACTAAAATCTGTTGACTTTGTATACATCTCATTGTAAATAAACGATCTTATCATAGATCCATTGTGTTCTTGAAATTATATAATAATGGAAACAACAACCTTGGTCGCCATCTATCCATTTAGCAAAATATAGTATAAGCGGCTTCCGCCTAAAAACTCTTATGTCTGCAGAACATGGTATAGGGGTAAATGTATTCTAGCTATTTTCAAATAGACCAAAATTGACGGATGGTTGAACTGTAAAGTTGGTCTATCTATATGCATGTGGTTGTCTTTAGTGAGATCATACGATGGGTATGTTATTAGTTTAGACCTAACCAATTTAATGAATTTGGGTATTTCTAATAATATCAAGTCTTATTCCTATTTTGGTATTTTTCATTTGGGAGTGTTAGCTCCAATTTGCAAAGGGCCGGAGAAACTTTCTAGTTATGAATCGAGTATAGAACCAATAGGCGACGCTTGGTTATAATTTAGAATATGCTATTATATGTTTTCTCTAGTTTTTCTTGTTGTTTTTTTGGTCATTAAGGAGCACAAAAAGTAAAAAAAGAAGCTTCTAAAAAATTACAAGATATGATCTATCTGAATATAAAGTCTCAATTCCAACAAGTAAAAAAGGGGGGAATTTCCTTATTTCGAAATGGTTGATTTTGAGATATTTCGATTTGTTTCTGATTTTTTATTGAATTGAGTTGTGTATATTTCGACACATATAAAAGATCCCCAAAAGAGTTTTATTGTGACTCGAATGAATGTTCTGAAGAAACCTCAATTAAGTTATGTTATAACCACAACGACCGAACTGATTATCTTCATGCATAAGGATACTAGATTACCTAGTAGAAAAGATTTCAAAATCATCACAAACCTCCCTTTTTATAATACCTCGGGAGATAATGAAACTATTTTAATAAAATTGAACTTTCTCAATTCTCGGGCAATCGCACCAAAAACTCGAGTTCCCTCCGCCTCGAGCTGTCTCGCTATACTTTTACAACTTCACCCACAACAGTAACTTGACCAACTTTAGGTCCAATAGAAGCAAGCCTAGCTAACACGTTAAGTATCCCGCCTGGGGAGTACGTTCGCAAGAATGAAACTAGTCTTAGAATATAGTTGAACCAAAACACCTATTCTTTTGAGTGATCATGCGAGAACTTTTTGTTTTCATTCAATAAAGATATTATATGAGTGAACCTATTACGGAATCTAATTAGTTAAAATGTTTGTAAGAGTTCTATAAGATTACTATTAACTCTAAAATATAAAATAGATTCGATACAATAATAAAAAAATGATAAAAATAGGAATTCTAATTTGATCCATAATGATTCGAAAAGAGTTTCATTTTAAAACAAAATTACACGACCCAATTCTTAATATTTTGTTAAAAGTTGAGTTGAAAAATGACCCAAGAATAAATTCGCTGATTGCAAACGCGGTATGGGTAGATGTTACAGATGATGAATCAATTTATTTTTATACAGTTGTGACTTTATCCTTGTTAGTGTTGTCTGTAATGATAGATAAATCAAAAAAATTTCAATTGGACTTATTCTTTCAATTGGTATTTTGAAAAGAAAGAAATTCAAGTAAGTAATTTTTTATAAATATATGTATAAAAAGAACATATTTCATTTAGCTCCTTCACGCCTACCATATCTAGTTATTTCGGTTTTCTACTAACGACTTTAACTATAACCTCAACTCTATTTATTTGTCTGGGCAAGATACGACTTATTTGAAATTAATTGCACAATTCATAAAAGGAAATCTTTTTGCGAACTTCTGTGTACAGGTACTTACCGTGTCAACCGGCAATTCTTGGTCATTGAGATTCATGGTAACTCAGATTAATATTTTTTTTTTTTGAAAAGTAACTCAGATTAATATTTAGGTATAGATATTACCTCTCTTTTTCTGCTTTCAAATAAATTGAAATGATTGAAGTTTTTCTATTTGGAATCATGTTAGGTCTAATTCCTATTACTTTGGTTGGATTATTTGTAACTGCATATTTACAATACAAGCGCGACGACTGGTTGGTCCTTTGATTAATTAACAACTATTTTTTTTATTGACCTCCTCCTTTCTTTAATATCCAGAAGGTCAAATTCATATTACCGTTCAAGTTAGTGTTTCAGCCGAATTCGATTGAAGAAGATCTGAATCACGCTCGGTAGGATTTGAACCTACGACATCGCGTTTTGGAGACCCACGTTCTACTAAACTGAACTAAGAGCGGTTTATTATCATAAATGATAAGACTGTAAAGAAAAGGATTGGCCCAATACATCTTGTATGCATATACTATACAGTATCATAAGCATGAAAGATTCTATATGATATGCCCAATGTAAATTGATCTCAAAAAATCCCTCGTTACTGCTCAAATGAGTAGTAATAGGTAGGGATGACAGGATTTGAACCCATGACATTTTGTACCCAAAACAAACGTGCTACCAAGTTGCGCTACATCCCTTTCATTGGTCTACAGTGTCATTGTAGAGAATTCATCTCTTGTTTTCCACATCGTTATATCCTCTATTAAAATCTATAATTTTTATGTCCATTTCGTCCTTTTGGTCTCATTTAACATATAATAATAGTAAAATACTTCTATCTATATGAAATATGGAACGGAACCCCTTGAATCTTTTGGGGGAATATTGGGGAAAAAAAGGATGTTTTTTTTCTGTATTTAACAAAAAGTAAATCTTATTTACTGGATGATTGTACATTTCAATATGTATTATCTTATGTATTATAATAAAATGAAGGAGATTTTTCAATGCGAGATCTAAAAACATATCTTTTCGTGGCACCGGTACTAAGTACTCTATGGTTCGCTTCTTTGGCAAGTTTATTGATAGAGATTAATCGTTTTTTCCCATATGCAACCCCGAAAAGCTCATCTGACTCCAAGGTGGTACGTATCCTATAAAAGCTGTCACAATCATTAATAGGAAGATTACAACTCCGAGACACCAAACAAATTCTCTAGGACTACTATAACTCGCATGATATAGACCACAAAAAATATGAAGGTGAACCACAATGAGAAACGTACTTGCCCCATTAGCATGCATATAACGGAGCAACCAACTTCCTTCAAATTGGAAATACCTTTTTCTCATATTACTCTCTCGATACATAATCTAATGTTTTGAAAACAAAATTTCTTATCTCAAATTCAAAGTGCCATGATATTATTACTTAATATTCATATTTCATATTGAGAAGGAGTAATCTTCTTTTTTCCTCTCAAATAAAAGCCGCATTGGCGCCAAGCATGAGGGAATGCTAGACGTTTGGTAATTTCCCATTAAAGCGCCTGATCCCATGCATATTGTATGTATGTATATATGGTTGCACAAATTGCATAGTATCAGAAAGAGTCATCCCGGGTATTACCCATCCGCCAGGAGAGTGTATAAACAAATACAGATCTTGGGTATCATCCTCGATACTCAGATATATCATAAGACCAATAAGTTGATTCAAGACCTCGTTCTCAACCTCTTGACTTAAAAAAAGTAATCTTTCTCGATAAAGTCGGTTTATTAGGGTCAAATTGTATCCCTTCGGAACTGTACAGGCGCTTTTTGACGCATATGGTTCATATCTGAAGCGAATTTTCTAGAAATTGCTCGAGTTTTAGCAAAAGCAGCTCTCCTGGGCCGTATTGATTGGTTAAAAGGTCAGAAAGAAAAAGTTGTTCTGGGGGAATCATACCTGTTGGTAGTGGCTTCAACAAACAACCTGACCGGTTATATAATAGGGGGGAGAAGATGCAAGCCCTTTTTTTCAATAGTCGGCCAAATGACTACAGGATTATCGGTCTACTCTACCTCAATTCACCATTTCGAACCTTATAAAGAAGGTTTTTCCATACCAACTCCTTCTACCTAATGGAAGCAATTTGGTGTCTTCTGGTCACTAATGGAAGCAATCTTCCCTACCGTCGTAAAATAAGAGCACCTGGCTCTGCCCATTCACAATTCTAAAAGATCAAACCTATGGGAATAATATTTATATTAATAAAAATCAATAAAATAAGTAAAGTGATATTATCATATAAATTAGAATTTTCATAAATTAATTCAAACGGCACGTCCGGCACGACAAAATTATCAAAGATTCAGATTCCTTAGTTCGATTCAATAAGGTATGAATAGTTCCTTGATTTTGAGTAAGGGATTCATAAACGGATTCTAATTCTAGCTAAGGATTCTTGTGGTTCCCGAGGATCCAACTACAGGAGAACCAGGAACGGAGAGCTTTCCCCCTTTTTTGGCCGACTCTTTGGCCTTAAGAACGCTGGTTTTAAGAATGAGTAATTGCCCTTCTCCGACCCTTACTGCCCATCCTGACAGCGGGCAGTACTTGCTCTGCTATTCTTCCCCATCCTGGCTGAGGAAGAGTTACGGGCGCTTAAAACAAAAAAAATACGTTGATGGGGGACGGGCATACTATGTGTAATGCTTCACTCATTTACGATAAATAATAAATTAAAAGGCCATTCCATTTCATCAAAAGATCCAGAAGAAGATGTCACTTGTTTGATGAGAAATAAAAAGGAATATCGAAAATTCGAGTGGCAGAAGAAGCAACTACATTCGAAAAAACCAAGCCAGTTATGGAGCAGCTTTATGATAATGAAACCAACCAGCAAAAAGAATTAACGCTACAAAGATCAATGCACCAATTGCAGTACAATAGAGTTGTAATTCACTAGTTATTCCAAATGCTCTCCAAATCTGAAAAAACCCAGAGGTTATGTATTGCATCGACTCTTTTTAATTAATAGATCCGATCGCAACTTCGAATATGGAAATCAAAGGGATAAAATAGGAAAGGATACTTTGAATCATAGAACTCTAATGAAATATACGATCAACCAACATTTATCGAATTTGAAAAAGAGTTAGAAGAGATGGTTCGATCCTTTTATATTTTAAATCTGTCAGGGATTTAAAACAAAGATAAAGGATCCCATAACAAGGAAACACCACTTTAATTGTCTCACAAATCCGAATAAAGAATCCAAATAGATTTTAAACGAAACAAAAGGGGGATTAAAGACCTCTCAAGAGAAGGAATTGGAATGGAGTAATACCGATTCAGACAAAAGAAAAGGTTCTCGATTGATTCAAACAATGTACCTATGGGATAGAGGAAGAGGAAAAAACCGAATATTTCACATAGTGCTTTTAATCAATTTGATTTATTTCGTACCTTTCGCTCAATGAGAAAATGAGTCTGTGTATCCCAGATATGATCAAGTACTTGAGTAATATAGAATAAAAGCAATGAACACAATGATTTTGAGAGAACGGAAGTTGTATATCTTACTTGATCTAATCGGCTAATACAATGTCGTGTAAAGTTGATGATGCGATTACAATGTATTCTCTTTAACTCTAATATCGACCCCTTAAGCCTCTATTTATAATCAAGGGCTAAATGATATAAGTAAAGTAGAATAAGACATTATACACTTGCCTTTTACACAATAGAGAATAGTTTCTTTATTTTGACACAATCTAAATTACGTCCTAACAGAGTCCAATTCTAAAGGCTCAAACCTATGGGGCTTAAGGAATAATATAAAAAAAGAGTGGGAAAATATTCATATTAAATAAAAATCAATAAAATAAGTAAATAAAAATGAAGTAGAAGAACCCCGGTGGGCGAATTTTATATCGCCAAGGAAAAACACTCTTATCTCCTATTAGAAAAATTCCCAATTCTCCCTTTGGTGCTTCGATTCTCGCATAAAGTTATTGCTTCGATAATTCAAAAGTCGGAGGAGTTTTTTACTAATGAATAGATAGTCAAACTCATTCCATACATTATCCTTTACTCTATCAAAGCGGCGGATTTCTAAATTTTGATAGGGCCCTCCCGAAATTCCTTCTAGAGCCTGCTGAATGATCACTCGCTATCTTGATGGAAAAGGTGGTCCGGAAGCTTCCTCTCTCCCAGCAAACTGTACGTACGACTCTCACCGCATACAGTTCGCACAAAGACTCCTAAATTCACCCTGAGCCTTTTCTTCCACCTCTCCTCGGTGAATGGTCTGATCAATTTGACTTCTTTTGAGATATTGCAATTCGAGATCTTTTAACTTTTCAAGCAAGTCGTTCCTTTGTACATTTAGAAAATCTACCTTACTAACAAATCGTTCATTGTTGGTTTTGGACTTTGCTAATTTATTTGATATTTTAGATAACTGGTTTTTCAAAGTCAAGTTAGAGTCAACAACTCGTTCCTTATCCTTTTGTAGACTTTTAGTCCAACTAAAATTTTCAGCGTTCTCCCTGTTTACATGAACGAGTTCATTATAGTTGTTTTCCAGTCGGGCTTCTAAAGTGGTGATAAGATTCTTTTCGGCTTTCAATTTATCAGTTAACTCTTGTGTAACACCCCTAAAAAAGAGAGTTAATTTAAACCAATATAGAATGCGGAATAACACTTAATAAATAAACATCACCCAAGGGATGGGGAGAAAGTAATAGAGTTTTCAAGACTATTTAGATACTACATAACAACCTATTAATCTATACAATTTCAAATATAGATTAAATTTGGGTTTCACTAATATCCTCAAACAATTGTTTCTAGTAACTCCATTTGTACACTCGAAGATGTACTACAAAAAGGATGCCTCTATCGACACCTAACTCCACTCAACTCTTCGGAGCCCCACTATGACGATCACCTGATATACATGTCATTTTAAGAAAAAGTGTTAGACTTAACGCCCAGTGAAAACAAACAGTTTAAAATAAGAAAATCCATTAAATCTTTGGAAGTGGGAAATGAACATTTGACCATAAAGCTTTCTAGTTTACACTTTCTCTTACTCACACTTGTTTTCGGAAGAATATACTTTGAGGGAAAATCTTTGTAAGATAATTATTTTACAAAGCCTTATATTTTAATACATCAAATTCAGATGTGTTAACCATTTCTCAACCCAAAAATCTTTGTAAGATAATTATTTCTCATCCAACACATTTTTCTTAAAAATTAGGTCAAAATAGCATTTAGTTCCAAACTTGATAATACTTTGAAAATACACCAACACAAAGGTTGTAGAACCATTCCTCATACTCATTTTAGCAACATAAGTAAATTCTCTAAATGTCACAAGTTGACCTAATTTATCCAAAATCCTCCAAATATAAAATACTTGATAAACCATCTTGTAGGAAGTAAAATACATCATTTTGACATGTATAAAGTTTTATAAAAGGTAAGAATGAACTCACAATACTAGAGTTTGAGGAAACCCTAAAACAATCTCCAAAATGGTGAAGATGGTGAACACTTGGTGTAGGAGATGAAGAACACAAGTCTCTTGATGTTAAAACCTTGAATCTTCAACTTCTATGGAGTAATAAATGTTTGGGATGAGGTAGATGGAGGTAATAATTAATTCTTGCGAGAAAATGGGATTATAATTAGGGTACTCAAACCTATGATACGACTACATTGAACTCTCTAGGTTAAACTGAAAACATAAAATGCATTTATATCTTTGGGTATTTACATGATTAACCCAAACTTAAATACAACTAACAATTGGCCCTTATAAAGGTATTTCAAGTAATGATTACTAGAAAAGGGATTTATCATTTATTTATTGTATTAATGAAAATTTAAATTTAGTCGTTCTTTCCAAAATTTGAGAGTGTTACACAAGTACAAATCTAGATAGGATTTCCATATTTCTCTATAAACAGGCAAAGAGAGACTTGATGTCACACCTGCAAACAAAGAGCTTGAAGGGATAGAGAATGTTCGCTCTTCCTCAATAATGATAGAACCTGAACTTGGCTTCATTTACAAGAATGATCTTAGAGAAAATAAGTTTATGCACATAATGGAAGCCTTCATGTACTCGTCCAAGACCTTCAGGTGGATCCAGAAGTTGGCAACGAATTTACCAGAATTTTATCTTTTGTATTAAACTACAAAGATCTCATGATGAGATACTAGAAGATCGAAATAACGATCCCAATGAACCCTGAAAGCTAGAATTTAATTTACTTGTAATTTTTGTCTATCTTTTTGAGTAATGAAATTTTATAGTGGACCATGTTTACTGATTTCTAGATTAAACTTCTTCACTTTATTCATACGTAAGAGGAGATTGTTAGACCCCATAACTCTGATTCGTAAAAGTATGAAAAAGCTCCAAGTGTTGGAGAACAAAACCTACTTCAACAAGAACTAGAGACCACAACTAGATGATCAACTCGGCAGACTAGAGCCCCCTGTCGGCCTGTGGACATACCTCTGGATTCAACATTATTCAACAATGATCAACTGTGAAGCCCACGTGCCATAACCTTTCCGCCTAAAGTTTGTTAGAGCACCTTTACTAGTGGAATTTTTCCATTGGTGTATCTTTTGACTTTCTTTTTATACACTATAAATAGTTTATTGTAATCTTTTGGAAATACACTTTACTTATGCATTGTACTTACAATCCTTACAATAAATAGCTCTAAGTTTATGTTTATTTATATCATGATATCTTTCTGACTATGACACATTTATCCTTCAACGAAAGCCACTTCAATTTTATTTTATTCCCTGTTTTAAATTTAATTTCATATTTTTTTATAAATCTTGATTCAATTTGTATTTAATTACTATTTTAATATAATAAGCTAATTATTTTTGTTAATTAATAATGTTGAAATGAACAAATGCATATATTCCGTTAATTCTATAGAGCTAATTGTTTAAACGGTTCGATTGATTCAACTTTCCATATAAATCAAACGAACTGTCTTAATTTTCAGACTCCGAATTATATAAATTTTTTATTTAAAAGAACATGTTGTAAACTTTTGAATACATATATGAATAAAGTTGAGTAATGGATTCTTGTAAGTCCTTTCTTTTCATTATTTTATAGTACAAGTAGATATGTAGGCGTGTTTTATGAAACAAGAACCATCAACAAAAAAGATTTGATATAACATCACCCAAAATATGAAAAAGAAACCTATCAAAATCCGAGTCCTTTATAGTCTTTGGAAGTTTTCTTTATATTTATTTAGTATTACAGGTAAAACCTATCATGATTGATGGGATTTACTTGTTTTTATTTATGGCTAGTAATTAAAATGATGTGTAATCCATATGGCTTTACTTAGGTCATGTAAGTGGAAAAAAAAGGAAAAAAAATGTTAACCAGTTTAAAATGTAATAGGCTAACTATTAGTGTAATAGGTAGGTTTTTTTTAAAGGGCAATACCCTGATCTAAAATAATTTAATAATATATCACTGCAATAATTATAAAAATTAGAATAATACAATAACAAAATTTATGAAAATAAATTAATATTTCATGCATTAAGCCCTATACACTTTAAAAAAATTATTTTATATATATGAATGTTTTGTTTTGATATTTATGTAAATTCTTTATAAAATTTATTTTCTATATATAAATGTTTTGTTTTGATATTTATGTAAATTCTTTTTGATCCTCGTAAACTATGCATTTTTGCTATTTATATATAGATAATATATTTTTTTGTGTAAATTGCAAATTTGCTCTTTATAGTTTGTTAATTTTCTTGGATCGGATCCCTACAAAAAGTGTATTGCAGAAAAATTCTTGTGGTATGCAAAAAAATGCTTGATTTTGGTCCCTATAACTAACTTCATCGGATCCCTCTTTTGTTAAATCCCTTCATATGACTTGCACATAAGGGTATACTTGTCTTTTTAGAAACACCATCTTATCAACGCTAAAAGACCTATCTCTGAAAAACCGGCCCCTCCTCATTCTTCTCTCAAAACCCACTCTTCTCTAAACCTATATCACCGTTAATGCCTCTTTCTAGTAGATTTTCTCTCAACAACCGGCCCCTCCACCATTGCATCATTGATCTTTTAGGGGTGGTTTGTTATATACCGATGGCGTCTTCAAATTTGCTTATTTTGGGGGAATTCTTTGGGATCTAGATCCTTCTCAATCTAATCTACATCTGGTGGTTCGTTTGGCAACAAGGAAGAGGAACTGAATTTGGAGGAACCTTCTTTATCTACTCTTTTTGGTTTGGTGGTTTGTTCTTTTTTTTGTATGCTGATAACTTTTTAATTTTAGGATTAGATTTATGGTTTGTTTTAGGTTTGATTTAAGGTTTTAATCTAAATATTGTACAAATTTATCATTTATGTTCATATTTTATTAACGTTCTTAAGATGTTTATATTCAATTGATTGTATTCTTCAATTTTCTTCAAACCTTCACGTTAAATATTTGTATTTTTTTAATCTAAGATGGTTTGATATGCGATGTTCATGATGTTGGTAAGTTGAAATGATGGTGGTGGTCGATCAGCAGAACTGATAGTAATATATATATATATATAGAGAGAGAGGCATGTTCATACCAGAATGCTAACTATTTACGAGAATATAAGAAACTTTTTTCATGTACAAAATCATATGTGATTTTGCACTAACTGGAGCAGGCGACTTTTGGGGCAATTTAAGTCACATGAGAAAGTCGCCCGGATCATATATGCTTTTGTACATGAAAAAAATTCTTAAATTTAATTACCCAAATGATTGGATGAGGATTCTCCTCGTATTTTCTTAAATTATTACTCTATTCGCATGAACCTTTCTCTCTCTCTCTCTATATATATATATATATGTAGGGTTGATATCAAATACAAACCAAACAAATTAAACAAACCATACAAACTTTTATTATCCAATCAAAGCATTCCACGTGTATTTCTTATAATTTAATAATTATATTATTCCCTAACGGCAAAAGAGTAAGTTGACAAATTGAGATGATCTTGCCGTTGATTTATTAATTTGATGGTGTAGATTGGTTTGTATGGTTTGTATTTGATATCCTCTCTCTCTATATATATATATATATAAGGGATGGATCAAATGAGAACCACCCCTCCTTAAAGGAACAAAGGAACAAATTGTGGACCACATATGATGTGTAATATTAAATCATATTATGTCGTAAATAATTTAATATTATGTGGGACCCACATCATATGTGATCCACAAGTGTCCCTTTGTTCTTTTAAAATTGCAAAGTTCTCATTTGAACCTTCCTATATATATATATATAGAGGGAGGTTCAGGGTAAAACCTAAAAGAAAAAACTAAAGAACACCCTGGGAGCCCTCCATATGTACAATATGCATAACTGCATACAAGCATTTGAAGTTTTTTTTTTAATTCTATGCACGAGTGCATATACACGAATGCATGTTACAAATTACCAGTATGCATTTATGCATACCGTCCATATGGAGGGTTCCAGGTGTTTTGAGCGTTTCCCCTGAACTTGTCCCTATACATACATATATATATAGAAACAGGTTAATGCGAGGAAGGTAACAATTTAAGAAAATAGGAGTACAATCTTCAACCAATCAGTTGGGTAATTAAATTTAAGAAAAAAAAATCATGTACAAAATCATATATGATTAGCCACGACTTTTCCCGCGACTTAGTTCACGGCAAAAGTTGTCCGTGTCCATTTTTTGATGTTAGTACAAAATCACATATGATTTTGTACATGAAATATGCTCCTATATATATATTGGGGCAGGTTCAAACGAGAACGCAAACTATTTACGAGAATACGAAAAATGTCGTTCATGTACAAAATCAAAATCATACATGATCTCGACGACTTTGGGATTACTTAAATCGCATGGGAAAAGTCGCCGCTTCTTGTTAGGGTAAAATCACATATAATTTTGTACAAGAAATTTTTTTTCTTGTTCTCGTAAAAAGTTAACGTTCTCGTTTAAAACTCTCTCTCTCTCTCTTTCTCTGTAATAAGGTTGAGGACCGTGAGGACTAATCTTAACCATTAAAGAGTTTAATCAAATGTTACTAATCATGGTGACATTTTTGTAATATTAATATAAAGAGAAGGGCGTAATGGTGATTTTGTTACAGTTGACTTTTCTAATTCATCGTCGACTACACCTGGATTCATATGGTGAATTTGTATGTGTTATGGATTCATATAATGAATCTGATGAATTAGTATGTGTTCTATAAAGAACGATCAACTATATTTGAATTTCATGTGGTGAATTAATGTGTTTGATATGGTGAATTTATGTGTTTCATAGTAAATATGAATGTTTCATCTAGTGAATCTGGTTACCAAAATGACGATTATGCCATTTTTAACTAAAAATAACTTTCAATTAAAAGCATATGATCAAACCAAATTAAGATTTAGATCGGTACTCACGGGTTTTAATCCTTTTTGGTGTTTTAGTTGATTTAACTCGTGACAACATATATAAAAATAAATTTTTCATGATTTATTTTCATAAAAATGTGGGGATTTAAGATTTATTTCACATATATTTGTTTAATAATGTGAAAGTTTCACATGTATTTTTGTTTCACCATATGAATACTTTTTACGTGCATTTTTCGTTTCAGTAGTTGAATCACTTTTTATCCATATGTAATTGTTTCATAAGGTGAACACAAACATATGTGAAACAATATTTTAAATTATAGGTTTTGATGGAAAAATCATGTAAAAATATTTTTATATCGGTTTTAACGGATTTCTAACTTTTTTGTGGTTTTTATGTGATTATTGCACAATATATAGGGTCCATTAAATTATATATTTAGATATAGATATATAGATATATAGGGCTTATTCAATATAGAATTAGGATCAAACGAGAACGGTATTTATTTAAAAGAACACAAAAACAGGGCAAATCATATGTGATTTTACATTAACATCACGTACAAAATCACATGTGATTCAGCCGACCTTTGCCCCGCGACTTAAAGACGCAGCCACAAGTTGCCCGCATACTTTTTTTGATAGTTAGTGGGAAATTATATGTGATGTTGCACTTGATTTTCCTGTTCCCGTGTTCTTTTAAATAGATATCCTTCTTGTTTGATCATGTCTTTATTCAATTATTTACACAATAATTGGTGTTAAGTATGTGAACTAATCCCAACATTTAATCTTAGTAATCTATGGATTAAAATTAATCAAGACATTCTTGTAATAAATTAAAAAATGATGCTTAATAACCATAGGTGAACAATCCTAAAAAAAGGTAATTTTGGAAAAGATTAGGGATATTTCTCTAGCATTAAGTACTTTTCCGTTAATTACTCAATTGTTTCGAAATCGATATCAAAATATGATTACTCCTTCAATTGTTAAGTAATGAATAATTGTCGTATACGAACAATGTTCAATAGATAACATTTGTCATATATGGAATCAGTAGCTTATGAACAGTGGTCATCAATTAAAATATAACATATATGAACATGTACCTTAGTAACCACATACCTGAATGTATACGTATGTATGACTGGTGAATAGGGTTCACCAATGAACAAGTTGTCAATATGAACAGTATTCACTAATGAACATTGAGTGCACGTTCATGCATGTTGACTGCTAGTGCTACTATGTTCATGTTGATCATATATCATTTTTATTTCATGGTCTTGATCACTAAGAAACTTAAAAAACGGATATCATAACAATGCCTTAAATCATGGAATCATTTCGACGTTGTAACGATCATTTTAAGTCATAAGAGAAGGATAAAACATAAAATTACCTAATTGCCCTCAATCAATACCCACGGCCTTTGAAAAATCTTGATTGAAATTGGTTTCTTATTGGTCTAAACTAGTTTGTAGAGTTAATATGGATTGGTTAAAACAAAAAAGGACAATTTTATAAGAACATCTCAATCAATACTTATTGCCTTCGAACACCTCTCTCTCTCTCTCTCTCTCTCTCTCTCTCTCTCTCTTTCTCTCTCTCTTTCTCTATAGGGGTGGGTTCAAATGTGAACTCAAATTTGGTTGTACGTGTCCCATTCAATCTGAATATATTCAGACCAAATGTTGCGTTATTTACTTGGAATGCACGTTATTCATACCGAATAATGTATGAACTTCATCTTCGTTATTCTTACCGAATGCCCTTCATTATTCAGACTGAATGAACACGTATCGCGTTCTCCTTTGTCCACATGTTCACAACCAAATTTGAGTTCGTATGTGAACTTTCCTATATATATATGTATATATATAAGAAAAAAGGACAATTATTTAACAACTATATTAAGTTTGACCATTTTACTCTAATATGCAAGGCACATGATGCATTTAACAGTTGCAAATTACCAAGCATTTTTGCATACCACAAGCTTTTTTTTAACAATAATCTTTTGTAGGGACCCAACCAAGAAAAACAACAAACTACAGAGACCAAAATTGAAATTTACTATTATTTTTTAGCACTTTATTTTCTCATTTTTATATAACCTTTATTATACTTTACAGAGTAAACTATAAGTTTAGGCATATGGCTCGTCAAAAGTAACACTTTTCATGTTACAGTTTTGGAATTATAAGACGACAACCATTGTTTGCAAAAACCTCCACATTTTATACCTCCCTCTAAAGGTTGTAACAAATTTGGTAAATAAATGGTGTTTTTATCCTATTATCAATATTTTGTTCTTTATCTAACCAAAAACGATTTTATGATTATGGTTTTTGTAGTTTTTGATTCGATAAAAAACATGAAAATCAATAGAATGACGAAAAAGCCCCTTATTTACTGGAGTTTACTAACGATCAATAGAAGTAGAAACTATGTCCGGAGATTTATGCAAACTACGATGATTATCATGTAAATTTGAAACTATAAGGATCAAAATTGTTATTTTTGAAAACTAAAGGGACCAAAATTGTAGTTTACTCTATTTTATATAATTATAATTATAATTATAATTATATTCCATTCTTATCATCAAAACTAATATATATTCTCTGGTAGATGTTTGGTTACCTCTAATTAATTTATAAGTTAGCTTATTTTTTTAAATTTGCTTAGAAGATTTCATTTGGTAAAGTACGTATGAACTTGAGGCTAGTTTAAAAAAAAAAAAATACTATATTGACGTGTTTTTTTTAATCGAACATGTTAATTATGTTATCAAAGCTCGTAATTCTTATGATATCTAACGTTGTGTTCTAAAATTCAAACTTTATAAACTCAAGATTAATTAATTTGTTTTAATGGCTTGAAGTAGATATTTTGATCGCATTAATTTATGAGCATCTGAATATGCTCGGCTCGATAAGTGTACATTTGTATGGCTCGGCTCGATATTTTAATACAACTTTTGGACGAGTCCAATAGAATATCGATGATATGGAACTGTACTGAATAAGTTAAACGAATTTTTTTTATATCTAAAAATAAATTGAACTCGAGAAGGGTACCGCTCGAGCTCAAAATAAACTAGCTTGACCTCGAATAACTCATTAAATGCTCAAAATGTTAACAGTTGTCGATTGAGTTCTCATAAAAAGTTCTATTTAGAAAAGTAAAGAATAAAAGAGATTATATCTATAGATTTGGTATGATTATATCTATATATTTGTTTAAAATTAAATATTGATATATTTATTAGTATCTTTAGTGGGTTTGGGTTCATAAGAGCATCTCCAACAACTTCTCTAAAATAGAGAAAAACACTATTTTGTTCTATAAACTCCTCTAACAGATTCTCTACTGTAACACCCGGAATTTTGTGTATAAGATTTTGAACTTCGCATCCTAATATTTTGATATTTATAGCTAAATGGAGTCTTTCAAAGGTTTAACACTGGGTTACAATGAACAGGAAGTAAGGAGTGAAACCGAAGCCAAAACGGGTCTCGATACCCACTTAGCGATCATGGCAGGCTATCTTGTCATGTCATGATCGCAGGAAGATCGCCAGGTCCATCAGGAGCGTTTTCTTCAGCTAAAACTCGCGGTACACGTCGGGCTATCATGACTGGCAATGATTCCATGTCAAGATCACGTGTAAAGATCGCCCGGAACTTCAGAATAGCTAAAACTCAGCTGAAACTCGCGGTACGTGTTGTGCGATCATGACAGGCGATCATGCCCTGTCATGATCGCAAGGCAAGGTCGCCCGAAAGAGGCAGAAGAAAGCCTTAAGTGCGATTTTCAACCTAAATTTTTCATTTTTATCAGATACAAAATCGTGTTCTACTCTCTCCTACTGAAGGCGATTTTTAGAGCATTGAATGCTCTCATCTACTCCATCCCAACCCATTTACTCTTCATTCAAGTTAAAGATCCAAGTCTAGATCAAGGGCTCAAGTTTCACTAGTGGTGTTCTTCAAGTCTCACCAAGCTTCTTCATCTTCACCATTTAAGGAGACTTTCTAGGGTTTGAAAACCCTAGCTTGTGAGTTCATTTCTAAACCTTTCACAAATTTAATACTTGTATTTAATGTTGTTTTACTTCATTTAAAGTCTACGATTTCATTATTTAATCATTTGATTAAGTTTGGAGATTTCAGGTCAAAATGAGGATTTTGGGGATTTTGATCTTGGTTATGAAATGAGTAATTTAAATGGTTTTATCGTACTTGGAAATCTGTCTAAATTAGAAAATCTTTGATTATGAAACTAAAACTATTTGACCTAATTTTCGGTGAAGTTCATATTTCAAAGGGACACATTTATATAAAGGAAAACTATCAATACGTCTCGTTTGATGTAGTTGATTATAAACTAGCATGTAATGGATGCATAGGCATTTAGTCGGTTTTATTTCGGGCTTGTTGTCCCCTTATTATTCGTTCGAGTCATCGGAGGCTTTAGATATTATTATATTAATTAGTCGTTACCAATTGCCATTGACTCTTGCGAACGTGCCGAATTAGGGTCATCAGAGGTTAGATGTTGTTACATTAATTGGTTGCCACCAATTGCCATTGACTCCTAGCACGGGCTTTTATTGGGATCATCGGAGGCTTTAAATGTATTTACATTAATGGGTGGTTTCCAATTGCCATTGGTTCCTTTGTTAAGCCAACATCAAGTAGTGACCTAGTTTTGTATCCGTCACCAAAGATGGTATGATCGGGTATCCCCCGACTACCTTTAAAAGAACCTTGCTCACCAAGAGTAAGCTTTCAAGTTGAGTTAATTGGGATAAAGTCTTACACGCTTTTAATTAAACATTTTACGGCTTTATCCATTTAACTGTTTGTTCTCACTAGGCGTAAGCCTATCACTTGTTCTTAAATGTCATGTTTAGCAGATGATCAGGCTAAGGGGGCTTTTTAGTGAGGAGCGGTGTGGCGTGCCGGTGAAGGCACTCTTTTTGGGATTACACATTGTGGTGTAATTATTGGAGATACTAGAAAGATGTTTTGAGGAGTATTAGCAACACCCGGGTCTAATCTATGTATTGTACCATGTAGATTATTAGGTTATTGTTTTAGTATTCCATCCATACATGTAAACTCCCATACTCATTCCCCATTTATTGGGTGATTTTATATATTTCCGCATTTTTTATTCGGTTTAAATTTGCTCTATTTTTTAGGGTGTTACATGTATCCCATTCTCTAAAATAGAGATTTATGAGAAAATCTCTAAATATAGAGATTTCTCTAAAATTCCAAATAGAAGAGAGAGAAATGATTTTTTTTATTTATTCCACCAATGAGAGTAAATTAATATCATTTTATATATACTTTTTTTCTTAAAAGTGTATCGGGATCATAAAATTATAGAATATTTAAATAATATAATCAATAGTGAAATCTCTAAAATAGAGAATCTGTTGGAGTTGATTGCAATTTTTTTTAGAGATTTTAACATTTAGTTCTCTATTTTAGAGATATTATAGAGAAGCTGTTAGAGATGTTCTAAAAGACCAACATGTAGGGGTATACGTGGGTTGAGTTTTGGACGGTTTGAGACATTTTTACAACCCAAACCAATTATGACGGTTTGAAAAATCTCAAACCAACCCAATTCATTGAAAAGTATAACTCAACCCAACCTTTGCACGTTGGGTTTGTGGTTTAGTAGTATATATAAAATTGATGAATGAAAAATGATAAATACTACTAAAAGTATACCAATCAAAGTTATTAACTATTAAAATCATCCAAATATATATATATATATATATATATAAAAATCTTTAAGTATGAGAATTAAGTACTTCAAATCATCAATCAAGTACTTCAAAAGTTTAAATCAAGTTGTTCACAAGTTTGAATAATAACTGTCTTACACGATCTAAATCATCAATCAAGTACGACCGGTTTACACCTCTTGACTCCAATATTGCATTTGTCTTGAACTTTTTGGTGTTGTCTACAATTCAAAAACAAAATTTAAACAATGTATTAAGAATATATAAGTATGAAAAAATTGAGATTTCATTATGCAATACAAATTAAACTATATTTACCACAACAAAAGATAAAGGGATATCAAAACAAAAGTAATTTTGTTTCCATAACCAATAATTAACCATACAGATAAGTTGATAATCAACCACAACTATACATGTTTAGCAAGTAAATAAAAAAGAAAAACTTTTGTAATCTACTTCACTTTGCATTAAAATCATACGTGAGAAAAGCATCGCAACAATCGATTAGTCCTCTAGTAGCAATCGATTGGTCCTCAAGTCGACAATCGAACTAGGGGGTAAGGGTAGCAATATTGAGCCGAGCAGTGAAGTCTAGAGTCTAGATAGGAAATTAGCCGCTAATGATTAGGTTGGCACATGACCTTATTGGATTGGTTTTTACTCTTGAGCGTTAAATTGGACTAATATATTATACATGTATATACTTTTGGGTTGTAAATTAAGGGAGATTCATACATAAAATATATTAGTATCTTATATATACATGTAAATAAAATTTTATCAAAATATTTTATATTAATGGTGGGTTGGCGGTTTGGGTTGGGTTGGGTTGAGTGCTAACCCAACTTTAAACCTCCTAATTAGAGGTTTAATGCGTTGGGTTTAATTGGATTGTTACCGGATAGGGTTCGGAGGATTTCGCGGATTGCCGTTATTTGTACACCCATAACAACCTATTTTCGTGAGACCTATAGGAGCAAAAAATAACACCGAAATTTCACAAAGAATTTGGTTCAGATGTAGGATATCTATTAAGAAGTTTTCGCAACTCAATCATAGATGATGGTGTAAAATATTGTGAAGATACAAATAATCAACGACCTTTAACGCAAAGTATTGTGAAAGTTTACCTTCACGGTTTTTGCTCTAAAGGGTTGGTGCTATTTATGTGGTGTCACGCTTTCACGAAAATAACCTAGTCTCATATGATCTCAAAACATCTGTGGGTAGGGTTCACGCGAGACCACTCATTTTTCATGAGACCCGTGAGACCACATCCTTGCCATTAGATCTCCTTCAATATATCCTACCACCATGTCCAATCATCAACATCACCCACCAACCCCAATGCACCCCACTCCTACTCCTACGCACCCTCATCAATACTTCTACACACAACCACCATAAGCACAACAACCACTACCCTACCCAACCACCCCAATCAAAAGCGCCCAACCCCCACCCCACCTACCACCACTAAGATCCAACATCTACCACCCACTAACAAGCATTCCATCCCACCCCGGCACCAACCACTGCCCCATCCCTAACGCCCACCACCGCACCTACTAATGTCATCCAATTTCAGCACCATCAACCACCCTCACCCACCACAACGCACCACCACCGTGAACGATATCATTGTTGTAACACCTTAAAAAGAGGAGACAATTTAAACCCATGTGCTCATAAATAGAAGCTGATAACATACAATCACCTAGTAATGAGGAAATAGTATAACCTTTACAAATCCGAACGTTGAGAAGAGAAATAACAACCTATTAATCTAAACAATCTATGTCTAGATTAAGGATGAGTGTTCTATCATCCTCCAAAAGTTTCCTATCGATACATAATATGCAACGCTCGAAACATCAAAGGATATATCTAACAAAAGATCTTTTTTAATTCTTCTATCTGCATAACCGTTTAGATCCCTGCCGCTAAAAGAACCTGATATACATGTCATTTGAGAAAAAGTGTTAGGCTTAAAGATTAGCAAAAAAAATAGTTACCGATTAAAGCTTTAAAACATTTAAAATCGTGAGTGTAACCTCAATCAAGTAATGTATTTGAATAGGATATCCTTGCCCTTTGGATAGTGGAAGACATCAACAAGCAATGAGGGACATCGTTATACCTTTAGTAGTGGTGGAACACATAAGTAGGCCACAATACAAATTTATATGGCACCCCTAGGTAGGGAATGTATAATTAGCGTCAACTCTATCCAAATCTTTAGCCAAACATTGTCAAATAGCATCAACACCTCCAAGTCTTTAGCCTGATATTATCAAATAGCATCAAATCTCTCCAAGTTTTTAGCCAACGTGCCATTAAACTCAACTCTATCCAAGTCTTTCGCTCAAATAGTCACAAGTTCAACACTATCTGGATCCTTACTTTGGTTTCACACAATTCTATACGAGGGTATACCCCATACACAATTAATAAAATCCGACTTATATGCCTATGGATCCATTATATTCTAGACATACAATTAAATACATATATCAAGATAAATTAATCTTTACCCAATACCAAAACTTTGTACATTTGTCCTCATCAAGAAATGTAGTCTCATTTTGCCAATAAAATCCCAAATGTTGGTGACAATGATTTTGAGTTCCAAAATACCTTGAAATAACCATCTCTCAAGTAATTAAAACCATTCCCCATGCTTATTTTATCAATATGAACAAAATCCCCAATTTCCCAAATTTGACCTAATATGTCAAATTCATGTAAATGTATAAATACTAGAAATGTAAGAATTGAGAAAGTAAAATACAAAATTTGAACATGTATAAAGTTCTGTAAAAGCATAGGATGAACTCACAATACTAGGATTTGAATAAAACCCTATAAACTTCAAGAAAAGCTTGGTGGCGAAGATGACACATGGATCTTGTACTTCTAGACCTTGACCTCCCACCTAGATGAGGATTTAATGCTATTGAATGGGTAGAAATGTGGAGTAAATGCTCAAAAGTTTGGAGTTGGTGAGAAAGAATACTTGGTGAAGAAAATGAAGAGCACAAGAATCATGAAGACTTGACTTGGATCTTGCCTTTGGATGGTGTATTAAATGTTCCTGGATGGTTGGTCATGAGGAGTAAAGACTCTAAAAATCATACTTAATGAGGTGGGAGGAAGAAATTTGGGAGAGAAATGAGTTAGGTGAGAAAACGAGTGAAAACCTAAAAATTGGATCTTTAAAAGTTGATCATTGGGTGTTCACTATGTATAACTAGCGATCAGCTAGCTCGAGGAAACAAAATTATTCATTAGTTTGTTAGCTAGTTTCAAATAGCGACTAAATAGATTCATGTGTTGGCTAGTTTGTTAGCTAGTTACAATTAGCGACCAACTAGCTTTATCTCTTAAACTAGCTTCGCAAATAGCTTGACCCACTTTTCCTTCCATAATCGATCATTTCCGTGAGTTTTGAAGTGCCAACACTAGAACACCCAAAAACATTTAAAGGAGCTTAACTTAAACACTAGAGGACTACATTTATAGATGAACTCAAAATAGGAGATAGTATCATAAATTTCGGGTGTTACAATCCTCCCAACCTTGAATTTGATTTCGTCATCTAAATCTCAAACTAAACAAAAAGGTGAGGATAACGACTTTTCAAGTCTTCTTCCACTTTCCGCGTTACGTTCGAGCCTTGATGGTGTTTCCATTGTACCTTGACCATGACGATCTCTTTATGATGCAACATTTTGGACTTTCGCTTTAGGATACCTTCTGGTTCCTCCATACATCGGTTATTCTCATCCACACGAACTTTCGAGAGGGGAATCACACTTTCCTCTTCCGTAAACACTTTCGTTGGAAACACACATGGAATGTGTTGTGTATCCCGACCATTACGGGCGGTAACTCCAACCAGTAAGCTTGGAGTTGCACTCTAGGCAAAATCTTAACAGGTTCAAGGAAACGAGGACTAAGTTTCTTGCGCTTCCCAAACCAGATGATATCTTTCCAGGCGGACACTTTTAACCTTGTTGTAACATCCTGATTTTTGTCTCAGTTGAAGAAAGTATTGAACCGAGCGGTTAAGTAAAGAAGAGTTAATTTCATAGTTTGAGTAGTGGTGCCATGAGATAGTGACATATGTCACAACTTCACTTAAGGTACTGAGAGTATGGTCGTCTAGACTATTGTGCCATGTGGTTGTGACATCTGTCACAATAGCACCGGTGTTACCAAGTGGTTGGTGGTCCCAACAATTGTGCCATGTTTTAGTAACAATGGCACAATGTATCAACCGGGTCTTTGGTAAAGTGAAATCCCGAGTCCTCTTTTCATTTCACCTTACAATAGTTGAAATAGGTATTTTGAAGTGAATTATATTGGGTATCATCTTCTAGATGGGAAACGGGTGAAAACTAGGAAAAACACCTCGGTACAATTGATGCTATAATACAATGCTATAGTGACATGTCACTATTTCCTGTCAAAATCACACAAGTGAGGAAGTGAACTTTGGTAAAATCCGGGTGATTGTGCATGCGATAGTGCCATGGCAAAATCGAATGTCACTATCGCGCGTGACAAGTAGTACTTAAAATCGGGTTTTTTTCATTTAACCATAACTTCTTCATTACAACTCCGATTTCGGCGATTCAAAGTGTTGTGGATTCGTATTTAGAAGATCTTCAAGATGGAAGAAATGAGGATTGGATAATCCTCAAAGAGATATGGTTCCTATAATTCAAAATGTAAGACTTTGGGGTTTTTGCACCATATCTAGGGTTTAGTTTATGGTTTTGATTTAGGGTTTCTTTTCATGTATTGGTGGTTTGTTTGTAATCTATATGAAGGTGCTAGTGCTGAATTTTGTGGATCTAAATCTCTCTCCAACGGAAACACGAGTTGTTGAGTAAAACCTAGATTTAGCCTAAATCTAGCATGGTGAGTTCAAGTTGCTTTTTTGATAATGGCGTGCATGCCAAAAATGTCCATTTTAAAGTATTAACATATTTTACTTGTTATTTATCAAATGTATGAGTGTTTGAGTATGACTTGCATGTTTGGTATAAAAGAGTTTATAAATCATGTAAGAGGCTTAATCGGCACATAAGTCGGCTAGAGGATCGACTTTCATATTTTCATTTCCACAAATGTTGATATGTTTCCTTAGGTATCAGCTAGTCTTCAATTTGTTGAATGTGTTGAGTATGGCCAGACTTCTTTAAGAACCTAAAATACAAGATATTTTGACTAAGGAAGGATTGAGGAGTCATCAACAAATCATCGGTGACCCAACAATCTCCCCCTATTTGATGATGATACCGATATCTTGTTTAGAAAGCTTAAAATGAACTCTTAATTACATTTCACCCTTTCTTGCTCTTTTTGGGTTATTTTCACATAGATTGTTTCTTTTCATTGTATCTGATATTTACAGTATATAAAAAATGCAACAATTATACGGTATGTAAAGGAAACAAAATAGGTGCCATATTTGTACAAAGGAAATAACTCAAAAGATGCTTTCATTTATCATTACAAAGGAAAATACATGATAACGAAATTTTTCAGATCAAACTAATTTTATTCGAAGGGATTTCTTCCATAAGATGAGACCCGATCATTGAGTTCGTTTCAAAGAAGATTATAAATTATTTTTCCATCATCGGTCATCGGGACCACTTCAATGATGGCTTCAAGAGAAGTTGTATCAGCCCGTGAGATGTCGGCGGTCCTAAAGAACTAAATGGTTCCAAAGGAGTCTTCAAAGAATATTCCGAAATCTAGAGCCAAAAGGATGGTTTGTTCGGGCTGAGAAATGGGAAGAAGAATAGAGAGATCGATTCCAGAGGTAATAATAGTTTTACCTTCATCGACAAAAGTTTAAAAGTGAGATTTCTTCTTTTGTCTTTGAAGTGTCGGCTTCGGTCGTCCCGATAGTGCTCTTTGTATCAAGTCCAATTGCCTTGCTTCCTCTGGAGGAATAGTTGTGTTGTGAGTTCTTTGGATCATGATCAGTCTCGAGATGTGTTGGCTGATAGACATGAGAACCTCAACACGAAATTTGTTTTTGCTCTTGGTGAGAAATCGGCCAAGTTCAAGCCAATCAGTGACACTAAAGCCTTGTATCCATTCTAGTTTCTCAGTCCGATTATAACCATCAATTCGTTTAATAAGAATAACAATGGAAGACGTTTTAGGTTTCGGCGGATAGATGGTTGCACTAGTAATTTCTGATTTGTTAAAGCGAGTGTGATTCGCTTCTTGAACCATGTTATGTCTGCTTCCTTTTCGGCCTCTAACCTTTTAAAACGTTCCAATTCATCCTTCTAAGCTTGAATAGGATTGGTGGCTTCAACCTCAGCAGCTTCTTAATGAGCAAGAGTTTTTAGTAATTCTCGCTCTCTTTCATGTTGTTGTTGAGCCTTTAGAGCAATTTCTTTATCAGCCTTCGAGAGTCCAAGTTGGACGGTAATGATAGAAGAAGATTTGGGTTTGGAAGTATCGGCGCCGCGTTTACTTTCGATCCTTTCTGCATTCTTTCATTGCATGTCAGCTAGTTCTTCGGCGAAGGACATTTTCTTCTTGCCTTTGTCCTTTTGTTTCTCCCCCTTAGAACGAGCATCAACATCTTCAGCTATTCGGACACTGGTTCCCTCCCCCTGAATATCGGCACCTGCAACCTTGATAACCTCCCCAACAGATTCGGTTTACCCGCAACTAGTGGATTATCAGCTATAGCAATATTATGAGCTTCATCGGCAGCTAGCTCAACTTGATTTTTATCTGTGGTTGCCTTTTCTCGTGGTTCATCGGAGGCAACTTTATCGATGGCCCTTGGGATTTTCTCCACCTCAGTGGCCGAATGGGGGAGATTCCCAACAGAAGTAAGAAACTCCTTGATCCCCAAGTTTTTTCTCAACTCTTTTTAAAGACTCTCTATCGGAGCCATGGAAGAGAGCCTCGCCCGCATCTATCTCAATCAGTGGAGGAGATAGGGGGATGTTATCAATCTTGGAGTTTAAGAACTTGAGATAGTCCAGGATGTCCTTATGACACTTAGCTTGAGAAGAGACATCCTTGGCCATGGATTGAAGATCGGTGATCTACTTTGTAGATACCTGTTTTAGATCAGCTACAGAAATGTTCAAGGAATCTTGAGAAGTGGACAGCGCCGAAATGGTAGACTGAATAGAAGACGTTCGGGTGCTGATATCATCACCAATCGAAGTAAAATCATGATGGAGGAGATCCAAGCATGTAATAAACATTGGATTGGTGATGGATAATTCTTGGGCTTCGGCCTTCAGAAGAGCAAATAATCCATCGGTGACAAAGATAAGGGCCTCCATTTTCTCATGGATTTGTTGTTGTCGGGTAACATTTTCCTCAAGGAGTCGTACCAGATGCCCTGCATCCGCTACAAACGAGTCAAAAGCATCTAGAAGTTGTTCGGCGGCTGAATCGACCTGTTTAGACAAAGGGCCTCCATTTTCTCATGGATTTGTTTTTGTCGGGTAACATTTTCCTCAAGGTGTTGTACCCGTTGGCCTGCATCCGCTACAAAAGAGTCAAAAGCATCTAGAGGTTGTTCGGCGGCTGAATCAACCCGTTCAGACAAAGGGCCTTCATTTTCTCATGGATTTGTTGTTGTCGGGTAACATTTTCCTCAAGGAGTTGTACCCGATGCCCTGCATCCTCTATAACGAATTCAAAAGCATCTAGAAGTTGTTCGGCGGCAGAATCGACCTGTTTAGACATTGGCGGAGGCTTGAGGATAGCATCACCCTTTGGAGATGGTGATGGTGAGGAGGAAGAAGAATAATTCACCAGTGGTGAGTGAGGTGGGGATATTTACTTTGGGGAACTTCGGGGTGGCTGAAGATTTTGGGGGGGACTTCGGGTTCGCCGAAGTTGGTGGGGGAGGGGAGACATGATGAGATGCATGTCGGTGGCTAGGGGAGTCCTCAACCAATGGCTCGGGTACTTGACCATGATTGGATACAGGGAAAGCATCCAACCAGGAAGAAGTGTCGAAGTATTGAAAATCAGAAAAGCGGGTGGGTCCTGATACACTTGGTTTTGATGTACCGTCATAAGGAGGAGGGAGAACCTCCAGATCAAGGAACTCGGGTGGTGGAGAAAAAGGTCCTTGGATTTGGGAGGTATCCAAGTCATCCTCATCAACGAAAGAGTAAGTTGGTGAAGTTTCAGTTCAGGTCCCAGAAAGTACAACTGTGTCCTTTTTGGAGGGCACATAGGAGGTTGGAGAGGGTTTAACAGATTCCCTGGGTCTGGTAGGGATAATTTCAACACGCCCCAATTTTTGAGAACCAGGGAGTGGTAGATAAGGTTTGTCCCTCTTGGTAACCCTAGGACTTTTAGAGGAGTCCTTCGGGGGGATTTTTGAGCTCCTCCACTTAGAAGATGGTTTTAAGGCCTAGGCAGATACCGAAGGTGCTTTCAGTATCGAGGGCTGAGACACGGGTGCAGGGGTTGATGTGGCCGAAGGGTTAGAAGTTTTAGACTTCTCTTCCTTGGCCACATCGGTGGCTCTAGGGAAGGGTTCGGAGTCTCCGATGTTACTGGAGGTCTCCGTAGTGTTTCCTTAGCCGCACTGCACTCGATGGTGGAGCCATTTTCAATTTGTATCATGCCTGGACAAAACGACTTATCGGTGGCTAAAGTTCCCTTTTGAAGAACCATCATGCGATCTGATGATTAAGGAAAAAAATCGTTGATAAGGTACCAGAGATCAGCGAGGAGGGGCAAGAGCAGACATAGTTTGAACAGATACTGAGCATAATCAATTTTTTTGAAACATCAAAGCATGAGCAAGTCTGTGAGGTATGAAGGAGATTGATCAAACCCTCCAGTTTCCTTGTTTAAACATTGAATTAGGTGGGTGAAGAAGAAAACACTAAGCAACACCCATATTCTTCTTGAGAAGGGTTCCAGGGCCCTTTGATTTTGTTTTCGAGTCCGAGAGACAGTTAAGAGCATGAACAACCTCTTCATCTTCCTTTCCAAGAGAAAAATTATCATAAGGGGTATATGTAGGGATGTGAAGGATTTTTCATAGATCATCAACATTTTAGGTAATATCAGGTTCTTCAGAAGAGAGAACAGAAGCAGATACCTGCTGGGTATTTTGATCGTATGTGCAAGACATACAGAAGTTGCCAAGAAAAAATTTGCTCATTTTAGTTTGAGCAGTGAAAGCATATTGTAGAGGATTTCTTTGAAGAAACCAAGAAACCTTCTTGAACTCTGGATGAGCAAGATCGAATGCAAACCTTTCAACATGGTTGCATGCAGGGAAGGTCAATGATTCTCTTGTGAGAGTAGGAATGATCTTTGCATTTGGGTATTCGAAGGAGTGGATGCGAACGCCATTGAAAGGAAGGAAACAGTTGCAGGTTTTATGGTTTTGCAAAAGGAGAGATATAATAACGAAGATGATGAAACGGTAAAAAGAAAATGAGGGAACGATTATGGTATATAAAGATTTGAAATGAAATGGAAAAGAAAATAATGATTAATTTTGGTGACTGAAAGGACAAAATTCGAAGGGTTTGCAGGGTGAACTCCAGCACATGACCTAACACATATGACGTGTCGTACGTCATGTGGATAAGTATTGGGAGAACTTGGTCACCAGGATTAGAACATGAAAGGGTTTTATACCTTTCGACGGATACTCTCGGGGCTTACCTTCGTTGCTTAAATCATAGAGGTTAGAACCATCAGGTAGTAGACCATCGGGGCCTAGATGGGAAACGAGGCTTAGGAAAATCGAGGTCCACAAGATTCGGGGCCTAGGGCCATCAGGGCCTAGGCATTTGGACCATCTGGGACTTACTGAAGATTCTGGAATCTGTGCCTTGCGTACAATCCCACTCCAATTACTAGCTAATCAGAGACTCTCCGATAGATTAAAATCGGTTCCTTCTTTTCCCAACATGAAGTATCCGATAGAGTAGTATCCAATTTTTTTTACCCATCTAGGTAGAGTATACCGAGTTTGCCGATAAGGAAATTGAATCTGGTTTCATCACGTGGCTTTGTGAAGAGATCGGCCAGTTGATAGTCAGTAAGAATGAATGAAGTTCAACATCACCTTTAGAGAGATGATCTCTTATGAAGTGATATCTGATATCAATATTCTGTGATATCTAATGGAGAACTGGATTATTTGAAATTGCTATTGCACTAGAGTTATCACATAGTATTGGGATCTTTGAGTAGATCTGATGATAATCACAAAGTTGATTTTTCATCCTCAATATTTGAGCACAACTACTTCCAGCAGCAACATATTCGACTTCAGCAGTAGACGTTGATACTGAGTGTTGTCTCTTATTTGACCAGTTGACAGGTATTCCTCCAAGAAGTTGGCAACTCCCAGTGGTGCTCTTTCGATCTATCTTGGAACCTGCAAAATCAAAATCCGAATACCCGATATCGAAACCCGATTCTTTAGATACCAAAGACCCAGATTCAAGGTACCTTTTAGATACCTAAAGATTCGTTTAACCACAGCCAAGTGAGATTCCCTGGGATTGGCTTGATAACGAGCACAGAGACAAGTAGCAAACATAATTTCTGGTCAACTTGCAGTAAGATAAAGAAGAGAACCTATCATACCCTGATAGTTGGTAACATTAACGGATACACCATCAGGGTTTGAATGATGTTTAAGAGGAGGAACCATTGGAGTCCTCATTGGTGTACAAGTCAAATTTAAACTTTTTCATAAGGTCTTTAATATATTTACTTTGATTTATGAAAATGCCTCCAAAAAGTTGTAAAACTTTTTTTTTGGAAAGGGTATCCTAGGCGTTTTGCCTAGACTAATCCCTGGCAATTTTAAGACTGCTAAAGCATGCAGCCCTGAGATAACTCCCCAGTGGCCACAAATTGTTTAGAAAGTTGTATAACTTGTAAGCCAAGGAAGAAATTAAGTTCACTCATCATGCTCATTTCATTTTACTTTTCATGAGCGAGCAAAGCTCATCACACATAGGTTCGTCGGTGGCTCCAAAAATAATATCATCAACAGAAATTTGAACATGAATGATATTACCTTCAGATTTTCTGAAAAAGAGAGTGTTGTCGGTTTTTCCTCGAACATATTCATTGTCCAGAAGAAAATCGGAGAGAGTATCATACCAGGCACGAGGAGCTTGCTTTTAAACATACAGAGCTTTGTCTAGCCGATACACATAGTCAGGATGAATGAGATCTTTAAAACTAGGGGATTATTTCACATAGACCTTCTTCGGCTAGCTCTCCATTCAGAAAGGCACTTTTCACATCCAATTAAAATACCCGAAAATTCTTGTAAGCAGCAAGTAAGAAAAATTCAGATGGCTGCCAAACGAGCAACAGGAGCAAAGGTTTCATCATAATCAATTCCCTCTTCTTGACGATAACCTTGAGCAACAAATCCTGCCTTGTTGCGTATAACAGTGCCTTCTTCATCCATCTTGTTTATGAAAACCCATTTGGTTCCAATATTTGTATTGTGAGAGGGATGCAGAACTAGTCTTCAGACTTTATTTCATTGCTTGTAAGAGAAGAAGTTTGAAGATCATCAAATTTGACATGTATGGATTCATCAATACATTGTTTTCGGAGGTTGAAGATTTTGTGTGCCTTAGATACTAAGGAATATCCCATGAATATTGGATCTTAAAAAAGGATCAAATTTTTTAACGTAGCACACACAACCGAAAAAATGTAGAAAACCAGAGTTTGATTTCGGCTATGAAAGACTTCATAGGCTGTTTTGTTGTGTCTTTTGACAATGATGGATCTATTTTGGGTAAAGCAGGCAGTGTTAATGGCTTCAGCCAAAAGTAGGTTGGAAGATTTGATTCATTCAACATGGAACGAGCAACTTCATAGAGAGTACGATTATTTTGTTCAACAACTCCATTTTGTTGAGGGGTTCGGACAGCTGAGAAATTCTGAGAGATTCTTTTGTCATTGAAGAAGTCTTCTAATTTCAAAATTCAGTGCCATTGTCACTTCGAACAAATCTGACCATTTGACCATTTAAGGTCTCACACTTTTTGACAAAGCAGATTATTTCTTCAGTAGAATCACTTTTATATTTGAGAAAGAATAACCAAGTATAACGAGAAAACTCATCTACTATGACCATAATATATCTTTTACCTCCAAGATTTGGAGTGCTGACTGGTCCACAAAGATCCATGTGAAGCATCTGAAGAGGCTGAGAGATAGATGAACGTTGTTTGGTTCTGAAAGAAGATTTGGTTAGTTCCCCTTTTCACAATCTCCACATAACTTTTCTTTAACAAAAGATATTTTTGGCATGCCAACAATAAGATCTTTGTTAGAGAGTTTGTTTAAGGTTTTGAATTTGAGATGACAGAGACGTTTATGCCATAACCAATTTTGTCTGGCCATTTCTTTAGATAGAAAACACATAGCTTCACCAATGGCACTCTTCTCCATGTTTATTATATAAACATCATTCTTTCGAATACCAGCAAGAACCACATTATTCTATACGTCAAGAACAAGATATACACATAGCTGGAAAGTTACTATGTATCCTAGATCACATAGTTGACTGATGCTTAGAAGATTGTACATCAGTCCTTCAACATAAGAAACTTTGTTGAAGGTTATGCTCCAATTGGTTAGGGTACCACAACTTCTAGTGATTCCCTTGCCTTGTCCACCAAAGGTTACAGTTGGTCCCTTTTCTTTTGAGAAGTTCAAAAGAAGCAATTTGTTTCCCGTCATGTGTCTTGAACAACCGCTATCCATATACCAGATATAATCTTCATTTGGAACCTGCAACCATGAACAAATTACTTTCTAGGTACCCATTTTGGGGTTAGAAGGATTATCCTTTTTGTTCTTTCGAACAATGTAATTCTTTGGACAGTCATTAGCAAAATGAAAGGTATCACCACAGTTGTAGCATTTTTTGTACACAATGTAATCCTTTGGACAGTCATTAGCAAGGATTATCCATTTTGTTTTTTCGATGGGTCCTTTGGGGTTAGAAGGATTATCCTTTTTGTTCTTTTGAACAATGTAACCCTTTGGACATTCATTAGCAAGATGAAAGGTATCACCACAGTTGTAGCATTTTCTATACACAAAGACTTTCTTTGGCCAGGAAGAGTTGTTCTTCTCTTTCGATAGAGTTGGCAAGTAGGAGGCGCTGATTCCTGGTCTAGGACCAAGGATCCCTTTTTTTAGATGAATGAAATTAAGAGATTGAAGGAGACTTGGTTTTGATTTTCTTCATATTCATAACCCTTGGAACAAAATCAGTGATTTGGTTTTGAGATTTCGGCTAACTTGTAAGATAAGATTTTCTCTTAGAAGGTAGATTAAAAGATATAGAAGATTTTTCTTTCTCAGCCGATGAGAATTTCTTATAGGAACTTTGAGAGTTCTTTTTAAGAATTTGTGATGGTTTGGGGCAAAAAGAGTTTCATTAACTTAAAGAGTTAAGATAGTCATGGATGGGTTTCACTAACTCATTTGAGTCTTGACGTTCGGTTGTCTCAGGAGACATTGAGTCTTTGGCTTTTTCAAAGGTACCAAATTTAAGACTTCCAATAATATCAAGGGAATAAACTGAACTAGAATCATCCGATTCATAATCAAAAAAATATGAAGAGGAAGATAAAACTTCGGAGGGAAAAGCACGAGGAACAGAGGGTTCAAGATCCATTTCTCCAAAACCTAGACCAGATTTGCTATCACATGACATTTGGAGAATCCTTTCAAGATTTTTTAGAGGAGTTGGTCCATTTGAACAAGAGTTCTTGTTCTTTTTGGAGTTTGTTAAAAATCTTAATTTTCTCTTTAGAAAGAATATTATTTATGTATCCAAGACTTTTCAGCTTAGAAAACACATCTGAAGCTGATCATTTATAGATTTTATATGAAGATCAGTCTTTTTCTTTGCTTTTTTCATGTTACAAAAATTAACAGTTAAATAGTAAAAAACATCTATATTTTTATCATCACAGAGAGAGAGAGAGAGAAAGGGATGTATATGAGGTTGAGATCTGGAGGATGATTCTTTGATAGAGACCAATGTTGTAGCATAGGTCAGCCTCTCAAGTTCTTCTATCTCACTGATCTTGGCCATTAGACATTTGGTGACATGCTCACCTTCACTCTCAGAAGTTGGCTCATCTTCCCAATCTTGAGACTCGGCAACAAGACCTTTGCCCTTATTTCGTTCCTTTTCTCATCTGTATATGGCCATGTAATTCTTGTACCTGGCCCGATCACTGGATTGAGAAGAATCATGATTTTTCTTAGGGGATCGACTCGTCCTTTAATCAGGCTTTCTGCTAGCCGATTTAGCGGATTCATTGCCGGAGGAAGTGATTGATTTAAATTTAGAATGGACTTTGGACCTACACTCAGAGACTAAGTGTCCTTTCTTCCCACAATTAAAGCATTCATCATTTGCTTTGTTAGAAGATGATGATTTTTGAGAAGTAGATTTTCTTCCAAATCTGGGACGATTTGAGGAGAACCATCTGTTTATGAGATTTCCAGACATCATAGCCATACTATCAGAAAGTATGTCTATTACCGACTCATCACCTTCATCACTGGCCTCACTGATGTAGACCTCCGATATGTTGAGTCTTCTTCCATCTCATTATTTTCAGATTCAGAAGTTGGATAGGTGATTCTAGGAATACAGGTAGATTGCTTAGAATCACCCATTAAAGCTATAGAAGATGTTTTGATGTCTTTAATGAGAGATTTTCATTGTCCCTTAGTCTGCTCATAGTTATGTAAAGTGCCGTACAGAGCAGTCAGAGGCATATGATCAAGGTCCTTGGTGTTTTAATGCAAGTACATATATTCTCCCAGAAGTCTGGAAGATAGTCCATAAATTTGCATAAAACCTCCTCATTATCATATACCTTTTCCAACAGTTTAAGGTCATTTAAAAGAATGTTGAAACGGTTATAATAGACAGAAATAGATTCTCCCTTTTCATGAGAGAAAAGTTCATAGGTTCTCATTAAAACAATTTTCTTTCTTTTCTCGACTTCAACAGTTCTTTCATAAAGAGCACACAGAGTATCCCGCATTTCTTTGCAGTAGAAAGGTTTACCAATCAGTGGAATACTTCATCAGGAAGAGAAACAACAATGTTTTTGTATCCAGACGCTTATCATCTTCAGTATATTGTTTTGGATTTTTACTTAGATATCTGCCATTAGCTTTAGATTTCTTTTAATATGAAGATTCAAGAGTTTCACCTTCATCATTTTTCTTTGGCCTATAGCAAGCCTAGACTCTTGGAACTATAGGCCCTTCACTTAGAATAGTAGGATACCTGCTGCCAACCCCTTCCAAGAACATTATCATACGACTTTTCCACAAGGAAAAGTTATTTGGATTAAACTTTGGTGGTTTGCCTACAGAGCAACTTTAAATTTCTAACAATCTCCACCTTTGCTTCAAAGGGCATACTTCCTCTCAAACAAAATTGGAATGAATTTTCCCATCTTTCGCCCATCTATCTCCGGATGCAAGCGTTGATCTTGAATTGTGCAGTTATCATATCTCTTAGGAGGCACTACCTCCAGAGCTGCCCGACTTCCTCAACCATGTAGATCCCAGAAACAGTAAGCACAATGATGTAGTTAAGACGCGATTAAAGCAATACGAACAAAGTGTTTTGAGAATTTCCGTAGTCGTATATCTCACTTGTATTGATTTACAATATGATTTGACAATGTTTTTACTCTCTTGTAATCAACTTTCTACCACACTTTTAATGAATAGCCTAAGACTCCTATTTATATGAATAGGAAATATGGTATAAGGAAATAGTAGAATAAGGCATTATACACTTGCCTTTTCTTACAAAACAATACTTTCCTTATTTTAAACATTAAATCTTTCCTAATTAAAGATTTTGCTAACTTTTCACTTTAGCCCTTCACGTCTTCAGTAGTTGTCATCTCGGATACAATATTTTCAGACCTAACAAACAATTTTGCCGAGTTCCTTCGACATGGTTCTCTCAAGCGCCCTAGTATACTCTACTAGTTCACCTGTGTCGGTTTGGGGTACGGTCAGTTCACCGGGAGGATAGCCCTCCCAATTCGAGCCTGGTGCTCATGACGCGCTACGGAACCTCCACCGTGCCGGGGGTTTGTGTTCCGTTTCCAAAAATCAGTCGTCTTTACCCAAGTGTGAACTTCACACGACTCTCAAGTGGTTCCATTCCATCATTTCTCTGTAACTCACGTTTTTGTGAATATGACTTAACATTGTTCTTGTCAACTCTTTTATCTATGGCCATTCTTTTTGAGAGACATGCTTTAATGGTTTCCTTGACTTCTTGAGTTCCAAATTCCACAATACTTTGAAATAACCATCGCTTAAGTGATAAAAACCATTCCCCATTCTTATTTTAGCAATATGAACAAAATACCCAATTTACCAAATTTCACCTAATTTGTCAAAATCATGTAAATGTATAAATACTCAATATGTAAGCATAGAAGAAATAAAATACAAAATTTTAAAATGTATATAGTTTTGTAAAAGTATAGGATGAACTCACATTCTAGGTTTTGAAAAAAACCCTAGAAAGTTCAAGAAAAGCTTGGTGGGGAAGATGACACTTGGATCTTGAACTTCTAGACCTTGACCTCCCACCTAGATGAGGATTTAATGCTCTTGAAAGGATGCAAATTTGGAGTAAATGCTCAAAGTTTCGGAGTTGGTGAAGAAGAACATTTGGTAAAGAAAATGAAGAGCAAAAGAATGTTGAAGACTTGACTTGGATCTTGCCTTTGAATTGGATCTTAAAAAGCTGATTGGGGGTGTTTGCTAGCTTTATCGCTTGTCACAACTAGCGACCAACTAGCTCGAGCAAATAGAACTGTTAGCTAGTTTCAACTAGTGACCAACTAGCTTGAGGTGTTGGCTAGTTTGTTATCATAGACCTAGCGACCAACTAGCTTAAGGTGTCGGCCAGTTTGTTAGCTAGTTACAACTAGCGACCAACTTGCTTCAGCTCTAAAACTAGCTTGACTCACCTTTCCTTCAATAATCAGACGTTTTTCCTTGAGTTCTGAAGTGCCAACCCTAGAATGCCCAGAAACATTCAAAGGAGCTTAACTTAAACACTACATTTAAAGATGAACTCGAAATAAGAGATAGTAGCGTAAATTTCGGGTGTTACAATGGCCGCCCACCCGCACTCCCAATCTTAAGTAACACCACCCTTTTCATCCCTCGCCTACCAGACGACCAACACCATCCAAATCCCCATCATCAACCACTACCATCCACCACCATGTCACATATCACCACCACCCATCACCATCCCCCACCTCGCTTACCTCCTCAATCCACAAACTCCATCCAATTACACCCTCACCCACCACCAGCCCAACCATGTCCATCGCCATGCAACTAGACACTACTCACCAACTCCACCTCATCATCCACCACCCTACCACAACCATACACCACCCAACCCTACCCAAACAACCCTAAGGACAACAAGCCAAACCCTAGCCTTAACCACCACGAGGACAACCACCCCAACCTACTCCTAACCACCCCAACCGCACTCGCAACCACCCCATTAGCAACTGCCACACCCATACAACCACCCATCAGCAACGTCCCCACCTCACCCACCCACCCACCCACCACGACCACTGCCCTACCCTACCTCCCTACTCCCAACAACCGCCCCAATTCGACACCCTAAACACATCCCATAACTACCTCCCCCACATAAATACGACCTTACCCCCTCCACCCAATTAACTCCCCACCCCATCCATCTAACCATCATCCCACCACCTATGAATCCATCCAATACCACTACCGCCAACCATGTACGTCGTCACCCAACCTGACACCAATCATCAACGACCCCATCACACCTCATCATCCACCACCCCTACCTTATCCGACTCCCGCCTCCACCAAACACCATCCGTAACCCTACCCCCACCCTCCCCAAAATTGAAGCACGAGATGTACAACCATTCCATCCCACCATCACCACTCATCAACTTCCACCTCCCCATCCTCACCCTCACCCCCTCCACCTATCCATCGTCCCACCCGTCCAACGAACCACTGCCCCACCCCCCTTTCACCCAACCATTTCCTTGCCCCACCATCTACCAACCATGCTCACCTTACCAGCCCCACTCCAATTACTACCCATTAACCCTATCCAATTCCACCACCTACCACAATCCCCTTTTACCATGTCCCACAACCACCCAACCTAACACCAACCAACCACCTCACCTCACCCCACCTCATCATCCACCACCCCTACTTCAACCTACTTCTGCCTCCACCCTACACCATCCTCGACCCTACCACCAACCATCCCCTTAAGGATAACCATCCCACCACACCACACCACCACCACCCACCAAAAACTACCAACATACCCCTTCTACCCAACCACCTCCCGACCCGTTCATCCAACTACCACCCATCCTTACCGCTCCACCATCCATCAACCCATGCTCACCTTACCACCTGAACTACTACGCACTAACCTCATCCATTTCTACCACTATCACCTCCAACCATGTTTACCACTACCCAACCCGATACCACTCGCCACACGACCCCACCTTACCTCATAATTTTCCATCCACGTTTACTTCAATACCAACCCCATTTCTTCTCCCTGCCCTACCCACCACCATATTTGTAACACCTGGATTTTTAGTATCCATAATTTCAAGTCTCGTATGTCTTTCGGCTTTATTTTAATCATTTAGAAGTACTAGAGATGTTGGTTGAAATGGTTATCTCATTTGGTCAAAATTTGCACTGTTTGCGGTGGCACCCATATTTTGCTCTCCCTCGCGAGCAAAACCTAAAAAGTGGACAAAAGTATATTTTTATACTACTCGCGGCTGCACCCCTATTTTGCTCACATCCGCCAGTATCTTGGCAGAAACCCTACAACCCCTCTTTAATACGATTTTTGCCTTCTTTTCCTCATTTTTTTCATTTGTTTCTTCTCGTACTCATTTCTCTCCATTACTCCCAAAAATCTCCATTACTCCCAATCGATTTCTTCAAGAGTTTTGTGAGATCAAGAGCTAAGGATTATGATTAAAGCTTTCACCATTATCATATTCTCCATTTGAGCTTCCACCCACTTTCTAGATTCTCACTAAAACCCGATTTAAAGACTTGACATATCCTTCATTGAATATGTCCAAGTGTTTGAAGACTTCCAAACATCAAGATGTCAGGTTTAGCTTCAAGATTCAAGTTATCATCTTCATCTTCCCAACATCTTCACCAATGTTGACCTAGATTTGCAGCTTTTTCCTAAAAACAAATTCTAAGTCCATCTTAACCTTATACACCTTTATTCTTGGTAAAACATTTCATTTTAACCTCCTTAAACTTTAATTTTGAGGTATCTTCCATATTTGAGTTGATCATTTTTTAGTATTTTGAATTATTAGAGGTTTTGACTAGGTTTTGTTATGAATATGAGTTTGATGTTACTTGTGTTACATCTTTAGACTTTGGTTATGACCTAGATAAAGTTTGAAGAGGTGTGTGTTGTTGAATCTGGAGCCATCACCAATGGATGCTTAAGATTGAGGTACAACCTAGATTTAGCCTAAATCTACCAAGGTTAGTTCAAGTTGCTTTGTGAAAGGTGAGTTCAAGTTACTTTGATTTTGGAGATCTAAAGGTAAAGACTCGTGGAGTTAAACTTGGTGGATTCACAAGAGAAAGACTCGAGAAGCTGAGCTTACTAAATTGGTTATCGGTAAGTGATGCTTATATAACATTGAAATGTGTCTTACTTATGTGTTCCACCACTATCAGTGGTAAACCGGGTCTCCCCCGTCATTTTATGATGTTTCATACCCTTCCAAAGGTATGTATGAATTAATTGTTTAAAATTTTTGATTAAAGTTGTATTTTCCATGTTTATGTTTATAGTTTTATTCTTGGTTGTGTGAGTATTGGGTTTTAGGCTCACGTTAAATGAGTGTTTTGGTTAAAGTTATTTCATCATGAATATTGTGGGTTTTGAAAAATACATTGTTTTCATGTTTAATACATTTCATTTTGGAAAATGTGATTCAAATAGTATTTTTCTAGTTTACTGTTTTATATGAATGATGAAAATTGCTTGAGCTCACTAGGCGTTAAGCCTAACCATTTTATTTTTTGGCATGTGCATCAGGTCGTCGTTGGGGTTAGTAGTATCGACACCGTAATGAGATGAGTTCTAGATAGATGTACGATAAGGATTTATCTATTTGTTGATGTCTTCTGAAATTGGAGATAACGACATTGTTTAGGTTATAGTAATACCCAACCTCAACTTGGTTATATCTAAGGCTTGGTCTATCATTTACTGATGTTTATTTTTGATATTGGTATTCGAGGTAACTCCAATATTGCCTAATAGAAAAGGGAATTACCCTTTATTTGCTGTATAGGTGAAAATTTTAAATTGGTCGCTCTTTCTAGATTTCAGGGTATTGCAAGTTGGTATCAGAGCATAAGTTTAAGAGATTTAGGTGTTGGTTTAGGATGCCTAGACTCAAGTTATTGTATTTCTAAGTGTATGAATATGATACTTTATAAATAGGTACTTTAATGTAGGATTTTTTGAGGTCAATAGAGACACTACTATCGAGAATCATGATGATGGTAGCAAGGATCTGCATGTAAGGTAAATTTATATTTTAATTTGTCAAGTGTTTATCTGAATTTACAGTTATATGTATGTGCTTGGTCACCTTGACATGATGCTCGATGGGGATAATGAGTGTATTTCTAGTGAATAATCGTTAGAAGAATCAATGATTATAGCATTGTCACTTGAGTAACAGTTAAGTATGGTGATTACATTAAGCTACCATTGTGGATAAGAGATTTTGATTAATTTAAGCCATAGGCTTGTTGAGTCATCTTTTGTCTCGGGAAGAAGGTTGTAAGATTAATTGACTAGTTTTGGATTATCGTCTTAAGATGCTTGAGTTACCAAAGTCGATCTTGTGACTAGTAGTTTTGGCTAGCATGACTATAAGACTTTAGGTCTCGATCAAATTCATGCATGATATTCGTTTTCAAACAAAATGCACGAATTTTCCAGATTGTCAAAACTTTTGTACCTGTCGGGTTAAATATTTTTGGGGAATGTTTTGGCATACAAGAGTGTAGCCCATGTTTTGAAAATGTCCTAAATATTATAATTTCATAATATTTGCCTACAAGTTTTACTTTGAGTTTTCTTCATACTACTTTACTAGCATGACACATTTTTTGAAGTGCATATTGTAAGCTAATTTCAAATTTGAAAACTGATGGTAATTGTTTTGTTTCTTACCCAAAAAGGCGTGCAATATTTTATGATGAAGTTTGAGAAACTATTTTTGTTCTTATAAGTTTGAAATGCATGCAACTATTGTATCTCCTAGATGATGATGATGATGATGATGATGATGATGATGATGATGATGATGATGATGATGATGATGATGATGTTAACCCTGAAAACTGTTTTATCGGGTCAGGCCGGTTGTTTGCAAGTTTTATTAGAGTTTATTTTTACGATGTTTACGATTCAATGATGAGATTTTGAAATTTAATGGATTTGCTTTATTGTGTGTGTAATGTATGAGAATTTATGGAGAACGTTATTTCATGCTATTTTTTTGTTAGAGCGAAGACTTAGGATAATATTCGTTTCATAGTTTTCCCTTGTATTTTGTGCAAATTGTTTTATTGCATATAATTTACATACCCATTTTGTTTGGAGTTTTCTTTATGATATTTTAGCTAGTATTGTAGATTGGCGAAAGCATATGGTTTTTTTTCTTTAAAATGAGACCAACATAAATTATTTCATGTTGTAACCAGAGCGCATACACATACCGATTTACTAGTTTTGTGAAATGAACTGATGCATGCTAGACTTATTGGAGAGTGTCATTTCATGTCGTTTTATGGCCAAAAGAGAGAATTTTGAAAACTCTATGTCGTGTAACTTCTCTTTGGAAGTTTTGTACAAACACTTTGATGCAAACTATTATAATGCATGAAATTATTTTTCATACATAGCGTAAATACATGTGTGTTAAGACTTAAGACTATAGTGTTTCATTTGAAATGTCTACCAATTGAATTCATGTTGTTACCATTATTAATTTGAAAAATGATCATGTAGCTTTCAAATTAGTTTTAAAAATGCGACATGAAATTGATTATAAAGATTTATGTCTGCACAAAATTTATCTCTGCATAAAATTGATTATAAAGATTTCATGTTTGATAAACCATTTAAGAATGAAATTGACGTATTTGTTGGCTCTTGTACTGGTAAAACCTTGAACTTATTGTTACTTTAGAGTGGAACCCCATGTGTGGTGGGCATTGAATTGAGGACTTAGAGGGTCTTTGGGAGGTATGTGTCGGTTGGTTTTGAATTTTTGAGTTCTAGTTTGAACTGTCGGTTTATATAGGAAGTTTTGGAGGTACTAGACTTATAGGTCATTTTGGGTAATTAACATGGTGAACTTGATAAAGAAAAAAAAAGGATTTTAGTGAATAGTGATGAATAATTTGGAGTTTGGTGTGCCTTGTAATAGTTTGGATTATGGGTTCAAAGTTGCGTTGAACTAAACCGAGCTTGTGTTTAAGAGTTTTGTCCTGGAAGGGACTTACTTTGTTGTATTAATTTGGAGGAATTTAGCGTGAATGTACAGGGGAAACCTCAAGTGGAAGTCGTTTTATGGAAAATACTTTAATAGTCAATTAATGCATCGGTGGAAATTGGTGATTTATTAGGTAAGTTAATGCATATTCGTTACGAACCGGGTAAAGTCATTGTGCCTGCGGGTACTCAGATTTTATTGGAGTATGGTTAATTTTGGTTGAGGCGCTATTGAAAAGGTTGTCGTAGTTTTGGTGGCAATGGAGAAGTGTAGCGTGATTTAGTTGAGGTGATCAGAAACATTTAAGAGTGAAGTCACTTTTGGAACCATTGTTGAAAATGGTTATTTAAGGTCATGAACTACTCTTGTAGTAGTATGAACAATCTAAAAGTTGGGAGACAACCGAGATCCTTAAAGTGGCTCAAGATCGACAAAAGAGTTACACCAACGAGAAAAGAAGACCTATAGAGATCCAAGTGTGTGACTGCGTAATGCTAAAACTATCCCTATGGACAGGAATCATCCAATTTGGGAAGCATAAGAAGTTTAGTCCTTGTTTCCTTGGACCGTTCAAGATTTTGGCTAGAGTTAGGTTAAAATCTTATAGATTAGAGTTACCTCCCGAGATGGTCGAAATTCACAATACCTTCCACATATGTTGTCTACGAAAGTTGTTGGCAGAAGAGGAGATCATGATTCCCCTCTAAGAGATTTAGGTATATGAGAACAACCGGTGTGTAGAGAAGCCAACAAAAATCTTAGAAAGAAAGTCCAAGATATTATGTCATATAGAAATCGTCATGTTTAAAGTACATTGGAAACATCATTGGAGATAGAACGTAACGTGGGAAGCGGAAGAAGACTTGAAAAGGCGATATGCTTACCTATTTGTTTAGTTTGGGATTTCGGGGACGAAATCTAATTCAAGGTTGGGAGGATTGTAACACCCGAAATTTTAGAATTGTTTAAGATCATGTATTAGAATCAAATACGTAGATTTAAGTGGGAACAAGATAAAGTTTAGAAGTTATTTACAATTGTGGGATTGAGAAATCTGGTGCTGAACTCATAAAAGCACTTCAATGGGCAAAATTCGCGTCCCATGCGACTTGCGCGCGACTAGAGGACGTGGTGTGGGTCGTGTAACCCACGGTTCGGATACTCCATTTTCTACACGCGCCACTAGGCGTGCGACTTGGGCTGGCATACCAAATCGCGTAAGCCTCTGTTCAGGCATAGTAAGTTCCAAGAAATGGATTTCCATCCATAACTTTTCCATTACTCATATCTCATTTGTTTTTCTCTCTTACATCCTCCTTAACTATGAACTTAGGATCATTTACTCCGTATTTCTACCCAATCTAGAGCATTAAATCCTGCATCAAAGGTCTAGATCCATGTCAAAGCTTCAATATTTTGTGATTGTTCATCTTCTTCTTCAAGTGTTCATCCCTAACCTTAAGTTCTTTAGTTTCCTAGGGTTTCTTCAAACCCTAATATTGTAAGTTCATCCTATGTTTTTACAAAACTATATACATCTTAAAATGTTGTATTTTACTTCCTTTATGATTATATTTCAAGTATTTATACATTTTCATGATTTTGACAAAGTAAGTCAAACTTGGGTAAATTGAGTATTTTGTTCCTATTGTTAAAATAAGCATGGGGAATTGTTTTATTCACTTGAGAGATGGTTATTTCAAAGTATTATGGAATTTAGAACTCAAAATCATTGTGTTTCACGTTTGGGATTTTATTGGCAAATTGGGGCTACATTTCTTGATGAGAACATATGTATAAAGTTTTGGTGTTGGGTAATGATTTATAAATCTAGATAGATGTATTTAATTATATGGATAGAATGTAATGAATCCATAGGCCTATAAGATGGTTTATATATTATGTGAAAGATTGTATTTAGCATTTATAAAACTGAAATAAGCATCGTGATTATTATGTAATTTCCGAACATCCTTTCACTTCAACTCGGAAATAGGCATTGTGATTAGTATGTAATTTCCGAGCAAACGAGCTTATGTTCACAAATGACTATATTACTGGATTTGGTTGATGTCAATGCCTACCATACCTTTATGTGATACTCTAAATGCATTGGTTTGTGACTCACTTTTGTTTTCCGTCTTGACTAGTGGTAAATCGGGTCTCCCCCGTCATCTTCGGATGTTTTACACCCTCTCAAGGGAAAACGTGAGTTAAGTTTTATAAATATCATTGTTTAAATCTATGTTTTCTATTTTAAAGTTTTATCGCTTTATACATTAACTGTTTGTTCTCACTAGACGTAACCCTAACACTTTTTCTCAAATGACATGTGAAAGTTCCCGTAGATCAAGATGTATATGGAAAATATAAAAGATATAAGATTTGGTGTGAATAAGTCGACTGTTCTATTAATATTGATAATATTACAAACTTTATGATCTTGAAAGTACAAGTATGAACGAACAACTAATACGTGTTGATGCCAAAAGTTAACCATCAAAAGTCAACTTAATGAGTTTGTGGAGCTGATCGATCGCAGACAGTATCTCACAACAAAAGCAGTTTAAAGAAATAAAAATAATGACAAGAGATTTGGTGACGAGGAAAGACCCTTAAACGAGGGAAAAAACCGCGGACGATGGGGTTATCGTCGATGCACTATGGAAACGTAACGTCAAGCAGGGACGTCGGCCTTTAGAACGGTGGTCGTACGATTACAAGAGAGAAACGAAAATAAGAACAAGACTATCATATGAAATCTGGAAAGCTAATGTATGTTGTTTAATTACACAGCGCAGAGATGATTAATCGGGCTTCTTCGGTGATTCAAGCTTTGCTTTTATAATCGTAGCCATTTGTAACGGTTGATCGACATTGATTTCCTTCATCAATGCTCTTGAAGGAGTTGACTGTAACTGTCCAACGGCTCTGCGAGATGTGTAATGATTAAATAACAGTTAGAATAACAATCCTATTGTCGGGATCGTAAGCCAAATATTACAGCAATCGCCTGTCTATTGTACGTCCTTGTCTGTCATCGAGAGTTTCACTCTACCATCGATCTCCAAAGTATTGGCTAATGTTTTGGAACCATGGAAACTCTTTGGTCGAACATCTTAGTCAACGATCGAGAGTTTTGGATATTTTTGCCCAAACAGTTTACCCCCAAATTCAAATTTTAAGCGGTAGCTTTATTTTTGAATTTCTTTGTAACACGTGTCGCTGGTACGTTGAGCCGGCCCTTGGGAAATGGACCCATTTGTTTTGAGGCAGCATTAGTTAGGAAGTAACTAATTACGTTGGCCCATGCAGACGAGGTGAGATAAATCCGTTTGGAAGGTGATAAGCCCTAGTGATGTCATGTGCACGTATAGACGCGCATGGCTAGCTGTCGTGGACAGGTGTTGCCCATCCGGCGAGGGAAGGTAAAAAGGCGTGGACAGGCGTCGCCATAGGGAGACGAGGCGACCATTTAGGCGGGTTTAAAAGGAATTGACCATCTTCCTTGTTTATCTTCTTGGCTTCTCTCGACAGTTACGTAAGCGAGTTTCTTTAGACCCTGCAAATTCGTACTTTCCACTTTCGAGGTTTTTAGAGCTCCATTTAAGGTACGATCTCCATTATTTACATGCGTAAAAAGTCTATAGCCAGAAAACCGGTGAAGGGTTGGAAGGAGTTTTTATTTCCTGAAGCGTTAAGTAACATAGAGGACTGTAGAGAGATGGTAGACCCAAAAATTTCTGTCACTACCGCCGATCTTCAGGCTTTCAGAGAGCTTGCTACGCTACCGGAAAACATTCGTCTCGAGAGTCCAGGAGAACTAAGGCCGACCGAGTGTCCTTCAAGGTATTTCGTCCTATACGAGTATCCTTTCAAAATAGGGTTCCAATGGCCATTTTCTCGCTTTGCCAGGGATTTTCTGGAGTTTTTTGAGCTTTCACCGGGGAAGATGATGCCCAAATTTTGGAGGATTGTGGCAACGATCGAGCGGTTGCCGATTGATTGGGAGTCACCCTTCACCATTTATGAGTTTATACAGGCGTACATGGTGAAGGTAGAGAATCATCAGTATAGTCCCTTCAGTCGCTCCCGCAAGGAGCGAATCCTGGTCCAGGGGACTGCGGTTAATGATCGAGGTTAGAAGGAACGATATTTCTTCGGACGTGCGTTGTCTTCCAACGACGACCATCAGTGGCTAACTCTTGGTTGGCCTACCCAGTGTAAATTCTCGTTCTTGCGTTTTATACTCGCTTTTTTATATCTCGCTTATTGATTCGACATTTTCTTTTCGCAGTTGTTGAATTCATAAGATCGGCTTTCTCCCGGACTCAACGGCTAAAATCGAGCGTTTCTTGCAAATCCCCAACCGTACGTTCAGCGCGTACGTTCGACAACCGAAGGACAAAGATATCACTATCTTGGAAGTTTCCCAAAGCCAGGAAGAAGAAAGCGAAGGAGGAGGAGAAGAGATGACTAGTAAGTATTCCAGCCGCTCAGGCTGTCATTTGTTTCTGATCTCTTCTTCTGCTAATTAGTTGATTTTGGTTTATTCAGGTGAAGCCGTTGGTCAAACCGGAGCCGGGGTATCTCACTCTGGTGGTGCGGCGTTGGCTGCTGCGCCGTCGAGGGATGTATCCTCATCGACCCCCTCTGGTGGGGCGATATCTGCAGGTCGGATGGGGTCCTCCTCGTCATCGAAGAAAGTCGATCAGCCTTCCATTAGGTTGGATCGACAGACACTCCTTGCCAGCACAGGCTTGGAGTTGCGAAAAAAGAGGGATGAGGCCCAATCAGGAAGTAAGAGGTCCGAGGGGCCCGTCCTGAAGGAACCGTCCTCTAGGGTTGACAACCCTAAGAGGGCGAAGACGTCGTCGGCGTCGAAACCAATATCGACGGTGCCGGTGTTAGTTGCGCCACCGGTCGTGCCTGGCGTATCTTCTTTCGTGCAGAAGAAGGGGAAGAAAATGGTAGAAGCTTCGGCCCTACGACCTAGGATTCCTTCGGATTTTATGAAGAAAGGGCCCACGGAGCGAAGAAAGCTTTTCGGCATTCTTGAAAACATTAACGTTTACAAGGATCGTTTCGAGTGAATGCTTCTGGCCGATGCCCATACCATGCTGACCGAGCACCATTTCTAGGTATATTTATGAGTGTGCGTCATGCCTCATGCGTATAAATGCGTTCGAGCCATCGTGCGATTCATTTCCGGGTGGTCGTGCATCGTGCGTCCTGTGTATACATGCGTTCGTGCAACCGTGCGATTTTTATGCCAATAGTCAAACTGACGTATTTTTTGTTTTCATCAGGCCTTTCAGGCGTCTCTTAGTATGCCCATTAAGATGGACCAGGCCACTCAGATGGTGAGAGTGGCCTTGGCGAGGGAGAAGAAAGCTTTGGATCGTGAGGTCGTTGTTGTAGCTAAGGCAGCGAAAGCGTTGGAGTAGATTAACCATCTCAACATTCTTTTAGAGCATGAGCATGAAAAGAATGTAAGCCTCGAGCTCAGGGGTCGTCTAAAAATGGCCGAGGATAGGATGGCAGCTTTGGAGGCCGAGGTTGTGTCGGCGAGGGAGGTCTCTGTTCGGGAAGTCGCCGTTCTGAGGACCTAACTGGGGAATGCTCAAGGGAAGATCGTTGATCTTAATGATCAACTGGAGGCCCTCGACACCTTTGGCCGGGAAAAGGTCAAAGAGGCTATCGCCCATCGCCAGGTGAGAGGGCAAGATCCTCTGAAGGATGCCGAACTGATCGTCGATCATTTCCTTTCTACCGTCGGTGGTACTAACGTGGACCTAGACTCCGACGGTGAGAAAGAGAATGATCCTGCCGTTGGTACTTCGATACTTTAGCTTCCTTAGTTTTTCAGGGCCTTTTTCTGTAGGGCGACCTATTATGATCGCGCCTCTATTCTGTAATCGCATGTTTAATAAAAAAATTGTGTATATAGATTGCCTGTCCGTAAGAGTCGATCATTTAGCCAAGGAACAAACAATGCAAACATGGTTCGTACGTCATGAGTATAATCACAAGTCATTTGTCTAGTACAAGAGTAAAAGCAACGTTATTTCTAGCGATTAAGCCTTTTAAATGGTATAATCGGACTAGTACTTGAAAGATCAAGTCCGGAATTTTCGAACGATTTAGTTGACCTGGGACAAATCGTTGTCGTTGGCTTGACCAATGACCCTGCGACGCTTAAGTTAGTCACGGTCCGAGAGAAATATGTAAAGAAATATGTGTGAAAAATAACTTAGCCAACATAATTTAAATGTACCGTATTCCGGCTCCATATGAGGTTTTCTGGCTGCATGGGATGCCTTGTATTTTGTTTCCGGGTGACGCAAGTTGTATCCGAGCGAAGAAATTTGGCTCCCCCAGTAAAGTTTGGAGTAGAAATTTGCCTCGACCAACAAGATGAATCATATCATTATGCCCCCTGCGGCAACTTTGGGTAATGCGAAATATTCTGAGACGGTCGTCTTAAATTGTCGCAACACTCGACGAATATCCGCGTCTCCGTTATTCCCATGGCTTTCAGGCTGCTGAGAAAAAATTACGTTTGCCGAGTTGCCGCCGTCGATAAGTATTCTTTTTGTCCAGCAGTTTCCAATCATCGATTGGATTATAAGACCATCGTGATGATCAAGATGTATATCGCCTAGGTCATGATCGTCAAAGGTGACAGACATGCTTTCCAAGTCGGTTTCTGAATTTGGTTTGTGATCTCGAGGAATTGTAGGATTATCCGTCCGTAGTGCGGCGTGCCTCTTTGCAGCGGAGTATGTAAGTCCGTAGACGTCCGATCCACCTGTAATGCAATTTACCGTCTTAGTAGTGTTCGAAAACGAGGGTTTAGGGATCATACCCAGATTGTCATTGGATAAAAGGTCCTGAAGATGTCCTTTTGATATGACCCACGCAACTTCCTTTCTTAGAGCAACACAATCATCTGTCATATGACCATGATCATCGTGGAAGCCACACCACTTTGTCGTGTCTTTCTTTTCATCCGGTCGATCGCTTTTCTTTTGCCATCGTACAGTAGTCGGGACTTCCTTCAAAGCTTTGATCAGGTCATCCATTGTTCATTTGAATTCATAAGATGAAATTTTAGGATATGGGACGTGAGGGGAGTATGACGTATCCTTCTTTTTATCGAATCAGACATTCGATATCTGCTTTAGCGGTTCTTATCTGTGTGTCGATTTGACTTTGAAATCTGGCTTCTTAATGCTCAGGGAACGTTTTTCATCGGAATTCTTTTGTCGAAAGGAAGCATCGTCCTCGACTCTCATGTAGGCCTGTGTCCGTGCCCGTACGTCTTCGAATGTTTCTGCGGGGTAGTTGGTAAGATCCAAATACAAGTACGATGCACTGTCCAGCCCTCTTTTGTATGCTTCGATCGTTTTTTTGGATATCGCAATTCCGTATACCTATCATTTTAGAATTAAAACGGTTAAAGAAACTGCGAATGGATTCACCAGACTTGTGAATAACATAATATAAATCTCCTGTTCATTTTTCCATCTTGCGACTGTTGGCGAATTGTTGGAAGAATTGGCTGGCGAGATCTGCAAAGGAGTAAATCGACTTCGGTTTCAGATTTATCAACCATTGCATGGCGGCTCTAGTGAGCGTGGCTCCAAAGCTTTTGCACATGCAGACTTCTTGATATTGTAGAGGTATTGATACTGTCCACATTAGTTGCTTGTACTGGGCGACGTGATCGTTGGGATCCGTCAGACCTGAATACTTCGGTGTGAATGCTGGAATGTTGTACTTCTTGGGGACTTCGATTAAGGCAATCGTGTCAAAAAATGGTGACGTCTGGAATCCAGCAGGGGGCTCGACGTCAATAGGTACAGCTGCTCCGGGCAATTTGGATAATAATGCTAAAACTTTCTCATTTTGCTCTTCTAGGAGTTTTATGCGTTGAGCGACAGGTTCCATCACATGAATGCTAAGTGAGTTTTGGCGTACGGTCCCTGTGTTCGTCGTATTGCTGGAAGACGGATTTTGTATGTAAATGCCCGGTTGCTGTTGCGCCGGTATCGTGTAGCCAGAGTTCGGATTGTTTGGGTTCTGATGCTGACTACTGTGCCGAGTCCACGGTCCAGGTTGATTGTACTAGACGTGCTGATTAGCGTACTGGAACGAGTTGTTGTAGCATGGCTGAGAGCCAACATACTGGGTCCATGACGGCGACGGACCAGGTGGTGGATGAGGGAGAAGTGTCTGACCAGGGTCGGGGTTCCCGTAAGAAATCCTATGTCCTTCCAACTATTGAATCCGTTGTTGCGCGGCATACAGATCTGCCCTCAATGCGGCTTCCATAGGATTAGTTCCCTGATATGTCATTGAAACAAATAGAAAGCGAAATCATTAGTATCAACTGCGCTTTGTTGGAGAATTCTATCGATCGGGTCCCACGGATGGCGCCAAACTGTTGATGTCATAACTTAACTTATCAAAAGTCAACCTAAGGAGTTTGTGGAGCTGATCGATCGCAGACAGTATTCTCACAACAAAAATAGTTTAAAGAAATAAAATTAATGACAATAGATTTGGTGACGTGGAAAGACCCTTAAACGAGGGAAAAAAACGGCGGACGATGGGGTTATCGTCGATGCACTATAGAAACGTGACGTCAAGCAGGGACGACGGCCTTTAGAACGGTGGTCGTATGATTACAAGAGAGAAACAAAAAATAAGAACGAGACTACCGTATGAAATCTAGAAAGCTAATGTATGTTGTTTATTTCCAGAGCGCGAAGATGATTAATCGGGCTTCTTCGATGATTCGAGCTTTGCTTTTATAATTGTAGCCATTTGTAATGGTTGATCGACATTGATTTCTTTCATGAATTCTCTTGAAGTCGTTGACTGTAACAGCCCAGCGGCTCTGCGACATGTGTAACGGTTAAATAATAGTTAGAATAACAAACCTATTGTCGGGATCGTAAGCCAAATATTACGGCAATCGCCTGTCTATCGTACATCCTTGTCTGTCGTCGAGAGTCTCACTCGACCATCGATCTCCAAAGTATTGGCTAATGTTTAGGAACCATGGAAAGTCTTTTGTTGAACGTCTTAGTCAACGATCGAGAGTTTTGGAGATTTTTACCCAAACAATACGAACTAACTGACTTTCTATATATACATAAAGAGAGATACTATTCTAACAGCTAGGTTACATGACAGACCAATAGTATCAATGCAAGTGTAAAAACAGTCTTCAGAACTTGTTCAGAGAATATCTTCAAAACTTGTTCAGAACTTCTGAAGATCTGTCTTCAGAAGTCATCAGAGATAGTTCAGAACTTCTGAAGTTGGCTACTTTAGAAGTTTGGCCTTAGGATTTTCTTCATACTTTCCTTTTGAGATCTCTTCTTCAGAACCCTATCTCTTTTGAAGCAATCTTCTGGAACTTAACAATCTCCCCCTTTGCTTCAAAAGTTCAAGTTATAACCCCAGTAGTTCAAAATGGGAAGAACTTCTTCAAAAATTAATCTTTTGTACTCCATGATCCATTCAACATTTTTAATATATTTTTGGCAAGTTTTCTGTATTCAAACCAATTTTCATCATCCATGTTTTTTGGTCTTTTTCTCTGTTTCATCTTCAAACTTTCACCCAAAGTTATTAAAGTACCATTGCAACACTTATGAGTCTCTTCATATCTGATGAATAACTTCTCCTTTCCAGTTTTACAAACAACTCTTGGAGGATGAACAACTAAAGTACCAGAATGAAGATCATTTATGCATTTCAGATCAAAGTTTGGTCCAAAAGCATCTTGAAAATCAGTTCTTGCAGCCCAAACAAATTCTCTATAGATACCATCCTTTAAACATGCAAAAGTCTTTCTGAACCTGGAGATTCTGTCATGAAAAGGATTGTGTCTGTTGTATACTCTAAGCAAATCTCTTAAATGGACATTATGAGAATCAGCTTCTATGAAACAACAGATTTCTCCATTCTCCCTTTCTACTTTATAAAATGAATGCTTATATCCATTTTTGCTTCTCTGATCAGAATCTATTACTTTTTTATGGGAACGTCGCTTCTGACTTAAGATATTGGCAATTTCAGACTTCTGATAATCCTTGAATACCATTGTTTACATGTAAAGCCCTTGTTTAACCAGCAATCAATGAAGTTGAATATGTGCTCTTGCTCCATAAACATTTCAGGATGGAAATACTCAAGGAATAAAACACTTGAATAATCTGGAATATTAGCCTGTTGAATTTGCTCAGCTTCAACTGCTTCTTTCTCTTTATCAGAACTTTCCAACACCTTTTCAGAAGTTACAACTTCTGAGAGTTTCAACTTTGAACTTTTTCAACTGGTTCACTTTCATCATATTGAACAACTTTTATTTCTTACGGATGAATTGAGAAATCATAACAATAACTCAAAAGATAATCAGCATCTCTTTTGTTGTTCACTTCTGAAACACAAAAAGAAAAGCTTCTTCTATTCAATTCTCTAAAATGAATCCTTTCATTTATCAAAGATAGAATTTCATCACAAATTTCTTTGCCTTTCACAAACATTTTTTCTTTTATCAGCTCATTAGTTCATAATGAAGTTGATGAAGAGTACTTAGGAATGTCAGAAATAACAAATGTTTGATAATTTAAACCATCGGGCTTAGGATATAAGGAACCAATTTCTGGATTAGAGAAAAATCTTGAACTTCTGACAAGTTCCAAACAGATTGATTCTACAAAATTTACACTATTCAATCTTCTTTCCAATGCCAAATAAATTCATGTTTAACAAGATTTCTGAGATAAATTCCAAGAATTCTTCTTATCTCAGCAACAAGTTCAGATTCAACAATCTTTGCACAACGCTCCAACAGAAATAACTTGTCTTGAAGCCTCAAGTGATATATATCAACTTGAGTAAATCCAATTATTGTACCATTTTCTCTTTTAGCACTTATGTTGATGATATCCGGATTATCAACTCTTCTTCTACTCACTTGTTCAATTCTTTTGATCCCTGTTGAATCAAGCATAATCTGAATTTCATACTTCTGATGAAATTCTTTTATCTGAGAAGCATATTTTTCTGACCAATCCCCACTAATAAAACTTTCCAGAATACAATTTCTCAAACTGATTCTGTACATATACACATAAGTATCTTCTGGAAATACAGTCACCTCATCATTTTCATAATCAAACAAAGTCTCTTTTACAAATACTTGATCCAGAATTGGAACTTCAAGTTCTGGAAGTCTTATCTTGGGAATTGTTATACAATGTCTGAACTTGTAACAAATCAACTAAGAAAGCTTCATTAATACTTCATCACTAAAATTTACATTTTCCACATGGTTGAAGTCAATATCCATTCTTTCTTCATGAATTGGTTGACTAAAGAAGTTTCTAAAAACAATTAAGTCTCCATACATGAATCTAACATCCAGATTCCATGTAGAGTTAAAAATTGAATTTATGACAACTAAATTCATTAACCATTTGAATAAAATCAAAAGATCTTCTTCTCCTCTTTTGACATAGGGTTGAACAACTTCTGGTCTCCATACAATTATATCTCTGATCTCATTAATATCTTCTTCATCTTCAAATCTGATAGCATCAGATAAATCTCCAGGTTCTCCATAGGCTAAATATTCATTGACCATTTCTTCATTTGAGTCAGGTAACACTTCAGTTTCACCTAAATACTTAGACCTATCTGATTCAGGTAAAATAACCTTTTCTGTTTCATAACCTTCTTCTTCATCTTTAGAACTAAGAACTGGACTTTCTGGAACAGAATAAGGAACTTCAAATGTTTTATCAGCACCAGAAGCATTCTGAACATCTTCAGAAGATCTTTCAGAAGCCTGAGCTATTAACCCTTCTTGCACAATTTCTTCAGAACCAGAAACTCTTCTCCTCTTCTCCCCATCATGATCATCAGGACCCTGGTCGTCATGGTTTCTTTTATTAGTTTCTGCTTGTGCCTTGCATTCCAAAGAAGAAATCCTTTGCTCAAGGGCAGATTGTGTATTTTGTACAACTGTCAACTTCGCAAGGATTTGTTGAATATCATCCTTAGTTGCCAAATTAGTTCCGAAGATCAGAATTTGATGGCATAGAAGTCTTCAAAGTAGAAATAGATGAAACCACTTCTGAAAGAGACTTCAGAATTGTTTCCTGTAAAGAATTCAAATCTTGAGTTGACACAGTGGCTTCTTCCAAAACACCAATCCTGTCAAGTATTTTCTTTTCCTGACCATCAACCCTATCCTCCATCACCTTTTGCGTTTTATTCGTCAAATCCAAAATGTCCTTCTGAATCATTGCAAATTTAGAACTACAAAAGTTTTTGAATTCAGAAGAATGGGTAATTGGACCAGGAACAAAATATGTTCTAGTTTAAATTCCTATAGATGTAGGATGGCCTGTTGATGTCACAACATCATGAACCACAAAGGAATTAGTTAATGAGGCTTTGAAAATGTTCACCTCCCCAGGACTTCCATCAAATCCTCGAACATCCTTAATAGGAATGTCTATTGGTGTTGTTGCAAAATGACTAACACTTTGCTTAGTGAAGTCTGGAAGACTTGTGCTTGTGTGAAATAAATGAACATCTTGTGTTCTGGAAGGCTCAATAGACGTTGGACAACCAGACTCAATGTGCTCAAAATGGGGAGTATGGCAAAAAAAAAAAATTGATTCAGAGGAAAAAGAAGAGGCAAAAAATGGAACAGAAATATCATTTGATGAAGGGGGACATATATCTTTCTTTTTCAACATTAGGCTCCTCCAAATGGGGACCTAATGGTTTACAAGCTGCTTGCCCCAAGAGTGTTAATGAAGCATCCTTCTTTTGAGAAATGGATGAGTGGATAGGAGGGTTAGCAACAGTTGCCATGGCCTCACTGGATATTTCAATATTATCCACCAAAGAATGTGGCATAATAGAATGTGTGGCTGCCTGGCTTGTAACAATTAGATCACAGATTTCTTTATCTTTTATATGTGTACTCTTCTCTTCAACTTTTTTCTCACCCTTCTACCTTGTCTCTCATTTACATTTTTCCTCTTTTCTCTCTGAGGTTGTTCACCCCCTTGAACATCCTCCCCACTCTCCCTAAGTGGAATACTAGACCCCTCACCTTGCACACCTCTGGGAGTTGAATCATGGGTAGCGGCTACAGGTTATCGTTGTCCCATTGATTCACAATACTCAATCAAAACCTTATACTTATAGTTAACATATGCTCTGAGTTCTTCTAGAATAGGCATAGCATTTGGAAATTGAGCAAGTGATGATGTTGGTGGTATAAGATTATCCATAGTGAACAAGGAAACTTTTAGTGCATCATCCAATTGTGGAATTCTATCTTCAGTATATAAAGCACCCTTAACAAATATTTGGAAGAATCTTTGAAATAGTATATAAGTAGGCTTTTTGTTGGAAGTGACTGCAAATCTCAATTCATCAAATATTAAGGATGCATAATCATAATGCATATTGAAAGCTATGCCATGGAAAATGATTCGGATATTTGAAGAGGCCTGATCCAAACTATAAATTTTGCCGGATAAACATGTGTTTATAATGGAAAATAGTGTATACCAGATTGGAGGAAGACACTTTCTTCTGAATGAGCTCAATGTAGTCAGGTTCTCGGAATATCCAAGCTTCATGAAATCAACAATCATTGGAGCAGGTTTTGGAATCTTATCAAACCTTGATTTTCCTACCACATCAGCACTGTTAAGTAATTCCATATGTTTTCTCAAGTGAACTGGCCTTATACAGAATCGATAACCTCCAACAAACGAAGTAATAGCCTCATATTCTTCTACATAATCAATAAAACACCGCCACTGTTGCAAATATACCTCTAGAACAATCATACTCTTTGTAAACATCTTTCTAAGAGGATGTTTCTTCAAAATTTCAATCAAAATCTGTTGATCTTCTTTAAAATCTTTAGATTTCATATTCAAAGCACAATTGTTTTTCTTGATTTCCATCAACTTAACAAAAGGTACAGCAAGCTTACATTGAATGGGGCCTGTTGCCCTTGACACTTCAGCAGTTTGAGTTTTTCTATTGGTTAGAGTATCATCGACATCTCCATGAGATTCATTTTCAGCAACTATGGATTCAGAATCAACTTCATTGGATTTATCCTGATTTCCAGCAATTTCAATATCGACATTTGGATTACGGTTAGGGTTAGGCTTTGGAACTGAGATTTAAACATTTGGATTCACCTGGTTTGTTGCAGTATCTTCAAGAGTAGAATCAATTGGTATAGCAACCTCGATTGATCCGATCATCACATTAGTTTGCACTATTTTTAACGATTCTTCGTTCGTGGAATCACTAGAACTGCTACTGAAACAGGATTTTGCAGTCTAGATTGGTTGATTGACTTGAGAAGTCGACATTATCGATTGAAATTTTTTGATGATCAGGAAATGATCTAAGATCAGTAAGTTCAGAATTTTGATTTCAGAGGGAAAATCGCTAAAGATTTGAAAGAGTGGTCAACATGGGACACATGGCAGAAAAAGAAACAAAAAGTAATCATGTTTAGTAGGTAATCATGGATTAATAACGGGAAAATGACTACTGAAACATTTTTTACGACGTCTTAATGATGAGCGAATGAAAATAGAACATGTGGCACGAGACACTAAATGTATGACTCAGTCGCACAAGAAAAATCTTCAGAAGATAATCCTCAAAAGTAAAGACATATTCAGAAGTTCTGAGAATTCCTGTTCAGAAGTTCTGAGATCATTTGTTGAGAAGTTCTGAGAATTCCTGTTGAGAAGTTCTGAGAATTTCTATTCAGAAATTCTGAGCATTCTTGTTCAGAAGTTCTTAGAATTTCTGTTTTAGAAAACTGAAGAGGGACTTCTGAATAAAAAACATTTAAAATACTAACTTTTGAATTCAACAAAACATTTATAACATTCAGAAGTAGTTTGAAAAATGAAAAGATTTTTCACAGCAGAAATTTGCTTAGAAATTTATAAACACCTGTTTATATCTTTTTGAGTCACAATAAAGTGTAATCTTTTTAAAAGTATAGCCATAGTCCTTTAGTTGAATTTGCATCCAGATCACTTGTGAACAATAGATTGTAGCTGCCACATATTCAGCTTCTACAGTTGATGTTGCCACACAGTTTTGCTTCTTAGAAGACCAACTTACAAGTCTATCTCCTAAAAAATGACATGATCCGGAAGTGCTTTTCCTGTCTAATTTACAACCACCAAGATCTGCATCAGTGAATGTTGTTAATTCAAAACCAGAATTCTTAGGATACCAAAGATACAATGAAGGTGACCCTTTGAGATATCTAAGAACTCTTTTAGCATATAGAAGGTGAGATTCTTCAGGGTTAGCTTGATACCTTCCACAAATACATGTTGCAAACATAATATCAGGTCTACTAGTTGTAAAGCAAAGATCCAGTTATACATCTGTATTTCTTTTGATCAATAGATTTTTCATTTAAATCTGGTTCAAGTTTAGTTCCAGTGGCCATAGGAGTCTTAATGCTTGAACATTCAGACGTATCATACTTTTTAAGTAAGTCTTAATGGTTGAACATGATCTGGAAACTCCTTGCTTTCAAATCCTTCTGGCTGATCAAGATACACTTCTTCATGAAGAATACCATTTAGAAATGCACATTTGACATCCACTTGAAAAACTTTTATATTTTTGCGTACGACATAGGCTAGAAATATCTTTATTGCTTCTAGTCTAGCTACAGGTGCAAAAGTGTTATCATTATCTATTCCTTCTTGTTGAAAATATTCTTTTCCTACAAGCGTAGCTTTGTTCCTCACAACAATTCCATTTTCATCCATTTTATTTCTGAATACCCATTTAGTTCCTATTATTGATTTGCCCTTGGGTCTAGGAATGAGCCTCCAGACTTTGTTTCTTTCAAACTGATTTAGCTCATCTTGCATAGCTAAAATCCAGTCTGGATCTTGAAGTGACTCACTTGGCTTCTTTGGCTCCATGATACTTTAAAAGTTAACATACAAACATTCATTTGCTGTTGTAGATCTGGTTTGAACTCCTTTTAAGGCATCACCTATTATTTGATGAACAGGATGATCTGATGTCCATCTATTCACATTTGGAAGTGGTTGAACAGATGAGACATTGTTTTGAGAGTCATAATCATCAATGATAGCATGTGTCTCAGTTTCTGAATGAATTTTTCAGATCAAATATGAAGTCTCCCCCTCAACAGTAGGATGAACTTCTTAAGGCAATGGTTCAGAAGTTTCTTGTTGAAGTTCAGAAATATGAATATCTGTTGTTGAGGTTGATGTAGGAGGTCCATAAATATTTGATGTAATAATTTCATCTGATATAAGTTCTGAATTTCCACTAACCAGAGATGGATTCTGAAAATCTGCAGATACATCAGTTGACACATCAAACAAGTCATGACATAACAAATCTAGTTTATCTTTAATTGATTTGTTAGTAGAATCAGATATAGTGTTAGATCCCAAAATATCAAGAATATAGAAAGAATCAAGAATTATGTCACCGAAGTTGTATATTGTACTAATCAATGAACAGCATTACAAAGTATGTATCTTTACAAGCTTTATGGACGTTAGTTCTAACTGTCTAACAAACTATCTATTTGTATACATACAAGAATGCTAAAGTTACAATACAAAAATGACAAGCAAGTTCAGAACTACTTCCGAACTTCTTCAGAATCATTCTTCAGAACCTTTTCAGAAGTATCTTCAGAACCATCTTCAGAACTTCCTCAGAACTTCTGAAGTAGCCACTTCAGAAGTTATGCCTTAGGCTTTGCTCTGCTTGTCCTCTGAGTTCTGAACCTTTCTCTTTTCAGAAATAGTTTAAAATATCTGAACTATGTTGTCTTTAGAACCCAGTCTTCTTTTGAAGCTATCTTCTGATATCTATCAATCTCCCCCTTAGCTTCAAAAGTTTAAGTTTAACTTCTCCTAAAATCAGATATATGTATTCAAGCAGCAATCCAATCCTCCTGTGCATATCTTTGGCTAATTTGGAATACTCTTTCCATTCATTCTCATCCATTCTTTTTGGTTTGTGACTCATTCTTTTCAGAAGTCTTTCACTAATTGCAAGTAATGTTCTATTGCAGCACTTATGTACTTCTTCATATTTTACAAAAAGCTTTTTCTTATCAAACTTGCATATAAACCCAGGAGGATGAACAATAAGACCTTTGTTTATTGAGTTAATTCCTTGTAATTCGAAATTAGGCTTGCTCAAGTTTATCTTTTCTTTTCCAAGCATGAAAGCTACTTGAAATCAGTTTTGGCTGCCTAAATGAATTCCGTGTAAATTCCTCCTTTTATGACTGGAAACACCTTTCTGAATCTTGTAATTCGATCATGGAAGGGATTGATACTTCTATAGATTTTGACCATGTCTCTTAAATGTACATTTTGAAAATCAGCTTCAGAGAAGGTGCATACTTCACCATTTTTCCTTTCCACAGTGAAATAGGAATATTTGTAATTGAGCTTTGATTTCTGATCTACGTTAATCACCTTTGCAACTGGACTCTCCTTTCTTACTTTAGTTATTTGAAGCTTTAAATTCTGAACAATTCGACTATGCCACTGCTTTCATTCAAATGATTTGTCTAGCCAGCAATCGATGTAAGTGAATGGTTGTACATGATCCATGAACATCTCAGGGTGAGAACATTCTAGGAATAACGTGAAAGCATGTTCAGAAATTAAACTAGCTTGTATTTGTTCAGCTTCAGAAGTTTGAACATTTTGCCCTTCTCTTTTTCAGAAGTAACCTCAGCAGGTTCAGAAGTTGGAATTTCAGAAGTTTTTGCTTCTTCTATCACTTCAAATTCCACCACTTGTTCTCTGGCATTAATAAGAAAATCATATACATTGCTCAACACATAATCAGCATCTCTTCTTGTGTTAATTTGATCATGACTAGCATAATTACTTTTTCTTATTAGCTCTCTAAAGTTGATTCTTTCTTTAATCAGATATAATATTTCATTCTTTACTTCTTGAGATCCAGAAATCCATTCCAAATATTTAGATAGCCAATTCAAAGTTGAAGTTGAATATTTTGGAACGCCTGAGACTATAAAAGTTCTTCTGTTTAACCCCTCAGCTTCATACTGAAATCCAATTTCTGGAAATGTAAAGAGAGTTGTAAGTCCTTCAGAGGATATATCAACTGGTTCCATTAGATTCACCTTCTTTAAGTCATGTTCCAAGGCTAGTTGGAAATCATGTTTAATGAAATTTCTGAGATATATTCCGATGATTCTTCTGATCTCTTGCACCATTTGACAATCTTGCTTTTTAACAACAAAATTGAGCAATGACAGTTTATCTTGCAATCTGAGAAAATAGAAATCATACTGAGTAATCTCCAGAAGAGTACCATCTCTTCTTTCTGCACCAAATCTGAGAATCTTCATGTCTTCTTCAATAGATCTTGAAATACTTCTAAAGACTTTAATGGGAATAGGATTGAAGATGTCTTTAAAAACATGCCTTTGTAAATAATCTTGAACTTTAGAGACAAACTCTTCTTCCCATTTGTCACTAATAAAACTTTCAAGAGTTGCAAATTTGAGACTTCTCTTGTACATATCAGAATGCACTTCTTCTGGAAAAAATGTGACTTCATTTTCAAGCTCATCAAAAATGGTATCTTTCAAAAATACTTGATCAATTTTTGGTTCTTCAAGAGGAGGAATATCTATCTTTGGAATCTGAATACTCTCCTTATACAACTTCAATGTCATCAAATACTCCAGCATAAGCCATAATGATTTCTTCAGAAAAACAATCTTCATTCATGTGGCTCAGATCAACAGTTACACACGCATATAAATCTGGCTGATTATAAAAGTTTCTGAACAAAGAAAGTCTATCATCCAAGAATCTACACTCCAGATTCCTTGGAGAACTTAGAAATACTAACTTCATAACCATATAGTAGACCAGACTATTCAGAATCTCTCCAACCTTCCTTTCATCAATTATCAAATGTTTCTAGACAACAATATCCCTTATTTCATTCTCTTCTTCTTCATCTTCAAACATAATCACATCTGATAAATCACTTGGCTCACCAATCACATTATCAAATGTTAGATATTCATTCAACATTTTTTCATTTGAATCTGGAACAATATCTGTATCTTCTGTGCTTTGATTTCCTTCAGAATCAAGAGACACTTTTTCAGTATCATATCCTTCTTCAATATTTTCTTCAGAAATGTCGTTTTCAGCCTCATGCCCTTCAGTTTCAGCATGCAAAATATCATCTATCGCCTCAGAAACTCTGTCAGTATCATCAATAACAACATTTTGAACTTCTTCAGAAGATTTCTCAAAAGTTTTAACTTGTGGCATTTCAACGTCTTCAGATACTTTTTGTCTTTTCTCCCCTTCTTGATCATCAGGACCCTGATCATCAAGATTTCTCATTAAAGTATCTGCCTGAGGCCTGCATTCTAATGCAGAAAGTCTTTCATTTAAGGACAATTGAGAATTCTGAATTGCAGATAATTGATTCTGAATTTGAGAAATGTCTTCCTTTGTAGCAAATTGAGTAGAATCTTGCTGAGTAGAAGAAGGCATTGATGTCTTAAGAGATGCAACTGTAGAGATCACTTCAGAAAAGGAATTCAGAATTGTCTGTTTAAAACTTTGTAAATCATTTGCTGTTGACAATTGTAATTCATTCAACTTATTTACCACATTTCTATCCTGATCATCCAACCTATCCTCCATCACCTTGGATGATTTATTCGTCAATTCCTTAATGTCTTTTTGAATCTTTGCAAATTCAGAAGTACAGAAAATATTTGAATTCTGAGAATTCAGAAGATGAGGGAAAGGTTCCAAGACCAACAGATGGTCTTGTTTGCAGTCCTTCAGAAGAAGGCTGGCTTGTAGATGCCACAGCATCATGAATCAATACAGATTCTGGGAATGAGGCTTTTGTAATGTTCACCTCACCAGGTCTTCCATCCAATCCTCGAAATCCAATAATAGGAACATCTATGAATGTTAGTGCAAAATGACTAACACTTTGCATGGTGACATCTAAAAGATGTGTGCTTGTGTCAACAGATGCCACATTTTGTGGGTTAGGCTCAAAGTGGAGTGGACTATCCGACTCAATGTGCTCAAAACTATGAAGGGGGGACATATATCTTTCTTTTTCAACAATAGGCTCCTCCAAGTGGGGACCTATTGGTAGATAAGCTGCTTGCCCCAAAAGTGTTGGTGAAACACCCTTCTTTTGAGAGATGGGTGAGTGGTTGGGGGGGGGGAGGTTAACAAAAGTTGCCATGGGCTCACTGGCTGTTGTAAAGAATTAGAACAAGAATTATGTCACCGAAGTTGTATATTGTATTGATCAATGAACAATATTACAAAGTATGTATCTTAACAAGCTTTATGAACGTTAGTTCTAACTGTCTAACAAATTATCTATTTATATACATACAAAAATGCTAAAGTTACAATACAAAAATGACAAGCAAGTTCAGAACTACTTCTGAACTTCTTCAGAATAATTCTTCAGAACCTCTTCAGAAATATCTTCAGAACCATCTTCAGAACTTCTTCAGAACTTCTGAAGTAGCCACTTCAGAAGTTATGCCTTAGGCTTTGCTCTGCTTGTCTTCTGAGTTCTGAACCTTTCTCTTTTCAGAACCAGTTCAGAATATCTGAAACGATGTTGTCTTTAGAACCCAGTCTTCTTTTGAAGCTATCTTCTGATATCTATCATATAGATATTTCCTTTAGCCCATTCTCTGAATCATTTTTTTCAGAGTTCTGAATGAGATTGAGTTCTAAACTGTCTTGTTTAGAAGTCATTGGTGGTTCATCGAATTTGACATTTGTGCTTTCTATTATGGTTCTGGATTTTTGCATGTAAATTATGTATACTTTTGCTCTTTGAGAGTATCCAACAAAAATTCTAGACAAGCCCTTTGCATTAAATTTTTCCAGATTTTCTCTGTCATTCAGCAGAAAGCACCTGGATCCAAAAATATGAAAATAATTAATAGTTGGTTTTCTTTTTCTAATTCGTTCATAAGGAGTTTTAAGGTGTTTCTTATTAAGAATAGTCTTGTTTTGCATGAAACAAGTTGTTGCAATTGCCTCTGCCCAAAGAAACATAGGTAGATTTGAATAAGCTAGCATTGTTCTTGAAGCTTCCACTAAAGTTCTGTTCTTTCTTTCAACGACACCATTTTGTTGTGGAGTTCTTGCAGCGGAAAAATTATGTGAAATTCCAACAGAGTCTAAATAATTTTCAATCTGAGCATTTCTGAACTCTGTTCCATTGTCACTTCTGAGTTTCTGAACAGGTAGTTGAAGAAGAACTTGTATTTTCTTCAAAATTGTGATTATGATTTCTGGAGTATCAGATTTTTGTCTAGGAAAATCAACCCATGTATACCTTGAAAATTCATCCACTATCACTAAGACATATTTCTTTCCTCCTAAACTATGAGTTCTCGTCGGACCACATAAATCCATATTGCGACATTTCCAGAGGAGATTTGCATGATGAACGCATTTTCAAAGGATGAGGACTTCTTTTGATTTTTCCTAATTCACATGCAGAGCATAAAAAATTCTTCTGAAACCCAATTCTTGGTAATCCAATCACTGAATTATTCTTTTCCATGTCATCAATAGATTTGAAATTTAAATGTGACATCCTTCTATCCCATAGCCAACTTTCTTCTAAAACTGGTTTAAAAATATAACGGACACCATTTAGTTGACCATCTTCGGTCAATGTAGCAGTATGTGTCACCATCTTTATATGCTGTTTAACCCTCTTGTTAGTCGGAATGTAGAATATGACAAAATTCCATATCAAAATGGACTGTACATCTTTTATCACAAAACTGGCTAATACTGACAAATTATACCTTAAACCCTCATAGAAAACCTTCATGACTTCGATATCTCCTTTTATGAATGTACTGTATCCTCTAACATATCCTTTTGCATTGTTCCCAAAACTGAATTGTTCCACCATATTTTTTGTATAGTCAGTCAGAAGATCCTTATAAGGTGTCATATGTCTTGAACATCCAGAATCTAAAACCCACACATGAAGAATCTGCAGAAACAATTATCTAGTTTTAAGTACCCATTTGAAAATGGGTCCTTTCGGATTAGTAACAAAAAATGGAATTCTGAATTTTGATTTCCATATTGGTTTTGATTGTTCAGATGTGGATTCAGAACTTTTCTTAACAACCCATTTCATTACATATTTGTCATTTGTTTGTGATTTAGAATTGTTAGTATTGAAACTTTGTGAAGCATACTTAGTTTGTTTCTTTGGAGATTTCTGTTTGTATTCTGAATTTAGTTGGAATTTATGATGTCCACAGTTGATACAATGAATATGATTCTCAAGCAATTGTAACAAATTATGACATAAGCATGAATCAATAGCATGAGAATTTCTAACAAGTTTCTTCTTTTTATTCATTGTATTGACCTTGTGTATATCATTTTGCATAAAAGAAGTAAAACTATCTAATTTTGCATTCTTTGATAGTCTTTGTTATTTCTTCTTCCATACTAGAGAGGACTGCTCTAAAAATGAAAAGAAATGAGGATTAGAATTATAAGTTTTTGAAACATCCTTTTTGGATTGTTTACAAAGGTTTTCTTGAATGATTTATAAGATTTAGAAGATTGACCTTGTTCAAATTTTTTAACTCTGATATCAAAGAATGATAATGATATTTTAGAATGTCCTGTATTACTGTTCATTTCAACTTCTGAATCAGATTTAATTGAATCAATGTGAAAATCTGAAGTTTTTTTATTTAGTTCAGAATTTGAACAATTTTGATATTCTTCTTTTAAAAACTCAGTGTTGAACATTTCTAAAGGTAATTTGCCTTCTTCAGATTTTAACTTGTTACATTCAATTAATGAAGTTTTGGATTTGTAAACAAGATATCCATCCTTATTAATAATAGCTACTAAAGGTTCAGAAATATCATCATTGCTTTCAGAATCTGAAGCATTCATAAGATTTGAAAATTTGTATTCATTCATGTTTTCAACAAAATCATTTAATTTTGAAATTTTTCCTTCAGAATTAAGATTCCCTTCAAAAATCTGAGTTTTGTTATCATTAGATTCATTAAAACAGATATCTGATTTATTTTGAACACCCTCTATAGATTCATCATCTGAAAATTCTTCAAACTAATCATCAGAATTTTCTTCAGAATTTTCTTTAGAGATTGCATCCAGGCCCGGTCCTGAGGGAGGGCGGGCTGGGCTTGCGCCCAGGGCCCATGGAAAAAAGGGGCCCCAAAAAAAAATCCTATGTATTATATGTTTGTAAGTTGTCTAGTTTTAAAAAATTAGGCCCAACCTAAAAGACTAAAAGCTTTCGGCCCAATACAAACTTAGATGAAGTTCTAATTTAATCTGATTGAGGAGATGTAGAAGGAGAAACCGAGAAAATCTGGCGTTCTACCTTCTTCTTCGCAAAGTCACACCCGAGAAGTCTGCTCAAGATGCGACCTTCCAATTTCCAACGGTCTTCATATCAATCACTAATTCTGGTGGAAAATCCATGGCAACGGTAATCTCTAGACTCTAAATTAATATGTGTTTCTATATATATTTTGATTTTGACCTAACTTCTCCCCCAATCTTCAACATATAAATTCTCAATTTCACTTCTTGGTTCTAAATTTCTGATTTGATATTGTGATTTCGTCAGTCAATTTCATGTTCAATTGCTCTTCAATCTTCAATTCTTCATTACAAGAACTCACGAAGTCGAGATTGTTATCCACAGGAAAGTAAGTCCCAACTCCCAAGATTTTTCTTATTAATTTAATGTTTTGCTAATTTATTAATTCATCTATATTTTTGTTTGTTGATTTCAAAGACCATGAGTTTCATATTTCAATTGTTAATTGCTATTGTCTAAATAAATTCTTGATGGCTACTGTTTAAAATTTCAATCGTTAATGGATGTGTGCAAATTTCAATTGGTGATGGTTATCCTTTAAAATAATGTGTTTAAATGTAAAATTAACTTATAAAATGAAAATGAGATTTTGAATCTTATGAATGTATGGCTAATTGGCCAGTGGCTACTGTTGTAAATTTGTAATATGAGATTCTTAATGTGTGGTTGGCTAATGCCTAATGGCTAATGTCAATTTCCTAATGTATTAATTTTCTTTGATGCTCTTCATCTTTATGGTCTTATTTTTTATAATCAATTACTAATTTTTCCAACCTCTGTTTGAATCTAAATTACAGTTTATTGAAGACCGAAGTTTACTTCTTCAATTCTTCGATAGTTCATAATCTTTACGAGGACTCAGGTGATTTCGTTTTATACTTTTAGTCTTTAAGCTTGTTGAAATTGGTCAAACATGATGCCTAGAAAACATTTGTCTGGAAGTGAAAAAAGGAAAAAAAGAAAATTAGCTGAAAAGCTAATGCAATCACAAAAAGGTGCTATGGATAAATTTGTTAAATGTGTAGGTTCATCCAATGAAAATGAAGATGAATTGGATGAAAACAATGTTGAGCACCAAAATGAGGACATAAATAATATGGGTGAACACAATGATGTTCCCAATCGATCTAATAATGAAAATTTATCGGTGGATGAGCAAGCAACTCCTTTTTTTGATATTTATGATCCGAAAAATTGGGATAATCTTGATAATAAATCAAGAGAGATTTTAGTTGAAAAGGGACCTATTAGAGAATTGAATCTTGTGTTTCCCTTAGATAACACATCTAGACACTTTTCATATGCTTATTATGATAAAAAGTTAAGTAATGGTGAAACTAGAGATCGGAAATGGCTAGTTTATTCAAAACATGCGGATAAAGTATATTGTTTTTGTTGTAAGTTGTTCAAATTTAAAAATTATAAGAATGCATTAGCTAATGAAGGATTTAGAGATTGGAAACATCTTGGTGAGAGACTCAAAGAGCATGAAAAAACTATTGATCATATTAGTAACATGCTATCTTGGAAGGAACTTAGAGTAAGACTAAACACAAATCAAACAATTGATAAAGATTTGCAGCAAGAAATTTTAAAAGAGAAAGAACGTTGGAGACAAGTTTTGGTCAGAATAATTGCCGCTGTCAAATATCTTGCTAAATATTGTTTGCCTTTTAGAGGATCTAATGAGAAGTTGTATCAAGATAATAATGGTAATTTTTTGGGACTAATTGAGATGCTTGGGGAATTTGATGTGATTATTCAAGATCATATTAGACGCTTTCAAAATCAAGAAATTCACTATCATTATCTTGGTTACAAAATTCAAAATGAGTTGATTTCTCTTTGGCCTTATAATGTTAAAAATTCTATCATCAAAATTATCAAAGATGCTAAATATTTTTCTGTAATTCTTGATTGTACACCGGATGTGAGCCATCAAGAGCAAATGAGTTTGATAATCCGATGTGTGAATATGTCCGATAATAAGATAAAAATCGAAGAGTATTTTCTAGAATTTTTAAAGGCTGATGATACATCTGGTATGGGATTGTTCAATGAATTGTTAGATGTACTTAAATCTCTTGATCTTAATATTGATGATGTGAGGGCCCAAGGTTACGACAATGGTTCCAACATGAAAGGAAAACACCAAGGGGTACAAAATCGGTTACTTGAAATTAATCCAAAAGCATTATATACGCCATGTGCCTGTGTCACACCCCACTAAAGCGGAAACACGAGGCGCGACAGCTCTAACGATGACACAGCCACAGATTTAGATAAACAACCATAGGCATTTAGAATATAATAGAAGTTTTACATATTGTTCTTTAAGTAAAATTACAACAATCCATAATTAAAAGAAGTCTTTGCAAAAACGTTCAAGTCTTCACGCGGTACACTTTTGGATCCTTACTAAGCTTTATCTACAGAAGCTTACTTATTACCCCTGAAAAGCATGATAAAAACAAGGTCAACTACAAAGAGTTGGTGAGTTCACATGTTTTCATATGCACAAAACAGTTTTTATACAGCTTTCAATTCTTGTGGAACGAACTTTCACACCAAGTTTAAATAGTGAAATTTATAAGCATTTAATTAATCCTTGTATTGAGAAACGTGTCAAGGCATAATGTACTCTAGTTCATAGCAAGTATCGAGCCACCACTAAACCTTTCGACCACACAAAAATATCTTTTTATAATTCTACCTTAGCGGTGGGACTAAAACCCCACATATGTAGAACCTTCGTTTTTATAGGTATAGTGCACCCCTACCTGTAGTTTCTAGGTGGGATTGCTATCCACACCCCTACTTTGTCGGTTTTTAGGTGGGATTGTCCGTCCAAATAGCGCTATCCACAAATACCCTCGGCTCCTCACTTGAGTAAATAGTAGTGTACAAACTTTTATGTTACATTTTACTCAAATACAAACTACTAGTGTACATGCCTTAGTGATCATATCAACAATTTCACATTCTTTTACGTAAATAAATCAAGATTCAACATTAAACATGCTTTTCACCCCAAAACAAAACATTAAAAGAGGGGCTGTGAATACTCACCTTTTAGCAAATGCTTCCAATTAAATTCAAGAGACGTCCGCTTGACGCCTAACGGTTTCCTATCAAAGCAAAATACCCAAATGACCACTTATATGACTAACGATTGCTAAGAGAATGCTTATAAGTCCTAATATGTCCAACTTGATTATCTATAGTCCCATTATACATAATGCACATATGCTCTTTAATATGATAATTTATACCGAAAATGTAACATTATAGTCCTTCAAAGGAATAAAATTCATAAAATCAAACATTTAAGCATTTTCATTTTGTGACAGAAACTATAGGTCTTAAAAATGGTTAGTTTAGAGTAATATCCAAAATGATAAAATTTCCCATATTTTTATATATGATACCTTACTGAGTTAAGGTCGTTTTGACCAAATTTCATGCTCTAAAAAGATGTAAAAAGGGTTCAAATACTTTACACAAAACTATGTGACACAGCAGATATGGCAGATTACACACTGTTAGTAAACAACCATTTGAGGAGTTCTACTAAATGTTTTTGAGAAATTCCAGTTGGAATGTAAACATAACACATAAAGGGAACTTATAAAAGAATAATCACTCAATTTGAATGAGTTATGAAGGAGATATGACACCTCAAAGTTGCATGCTCACATCTGTCATTGATTGACAGAATGAACTTTGAACTTAAATAAGTTGGTTAATACCTCAAAACTTCATATTTTTGAATGAGACCAAATGCATTTGAAAGCTAACTCAGTATATTGAATTCCAGAAGAAAAATCAAGTGATTTGGATGATTATTTAGAGAGTTATGGTTGTTTAAAGTAGGGTTTACCTACTGAAAAACTCCCAGATGCACATCCAACTTGTTTTGAGTGTTTGGGGGGTCAAAACTCAATGTTTTTTAGAGAGACCACTTGGATTAAAACCCCAACTCAATAAATAAACTTTTAGAAGAAAAATCATGTCTTTTGAACAAGAAATTTTACAAGAAATGGGCGACATAATCACTGATGTATAATCTGTCAGCACCAAAAATGCATTTTTATGAACCAATCCACCATGCAAATGTGTTTTTGCTTAGATTTATTGTGTTCTATGTGTTTGGGTCATAGATTATCACTATCAAAGATATGTTTTACATATCTTGGTGTATAATCTCTCCTTAGAATTAACAAATTCGTGGATGGTTGAAAAACAACAAAGAACACCAAAAAAAATAGGGTTTTCAACAAAAATTGTAAGAAATGATGAGGGTAAAGTTGTTACCTTGTTTAATTGATGACTAAAGCTTCAAGGCTTTGATGAATATTGATTTTTGATGATGAAATGAGCTTGAATTTGGCTGGAGTTTGGATGAAGGAGATGCTCTTGGAGTGTCCCTTGAGTTTTTAGAGAGAGAGAAAGGAAAATCTTCATTTTGAAATGTAAAAATGAGGGATTTTGGAAAAAAAATTGTATTTATATGTGGGGTATGGGGGGAGGCCGGCCATGGGGGCCCAAAACCATGGTGTTTCATATATTTTTTTATTTAAATTAAATAAATGTAAGGCCCAAAATATTTTAAAATGTCATTTTTCTCAATTTTGACCTTTTTCCTCAAAATGTAAGCCCAAAAGTGGTTAAACTCTATAAAAATAAAAGTTTTATATTTAAAACACTAAAACTATATATTTTATGTAATTTGGATATAAATTAGAGCATTTGGCACTGTATAGGACGTTTCAGATAATTACGGGCCCGAACCGGACTTTCTAAGCAACTATCGGGAACTCTAGAAATTTTTCGGCCAATCAAATCTAACTAACTACTATTCTTATAACTTATCTAAAATAACACTAACAAGGGCTTAATAAATACTAATCTAGAAGCTTAAATTTGACGGATGTCACAGCCTGTCATAGTCTTAATCTTAGTCTTAGTGATATGGCACATTCTTGTGTTAAAGTTGTTTCGTTTTTTGGAATTGTGCAACGAATATACACTTTATTTTCTAGTTCTACAAAAAGATGGAAGGTGTTGCTTGATAATGTTTCAAACATAACTGTAAAATCTTTATGCAACACACGTTGGGAGAGTAGAGTAAAAAGTGTCAAGATCATTAGATTTCAAGCTCCTCAAATAAGATCGGCTTTACTTGAATTATCTAAATCATGTGATGATGCCAAGTCGAAAAGTGAAGCAGACAGTTTGGTAAGTGCTATTGAAAACTTTGACTTTTTACTTGGTATGATTATTTGGTATGATATTTTATTTGCAATAAACATGGTTAGTAAAAAGTTGCAATTTAAATCAATGTGCATTGATGCTACGTGGAACAATTTGAAGGTGTAACAAAGTACTTTGAAAAATATAGGAATGAAGGGTTTGCTTCAAGTATAGACACTGCTAAAAAAATAGCATGTGAAACGAATGTAGATCCTACATTTCAAATTAAGCGTCGTGTTATTAGAAAAAAACAATTTGATGAAAATAATAATGAAGAGGAAATACAAGCATCGGAAGAGGAATCTTTTAGAATTAATTATTTTTTAGCCATTGTGGATATGGCAATTTCTTCATTGAATAATAGGTTCGAACAATTGAAGAAATTTGAAAGTGTTTTTGGATTCTTATTTGATTCAAATAAGCTAAAGTCATTAGATGAGAATGAACTGATGAAATGTTGTGTTAATTTTGGTGCTAAATTTTCTCATAATAATGTGGCGGATGTGGATTTAAATGATCTTTTTTCTGAATTAAAAGTGTTGCAGGTAACTTTGCCATGTCAATCGATGTCAGCACTTGACATTCTTGAGTTTGTTAAAGATGCAGATTGTTACCCAAATGTTTCAGTTGCATATCAAATTATGTTGACAATACCTGTGACAGTAGCATCTGCTGAAGGAGTTTTTCAAAGTTGAAGTTATTGAAGACATATTTGAGGTCATCAATGTCACAAGAAAGGTTGAACGGGTTAGCAATACTATGTATTGAAAAAGATATGATAGAGAATATTAATTTAGATACTATTATTGACGATTTTGCTACAAAAAATGCTCGAGGAAGTTGTTTTGCATGAAGTATCATTATTTATTGTATGCAATTTTACTTTTGATGGTTAAAAAAACATTTATTTTTATATTTGTTTGTGACTATGTTCAATAGGGGCCCATTTTCTATCGTTCGCCCAGGGCCCGTAAAATGTCAGGATCGGGCCTGATTGCATCATGATATGTTCCAAAAGAATCAATATGTATTTCTTCTGAAATTTCTTCAGATCCTTTTTCAGAAGTTTCTTCTGAAGTGACCTTAGGTTTTATTCCAGATTTACTTTCTGAAATTTCTTCAGAAGTAGATTCAGAAATTGAGATATTTGAAATTTTTGAATCTTCTGATATGTTATTAATTTCAGATCTTTCAGATTTCATGGAATTTTCATTTATAAACAAGGCTTCAGACATAACAAACCTTTTTTTTAAAAGGAATTCTTCCAGGCAAAGAATGATTAACTGGTTTAGATACTATACATGTGCCACCTTCATTAAAAACATTCATTTTTGACAAATTATAGAGATTTGAAGGTGCATTTTTTAAGATTTTATTTTCTGTGCATCCTAATCCAGCATTTATATTACAAAATTTTGAATTCTGAGCCTGACTTGTCAAAAGATTTAGAGTTTGTTTAGTCTGGCCTCTTTTGAAATTGGAATATTCTAATTCTTTAATCCTTGTATATAATTCAAGTCTCTTTTTGTTCAGATACTTCATTTTAACAGCTAAAACCTCTTTTTTAGATTTTTCATTACTGGTATCCTTTTGCAGAGTATCCAATTTGTCCTTTAAAACATATTTCTCCTCAGAAATTTTATTAAGTTGTTCTTCAGCGTTTATGCAATTCAGTTTATAATCTGACTTTCTTCTCTGAATTTGTTTACCAATATTCTTTCACCTTTTATTCTATTTCTCAAGGTTTCAAATTCAAAACTCATATTTATTATCTGTTCTTTCATGTTAATTTCAGAAGTTAATTCAGAAGAGTTTTGTACCTCAGAGTCATGATCATGTGAAGATTCTGGATCCATTTGACACATATAGCAGTTGGCAACATAATGAGCAACTTCTTCATCATATTCATAATCACTCCACAAAAGCTAATCTTTTTCATACTTGGTAAACATGATTGGGTTTTCATCCTTCTTTTTGGATAATAGATGCTTTTTCTCATAATAAGCTGTACTCTTGACCTTTGGCATTTTGCATTGTCTTGCAAAGTGTCCAGTTTTCCACAGTTAAAGCATCTAGCAGGTTCAACTTCTTCTTTCTGTACTTCATTCTTAATAAACTTCTCATCTCCATTCTCAGTTTTAGCATTTCCTTTGAATTTCTGATTATATTTTTGATTGAATTGTTTAGTCAGAAATGCTATTCCTTCAGCCATTCTTTTCGATTCTTCATCAGACTCATTTTCATCATAGTTCTCTAACTCTAGTATTCACAAACTTTAGTCTGAGAGGGCATAGTTCTTTGATGATTCACTTTATTGGTCAACAAGGCTAACGTGCCATTTGGTTTCTTCTAATCAGATTGTCTTGCTTTTATCTTGTCTTCTTGCTAAAACAAGATACCATATATGCATGAATTGTCTTTTTGGACATATTTTTTGTGACCATGTTATCAGTAAAACATTCCCATTAAGTATCCAAGTTATTCAGAAACTTGTTATTATCTCAGAATTGACTTTCTAAAGACCATTTCTTCTCAGATCATTCAGAATATTGTTAAACCTACTGTATGAATCAGTAAGGTATTAACCATCTTCTCTTTTAAATGCTTCATATGATCTTATGCAGATATTAAGTCTTTGCCCTTGTGATTTGGAACTCCCCTGCATATGTGCCTCAACTTCATCCCACATGATGATCGAGTAGTTAATCAGTTAATTTTATGGAAACATGTATGGGTAGTCAGAAACAATCTTCATATCATAAAGCTTCTTATTCTCCAATCTGACATCGTGTAGGGTCAACCTTGGTAGGAAATTGTATGTTGAAGCTACTGTTACCAAGGGAGAAGTTGTGAATGTAAGAGACACCGAGTTCAACTATGGGCATGTTGTGATTGATAACATTTTTAAGATCCAAGGCCCTGTTCTTTCTAATTTTACTATATAATTAATATAATATGAGAAGAAGATGCTGAAAGATTTTGAGAGGGATAGCATAGCCGAATGCTAAGTCCACAGAATCTCATCACCCTATCCATATATCATTCAAGAATAATGGTTTCCTCCCATAAGTGAATGTATGGTTTTAGTTTATTAGGCATAAGCTATAGCCTACCCCTAATGACACTAGTTTAATCAATGAAAGGATGTTCCTTTTGCATTCTTACTGGTAAAGCCATTCAATATTGGCAAAGTTATATACAAAAGCAAACAAATTTTTTCTAACAAAGTAAAGGGCCTCTTATGGCATCCTACCCTCATTGATGCCATTTTTAGGAAGACTAAGGTCCATTTTTTGTTTCCATTGATGTTTGTCTTAAAGGGAAAGTTGCTATTGAACTAAAAATAGTGAAAAGAGAGAGAAAAAAAATATAAAGGTCAAGATGAAAAGTTTGATTGATGCTACAATAATTGTTTATTAGAAAATAGAACCATCGACCACCATCAGTGCACCTAGAACATTGGAAACTCAATCATTTGTATATGTGATCAAGTTGTTAGAACTCCATTAGGAGAAGATAATGATGAGAATGAATGAAAAAGATACATTCTTGGCATCTAAACTATAGAAACAAAAAACAGAGCTTGTGGTAAATTTTGACCAAATAGAGACTTAGTGGTTGGCTTACTTGAAAAAACGAACTAACGCCTTGCTAAGGGATTGGTAAATTAAATGCGATGTAGCCATCGAACTTTCATAAGGCACAAATTCATGGAAATGAGGTTAGAAACGTCCCACCTTATACAAAAAAGTTAATGAAGGAACAAGAGGAGTTCTCGAAAATTGTTGCCACCTAGTCATCATGAGTAGGCTTGAAAATCCCAAAGAATCTGGATCGAAAGTTTTAGAATCTGGATCGAAAGTCCACGTCTTTGAAGTTGAAGATCAAAGTTACTAAAACTGAAATATTCAAAGTATTGAAGTCTGGAGTGAAGGTCAAGAGATCTAAAGACATGATGACAGAGCTCGACTAGAAAGTCTGAATTACATGCTCAGACTTTGACACTTCAATATTTATCTTCAGATCAAGTGTAGAAGACTTGATGAGATTGCAACATATGTTTCCAGCTTATTAGTCTTTTTCTTACAGTCAAGTAACTTCATAATCGTCTTTTGAACATTGTATAAATAGTCTGTTTTGTTTGTAGAGAATTAGTTACAACAGTTAATCACAAGTGATAAGTTGGTCTACATAGAATCCTCTCTCTCTCTCTCTCTCTCTCTCTCCAGATTTACTCCTTTTGTAACCTTATAATCATTTGAACATGAACGACATAAGACTTCCAAGCCCCAATCTGTGTCCTTACTTTGATTCACATTATTTTATAATGATTACAATGTTTATGGGAACTTACGAAGGTCCATTTCTCATTACCTTTGGTCTATAGTGTTTATTTTACATCATTCTTTTTTATTTGTCTGAGAAACTATTTTGGTATTTGTAAGTCTAGTAATGTATTAGTCTTTATACATGTTATATCCCAAAAAAATTTTATGTTCATAATCCATCTAAACTCTAGAACTAGAACCAAGAAATGTCATTCCTGGCTACAACTTGGCATCCATTTAATAAGTCTTATAACATAATTTAGACCTTTGTATACACTTTCTATACACATACTATCAGACTGTGATATTAGAGATTGGAGCTAGTGATATCATGATATGATATTATTGATATTTTGATTCTATATTCCAACACTGAGGATACAAGAGATTATATAACGATATACAACAATGGAAAGGAGAGATTACAGGCTCTATCTAAGGAGCTAAATTAGAAACAATATTTTCCTAATAACAATCACTCAATTGCTATTGGTCGTAATACGCCCCCGCAAGATGGAGGATTCATCGGATACTCTGATCTTGGAGCGAAGACGCAAAAAGGAGCTGTGACTGAGAGGCTTTTTGAGTGCGTCCGGAAGTTGATCTGCTAAGTTGATATGAATAACCATTAACGAACCGTCCGCTACCTTTTCTCGTACAAAATGGTAATCTAAGGCAACATGTTTCATTTGAGAAAGATATACTGGATTGGTACAGAGGTACGTGGCACCCTTATTGTCACAGATTAGCGTAAGAGAAGACGAGTGTGTGACACCAAGATCAAGAAGTAAATGTTGGACCCATAAGATATCAGCGGCAAAATTAGCTAAGGCTTTGTACTCCGCCTTTGTGGAAGACCGAGATACATATTTATGTCGTGCTAATCCCAATGAGATGATGTTTGAGCCCAAATAAATGATATACGCAGTGTTTGAGCGACCACTAGTTGAGACCCCTCCCCAATCCAAATCTAAGAATGCTTTACGATCGAATGACAATCCACGCTTGAGATACAGGCCATGATGAATTATTCCTTTTAGGTAACGAAGAACTTGTTTTAATGCCTGCTAGTGAAGTTGGTACGAAGAGTGCATGAACTAGAAATGGCAATTCACAACAAAAGAGACATTCGGTCTCGTGAAAGCCAAATAATGCAAGGAGCCCACTAACTTCCGGTATGGTGTTGGATCAACACTTGGAGACCCGTCCATGGGAGTGAGAACGATTTAAGAGCTGAGAGGAGTAGCAACCTCTTTTGCAAAATCCATTTTTAACTGGGTTAAAAGGTCTTGAATATGTTGATGTTGGGAGAGGAACATACGGTGTAGAGTAGAAATTAATAAAGTGGTGAAGAGGACCTAAGTCTATGATAGAAAACCACTTGGCTAAAGACTGAGTGAATTGGTTTAGAAATTCGGTATTGTTACTTGTAAGGACAATGTCATCTACATAGACCATAAAGAAGCACAAGGTGTTAGCATGATTGTAGACGAATAGAGAGGCATCAGCCCTTGACTTACTAAAATCACAAGTGTAAAGGAAGGATGTGAGTTCTATGTACCATGCTCCCGGTGCTTGTTTAAGGCCATAGAGAGACTTTCTAAGTTTGCATATATGGTTTGGGAATTGGGAATGAATGAACCCGGGTGGTTGAGTCATGAATACTTCTTCATGTAGAGTTCCATGAAGAAAGACATTGTTCACATCAAGTTTTCGTAAGAATAGGACCAACTTTGAGAGAGAGAGAGAGAGAGAGAGCAATAGAGACGATGACTCGAATGGTGACCGGTTTTGTCACTGGACTGAATGTGTCGAAATAATCCTTCCCGTATTGTTGAAGGAATCCCTTGGGAACCAAGAGCGGGCTTTGTATTTGAAAATAGTACCATCGGGATTCCTTTTTATCCGAAATACCCATTTGCTTGGGTTGTGAGAAGCTCTTGGAACTAATTTCCAAGTTCCGTTTTGCATGAGAGCATTGAACTCTTGATCCATGGCATGTCGCCACTTGGGGTCTTTGAGAGCATGAGTATGAGTATTGGGTTCAATGGTGGAAGGAATGGGATGAAGGGTGGTGGGGTTTATGAAAGAGGAATTGAAGTATTTGGATTGTTATTTCTGGTTCTTTGTAGGTAAGGGGAGGTGGGTGGAGGATTGGAATTATCATCATGAGAGGTGGAGACGGTTGGGTTGGGACAAAAGTTGGTGGGAGTTGAGATAGGAGTGGGATAAGTTTGCGGTGTGGATGGTGAGGTATATTGAGTAGAAAGTTGTGTAAGGTGAGGCAAGGCATCAGGAAGTGGTGAAGTGGGTTGAGAGGTAGGGATTGGGGAAGGGGATGGTGACAGTTGTTGTTGTGGTAGCACAGGAGGTGTATGGGTTACCTGTGGTGAGGATATGTTGGATGAATCTGGTGGTGATGAGGGGTTCGATGTGTGAGTTGGTAGTGGGGTTTTGAAGAATTCATGGTCAATGGGTAAGGTGAGGGAGGAGGAACGGGACGGAAAGTGAGATTCAATAAATTGAACATGACGAGAGTGATATAGGCGACGAGTGGTATGGTCGAAACATTTGTAAATGAATTTTGAGGTATAGTAGGCGAGGAAAAGACATGGGGTTGAACGTGGTTGTAGCATGGAGTTGTTGTAAGGCCTTAGCCATGAATAGCAAAGGCAACCAAAGGGTTTGAGTTTGCTGTAGTTTGGTGTTTGGTGATAGAGACGTTGAAATAGGCTTTGGTTATTGATGATGGTTGTGGGAAGTCTGTTTATAAGATAGACGGCGGTTTGGAAGGCATGAGACCAAAAGGTAGGTGGCAATTTGGCAAAATGGAGGAGAGCAAGTCCCGTCTCTACCACATGTAGGTGTCGTCGTTCGGCGACACCGTTCTGTTTAGGAGTGTGTGGTAGGGTGGTGTAGTGAGAGATGCCATGAGCTTGTAGGAATGGTAAGAGGCCTTGGTATTCACCGCAATTGTTAGTGAGATTGACAAAATTCACGTTTTGAAGAACTGCTCAACAAGAAGTTTGAATTGAGGAAATAGTGTGGCAAAAATAAGATTTTCATTTCATAGGATATAGCCAAACATATTTTGAGTAGTAATCTACAAAGATGACGTAATAAGTGAAATTTCAATGGAGGATTGAACAGGCCCCCACACATCAGAATAATGTAATTGAAGCGGTTTGTGACAACAAATGAATTCGGATCAAAAGGTAGCTTGTGACTTTTATTGATTGAACAAGAAGAACGATGCATATTGGAATCAGAAATGTGCTTAAAACTAAGACCTATGTTTGAGACAAGAGACTTGAAGACTTTGATGGATGGATGGATGGCTTAATTTGTGATGCCATGAAAGTGGAGAGACTTTGGTGGTGGCATTCAGGTGCAATATGGATGGGAGGTTAGCATAGTAGACATCTTCAAGGTTCTCCCCTCGCATAAGACGCGCCCCGGTGCGAAGATCCTTCACAAAAAAATGAGAGGGGAAAAATTCAACAAAAATCGGCTTAGTCTTGCATAGTTTAGCAACGGATATAAGGTTTCGATGTAAATTAAGAACACACAACACATCTGGTAAATATAAGGTTTTAAGAGGTGTGTTAATGTGTTTTGTTAGATCCCTAACGATCAAGAATGTAGAAAGATTAAAGAACAAGAACAAGAATTAGATCACTGAAGTTGTATGTAGTATTGATCACAGAACTGTATTACAATATGTGTATCTTTACAAGCTCTATCTATCAACGTTAGTTATAACAAACTATCAAACTATCTATTTATATACAAATGGAAAAGCTAAAGTTACAGTACAAAAATAACAGACATGTTCAGAACTATTTCTGAACATCTTCAGAACTTCTTCAGAAGTGTCTTCAGAAACCTCTTCAGAACTTCTTCGATTTCTTCAGAACTTCTGAAGTAGCCACTTCAGAAGTTATGCCTTAGGCTTTTCTTCATTTGTCTTCAGACATTTGAATCTTTCTTTTCAGAACCTAGTCTTTTTTTGAATCTACTTCTGATATCTATCAATCTCCCCCTTAGCTTCAAAAGTTTAAGTCATACTTCCAGAAGTTCAGAATTTCTCTAACATCTTTAAGAATAAGCTTCTTGTACTCCAGAATAGATTCAATGATTGTTAGACCTATGAAGCATGAACCATAAGATGGAAGTATGATGACGTGGCATACTCTGACTTTATGTGTGTACTTTTACAACTGAAGTTTGTTATACGCTCCTACCTGCTGATGTGTCAGTCTGTAACTGGTTAGAATGTTGACTTTATATTCATTGTAATAGTATAAATAGATATGTCGTTTGAATGTAAAAGTAGTCGATCAATAGCATACTTGTGGAGAACATATTGCGGGTCAAATTTCAGTATTTGTAATCGATCTTCAAGGTTGTCAATACAAACTAGATCTGTTCTTCATCTTCATTACTTACTATTTGGTTGTTACTTAAATACTGTGGTTAATTGATTTGAATTGCTTCCGCTTATACTTTGATTCTCAAATCTTTCAATTAACTATTTAGAAAGGGATATGGGATCCAACAATTGGTATCAGAGCTAGATAATCAATCTATTGATTATTAGATCTCTTCCTTTTGGAGAAATCTCTTTTCTATTCGAGAGTATTTTTCAATTTTAAGCATCTGTTCTTCACTCAGCCCTGTTTTACGAGATTTTGTAAAATTCATTACAATTCTCTCTAAATCTGTGGTAATTCCTGCTTAAAATTGAGTTTAGTAAGTACCTTGTCTCGTTTCGATCGTTTTGAAATTAATTTGACTCAAATTTCAAAAAATCTTCAATCGATTTCAAAAACTCTGTTTCTGACAATATGGCGAATTCAAATCTGAACGCTATATACACATCTGGTTCTCTGACTAAACCTCCCACTCTAATTCGTGATGAATATCCACAATGGAAAATTCGGATGATCAATTTTTTTGAAGGATTAGATGTTGATCTATATCCTATTGTTCAAAATGGCCCATTCGTTCCAATGACAATTATCCCAAGGGTACCTGCTACAGCAGTGTCTAATGAAGTTCCTGCTAGGAGTATTCTAAAATTAAGGAATAATTGGACAGATCCAGAGAAAGCTAAGGTTGAATTATCCAGAAAAGCTAAAAGTCTATTGATCATGGCTATTCCAAATGATATATTTCAATCTCTGGATTCCTGTGATAGTGCCAAGGAACTATGGGATCAATTAGAGAACATACTGGAAGGTGGGGCGAAGATGAAGAAAAACAGAAGAGCTCAAGCTTTAAATGAGTATAATAGCTTCCAAGCCAATCCTGAAGAGTCTCTGGAACAGACCTATCATAGACTTAATTCCTTAATTAATCTATGTAAAAGGTGTGATATATTCGATCAAAAGAAGACAACAACGTTCTATTTCTTAAAAGATTGAATCCAGAGTGGTCAAATCTTTCTATGTCCCTTCAAGCAAATCAAGACCTTGAGCAATGGTCTCTGCATGATGTTTTTGGTACATTGCAAGCCCATGAGAAAGAGGTTGTTCAGAAGAATACAACTATAGGTGGACCTCTGGCTTTGATCTCTGAATCTAAGGGAACGACCAGAAGAAGAAATGAAGAAAGAAGAAAAAGCAAGGCATTCATATCAGAGGCTATTCCAAAAAGTGATTCTAATTCTGACAGTGAAATCAAAGCCTTTGTTGATTCTTTGGCTCTTATTACCAAACAATTCACTAATAGGTTTGGGAATAGATCATTCCAGGGAAACAGAAGATCTGATCGATCTACTAATTCTCCCAAACAAGAGATTCAGAGAACTGAGAAATCTGAAGCAGAGAAGAAAGAAGATGAGATGAAGAAGAAGGATGTATGCTACAGATGTGGCAAGCCAGGACATTATTCTAAGGATTGCAGAGGAACTCTGGATAAAGACAAGACGTACTACAAGAATAAATACAAGTAAAATGTCACTGAAAGAGCTCATTATGCTGAGAAAGAAAACTGGCTAGGAGATGCTAGCGGTGATGAGGCCATGTTTTGTGGGATGGCAAAGACAAATGAGTCAGAAGATCAACCTTCTGAATCACCGGTTAGCACTTTTCCTGAATCATCTGATCTTGAAAACACAATTGTTCAAGGTCTTGAAAGCTCACAATTGAAAGGAAATTACGAAAAGGTATTGAAAAAACTCTTTCTACAATACAAAGGGAAAGATATATTTATAAAAGGGAGATGGATATTTTAACAGAAGAAAAACTAGAACTAAGAAAAACTGGAACTAAGCTCAAAAAGGAGAACTTAAATTTTAAAACACTTTTGGAAGAAAAAGATAAGGAGATTCAAGCTAAGGAAAGTGACAGATTAAATTCTGTAGCACTTAAAAATTATTTTCAAAAAGAGAGAGAATTTTTGCATATTGAACTTCAAACCAAAACGCTACAGATCAAAACATATTTGGATGCTCAAAAAGTTCATGACAAAATTAATACACAAGTAGGGAGATCTGGACTTGGTTTTGAGGATTTAGATCCCTACACGTGTGAAAAAAGGTCTACCTTACATTCTGTTTTCTATATGGGACAAGAACAGAAGCCAGTGTTTCCAACTTTATATGCACAATCAATCTTCAAAAGATCAAGACATGAAAATTGTCATCATCAACGAAAACTCAAGTTCAAAAATATTGTATATTCATCTGGAAAAGCAAACGTTGATCTAAGTAAAATTCATAAGAAGGATGACGTTTTCAAATTTGTCTTGAATACTCATATAACTTTGAATCCAGAAGCTGATGCCTTTATTCCTACACAAGTAGAAGAAGAGTTACGACTTAGTTTTGAAAATGATATTCTCTCAACTCTGGACAAATACTTTAAATGGGAACATGAAAATGTTCTGCAAATTTCTTCAGAAAACAATCCAGAGATATTTCCTTGTTCTTTAATAGACTTACATCTTTCTGAATCTCAAGATAATTTGGAAGTAATCACATATCCTTGGGTGACTGATGATCAAGGTGAAGATTTCTTTGATAATTCTGAAAAGTACTTTTCTAATTTAGAAAATCAATCTACACCCATTTACACTAAGTCTCCAGAGGTCATCAAAAATAAGGATGCTCCTTTCATATATACTAATGAACCTCTGGAAATCAGAGCCTCTGATAAAAATGTTGAAAAACATTTCAGTGGCATACCGATACTCTCTGCTTCCTCAATAGGACAGAGAAAATTTGTATCTATTCATCCAGACTTCACAGGGATGTGTATTAAAGCCAAATCCTGTCTTGAACTTGAGAAAGAAGAAAATCTCAAAAAAAAATTGAAAGCTAAACAATCTACAAAACCCAATCAAAGTTTACTAATGTTCAAAGGGAAAATGCAAATCTAATCTCTCTGCTCCTGTTTCAGTAACTTCGAAAGCTCCTAAGAAGGTAAATCAGAGGAAGCCTCCGCTGAAGAACATTTCAGATTCTGAAAATAAGTCTAGTCTAGATAGGAAGTTCTATAGAACTGCTGATACTAGAAAAGACAGTATTAAGAAAAATTGTAGTTATCATTATCTTAATGAAAATTCAATGCAATCTTTTCTGTCTCAGAATTCTTATTGTTTTTCTCTATTCTTAAAATTAAAACAATTTTTCTTGCGGACCTCTGATCAGTCAAATGCAAACTTCTCGTACTTCAAAAATAAACCAAAGAAAAACAATAAGATTAAAACAGCAAAGAAGAACCCTCTACCTCCTGATAACTCAAATCAAGAGCAAGTTAAAAGGCTTGACAAACCCAAAACTAACATTAAAGGACCCATAATGAGATGGGTACCTAAAAAACTTTGATTGTTATTGCAGAAGCAGGTGTGCACATCTGGTATCTTTACTCTGGATGCTCGAGACACATGACTGGAACAAAAAACTTACTCTCCCAATTCAAAGTTAAATGTGGTGGAGCTGTAACGTTTGGTGATAATGGTAAGGGTCAAATAAAGGGCTACGGTACTTTACAAGAAGGTAATATTACCTTATCTAATGTAGCTCATGTTTCTGGTTTGAAACATAACTTGCTGAGTGTAAGTCAACTTTGTAATTCTAAAATACTTGTTGTATTTGATGAAAAACATTGTTACCTATTTTCTAAGGCATGTGAGGAACTATGGAGAGCTGACAGAAAAGGTAATCTATATATGATGAATTTCACATCCAAGGATGGTAAAGAAACTCCCTGTCTTATCTCCAAAAAGAGTGAAATTGCATGGTTATGGCATCATAAAATGTCTCACTTAAACTTTGATAATCTTGAAATGCTTGTCAAACAAAATCTAGTAACTGGTCTTCCAAATGTCCAGTTTCAAAAAGATCACCTCTGCCCTGCATGTGAAATGGACAAAATTAAACGAGCATCTCATAAAACAAAAAGTGATCATTCTTGCACTCGACCTCTGCAATTGTTACATGTTGATCTCTGTGGTCTCATTGCAATTCAGAGTCTCTCTGGTAAAAAATATATTCTGGTACTTATTGATGAATTTTCCAGGTATACTTGGCTCGCATTTGTAAGACAAAAATCAGAGGTGCCGATCATTTTACAGAATATGATGACCAAAATCCAAGTTCTTCTACACCAGAAGATTCAACAGCTCAGAAGCGACAACGGTACTGAATTCAAGAATGCCAAGCTTGAAGCATACTTTGTTGAAAATGGAATCACACAAAAATTCTCTGCTGTACGCACTCCTCAACAGAATGGTGTCGTTGAACGTCACAACCGAACCTTGGTAGAAGCAGCCAGAACGATGCTTGCAGCTTCTGGTCTTCCCATTCATTTCTGGACAGAAGCTGTAGCCACTGCTTGTTTCACTCAGAATCGTTCCATAATTGTCAAGAGGCATCTCAAAACCTCTTATGAGCTTATCAACTAAAGAAAACCATCTATCAATTTTTTTCATATTTTTGGTTGCAGGTATTTTATCTTAAATGGCAGAGACAACCTTGGTAAATTTGATCCAAAATCAGATAAGCTAAATTCTTAGGAAATTCGTTAAACTCCAGAGCTTTTCGAGTTTTTAACTTACGTACTAAGACTTTTATGGAAAGCATTAACATTGATTTTGATGATCAAACCCAACTGACTTCTGAGTATTCTACTTCAGAACTCAAACTTAATACAATGACTTCTGATTATCTTTCAGGCTCCAGAAAATCCGAGATCAATGCCATTTTTCAAGACTTTCTGGGCGAAGAGATATTTTCAGAACAAATACCCAATACTCCATCCTTAAGTATTCCTGAAGTTCTTCACACCTCTGGCATAACTCTCTCTGGTCCTACTGTTTCTGAAGCAAGTTCCCCTGTCACTTCTGCTCTTCCAATCTCATCACATGATAGTTCAGAAGCTACTTCTGTACCTTCATCTGAGGGGGAGACTTCAGGTACTAATAATTCAAATTCACCAATTCCAGATGAAGTTATTCAATCTTCTGAAACAGAAGTTCAGGCTCAACACATACCACAAACAAAGATGACAGGATGGACTAAATCACACACTCCAGATCTCATCATTGGTAGTCAATCTGAGGGTATTAAAACAAGATCAGCTACTGCTAATGAAGCATTCTATGTCAACTTTCTTAGCATGATCGAACCAAAGCACGTTCATGAAGCCTTGATAGAACCAAGCTGGGTGGAAGCTATGCAAGAGTAATTACTTCAATTTAAACGTAACAAGGTGTGGAACTTAGTACTTTTACCAAAAGGAAAAATTGCTATTGGTACTAAGTGGGTCTTCAAAAATAAAAAAGATGAAGACGGGATAGTGGTCAGAAATAAGGCTCGTCTGGTGGCTAAGGGGTATTGTCAAGAAGAAGGCATTGACTATGATGAGACATTTGCCCCTGTTGCAAGACTTGAAGCAATACGACTATTTCTGGTTTTCTCTTGTTGGTTCCAGATTCCTTTAAACCGATTGTTAATTGAGAGTATTGAATCAAAGTGAAATGCGGAAGCAGATCAATCAACAATTTAAATCAATAGAACAGTAAACAGAATGAAGAACAAAGATTATGAAATGATAACTTTGAATCAAAGTAGACAAAGTTATGAATTACGCACAGTATTCTTCAAAATGTAAATGTATTGATCGACATCTTTTACAAACACAATATAATGCTATTTATACAGATACAAAAACAGAAAGTCAAAATGCTAGCCAATTACAAAGTGCCATGTGTCTAAAAAGGGAGCGTCTAACAACAATTAGTTATAACAAGAAGAGTGTGTTGATTTTGGTAGACATCTCTTCTTTGACTCATACTTTAATTTCTAACATTCTCCCCCTAAGTATGAAGTCAAAAAAAAAAAAAACTTTCTTCAGAGAGGATCAACAGCAGCAATGATACTTGAAATATTATCGATAAGCTCTCTGTTCTTCTGAAGTCCATCAAGTCTTTTCTCTACTTTCTTTGCAACATCTGGATTTGTCGTGTCTAAGCCAGCATAGCACTTGATGATGTAGACTACCTCGGAAGAGTATTTGTGAGCTTCTTTGATGCGAAAGAAGCTCTTTCCATTTGGTCTTTTGAAGATGATTCCCTCTTCTGGTTCAGTAAGAAGTCTACCCACTCTGAATTTGCTTATCCCTTCAAGTTCCTCATTTGGTGCAGAGATAGCCAGATTATCCATTTTGAAATTTAAGCCAATGCGGAAGTCGACTCGCCTTTTGTATCTAATGTATGATTTCATACATAGAATAATTCTAGTGTAGGAAACATGGTCTTGTGGATCTTTGCGTTCGGAAAATTTGAGTCTTCATAAATTCTTCCAGAAAAATGAGATCAGCTGGATGGATGGACAACAGATCATTATCACATATGTAATAACTCTTGTTGTTTGATCTGACTACCTCGTAGATTGTGTACCAAATGGGTGTATCTTGAAACTGCTTATGTTTCATGGCTGTGATCTTTGTAATTGGAGCAGTAGTGAAAATCGTCTTTCTGTCTTGTTTATGAGCCATGAAGTTATCTTTAACTTCATTGCTTACATTGTATTGGTTTGCGAAGTTAGGCATCATGAGATAAATCTTCTGATCTGTTGGAGCATACATGTGCCTTTTCTCAACTTCAAGTGTTGGAAGTTCAATGTTTCCAACTTTGTTTAATTTTTCTTCAAATTCTCCTCTTCTCGATCTCTTCTCGCTTCGAGCGGCCTCTGCTCGACTCTTGCTCTTTCTTCGACTTCAAAATTTTGTCTCTCGAAGTTCTTCTTCAAGTCTAGCCTTCTCTCTTTCCGTATTCTCTCTTTCGACCCTCTCTATCTCTATTTGTTCTTCAACAATTAGCCTGCCGGCGTATTATCTCTTCTTCTTTTTCTTTTTCGGCTACGAACACTTCCTCATCCTCCTCTCGGCCCTTTCTTCTTTTTCGGCTTTAGCTCTTTCCTTTGCGGCTTTAGCTCGTTCTCGTTCTTCGTGAGCTCGACTATTTCGGCCCTTTCGGCGGAGAGCTCGGGATTCTGCTTTTTCCCATAACATCCAGAATGAACTTAGCTAGATCTGGATCTCTGGGTAGAGGCCCAGAATGCGTAGCCAGAGGTGTTGGAGTGATTGGCACTTGTTTTGAAGAAGAAGGTTGCTGTGATGGTTTTGGAGTTGAAGAATCAGCGGTGGTCGTGTTTGGTTCTGGTGGTGTTTGTTTGGCTTGCTTAGGCTCAGGACCTTTCTCCCCCTTCTGAGAATCAGGATCCTGATCCTCAGAATGTTTTCTTTTCAGCTCTGCCTTTTTGCAAGCTCTTTCTTCCTTGGCTTTCTTCTTTGCATTAAACGCCTCAGCAATAGAAGAAACCAGAGGCACGAGTTGAGATAGAGTAGATTCGATGGCAGCAATTTTCTGGTCTGTTGAGGATGTGGAGGGCTTGGAAGAGTACTTTGAAGCGATGGTAGACATTCGCTCAAGAATAATCTTCTGGAAAGAGGCGAGATCAGATTTCTTGACGAGCGTAGACCCAGAGGGATTATCAGAAGGAATGATGGTCTTGATAATCTTCTGTATATCGGCCACCAGAGAGCTGTATGCCTCTGCATTTGCTTGAAGACCTTTATTCAAGAGCAAGAATTGTTCAGCAAAATAGGCCTTCTGATCTTCTTGAGAGGTACTCATTTGGCGCTGAAGATCTGCTAAGAGAGAGTTCTGACTTTCAATTTTAAATTGAAGGCTCAGAAGAAGAGAGTTGTTAGTGGTCACGGATAATTTTAGATCTTCCACAGATCTCTGAATTTGATCAGCAAATGCCAAGAACGCTGCATTTGTGACAAAATCAGAAGATGTAACCGGTGCATCTCCAACACATGGAGCCCCTTTACCCTCGCGTTCAGAGGGGCCGTCTACACCTGTTTTGACGTTGAGTGTAGAAGGACTTCCAACCAGTCCTTGAGGGCCATTATTCGCGAGCTCCTCTTCGGTTGTTACGACCGTTTCAACATTATCCTCATCATCAGAGGATGAGGTGCTGAAGACAGTATGCTTACCTTGGTGAAGTGTAAACACTCCGGTAAGAGGTGCATTCCTAGGCTGTAACCCCTCTGATGGGAATTCATTAGCATCTATCCTAGGAGAGGATGTGGACTCATCCTCTGTGCGTATTGGTATGTCAGTCAGGGAGACATGAACATGTGGTGAAGGAAGTGGCGAGTTCTGGGGCGAATGAACTCTTATATTATCATCATCATCCTTTTGGGAGGATGATGAAGTGGAGGTGCTTTCCCCAGATGAATTTGATTCAGAAGAAGAAGTATCCTCTGAACGGCTGGTTTCTTGGTGGTTTGAACTGGGCTGTTCTAAGTCAATGAGTGGAGACGTGGTGACATCAACCTCAGAAGTTGTGGTTGCCCTTTGGGGAATAGGAGAGGAACACTCATATGTGTCTCTGAGGACATCTTCTGTACCTTCATTTAATAGAAGGTCGGCATGGGTAGAAGCACTCGGATGTTCACTCCTATTTTTCTCAAGCTCATGCTCACCAGACCCCTGACCACCTACACCTGGCTCTAAGTGCTGCGGGGTAGGAATTCTCTCGTTACGAGAAAACCATAGAGCTTCTATAGATTTGGAGATTAGAAGAGCTAGATGGGATTAGGTTTAGCATGTACCTGGATAATTCTCTGGGTGCAGAGTAGCCGATGCTGTCGATGGTTGATCTATGGGAGCTCATTGATGCAATTTTGCAGAATGGCTGAATCAGGGGAGCTTCGATTGCCCCAATTGCAGGATGAGTGATGAGAGATAGAAATCTTGGGAACATGAGTGCTGGTAGTGGCTTTCCCTGACTCTGATGGATCACCTTAGTGTGCACAGCTGCTTTGATCTCTTGGAAGATGAGACTTGCATAGTCCAAGGGTCGATTGAAGAACATCCCATACATTATAGTCAGAATGTTTCGGCTAGCCTGATCCAGAGAACCTATTTTGCAGGTTAGGCTCTTGTTGAGAATGGAGACGAGTAGATTCCACATTGGGGGCAACTTCTTCCTCTTGAATTCGGACGGCCTTGTAAGAGGTTCATTGTAACCCGAGAAGATTTATGAAGGCTAGGAGGGCTTCACGTGGAAGGGTTTTCTTCTAGGGCGGGATTGGGAATGGTTTGCCCATCCACTTCGATCACGAAGGGGAAGATGAAAATATTTGGCAAGTTTTCTTTTGGTGATGGGGATTTGAACAGCAATTTCCACTTGTTCAGGATGGGTGAAAGAACCGGCGAGTGTTTCATCAGTTTCGATGATCATTGTTTGCCACAGTTCTTGGACATAGATTTCAGGGATGTTTGGGTTGGTTAGGGTTAGGGCTCGAGTCAACTGGTGTTGTTGTAGAAACTCGATCATGATGCGAAATTCTGGTTGATAAGTGTTAGGGTTGAGCAGTACCTGCACATTGTTCGCCTTCAATGGCAGTTTCACAATGGGAGTACTATCCGCAGTTGAATCGATGATTCTTTCTTCATCATTGTTGGAAGGACGGGCACAGTTGGAAGCCATTTTGAAATTTCGAATGCTTGACAATAGAAAACTTTGTCTTTGCAAAGAGAATGAACACTGATTTAGGGAATTTTTTTTTTGAGAGGAAGAAGATGAAGGTTGAAATTGGGGGTTTTATGTGAGAGAGAAACTGTAGAATGGGAAGGGGTTATTAAGTTTGGGAAAAAAAAAACGGTTCATTTGAGCTGATGTAAGCACGCGGGTATACACATGCAGTGTTTCGATTGGGGACACGTGTACGACGAGACACATGTATGATGATGATTTACTAGCAGAGGCTGTTTATCTTAAAAGCAGAAATAAACAAAAGTAATAAAAAAAATCTGTTTAATTAATCAATTAATTTTGAATTAATTGAATAAACACAGATTTTAATCTTAATTTTATTTATTTAAGTTTAAAAATCAGTCAAGTGAAAACAAAAATCACATGAGAGTTTAGTTTCTATAAAAGAATAATAAAGAAGAATTTGCATTAAACATATAGATTTAAACAACCTTGGAGGCAAGAGTTGATTGAATTTATATATTTAATGGAAATTATAAGAAATATCAATTTATAGAAAATTTAGTTGAAAAACATGTCGACTTGATTTATATTTAAAAAAAAAATTGAAATGAATCAAAAGTCTAAGAGACCTTGGCGGCAAGAGAAACTCAGAGCAGATAGATTCAAATAAAATTTAAGTGAAATAGTAAATCAGAAGACAGCTAACCAGAGTTAGACTTGGACGAATATCTTCTGCATTGTGAAACTCCCCCTTGAATGGTAAACTCCCCCTTGAATGGTGAACTCCCCCTGTAGTAGCTTCTTTACCTCGTTTCTCAATCTGCACTTAATGATTTCTCTTGAAAGAAAAATATTATTATGAAACAGAAAATCAGAGTAACTCAGAGGCTTCTGAAGTGTTCTGAAGAGTTCAGAAAGCATCAGAGACTTCTGATGACTTCTGAAGTATCGTCAGAATAGTTCAGAGGCTTCTGGATGCTTCTGAAGAAATCATTGTTACATATTAAGCATTCCCAACTTGCTAATTAAGAAGTTAAAACGTCTCTCATCAAGAGCTTTTGTGAAAATATCAGCAAGTTGATAATCAGTAGAAACAAAATACATTTCGATTGTACCCTTTTCGACATGATCCTTGATGAAATGATACCTGACATCGATATGCTTTGTTTTGGAATGCTGAACTGGATTTTCTGTAATGGCGATAGCACTTTCAGAATCACAGAGGATGGGAATCTTATCGTATATCAGACCATAATCTCTGAGTTGGGTCTTCATCCAAATAACTTGTGAACAACAACTAGCAGCAGCAACATATTCGGCCTGGCAGTAGATGTGGATACGCAGTTTTGTTTCTTGGATGTCCAACTTATAAGTCGATTTCCCGGAAGTTGTGACTACACGATGTACTTTTTCTGTCAAGCTTACAACCTGCATGATCAGAATCTGTATACGCCATTAAATCAAATCCAGAATTTTTAGGATACCAAAGGCCCAACGATGGTGAACCTTTTAAGTACCTAAAAATTCTTTTTACAACAGCCAAATGAGACTCTTTAGGATTGGCTTGATAACGAGCACAAAGACAAGTGGCAAACATAATATCAGGTCTACTTGCTGTTAAATATAAAAGAGAACCAATCATTCCTCTGTAGCTGGTAATATCAACAGATTTACCAGAGGAGTCAGGTCCTAATTTCATACCAGGAGAGATAGGTGTTTTCATGGATGATGAGTTTTGAAGATGAAACTTTTTAAGCATGTCGAAACATATTTTGCACGATTTATAAAGATACCGGAGGTGCTTTGTTTAACTTGAAGTCCTAGGAAGAAAGTTAATTCTCCCATCATACTCATTTCAAATTCGGTTTCCATCAACTTAGAAAACAAATCAACTTCTCGTTTGATGAGTAGAACCAAATATTATGTCATCCACGTAAATTTGAACTATAGTTAACATACCTTTGCCTCTTTTGATGAACGTAGTTGTATCGATTTTACCTTTTTCATATCTTTTGCTTTGATCGTAAATTTCGATAGTCGTTCATACCAGGCTCTTGGGGCTTGCTTTAGACCATACAAAGCTTTGTCAAGAAGATAAACATATTACGGATATCTTGCATCTTTGAAACCATCGGGTTGTTCAACATACACTTCTTCTTTTAGACATCCATTAAGAAATGCACATTTAACATCCATTTGGTAGACTTTGAAGTTTTTGTATGCGAGAGAAAGCCAAGAATAATCTTATTGCTTCTAGTCTTGCAACGGGAGCAAAGGTTTCATCATAATCGATACCTTCCTCTTGACAGTAACCTTTAGCCACCAAACGAGCTTTATTTCTGACAACAATTCCATCTTCATCCTTTTTGTTCCTAAATACCCATTTTGTGCCAATAGCAACTTTGCCTTTTGGTAAAGGAACAAGACGCCAAACTTTATTTCTTTCGAATTGAAGTAGTTCTTCCTGCATAGCATCCACCCAGCTTGGTTCAACTAAGGCTTCATGTACACGTTTAGGTTCGATCATACTAAGAAAATTAACAAAGAATGCTTCATTTGCAGTAGCAGATCGTGTTCTGACCCCCTCGGAAAGGACTACCAATTATAAGATCTGGTGTGTGAGATTTAGTCCATTTCGTCATTCTGGGTTGAGAAATTGATTGGGTTGTTTGATTTGACGAAATGATTTCATCTGGAAACACAAAATCTTCTTTATTTTCTTCTGTATGTCCTTCTGGTATCTGTTTTGTCACCTGTCCTTGTGTCTCCCCCTCAGATGATGAAACAGAAGTAGCTTCTTGACTGGCAGATGTAGGAGTAGTGGGAACTTCTGGACAAATAGACGTGACAGATGAAACAGAAGCAGGACCAGAGAGAGTAATGCCTGAGGCTTGGAGAATATCTGGTATCTGCAAATGTGGAGGTGACATAGCTTCTGACACAACTTCGTCGCCCAGAAAATCTTGAAAAATAGCATCAATCTCGGATTCTCTGGAACCTGAAAGATAGTCAGAAGTAACAGTATTAAGCTTGAGTTCTGAAGTAGAGTGTTCGGAAGTCAGTTGGGTGTTATCATCGAAGTCAATGTTGATGCTTTCCATAACAGTTTTTGTTCGTAAGTTAAAAACTCGGAAAGCTCTTGAATTTAACGAGTAGCCTAAAAATTTAGCTTCATCGGACTTCGGATCAAATTTGCCAAGATTATCTCTCGTCGTTTAAGATAAAACATACGCAACCAAAGATATGAAAAAAATTTACAGATGGTTTTCTTTTATTAATCAGCTCATAAGAGGTTTTGAGATGCCTCTTGACAATAATTGAACGGTTTTGAGTGAAACAAGCAGTAGCAACAGCTTCGGCCCAGAAGTGAATTGGGAGACCAGAAGCTGCGAGCATCGTTCGTCGCTTCAACCAAGGTTCGTTGCGACGTTCAACTACACCGTTTTGTTGTGGAGTGCGAATAGCGAGAGAAGTTTTGAGTAATTCCTTGTTCAACAAGATACGATTCAAGCTTGGCGTTCTTGAATTCTCGTACCATTATCACTTCGAAGCCGCCGAATCTTCGATGTAGAAGAACTTGAATTCGGTCATCATATTCCGTAGTACCACCGGGACTTCGACTTTTGACGAACGAAAGCAAGCCAAGTATATCCGGAAAATTCATCAATTAGTACCGTAATATACTTTTTACCGGATAGACTCGAATTGCAATTGGACCACGAGAGATCCACATGTAATAATTGCAGGTCTAGTACAAGAATGATCACTTTTTGTTTTATGAGATGCTCGTTTAATTTTGCCCATTTCACATGCGGGCGAGAGGTGATCTTTTTGAAAATGAATATCCGGAAGTCCGGATACCGGTTTGTTTTTAACAAGCATCTCAAGATTATTAAAATTTAAGTGAGACATTTTATGATGCCGAGCCACGCAACTTCACTCTTTTTGGAGATGAGACATAAAGTTTCCTTACCATCCTTAGAGATAAAATTCATCATATACAAGTTACCTTTCCCCGTCTGCTCTCCAAAGTTCTTCACCTCGCCTTAGAGAATAAATAACAATGTTTTTCATCAAATACTACTAGTATTTTAGAATCACAAAGTTGACTTACACTAAGGAGGTTATGTTTCAAGCCGAAACATGAGCTACCTTTGATAAGGTGATATTACCTTCTTGTAGAGTACCGTAGCCTTTTATTTGACCCTTACCATTATCACCAAAAGTTACTACTCCACACGATTTGTCCTTGAATTGGGATAGTAAATTTTGGGATCCGATCATGTGCCTCGAGCATCCGAGTCAAGATACCGGATATGCACACGCTCGTTTACGCAATCAAAAATCGTAATTTCTTAGGTACCCATCGCATAATGGGTCCTTTTATGTTAGCTTTTGGAGTATGCTCGTTTTTTGATTTAACAAGGTAAAGACTTTATTTTTGGTTTTTGGTTTTTTTGAGTTTTATTCTTTTTGTGACAAACATCTTGTGAATTGGAATGATCGAGGTTTGCGAGAAAAATTGTTTTAACTTTAAGAACGGTGAAAAACATTCGGAAGAAGGAAACATAGAAGATTGAATTGAATTTTCATTGCGAGAATGGTAATTACAATTATTCTTTCTAAAGTCTTTTCTAGTATCGGTTGTTCTAGAGAACCTAACTAGACTAGACTTTTGTTTTAGTTCGGCTTTTTCTTCTCTCGTGTTCTTCCTCGATCTACTTTTGCGAAGCTCGTTATTTCTTGAAAAAGGAACATAAGAATTAGAGGATTTCCATTTGCCTTTTTGAAAATTAGTAAACTTCGGAAGCGTAGAGTTTAAAATCTTTTGATTTTGCACTTTGTTTTTGAGTTCTGCCTCTTTCTCAAGTTCAAGACATGTTTTGGCTTTGAGACACATATCTAAGAAGTACGGATGTATAGATACCGATTTTCTCGGTTCTGGAACAGAAACAGGAAGAATAGGTATACCACTTGAAAGTTTAGCACAATCTCTATCAGAAGCTCTGATTTCTTGAGACTTATCAGTATACAAATAATCATCCTTTTTATCAATAATTTCTGAATTATTTGTGATAACTTTTGATGATTTAAAAGAATTAATTTCTAAATTTGAAAGGTAATTTTCAGAGTTATCAAAAAATTCTTCATCATTATTGTCATTCTCCCATGGATACGTAATCTCGGCCAAGCTTTCTTGAGTTTCGTAAAGATGTAAATCTTCAAATGAACGGGGAGAGATCTCTGGATGATTCTCACAAAGAGTTTCATTTCTAAAACACTTATCCAGAGTAGAGAGAATATCATTTTCAAACATAAGTCGTAGATCTTCCTCTGCCTGACTTGGAACAAAAATATCTGCCTCTGGATTCAAAATTGTATGTTTATTTGAACCAAAATTGAAAATATCATCTTTCTTCTGAACTTTATTTAGATCAACATTTGTTTTACAACAATATTCAACATTTTCGAATTTAAGTTTGCTTTTTTTATGATGGTTTTCATATCTAGATTTTTTAAAAATAGATTTTTCATACAAAATTGGAAACTTTGGCTTCTGTATTTGTCCAACACAAAAAACGATTTCGGATCCGACCTTTTCTTACACGTGTAGGGATCTAGGTCCTCGAAACCAAGTCCGGATCTTCCTACTTGTGTGTTAATTTTGTCATGAACCTTTCCGTGCATCCGGATATGTTATAATCTGTAGCTTTTTCTCGTTGAAGTTCAATGTGTAAAAATTCTCTCTCTTTACGAAAATAGTTTTTAAGTGCTACGTAGTTGAGTCTATCACTCTCTTTGTCTCCTCGATTTCTTTCTCTTTTCCTTCCGTAAGTTTATTGAGATTCAAAATTTCCTTTTTAAGTTTTTCTTCGTAAAGTTTTAAACTCATGGAAATCGTTTCCTTTGCAGTATTTAATTCGAGTTTTTCTTCTGTAAGTAAATCCATTTCTCTTTTGAAAATATCTCTTTCCCTTTTGATTGTAGAAAGAGTTTTCTCAGTACTTTTTCGTAATTTCTTTTCGATTGTGAGTTTCGAGTTTTAGTTCCTCAAAATTGTTTGATAACATCACAATCGTTTGTTCAAGCTCGGATGATCCGCAGAAATTACTAACCGGTGACTCGGAAGGGTTGATCCTCCGATTCGTTTGTGTTTGCCATTCCACGTAACATGGCTTCATCACCGCCGGATTCATCTTGCACCCGCCTTTTCTTTTTTCAAAGTGTGCTCTTTCGCAGACATTGTACTTATATTTGTTTTTGTAATAAGTCTTATCCTTTTCCGCAGCTCCTCTGCAATCTCTCGAGTAATGTCCGGCTTGCCACATCCGTAGCGTACATCTTTCTTCCTTTTTAATTCTTCTTCTTTCTTTTCTTCTTCTCGTTTTCTCTACTCTCGTACTTCTTGTTTAGGAACATAGGGACGATCAAATCGTTTATTTCCTTTCAAAGACCTATTTCCAAAACGATTAGTAAATTGCTTGGTTATTAAAGCCGAGAGAGTCGGCAAACGCTTTAATTTCATCATCCTGATTCGAGTCATCTTCGGGAGCGATCTCGATATGAAGGCCTTCGATTTCTTCCTGTCATCACTTCGTCTTCTCGATTCCTTTTGTTTCGAGATCAAAGCCGAGGACCTCCGATGTTTGTTCTTTTACGAACAACTTCTTTTTCATGAGCTTGCGGTGTACCGAATACATCATGCGGCGAAATTCATCGTTCAAGGTCCCGATTGGCTTGTAGTGACATGGATAGATTTGACCATTCGGGGTTTAACCTTTTGAGAAATAGAACATTGTTGTCTTCCTTTGATCTAACAATGTCACATCTCTTGCGAGAGATTAATCGGATTGTTGAATCGATGAAATGTTTGTTCCGCAGATTCATCGGTCGGCGCTTGAAAACTATTATATTCATTTAGAGCTTGGGCTCTTCTCGTTCTTTTTCATTTTCGCACCACCTTCTAAGAGATTCTCCAGCTTGATCCCATAAATCTTTTGTTGTGTCACATGAGTCCGAGAGATTGAAAAATCTCATTTGGAATGGCCATTATCAACAGCAGACTTAGCTTTCTTAGCTAATTCCACCTTAGCCTTTTCTTCATCGGTCCGATTATTCCTTGACTTCGAACCGATCTTGCCGGTACCTCATCCGTATTTGCGGTGGGCTGGAATTCTGGGAATAGTAGTGGTGGGAACAAACGGACCGTTTTGAATAATTGGATATAACTCAGCATCCAATCCCTCATAGAAGTTAACCATTCGAATCTTCCATTGTGAGTATTCATCACGTACAAGAGTTGGAGGTTTAGTCGGGGACCCGTACGTATAAACGGCATTCAAGCTCGAATTTGCCATTTGAGTAGGATAGAAGAGAAAATTTGAAGATTTGAAAGAAATTTAGAACAATTAAATCTCAATTTGATAGAAGAACGAATTCGATAATATCACCGTTTCTTCGGATTACAAAATGAATGACTCAATTTAAGAGAAGATTGTTAACGATTTAACAAAATCTCGTAAAACAGTGGATTAATAAACAAATTTTGAATGCGAGAAAATACGTTCGATCGAAAGGAATTTCTTCAATGGAAGAGATCTAATAATCAATAGATTGATTAGAAGGCTCTGATACCAATTGTTGGTTCCAGATTCCTTTAAACCGATTGTTAATTGAGAGTATTGAATCAAAGTGAAATGCGGAAGCAGATCAATCAACAATTTAAATCAATAGAACGATGCATGAGAATGAAGAACAAAGATTATGAAATGATAACTTTGAATCAAAGTAGACAAAGTTATGAATTACGCACAGTATTCTTCAAAATGTAAATGTATTGATCGACATCTTTTACAAACACAATATAATGCTATTTATACAGATACAAAAACAGAAAGTCAAAATGCTAGCCAATTACAAAGTGCCATGTGTCTAAAAAGGGAGCGTCTAACAACAATTAGTTATAACAAGAAGAGTGTGTTGATTTTGGTAGACATCTCTTCTTTGACTCATACTTTAATTTCTAACATCTCTGCATAAAAAAACTTTAAAGTATATCAAATGGATGTTAAATGTGCATTTATGAATGGTTATCTCAACGAATGGTTATCTGAAAAATGTAAAACATTTGAATAATTCAGAAGTAGGTTTGAACAAGATGAAAAAACAGTTTATTTTCAGAAGTTTGTCCAGATTCTTCAGATGTATACAACAGAATGTGTTATCCACCATTTCAGATCTTGAATGTTATAGAGAAGTGGGAAAGACCTGAATTTGAGTTTAACTCCCCCTTGAATCAAGAAACATTATGATTCTCCCCCTTAAACAATGCTAGAGATCAAAATTGTTAGAAATAAAAGATAGAGAAATGAGAAAAAAAAAATCAAGTATTAGAGAACAATCAATTTGTTTGAAAAATGATGCCTCTGAGTTAAAAAAAAATAAAGTTCTGAAAACTTAACTACAGAAGCTCTAAAGGTAAGATTTCTCAGAACTTTGAGGAAATAAACTCAGAATCATAATTTTTTTGAAATTTGAATTGATGTTTAATACTTACACAGACATATTCATCATGCCTAATTTACTTACCAAAAAATTAAAACGTTTTTCATCAAGTGCTTTGGTAAATAAATCAGCTAATTGATAATCAGTCTGAACAAAAAACATTTCAATATTACCTTTTTCAACATGATCTTTGATAAAATGATATCTGACATCAATGTGCTTAGTCTTTGAATGTTGGACTGGATTTGCAGTAATTGCTATGGCACTTTTTGAATCACAATAAAGAGGAATTTTTTTGAATGTGTAGCCATAGTCTTTTAATTGTGTTTGCATACAAATAACTTGTGAGCAACAAATTGCAACAGCAACATATTCAGCCTCTGTAGTAGAAGTTGAAACACAATTCTGTTTCTTTGAAGACCAACTCACAAGTCTATCACCTAAAAATTGACATGATCCAGATGTACTTTTACTGTTTAGTTTGCAACCACCATGATCTGCATCTGTGAAAGCTGTTAGCTCAAAACCAGAACCCTTTGGATACCAAAGTCCTAATGAAGGAGAACCTTTTAGATATCTAAGAATTCTTTTAGCAGCAAGAAGATGAGATCCCTTAGGATTAGCTTGATATCTAGCACAAATACATGTAGCGAACATTATATCAGGTCTACTAGCTGTTAAATAAAGCAAAGATCCAATAATGCCTCTGTACTTTTTCTGATCAACAGATTTTCCATTCAAATCAGGTTCTAATTTTGTTGTAGTGGCCATTGGAGTTTGAATACTAGAACAGTCAGTCATGTCAAACTTCTTAAGTAAATCAGAGATATACTTAGATTGATTAATGAATATGTCAGTGGGTAGTTGTTTTACTTGGAGGCCAAGAAAAAATGTTAATTCTCCCATCATACTCATTTCAAATTTAGTTTGCATGATTTTCTCAAAATTTCTGCAAAATTTTGGATTTGTAGAAGCAAATATAATATCATCTACATATATTTGTACTAAGATCATATCATCACCTTCCTTTTTTAGAAATAAAGTTGTATCAACAGTACCTCTTTTGAACTTGGAATTCAGAAGAAAAGTTATGAGAGTGTCATACCATGCTCTTGGAGCTTGTTTAAGTCCATATAAGGCTTTGTCTCAAATGTAAACATGATCTAGAAATTCTTTGCTTACAAAGCCTTCTGGTTGTTCAACATACACCTTCTTCATGAAGAATTCCATTCAGAAATGCACACTTAACATCCATTTGAAAAACTTTCTTGTTTTTGTGAGCAACATATGCAAGAAAGATTCTGATAGCTTCTAGTCTTGCAACAGGAGCAAAAGTTTCATCATAATCAATGCCCTCTTGTTGACAATACCCCTTAGCTACAAGTCTTGTTTTATTTCTCACAACAATCCCATGTTCATCCTTTTTATTTCTGAAAACCCATTTGGTGCCAATGAGTGATTTACCTTTTGGTTTAGGAATCAATCTTCAGACTTTATTTCTTTCAAATTGATTTAGCTCATCTTGCATGGCTAAAATCCAGTCTGGATCTTGAAGTGCTTCACATGGCTTTTTGGGTTCCATGCTGCTTAAAAAATTCACATACAGACATTCATTTGTTGTGGTTGATCTTGTTTGTACACCTTTTGATGCATCATGGATGACTTGATGTCCATTTGTTCACATTTGGCAATAGTTGAACAGATGAAACATTGTTGAATGAATCATAATCATTAATGATTGCTTGAGTTTCAGTATCATGATTAATAGCTGAATGTAGATCTGAAGTTTCCCTCTCAATTTGAACATTCTGTACTAGTTCAGAAATAATATGCACAGGTTCAGAAACAGGAACAACAGGTTCAGAAGTAACTTGCACTGTTTCTGAAATAATTTGTACAGGTTCAGAAATGGGAAATTCTGAATTTGAGGTTGAGATTGGTGGTCCAGAAATATTTGATATTGTAGGTTCTGTAGATTCTTGTTCTGGAATACTTCTGAGTAGAGAAAGATTTTGATAATCTGCAGAAACATTCACAGAAATATCAAATAAGTCTTGACATAAAGTATCTAAATTTTTTTTAAGAAAAGTTGTAGAATCAGAAGTGAGATTTGTTTGTTGCATTCTAAATCCAAAATTTCAGAAACTTGGTTAAGCTTGAGTTCTGAACTGTCTTGTTCAGAAGTCATTGTTGGCTCATGAAATCTAATGTTTGAAGGCTCAATGATTCTTTGCGTTCCTTTGATTAGTACTCTGTATGCTTTTAATCTTTGAGAATAGCCAACAAAGACACCAGCTGTACCCTTAGGTGCAAATTTATCCAGATGCTGTGCATCATTCAGAAGAAAACACCTGCAACCAAATTTTTTAAAATAATCAATAGAGGGTTTTCTTTTCTTAATAATTTCATAAGGAGTTTTAAGTAGTTTTCTATTCAGAATTGTCCTGTTCTGAGTAAAACATGCAGTTGTAATTGCTTCTGCCCACAGAATATGCTAGCATGGTCCTTGCAGCTTCTACCAAAGTTCTGTTTTTTCTTTCAACAACACCATTCTGTTGGGGAGTTCTGGCAGCGGAAAAATTATGTGAAATACCAACAGATTCCAAAAAAATCTGAAGTGTAGAATTTGTAAATTCTATACCATTATCACTTCTGATCTTTTGAACTGGTAGTTGAAAAAGAAATTGAATTTTCTTCATAAAAGGAATGAGTCTTTCAGAAGTATCAGATTTGAGTCTTAAGAATTCAACCCAAGTATATCTTGAATATTCATCTACAATCACAAAATACATCTACAAAATACTTGAATATACTTCTTTCCACCCATGCTTTGAGTCTTCATTGGTCCACATAAATCCTATTGTAGCATTTCAAGTGGAGCTTTACATGAAGATAGCATTTTCAGAGGATGGGAGCTTCTTTTGATCTTCCCTAGTTCACATGCAGAGTATAAAGAATTCTTTTCAAATCTGATCTTTGGTAGTCCTCTTACAGAGTTGTGTCTTTCTAGTTCAGAAATGGCTTTGAAGTTCAGATGTGACATTCTTCTATGCCAAAGCCAACTATTATTTCTCATAGTTGTGGAAATGTAACACACTCCTTGTAATTGACCATTTGCAGTGAAAGTTGCAGTGTAGATATCTCCATTCTATAAGCAGTTAACTCATTTTTGTTTGATGAACTCAGAACATGACAGTAGTCTATATCAAAATTTACCTTCCAATACTTGTCACAGAATTGACTTATACTGAAGAGATTATGTTTAAGATCTTCCACATAGAAAACTTTCATGACTTTGACATCTCCTTCGGAAAAAGTTCCATATCCTCTCACATATCCTTTTGCATTATTTCCAAAGCTAACTGTTCCTCCATATCTTTCATGATAATCAGTTAAAAGTTCTTTGAAAGGTGTCATGTGTCTTGAACATCCAGAATCTAAAACCCACACATGACATATCTGCAAAAATGATTATTGAGATTTAGGTACCCATTTAAGAATGGGTCCTGTGAGATTAGTCAAAAACTTTGAATCTCTGAATTTTGACTTAATCTTCTGAATGTCAGAAGTTAGTTCAGAATTTTTTAATTTCTCATTTTTAGTATTATTTTGAAGTTTCTTTTTATTTTTGTATTTGTTTGCCAATGTAGCTGAAAATTTATGAATTGATTTCTCAAGATGTGTTTTATTTGTTTTGGAGTTCAGATGAAAATTATGATGACCACAGTTAATGCAGTGAATATGATTCTTCAAAATATTTAATAAAGCAATAGATGAACAAGAATCAACATTGTTTGATTTGTCAACAAGAGTTCTTTTATTCACTTTATTAACTCTTGGTACATCAATTTTCTTTGAATTTGAAAAACTATCTAATTTCTCAGTCTTTGATAGTCTTTCTCCTTTCTTTCTCCAAACTAAAGTGGATAACTCTGTAAAAGATAAGAAATTAGGATTAGTATAAGAAATTCTTTTACTTACTTTAGTTGTAACTTCAGATTTAGGAAGTGAATTATGAACTTTAGAAGTTGAATTTGAAGATTGTCCTTTTTCAAACTTTTTAATTATGGTTACTAAATCAAATGATGATATTGAAGATACAGGTGTTTTTGTGGATATAGGAGTATCATTTGATGAAGTAGAAGAAGTTGCAGTTTTCAGAAATTCAGATTTCAGAAAAACAGTATTAAACTTGTCAGAAGGAACTTTTTGTTCTTCTGATTTTAAAATTTCTTCTTTAGTCATATTTGATTGTAATTTATAAACCAAATATCCATCTTTATCAATAACTTGAACCATAGGATCATCATCATCTTCTGAATCTGAAGCATTCATTAAATCTGAGAACTTTTCTTGAGTCATGCTAGATGTAAAAGATTTTTGATTTAAAATATTTTCAGACTCATCATCAGAATTATCAAAAATAATTTCTGAATTCTCATTATTATCTTATGAAGATTCAACATCTGAGAATTCATCATATTTTTCTTCATGTTCTGATTTATTATCAGAATTATCTTCTTTTAGAAATTCAGATAAACTTTCAGAAGTAGATTCAGAAGATAATTCAGAAATTTACTCAGTTATAATAGATGATTCAGATTTTTCTTCAGAAATAGTGTTTGATTCAAAAGTAAGTTCAGAAATGTTTATAATATTTTTATGCATTACTTTTGTTTCAGAAATTGTCTCTGATTTACCAGAATTAAGAGATTTTTAATCAGAAAATAGAGTCTCTGATTTTACAAAAGGAATTCTTTCAGGCAAAGAGAGATTAACAGGTTTGGATATGACACCTGTATTATTTTCATTAAAAATTTTCATTTTTGAATAGTCATAAAGATTTGCAAGTGCCTTTTTCAGAATTTGACTTTCATTATATCCCAAACTTGCTTTGATGTTATAAAATTTTGAATTTTGAGTCTGGTTTGTTAAAATATTCAGAGTCTGTTCTGTTTGTCCTCTTTTAAAGTTCAGATCTTCCAATTCCTTAATCTTTTTGTAAAGATCAAGTCTTTCTTGATTCAGAAAGTTCATTTTAACATTTAAAATTTCTTTTTCAGATTTTTCATTTATGATATCTTTTTGTAAACTTTCCATCTTTTCTTTTAACAATAATTTTTCTTCTGAAATTTTTTCAAGAGATTGTTCAGCTTCTTGGCAGTTTTGTTTATAAGTTTGACTTTCAGCTCTGAATTGATTTACCAACATTCTTTCACATTTAATTCTGTTTCTGAGACTTTCAAATTCAGAATACATATTCTGAACTTGATTTTGCATTTCATAATTTTCAGAAAGTTGTTCAGAATTTGATTCAGAATTTGCTTCAGAAGAGTAATTTATTTCAGTATTTAGATCAGAAGATGAAGAAATTACCTCAGAATCATGTGCATGTTTATCTTCTGGATCCATTTGGCACATATAGCAGTTTGAGGCATAATGAGCTACTTCTTTATCATATTCACCATCACTCCAGTTTAACCAATCCTCTTCATATTTGGTAACCAAAGCTGGACTAAGCTCCTTCTTTTTAGCAAGAAGATGTTTTTTCTCATAGTAGCCTGAGTTTTTTACTTTGGGCATTTTGCACTGTCTTGCATAATGACCAGGCTTACCACAATTAAAGCATCTTGCTGGTTCAGATGATTCAGTTTGACCAGCATCTTGAATTTTCTTGAGACCAACTTCAGATTTTGGTTTATTCTGATATTTTTGATTATATCTTTGAGTAAATTGCCTTGTCATAAAAGCAATATTATCATAAATTCTCTTAAGTTCTTCATCTGATTCATCCCCATCACACAAGTTTGTTTCTCGGATTTCACAGATTTTGCTCTTAGCAGAAATGGTCATAGAATTATTATACTTTTTGCTCAACAAGGCTACTCTTTCATTTGCCTTCTTTTGTTCATTCTGTCTAGTCTTGATTTTGTCTTCTTGTTGAAACAGAATGCCATAGACATCATGAATAGATTTTCTAGAAAGATTTATGGTAACCATGTTGTTAGAAAAACTTGACCATTCATTCCCCAAATTGTTCAGAAATTTATTGTTTATCTCAGAGTTTGATTTTTGAACATCATTTCTTCTCAGATCATTCAGGATATTGTTGAATCTATGATAAGTCTCTGTAATAGATTCATTTTCTTTATACCTGAAGTTTTCATAAGTACCCACACAGATATTCAATCTTTGTCCTTGGGCCTTTGTACTACCCTGCATTTGTGCTTCAACCTCATCCCACATGGCTTTTGCAGATGTTAAACTATCTACCCTATTGAATATTTCATTTGGAATGGCCATTGTAAGAAGAGTTAATGCCCTTTTATTAATTTTAGCTGCATCTTTCTCAGCTGTACTATACATACCTGGGCTTTTCTTGATTCTTGAAGCAGGTATCTCAGGAGTCGACTCAGTTCTTGGTACTGATGGTATTTCCACATAGACCTCCAGAGGGCCATTTATGATCGATTGCATTAACGCTTCATCAATATTATCCAAGAATTGAATCATCCTGATTCGCCATTGATGATATTCACCCAAAAACAGACTTGGTGGTTTAGTTTCTGATCCGATGGAGACGATTTCTTTCGACATCTTTGATTTGAAGTAGATCGAGAATTCACCTGAAATTGAATCTTGAATTTATCAATTAAGAAAATCAAGAACTGTTAGATCTGACAAGTTCTTCTCTGAATGTCAAGAATAGATAAATTGGCTCTGATACCAATTGTTAGATCCCAAACAATCAAGAATGTAGAAAGATTAAAGAACAAGAACAACAATTAGATCACTGTTGTATGTAGTATTGATCACTGAACTGTATTACAATATGTGTATCTTTACAAGCTTTATCTATCAACGTTAGTTATAACAAACTATCAAACTATCTATTTATATACAAATGGAAAAGCTAAAGTTACAGTACAAATTAACAGACATATTCAGAACTATTTCTGAACATCTTCAGAACTTCTTCAGAAGTGTCTTCAGAAACCTCTTTAGAACTTCTTCAGAATCTTTAGAACTTCTGAAGTAGCCACTTCAGAAGTTATGCCTTAGGCTTTTCTTCATTTGTCTTCAGACTTCTGAATCTTTCTTTTCAGAACCTAGTCTTCTTTTGAAGCTACTTCTGATATCTATCATGTTTAATTCCAACATGAGATTATTTCAAACATTTACCATCGCCAAGTATTACTTCATCAGGTTCCCCGTATTCAAAGATGTTGTGTAGTGTAGATCAATCAGAGGTGACATGATTTGAGGCGCCACTATCAAATAACCAGGTTGGAGAGATAGGCGTTGATCCAAATGTTGTGAAATTCGCTGTAGGAGTTACTGAGTCGGGTTTATTGATGGTTATATGGTTGTCTCTCAGAAACATGGATACTTTTCGGCGGTCCCGAGTCTGATGCCCTGGGATATTATAGAATTGGCAGAAGTTGTTGGTGCGATTTTTCCGGCCTCCATGTGGTTGAGTTGTTGTCCAGGCCAAGCGACCGGTTCCTCTATTATTGTGACTGCCACCTCTCTGTGAGCCAGAGGTTTTAGATACCAGAAGGGTTGTCGTCCTTGTTGACGGGTAGTATAATTAGCAGTGGCCAAAATTGGGTCAAGTTTGGTGTAGTCTCTTTTAGTGCTCTTTCAAAATCACTTAATTTGTCAAAACATTCCGAGCAAGATAGCGGATTTTCTTGAACTTTTATGGCAACCACAATTGTATTGTAGTCTTCACCTAATTGAGATAAAATGTGAACAAGCAGATCTTCTTCGGCAATAGGGCTTTGTGCTAAGGCAAGATCATCTACAATGGAGCACATATCTTGGAGATATTCAGCAATAGTACGATTGCCTTTGGGGGTTTTAACCAGTTTAGATTTGAGTGAGATTATTCGGGAACGGGAAGCACCGGCAAAGCTTGAGTTTAATCGTTCCCAAGAATAGTAGCAGAGGAGATGAGAGGTTTAATAGATTCCGAACAACTTCCAAGAATCGCACTAATTATGACTTGATCTTGGCGATACCATGGAAGAAATTTTGGGTTTTCTTTTTCACCATCTTTGTCAGATATGAGACGTGTGAACTGAGTGCTTGTGCCCGAGATGAAGGCTTCAAGTTCGAGAACAATCAGCGTTGATTCAATTAGTTTATGCCATACTGAAAACTTATTGGACGTTAGTTTGATTGGTAAGTGAGTAGCAGCGGTGATTTGGACAGTGGATTTGGAGGCCATTTTTAGGGTTTGAAGGCTAACGAAGAAATTGGATGAAGGAATTGGACAGAGTTGGATCGGCTCTTTAGAGAAAAGTAGGCTCTAATACCATATCAGACTGTGATATTAGGGATTGGAGCTGTGATATCATGCTGGGTTATTATTGAAATTTTGATTCTAAACACTAAGTATACAAGAGATTATATAGCGATATACAACAATGGAAAGGAGAGATTATATGCTCTATCTAAGGAGCTAAATTAGAAACAATATTTGCCTAATAATAATCATTCAATTGCATTTAATTGCTATTGGTCCTAATACATACCTCTTTGCACCCTTGAACCATGCCTACTATCATCCTTAATAAGCACATTTAAGAATTCAAGTGTGGGGGGGGGGGGGAGATGTAGTTACTCGGTGCTTAAACAAATCTAAGAGGAGAAAGTTAGAAAAAACAAGTCAAAGCAGAAAAGATAAATTTAAGACTTGCTGCAACACGTACCTATAACTGGAGGTGTAAATTAGCAGAGTCGACTCAAGTAGGTGGTTATCGAAAAATTAATATCATGTTCGACTCGAACTTGAATAACTTTTTCAACATAACAAATAATTAACCAATTTCAACAACAACAGAAGATAATTAACCAATTTCTCATCAGCATCAGGTCCTATAACATTATCCACTAAGAGCATATTGTGGTTTACCTTATCAGTTATTCTGCTGTTGGTGATCAACTCTTCAGCATTAGGTGATCATTTGTACATTATCCATAATCCACCAAGTGTTTTTAACAGTGTTTGTATATTATCAAATATTCATTCTAAGTAGGCTCAACAGAAGATGATCTAGAATATGGTTCTAAGTTCATTGTGTCACTATTCCAAGGTGATTTGTTAAACATGCAACCTTCACTGTGTTTTCGTTATCAAGGACGGAGGTAGGTAAGGCCCAGGGCCATCACCAGCCCCCCCCCCCCCCTCCACCTTTAAATTTTTTTTTAAAATTACATAGGCATAAAAATAAATTAAATCTTTAAGGCCCACCCAATAACAATTTTTTAAGACAATTTATACCCAATTCTGCCTCACTTAGTACCTTTAAAATTCTCAAGTTCAAACCCTTTATCAGTTACTTTCTTCATACGATAAAGAACAACACTTACATAGCCATTGTTGAATTTGTAAAGGGTGTTGTTCCGATTTTTGTAATGTAATTACATACATTGTTTTTTGATTAAACGTTGCTATCAATATAGTCTCTTTACATACATATATATATATATATATACACACAAACATGTATATTTGTTTTATTTTAGAATTTAGAATAGTGCTATAAACGAACCGCATGAATACAAACGGAGACTTGTTTGTGTTTGTTCATTTAACTTAATCGAACAACAGAACGTACACGAACGAAATTTTTTGTGTTAATATTCGTTCGTTAATAAATTGTCTTTATTCGTGTTCGTTTATGTTTATTCGTTAGGATGCTAAACGAACCAACGTAAATGGACGACTTAGATGGACATAAAAGATGAACACAAATGAACAAAAAAACAACCACCAACATTTATCATTTATGAAAAAGTGGGTAAATTTAAGAGGGATAAAAAACGAATTCTAAAAAGTTAATATAATTAATCACGAGCTGTAACGAACGTTTATATTTAGCTAAACGAACAAAAAAATATGTTCATGTTCGTTCATTTATTAAATAAACGGATATAAACGAACTTACTGCCGAACGATTCGTTGAACATTCGGTTCGTTTACGACCATAATTTAAAGGACCATCCTTAATAAATTTTCTGGCTGTGTCCTTGTTTGTTATTGTGAATGTAGTTTATTCAAGAATGAATTAATGTTATTTTAATTGTATTGTGAAAAATATGAAAGCGTTTGAGTGTATATGTGGTTTATGTGCCGAAATCTGTGAACATGTTTTGTTATATATTAGTTTATGTGTAGATGAGATAAAATCACCAACTCACACAGTACGAGTGGAAGCTAACATAGAACCATCATGGTGCTCATGTGGATTTCTACGTGTATAAGAACGTTGTTTCTTGTCATTAGGGACGGATCCAACAATTTTTTTATACGGTGACATCATATAATATAGTCAAAAAAATATTTATCAAACACACGGTTTTTATTGACGTGTCTTCATTTTAATAAGGTTCAATATCGCTCGATGTGTTTTTAGGTTAATCCCACCGGTTCAAGGGCATTTTTTGGTTTTTTGCTTGATTTTGAGGATTTTCAAAGTTTTTTTTTTATCAATTTCAAGGGATTTTTTCGGTTTATATCAATAGTTTTTTCGAATTTTCTGGTTGATTTCAAGATTTTCTTTTTGTTTTTTGGTTGATTACGAGGTACGATTGCACAATCCTTAAACTTCTTAATAGCATTTGTTTTGAAGGGCAATAATACATTTCTTGGTAGGTAATGTGTCCCATTTTAGTTACCCTAGGATTATAGTGATTTTCACAAATATGCATGCTTATATGAGATTATGTTATATTGATAATATTTTAAAATGTTACTTATTTTTTTGTGATGTCAACATACATGAAAACCATGAAACTCAATAGACCTTTATGTATAATCATCATTTGTTGTGAAGTTTTGCAATTCAAGTGTTGAAAGGGTTTGGGCCTTATTGTTAATATTGATGTATGTTATTTTCAGGGTTTGGTATTAAATTTATATATTAATCTCAGTAATCTGTATTTTATTTCCCACTGCATTTTATATTTTTTTATTCTTCGAAAGAGAATTACGTTATTGGAGTTATTATGGAATTTGCATCGAAACATAAAGGGGTTACCTTTTAAATTTTTATATAATTCAAATTTCAATATATTTTGAACGCTTAGGTTCAGATCTTGTAAATCTTATACTAATGAATGAATTTATCCTCCCCGCCACCCCCCGTCAAAAAAAAAATCAAATCAAATTCTCTTAGATTAAAGGAGGAGATTTTGCTTTTCAAAATAAAGCTAGCACTTACATACTTACATTTATAGAGCACAATCAAAGTAATTAAAAAAACATATGAAAATTAAACATAAAATAATAAATTAAGATTTTCTTTTTCCTAAAGATTAGGTAAATTAGCATCTTTGATATTCTTCCTAATTAATTATATTACTTTATTCCCTTTTTAGATACTTTTTGTAGTTTACAAATGGGTAGAGGATATAAATCGGTTGCGAAAGTAATTTATTCACATATTCAACTTCAGAAGAAACTAGGTCTAGTCATAACTTATATTTAGTTAATTATATGTTTGAATAATAATGATTTGAAGATATATACATCTAGGATGGTAATCAAACAAAATCATAAAAATAACTAAGGATCGTAAGGACTAGTTTCAATCATAAAAAAGTTTTAATAAAATGTTATTAATTATGACGACATTTTTGTAAATATTAATAAAAAGGTAAGGCCATAATTGGGAATTTGTTACGGCTACTTTATTTGATTTTTCTAATTCATCGCTGATTACACCTTATTCATCCAAAATAATTTTTGTGTTTCATATGGTGAATCTAATAAATTAATATGTTTGGATTTTAATATGGTGAATTAATATGTGTTTCATATGGTGAATATGTGTGTTTTTATATGATGAATAAATATGTATGTTTCATCTGGTGATTTTTCTTACCAAAATGATGACTATATCATTTTTAATTTAAAAAAATATCAATTAAAATCATAGAATAAAAACCAAATTAAGGTTTAGATTGGTTGTCACGTTTTCCAACCTTTTTTGGTCCTCATTTAATTTAAATCTTATACATCTATACATATTATATATATATATATATATATATATTTATAGGGTTAGTTCACGTAAGACCAGCCTAATTTCGTGAGATCCGTGAGATCGCATTTGTACACTTGAAACTTTACAGCAACCACTGTGTAAGAAAAAAAAATTCAAACATTCACAGCAAAAACACTGTAATTGTTACCTTCACAGTGTTTTGTTGTAAAGTTTCAACTATAAAAAGTGGTTTTAAGTTCTCATTTAAACTTACCTCTCTCTCTCTATATATATATATATATATATATATAGAGAGAGAGAGAGAGAGTAAATTACATATTCCATTTTAGAGACCCAGACTGTTAAAACCAATAACCCGTACGGACCAAATATGTAATTTACTCATATATATATATATATATATATAGAGAGAGAGAGAGAGAGAGAGTGAGATCAGAGGTTAAAGAGAAAACCTTAAAAAAACTCTTAAGAGTCTCCATCTGGACAATATGCATTTGGTATACACAAATATATACAACCGTTTTTTCTATGCTCGACTGCATGTTATAAACAAATTCATATGTACGAATGAATGTTACGAATTACCATTATATATTTGTGAATACAGTTCGGATTGAGAGTTTTAAGATTGTTCTTTTGTTTTTTTTTTTTTTTAAGATTTTTACCTGAACTTGACCCTATATACATACATTCAAGTTTTCTTTAATTAATAAACATACAGGTACGGTCTAATTTATTTTGTAACCTTGTTATAGTACACTTGATCAAGGCTATAAATAGATTGTAGGAGTAATGCATAAAACAAAATATAAATATTCGTAAGATATAACGTATTTTACGTTTAGAAGAACTTTTTTTTAAATGAAATAACGTGAAATTTTCACATTATTTGTTTCACCATATGAATATTTTTTATACATATTTTTTATTTCACTAAGTGAATTCAAAAAGAAAATTCATATGAAATTATCTCATAAGTTTAACACAAACATATGTAAAACACTATTTTAAATACAGTTATATATTTGTGAATACAGTTCGGATTGAGAGTTTTAAGAATGTTCTTTTGGTTTTTTCTTTTTTTAAGATTTTTACCTGAACTTGACCCTATATACATACATTCAAGTTTTCTTTAATTAATAAACATACAGGTACGGTCTAATTTATTTTGTAACCTTGTTATAGTACACTTGATCAAGGCTATAAATAGATTGTAGGAGTAATGCATAAAACAAAATATAAATATTCGTAAGATATAACGTATTTTACGTTTAGAAGAACTTTTTTTTAAATGAAATAACGTGAAATTTTCACATTATTTGTTTCACCATATGAATATCTTTTATACATATTTTTTATTTCACTAAGTGAATTCAAAAAGAAAATTCATATGAAATTATCTCATAAGTTTAACACAAACATATGTAAAACACTATTTTAAATTATAGGTATTGATGAAAAAAAAATCATGTAAAAAAATATTTTTATAAATATATGAAATTAACTCGTTTAAACATAATCAGTTTTTGATACATACATATTAACATAGGACAATAATCAAATAAAAACCACAAAAATGTTACAAAATCGTGAAAACCAATATAAAAATATTTTTTTACATGATTTTTTTTTCATCAATACCTATAATTTAAGATAGTGTTTCACATATGTTTGTGTTCATCTTATAAAATAATTTCATGTGAATTTTTTTTAATTCACCTAATGAAACCAAAAATATGCATAAAAAATAATTATATGGTGAAACAAATAGGTGTGAAAGCTTCACGTGATGAAACAAATATATGTGAAATAATATCTTAAATCTTAACATGTGATGAAATTATTTTTATATCGGTTTTTATGAGTTTGTAACATTTTTGTGATCTTTATTTGATATATATATATATATATATAAGGGCGAGTTCATACGACGACGGTGACAATTTATGAAAATGCAAAGACAATCCTCAGCAAATCATTTTGTAGATAAATTTTTTTTATGTACAAAATCATATGGGATTTTGTACACATCAAAAAGGACACGTGCAACTTTTCTCGTGGGCTAAGTCGCAGGAATAGTCGTGGCTAATCATATATGATTTTGTATATGAATCATATGTGATTTTGTATGTGAAAAAATTCATGTACAAAATGATTGGTTGAGGATTGTCCTCGCACTCTCGTAAATTGTTATCGTCCTCGCATGAACCTCCCTCTATCTATACTATATTATAAAGCATTTGGCTAAAAAGTCTTAAAAACAACTTTTTAAGCTTTAGTTACTGCTATTTAATGCTAATTACTTAATTTTCAAGAATACAAGTAATTGTGCGTAAGTATATCCTATTAGAGCTTCATCTTTAAATTCGTGTAACTAACAACTACAGGATAAACATCTAATTTTAAATAAAAAAATCTAAAATATGATTAAGATAATCATTGATTTCTAACAAATAAAATAATTATATTATTAAACCAAAAATAAATTATTTGGTTATTAAACCTAAATTAAATTATGATAAAAAAAATTGAATTAAAGAAATTAAATAAAAAAAAAGAGAACTTTTAATTACTAAAATCTTTTTCTCAAAACCACATAAAACAATTAGAACATTGATAGAAACAAAAATTAAAATGAAACTTACAATCGAGATATATCTCGCTGCATTGCGCGAGTACCCATCTAGTATATATCTATACATACATATATAGGGTTGATTTCAATTACAAACTCATTTATTTGTGCAAACTTTGCAAACCATTATATTAAAAAATAATTGATATATTTATGGATAGTTATCATAATTTATTATTATGTTTCGTAATTCAAAGTCATTATCATAATTAGTGAACCTATCATCTTCCATATATATGTCAACCATAATTAATGAATTATGATAACTATCCATAAATATATAAATTGTTTCCTAATATAATGGTTTGCAAAGTTTGCACAAATAGATGAGTTTGCAATTGAAACTTGTCCTACATATATACAGGGGCAGGTTCAAATGACAACTGAAATTTGGTTGTGAACGTCACGATAAAATAGAGTGTGACACGTGTCATATTCAGATTGAATAATTAAAGAAATATTCAGACTAAATATAATATTTATTCAGTCTGAATATTTCTTTGATTATTCAGTCTGAATAGTCTATTTTCAGACATGTGTTGTCCTCTCATTTGTCCTCATGTTCACAACCAATTTGAGTTTGCATTTTGAACTTTCCTCTCTTTCTCTCTCTCTCTCTCTATATATATATATGTATATATATAGGGGCTTTTCATTGGAGATCTAAGTTATCTATGATAACTATGAGATCTTATCTCATCCATTGAAATATTTGATATATGGTCCAAAATTAAATGAATTAAATTTAATGATATTACCTAAAATAAAGCAATCTAATTTAATTAAATAAAATAAAATGAAAAGTGTAACAACCACAATTTTAAAACAACGGTATTTCATTCTATTGCATCAAAATGACAATAATAAACATCCTTAGGTGCCAAACTCTATACTCAATCTCATAAGTTGCAGCCGAAAAATAAACTAGCTATTGAGATTTATTACAAATAACTATCATACTAGGCTACTATCTATCCACATAGCACCTCGCTTCTACTTCCAGGGCTCACAGCTTCCCTTTGCCCTTACTCGCACTCTCTATCATATGCTTCCCTGAAAAGGTTTCCAGTTTTATAAAAGAGAGGGTTAGATCATAAGCCTAGTGAATTCCCCAAATCAAAACGCAGTTAAATATACATGACATTTATAAGATAAAACCATTAGTCATGAATATAAACTCACACATGAATACACTTAATTTGTACCTGTTGCAACGATAATGCACACTAAAAGTCACACACACCGTGACTATTAAACGGGCCCACTTGCCCAAAACACCGGGTACACATTTCCCGGAATTGAATGATTTAAAGATACGCGACATTTAAACCATTCATTTAGTAATTTAGCACACAAAGGAAACTCATCTGAATGCCAAGCCTAAATACTCGTCTCAACTACGAACCACGCCAACTGAACGCCTGAATTAGATTAATTAAACTACAAATTAATGACCCAATTATACTCCAACACATCCCAGTAACACATCCCTAAGGCTAGGACACCACATAACACACTTATTTGCTCTTTAAGCAAAAACCCTGAATTGCTGAAACCGTGAGTTACGAGACCTGCCGCGCGACTTGAAGCCGCGAAATAAGTCGCGGGACTCACTGTTGTCCCTGTATTTTCCTGTTCGAACAACAAAACCCAAATCCACATTTCTACCGATTTCCACCCAAAACTGATATGAATCTTATCTCAAACTCCTATAAAACCATCATTAGTAAAAAATAGACCATTTCAATCATTGATTCATGGATTGACACTCACATGGATGAACACATTGTCATCCATGGAGGTTTTTCATTGATTTCAAATCCTTAGAATGAAATATGATTCATAAAACTTGAAGAATATATCAATACCAACTCTAATAATCCATAAACATTGACTTTGAGAACTTTCAACAATCAATCAATAACCCACACTATAAAACCCCAAGTTCTAATCATCCAAATGACTCAACAAGGAAAGAAGATGAAGGAGATAAAGTTTCATACCTGAATAACTTGTTGAACACTTGATCCTTCTTGAATCCCTTCTCTTCTCCACTTTTATCTCCAAAATCGCGAGGATTCCAAAATATCACACATTGATCAATCGGGAAGGTTTGGCACCTCGATGTTGGCTCTTCGCCACCTGGGGTTATAGTATGTTCCAAGGGTTGGGCTGTTCGCCCATTAAAGCGATATGTGAGCTGGGTTCTGAATGTTGTGAGAATTGCTCAGACACCAACACACTAGATACACACACTAGGAAACTCTATCGGTTTCCTCCTCCTATCCACATACGTTTTCTGTCGGCTTTGACCCACTTTCACGAATCTGTCCAATCTTGTTGGCGGTTAATTGAACAATTTATGGGCCATCCAATTGCTTCTCCCCCACTTCATTCCAAAACAAAGGTGTTCTACACTTGCGTCCATACAATGCCTTGTACGGTGCCGCTTGAATACTCGCATGATGACTATTATTGTACGAGATCTCGTTCAATGGCAAATGCGTCTCCCAAGAACCACCAAAATCAATAACACGCGCTTTAAGCATGTCTTCCAAGGTTTGGATTGTTCTCTCACTCTGTCCATCCGTTTGTGGATGATAAGCAGTGCTTAAATTCAACTCTGTTCCCAACTTCTTTTGGAAACTTTCCCAAAATGCCGACGTAAAACGGCTATCTCGATCCGAAACTATAGACGCTGTGTTAGGAGATAGATTTGATTGTATTAAAATAAGGTAAGGATAAATATTAATGTAAATAAGGCAAGTCTATAATGCCTTAAACTCTACATTCCTTATAGTATTAGAACTCCTAGCAATATAAATAGAGGTGATGGATAGGTCATACACGATTAGAAAGAGACAAGTATTGTTATTATTGTGAGCTTTCATTGTAACCAAATACACAATTGAGATATTCAACTTACGTTCTTCTCTATATTCTTCATTGTTCTTTGCGCTTTACATGTTTTAAATCGTACTTGATTGTGAGTTTGGGATCCACAATTGGTATCAGAGCAGATCGATCTGAGTTTTGGGCAAAATCTAATCGATTTCTGGAGTTTAGGTAAAAATCTCGGTTTTTCTGCTGTTACATTCTTATCGCATCAAGCTTACTCGACATGTCTCCAGGTTCTTTTTTTCTTTGCATTCTTGTCGAGTCATTAGGTTTACAATTGTAATCGATATATATTTTTTGTTTTGAGTTTTAATCGAGTCACTCTAATAGTTTAATTCGATATAAGTTCAAACCCAGTTTCAATAGATTTTTTTTTTGATTTCTGTTCATTCACATTATCGATCAAGTCTTTGTTGGTTTAAATCGAGGTTTGTTAGAAATATTTGATGAAGTATGAATCAGAAAATGCCTGTGTCAAACTTCAGAAGGCAACCCAGAAGTTCACCTCGTGACATCTCATCCAGAAGCACCCAGAGACTCCAAAGTCCTCTGGATTTCAACTGCCATCCCATGAGCGCTTCAGATGACGTGGCATGTCACACTTTCCTTGCGTAACTAATTCTGTTAGTGGTACAAGTGACGTGTCACTTAGTGATATGTTGTCTTGTTGACTTTATCTTTTGTAATCGTATAAAGATAGCCAGTCTTTACTGTAATAGGTGTCGATCATCTTGTAGAGAAATTGTGCTATTTCATTCCAATGTATTGTAATCAATTTTTAGGTTATTAATACGAATTTTCAATTGATCCTCATACTGTTCGTACTGTTATTACTGTTTAGTCATTGCTTCAATATTAATCATAGATCTGTATTGCTTCCGCTCATACTCTATTATTACGATCTATTGATTGATTGTAGAAAAAAGGATCTGGGGTCCGACAATTTTGTATCATAGTTTATCATACTTTTATCGTGTCTCCTTAAACACTTGTCGCATAATTCTAGTTACTTTGACACCCGATAAGTATTCAAATTTTTATACAAACAAAATTCTGTCTTTATTGTTAAATTGCGAATTTCTCTCGTTTGTTTTGTGTTACTTTTGCTACTCTTTATCAACAGAAAACTCAGGATCTTTTGACGCCTGCAGCTTTTCTGATTAAAGAGTCCTCAAGTAAACCTCATAAACTTCAGAAACTTTACATTGACCTTACTTGAGAAAATCGGAAACACAAGGACTTAGCTATCCTTTTCAAAGACTAGATAACTATTGTTACACTAGATCTTTTGTCAAGAATCCTTCGTTTTTGCTATCTGATTTATCGATTATAGACCAAAGCAGAATTTAATTTTTTTTAATCTTATCGAGCCTGTTAATGCGACTTTGAGTTTATTCTAATCTAGTCTGTTTCAATCGATATAAATTCTTATCGAGTCTGTCTCACTCGATATAATTTCTTATCGAGTCAAACTCCCCGATATAAATTTTTATCGAGTCATTCTTAGCCGACATTTTTTCTTCTCGCGTCTAACTCACCCGACATAACACGTTTAGCACCTCGTAAATCGACATCGAACCTACTTTTCTAGAAAACTTAGATTTTTTTTTCCAAAACTCAACGATCGAGATCACATCAAATCAAGTATAAATGAACACACGCGAAGCTATGGCCATTGGTTCTGACACAAAACCACCAATTCTCTTCCGAGGAGAATACTCACAGTGGAAAGATCGGTTCCTTGACTTCGTTGCTAGACATGATCATCACGATGAAATCATGAGTTCCATCAATATTGGTCCGCCACCTGTTATGTACCAAGAACAACCAGCCATGCCAAACAATAATCCTCCAATAGCTGCAAGTCGAGAAATCAAGCCTAGATCAAAATATACTCCCGAAGAAGAAAAAGTGTTCAAAGGAGATCAATATGCTCGATCATATCTTCTCATGAGTATTCCCAATGACATCTACATGAGCATAGCTAACCAATGTAAGACGGCTAAAGGAATGTGGGAACAAATTGAAAAGATCATGCTCGGTACAAAGATCGGTACTCAAATGAAGATCACGAATTGTATCTCACAATGTGAGGAGTTCAAGGCTAAAGAAGGAGAAAGTCTTACGGAAACCTGTGAACGTTTTGTCCATCTACTAAACGAGCTTAGCAAAAATGACATCCGTAAGACGAAAATCGAGAACAATCTTAAACATGTTAGCAATCTTCAACCGGAATGGCGTCGGTTTGCCAACCAAATAAAACATAGCAAGTTTCTCGCCGAACTGGATCTTCATGAAGTTTTTGAAACATTGAAACAAGATGAAGACGAAGTTTTGGAAGCTATGGAAGCAAATAACATAATCAAATAGCCTTCCGATCTAATAGCTCTTGTAACTAAGGAAGAGCTGGCCCCATCAAGAAGCATTCTACAAGACAATTTTCCAGAGTCGGACAATGAAGAATTTGATGATCCCGAACTAGCCAAATTTCAACAATAACTGGCTCTTCTCAGTCAAGACTTCAAACGCAAATTCTCTCGTCGTCCCAACTCAAATCAACAAAGATATGCTTCGGGGTCAAAGAACTTCGAACGGAAAGCTAATTTCAATCCAAAACCAAGGAGAGATGAAAGACGTCCACGGGGAAAACCTGAAGATAAATTCAAAGGGGAGATGAGTTTGTGCTGCAACTGCGGTAAATCTGGTCACTACGCACGCGAATGCAAGAAACCAGTTGTAAAAGATGCCAACTATTTTGCGTACAAATTCATGGTTGCCAAACAAGAAGAAGCTGACAAAGTTCTTATGGCGGAAGATGAACATTGGCTTCAAACTCATTCCAGTCTGATGGCTTACTCTGATCCTTCTAATGAAGACTCCTCTTCTCACGCTTCCGACTACTCACCCGAGGTAAGTCATTCTGACTATGATAACTTTGTTGCACAAATGAATGAGTTGATGATACAATTACATGAACTACAATCTAAGTTGCAAACCGAGAAACTCTTGGTTTCCGACTTAGAAGCACGTCTAGATAATAATTATAACCAAATTTTAATTGCAAGATCTGATATTGCCAATTATAAGAGTGATGTTCTAAAATTAGAAGCGGAAAAGACTTTGTTACAAAATGAGAATTTAGTTCTAAAACAACAAAATTTCGATCTCACTAAAAGACTTAATAAATCCGAAAGTGAGGCTGAAATTTTTTTCTCAAAATTTGATTTTGTCACTATACAAAGAAACGATCTTTTAGAAAAACTCAAAGACTTGGAACTCAAACTCTACAAATTGGGTCAAACCGAATAAACAATTCATCTAAATGCTCCAAAAGACTTATGTTCGAAAGCGGGTACGCTCAGTTTTGAAAATTCTAAATGTTTAGCTAAGGCCCTCTACAACACTCCGACTCTTTACAAATTTGAGTATCTAGATCATGGTCCTAAGTATAAAATTCAATTTATGAACTCTCCTATTAAAGTCGAGAGACGGGAAGATTGGAATAGGAAGAACTAGAACTTACATCAAATTCCATTCTGCTATCCAACGGTAGTGGAAAAGGAATCTTCAAAAGGTTCCCTCCCTAATGATGAGGAACTTCAAACTTTCCTGCCTATATCGATGAGGAACTTCAAACTGAAACACCAATTTTTAAACCTTATATACCCACTTTATTTTGAAAAAGAAAATTGTTTAATTAGAAACGGTGTTAGAAAATGAACGATCTTCCTCGGAAACGGAAAAAGAGGCATTAATCACCAAAATCCAAATGTTAGAAAACAAAGTTTTACAATCTCAAAACCCCGAAGTTGAAACAGCTTTAAATATTTCTTCTTGTAAAGCCTGTGTTAGCTCATATTTGGATGATTGTGATTTTTCCTATTATAAACTCGATCCTAATTATTGTCCCCCCAAACACAAATCTTCCCTCAATCAAGAACAAATGGATAAAAAGTTGGACGAAATCGAAAGATTAGAACTTTCTAAACAAAACTCAACGGAATATTCAAATGAGTCGGTTGATAATTTTTTACTTCAATCCAATTCTTCCAAGTCATGAGGATTTTATGAATAAAGGCAAGAAACCCATTGAGATAGATCAAATTCCTATTGTTGAGAATGACTGTTCTACCAGTTCTTCAAAACCAAGCTCATCTCAACAAAAGGAGAAAATCCACTTTTCACAAACAACTAAATCTCAACCCACTAACAAACGTCCGTTTCCTATTGCAGTTGTACGCCCTATAAAGCAAGTTTGGATTGCAAAAGGAACAACTTAAGCAAAGTCTTCAGCTGGCATTAAAAGACAAAAAATCATAGTTTTAAATTTTCAGTTACTATTTATTCTGTTAAACATTAATTCGATTTTCAAGAAATAAAATTTGTTGCTCAAATTGTGGTGTGAATGACTTTGCACACTTAAATTCTTATGGTTATGATTATTATTCTAATATGCATCATTCATATAACTTTCATCAACACAATTCGTGTATGTGTTATCCTGTTTATAAATGGATTCTAAGAGGCCCTTGGCTACGGCACCTTCGTCCCCTTTCAAATGGGTACCAAAAGTTGCCAAGTCAACTAACCCCGAAGGACCCATTTACAAATGGCTACCTAAATCTGCTAAATTGTTTTTGCAAAACGGTCATGCGTGGTTCTTAGACTCTGGATGCTCCAAGCACATGACTGGTAGATAGGAGCTTCTCGCCAACTACGTTGAAAAACATGGCGGATCTGTACGGTTCATAAACAACCATTTTTCACCAATTCGAGAACATGGTGACATTATCAACAACAATCTCACGATCTCAAAAGTTTCTTATCTTCAAAGCCTCAGTCACAACCTTCTAACCATCAGTCAATTCTGTGACAAAGAGTTTCCAACTTAGAAGCACGTCTAGAAAATAATCCTAATCAACTGCTAATTGTCCAATCTGAACTTGCCACCTCTCAAAGTATTGCACAAAATCATCAAAAGGAGAAAACAAGTTTTCAAAACGAAAATTTAAAATTAAAACAACAAATCTCGGATCTCACAAATCAACTTGACAAATCTAAACGTGAGGCCGAAGAATTTTCATCAAAATTTGAGTTTGTCGCCATACAAAGACAAGATCTTTTAGAAAAACTCAAGGATTTGGAACTCAAACTATACAAGATTGGTCAAACTGAGCAAACAATTTACTTAAACGCTCCAAAAGATTTAAGTTCAAAGGTTGGATTAGGATTTGATAACCCAAAATGCTTAGAAAATGTCATCTACAATACACCGACTATCTATAAATTTGAATATCTAAACCTTGGCCCGGAATACAAAATTCAATTTATGAAGTCAGATTCCGACGTCGAAGAAAGGGAAGATTTGAATAGGAAAAACAAGAATTTTCATCAAATTCCTTTCTGCTATCCTAAAACAGTAGAAACGGAATCTTCAAAATAATCTCTTCCAAACGACTATTTTCCATCTTATACCGATGAAGAACTTCAAATTCAAACTCCTGAATTTAAACCATATATTCCTACCTTGTTCTTAGAAAAGAAAATATTTCAACTTGAAAAAGTATGGGAATCTGAACGTTCTTCGTCGGACAAGGAAAAAGAGGCGTTAATTTCAAAAATACAAAAACTTGAAAACGAGGCTTTACAATTAACCAAAAACCACGAAACTGATACAATTTCAAATATTGCTTCATGTAAAGCTTTCGTTGGCACTTATTTAGATGATTGTGAAGAGTTGTTTAAATTGTATCCAAATTATTGCTCTCTTAAACAACAAAGTTCCCTTTCTCTCGATCAAATTGATACTAAATTAGATGACCTTGAGCAAAAGGAGTTTCCGGTCGAAAAATCTAATTCTTCCCAACTTAAAACCAACGAATGTTTAAATGAAATGAAATGAAATGAATGCTGACTTTGATTTCAATCTAATTCTTCCCAACTTAAAACCAACGAATGTTTAAATGAAATGAATGCTGACTTTGATTTTTTGGACAAAGGAAAGAAACCAGTCAAAACAGTTTTGATTCCGGGTGTTCAGAATGAATGTTCCACTAATCAAACTAAACATAATCATTCTAACCAAAGGAATCAAACTCATTTTTTCCCAAAAAGTACTAACCGTGGTCCTGTTGATTTTTCAGTTGTTCATACTTTAAAGACCAAACAAGTTTGGGTTGAAAAAGACAAACGCACTCCGAAGTCATTATCCCGCAATAAAGAAAAAATTTCTTTTTCAAATTCTACAAATGTCAAAATAACCAATCGTCATTTTCTTCTTCCTTATACTATTCATTCGTTTCGACATTTAATTAAATTTTCACGTAATCAAATTTGTTGCTCAAATTTCCGAATGAATGACTTTATGCGTTTAAATTCTTTTGATTATGGTTGTGATTATTATCCGGACGTGCATTATTCTTACAATTTTTATCATAAATTTTCCAACTCCACCTGTTTATAAATGGGTTCCTAAAGAGACTATGACTAACGCCCCTAAGTCCCACTTCAAATGGGTACCCAAAAGTGCCAAGTCAACTAACCCCCGAAGGACCCATTTACAAATGGGTACCTAAATCTGCTTGATTTTGTGGAGATCGTTCATGTGTGTTACTTAGATTCTGGATGCTCCAAATACATGACCAGACAAAAGGAGCTACTTGCCAATTACACGGAGAAAAAGCGAGGATTCATACGTTTTAGCAACAATTATTTAGCACCTATCAAGGGACATGGAGACATCATTCAAAACAACATCACTATTTCAAATGTTTTCTATGTTCAAGGCCTGAGCCACAATTTGCTAAGCATTGGAAAATTCTTTGACAAACAACTCGAAGTTAACTTTCGACCCGAACGATGCTGTGTGCGAACCTTTGAAGGTAAGGAATTATTAGCCGGCACGTGCAAATCCAACCTGTATACCATCGATCTTTCCCAAATGAACGCTCCTTCAAATGTTTGTCTACTCTCATATGTCTCTAATCCCAAGAACTGGTTGTGGCATCGACGACTTTCTCATTTGAACTTCAAAAATATCAATCGCCTCTCCATTCACGAATTAGTCATCGGTTTACCAAAGATAAAGTTTGACAAACCTCACCTATGCGAAGCATGCGAGATGGGAAAGATGAAGAAAGTTTCTACAAAACCCAAGGTGGTACATAGCACAACTCGACCCCTTCAACTCATCCATATGGATTTGTGCGACCCAATGCGGACTCAAAGTATTCATGGCAAGAAATACGTTCTCGTTATGGTTGACGATTTTTCTCGATTTACGTGGGTTAAGTTTCTTCGCTCGAAGGATGAAACCCCCGACACCATCATAAATTTCTTGAAAGCCATACATGTCAAATTGGAACTCACCGCTCAAACCATCCGCACTGATAATGGAACCGAGTTCAAAAATCGCTCTCTTGACAACTATCTCGAATCAGTGGGAATAACACACACCTTTTCTGTGGCTCGAACTCCGCAACAAAATGGTGTGGTCGAACGCCGCAATCGTACGTTAGTTGAGGATGCTCGAACCATGCTTGTATATTCCAAACTGCCACACTACCTTTGGGCCGAAGCAATCAATACCGCTTGCTACACTCAAAACTGTTCGATCATCAACAAGAGATTCAACAAGACACCCTATCATTTGGTCTACAACCGCATTCCATCCATCGATCACCTTCACACCTTCGGCGGTCGCTGCTTCATTCTCAATGAAAAGGAAGACCGTGGAAAACTCAAGACAAAAGCCGATGAAGCCTACTTTCTTGGCTGCTCTCAAAACGCATCAGCATATCAGGTCTACATGAAACAAGCACGTTGTGTCACGGAAAGTGTCAATTTTCAGTTTGATACTAAAGCCGAGATGGCTCCAGAACAAGACAGTTCTGGACCCGCACTCACTTGTATCTTGGCTTACGAACAACTCCATTCGGAACTTGCTCAAAACCCCACTCAAGCTTCCACTTCCAAAACCACGTCATCAGATCTGGATGATTTATTCGAGCACTTTTACTCGGATTATTTCGGCTCTTATATCGAAATTCCAAAACAAATCACCCCGCCTACCTTTGAGGTTGCTGAGACTACCAATCTTTCTCGACCTCCAGTTAGAACGGAAACCGTCTCCACTGCTGCAACTCCAACCTCATCGGCTACGGCTACCCCCGCTCAACCACATGCTCAACCTAGTCCTGACCCGCTCCCTACAGAACCGACATCCTCTCCCCCACCATTGGCCTCATCTCCCAAGGATGTCACCAGTTCCACAAGATCTTCTGACGTGGCTCCAGCCTTGGAATCACTTCAAGATCTTCCCCTTGGTACATATGAAGACGACCCATACCCCAACGTGTTTCAACCGCTTCCCCACACTACCAAATGGTTCCGTTCTCATCCAGCCGATCAGATTATTGGAGATCCAACCAAACCAGTCACAACGTGATCCGCCTCGGCCAACGATTGCATGTTCTCTACTTTTCTAAGCAAGATCGAACCCACATCCATTCAAGAAGAAATGAACGATCCTGATTGGATTGTGGCCATGCAAGACGAACTCAATCAATTTGAAAGCCTGAAAGTTTGGTGTTTCGTTCCCCGTCCACAAAACAAAACCATCATCGGTACCAAATGGATATTCAAAAACAAACAAGATGAAGATGGGATTGTCATACGCAACAAAGCCCGACTTGTCGCAAAAGGATATCGCCAGCAAGAAGATATTGATTATGACGAGACATTTGCACCCGTGGCCCACATTGAAGCAATTCGAATGTTCTTAGCTTATGCGGCACATAAGAACTTCGTCGTCTTTCAAATGGATGTCAAAACTGCTTTCTTAAATGGCGTGCTACGTGAAGAAGTGTATGTCTCTCAACCCGACGGGTTTTTTGATCCTTCCACGCCAAATCATGTGTATATCCTCGATAAGGCTCTCTATGGCTTGAAACAAGCCCCGCGCGCATGGTATGACAATCTTTCTGATTATTTGGTGAAAAATGGATAAGGTAAAATCGATCTAACTCTTTTCATTAAAAAGAAAAATGGTGATATTATGCTAATTCAAATTTATGTGGACGACATTATTTTCGGTTCGACTAATCCACAACAATGTAAGAATTTCTCCGAGCTCATGATTACCAAGTTCAATATGAGCATGATGGGAATGATGAATTTTTTCCTCGGCCTTCAAGTCAAACAATTTTCAACAGGAATATTCATCAACCAATCGAAATACATCTCAGATATGTTACGTAAATATAACATGATGACATGTACACCGATTGGCACTCCCATGTCTCCGGGTTCGAAACTACACGCTGATCCCTTGGGAAAAGCGGTGGATTCAAGGGGAGTTGTCAGGTAAGTTTTTCTTCTTAATATTTTCTTACCATAAGCACGAATCAAGAGGGGGCACTTAAAAAATTTATTTCTGTCAAAAATTTTCAAACTAAGTTCACTTGTCGGCTTTTCATCACCCGAGAAGATTTCTTGTCGCATGGCTCAGACCCGACAAGCTCTCGAACCAACTTCTTTTATGATGTCAGCGGCCCGATAAATTTTTGCCACGTGTCATCTTCTGATGACCCCACTATTTAAAACTCTGGCCCCCACATGCACTATTCACGATTTCAAAAGTGTTCTTCCCTCTTTTTCTCTCAAAACCCTCTCGACATCTACTTTTGCACGAAGCATTTTTCAAATCTTGGAGTTTTGCAAATCCGAAGACACCACCAGGTTCACTTTCTATTCCTAATCAACTTTAATTCTTGCACTTTTTACTTTAACTCATTGCATGATAGTCAATTTAGGGCTTAACTGTTCGGATTCCAAAACCCTAGGAATCCCGATTTTGACTGATATTTGCATGTTTTGGGGTTGTTGGACCTTAGGCTTAGTTTGAATAATGTTAGGCGACACCCATCGATCATCAATCTAGGTTTAAATCTGGCTAAAACTCACCTTTTATATCTGGACAAAAGTTGGACTTGTCGACTCCTTAAAGCCCAACAACTTTTCTTGTCGGCTGATAAAGGATCGAAAAGTTCATCCTTATGAATGGTCAAGTGTTCTTCTTGCCATGGTATATTCGACATCTTTTATTGTCATTTCATCTTTGGTCGACATGATTGCTTAATTTCAAATTTTGCCAAGTATTTATCTTGGGCATGCCTCTCTCGACAACTTTTTGTCGATTGTCACATGTTTGATTTTTACAATATGAACAAGTCTTCTTGTCGCACCAGTACCACTTGACATAAACTCTTGTTGATACATAAGAGCCCGATATAATCCCCTTGTGCTTCTCAAGAAACATCCAAGTGTTTATATCGATCCCTTTCCACCCGACATCCTTGTATGTCGACCAATAAAGGATCGACATCTTCACTTAGCCTTTTCTTGCCAAACTACAAGTCATTATATCGATCCATATGGGCTCGACATAGTTTCTTATCGATCCCTTTGTTCTCGACATCCAGACTTGGCAGCTTTATGCCACTCGACATCTATACTTAGACGAATTTTTTTAACTGACTTTTCATCCATGGTTTACCATTGTGCTTTCACAGTTTCAATGGCGGCTCAACATGATCCAAACATGTCTGATGATGAGAACCTGATGCCTTCTGAACGTTCCACTGCACCAGTATCAACGCAGCCAATCGAGATAATATCTTACTTCCCCCGGGTACCTCGCGGGAGCTCAAACCGAACAATCATCATCTCAACTTCGACATGCGCCTAGATCACCCCATCGTCATGAAAATCATACGAAACCATCCTCTTCGAATTGCTTTCGCACTCGAACACCGGGTCCCTGTATTCTACTTGCAACAATTTTGGTACACCTTGGAACATCACCCGGTGGAAGGCGACCACCACTTTACCGCGCAAATAGATGAGTCCGTTACCAAACTCACACCGACTAGACTCCGACGCATTCTCCATCTTCGGGCTACTAATTCCGTCCCCGGCCTTGACACCTTTGAAGATCCACCAAGCGAGGACGAAATATGCCGTGACTTCCGGGCTCTGGGCTACAACGATAACGAGGAACTTACTTCCCTATCTTTTCACTATCTTTTCACTAATCAACCGATGTCTCACAAGCAAGCACACCACCATGGATCGGGTCAGCTCATCCGTACTGCACATCTTTCATGGATTCATATACAGTCGTCATTACGACTACGCGTCACTTATTTGGAACGACCTCGTTGCCTTTGCCGCCAATAAAGAGAACAAACGAGCAAGTGAGTTTATTCCAGTCCAACGCTTCTTTCAAATTTCCATCTATCCGACAATGAATGAATGCACGTGCGGAAATTCCAAGATGCAATGGCTCTCCACTTGGACCATCGTTCATTCAAAAGTACTTAAAGCTCAACAAAACTCGATTTCCTTTCACTATGCCTCTACCCGAAGCCTTACTATCCCTTGTTGATCAAGATGCACGTAGTGTGATAGCTTATAGGGAGAGTATCGGCTTAATGGCTGCCCAATAACCGGGACAGCCTGCCCAAGAGCCAATCCGTGAGGAACATCAAGGAGTGGGCAAGGGTCTTAGATTAGATGAGCAGGTTCAGGATCAAGGGGATCCTGAACAGGGTGTTGAGAGAACAGCGGATGCAAGGGGAAATGTAGTGGGAGGTGCATCGGATCAGCAAATCCCTATTCCACCTACTGTTGCCCCAACCGTTCCATCTATCGCTCCATCCACCCGCCGGTTAAAGATGCGCGTTAGCCGAAGTAGAGTGTAACAACCATCATCTGAATCTGATACCGAAGACACTCTTTTTGATGACCTTGTTCGAAGAAAACGTCAACGCATTGATGCCGCAGAAGATGCTGTCCTTCACCGGATTGGCCGACAACCTTCTGTTCCTGAAACCTCATCGGAGGCTACAAATGAAGTTTTTGACTTTGAGAAATTCTCTGAACCTAACCCTGACCCTACGCTTGACCAATTATTTGGAGACATAAGGAGAACGGAGGGAGAAGTAGTTGAAAATATTGATATGCGAGTGAGTGAAGGAGAGGTGAATATTACGGAGAGTGAGACACCTGTCACCACTAACCGGGTCACCGAGTCCATTATTGTTACTCATTCGTTGAGTTCCAATATTGGACAAGCCGTTGTTAGCCCAACAACGCAAATGCACACCCCTCCCAACCACTCCGTAAGCTCACAACAGCCTACGGTTTCAAATATTCTTGTGAGTTTGGCTCCCTATCTAACTGCTCTCTCTTCGGGAGACATAGCTATTGAACCAAGAAGCAGCAGCTCACCTGCTTCGACTTCATTTGAGTGCACATCGAGTCTAGATCCTCCTAGGGAACACGAGTCTTTATACACTGCGAGCCTAGGTGGCCCAGTCGAAACTTCCATATTGATGTCCCTTCCGGACATTTCACGAGGATTGGAAGGAAATCCTACCAGTGCCACATCACTACCACCACTGAACGTAGGTCACTCAGTTTACTCAACTGTGCTGTCAACGGGTAATCTACGTGATCCCGGTATTTCCCTTTCAGGTACCCCTACTTCTCAATTCACGATCTCTCCCGAGGCTCAAGCTCGTATTGCTGCTCAATTCCAACAAGCTCAAGCGTCTTTGGATGCTCATAAGGCTAGAATGACTACTGAAAGACGCGCCTTTGTTCAAGAAGTTCTTGAAGCTTCATGCTCCCGACAGCCAGATATGAATCAAGCCAGTTCTTCCCGACCAAGCAGTAGTCGTACTCCACCTCCGCAACCTCAGCATCCTGATCCGCATCCGGATCCTCGGAATCGACCACCATCACCACATAGATATGAGTACAACAACGATGAACTTGTGTCCATGTTATACGCTAACTTGTATGCTGAAGCTACAGCTAGAGGCTTACTTGAAGATACACTGATGGGTCTTCTTCATCGCAACCTTGAAATTCCGAATGTCACTCGCTATGAGTTCGACCTGTTCAAAGCTGATATTGAGTCACAACTTCTTGACATGGAAACCAAACAAAAGCAAGCAACTGATGAGATTCTTGGTGCCATCACTGCTCTTCGCACTGAAATTCAAGAGGCTTTTCGTCCCGCCGCGTCTGTTTCACATCGCCGACCTGATCAGGACGATCCGGCCTCCGGTCCAAATCGCCCTGAGAGTGAGACACGCCGTCGGATAACAAGAACTCAAGCTCGATCTCGACCATCTTCTGCTACAACTTCAGGTCCATCTTCGTCTACAGTTCCACCGTCAATCCAACAACACTCTGCTACACCTCCCACACAACAACAAGCAAATCCGCCAACGGTTGAAAAGCCCGCGGTAGAATTTGAAATTGGGAGTGGATCGCAAGCTGCTGAACCAGCAAATGAAGAAGAAGTAAATGTTCAACATTTGAGAGATTCTATCTGAAACTGGTTTCGTGATCCATATGAACCCGTGCTGAAAGAAGAAGATTATGTGAATCTAATGCACGCTATAAAGAAATTCCTACCAACAAATAATGATCAAACACCGCTGCTACCTCATCAAATTTGTTGGGAAAGAATTCTTTCAAACAGCAAATGGGTAAATACACAAGTCAGAACTCCATACTTAAAAGAAACCATGCAAAAGATCTTTTTGGAAAAGAAGAAACCAGAGGATCTGTCTCGAATACATATGATCATGGAAATGGATCCGCATCAAGTAATGGAATATGTGAGCATACTGAAGACTAAAGTAAAGGATCCGAAAGAAGTTGTTTCTAGACACAGAATTGTGACTATCATGGAGATCGGATGTGATAAAGCCTTTCAAGTAGAATTTCCAACATTCAAAGTAAGAAGATTTGATGGAAAGGTCTATTGTTCTTCTGAGGCTGACTTTGCCAGACTAGATGTGACGAATATGGAAAATCTGTATACTGAGCTTAAAGACAAAACCAGAAGATCGAAGAATGAACAAAGAGCATTAAGAGCAATTGTGAGGCATATTCAAAAGGAGCTTCGATACAACTATCTTCATGATTTCCAAAGGGCTGTAGAAAGTAAACAGAAGAAAGTGTATCTGCCAAAGCCTGATCAAGATTTCCCTGGACTAAAGAATATGAGAGTTACTCAAGTGATGACCCGGCCAGCTCATGGAGTTGTATACATGAAGCCTAACGGAGAAATGAGATTTTTAAGCTTTGGTGAACTTGCTTCTTATTCTGATTGAAATTTAATAGCTATTCGAAACAGACTTTCTGCAGAAGCAAGTGTTGATCAAAGAAGAAGTAAGAAGCAGTAGCTTAAGGCGAATAAAAGAGAAAATCTACTGAATGCAATCGAGCTAATTGACAAGCGCATCATCTACCGACAGACCCTTAGAAGATTTGAAGGAATGTTCGAGCTAAAGAAGAGATGAAGACTTATTTTGACACAAAGGGGGAGATTGTTAGGATTTAATTTAGTTGTGTCAAAATAAGGAAACGTTGCTTTATTGTAAAAATGGCAAGTGTATAATGTCATTCTCCTTGTTTCCTTATAGAGTTTAATCCTTTAATATAAATAGGCGCATAGGGGTCATTGTATTAACGTGCGATATATTGAGAGCTAAACTGCTAGAGTGAAATTCGATATATTATATTCAATACAAGTGAGATATCCGACTTCGGATCTTCATTAATTGTGTGTTCTTCGTGTTCGTATTAAAAGTTTTAGTACTTGATCATATTCTTGGATCCACATATTCTTTGTACCAAAACCTCTGGTTTCTACTATTTTGTATGAAGCCCTATCTTTGAAACAGTAATGGCCTCATCAAGCAAGAGTGTTCACTCTGAAGAATAAGTTGTACTAGTCACTCATTTTGAGGGTGCTCCTGCCTGCATTTTCACCCCTGAATAGGCTGTCATTAAGCCAAGTAACTTCCTTGCTCTGGTGGATATTCCTGCTGATAAGTCACACTTCAATGATGGTGCGAAGTTCAACAAGGCATGCCCTCTTATGTATGCGTTCACTCACAAACCCATTGGCATTACCTCTTATCTCCAATATTTCTGGTACACTACTCACTGTTCAAGCTTCACCACTAACAAAGGAGCACAGCTCACTGCCATCGAATTCACCATCCCTCTTGGTACTTTCTCTATCACGACTGGAATCATCAGGAATGCTCTTCGCCTCCCTGCAAGAGGAAAGAATCACCAATGGGCCCCTTCACCTTCAAGGGAAGTAATCATCAATTTCCCTGACTCTATCGATTACAAATAGGAAAACCCTGCTGAGAAGGCCATCACCAAGATGGAAAAGAAACGATTGCCAGCTAGGTGGCAATACATATTCACGCAAGTTATTCAGTGCCTTGGCACTAAGACTGACTCACAAGATCAAGCCAGTAGGTATTTCATGGACATGGGCTATGCTCTCTGCATCGGCCACAAGCTCAACTACGCTGACTACATCTTCAGCGACATGTACAAGAGGGTGAATGCTCAGAAAAGGGAGAAGACTATCCCTTACCCCCGATTCATGGCAAAAATCTTGGAGTATGTGTTTGATGAATACCCCAAGCTTGCAAATCAAAGCTTCTCTCAAGTGGGGAAGAAGTCGCTAGAAGTAGATGAACAACCAGGGGATGCTCCTTACTTCCCTTACATGTTGGATCTCATCAGAGATCCCTCCTCTACCATTCAGGTACCTGAGGTGTCTGTATCACTGCCAATCCCTACAATGATTATCCCCGACACCACCTCCTCCCCTGTTAAAAGAAAACAGCTGACCGATGGTTATAAAAAGACCATCGCTAAAAAGCCCCTCACCAAGAAGTTAAGGAAGATGGTCTCTTAAAAGACCACCCTCTCTAATAGAGGCGTACTTACAACGCCTCCCTCAACCTCTGCCACGACAACGGTTTCTGCATCTGTTGTCACTTCATCAGCACTACCCCCATTCTCAGCGACCACGGTCACTGGAAAATGTGATAGCCAGATCCACTGAAGCTGGATCAGGTATTACTTGCACAACCTTCTCTTCTAGTTCTACGTCCTATTCTTTGGTCCTCACATCAACTTATGATTCAGATAAAGTTGTCCCTATCTCTAATGAGGTTGAACAACATGCTATTCATGAATCAGTTTTGTTTCGACAATCTGATAATTGGAAAGCCACGTGCATAGGACCTGAAAATGTTTCTCTTAAACATTTTCAGGCACAGGTCAGTGATCCTCAGGACACTACCGTATCACGCACCATCCCTGAGAATAATCCCTTGGATACTCTCAAGGCACCCATGGTTATACACACTACCTACCCACATCTTTCTTCTAACCTAGAGCTCTTTCTGGCTGCTCTTTCTTTATTGTCATCAGATGTTTCCACTCCTCGATTCTCTTCACCAACAACCACGACGACGACGAAAGTCGTTGAGAAGCCAGTCAATCGAGCCCTCCTCCTCTCTCAAATCTCCAAAGGTCTCCAAAGCTGAGGAGATCAAACGAATAAAGAAGGAGAAGTTCCCACAGCAGCTTCCATCCGTGGTTGTTGATATTCCAAAAATCACCCTTCCTCCTCCCTCGTTCCCTGCCATGGATTTCCTGGTAAACGAGTATGCCCTGACAAGGCAAAGGGTTGATACGTTGCAGGTGGCCGTTGAGATCATCTTCTCAACTGTTGGCGGTGTCCCTAGGATGCAGACCACCATCAACAATCTCTCCACTGATATCTAACAATCTCTCCACTGATATCCAAATAGTGAGAGATGATAATCTGACGCATGGCTAAGCCATGGCAATCTGACAAAGGTGGTTGAGGAGCAAGGCAAGACGCTCGCTTCCATTTAGAAGACTCAAACAGATATGATGATTCTCATCAAGGGTCTTGCAAAAAAAGAAGACCTTCCTTCTTTGAGGCAAATAAGGGCACACTGGGTCAGATCTCTCAGACCCAGAATACGCACACTAACAGTCTGAAAACTGTTAACTCCAATGTGTGAAGCCTTATTGTGCACTGTTTGCCTGCTGACAACAAAGAGAGGGAGAAGTGTGCCAGAGAGCTCGCTGATGAGCTAATTGGGGAAGTAAACGACACACTACCTGGCAACCCCATTCCTCTCTACAATCAACAACAAACTCAACAACCTTCCATCGTCGCTGAAGATGATGAGTAAGAAAAACACGATGAGGAAGACAATGGAGAGGAAGATGAAGAAGTTGACATCCCTCATCATGGAAATGATGATCAAGATGATGATGACGATGATGATGTCCCTCCACATCTTTCTCAATTCTTCCAACAACATCGCCCAGGTGGCTCTCTGCCTGAAATAGTTTTCAGAGACCCTTTGGGGGACGGATCACCTCCTACTCAGGGGTAGTCCGATGCCTCAGGGAAAATAAACAAGTCATGGATCTCGATTCCATTTCTTTAAACTCTAAGGGGGAGAACACTGCTGAGGTATGCCTTCCTCTAGTTAATTATATTCCAATCTCTAAACCTCAAACCTATCCCTCCTTCTCTCCTCCAAATTGCGGCTCTGACAACCCTCTCTCTGACTCTCCTGTTCTCAGTGATCCTAGTCCCCCAAAAGACTCTCCATTTTTTAGGGAACCTTCATCTGAAGATCAGTTCTTGTACATATCTGAATCTGAATCTGAAGAAGAAGAAGGCCTGATTCCAAGGCGTGTAAATAGACTGTCGATCCGTGAACCTGAAGAAGAACAGAGACGAGCTAACTTCTTAAGACACCTCGAGCTGGCCAGAGTAAAAGTTCCTTTTCGTACCTCTGAGCCCGAAGCTCCTGTCCCAGTAAAGGTCTTTGACGAATTTTCCTTTTTATCCCCTGAAGAACGAGCACAGGATCTTGAAGCTCAATGACTGAGAGACCTTGAAATAAAGAAAACCTAAGAAAGTCTCAAGGTCGCCCAGAAAATTGCAATGGAAGAAACTATAAGGATGAACCGTTAGAGACAAGATGAAGAAAAGAGTAAGTGAGTAGCTGCCAAACTCGCTGAGAGGGAGCTCACTAGAGATAATCTAAGAGTTGATCCCGTAGTAGCTCAAGAGAAGATTCTACAATCCCTAAATAGAGGGAATGAAGAACCTAAGGATGCTGAACTCGAATGGTGTACTAAGAAGGTTAACTTCCGTATTCGCTCTGCCACCATAACTCGTGCAACTATCCTAGGACGAAATCGAAGAAGAGGTCTGAAGATAACTATCACTATGTTCAGAGGTGACAGAAGTGAAGAAGAAGAAGAACACAGTAGCTAAAGTTCTATGGTTTCTCTGAATGGCTAGAAATCAGAGATGTCATTCAGGACTCCAAATCTCAATTCAAAGGTGTAGTAGAAAGACATCTCGATCAACTATTACAAAGGATCTCTCAACATGTCAGAGTTCCTCCTCTCCCTGAGAAGACAAAGAAAAGAGGATAAAAGTTTGACGCTGATGAAGGTCCATCTTCCAAAAATGAGCATGAAACCAAATTCGGCTATGACAGTCTTCTCTCCTACCTCATTCTCACATCCCTGCCAGAAGAGAAAAAGTATGAAGAGCATGAAATCACTACTCTCCCTGAAGCAGGAATGGCCTTTCTAGGGAATGATGGAAGAACTTTGTTTCTCATAAACAAAGAAATCAATAAGGCTCCTTCAAAACTCATTAAGATCATGTACTATAATTGAATATTCACTTATGGACAAAAATGTCTTTAGAAAGTGATCTATGAGAAAGAATTACGAAGAAGAAAAGTAAAGCTCTCTGACTAGTCTTTGTAGTCTTTCTTCCATTTGTAATTTACTTTACTGTACTGTACTTTACCCTTACAAATGTATTTTAATTTTCAATGTAATTCTTCAGATTATTATAAATGAAATACAATGAAGTACTCTACTCCATCTGTGTACTGAAAAGATCCCTGAAAACAGTAATAGCGACAACAAACATAAGAGTTCTATTTTCTTCAAAATAACCTACACTCACTGACATTACACTTTGTAATTAATCAGTGAATGTACTTTATAGATTTTACACTTGTAAAATTGTGATTTCATATCCTTATGAATGAATCTTAATTCAGATAGTAGACTAACTGAAAAAGATCTCACAGATTAGTACTTAGTTCTCTTTACCTTAAAATTTTCTAAGTCCTCACTAATCTATTCAAGCCACTTTCCTATATTGCTTAATCATAATCAAATAGAAGGAGATTGTTGATCATAACTCCTCTCTGGGATTTAATTATGATTCCTTATATAGTTAATGAAAATTCCATTTGTAAGTGATTGTTCATAGTCAGCGATAACATACACTGATTGCACCCACTGATCGCTGAAAGTCAGGAACAATAACTTATCTTTGAAGATCTGAAGATCAGTACTCACATCAAAGAACCATTAAGCAAAAGTCGAAGACTGAAGCTGAAGAAAAAGATAATTAGCTAAATGGCCTAAAGCGGTTCAGCGATAGCAATTATTATCTACACAATTTGAATCTTGCTTATGCCTCAGCGATACTCAGAATCTTCATCCTTGAATATTCTAGTTCAGCGATCAAGTGGGGTCTACTAAGCAAGATCGTTGTTGATCTTATCCTTGATGCACATAAGTCAAAACCTTGTCCAGATAGGACGTATGGATTGTTCCTTAAGTCCCCATCAAGTCTGATTTGGTTATTGTTCATATTCGGCCAAAAGTATGGCTGTCTTTTTTAACAAAAGACAAGTTTCCAATAGAAGCTTGACACGTGAACTATACCTTTTGCTTTGCATTAATTTCGACGGGTATAAATAGATGAAGAACCCTTCTTCATCTTTATGCATGCCAGCTTCTATTTCTCAAACCTCAGTTGCTTTTCCTTCTCATTCTTGTGCATCAAATTTAGTGAACTTCTTAGTTGTAATAGAATAGGTTTATTACTTGTTCTAATTCCGCTTACAACTATAAATTTGTTTATGCAATATAAACTAATTTATAAACTTAAAAATTTTGTGTTTTTATTCACCCCCCCCCCTTCTACAAACGGTTTCTATATCCTTAAACTCTTGTAGACTCCTTTAGAACCAACAATTAGTTAAATATTTTTAATATCTTATTGATTTATTATTTAGGAGAGACCTGAAGCCAAAAAGTTTCGATTTAAGGGAGTTTCTCCACTAGTTAAAGAAAGGTGGGATCATTTGTTTGGGGATGCCGATCATTTGTTTGAGTTATAATATCTTATTGATTTATTATTTAGGAGAGACCTGAAGCAAAAAAGTTTCGATTTAAGGGAGTTTCTCCACTAGTTGAAGAAAGGTGGGATCATTTGTTTGGGGATGTCGTGGCAAAGGGAGAGAGTTGTGTAGCACCCTCATTAACTCCAGAGTTTGTAGATCAATCAGTTAGTCAAGTGGAAGACATTCAAGACATAGAAGGTGGGATTCAAGATAAAGAAAGTAGGACTGATGGTGCTTATAATGAGTGTCCTTAGTATTCTAATAGATTGGAAAATCCAGAAGAACAAGAACATGGATTTTGGCAAGGTTTTGTAGAAGATGTTAGATGTACTATTGCACCAAAGATTAACCTCCCAAATACATGTGGTTAAAATCCTACTAAAGGAGTGAAACGCAAAAGGAAGGAGTCTGGGGGGTCAACTCTTTTAAGGAAACATCTAAAAAAGGTTGATGAAAGACATTTATAAATTATGGATTTAATCAAGTAAGAGACAAACACTAAAAAGGATGAGGTAAGTATTGATCAAATTATGGACATTATGAATTGAATAACTGCAAATACTGATTTTTGAGGTTGGAGGAAATACTTGGTGTCATGCGATCCTCATGTTTAGGGATCCCACTAGTAGGGAAATCTTCTTTAAGATGTCGAATGATGATGCTAGGTTGCGTCGGTTGGAGTTTGCTCAAACACGAAACACGATTTGACTATTTTAGGTTGGTACCTTTTGTAGTTCGGTGATATCTTTAGAACTTTATGTAATGGTAATGTTTTGTACTTGAATGTATATTTTGAACGTCATGTGAAGGTAGTATTTCGTACTTGAATTGTTAGTTTTATATGATGGTAGTATTTTGTACTTGAATGGTTAGTTTTATGTGATGCTAGTATTTTGTACTTGCATGGTTAGTTTTATGCAATGGTAATATTTTATCCTTGAATGGTTATTTTTATGTGTTGGTAATATTTTGTACTTGAATGGTAATGTGTTTTATTTACAAATTCTATTATTTTTGTAGCTTAAAAATGGATGAGACTCAAAGGAAACAACTTCTTTTAATTTCGGACTTGGCTAATTTGGAAGAAAATGTAGCAATAGTTACTTATTACTACACTCGTGTTTACAAGGAGCCATGCATGACATCGACAAAAATGGGACATGCATGGATGAAAGAAATTTAGAGTGGTCATCCAATCCGGTGTGTTGATGCCTTTCAAATGAGTGGAAATTTTTTTACACAACTTTGTGAAGAGTTACAACAAAAATATGGGTTAACGTCAAGTCGTAAAATCTCGGTGCAAGAAAAAGTTGGAATATTCTTGTATACACTTGCTTTAGGTCTTTCGAACAGAGATATTAGTGAAAGGTTCCAACGCTCCGTAGAAACAATCAATCGAGCTTTTCATGATGTTTTGGAATCCATATGAGGACGGAACAAAGGGTTCAGGGGTCTTGCACGTGATTATATTAGACCGAAAGATTCAACATTTCAATGTATACCACCACATATTGAATGACAGTAGATACACCTACTTCAAGGTAAATGCTTGTTTATATATTAATTATAATTACCTTAAGTTTATAGATAGTAATTCAATCAGTTTTATTTATAGGATTGTATCGTGTGTATTGATGGTACTCATATAGATGCTTGTATTCCAGTCCCAGACCAAATGAGATATAGGGGGCAGAAAAGGAGTTCGCACCTTCAATGTAATGGCCGTATGTGATTTTGACATGTGTTTTACGTTCATATCAGTTGGGTGGGAAGGTTCAACACATGATACCCGAGTCTTCATTCATGCAATTGAGACACCATCTATGAATTTTCCTAAGCCACCAGAAGGTACAACTAATTTGACCTTCTTTCATAATTTATGTGCTAATAATCTCATGAAGTTTGTTCTCTTTCTCTTTCTCGTATTAGATATCACCAATCACAATTTGAACATGTGCTTCCCACTAATGCTGAAGAGGCTTTCAATCGTGTACATTCATTTCTTCGGAGTTATATTGAACGATCATTTGGAGTCTTAAAGAAAAGGTGGAAAATATTGAACAGAATGCCAAGGTTTAGCGAATCAACACAAATAGATGTTATAATGGCGACGTTTGCTCTTCATAATTATATTAGAAGGAATGGCACGGAAGATATGGTTTTCAACATTGTTCAACAACATCGTGATTACATACCTATGGAAGAGTTAGATGGCGAAACAAGTTTTAATCAAGGTAACATGCGAGGGTCAAGCAATAAGATGCGAGAAGTAACAACATTGCAAATATGATATGGAATGCAAATAATGTATTTTAAACCTAAGTAATTAAAATGTTTTATTATTTTTGTTACTGGTTATTTAAAAATGATGTTAAAAACCTTATTATTTTTTGTTGCTACGTATTTTAATATATGAAATGTGTTGGTGGTTTGTTTTAGTTATATATAATGATAGAAGCATGTTATGAGTTTGTTTTAGTTATAATATTATAATGTTAAAAACATGTCAAGCGTTTATTTAATTATATAATGTTAAAATACATTACTGATTTATTTTAATTATATAATGTTAGAATTAAGTAATTTTAAGTAATTGTTTATTTTAGTTATATAATATTAGAATTGAGTAATTTTTAAACATGCCCTTTTTGGTCATTTTACATTTTTCAACAAACTTATCAACTAGTTTTTTACCAAACGTGACTTACTCATCAGCTAGCTTATAAGTCATCAGGTACCTTATAAGTCACCAGTTAGTTTATCAGTCATTAGCTATCTTATCAGTTATAAGCTAACTTATCAGCTAGTTTGCCAAACATAACCTAATTATTATATTTATAAAAAGTTATATTATTAAACAAAAATAAATTAATTCCATTAAGTTTAAATTATATTATAATAAAAATCGAATTAAAGAAATTACATAGAAAAGAGAACTTTAAAATTTAAATAGTTAAGTTGATACTAAAATAGGTTTACTTAAAAAAAATGATACCTTCAAGTTTATATTTTATTCAAACATAAAAATATTATCGTTTTCTCAAAACCATATAAACCGTGTTATAAATCAACAGATACAAAGAATAAAATAAGACATGTGTCTCATTGCATTGCGCGAATATCCTTTTAGTATATATATATACATGTATATAGAGGCTGGTTCATTTAGAAACTAGACGAAGGGTAGAAACTATAGAAACTTTGGCAAATAAATATAAAAAATAATTTTTTTCATGATTTTCTTTCATCAAATGCTATGATTTAAGATGTTATTGCACATATGTTTGTTTCACCTTGTGAAAAAATTACATGTGAAACTTTTACACTATGAAACAAAAACATATGAAACTTTTGGTAAAAAATATATGAGAAACTTTCAACTTATGAAAAACAAATACACGTAAAACTTTTACATTATGAAACAAACATATGTACAATAATATCTTAAATCATAGTATTTGATGAAAAAAATCATGAAAAAAATTATTTTTTATGTTGATTTGCCAAAGTTTCTATAGTTTCTACCCTTCGTCTAATATCTAAATGAACCACCATCCATGTATATATATAGGGTTGGGTTCACGTGAGACAAACCTGTTTTCGTGAGACCGTGAGACCACCCTTTTACACTTGAAACTTCACAGCAAAAACACTGTGAAGGTAAAAATATATGATGTGTTAACGTGAGACCAGCCTGTTTCCATGAGGCCTGTCGGAGACCCGTGAAACCACTTTTTTACTCTTGAAAGCTTCACAGCAAAAAGACTATGAAAGTAAAAAAAATCTGAACCTTCAAGCAAAAACACTGTGAAGGTTACCTTCACAACAAAAACACTATGTAGGTTACTTTCATAGCAAAAATACTTTAAAGATTCATATTTTTTTTACTTTTATAGTGTTTTTTCTTGTGAAATTTCAAGTGTAAAAGGGTTGTCTCACGTGTCTCACGGAAACAGGCTGGTCTCACGTGATTCCAAGTCTATATATATATATTTATATATAGGTGGTATCCATTACAAACCGACGAATATTTGCAAACTTTGCAAACCATTATATTAGAAACAATTGGGATATTTATGGACAGTTATCATAATTCATTAATTATGATTGAAATATATATGGAAGATGATAGGTTCATTAATTATGATCATGATTTTTAATTAGGAAACAAAATAAAATCAAATATTTATTAGACTAAATGGACGGCTAAGATTGGTTTGCAAAGTTTGCAAGGATTTATTCGTTTGCAACGGAAACGTGGCCTATATAGAGGAGGTTTCAATTGCAAACCTAACATTCCTTGCAAACTTGACAACCCAAATCATTACTGTCCGTCATTAATTAATTACAATATTTTAATTAATAACATAAATAATTGTTATTCTAAAATTTATTAATTTTAAAGGATATTACGATTTGGCACCTCCGAGATTATAGGGATTGCATGGGTTAAAAAATGAATATCATCCCTGTAAATCTTCATTATCAACATTGATATCATATAACCAATATTAGGGTTTGATCGACTGAAAATTGTGTTGTAATATAAAATATATTACTTGTTTATGGATGCTGCACTCGATGACCAAATCAGTAAAAACCGAAACTTGGTCCCTACTCATCGAAACTTGGTGACTAATCCACCAAGCTTGCTCCCTACTCTTGCCACACTTGCTCACTACTCAACCTCCAAGGTTGTTCCCTACTCTTCTTAGTTAATTGGTGCCTACTCATTGGTGGTATATAAATACTGTTGATCATAACTCCTCTCGATGATTTGAATATGATTCCTTTTGTATACTTAGTGAAATACCATTAAATAAGCTTCTGTTAATATTCAGCGATAGCATACGCTGATTACCATCAGCGATTGCTGAAGATCTAGGAACAACAAGCTTATCTCTGAAGACCTGAAGATCAGCTATCACACCAGAAGACCATTCAGCGAAAGTCGAAGACCCTAGCTGAAGAAAGAGATAATCAGCTAAGTGAACTGAAGCGGTTCATCGATAGCAACGGTTATCTAATCAAAGTGTAAAGTCTTGTGAAGCCTCAGCGATACTGAAGTTCATCCTTGAAGATTCGGAATCAACAATCAAATGAAGCTTCCTTTACAAGATTAAAGATTGATCTTATCCTCGATGCACAAAAGTCAAACCTAATACCTTGTTAGAAAAGGACGTACGAATTGTCTCTTACGTCCCCATCATATCTGATATGGTACTGTTCATATTCGGCCAAAAACATGGCTGTCTTATTAGCAAGGACATGCTTCCTATCCAAGCTTGACACGTGGCATATACCTTTTGTCTTGCATTAAATGCGAACGGGTATAAATAAGATGAAGATATCTTCTTCATCTTAATGCATGCTTCCTTCTAACCTAAACCCTATTTATTTCTTTCTTCCTTCGTCTTGTGCATCAAACTTAGTGTTTCTTAGTTACAATAGAATAGGTTTTAAACTTGTTTTTATTCCGCTCGTAACTGTAAATTTGTTTATGATAGATAAACTCATTTAAAAACCAAAATCTGTGTGTTTGTATTCAACCCCCCCCCCCCCTCTACAAACTGTTTACTAATTATTGAACTCTTGTAGACCCTTTAGGGACCAATAAGTGGTATCAGAGCAGTGTTTGCTTCTTTTATCTTTAAAATATTTTTTCCTATAAACCATTTTAAAATGTCAAACCCTAATACGAACTACAATGAAAATGGATCTTTAGCTATTGATTCTAAAGCTAGATCTATAATAGCAATGTCTTTACCAGATGAAGTCTATCATTCTGTTATGAAAATGAGGACTTCTAAGGCCATGTAGGATACCCTATGTATCCAATATGAAGGAACCTCTGAAGTAGGTGCATAAACCTTGTAAGACAATATGAGAGTTTTATGTATCATAAATGTGAATCTGTTTCTCAAATTCATCAGCGTTTCAACTGTTATTGATTGATCTTAAATCAGTAAACAGAGTGTACTCTAACGGTGAAATACTGACCAAATTCATGGAGGCACTACCCGATCAATGGGTAGTGTACACTACATGTTTAAAGTTGTCAAAGAATCTTGAAACTCTGTCCTTAAGTGCTTTATATGGAATGCTCTTAAATGAGGAACAATCTCAACTTCTGAGGAAGAACCTCATAAATGAACTCAAAGGTGCCAAAACTACTTCTTTGGCACTTGTGACTTCAGAGGCAACTCCTCCTAAAAATGTTTCTTCTTCCACTATTACCTCCATCACTGAATTAGGTCAAACTGATTCAGAAGATCAACTCACTGATGCTGACATCTCTGAGTTTGATAACTCTCTAGCTCTCTTAACAAATAATTTTAAAAGATTCGCTAGAAAGAGCAACTTTCGAAAACCTTCAAATCTCTCTGACTCTGAAAAGCAAAAGACAATGGCCGCTGAGAAAGCCTCAGCTATATGCTTCAACTGTCAGCGAAAAGGTCACTTTGCTAGTGAATGTAGATCAAAGAAAGTTACAGCTCCTACCACCTCCCAAACCTCTGATAAAAAAGAGAAGTATTTGAAATTGAAAAACAAATACAAGGATCTGAAGAAACACCGGCAAAAAGGCAAAGGCTTTATCGCTGAAGAAGTTGATTGGGACGCTGAAGATGACTGGCCAAGACCTCTGAAGAGTCTGGCTCTGATGAAGAAGATCTTGCCTTCCTATGTCTAATGGCAAGAATAGAGGACACTTAAGAAGATACTGAAACTTCTTCCTCTGAGTCCCCTTCTACTCAGGTAACAATTCCTTCTATCTCTTTACTCTCTGAAAGTGATAACTTGTCAGCTCTTGATTCTATGACTTTTGATTTTTATAATGCTTTAATTGGAAAGATTAAGGCCGAGAAAATTAACACTGATTTATCTGAGCAATTAAAAAATTGCCATATAAGAATCAAAGAACTTTCTAAAATTAAGGAAACTCTCAAGGACCAAGTCTTTGCAAATCAAACCATAAGCATCGGGAAGCAGCAAGCTATTGCTGATAGGGAAAAGGCTATCGCTGATCTTAAGTCTGAAAAGGCAACCATCGAAGGATGGTGTAAAGCTTCTGAATAAGTAAATAAGATCATCAATGCCCAAATACCTATGAAAGTAAGAAATGGGTTAGGCTTTAACCCTGAAAAGGAAGAATCAGAGAATGATTGTTCCATGCTCAAATTTGGAATGTTTGTCTCTTCTATCCCTGATCCTTCTTCTTCAACTTCTTCATCTTCTATTAAAGAGAAGTTTCCTGTGATAAATTCTAAGAAGGTGATCAAGAACGAGTTTCTTGACCAAGTTCCTAAGAATAAAATCTCTCAGAATAGGAACAAGAAATCCTCAGAGAAAAATTTTAAATCTGGGAAGAAGGTCTCTGACTTTTCTCAAAGACCAACCCCCAGAATTAAAATAGATCTCAATCCTACCCCTGAAAAGGTTGTCATACCTCCAAGGACTATGGATTAAGGAATTCTTGGTCCTATCCCTGAAAAAGTTCCTGCTTTCTCTCTGAATTCTAAACCCTTTAAATATAGGAAGTGCTATCACTGTGGTAAAACTACCACATTGCATGTAAATGTCCTAACGCTACTAGAGCTGATAAACTAGCTCATGGAAAGAATGTAGCTCAAACTGATAAAATAGCGAGAGTGAAATCCACCAAGGTTGCAAAACCACCAAAGGTGAAGATATCCACTAAAGAAAGTTCTTCAGCTAGTAGCTCCTCCGCCAATCTTTTATCTAACCAAGCAGGACCCATAGTAGTATGGGTACCTTTAAACAGTTAATCTTTTGTTGTATGCAGAGTGCCAAAGGTATCTGCTATCTTGATAGCAGATGCTCAAGGCATATGACTAGCAGAAAATCTCTGCTCTCTGATTACAAAGAAGAAGTTGGTCCATCAGTGACCTTTGGTGGAAATGGCAAAGGATACACTAAAGGTTATGGAATTCTATCCAACGGAGCCACGTCGTTTTCTCGTGTTGCCTACGTTGAGGGACTAAAGCACAATCTTTTGAGCGTTAGTCAGTTATGTGACAAAGACTTCAAAGTTCTATTCTTAAAGAATAGATGTGCTGTCGTTGACGGAAATGATAAGCTTGCCCTAACAGGCAAAAGAGTGGAAAATGTGTATGTCATTAATATGAATAGTTCTCACTCTGAGAACATGTGCTTTATCTCTAAAGGATCCACTGACATAAACTGGTTATGGCATAAAAGACTCTCTCACCTCAACTTTAAGACAATAAATGAATTGTCTCAAAAAGATCTAGTCAGAGACCTCCCAAATCATACCTTTACAAAGGAATCTCTTTGTTCAGCGTGTGAAAAGGTAAAGCTGACAAAAGCCTCCTTCAGGTCAAAGCAAATTTATTCAGTGACCACTCCACTTCAATTACTCCATATGGATCTATTTGGAGCTGTCAATGTCCAATCTATTTCTGGAAAGAAATATACTTTGGTGATTGTTGATGAATACTCCAGATACACATGGGTTCTTCCTTCGATCCAAAAGTGATACCCCTGAAATGATAATTTCTTTTATCAAAAGGATGGAAGTTCTAAACAATCTAATTGTTCGTTCCATAAGAAGTGATCTTGGTACTGAATTCAAAAACAGCACTCTGGTGAACTTCTTTGAAGAAAGAGGCATCTCTCACAACTTTCCCTCAGTAAGAACTCCTCAGCAAAACGGTGTTGCTGAAAGAAGAAATCGAACTATCATTGAAGCGGCTCGCTCAATGCTCAGCGAATCGCATCTACCAACTCAGTTCTGGGCTGAAGCAGTCAACACAACGTGCTTCACTCAAAATCGATCCCTGATAGTTAAGCGATTTAAGAAGACCCCCTATGAATTGTTTCATAAGAGAAGACCCACTCTAAAATATTTCCATAATTTTGGATGTAGATGTTACATTCTGAATGACAGAGATCATTTGGGTAAATTTGATCCAAAGCTGACGATGGTATATTTCTTAGATACTCCTCTGTATCTAAGTCTTTCAGAGTCTTCAACAAAAGAACACAACATGTTGAAGAATCCATGCATGTTAATTTTGATGAATCTCGTCCCATTCATACTTCTCATACTCTTGATGATAATGAAGAATTGAATGCTTGGATGAGATCTTATTATGGGGAACCTGAAACGTATTTCAGCAATCAACCTCCTGCTGAAGCATGTGATGGCGAAATCCCTGTAAATCCTTCATGTGACAATCATCCATCTTCAGGGATGAATGTTACTCCCTTACAGCAGATTCCTATTGCTGATTCCTCTCTTGGAAATTCCTCTGTGACCAACCAAACTACGCCTGAAAATCAATCTCTTGAATTGATTCTAAATGAAGTACCTGTTGCTGAAACAACAAGTCCTATTCTAGAAACTGAAGAACAAGTCGCTGAATCTGCTGTTGATCTTGATCTCTCTCATCAACCTCAAGCTTAGCGATGGACTGCAAATCATCCAATAAATCAAATTATTGGTGATCACAATGCAGGTATCAAAACATGTAGAGGTACAGGTAATATATGTCTTTATGTTAACTTCATTTCTCTCTCCGAACCTAAGAAGATAGATCAAGCTATCTCTGATCCTAGCTGGGTTTCAGCTATGCAAGAAGAACTAACTGAATTTCGTAGAAATAAAGTTTGGAATCTTGTTCCTAGACCCTCTGATAAAACTGTCATAGGAACCAAATGGGTTTTCAGAAATAAGCTAGATGAAAACGGGACTATAATTCGCAATAAGGCTAGACTTGTTGCTCAAGGTTATAGACAGGAAGAAGGAATTGGCTATGATGAAACCTTTGCACCTATAGCTCGCTTAGAAGCCATAAGACTCTTTTTATCTTATACTGCCCATAAAGACTTCAATGTTTTTCAAATGGATGTTAAAAGTGCATTTCTAAATGGAAAACTCAGCGAGGAAGTTTATGTTGAACAACCCCCTGGTTTCTCAAACCCTAACCATCCTGGTTATGTTTTCAAACTTGAAAAGCTCTTTACGGGTTAAAACAAGCTCCTACAGCTTGGTATGATACCCTTTCTAAATTTCTTCTTAAAGAAAAACTTGTTCGTGGAAAATTTGACCAAACCCTGTTTTTAAGAAAATATAAAGGTCATACCATACTCGCTCAGATATATGTTGATGACATAATCTTTGGTTCCACAAGACCCAAATTATGTACTTGTTTCGCTGCAAGAATGCAAAAGAAATATAAAATGAGTATGATGGGTGAACTAACGTATTTTCTAGGTTTGCAGATAAAGCAATCTGACAAAGGAATTTTATTTGTCAAAGCAAATATGTTAAAGACATGCTGAATAAATTCGACATGAATCAATGCTCAGCGATGAAGACCCCTATGGCTCCTCCTCTGACTTTGAACAAGGATCCCAATGGGAAACCAGTCAATGTCACTGCCTATCGAGGGATGATTGGATCTCTGTTGTATCTTACAGCAAGTAGACCTGACATCATGTATTCTACATGTCTCTGCGCTCAGTATCAAGCTGAACCAAAGGAATCCCATCTAATCGCTATAAAGTGAATCTTCAGATACTTGAAAGGAACTCCAAATCTAGGTCTTTGGTATCCTAACGGCTCAGGATTTGATCTTATTGGTTATTCTGACAGTGACTTTGCAGGTTGTAAGATAGATAGAAAGAGCACCACTGGTGGGTGTCAGCTACTAGGTGGAAAGTTAATTAGTTGGACAAGCAAAAAGCAAAACTCAATGTCCACCTCCACCGATGAAGCTGAATATGTAGCCGCTGGTAGTTGTTGTGCTCAAATCCTTTGGATGAGAAATCAACTCAGAGACTACGATCTCAAGCTCTCTAAAATTCCTATTTATTGTGATAGTACTAGTAGTATTGCCATTGCCAACAATCCTGTACTTCACTCCAAAACCAAGCACATTGAGATCCGATATCACTTTATCAGGGATCATGTGATGAATGGTGAAGTTGAGCTTCATTTTGTACCCACTGAATATCAGCTCGCTGATCTTTTTACCAAGCCTCTTGATGAAACTAGATTCAATCTACTTATCAGCAAACTTGGTATGTTGAACGCTGAATAATTTTTTATTCAGTAACTTAGAACAAGTGATACAAATAAAGCCTTCAAACTTTACATTCGCTGAACTCTGATTCAGCGATATCTGGGCCGTCTCCTCAGGTATTATCTTCTAACCTTTATCACTCTTTGATATCTTTTCTCATCAAATAATGAATCTCTGAAAATAAAACTCCTCACTGACAATCTTTTATTGTCATTGATGAAGAATTTTAAGTTAATAATGATACTTTCCTTATGGATAATTATCATTATAATCTTTTAAAAATAAGAAAAGGACACGTTAGACCTTTTTCTGAACCACGACGGACCACGACGTTTCCCTTCCAACTCCTTTCTTGGAACGTGCGCCAGGTCATCATTTCTTTTTCAAAAAGGTAAAACCGTCGTTTAGCACTCATGTCTTTCTCTCTCCTCATACTATTTAAGCAATTCTTTTGCCTCATTTGCCTCATTTGCCTCTTTACGCTTTCATAACTCTCCAAAAGGCAAAAGAATCTTCGAATCTTCAAAGCTTTCTCAAGAACACCAAGAACACGCACTTGTGCGTTTTTTCTTCTCGAATCACCTAAGGTTTGATCTAAACCTTTACTTAAAACTGGAACATCTTGTTTCACATCTTCTTATCTTTAATCATCTTAAAAATGCAATAAAAACATATTTTAGAAAGACAATAAATTTAACCTGGATTAAAACTCACAAAATTCTTCTATTTTCAAAACCCTGTTCTAAGTTCCTTCCTTAGAACAGAAGACTTTCTTCTTCAAGTTTTATCCAATTTTATTTATCTTCTATTTTTTAAATTTTTTATGTTATTGTTTTTACCACAAGCATTTTGATCTTGTTCATCAAAATACTTGTTTCGTTCAATCTTACATTTGGTATTCTTTATACCAAAGTCTGGTTTATACATTTATGTATAAAACCATGATTTATCTCTTTGGTATTCCCATTTTTCCTACAGAAATGGCCTCTATAAGTAAGACTGCTGAAACCTCTGCTGCTACAACTGCTGACAACACTTTGTTCGCTGCACCAACCTCCGACTTCCCAATGGAGAAAGCTGTCTTCAAATCATGCAATTATATTGCATTGGTTGACATACCCACTGATCGCCCTCGCTTCAAAGAAGGAGCTACCTTCATCAAGGCGTGCCCGCTGATGTACGCATTTGTCCACAACCCAGTGGGCATCTCCTCTCATCTCCAAGCTCTCTGGTACACGGCTCACTGTACCACGCTCACCACGGACAAGGGGACCGTGCTATCTGCTATTGGCTTCAAGATTCCAGATCTTGGATACTTCTCCTTCACTATTGGTTTTGTGAGGAAGGCTCTTCATCTCCCTACCCGCGCCAAGAATGCGCAATGGGGCGCTGAACCTACCAAGATGCAGATCGACGCATTCTTGGATTTTATTGGCTATGCCTGGGGGAATCCATCGCTGAAGACGGTGGGCTCAAAGGTAGAAAAGAAGAGATTGCCTGCTCGCTGGCAATACATCTTTACCCAGGTGATCCAATGCCTTGGGTCAAAGATTGGCTCGCATGACCAAGCGAGCAAGCACTTTCAGGATCTCGCCTTCTCTCTCTGCACCGGCCACAACCTCAACTACACTGACTATATCTTCAGCGATATGGTCAGTCGCATCAACGCTGCTACCAGACACCCCGTCATCCCCTACCCTCGGTTCTTCGCAACAATCTTGGAAGTTGCCTTCGGGGAGGAATACCCGAAAGTCGGTGACCACTCCTTCTCAGTGGTGGGGAAGAAGTCCTTGGACATCGAGGATTACCTGAAGGTCGGTGACCGCTCCTTTCACGCCTTACATGCTGAAAGTGATTGGAGCCCCTCTTTCAGTGTCTACCTCGCTGCCCATCCCAACAGCGAGCATCCAGGACACTGTTGCTGCTAAGAGGAAACAACCAACCGATGGTCATAAAAAGACCATCGCAACCAAAAAGCCAAAGAAGATGGTCTCTCAAAAGACCACTCTCTCTGATTTCGGTGTACTACCAACACCAACACCTGCCGTAGCCACTTCAACGGTCTCTTCATCCGTTGTTGCTTCATCAGCACTACCTCCACCATCAGGGACCTCGGTCACTGAGGGTGTTATAGCCAGCTCTGCTGAAGCTGGATCAGGTACTACTCTCACAACCTTTTTAACTTCTTCTATCTCCTCTCCTTTGGTCCTCACCTCAGCACATGACTCAGCGATAGTTGTCGCTATCCCTGATAATGCTGAAATGCACACAGTCCAAACCACAATATTGTTTAGACAATCTGAGTTTTGTAAGGCCAATTTAAAAGGACCTAAGAGTGTCTCTCTCAGACACTCTAAGACACTGGTTAGTGATCCTCAAGACACTACCTCTGCAAACGTAGTCCCTGAGAGTAATCCTCATGATACTCACAAGGAGAAAAATAAATTTTTTTCATCCATCATCTAATCCAGATGCATTTTTGGCATCTTTATCTATGTCATCATCAGGTGTCGCTCCTCTCTTCTCCTCAGCGACAACGACAACCACCACCACCAGCTCTCCTCCTCTCAGCAAGGAAATGGGGAAGTCTCCTTAGGGCCATCCCAATGCTGCAAAGCTCCGAGAGGTCAAGACAGAGATGGGAGCTCCCAAGCTTCCCACTCCATTCACTGAACTCCCTCCAATTGTCCTTCCTAGTCTTACATTCCCTGCTGTTGACTATCTGGTCAGGGAATGTGCTCTCACCAGGGCTAGGGTTGACAATCTTCAAACGTCAGCTGAACTCATCTTCCGCCGAGTCATTGGGACACCAGCGATCAAGACCAACGTCAGCAATCTCATCTCTGACGTTTTCTCTCTGAAGGAAGACAACAGGGTTCTTGGCCAGAACCTGTCCAAATTAGAGCAGAAGGTTGCTGCCTAGGCAAACGTCCTTGAGTCTCTTCAAAAGACTTAATCCGATATGATGCAGATGCTCACCAAGCTCTCTGAGGCTAGTTCCTCCTTCACTGCTGCTGATCTGACTACGCTTCAGGATAATGATACGAAGCTCAAGGACATTCAGTCCAATGTTCACACTCTGATGGTGCATTGTCTACCTCCTGATAACATCGAGGGGGATAGATGTGCCAAAGAGTTTGCAGATGAACTCATTGCGGAGCACAACCGGACGTTCCCTGATGAAAAGATTTCTCCATACATCCAGCGAACGGGATCTTCCCTCCCTGAAGGGCTGGCTGCTGAAGCCGAAGAAGATGATGATGATGCTGAGGAAGATGATGAAGAAGAAGAAGAAGATCCTATCCCTCGTTATGGGGGAATGGATGATGATGAAGATGACGATGACAGTGGAAGTGCCTTAGAGCACTTCAGAATGTCTAGGCCTGGATACTCTCATCAAGAGCCTTTGGGGGACGGACAACATCCCTCTCAGGGACAATCCGGTCCCTCAGGCAAAGGAAAAGAAGTGGTAAATCTGGATGCCACTATCCCGTTATCTGAGGGGGAGACCACTAATAAGGTATCTCTTCCTCTTATCCCTTATATTACACCTCTCTCTGAAACCCCCACACCTCCTTCACCTACAAAAACTCACTCTGATAAATCTTTTTCCTCCTTTCCTTACCTCAATGATCCCCGTCCCCCAAAGGTTTCCACTTCATGGAAGAAACCTTCTTCCGAAGAGCAGTTTACGTACATAATAGAAACCGACTCTGAAGAAGAAGAGGGCCTTATTCCCAGGCGTCGCGTTCAAAATTCGATCATAAGTGAGCCTGAAGAAGAAGAAAGGCGATTCCTTAGGGAATTCGAAGCAAGAAGAATAAGGGTGCCTCAAGCTGAACTCATAAACGCTGTACCAATAACGATGGTAGATGAATTCTACTTTCTGTCTAGCGAAGAGAGAGAACAAGCATTGTAAGCACAACGTATCAGGGATGAGAAGACAAAGCAAACTGAGAATGATCTTGCTTTAGCAAGGAAATTACTCAGGGAAGACTCTGCTAAAGACAAGGCGGCCAAGGAACAATTGAAAAAGAGTGAAAGGGTCGCTGAAACTCTTGTACAGAAAGAACTTGCACAGGAAAACTTGAACGTAGATCCAATCCTTGCTCAACAGAAGATTCTAAGTGCACTATCCGCTGAAGCCCCAAATCAAAAAGACAAAGAGCTTGACTGGTGCACTGATAGACTGAAATTTCGAAGATCTGAGGCCAAAATCATTCATGCAACTATTCAAGGGCGACACTCCAATAGAGGTGGTCCAAAGGTATATGTAAGAATGACAAGGACAAACAGAACTGAGAGAGAAGAAGCCAAGTTCTTAAGGATTTATGGATACACTGAATGGTTATAAATCAGAGACGCCATTCAGGGATCCAAATCCAAATTCAAGGATGTGGTGGAAAGAATATTGGATCAGTTGCTGCAAAGGATGTCACCACACGTGCAAGTTCCCCCTCTCCCTGAGTCATCAAAGAAGAAAAGATCAACTGCTGAAGGTGGTTCAAGCTCTAAAAATGGGCATGAAACCAAATTTGATTATCATAGCATTCTTGGTCATCTTGAAATCCTTAATATTTCAATGCTACGTACCTCTCTTCCTCAAGATCGAAGATACGAAGAAGATGAAATCATCTCACTACCTGAACCCGGTATGGTATTCTTGGATAATAAAGGGTTCTTAGGACTCTTCAGAAACCAAGAAATTCGTAAGCCCCCATCCTCTCTCATAAAGATCATGCTATGGCGCTGCTAGTCAGATACCCCTCCGATGAATCGACAGAAAACGCTTTATGAGAATGAGCTACAAAGAAGAAATGAGAACATCTCTAATTAGTCATAGGTTTTTATTTCCTTTGTAATATTCCTTCAGTATACAAGTACTTCACTTTTGATATTGTAATTTCATTTCCCTGTAATTTCTTCAGATTATATTTTATGAAATTCAATCAGAGTACTTTATCCATCTATGTACTGAAAAGATCCCTGAAAAAAAAGTAAAAGGGACAATGAACATTAGAGTTCTATTTTCTTCAAACTATACTTTACTCTCTGATTCTTCACTTTAAAAAATTAATCAGTGAATGTACTTTATGCTTATTTACTTGTAAAATTGTTCTTTCATATTCTTATAAATGAAACTCAATTCAGATAGTAGACTAGCTGAAAAAGATTATACAGATTAGTACTTAGAAAATTTACTTCAAATTTTTCTTAAGTCCTTACTAGTTTCTTTAAGCAATTTTCCTATGTTGCTTATCATAATCAAATAGAAAGAGATTGTTGATCATAACTCCTCTCGATGATTTGAATATGATTTCTTTTGTATACTTAGTGAAATACCATTGTATAAGCTTCTGTTAATATTGAGCGATAGCATACGCGGATTACCATCAGCGATCGCTGAAGATCAAGGAACAACAAGCTTATCTCTGAAGCCCTGAAGATCAGCTATCACACCTGAAGACCATTCAGCGAAAGTCGAAGACCCTAGCTGAAGAAAGAGATAATCAGCTAAGTGAACTGAAGCGGTTCAACGATAGCAATGATTATGTAATCAAAGTGTGAAGTCTTGTGAAGTCTCAGCGATACTGAAGTTCATCCTTGAAGATTCAGAATCAGCGATCAAATGAAGCTTCCTTTACAAGATTAAAGATTGATCTTATCCTCGATGCACAAAAGTCAAACCTAATACCTTGTCAGAAAAGGACGTACGAATTGTCTCTTATGTCCCCATCATATCTGATATGGTACTATTCATATTCGGCCAAAAACATGGCTGTCTTATTAGCAAAGACAGGCTTCCTATCCAAGCTTGACACGTGGCATATACCTTTTGTCTTGCATTAAATGCAAACGGGTATAAATAAGATGAAGATATCTACTTCGTCTTAATGCATGCTTCCTTCTAACCTAAACCCTCTTTATTTCTTTCTTCCTTCTTCTTGTGCATCAAACTTAGTGTTTCTTAGTTACAATAGAATAGGTTTTAAACTTGTTTTTATTCCGCTTGTAACGGTAAATTTGTTTATGATATATAAACTCATTTAAAAACCAAAATCTGTGTGTTTGTATTCAACCCCCCCTTCTACAAACTGTTTACTAATTATTGAACTCTTGTAGACCCTTTAGGGACTAATTATCAACGTTGATATCATATAACCAATATTAGGGTTTGATCGACTAAAAATTGTGTTGTAATATAAAATATATTATTTGTTTATGGATGCTACACTCGATGACCAAATCAGTAAAAACCGAAACTTGGTCCCTACTCATCAAAACTTGGTGACTAATCCACCAAGCTTGCTCCCTACTCTTCTTAGTTACTTGGTGCCTACTCATTGATGGTATATAAATACCCCATTAGGATGAACATAATAATCCATCCTTTGTATCATTTCCTTCCTCTTAGACGCAACACCTAAATACTCTCTAGCTAGTATCTATATCTATATCTATATATATACATATATATATATTATTTGTGAGATATGAGAGTGTTTTTGAAGACTTGGTGTTCCGGAAGATTTGCTAGTTGATCACGGATCTTAAGATCCCTATACAAGCACTTTGTAATCTCCTTGGTTGGTAATAATATTCTTGCTCTCTCTCTCTTTGGTGGATGTACACTATCACAACGATAGTGGAACCACGTTAAATTCTCGTGTTGCTAATATTGTTTGGTGAATATTGTCATTTACATAGATAATAACAAATATTGTTATTATCTATATTTGGGGTTGTTTATTTCGTTAGAGTCATTGTGCAACATCTAGATCATTGTTATCCGCATTTGTTGTCGGGTTATTTATGTCCTTGGATTTCTATTTTGTTTGGGACCTTAGAAATCACTTGCTAGTATTTGTTTCGTGACACGTAATTTCCTAACAATGGAAAAAAGAAATTCATATCGTAAACCTTGAAATTCTGAGTATTCAGTGAGATGTCGTTTCGAAGTACGTTGAAGAAAACCCAACAACTGGTTCTGATGAAAACCAAACATCTGTTTTCATTAGACGATGAATCTTGAAGGATTTACATAATTCATTCACTGACTTCATCGCTTTCATCAAAATATTTTAAAATTCATCAAAATCAGACTTTAAAGAATCAGACTTTACATAATTCATACACTGACTTTACAATGAATTCATCCAACAATTCATCAAAATCAGACTATATAGAATTCGTTCACTAACTTCATCACTTTCATAATGAATCTTGTTTCTGATTCATCCACCATACAATTTGATTCACAAAACAAAAAATCCTTCATGGATGTATTAAAAACATTGAATATGAATTATTTCCTATATGTTAATACTAACTGAACTCACATGAATCATAATCACCAATCTTAGAATATGTTTTGACTCAGTCAAACCAAATCACAACAAATGAATTCCTCAAGATAGCAATCCCTCCTAATTTTAAGAAAAATCACAATAATTTTTTAATTCAATTATTTATCGGATGTTAATTTTATGGAATGTATTTAGGGATGTGATCAACATTGTGATTTTGGAGTTTGAAATGTCGATTCACCCTGAAAAGCATAATTACATAATTACCATTTTGTACCTAATTTATTTAATGAAATAATAAAAGTTTACTAATTACTAATATACCACCGCTTTTGTTGCAGCCGTAGATGAGTTTCATGGATGGTGATAATTGACATATATATATATATATATATATATATATATAGGGTTGGGATCACGTGAGACCATCCTGTTTTCGTGAGACCACTCTTTTACACTTGAAATTTCACAACAAAAACATTGTGAAGGTAAAAAAAATGATGGGTTCACGTGAGATCAGCCTGTTTCCGTGACACCCGTTGGAGACCTGTGAAACCACTTTTTTACTCTTGAAAACTTCACAGCAAAAACACTGTGAAGGTAAAAACAATCTGAACCTTCACAGCAAAAACACTGTGTGAAGGTTACCGTCACAGCAAAAACACTACATAGGTTACTTTCATAGCAAAAATACTTTAAAGATTCATATTTTTTTACATTCATAATGTTTATGCTGCGAAGTTTCAAGTGTAAAAGGGTGGTCTCACGGAAATAGGATGGTCTCACACGATCCCATGTCTATATATATATATATATGTATATATATATATAGGAGAGATCATACGAGAACCACCCATTTTTAATGGAACAAAGGAACAATTTGTGGACCACATATGATCTGGGTCCCACATAATATTAAATCATTTCTGATTTAATATTAAATCATATTAAATCAGAAATAAGTTAATATTATGTGGGACCCACATCATATGTGATCCACAAGGTGTTCCTTTATTCATTTAAATTTATAAAGTTCTCATTTGAAGATATTTCATATTTCAATTTTTAAAGAGTGAATTACACCGGTGGTCCCTGTGGTTTATTCAAATTTTCGATTGGTCCCTAAAACAAACTATATATGGTGGTGCTCCTAACTTTTTATTTTCATTGCACTCATGGTCCCTCCACTTAACAATGTTTGTTAGCAACCGTTAGGAAAGAGTAACCGGTTTTTGAACATACTATAGGGACAAAAAGTGTAATCTACTCTAAATCTATAGATTACACTTTTGGTCTCTATAGTATGTTTAAAGACCGATTAGTCCTTTCTAACGGTTGTTAACTAACATTGTTAAGTAGAGGAACCATTAGTGCAATGAAAATGAAAGTTAGGGACCACCAATGTAGATAGTTTGTTTTAGAGACCAACTCCAAAATTTAAACAAACCACAGGGACCACCGGTGTAATTCACTCATTTTTAATTATATAAACTTTCAGTTTTCTAAAATCATCAACAGTGATTTGAAATAAGACATCATGAATAGTTAAACTGATTTCCTATTTCAAATTTCTAAAATCATCAAATATCATTTGACAATAATGCCTCTTAAAGTAAACAAGATGGTATTTTCTAATTTTTTATTTTTTTAAATAAACTTGTGGCTAAGAATGCTTCCTTTATTTCTTTAAAAATGGTTCCATTCTCGTTTGAACCTCCATATATATATATATATATATATATATATATATATAGAGAGAGAGAGAGAGAGAGAGAGAGAGGAAGGTTCAAATGAGAACTTTGCATTTTTAAAGGAACAAAGGGACTATTGTGGATCACATATGATGTGAGTCCCACATAATATTAAATCATCTATGATTTAATATGATTTAAATTAAATCATAAATGATTTAATATTATGTGGGACCCACATCATATGTGGTCCCAAATGAGTTCCTTTATTCCTTTAAATTGGTAGTGTTCTCATATGATCCCTCCCCTATATATATATATACATTTACATATATATAGGGGAGGTTCAACGAGAACCTTTTGGGTTTAAAGAAACACGAGAACTGGTCGGACGACTTTCCACGCCACTTAAGTGGCCCCAGAAGTCACCCTCTACCCCTTTACTGCAAAATTATATATGATTTTGTTTGTTCCTTTGTTCCTTTAAATAGGTATGGTTCTCGTATGAACCTGCCCCTATATATATATATATATATATATATGGAGACAGGGGGAGGTTCAGTTGAGAAGTGGTAAGTATTTGAGAAGTAAAAAAAGGATCTTAGCCCATCATCTGATCAACATTTGCGATTTGACTGCGAAGCACAGGATAATTCCTTGCGTGATTATGCGGAAGATAGATGAGTAGTTCTGTAACTTTTATAAATAGGCGGCAAACGGGTTAATATGTGAACACATGTGATTCACATGTGAACTATATTTTCATATGTGAATCAGTTAATTAGTTTATATGTGAATCAGTTAATTAGGTCATATGTGAATCACATGGGTTCATATGTAAATCAGTTAATTAGCTCATATGTGAATTACACGGATTCATAGGTGAATTAGTTAAAATATTCCATATGTAAATTACACGGGTTAACATATGAACATATAGTTCATATGTGAATCACAAGAGTTCACATATGAGTCCGTTTGCCGCCTATTTGTAAAAGGTATAAAACTACCTCCTCTAAAACTTACAAATTTTGACCGGTTAAAAAATCTGATTAAACCCAAAAAAAAAACTCATGGACACATGGCAAAAATAGATTGGACCAAAAAATATGATATACCGCTTAAGATACCAAGAGATATTCTACAAATAATATCTCTTTGGGTTAAGCGGTACAGACTATATCGCGGGCCAAATCATATATTCTATAAGATAGAACATCGTTGTAAGCCATAGCGATGTATATCGATGCACCCAATATCGCTTCACAAAGGCACATTATTCATAATGTCAAGAGTAAACTCTAATTTCGGTCCCCGTGGTTTAGTGAAATCTTTGAAAGTGGGACCTAAAATTTGATAAGTCTAGAAATCGTCCTCGTGGTTCTTATTTTGCTTTGAAAGTGGTACTTTGTCACTAACTCCGTTAAAAAAGTATGTTAAGTGAGGGGTATTATGGACCTTTTAAATTTTTTATCAATTTTATTTAAAAAACTTAAATATAAAACAAAGAATTATATATTTATTATATATAATATATATGCAAACATCCTCTTGGAAACATATATAACTATAGGACTAGTGCTACAGCACAAGATTCCCTAATCTCTTTATTGTTGCAAATTTCATCGTTTTTTACCTTCCTTGTTCATTGCTCTTGCTGGTTCATCGTGGATTGGATGGTTGCTTACTGCTTAGTCTGTTTTTCTCTGTAATCTCCCCTTTTCTCCCTATATATATACTAACACACAGAGAGAGATACATGTATATATACTAACACACAGAGAGAGATACATGTATATATACTAACACACAGAGAGAGATACATGTATATATAAAAATTTATGTTTTATGTGAAGAAATCAGACAAAAGCAAATCATGACAGTGAGCTTCCTCCCTGAGAGATTCTCTTTTCCACCTCATCGTCTTCCTCTATCGCCCATCGGAAACCTCCTCCTTGTCGTCTTCCTCCCCATGGCCGCAGATACTAGAAACAAAAACACATCCTAAATCTAACTTCGATCTTCAGAGATGAACTCCTTATCTAAAGTAGAAATTTAAGGACAAAATCATGAATGTCATAGACGATCATTATCGGTTTTTACAAATCCACCACCATCGGTGAACCTCCCTCCACCGTTGAACCCCCGCCAGGGATAGTGAGACCCCTCCCTGTGACGGACGGAGTTCATCGGAGATGATGAAATCCAGATCCGTTCGGATTACTTCACTAACAGGGTTCACCGGAGATTATGGTTGCAGTGTTTGAACGGACACAAGATGGTCCAAAGGTTTTGTCCCAAACGTGTTCTTACGACTTACGAGGAAGTCTTGTAATCGGAGAAATGAAGAATGTGAGAAGGTTTGGGGGAAGTTTTGGTCCCTGTATAATAAAGGATATAATACAAATAATACTAAATAATATAGTTAAAATTGTAGCGAATGACAAAAATACCCCTTCTTCTAACAGAAAAAATAAACAAAGTTAGTGACCAGGGACCATTTTCAGAACAAAATAAGAACCATAAGGACGACTTTTAGACTTATAAAAGTTTAGGTCCCGCCTTCAAAGATTTTACTAAACCACAAGGACCAAAATTAGAGTTTACTCTAATGTTAATTCAACCTTCACGATATGTCCAATATCACCTCAACCTCACGATTTCCCCAATATCGGTTCAAACACAATAATGTCACCAATATCGTTATGTTGGTTCCAAAGAAGTCTACAAGAATGTAAAAGTATAGAAACAATTTGTAGAAGGGCGGGGATGAATACAAACACGGCTTTTTAGGGTAATTAAATAAGTTTATTAAGATAAACAAATTTACCGGTTATAAGCGGAATAAGAACAAGTTTTAAACCTATTCTATTACAACCTTAGAATCACAAAGTATTTTTGATGCACAAGATAAGAGAGAATAAGATCAGAGGTGATAGGAGAGAGTTAATCATGCATGAAGATGAAGATGGGGTCCTTCATCTATTTATACCTAATGCATTTAATGCAAGTCAGAGAGTACATGCCAGGTGTCAAGTTTTTATAGGAAACTTGACCTTTTTTCATAAAGCAACTATGCTTTTAGCCGAATATGAATAGTGACCTAGTCAGAGTTGGTAAGCACGTAGGACACAATCAAGTAACTCAGACGTACTTTCTGACAAGGGTTTGGGGGTTTGACATTTGTGCATCGAGGATAAGATCAACTTTGATCTTGCTGAGTAGGCTTCATTTGATCAATGATACTTGAGGCTTCAAGGAGGAATCCTTCAGGTATCACTGAGGCATGCACAAGATCTCACACTTCTTCTAGACGAACGTTGCTATCACTGAACCGCTTCAGATCACGAGCTATTCATCTCTATCTTCATTTAGGTCTTCGACTGTCACTGAAGGTTCTTTTGGTGTGAGTGTTGTTCTTCAGATCTTCTAAGCTCAGATAGTGTTCCTGAGTTTCAGCAATCACTTGGATTTTCACTAAATATAAGAGGAATCATATTTAAATAACTAAAAGGAGTTTGGATCAACAATCTCCCTCTATTTCATTATGATTCAGCAATATAGGAAGTTTGCTTGTAAAGATTAGTAAAGCCAAAAGAATTTTTAAAGTAAAAATCCTAAGGACTAATGTGTGAGATCTTTTTCAGCTTATTCAATATCTTTAATTGAGTTTCATTTATAAGGATATGAAAACATAATTTTTACAAGTGTTTTTAAACTATAAAGCATATTCATTGATAAATATAAGAAGAAATATCTGCAAAATGAAAGATTTCTTAGGTTTTAGGACTCATAAGTTCCTTGTCCCTTATTACTGTTTTAGGGATCTTTTCAGTACATGATGGAGTGAAGTACTTCATTGTATTTCATTAAAGGATAATTTTGAAGAAATTACATTAGGAAATGAAATTACAATAATAAGTAAAGTACTATACACTGAATATTACAAAGGAAATAAAAAATCAGTATCTAGAGCCCTAAATAGAAGTGATTAGCTCCTTTCTTAAGTGTATCTCTCTCTCATCTCAATTCTATTTCTCTGAAACTTGAATTGATCATTCTCATCAGAAAGTTGTAGTAGAGAATTTTTGAGGTGTTTAGTTGGAGAGAGAGAGAGAGAGAGAGAGAGATCTCCTTATCCCTGAGGAAATTTGTAGTTCCATCATTATCGAGAAAGACCATCCCTGGATCATGTTTGCCAAGAATTTCATTTTCTTCGTATTTTCTTTATGAAGGCAGGGAGGTATTGAACATTGATAGATCAGGGAGGATTAAGTGAGCAAAGAGACTATCCATGTCAGATTTTGTCTTATGTTCATTTCGGAACGATGGACCTTCATCAATGTCGGACTTGGATCTCTTCTTTTTGGATTTAGGAGGGAGAGGAGGTACCGTTACATATTGGGAGATCCTTTGCAGAAACCGAATCACATGGTCTTCTACTACGCCTTTGAACTGGGACTTTGATTTCTGAATACCATTGCTGATTTCCAGCCATTCAGAGAAGCCATAGAATTTAAGAAATTGAGGTGCCTCAGATTGATGTTTCTTCTCTCTGAAGATGTTGGCCATAATCTTTTAGGGAAGAACTATGTTGGAACCCAGATCCCTTTCTAACTAGAAATTGATAAATCGAATACGTAAATATAAGCGGAAGCAAGTAGATCTATGATAAACAGTACGATTAGTAAGAACAGATATGAAGAACAATCATAATACGTATTGAATTGCTTTTGAATGATAATCAACAGTGTGCACAATTCAGCTCTCAAATATTATATTCCAAATCGATACTATTACAAACTGAGATTGAACTATTCATACCATTACAATATTGAAAGTCAACTACCTAGCCTATTACAAAAAGACACGTAAGCAAGTGAATAACAAACTCAGTTACACACGGAGAGTGTGCCAACCACGTCATTGGATATGCATGTACTTACTTGATTCTGATTCATACTTCTTCTAAATGAGGTCTAACAATCTTCCCCTAAGTATGAAAACAGAATGTTTCACGTGTAGCTTCACTGTTCTTTCATAGGCTCAATAGTTGAAGTATTGTAATTTTACCAGAAGGGTGCTGTTTGAGAAATCACTTTGAAAATGGCATCTGTAACTTCTCTGAGCTTCTTTAGTTTGTAAAGTCTTTTTTCAATCTTCTCTCTAACTTCTGAATCTTGATTATCAACTGCTACAGAAGCATAACATTTTATGATATACACAACTTCTGTAGAGTATTTGTGAGCATCTTTGATTCTGAAGAGTCTTTTTCTGCTCGGCCTTCTGAACACAATTCCGACTTCTGGTTGAGTTATCACTTTCCCAATCCTTAGTGCATTTAAACCCTCCGGATCTTCATTTGTTGCAGAGATACACAAGTTATCTACTTTGTAGTTCAAGCCCGTTTGTAAGTCTACTGGCCTTCTGTATCGAATGAAGGATTTCATACAGTCATTGATACGGAAGTAAGCAACTTTGTTTTGATCATCACTCCCTCTGTTCATTTGAGTTTTCATGAATTTCTCCAGAGTTATCAGATCAGAAGGATTGATTGACAACAAGTCATTGTCATAGAAGTAGGATGATTTGTTGTCTTCTCGGACAACCTTGTAAATTGTGTACCAGATGCGTGTTTGTTCGTATTGTGTATGCCTGTATGAAATGGTCTTGATTGGGACAGTGTAAAAAGCTTCCTTCCTTGATTGCCTGTGAGTTATGAATTTGTCTTTAATCTCATCAAGGACTTGAAAATCATTTGAAAATTTTGGCATCATTAGGTATATCTTCTGACCCGCAGGGGCATACATGTGCTTATTTTTTATTTCTAAGTTAGGTAGTTCGAGTCTACCCAACTTCTGCATCTTTTCTTCATTAGCAGCTCTGAATTTTGCAGACTCTTTCCTTTTTGCTTCTTCAAAATTGGCACGTACCCTTTCAGCAGCTTCTTTTGCCTTTTCAGCTTCTTCTCTCTCTTTTTCTGCCTAAGCCATGGCGTTCTCTGCTTCAGCTTTGGCTTTAAGGGCTTCTTCCTTAGCTTTTTCAGCTTCAAACTTATCCTTTTGTTCAGCCTCAGATCTTAGTCTATTTTCTTCTTCTGTTCTAGCTGCCTCCGCTTTGGCTGCCTTAGCTCTGGCTTCTTCTATTCTGATTGCCTCTACTCTGGCAGCTTCTGCTTTAGCTGCCTCTACTCTGGCAGCTTCTGTTCTGATTGGTTGAGACTGCGTTTTAGTATTCCCTATTACCTCCAGTATAAATTTAGCAATTTCTGGATCCTTTGGCAGGGGACCTCGATGAGTGGCTAGAGGAGTAGGCGTTAATGGAGTTTGCTTAGAGGGAAGAGGTGCAGAAGGTGAGGAGGATGCAGCTTTACCTTTTTCTTGTTGCATCTTCTGACCCATTTCAGTTTTGATCTTCTTGATATTATCCATGTTCTCCCCCTTCTGAGAATCGGGATCCTGATCCTCAGACCTTTTGCGCTTTAGCTCGGCCTTTTTGAATGCCCGAGCTTCTTTAGCTTTCTTTCTGTCTTCATAGGAGGCAGATAACGCACTTACCAGAGAAGAGAGCTTTGAAACTGTGGTTTCCAAAGTTGTGAGCTTTTGATCCATGTGAGAGTTGCTGGAGTTAGTTTTTGATGCATATTTGGAGGTCAGAGAGTTGATGCGGTCAATCATTGCCTTCTAATATTGTGCCATATCCGACTTTTTGACCAAAGAAGAGACAGAAGCAGACGCATCTTCTGAAGGAAAAACAGCGTTGATAAGTTTGTGGATGTCAGCAACAAATGACCCATATTCATCAGCAGAGATGGTGACCTCTGGAGTGGGTATTTCTGAAGGAAGGTTAAAGATGGCCTCTGTATTAGATTTAATTCCAGCGTCCAGAGCCTGGAAGTGAGCATTGGCAGAATTCTGTTGAGCCTCTGCATTATCAGATAGAAGCTTTCTGATATCCTCCAAAGTTTGAGTTTGAGTTGCTTGATGAGCTTATATGGAGGACAGAGTTTGTTGTTGGGAAACAAGGGATGATTTTAGATCTTCCATAGATCTCTGAATTTGTTCACCAAATGCCTTGAACGCTGCATTGGTGACAAATTCAGAAGGGGTAACCGGTGCATCTCCAACGAATGGAGCTCCTTGTCTCTCGCGTTTAGAGAGGCCCTCTTTCACACCTGTTTCGACGTTGAGTGTGGAGGGACTTCCAACCTGTCGTCAAGGGCTGTTATTCACAGACACCTCTTCGGTTGTTCTAAAAGGTTTAGCTTTATCCCGATCATCAGAGGATGGGGAGCTAAACACAATGTGCTTATCTTTAGGAAGGGTAAAGACACCGGTAAGTGGTGCATAATGTGGCTGTAACCCCTCTGATAGGATTTCATCAGCATCTAAACTAACAGAGGGCATGGACGTACCCTTTGGTTGCCCTATGACATCGTTGGTCACGAAGACATCAACGTTTTATATGTGTGGTGGCGAGTTCTAGGGCAAATGAACTCTTATATTTTCATCATCACCCTGTTGAGAGGATGATGTAGATTCCCCTGATGTGCATGATTCAGAGGAACAAAGAATTCCCTCTGAACGGTTTTGCTTTTGGTGGTTTGGACTAGGTTGTCCTTTTTCAATGAGTGTATATGTGTTGACAACTACCTCGGGAGATGTGGGTACCCTTGGGGATCTTGGAGAGAGTCGCCCAAATGTGTCTCTATGGACATCTTCTATACCTTCTTGCATTAAGAGGTCGGGATGGGTAGAAACTCTCTGGTTGTCACTCGAATTCTTTTCAATCTTAGTCTCACTTGACCCCTCACTTTCTAATCTTGGCTCTAAGTGCTCTGGGGTAGGGATTCTCTGTTCTGAGAATACCATAGAGCGTTTATTGGATATGAGAGTAGGAGAGGTTGAAGGAATAAGATCAAGAATGTATCTAGAGAGATCTCTGGGTGCAGAATAACCATTGTTGTCGATTGTTGGCTTGTGGGAGCTCATGGAGGCTATTTTGCAGAACGACTGAATCAAAGGAGCTTTTAAAGCACCAATAGCTGGAAAGGTAAATAGTGAGAGAAACCGTGGGAACATTAAAGCTGGAACTGGTTTCCTTTGTCTCTGGAGGGAAACTTTGGTTTGAATGGCAGCCTTCATTTCCTGAAATATAAGACTCACGTAGTCCAATGGTCTGTTGAAAAACATTCCATACATGATGGTGAGAACATTTTTGCTTGCTTGGTCAAGAGACCCAATTTTGCAGGTGAGGCTTTTATTCAGAATGGAGACAAGGACATTCCACATCGGTGGCAACTTTTTCCTTTTGAATTCAGATAGTCTGTTGAGATGTTCATTATAGCCTAGGAAGCGAATCATAGCCAGGAGAGCTTCTGGTGTGGGATTAGGTTCTAGGTCAGGGCTGGGAACTGTTTGACCGTCAACTTCAATGTGGGGTAGAGGAAGATGAAAGTACTTGGCTATTTCCTTACAGGATATGAGGATTTGAACAACATTTTCTGGTTCAGTGGGATGTCCAAAGGTTCCAAGTAGGGTATTGTCATCCTTGATGAACATTGTTTGCCAGACTTCTTGCACATATATCTCAGGAACATTGGGATTTGTTAGGTTTAGGGTTCGATTCAGGGAGTGGTTTTGCAGAAATTCAATCATGATCCTGAAATCAGATAGATAAGTGTTGGGATCGAGAAGAACCTGGACATTGTTGGGCTTCAGTGGTAGCTTGACAACTGGAGCACTAGCAGCTGTTGAAGTGATCAAGTTACCGTCGTCGATTTGGGCATGAGGATTTGCTACAGGAGACGCCATTGATGAAGAAAGCTTTGGTGAGAATTAAACGCCGATTAAGAAGTATTCAGATTCTTGACGAAGATGATGAAGCACAGTATTGTGGAAGTCCCAAATTGAGGTTTATATATGAGAGAGATAGAGAGTACTCGAGTGATTTTTGAATGGGAAGGGTTTTAATTTGGGGACTAACAAAAAGCAGTTCGTGTTAGCTGAGGTATGCGCGTAGGCGTGTCAACATGCAAGGGCACGATGAATGACACGTGTAAAGTAGAACTGACAAGTGAAAGGGTTTTGCGCCTAAAAACCGATTGAGTATTCCTTCTTCAAAAAGAAATTAAAAGGAAATTAATTAAAAGAAAATCATTATTTAAAACAGATAATTTGTCGATTAAATAATAACTTTAGAGTAATTAATTCCTTTTAAAATTTTAAAATCAGATCTTTGGATGGAAAACATGTTTGTACCAAATGAAAGTTTAATATTCGAAGCCAAGTATTTTATTCAAGAAATTAAAAAATAATAAGAAAATTTTAAGTAACCTTGAAAACAAGAGTTAAATAAAATAGGCTTATTAAAGAAAATTTCAGAAAAAAAAATACAAAGGTAGAGAATATCTGGTCATAGAAAATGAGTTTTGACCATAAATGTCAAAGGACTTCTTTTCAAAAGAATTTAAGTTGAATCTGAAGCGTCTTTGTAACCTTGACGGCAAGAGTTAGTTAGAAGAAACAAAATCAATGAAAATTGTTAAGTAAAGAGAGGTTCAGGAGACAGCTAACAGAAGTTAGACTTGTTTAGCTCCCCTTTGAACATGTAAGATTTGCTCCCCCTCAAAAATTGCATTATGCTCTCCTATTAGGAAAAAAATACATTTCGATTGTGCCTTTCTCTACATGATCTTTGATGAAATGATACCTGAAATCGGTGTGCTTTGTTTTTGAATGCTGAACTGGATTTTCAGTAATGGCAATTGCACTTTCTGAGTCACCCAGGATTGGGATTTTGTCGTATATTAAGCCGTAGTCTCTGAGCTGAGTTTTCATCCAAATAACTTGTGAACAGCAATTGGCAGCAGCAACATACTCAGCTTCTGCTGTGGATGTTGACACACAGTTCTACTTCTTAGAAGTCCAACTTACAAGTCTGTTACCCACAAGTTGACAGCTCCCAGAGGTACTTTTTCGATCCAACTTGCAACCTCCATGATCAGAATCTATATATGCCATTAAATCAAATTCATAATTTTTTGGATACCAGAGACCAAGTGATGTAGATCCCTTGAGATATCGAAAAATACATTTAAGAGCAGCCAAATGTGATTCTTTAGGATTCGCTTGATAGCGAGCACAGAGGCAAGTTGTAAACATAATATCTGGTCTACATGCAGTCAGATACAGAAGTGATTCAATCATACCTCTATAACCCGTAACGTCCACTGAGTTCCCAGAAGGATCAGGGCCTAGTTTCGTGCTAGTAGAGATAGGAGTTTTCATTGGTGAGGAATTTTGAAGATGAAATTTCTTAAGCATGTCAGAAACATACTTAGCTTGATTTATGAAGATGCCAGAGGAATTTTGTTTAACCTGGAGTCCTAGAAAGAACGTTAGTTCTCCCATCATACTCATTTCAAATTCTTATTCCATCAATTTAGAAAATAGATCAACTTCTGTTTGATGAGTAGAACCAAAGATTATGTCGTCCACATAAATTTGAACAACAATTAGCATACCTTTGCCTCTTTTGATGAACAGAGTTGTATCGATTTTACCTTTATCATAACCATTACTGATCAGAAACGTAGATAGGCGTTCGTACCATGCTCTAGGTGCTTGTTTTAGACCGTATAAAGCTTTGTCGAGAAGATAGACATACTCTGGATGTTTAGCATCTTTAAAGCCAGCAGGTTGTTCGACATACACTTCTTCTTTGAGATACCCATTTAGAAATGCACATTTAACATCCATTTGATAGACTTTAAAGTTTTTGTAAGCAGAGAAAGCCAGAAATAGTCGTATCGCCTCAAGTCTTGCTACAGGGGCAAAGGTTTCATCGTAATCGATTCCTTCTTCTTGGAAATACCCCTTAGCAACCAGTCGAGCTTTGTTTCTGATCACTTTTCCGTCTTCATCTTTCTTGTTTCTGAAGACCCATTTAGTACCAATAGCTACTTTGTTCTTTGGTAAAGGAACTAGGTTCCAGACTTTGTTTCGTTCAAATTGTAGCAGTTCTTCTTGCATATCGGTTACCCAACTAGGTTCTTGCAAGGATTCATGAACATGTTTTGGTTCGATCATGCTAAGAAAGTTTACAAAGAAAGCTTCATTTACAGTAGCAGATCTTGTCTTAACACTTTCAGAGGGACTGCCAATTATGATATCTGGAGTGTGAGACTTAGTCCATCTTGTCATCCGAGATTGAGATACTGGTTGAGCGTGAACTTTTGTGTCAGAAGATGGAAGCACTTCTTCTGGAAGGGATTCGAAAATAGAAGGGTCTGAATTTGATGAAGGCATAGGAATGACTTCTGGACAGTCACTTGATGAAACAGAAGGTTTTGAAGTGCTCTCATTAGGGGATTCAGGACCTGAAAGTGTAATTCCAGAAGCTTGAAGAACTTCAGGAATACTCAAAGATTGAGGGGTTGGTCTTGGTTCTGGAAGTATCTCTTCGCCCATAAAATCTTGAAAAATAGCATCTATTTCAGATTCTCTGGTACCTGAAAGATATTCAGAAGTTACTGTGTTAAGTTTAAGTTCAGAAGTAGAATACTCAGAAGTTAATTGAGTTTGATCATCAAAATCGATGTTAATGCTCTCCATAACAGTTTTAGTACGTAAGTTAAAAACTCGAGAAGCTCTTGAATTTAACGAATATCCTAAGAATTTAGCTTCATCTGATTTCTTGTCAAACTTGCCAAGTTTTTCTCTATCATTTAAAATGAAACACCTACATCAAAAAATGTGAAAGAATTTAACACAGGGTTTTCGATTATTAATTAGTTCATAAGAGGTTTTGAGATGCCTCTTGACAATTATTGAACGATTTTGGGTGAAACATGTAGTGGCTACAGCCTCAGCCCATAAATGGATGGGAAGTCCAGAAGTTGCAAGCATCTTTCTGGCAACTTCAACCAAAGTTCTGTTGCGCCGTTCTACATCATTTTATTGAGGAGTTCGTACAGCAGAGAAGTTCTGTGTAATTCCATTTTCAACAAGGTATGTTTCAAGCTTGGCATTCTTGAATTTAGTACCGTTGTCACTCCTTAGATGTTGAATCTTCTGGTGTAAAAGAACTTGGATTCTGGTCATCATATTTTGCAATATGATAGGTACTTCTGATTTCTGTCTTACGAATGCAAGCCATGTATACCTGGAAAATTCATCAATAAGTGCCAGTATATACTTTTTACCAGATAGGCTTTGTGTTGCAATAGGACCACAGAGAACAACATGTAATAATTGCAAAGGTCTAGTACAAGAATGATCACTTTTTGTCTTATGAGATGCTCGTTTTATTATTCCCATTTCACATGCGGGGCAGAGGTGATCTTTTTGAAAGTGGACTTCTGGAAAACCAGTTACCAAATTATGTTTAACAAGCATCTCAAGATTATCAAAATTTAAGTGAGACATTTTGTGATGCCATACCCATGCAATTTCACTCTTTTTGGAGATAAGACAGAGGGTTTCTTTACCGTCCTTTGATGTCAAGTTCATCATATACAAATTACCTCTTTTGTTTGCTCTCCAGAGTTCTTCTTCTGCCTTAGAAAACAAGTAACAATGCTTTTCATCAAATACAACAAGTATTTTAGAATCACAAAGTTGACTTACGCTCAGCAGATTATGTTTCAATCCAGAAACATGAGCTACTTTTGATAAGGTAATGTTACCTTCTTGTAAAGTACCGTAGCCTTTTATTTGACCCTTACCATTGTCTACAAACATTACAGCTCCACCGCATTTGTCTTTTAATTGGGAGAGTAAGTTTTTCGATCCAGTCATGTGCCTCGAGCATCCAGAGTCAAGATACCAAATGTGCACACGCTGCTTCTCCAATCACAAATAGAGTGTTTTAGGTACCCATCTCATAATAGGTCCTTTAATGTTAGTTTTAATCTGTTCACTCTTTTTATTTTGCATATGATTTGATATTGCAAGATTTAAAGATTTGATATTAGTTTTAACGATCAGAGGACCTCGAGAAAAATTCCTTTAGTTTTAAAAATAAAGAAAAACATTCAAAATTTTGAGACATAAAAGATTTCATTGAACTTTCATTAGAATAATGATAATTACAATTCTTCTTATTCCTGTCTATACTAGTATCAGTAGTTCTATTGAACTTCTTAGCTAGGCTAGACTTATGCTTAGCATCATAAGTGTTCTTCTATTGAGGCTTCCTCTGATAAACCTTCTCTGGAGTTTTTTGAATTACTGAACAGAAGCAGAAAGATTAGATTTCCATTTGCCTTTTTGAGCAGAAGTAAACTTTGGAAAACATGATTGAGATGATTTTTGCTGAACAAAACATTTCTTTTTAAGACTTTCTTCCTTCTCAAGTTCAAGACAAGATTTGGCTTTAAGACACATCCCAATGAAATCTGGATGAATGGGCACAGGTTTTCTCTGTCCTGTTGGAGGAACAGAAAATGTTGGAATTCCACTTGGAAGTTTTTCAATATCTAGACCAAAGGCTCTGATTTCCAGAGGTTCATTAGTAAATAAGAAAGGGCCTTCCTCATTCTTAGTTACTTCTGGGACCTTTTTGTACTCAGAAGTTAGTTGATTTTCTAAAGTTGAGAGATAATTTTCTGAGTTAAAGAAATCATCACCTTGATCATCATTTTCCCAAGGATATGTAATCGTTTCAAAACAATCTTGAGATTCAGAAGGATTTAGGTCTATAAAAGAACAGGGGACTATCTCTGGATCGTTTTCTGAAGAGAGTTTCTAAACATTTTCAAGTTCAAGTTTAAAGCATTTATCCAGAGTGGATACAATATCTTTTTCGAAGATTAGACGTAGCTCTTCTTCTGCTTGTGAAGGAATAAATACATCCGCCTTTGGATTTAAAGTCATATGAACGTTTGAGCCAAATTTGAAAATGTCGCCTTTCTTCTGAATTTTGTTCAGATCAACACATGTTTTTTCAGACGAATACTCGATGTTTTTGAACTTGAGTTTTCGTTGATGACAACCATTTTCAAGTTTTGATCTTTTAAAAATAGATGGTTCATATAATATTGGAAACACAGGCTTCTGTTCTTGTCCTAAACAGAAAACAGATTTCAGAGTTGATCTTTTCTCACACGTGTAGGGATCCAGATCCTCGAAACCAAGTCCAAATCTTCCTACTTGTGCATTTATCTTGTCATGAACTTTCTGAGCATCCAGATATGTTTTGATCTGTAGCTTTGTCTTTTGGAGTTCAATATGTAAAAATTCTCTTTCCTTCTGAAAATAGTTTTTAAGTGCAACAGAATTTAATCTTTTCCTTAGCACTAATCTCCTTTTCTTTGTTTTCCAAAAGTTTGTTTAAGTTCAATTTCTCTTCATTCAACTTAACTTCTGTATTTTTTAAGTTTTTGGAAATCTAATCATTTTCAACATTGAGTTCCAATTTTTTTCTTCAGTTAGAAGATCCATTTCTCTTTTTCTTCAGTTTGTTTTCTCAGTTTCTTTTCAACTGTAAGCTTTTGCTTAAGTTCTTCAAAAAAATTAGATATTTCAAGAATGGTGTTTTCAAGTTCAGATGTGTCAGAGGGAGTACATACAGGTGTTTCAGAAGGCTGATCTTCTGATTCATTTGTTCTGCCCATTCCGCAGAATATGGCTTCATCAGCACTTGACTCATCTCCTAGCCAGTTTTCTTTTTCTGCAAAGTGTGCTCTTTCATCAACATTGTACTTGTATTTATTCTTGTAGTACATATTGTCTCAGAGGTCCTCTGCAATTCTTTGAATAGTGCCCTGGCTTGCCACATCTGTAGCACACATCCTTCTTTTTCTTCAGCTCTTCTTCCTTCTTCTCTGCCTCGGTCTTCTCAGATCTCTGTATCTCTTGACGAGGTGCATAATTAGGAGTAGGGCGATCAATCTTTTTTCTTCTTTGGAAAGATCTATTACCAAACCTTTTCGTGAATTGTTTGGTAATAAGTGCCAATGAATCAGCAAAGGCTTTGATTTCATCATCAGAGTCAGAATCAACTTCTGGAATTTCTTCTGACATGAGAGCCTTGCTCTTTCCTTTCTTCTCGACATCCTTACTCCTTCTGACTGATCCTCTGGACTCAGAAATTAAAGCCAGAGGTCCACCGATAGTGGTTTTCTTCTGAACAACCTCTTTCTCGTGAGCTTGTAGAGTACCAAAAACACCGTGTATGGACCATTGTTCTAGATCTTGATTGGCTTGCAGAGACATCGAGAGATTTGACCATTCAGGGTTTAATCTTTTGAGAAATAAGACATTATTGTCTTCTTTAGATCTGATGATGTCACATGTTTTACATAGATTTATCAGACTGTTAAAATCTATGAAAAGTCTATTCCAGAGATTCTTCAGGAATGGCTTGAAAACTGTTATATTCATTCAGAGCTTGGGCTCTTCTGTTTTTCTTCATTTTTACACCACCTTCCAGAATGTTTTCCAATTGATCCCAAAACTCCTTGGCACTATCACAGGAATCCAGAGATTGAAAAATATCATTTGGAATTGCCACGATTAAGAGACTTTTTGCCTTTCTAGACAATTCAACCTTTGCCTTCTCTGGGTCAGTCCAATTATCCCGTGATTTTGGAATACTCCATGCAGGGAACTCATCAGTAACAGCTGTAGCTGGAACCCTAGGTATAGTTGTCATTGGAATGAACGTACCATTTTGAACAATAGGATACAGATCAACGTCCAATCCTTCAAAGAAGTTGATCATACGGATCTTCCATTGTGGATATTCTTCACGTATTAGAGTAGGAGGTTTAGTCAGAGAACCAGAGGTGTATACAGCGTTCAGATTAGAATTGGCCATATTACCAGAAACAGAGATTTTGAAAATTACTGAAGATTTGTTAAAATTCGAGTCAAATTAATTTCAAAATGATCGAAATGAGACTGTATACTTACTAATCTCAGGTTTAAGCAGAAATAACCACAGATTTAGAGAAAATTGTAATGAATTTTAACAAAATCTCGTAAAACAGGGTAGAATGAAAAACAGGAGCTTAAAACTAAAAATTACTGTAAATAGAAAAGGGATTTCTCCAAATGGAAGAGATCTAATAATCAATAGATTGATTATCAGGCTCTGATACCAAATGTTGGAACCCAGATCCCTTTCTAACTAGTAATTGATAGATCGAATACGTAAATATAAGCGGAAGCAAGTAGTCTATGATAAACATTACGATTAGTAAGAACAAATATGAAGAGCAATCGTAATACGTATTGAATTACTTTTGAATGATAAACAACAGTGTGCACAATTCAGCTCTCAAATATTATATTCCAAATCAATACTATTACAAACTGAGATTGAGCTACTTATACCATTACAATATTAAAAGTCAACTACCTAGCCTATTACAAAAAGACACGTAAGCAAGTGAATAACAAACTCAGTTACACACGGAGGGTGTGCCTGCCACGTCATTGTATATGCATGTACTTACTTAATTCTGATTCATACTTCTTCTGAATGAGGTCTAACAAACTAAGAGTTAACTCTCTTCTTGCACCATCAAAATCTCCTCATTCTTCTTAGTTTTGGCTTTCTGAAGGTATTTGTTCACGGCTTGTAGATTTCGTTCTTGGGCTCTAAGAGGATTCCTGATGTTGGATTTGATTCAGCTAGCTCCTCCTTTGCTAAGGCTTCAGCGACCTTGAGGCTTTCTTGTGCTTCCTTTATTTGCTCATCTCTGAGTCACTGAGCTTGTAGTGCTTCTTCTCTTTCTTCAGGAGTAATAAAAGTGAACTCGTCTTCTTGTGAGGTATTTATAGGGAAGGAGTTTTCAGGACTAGAATACAAAAATGAATTTTTACTGGTCCTCTCTAACTCGTTTATTAGTTGAGCCCGTATAGCTTCTTCTTCAGGTCAACAATAGGCTCTTTATTTTCACACCTCTAAACTAGGCCTTCTTCTTCTTCTTCTTCAAGATCTTATTCGGATATGTACATGAATAGATTGTGTTAGAAGGTTCATTCTCGAAGGGAACCACCTTTGGGGATAAGATGAGTTTAGAGTGGGAGAAGAGGGTTCAGAGTCAGTAATTTCTTCAATACTCTTTATAGTAGACGTCTTGGTAGAGATAACAAGAGGAAGTGAAGAGAGAGATTGGGGTTCAGAGAGGGGAATGTATAGTTCAATAGGAAGCTTGCCTCTGATAAGTTTGGTTCCCCCTTTTTATTCAGCAAGATGTTAAAGTTGCCATACACTGGATTGGTAGAAATTTGTTTATTCCTCCCTGAGGAATTAGGTTGTTCCTGATTAGGAGGGAGCCTATCCCCCAAGGGTGTCTTGAAGACTATTCCAGGTTGAGGATCTGGCCTCGCTGATGGGAAAAATAGATTTGGATCTTGATGGATTGAGAAGTCGTCATCATCATAATCATCATCTCTAAGAGTGTTTGATGATGGACCCCCTTCTTCTTCTTCTTCTTCTTCTTCATCATCATCATCATCCTCATCCTCCTCTTCTTCTTCATCCTCATTCTGAATGAGGGAATCATCTACATCCTCTCCCTGAGAGGCATTAGGGTTTTGCGTATTGAGCAGCTTCTCGGCTTCAGCGATAATCTGCTCCTCGAGCTCTTTTGTGATCTTCTCCCCCCTCTGTGTTGTCATCAGGGAGGATATACAACAGGAGAGTATTCACCTTCTCCTTGATCAGAGTGTCAGATTGGGCCTTTTGAATCAACGAAAGTTGATTCAAGGACTCTCTATCACTATCGGTTATAGAGGAACCAATGACAACAAGGATCTTCAAAAGTTTGAGGATTTCTGTCAGTGTCTCCCCTTGGGTGTCTAGGTTAGTGTCCAATGTTGTGATCGAGTAGATGTTTTGAGCGATGGCGCTCTTCAGAGATGAAACCTCTGTCTTCAAAGCATAGACATCCGATTGGATGCCTTAGATAGTGGTCTTAATGTTAGGTATCCCTAATACCGATTTGAAGATGAATTCAGCCGAGATCTGAAAGTTGTCGCCCTTCATCTTTATCTAAGTTGCCTTACCGACAAGATGATCTAGTGCAGGTATCTGAAGAGTGGTGGAGGGATCTTCCAGAGAGACCTTAGGGATCTCTTGGTTCATCTTAGGCATAGACCTGCCCATAGCCTTCTCCTGCTTCAACTTCTTTATTTTCTCCACCTTTAGTGATGGAGAGTCAGCGAGAGGTACATCTGAAACACCTGTAGGTAACACAAATAAACGAGCAAGAAAGAGCTCGGGGTTAGAAGAAAGATGTGGGGTGGAAGTAGGTGTATGCTAGGGTACCTTGAGAGTATCTGAAGGATTACTATTAAGGTTCGAACTTGCAACGGATGTATCAAGAGGATCACAAGCCTGTCTCTGAGAATGTTTTTGAGAAACATTTTAGGTCTTGTGCACGTTGCTTTCCAATTTTAAGATTGTCGAAACAAAGCTGATAAATGAACAACACGCTTCTCAACCTCTTCAGATATGCGGACAACCATATCTAAGTCATGGATTGATGTGTGGACCAAATAAGAGTAGGTAGAAGTAGAAGAGAAGGCGGTGATAGAAGTATTACATGTACCAACTTCAGCAGAGCTGGTAGCTATCACTTCAGGGACCTTAGTTTCTGAAGGTGGGGTTGAGTTGCTAAAGCGGCAACGGTCTCTGATGTCTTTGTCGTGGTTGTGGTTGTTAGTGGTGTTTGTAATACGCCGAAAGCATAAAAAAAATGAATTTTGAGAGCCATTCTTCTTTGGCTTCTTTCTAGGAGGCTTGTTTGCTGTGGACTTTTTACGTCTATCAGCGGTTGGGATTTTCCGTTTCTTGGAAGGGGATGAAAATGTATCAAGGACGATCATTGATGGGCTTTTAAGTGACCTAGATACATTATCTACCACTACCGTTGGTGCTGGAACTGCAGTGAGTGGGGGTGTATGACTCCTAATAACTGTCGTCATTCTAGGAAAGTAGGAAGCATATCCTTCTTCCTGTTCATGCTCTAAGGCCTTCTTGCCTACCTAGTAGAATCGTTGGTTCCCCTTCTTTCGGTAGTCTGTGAAGACATACTCTAGGATCATGGAAATGAAGCGAGGGTAAGGGGTTGTTTTTTCATTCTTCTTCATTTTCACACGTTTGTGAAGGTCTTCAAAGATAATCTTTTCGAAGAGAGCATATGCCATGTCCAGTAACTTCCTATTAGTTTGTTCCTGACCATCAGTCCTAGTGCTGAGGCACTGAATGATGTGGGTGAAAAGGTAATGCCAGATAATGGGAATTCGACTCTTGTCGACTTTGGTGAGTTCTTTGTTGAGTTCATCAGGGTTGTCTTCCTTGGGAGGTCAGTCATAGCCTATTTGTTTCAAGGAACTCTTTGATTTCGTCCTTGGTGGGTTCAGGATCCCGTTGTTGACCCTTCTCCTTGGTAGGGAATCGGAGAGCCGTTCTAATGGCTCCCGTGGTGATGGCTAAAGAGCCAAAGCTTATAGTGAAGCCTATTGCAGGAAGTGAGATACCCATTATCAGTGACCTTGATGGTGCAGTGACCAGTGTACCAGAATTGTTGGAGATAAGAAGTTATTCCAACTGGCTTGTGGCAGAATACATATCTGAGAGGGCATTTTCGCAGAAAGAGAGCTCCATCTCTGAGATAGGAACGATCTTCAGGGATCTCCAGTATGCAACATGATTGCATGGCTTCACCAAAGCTTGATCTATACTCAATTTGGTGATCTTTGCAGCTTGGATGTCAGTGACCAATTGAGTGGTCTCTTCAGTTTTAGAGGTGACGTTCAGAAAGGAGTGGCCATTTCTGTTTCAGGAATTGGAAAACCAAAAAGAAAGAACATGCTTTAATACAAAATGTATAAATCCCAGAATATTTTGGTACAAAAGATACAAAAAATTAAAAGAAAAACAAGTGTTATGACGAACAAGATCAAAATACTTGTTATTTGGCATATTGTTATCAAAAACGTTTTCAACAAAAGTTTTAGTTAAAAGCACCAATGTGTTTTGGTACAAAAATGTACCATAAACAGAGTTTAGTAAAGATTTTAGACTATTTTGGATCAAAATGACCAAAAAGATCTTCTGTTCTAAGAAGGAACCTGAGAACAAGTTTTATGAATTTGAGGTTTTTGAAAATATAAAACACAAAAACGTATACGAAATCACGTTAACAAGAAGTTAAAAGTGATGGGTAGAAGTTCTTAACAACATTTAAGTTATTTTTAAATAGATAAACGGGATTAATACCAACTTTTTTGATTGAATAAAAGAAAAACGCAGAAGTGCGTGTTCTTGGTATTGTTGATTTTTGTAGAGGGAATTCAAATTCTATTACTTGCCTTGAAAGACTTGTGAGCGTAAAGAATAGATAGAATTTGAAACTACCTTTTATAAGTAGATGAGAGAGAAAGAGGAGAGAGAAGGATAGTAAACAACGGTTTTTACTTTTGGAGAAAAGGTAATTACGACCTTTGCATATCCCTAGGGTTTGATTGGATATGGAAACGTTATGGGCCAACATGTATCAAAGAAAGGTTGACAGGTCCTTTTTCATAAATAATAAGCTTATCATTTAAATTAATAAATGTTTATCATTATCCTTAAAATCCTCTTATCATTGAGAATAAATGCATTCTCAGTGATGAGTTTTATCTTTTCAAGAAGCATTCTCTGAATAAGAAGACATTCAGAGAGTGTAAAGGAAGAAATTCATACCTAGTAAGATTTCCATGTCACTTATGTAAGTTTAAGGAATGACTAATGAAGTTGAAATTTTAGTTTGTTATTACTGAAGGAAATTGATCATTGAGAGTATTTACTCTTCAACGTTCAACATAGCAAGTTCGCTGATTAAAAGATTAGATCTTGATTCTTCAAGTGGTTTTGTAAAGAGATCAGCGAGTTGATATTCAGTAGGTACAAATTAAAGTTCAATTTCACCATTCATCACATGATATCTAATAAAATGATATCTGATCTCAATATTCTTGGTTTTGGAGTGAAGTACAAGGTTATTTGCAATCACAATAGCACTAGTGTTGTCACGGTAAAAGGAATTTTAGATAACTTAACATCAGAGTCACTGAGTTCATTTCTCATCGAAAGAATTTGGGCACAACAACTCCCAAATGCTACATATTCAGCTTCAACAGTTAATATAGACACTGAGTTTTGCTTTTTTACTTGTCCAACTAACCAACTTTCCACCCAGAAGTTGCCAGCCTCCGGTGGTCCTTTTCCTATCAATTTTGCATCCTGCAAAATCACTATCTGAATAACCATTTAGATCGAACCCTGAGTGTTTGGGATACCAAAGATATCTAAAAATTCACTTTACAGCGATGACATAGGATTCCTTGGCTTCAGATTAATATCTAGCACATAATTAAGTTGAGTACATGATATCTGGTCGACTCGCGGTAAGATACAGCAGTGAGCCAATCATTCCTCTATAGGCAGTGACATTAACAGGTTTCCCATCAGGGTCCTTGTTCAGTGTCAGAGGAGGTGCCATAGTAGTTTTCATTGAAGAACTTTGAATGAGATCAAAAAATTTCAGCTTATCTTTAACGTACTTACTCTGACATATGAAGATGCTCTTTTCAGATTGCTTTATCTGAAGACCAAGAAAATATGTTAGTTCACCCATCATACTCATTTTATATTACTTTTTCATGCATTTAGAAAAATGAGTACAAAGCTTAGGTTTAGTAGAACCAAATAATATGTCATTGACCCATATGTTTCCTCAGAAACAGGGTTTGATCAATCTTTCCACGTACAAACTTCTCTTTTAACTGATATTTGGATAAGGTATCATACCAAGCTCTAGGAGCTTGTTTTAACCCATATAGAGCCTTTTCTAGTTTATAGACATAACTTGGATGCTTAGGATCAGAGAAGCCTGGAGGTTGTTCAACATAAACTTCCTCGTTCAGCTCGCCAATAAGGAAGGCACTCTTTACATCCATCTGAAAGATTCTAAAGTCTTTATGGGCAACATAGGCTAGGAATAGTCTAATACTTCTAGTCTAGCAACAAGAGCAAAGGTTTCATCATAATCGATGTGTTCTTTCTGTCTATATCCTTAAGCAACAAGTCGAGCCTTGTTTGGGGTTATAGTGCCATTTTCATCTAAATTATAACAGCACACCCACTTGGTACCAATAACAGTTTTACCAGATGGACGAGGGACAAGATCCAAAACTTTGTTTCTCTGAAACTCAGTCAGTTCTTCTTGCATAGCACTGATCCAACTGGGATCAGTGATAGCTTCATCGATCTTCTTAGGTCTAGAAATAGAGATAAACTAACAAAGAGATAAATATTACCCATACCCCATCTGGTTTTAATACATGTACCTAGATCATCTATTATCTGATCGATGGGATGATCTCGAGTCCATCGATGAGCTGGTAGTTGAGGAGTTTGATCAACATAAGATTCAGCGACTTGTTTAGGGGTTCAGCAAGCTGCTTCAGCAACTGCTTCTTCAGCATTTCTTATCATCCTTGGTTGAGATCCGGAGGGATTATCGTTCTCTGTAGTAGAGGTTGATGTTTGATTATTCGCTTATGAATCATCGTTGGAAGGTTCAGAAGGAGGAATATGATTAAGAGGAGTAACACTTATTCCTAAAGAGGAAGGATTGTTACTATTAATTGTAGTGGGAATGAGATGAGGTCCATCATCATCATTTGTTTCAGCGACAGGAGGTGCACTAAAATAAGATTCAGGGTCCCCATAGTGAGACTTCATCCCACTGTTCAGTTCGTCATCGTCTTTAGGGAGAGGAATAGAGTTCGTTGACCAGGATTCATCGATGTTGACATTGACGATTTCTTCAGCAAGCTGTCTTCTTTTGTTGAAGACTTTGAATGCCTTGGATACTGAAGAGTACCCAAGAAATATACCATCATTAGCCTTTGGATTGAATTTTCCAAGATGATCTCTGCCATTCAAGATGTAACACTTACATTCAAAGATGTGTAGAAAACTCAGAGATGGTTTTCTTCCATGAAAGAGTTCATAGGATATTTTCCTTAATCTATTAACTATCAGGGATTGATTCTGAGTGAAACATGCAGTGTTAACTGCTTCAGCCCATAATTGAGTTGGTAGATGAGATTCGTTGAGCATTGAGCGAGCTGCTTCAATGATTGTTCGATTTCTTCTTTCAGCAACACCATTTTGCTGAGGAGTTCTAACTGAGGAGAAGTTATGAGAGATTCCTTTGTCTTCAAAGAAACTAATCTGGGTACTGTTATTGAATTTAGTGCCATTATCACTTCTAATGGAGCGAGAACGAGATTGTTCAGTTCTTCCATCTTCTTGATGAAGGAAATGATTTATTCAGGAGTATCACTCTTGGATCTGAGAAACAATACCCAAGTATACCTGGAATACTCATCAACTCTGACAAGAGTGTACTTCTCTCCACATTGACAGGTCCAAAGAGATCCATATGGAGTAAGTGAAGAGTGTGGTCACTGATGAGACTTTCTTAGATCTGAAGCTTGCCCTCGTCAACTTTCCTATTTCACATGATGAGCAAAGAGATTCCTTTGCAAAGGAATGTTTAGGGAGTCCATTGAGTTATCATCTTGAAGTTCAGATGGGATAGTCTTTTATGCCAAAGCCAATTTACATCATGAGAAGCTTTAGATAAGACGCACAGAACTATCCATATTTATGACATAGACACTTTCAGATATTTTGCCTTTAAGAGAAAGGTTGGCATTTTTATCAGTGACATCACATTTTTTCTTTGTGAATAAAACTTTGAAGTCTTTATCACATAGTTGACTACTGCTCAAAAGATTATTTTTTACCCCTTCAACATAAGTAACACGATTGAAAGAAGTTGCTCCATTATTCAGAACACCAAAATCTTTGGTGTATCCTTTTCCATTTCCACCAAAGGTCACCAAGGGAACTTTTTCTTCCTTAAAATCAGCGAGAAGGGTTTTTGTTCCAGTCATATGCCTTGATCATCCGTTATCAAGATACCAGATACCTTTAGCATCCTGTATAAGATAAAGGGAATTAATTTTTCATAGGTAACCATAGAACTATGGGTCCTACATTGTTAGTGGAAATGTTAGAGGTGATAGTTTTCTCATTCTCTGAAGATTTATCTTCTGGGGACTTTATCACTTTCCTTGATTTACCAACTTTGTGGACTTCGCTTTCACTGATTTCTCAGATTGAGCAACTTTCTTTCCATGAGATATCTTAGCTTTGGTGGCGTTAGGGCACTTGCTTGTAATATCAGTAGTTTTCCCGCAATGACAGCACTTCCTATATCTGGAAGAAGCTTTAGAACTAGAAGCATGAAGCATGGAGGGCTTAACATTTTTAGAACTAGGACAAAAAATTGCTCTCTCCATAGACCTTGGAGGAACCACTAGTTTCTTAGGGTTAGAGGGAGTGAGATCTATCTTGATTCGGGGAGTTGATCTCTGAAGGATGACTCACTGAAGGAGTAGAAAGACTCTTCTTCAGTTTAGGAAAATTCTTGATCTTAGAAATATGATTAAGGAACTTGTCTTTAATCACCTTCCATGAGTCCTTAGGAAGGGTTCAAAAGGTTTTGACTCAGATATTGAGGAACATTGAGTAGAAGTGTCAGGGATAGAGATTCTTCCTGATCAGAAGAGTATCCCAGACCACTTTTAACCTTTTTAGGGATCTGAGCATTAATGATCTCATTTGCCTTTATAGAGGCATTGCACCATCCTTCAATTGTGGCTTTTTTATCTTTGAGATCAGTGATGGCCTTTTCGCGCTCAGTGACAGCTTGTTGTTTCTCAATGCTTATTGTTTTGTTTACAAAGACTTGGTCTTTAAGATCTTCTTCGATCTTAGTTAGTTCTTTGATTTTCATATGGAAACTTTTAAGATGTTCAGTTAAGTCCGAGTTAATTTGTTCAGCTTTAGTTTTACCATTTAATGCATTGTAAAGATCAACAATTAAGGTGTCGAGAGCCAACAAGCTATTTGTTTCAGGGATAGAGAAGTTTTCAGATTTAATACCTGAGAAGGTGAAGATGGAGTTTTAGGTGATGAGGTTTCAGCGACTTCTTCAACTTCTTCAATCCTTGCCGTAGGACAAATAAGAGTTATGTTTTCTTCATCTGACCCTAATTCGTTAGTGGTGTTGGTCCAATCAACTTCTTCAGCGACATGACATTTGACTTTTCCCTGGGATTCTTCATCTTCATATACTTGTCCTTCAATTAAAATATTTTTCATCTTTGGGTTTAAGGATATCTGAGAGGTAATTGAACAACAACTTTCTTAGATATGCACTCACTAGCAAAGTGCTTTATTAGTAGAAGATATCTTTGACTTGTCAGAGTCAGTGAGAGTAGGATTTCTTCTAAAGTTGCTCTTTCTGGAAAACCTTCTAAAAGTATTAATTGGAAGGGCCAGAGAATCATCAAATTCTTATATATCAGCGTCAGTGATGCCCTCAGAGTTAGAATTGTCTAACTCAGTAATTGAGGTAATAGAAGAAGAAACTGTTCTAGAAGGATCATCCTCTGTAGTCACTAGAGCCAAGGAAGAGCTTTTGATAGTTTTAGTGTCTTTTAAAATATTTTTCTTTAAAGCTTGAGATTGCTCATGATTGAGCAATATTCCATAAAGAGCACTTAAAGAAAGAGTTTCAGTGTTCTTTGACAGTTTAAGACAAGTAGTAAATGTGTCTCATTGTTCAGGAAGAGATTCCATGAACTTTTTCAGTACTTCAGAGTTAAAATATTCTCGACCAACTGTTTTTAGATCTATGACTAGACAGTTGCCACAAATGAAACTTTCGTACTGTCTCATCAAATGAATTTTTCGAGATATCTGAACTTCACTAGTTCCTTCATGTTGAAATACAGGGAGTATCCCACATGGACTTAGAAGGTCTCATTTTCATAACTGAGTGATACAGATCATCTGGTAAAGACATTGCAATAATAGACCTAGCTTTTAATTTAACAACTAGTTCTTTCTTATCTTCCTCACTCCATTGATGTAGAGCTTTCGGAATACGTCTTTCAGTAATAGCAGGAGTAGTCGTAGTCGTATGGACTGAAGGGACTAGTGATGTAGGAACAAATGGTCCATTTTCCATATAATAGGGGATCTTAGGATCTGACCTTTTCCTAGAAATAGAGTCATTCTTTCCTTCCAGACATGGAACTTGTCTTTGCTAAATTTAGGAGGTTTAGTAAGAGATCCGTTGTCATTATAATTTGAATTTTGATTAGCCATTTTAAAACAACAATATATTGGTTTTAAAGAGTAAAAGCAATAAACATTGCTCTGATACCACTTGTTAGTCCCAAAGGAGTCTACAAGAATGTATAAGTATAGAAACAGTTTGTAGAAGGGGGGATGAATAGAAACACAGCTTTTTAGGGTTTTTATATAAGTTTATTAAGATAAACAAACTTACAGGTTATAAGCGGAATAAGAACAAGTATTAAACCTATTATATTTCAACCTTAGAATCACAAAGTAATTTTGATGCACAAGATAAGAGAGAAATAAGGTCAAAGATTATGAAGACGGGGGGTCTTCATCTATTTATACCCAATGCATTTAATGCAACTCAGAGGCTACATGCCATATGTCAAGTTTCTATAGGAAACATGTCCTTTATTCAAAGCAACTATGCTTTTAGCCGAATATGAACAGTGACCTAGTCAAAGTTGGTAAGCACGTCAGAGACAATCAAGTAACTCCGTACATACTTTCTGACAGGGGTATGGGGGTTCGACATTTGTGCATCGAGGATAAGATCAACTTTGATCTTGCTGAGTAGGCTTCATTTGATCACGGATACTTGAGTCTTCAAGGAGGAATCCTTCAGGTATCACTGAGGCTATCTCACACTTCTTCTAGACGAACGTTGCTATCACGGAACCACTTTAGATCATGAACTATTCGTCTCTATCTTTAGTTAGGTCTTCGAATGTCACTGAAGGTTTTTTTGGTGTGAGTGTTGTTCTTCAGATCTTCTAAGCTTAGATAGTGTTCCAAAGTTTCAGCGATTACTGAGTGCAATCGGTGTTTGTTACCGTTGAATCTGAATAGTAACTAGAACATGGATTTTCACTAACTATAAGAGGAATCATATTCAAATCACTGAAAGGGGTTTGGATCTACGTTATTACTGTCCACTTTCCAATATCACATCGTGTTGGTCCACTATTCTCAAATTACTTAATATCGCCTCAACCAATATCGAATGACCATGAACATCGCTATAGCTTAGCCGATATTCACTATTCATCTAAGCTTCCAGCGATATACACTTAACTGATACCAGCAAAATTCCAGTATAGTAAAATAAATCAATACTAATCACTACCCCTAAAATTATGAACTCTCCTCCTTGAAATAAGAGCAGATAAAAATCATCTCAGTAACCAAATCACTTCCCTTTGAATGTTGAGCAAATAAAATTCATTACTCCCCCTGAAATCATCAGCAAACTATTAACAAGCATATGAAATGACAATGAATATAATGAAATACAAACAGAGAAAGAAAAATAAAAACTAAACTAAACTTTGATTAGACATAAATTTGAACAAACAATTATTCATAAAGAAATTTCAATTATGATGAAAATAAAATATATCAGACACTAATAAAATCTCTGACTGAGATATTAAAGTTTTCAACTTATTGAATGAACTTTAAGTAAAATTCAAGTTTTCAATTTAAACTTACCTAACTTGGAAACCAATAAATTGAAACGTTTTTCATCTAAATCCTTGATAAACAAGTCAGTTCATTGAAATTCTGTACTAACAAAATAAAGTTCAATTGTATCTCTCTCAATGTGATCTTTAATAAAATGATATCGTATGTCGATATGTTTGATAAGATATAGCAATTTTACTCTTCGAATCACAATAAATCGGGATGTTGTTGAATAAGAAACTGTAGTCCTTAAGTTGAGTGAGTATCCAGATAACTTGTGAGCAGCGACAGGAAGTAGCGACATACTCAGCTTTAGTTGTTGATGTTGAAATGCAGTTATGTCTCTTAGATGCCAAGCTTACTAACTTATCTCCCAGAAATTGTACGTAACTCGGTGTACTTTTCCTATCAAGCATACATCCAACATGATCTGCGTCTGAATATGCAGTAAGCTCAAATATAGTATCTTTTGGATACCAAAGTCCTAGATCCGCAAAACCCTTCAGACAACGGAAAACACTTTTGGTTGCATTCAAATGGGATTATTTTGGCTTGGATGGATATCTGGCACAAAGATATGTTGAAAACATAATATACGTTCTAGTAGACGTCAAATACATTAGTGAACCAATCATACCCTGATATGTATTTTGATTAAAAGCTTTTCAATTAGGATCAGCATCGAGCTTTAAATCAACAGCCATGGGTGTTTCTATAGATGGACAATTTTCCATTTTAAACTTTCTTAAAAGTATCATAAATATATTTTGACCGGTAAATGAAAATACTAGTGGAAATTTTTTTAAATAGTAAACCAAGGAAAAAGTTTGTCTCACCTATCATGCTCATGTTAAATTTATACACGATCAGTTCTGAAAAGTTCTCACGGTATTGAGGATTAGTAGATCCAAATATTATATCATCTACATAAATTTGTATTAGTATAATATCATCACCTTCACGCTTGATGAATAGAGTTGTGTTGATTAAACCCTTTGAGAAACCTAAATGCAACAAAAAATCTATTAGCATATCATACTAGGCTCTCAGAGCTTCTTTTAAACCATATAAAGCTTTGTCCAAAATATAGACATGACTCAGTTTTTCGGCATTGACAAACCATTATTTTTGCAAAACATAAACTTCCTCCTTTAATATCCCATATAAAAATGATGTCTTGACATCCATCTAGAAGACCGTTAAGTTTATATGAGCCGTGTATGCCAAGAATATACGAATATCATCAATTCTGGCAACCAGAGAAAATGTCTCGTCATATTTATGCCTTGTTGCTGACTATAATCTTTAGCCACAAGGCGAGCTTTATTTTTTACAACAATCCCATCTTCGTCCTTCTTTTTCTTAAATACCCATTTAGTACCGATTATGATTTTACCTTTCGGGCACGTAACTAATCTCTAGACCTTCAAACTGATTTAACTCTTTTTGCATTGTTGTTTTCCAGTTAGAATTCTCTAAAGCTTTAGATACTTTGGTTGGTTCTATTTTACTAAGAAAAGTTGCAAACAAACACTCATTTGTAGATTTTGATCTTGTCCTAACAGATGTAGATGGATCACCAATAATTTGATGAATTGGGTGATCTTTCGTCCATTTTGTTCAATAGGGAAGTGGAACATATGTACACTGGTTTTGATCAGGATCCAAATAGTTACCAAGAGATTTGTCTTGAATCAATTCCAGAGAAGGACTAATACCAAGAGCACAGACAGATGAAGTTTGCATAGAAGCAAGTTCTTGCACAGTCTCAACCTGTACTAGTGAAGTTGCAGATATTGACTCATCAATTGGAACAACAACAGGTGAAGTAGACTGAGTCAAACTGTCTTTACTTGAACTTGAAGTAATTGCTGGAGAAACCACATGAACTGGAGTTGCTACAACATTAGATGAAATAGGTGACTCAGATGGTCCTGAACCAGAAGTTGGTTCGTCAGCTTGCACTACAACTCCAATCCTATCAGCAACAACCGTTTGATTAATACTATCTTTTAAATTATCACTATAACTGCCAAAATATTTATCATAAAAGTTTTCAAATAATAAGCCCAAATCAGAAAAATGATTTTTAGATGTAGAAGATTCATTCGAGTTTTCTTCCTTCTGAGAAGTATCTGATCGAAGCTTATCAGATGCCAATACTCTAGTTAATGGTGGTGCAGAAGTGGAATTCTCCATGACCATATCAGCTAATTCATCGAACGTCACATTCACACTCTCATTCACAATTCGTGTTCGTTTTTCGTACACTTTGTATGCAGCAGAATCTTTTGAGTATCACGGGAACAATTCACATGAAATATCGCTGATAGAAGAAGCCATATAGAACTTACATAACGAAGCAACGCACAACAAATTACAAGATACGATATACAACCAATGATTATACACAATGTCACTAAAACACTTAACGATATTCAAACACTAATTACAATATCTGAAACACTTAAGCGATATTTCCACAATCTAATATCAAGCGATATGCACAAGCCAATCTTCAACAACGATATTTTTTCTGTATCGCTGCCAAGAACACCTTCATCATGCAATGTACATTTATGGTGCCATATATTCAATTCTGACATATTTTTGATGAACTTAGAAAGAAAAAAAATCAAATTCTTCAAATTTAATTATGAAATTAACACAGATTGGTTCGAAAAAGTATTCTTTTGTTTTTTTAAAGAAAATGACTAGCGAAGCTAACGAGGTTCAGCAAGGCAATGGCTCTTTAGATCCGCAGTTATTCCATTAGAATGATGAAGGTAACAAACATCGTTAATACAAGGCATAAGGAAATTCGGCAAAGTATGACATAAGGAACGACAAGATAAAAAACAAGCGTGGTGGGCCAACAAGTGAGCCACCTCGTTAGCTTGTTTACTAATGCCATGATCCGAAAAGTTGTTATGGTTCTGAATTAGCAAACAAATGTGTATGATAATATCCCTAAACTCCGAGTTGTCCCAGTCTGAATCGTAAATAGCATTGACGACGCCCTTATCATCCGTTTTGAAAATGACATGAGAGAAACCCAAGCTAGCGATCCAAGTTATAATATTCAATAAAGCCAATGCCTCGCACTCCTTGACAGGTGGGAGGAAGTTGATAGGGGTGGAATTAGCCATAAGGAACTCGCTCCTGGTATCCCGAATGATTGCTCCGAAGCCGGCAGAATTATTATGCGCGAAAGTTACAGCATTGATATTACATTTTTTGTATCCCTCTCTCAGTAGATGCCATTTAAAGAGGCAAGGATGGGAATTTGGCCATTCGTCAGACTGGATAAGCCTCTAAGCCTGAGTCCATTCCAACAGAACCGACTAAGTGCGCCGGAAAACCGTGTTTGGGTCTCGAGGACCACTGTTCCAAATAATATCATTCCGTCTTTGCTAGAGGATCCAAAGAATCATGATGAAAAGGTCACCAATATGCTTCAGGAAATTGCGAAGAAATCTGAAAGTAAGATCCCCTAAGGATTTCGACACTCCCGCAATCTCATCAACCATGCTCCAATGCCCAGCCTCGGCCCAGACTGGAGATGCCGACGGGCATCCCACGAAAGTGTGCCAAGAGTTTATGAAGTTTGTACTGCAAAGCGGGTATAACGAGGAAACCCGAATTCCTCTCCTTTAAATATTAAAACGTGTGGGGAGCGCATCTCTCATGGCCCGCCAAGCAAAGAATCTGAATTCGGTGGTACGTTGGCTTTCCAGATGTGTTGCCAGTCACCGGGAATGATAGACCGAGAGATCTCAACAAGGCGTTCCATAATCATTCTGTAACTTGATTTGACCGTATAAAGACCATTAGTAGAGCGGTGCCATATTATTTTGTCGGGGCCCGATGAAGGAGGAGTTTAAGAATATGCATACGGTCACGAGAGGAGAAGAATTGTGCGATTAGGTCCGAATTCCAAGAAAAGGAATCCAAATTAACAGATCGCTGACACACATATTAGGCAGTTGAGGGTCCATAGATGTCTCTAAGTAAAAAATTATGTCATCCCTAAGCCATGGGTCCCGCCAAATGTTGATATTTTTGCCGTTTTCCACCTTCCAACATAATCCAATTTGGCGAACCAATTGCGAGTGCCATATACTTCTCCAGATGAAACTTGGGGAGTTTCCCATGCGGGCCTCCATAAAAAACCCTTGAGGGTAATAGTTGGCTTTGAAGATTTTTTAACTAGATAAGAGGATTAGAAACTAGCCTCCACCCTTGTTTCCCCAGCATGGCCACGTTGAAAGCCGTAAAGTCTCTGAATCCAAGACCATTGAGTTTCTTAGGAACGCATATCTTGTCCCAAAAGAGCCAACTAATAGCCCGAGAGTTATCATTTTTAGAACTCCACCAAAAGGAGTTCGATATCCTTTCAAGATCTTTGATGGTAGATTTCGGGAGGAGAAAGACGCTCATATAATAGACTGGAATAGCCTGGGCTACAACTTTGATTAGGGTTGCACGACCCGCCTGTGAGATGGGGCGTCGTTGATCCCATTATAATAAGCACAATGACAAGAAACAGTTAATAGCAAAGTAATATGACACGAACAATGATTAAAGAACTTACGTAGTCATATATCTGTTGTTAGTATGATAATCGATTACAATGTAATTCACAGTTTCAGCTCTCTCTCTAACTAATATGAATCGACTATAACAAAAGGAAAACCCTAACGTTCTATTTATATTGCTAGGTCTAATCTAATTAAGGAAACAAAGAGTTTAAGGAATTATAAACTTCCTTTTACAATTAAGCATATATTTTCCTAATTTTGACACAATTAAATAATAATAGACCTAACAATCTCCCCCTTTGTGGCAAAATGAGTCTTCATCTCTTTAGCTCGAACATGCCTTCAAATCTTCAGAGGGTTTGTCGATAGATAATTCTTTCATCGATTATCTTGATCGCTTCTATGAGAGAGTTTCTTTTGTCGTTACGCATCCTTGTTGCGCTCTTTCTATCCATTGTAAGTTCTGACGCAAGTCTGTTTCGGATTCCCCACAAAGTACCGTCAGAATATGCAGCCACTTCGTGAAACCTGAGAAACCGTTTTTTCTCTAGAAGCATGCATCCAAACTACTCCATGAACAGGACGAGTGATGACAATGGCAACTAGAGTACTGTCTGGTACAGGTAATGATTGATCAGGCTTAGTAATATGTATTTTCTTTTGCTCGCTTTCTATCCCACGTTGAAGATCATGAAGATAGTTGTATCGAAGCTCTTTCTGAACATGCCTTACCACTGCCCTTAATGCCCTTTGCTCGTGTTCGTTTCGGTTGCGCTTGTCTCTCAAATCGTTGTAGATGATTTCAAAGTCCATTATATCAAGGTTTGCAAAATCAGCTTTAGAGAAGGAATACGTTTTACCATCTTCTCTTTGGACAGTGAAAGTCGGGTACTCGACTTGATAGATCCTTGCAGTTTCAATTTTCAGAATCACGACAACCCTGTGTCTTGAGACCACTTCAGATGGAGGTAAAGCTCTAATCCTCAGGATATGGAGATACTCTCTAACCTGAGCAGGGTCCATTTCCATCACGAGATGAATGTGTGCCAAATCGTCAGGTTTTGCTTCCTTGCGGAAGATCTTCTCCATAGTTTCCTCAAGATATGGCACACGAATCTGCTGATTTACCCATTTGGATTTGCTTTCCGTCAACATTCTTTGCCACCGAATCTGATGGGGGTAGCAGTCTTGGTTCGTTCTGTTCCCTTAAAGCATAGTTCCTTGCTGTATGCCTCAAGTTCACATAGTCTTGCTCTTGGAGTACTGGTTCGTACGGGTCTCGAAACCAGTTTCGTAGTGAGTTTCGCAGACCTTGAACATCAACTCGTTCTTCATTTTGTTTGGGTTCGGGTTCGGCAGATTCGGCTGGTTCGGCTGTACTCTCGAGTTCGATATCTGCAGGCTTTTCAACCGTTGGTGTATCGTCCTCTTGAGTCGTTGTAATGCATTGCCTTTGTTGGGTAGTTTGAGCGGGTGGTCTTGAAGCTGATGCAGCAGCTGCTCTTGGTCGTGATCTTGCCGTTTGGCATGTCTCCCACTCAGGACGAGTTGGAGCGGAGCCCGGGTCGTCCTGGTGAGGTCTGGATGTAGATGCACGAACGGCCGGACAGCAAGACTCTTGGATTTCGGTGCGTAGAGCAGTAATAGCACCCAAGATGTCATCCGTTTGGCGCTGTTGGGCGGTCTTCAAGTCAGTGAGCTCTTGGTCAATGTGGGCGCGGAAGACATCGAACTCATGACGAGTGACAGTGGGGATCTGAAGATTGCGGTGAAGAAGACCCTCAAGCGAATCCTCCGGTTGGCCGGTTGCATTGGATTCGGCTAGCAGATTAGCATACAGCATCGACATGAGTTCATCGGTGTTGTACTCATATCGATGTAGGGACGGCTTGAGCTTGGCTGTGAAGGGTCGGCTTGAAGAGGAGTCGGTTCTTTAAGGCGCGCGGCTTCACGAATTTGGCGCACAAAGGCTTCCCTTTCGGCTGTCATTAAGGCAACATGTTCAGCAAGGGTGTCTCTTGCCCTCTGTAAGTGAGTGGCAATGATCGATTCGCCTTCCGGGGGTATAGAGAACGACGGAGATGGGGTTGCTGTAAGGGTAACACCGGGATCACTTAGATTGCCCGTTGACATGACAGTTGATTCTACTGTATTACCTACGTTCAGCATTGGCATAGATGTAACGCTGCTAGGATTTCCTCCCAATCCTCGTGGAATGTCCGGAATGAACATCACTATGGGAGTTCCGACTGGGCCACGGAGGCTCGCAGTGTGTGTAGACTCGTGTCCCCTAGCGGGCTCTAGACTTGATGTGCATACAAACGAAGTTGAAGCAGGTGAGTTACTGCCTCACGTTTCAATAGCTATGCCTCCCGAGTGGAGGGGAGCTAGATAAGGTTCTAGACTCACAAGTATCCTTGAAACTGTTGGTTGTTGGGAGCCTTCAGAGTGGCTAGGGGGGCATGCAATTGCGCTGCTAGGTCCACAGCAGCTTGTACATTAGTCATACCCAACGAATGAGTAGGACTAGTGGACTCGATTACCTGGATGGGGGAGTCTGGTGTCGCGCTCTCTATCGTTTTTCTCGTCCCATCACTCACGCTCTCACTTTCTTTTTCAACTAATACTCCCTCCACTCTCCTTATTTCTCCAGTAAATGGCTCGGTGAAAATGTCCGATATTGAGGTAGAGACATGATCGATTTCAAAATCAAAGGGGTCATTTGGCTCATCAGGTTCTTCAGTTGTTGCAGCATGATGGACATCGGTATCCGATGCAGAGTCGGATAGAGGTGGTTGTGTGCCAATGCGACTTAGCGCTTGTTCTTCGATAGTAGTGGTTCGCTGTCGGCGGGATAGGGGTTGAGAGTCAGATTCATCTTCATCAGACGATGAAGGTAGGGGGAGAACGCGGCTCCGGCTAACGAGCATTTTGATGCGCGGGGTAGATCTGGAAGTAGAAGCAGCTCGAGGGTTGGTGGGTGGTGGGATGGGGATGGATGGGGCAGCGGAAGTTGGGATTGGCTGATCAGGTGCACCGCCCTTGTCATTTCCCCTCACTATACGCTCATCACCCTGTTCAGGATCCCCATGATCCTGAACCTGCTCATCTATTCTAGGACCCTCTTCCTGCACAAGATATTCCTCATGGATTGGCTGTTGGGCAGGCACAACCGGAGGTGGTTGAGCCATTAAGCTGTGTCTCTCCCTATACGCTATCACACTCGGTGCATTCTGATCAGCATAGGCTAGAAGAGCTTCAGGGATTGGCATGATGAAGTTGAACTGATTGTCATTTAGGCGTAGAAACTTCAGTGAGTTTGTTGGTCCTAAGGGTGATCCGGCTCGTCTAGGGATGGCAGGTCGGGAAGTCATCATGGCATGGATAAAAAGTTGAAGAAACCGTTGTAAAGGTACGAAGGCACGATCGCGATAGTTGGACTTGTCTTCCACTAGCTCCACAAAATCCGTCCAGATGAGCATTGTGTAGTCATAATGACGGTTGAAAGCGATGCCGTGAAAAATTCGAAGAACCGCAGTGCTGGCCTTGTCCATGCCTGTGTGCTTGCTAGTCAGACATCGATTGACGATGGTGAATAGCGTGAACCAAATCTGAGGCAGGTACATCCTTTTGAACTGGCCGGGGCTTGTGAATGGTTCAGGGGATTCATACCCAAGGGCTAGGATGTCGGCAACCAGCTGTTGGTCGGTTCCAAAGGCGTCATATGGGTGTTCGGCTCTGGCGAGCGGCAGGCAGAGGATGCGGCGAATCCTAGATGGAGTTAAGCGGGTGACAAAGTCATGGATTTGAGCAGTGAAATGATGGTCACCTTCGTCCGGATGGTATGTCAGTGTGTACCAGAATTGCTGGAGGTAGAAAAGTGGTACCCGCTGGTCTAGTGCAAAGGCATAACGAAGCGGATGTCGTTGAAGAATGTCGAGGATGACTTGGTGTTCTAGAGTGATACCAAAGTCTAGACGGTGGTTGTTCGGTTTGATTTTTCGAAGATGTGCTCTAGGCATCAAGATGTCATCCCGGTTAGCCGCGTTGATGCTTGGTTCTATGGAGCGTTCGGAAGGCATCGGGTGTTAATCATCTAAAAGGTTCGGATTATTCATGGCTGCCATTGCTTGCTGAAATAAGACAGTTAGGCAAACCAAGTGTAAAGTTAGTGTATTGAGTCTTACAAAAATGCTAAGTCTTTTTGTCGAGTCCCATTGGGTCGATAACAATTGTTATCGAGTGCAATGGGATCGAGGAAAAATGTATTGTCGAGTGAAAGAGGATCGACAAAAAGACTTGTAGAAAAAAATAAGAACAAACCTGTGGAAGGGATGTCGAGTCATTGAGAATCGAGAAGTATAAGTTATCGAGTTCTAAAGGATCGATGAAAATACTTAAAAACCTTTTAGAGGGTTATCGATCCATTTAGACTCGATAAACATTCAAAGAGTATGTTGTCGATTCTATGAGGCTCGATGAAAAGACTTGGAAAATCTAAGGGCATGTTATCGATCCAAATGCATTCGATGAAAAAAACACTTTGAACAGTTTAGAGCATGTTATCGAACCAAAGGGACACGATAAAAATACTTAGGGATTTTCATCGATCAATAGAAAGTCGATAAAAAAATGTTATCGAGTTCTAAGGGCTCGATAAAAAACACTTGTGATCGAGTCCTAAGGGCTATATGGGAGTGTTATCGAGCCCTAAGAGTGCGATAAAAAGACTTAGTGAGGACGAAGGTGTTCTTGGCAGATGAGAATGGCTCGATAAAAACTCAAAGGACCATATAGGACTCGATAAAAACCCATAAACCAGTCGAAAAAATTCTAAGTGCTCAGATTCCAAAAAGGGCCTAAAACTAAGGCAAAATCCTATTACTAGGTGAGATTAGTGATAGGGAACACTATTAGTAAAGCACTTAAGTCTAAAGACCATTATCTACCCACAATTTTGACTGATGAACAGTCAAAATCGAAAAACCTATACTAAACCCCAAAACCGAACAGTCTCCCCACAGAAATCGAAGCATGCAATGGATAAATGACATATGTGCAAGAATTAAAGATGACAAGGGGAGAAATACGAACCTGGTGGTGCTTTCGGATCTGAAAAACTCGAAGTTTTGAGAATTTGATCTTGGATTGCCAAGAACTTGAAGGGTTTTTCAGAGAGAAAGAGGGAAATTCAAACTTGTGAGAGAAGTCTCTATCACAGTGTGGCCCGAGTTCTTAAATAGGGGTCATCAGGTGATGACACGTGGCAAAAAGAGATAGGGCCGAGAGAAAAAAGAAACTGATCACCGAGGTGTCGATTGGGAGGTTGTCGAGCCAAGATGGTTCGACAATCCCTTGTTGTCGGGCCCTTAGGGGCCGAGAACCTGACTTGAAAAATAATAATTTTTTTTTTTAAGAACTAAAAGACAGAAAACATAAGGCTCCCCCTTAATATGTGCTAAAAGTGGTGTGCTCCCCCTAGGAATGTGAATGTATAGGAAAACGTACCTTGTTGCTCCCCCTTGAACGATGAACCATGGTGATACACACAGCGAGGTAGAAAGAAAAATGAAAGAAAGATTGAAAATACGGAACTGTAAGACAAAGGTCAAAATCTAAAAAAATGAGAACCCAAGTGTTATGCAGATTGATTCAAAGAGTAAATGTGCATAAACCCTTGGGTAGACGTTTTTGAGGATTTTGAGACACACTGACTTGTGATAATCAGGTTTTAAGATTAAGCATTCCCAACTTGGATACTAGGAACTGGAATCGTTTCTCATCCAGTGCCTTGGTAAACAAGTCGGCAAGCTAAAGTTCCGTATTAACAAAATATAGTTCAATTGTACCTCTTTCGACGTGATCCTTGATGAAGTGATATCGAATGTCTATGTGCTTTTTCTTTGTGTGTTGAACCAGGTTGCTTGAAATGGCTATGGCGCTTTTGGAGTCACAGTAGATAGGAATTTTGTTGAACCAGAAGCCATAGTCTTTGAGTTGAGTGCGCATCCACAGTACTTGCGAGCAGCAGCTTGCGGCAGCGATATATTCGGCTTCCACGGTAGATGTGGAGACGCAAGCTTGCTTCTTGGAGGACCAGCTGACCAATTTGTCTCCGAGGAATTGAATGTGGCCCGAAGTGCTTTTGCGATCGAGCATGCATCCGGCGTGATCCGAATCTGAAAAGGCAGTTAGCTCGAAACCCGTATCCTTGGGATACCATAGGCCAAGATTAGCTGTACCTTTTAAATACCGGAAAATCCATTTGATCGCACTAAGATGAGATTCCTTTGGAGATGCTTGATATCTCGCGCATAGACAGGTGGCAAACATTATGTCCGGACGACTAGCCGTAAGATACATGAGAGAACCAACCATGCCCCGGTAATTTTTAGAATCCACAACTTTTCCCGAAGGATCAGCGTGTAGTTTTGAACCCGGGGACATGGGTGTACCAATCGGAGAACATGACGTCATGTTGTATTTACACAACATGTCCGAGATGTATTTTGATTGGTTGATGAATATTCCCGTAGAAAATTGTTTAATTTGAAGACCAAGGAAAAAATTCATCATTCCTATCATGCTCATGTTAAATTTTGCAATCATGAGTTCGGAGAACTCTTTGCATTGTTGTAGGTTAGTCGAACCGAAGATGATGTCGTCCACATAGACTTGAATGAGCATAATGTCACCTTTGTCCTTTTTAATGAAAAGAGTTGGATCAATCTTACCTTTGGAGTATCCATTTTTCACTAAGTAGGTTGACAGACTATCGTACCAAGCGCGCGGGGCTTGCTTCAAGCCATAGAGGGCCTTGTCCAGAATGTAGACATGATCTGGTTTGGAGGAGTCGACAAACCCGTCGGGTTGAGAGACATAGACTTCTTCACGTAGGACACTGTTTAAGAAGGCCGTCTTGACGTCCATTTGGAAAACGACAAAGTTCTTGTGTGCCGCGTAAGCCAAGAACATCCGAATGGCTTCAATGTGGGCTACGGGTGCGAATGTTTCGTCATAGTCGATGCCTTCTTGTTGGCGGTATCCCTTTGCGACAAGTCTGGCTTTGTTGCGTATAACGACTCCATCTTCGTCTTGTTTATTCTTGAAGATCCATTTCGTACCGATAACGGTCTTGTTTCGAGGACGGGGAACAAGGCGCCATACTTTCAGGCTCTCAAACTGATTGAGTTCTTCTTGCATGGCCACAATCCAATCGGGATCATTCATTGCTTCGAGAATTGATGTGGGTTCGATCTTGCTTATAAAATAGGAGAACATGCAATCATTGGCCGAGGCGGAACGCGTTGTAACTGGTCGGTTCGGATCTCCGATAATTTGTTCAACAGGATGAGAGCGGGTCCATTTGGTTGTATGAGGAAGCGGTTGAAATGCATTTGGATCCGGGGTGTCATCTTGATAAGAACCTAACGGAAGATCTTGAAGAGATTCCAAGGTTGGTGCCACGTTTGATGATCTTGTGGTACTTGTGACATCCGTAGGGGTCGAAATGGATGGTGAGGGAGAGGATGTCGGTTCCGAAGAATTTGGTTGAACAGCCGGTTGAGGTTCAGGTGGAACGAGAGGAGCATCCGATGAAATAGTTTGATCGGGAGGAGCAATTGTAGATGTGCTTGGAGATGCAGCAGTTGAGACGGTTTCCGTTGTAATTGTCGGTCCGGAAAGATTCGTGGTCTCGGCAATCTCCAAGGTAGGCGGGGGAATCTGGAGAGAAGTATCAGTGGATGGTCCAAAGTAATCCGAGTAGAAGTACTTGAATAAGTCATCCAGATTTGACATGGCGGTTTTGGACGTTGAAGGTTCAGCGGGGTTGGGAGCAGGTTCCGAACGAAAGTGATCGGAAGCTAATATGCCGGTTAGTGCGGGTCCAGAACTGTCGTGTTCAGGAGCCATTTCGGCGTTTGGATCGAATTGAACATTAACGCTTTCAGTGACACAACGTGCGTGTTTTATGTAGACCCGATAAGATGAGGCGTTTGGTGAGTATCCGAGAAAGTAAGCTTCATCGGCTTTCGGCTTGAGCTTCCCACGATCTTCTTTTTCATTTAGTACGAAGCAACGAGTGCCAAACGTTCGAAGATGCTCGATGGAAGGAACGCGATCGTAGACCAAGTGATAAGGTGTCTTGTTGAAGCGTTTGTTGATGATGGAGCGGTTTTGAGTGTAGCATGCAGTGTTGATAGCTTCGGCCCAAAGGTGGAGAGGAAGCTTTGAAAAAGTAAGCATAGTGCGAGCGGCTTCAACTAGAGTTCGATTTCGGCGTTCGACCACACCGTTTTTTTGCGGAGTGCGAGCTGCAGAGAACGTGTGGGTTATACCAACCGATTCGAGGTAACCGTCAAGGGTACGGTTTTTGAAATCAGTTCCATTATTGGTGCGGATGGTTTGTGCAGTAAGTTCTAGCTTAACTTGGATGGCTTTGAGAAACGCGATGATGGTGTCGGGGGTTTCATCCTTTGATCGAAGGAACTTTACCCATGTGAATCGAGAGAAATCGTCCACCATTACTAGAACATACTTTTTACCATGTATGCTTTGAGTCCGCATTGGGCCGCACAAGTCCATATGAATGAGTTGAAGAGGTCGAGTTGTGCTGTGAACTAACTTGGGTTTGTGAGAGACCTTCTTCATCTTTCCCATCTCGCATGCGTCACAGAGATGTGGTTTGTCGAATTTAACAGTTGGGAGGCCGGTGACTAATCCTTGGATGGAGAGGCGACGATGCCATAACCAGGTCTTTGGACTAGAAACGTTTGATAGTAGACAAACACTTGAGGGTGCGTTTACTTGGGAAAGATCGATCGTGTAGAGGTTGGACTTGCGTGTGCCGGTTAGAAGCTCCTTTCCATCAAATGTGCGAACACAGCATCGTTCGGGTCTAAAATTGACTTCGAGTTGCTTGTCATAGAATTTTCAAATGCTCAACAGGTTGTGACTCAGGCCTTGAACATAAGAAAAGTTGGAAATGGTGATGTTGTTTTGAATGATATCATCATATCCTTTAATCGGTGCCAAGTGATTGTTGCCAAATTTGACGAATCCGCCCTTCTTTTCAGTGTAATTGGCAAGCAGCTCCTTTTGTCCGGTCATGTGTTTGGAGCATCCGGAATCTAAGTACCACACATGACCGATCTGCACAAAATCAGGCAGATTTAGGTACCCATTTGTAAATGGGTCCATCGTGGTTAGTTGACATTGCACCCTTGGGTACCCACTTGTGGTGAGACTTATGGGCGTTAGTCAGTTGATTTCTCGGACCCGATTTAGAAATGGATGATGAATGATAAAATTTGTGATTAAATGAATTATGCATGTCCGGAAAATAACCATAACCATAACCATAATCAATAGGAGGTTTACGAACAAAATCATCCACACCGCAATTAGAACAACAAATTTTATTACGAGAAAATTTGATTAAATGTCTAAAGGAATACATTTGATAAGGAAAACGAAATCTAGAATTGTTTCTTTTGACATTAGAATGTAAAAAATTGTCTTCTTTGCGGGGTGTTGACTTTGTAGAACGTGTGCCCTTTTTGACCCAAACTTGTTTGGTTTCTAAAGTATGAACCGCTGAAACATTGAAAGGAACACGGTTGGTATGGTTTTGGAAGACATGATTGGTTTTCTTAGGAGTGATTTGATTTTGACTCGTGGAACAGTCCGTTGGTTCCGTAGGCAATGAAATTGATTCCATAGGTTGTTTGCCTTTGTCTAAAAACTCCGTGTGCTTTGGAAGTACAGGATTGAAGTCAAACTCATCACACATGTCATTTAAATACTCGTCCGAGTCAAGTAAAGATTGGTTAGAAAGGGCATCTAATTCAGCATTGATTTGTTCGTCGGAATAGGAACATTTTTGTTTTGGAAGATTGGAATTTGGGTCCATTTTAAACAACTCTTCGCAATTATCTAAATAATTGCTAACGAACGCTTTACAAGTTGAAACGTTTGAAATAGTATCATTTTCATGAGTTTTGTTCAATTGTAAAGTCTCGTTCTCAAGTTGTTGTATTTTAAATAAAAATGATTCCTTTTCCTTTTCCGCCAAAGAACGTTCAGTTTCCAACATCGTTCGAGTTGAATAATTTTCTTTTCTAAAAATAGAGTGGGAATGTACGGTTTACATTCAGGAATCTTGTTTTGAAGTTCTTCGGCAGAATATGATGGAAAGTAGTTGTTTGGAAGAGATTCACTTGAAGATTCCTCTTCTACTATTTGAGGATAGCAGAAGGGTATTTGAAAATAGTTTTTGTTTTGTCTCTTCCAATCTTCTCTTTCCTCAACACTAGGGTCCGGTTTCATAAATTGAATTTGGTAATCTGGACCAAGGTTCAGATATTCGAATTTATAAATCGTCGGAGTATTATAGATAGCCTTTGCTATGTGTTTCGGGTTTTCAAAACCTAATCCGGCTTTAGAGCTTAAATCTTTTGGTGCATTTAAGTGAATAGTGTGTTCAGTTTGACCAAGCTTGTAAATTTTTAATTCCAAATTTTTGAGTCTTTCTAATAGATCTTGTCTTTGAAAACTGACAAAGTCAAACTTTGATGAAAATTTGGCAGTCTCATTCCTATATGATTGAAGTTGAAGACTGAGATTAGATATTTGTTGTTGAAAAAGATCATTTTCTTCTTTTAAAATCATTTTCTCCGTTTCGAGATTGTGTGTTATACTTTGAGAATTGACAAGGTCGGTTTGCATAAGAAGCAATTGTTTATGATTATTTTCTAGGTTTCCTTCTAAATTGGAAACCAAGAGTTTCTTGGTTTTCAATTTGGAATGTAATTCTTTTAATTGACACATTAAATCATGCATTTGAGATACGAAAGAGTCATAGTCAGAAGGGCTTACCTCGGGTGTGTAGTCGGAAGCGTGAGAAGGAGTGTCATCAGAGTAAGCCATCAAGCTGAAATGTGCTTGAGTATCCCCTTCCATGTCATCTTCATCATCTTGATTAAGCCATTGTTCATCTTCAGCTAGAAGAACTTTACCGGCTTCTTTTTGTTTAGACAACATCAGTTTGTAAGTGAAGTAGTTGGAGTCCTTCACTATTGGCTTCTTGCATTCCCTTGCATAGTGACCAGATTTGCCGCAGTTGTAGCACAGGCTTCTCTCACCCTGGAACTTGTCTTCTGGCTTGGGTGTCGGGCGTGGTTCTTCTCTTCTTGGTTTTGGTTCAAACAGGGCCTTTCGCTCATGATTATTAGATCCCGAGGCATATCTTTGTTGGTTGGGATTCGACAAAACGGGTTCTTGCTTAGTTCGTTTACCAGTTTACAAAACAGGTATACGTGTTCGTAAGACTTTCTCCATCTTTTGCCTTGAATTCTTCATATTGAGAGATGCAGTTGGTGATTTTGAGTTGTGTGCCAATCTTCGTTCCAAGCATGAACTTCTCTATGACCTCCCACATTTCTTTAGCCGTCTTCTAGTGGCTATCAATGCTCATATAGATTTCATTTGGGAGGCTCATAAGTAGATAAGAACGGGCAAGTTGGTCACCTCTCATTATCCTCTTCTCGTTTGCATCCCATGTACTTTTGAGTTTAACTTCCCTTCGTGCGAGCGTAGGAGGAGTATTGTTTGGCGTAGCCGGAAACTCCTGATAAAAAATTGGAGGAGGACCTTCTTTGACTGAACGATGATCTCATCGGCATAGTCATGGCGTTCAACGAAATCAAGGAATCTATCCTTCCATTGAGAATATTCTCCCGGGAAGGGAATTGGAGGTTTGGTGTCTGATCCAATAGCCATTGCTTTACGGGTGGTCATTGTACTTTTTGGGTGGACCTCGATCAATGAGTTTTTTAAAAAATTCTGAGTAGTCGCTTGAAACAGTAGGTTATTATCGAGTGACAAAGGGAATCGAGAAAAAAAATTATCGATATGGGTCTAAGAATTTGTTGTCGGGTGTGAATTACTCGATAAAAGCAGTGTTATCGAGTGACAGAAGCTCGATAGTAAATTATGTCGAATGAAATTAGACTCGATGAAAAACCTTTTATCGAGTGAAGGAGGCTCGATAAAATATTGTTGTCGACAGAACAAGGTTCGATAAACAGAATTTTGATCGGTCGATAACCTCAGTGTTCTCGATTTAATTTAATTTGATAAATTTTGAGCAGAAACTAACTTAAAGAATTCTCGAATCTAGAGTACTCGATCAAAAACTTCTCGATTCAAACAGGACTCGATAAAAAAATCTAATTCTGAGTTTTCTGAGTTTTCTGAGATTTGATAAACCAGAAAACAAAAACACAGGGTTCTTGACTAAAAAGAACTAGTCTTTTTATGGACAAAACTGTCTGGGTTTTTGAGTTTCTTATTCGTTCAATTACAGAAAGTATCAAGATTACGAGAGTTTAAGATTTTACTAAGGAATTCTTTAGTAAGAAAAGCTGCAGGAGTCACAAGTTCCTGAGTTTTCTTATGTAAAGAAATTCAAAAGTAAAGAAAATAAACCAAAGTAATTTTAATTTAAACAGATTTAAATTTAAAAAGGAGTCGAGAAAAAATAATAAATAAGCAGTTTGAATCGATAAAACTTCAAGTAACAGAAAGATGTAATCGAGAAAAATTCAACAAGTCAGTTAGAAAGATTAAATTGATAAACACACAGACATCATCATGCGATAAAAACACAAAAACATATATCAAATCGATAAAACCTAATTGAACAGCAAAATGTATCGATGAAAAATATTTGAAAAAATTATGATGCAATCGACAAAAATTTAGGTTGGTGTTTTATCGGGTTTAGCATGAATTAGTGGGAGTCGATGAAAAATCAATGAATAGAAGGACTCGATGAAACATCAAACGACAGCAGAAATTCACAGAAAAACAATAAATTTACCTTCTGTTTCGTGGTTTGCTCAGAAAATCGTAAAAACTCGTGATCTCAGGCTCTGATGCCACTTGTTGATCCCATTATAATAAGCACAATGACAAGAAACAGTTAATAGCAAAGTAATATGACACGAACAATGATTAAAGAACTTACGTACTCATATATCTCTTGTTAGTATGATAATCGATTACAATGTAATTCACAATTTCAGCTCTCTCTCTCTCTCTAAGTAATATGAATCGACTAGAACAAAAGGAAAACCCTAACGTTCTATTTATATTGCTAGGTCTAATCTAATTAAGGAAACAAAGAGTTTAAAGAATTATAAACTTCCTTTTACAATTAAGCATATCTTTTCCTAATTTTGACACAAATAAATAATAATAGACCTAACAGGCGTTTCCTCCAAATTTTCATTTTATGCCATAGGAGATCACAAATATGCCGAAAGATCATCTTTTTCGAGAGTCCCACCGGGGAGGGGAGACCCAAATATTTACCCATATAAATGGTTTTGTCCCACCAGGGGCCAGATTGTTGCTTCCCATGAATCCCGATTTAGCAGGAGTTTATGGCTTGTCCGGAAGTTGCTTCGTAAGTCGAGAGAATATGTTTAACACGTCGGTTTTCGTCGTTCGAGGCCCTGTAGAAGATAAAGCGTCATCTGCGAAAAAAAGGTGAGAAACCGACTGGGCACCTCTAGCAACCTTATAACCATGAATACGACCGGCTGCCTCCTCATGCTTGATGAATGTAGAGAGACCTTCCTTACAAAAGATGAACAGGTAAAGAGAGAGAGGATCTCCTTGTCGAAGGCCCGGTGTGATATATTGGGCTTCACAAGATTGTGTAAATACCAGAACCCAAAATGATAATTTGATCTAAATCAGAACCCAAAATATCACACTGTTCGAACTTAGAATCTTCAAAAATTCAAAATTGATTCACCAAATCACGAAATTGGATCACGTATCTTGTTTAGAATCACTCGAACATCAAATTCTAACACTTCTATATCAAAATTTGATCCAAAATCACTCTGATTTTGCAAAAATGATGAAGAACAATAACAAAAAAATTTGAACCAAACAGATGAAAAACTCGATCAAAATCACTCAAAACTTCCAATTTCCATCAAAATCCTTTCAAAAAATGTTATAGTTTATTGTTTCTAGCACTGATACCAATTGTAATTCCCAAAGATCAAATGTAGAAATAATCAATAAAGCTTAAAATCAACAATGGCAGAAAGATGAGAGAAAAAATGAACTTGGTCATTGTATTATGTATTCAAATCAGCTCTACTTACAAAGTCAAATGCTTAAAGAAAAAACTATTTATACTAAGGAAAATACAAAGATCGAATACAATCTATTTAATATTCCAACAGAACAATACGTTTATATTCCTTGCACAATCGAATTGTTTACCCGAAAGCAATATTTGTGACGTAATTACACCTTAGCTGCTTCAACTTGATTGTTTGTGTTGAAGAGTCTTAAATAAGATCTACTCTTGCTTTAACAACAACAAATGAAGTGTCTGTATAATGTCTAAAAATATCAACCTTGTTTTCAACTAGCATCGTTAGAGCATCTCCAACAGCTATTGTAAAATAGAAAAATGGAGGATTTTAGCAATTTAAGTGCTCCAACAGCTATGGTATATCAATTGCTAAAATAGAAAAATGGGAAAAAAGAGAATAAAAATCTCTAAATTTATAGAATCTCTAAAAATATATAGAAGAGAGAGAAACAATATTTTAATTATATTCAACCAATCAAAATAATTGAAGTTAAGTGTGCAGGAGACAGAAATAATATTTTATTAAATGATGGAATATTTTATTAATATTGTTAATCATAAAGTTGCTAAAATAGAATAGCTGTTGATATTAGATGCAAATTATTATAGAGATTTTGACTTTTAATATGCTATTTTAAAAAAAATTATTATACCTGTTGGAAATGCTCTTATAAATATATTTAATTCAAAGGTGTCACACCATTCATTAATTGTAGTCCAAACGCCTGACTCTTTTATGTATAGAATCTTTTTTGCCATTACAAAGATGTAAATGTTGATATATAAAAAAAATATCTTCATCCCTATGTAATTGAATCTTTTATTCGCAACCGATGGCGTACATCAACCGATTGATGTTTATAGAATGATATATGCTTATAGAGTTAAATTAAATGAAAACCACAAATATATTATAATCTTGTTAGAACTGATACAAAAATAATTTTTTACATCATATTTTTCCATAAAATTCTAGAATTTAATATATTTTTTCATATAATGATACTTTTTCATGTATTTGTTTTATCACGTCAATATTTTTTACGTGTATTTTTCATTTCACTAGGTGATCCAAATTCTTTTTACGCATCTAATCTTTTTACAAGGTAAACACAAACATATGTGAAATAACATCTTAATTCATAGGTTTTGATGAAAAGATATCATATAAAAAATATTTTTATATTTCTCATAGATTTGTAATATATTTCTGGTTCTCATTTGATTATCATCTTATAAATATATATATATATAATATATATATATATATATTTACATATGTATATATTTCTTCTAAGAAAAGCATAAATTTGCCACGACCTCTATATTCATTTGCGGGTGTATATATGTACATAAACCACAATCGCAACCATTACCGCCTATAAAATATTAATTACCCTAGTGCGAGTTTCTATTGACCTATTCATTTTCATCACTTTCATGTTTATTATATATAAATGGAAGACCCTTTGAACCAAAAATGTGAAGAAATTAATCAAAGAGATAGATATGGAGAAAACGAAGCCATATTTGACTCTTATCCTCATTCAGTCAATATATACAGGCATGTTTCTGCTATCTAAGACAGCTTTTGATGGTGGTATGAGTACATTCATCTTTGTCTTCTACAGACAAGCTACTGCAACTCTCTTCTTAGTACCCTTTGCCTTCTTCATTGAATGGTTGGTTCAAATATAGCTTTATACGATTATAGAGAGAGAGAGACAGAGGGGGGAGGTTCATGTGAAAAAACAAAAAAAAAATGAAAAACTGAGTTCCTCTACGGTGATTATTCATCTGGACGGTGTACACATATGCATATAAGTAATTGAAGTTGCTTCTTGGTTTTTTATGCATGTTATGCACATGTACATACCAGAAAAAATTGCTTACAAATTACTTCTATTCATATGTGAATAGTGTTCAGTTCAGATGAACCATTACGAGTGTTTCCTCGGTTTTTCATTTTTTTACAGTTTGCTGAACCAGACCCTATATATACATATATATATATATATGTGTGTGTATATGTGTTTTTATTGATTACTTCAATCTTCCATTTTCATTTTTATGACTGTTTTGTTGTAGGAAAAAGTCACCACCTCTCTCCTTCATCGCATTCTGCAAGATTTTTGGGCTATCTCTATTTGGGTATGTCTCATGAAATAAATAAACATATGACATCGAGTTTTTTTTGTTATGATGGTGTTTAGAATTTTCTAAATGATCGGAATCCTCAGTACTCAAGGTGACCAAGGAGTGAAAACTTTTTACCAAAATCCAGAAGTTTGAGATTCAAACTCATTTTTTCAATGTCTTTTATAATCATCTTACTGCTTTAGTGTTAATAATCAAATCTAATATTCTTCAAATCAAACCTCGTTTTGCAAAACGAAACGCTTTCTACATATGTTCCAGAATAATTTTAAGTAAGATTGAAATCCTATTAATTAATTAACGCAACATTAACGATCATTCACTTTGAAAATACATTTAAAATACCATGTATGAAATATCTTTTCAATTGGCATATTTCACAAAACCATTTTTAATTCGTACACTACACTAAAAAAATGACTTTCGCTGCAAAACAAATGATTTTTAGCCACAAAAAATTATCCAGGGAAATTTATATTTGTGATTACCCACGGATCACCCAGAAAATATCAATAGTTAGGTAAAATCCGATGTTTTTCAAGAAAATACCCACGGATCACCCAAAAAATATCAATAGTTAAGTAAAATCCGATGTTTTTCAAGAAAATACCCACGCATCACCCAGAGACTCCATGTGTCACTGATTTGAATTATCCACAAGCAATATAGCCACCAATTTTTGTGACGATTTTATGAGGAATCATCTTTTAGCGACAGATTTCCCAGGGAAAAGTCATTGGGCAAAAATCTTTGGTTTAGTAGTGTTTTACCCACAAAAAATAACTCAAGAAAATTTCGTTGGGGATTACCCTATTAATATCAATGATTCGGTAGAATCCGATGTTATTCTAGAAAATACCGACAGATCACTCAGAGAATATCTGAGTAATCTGTCACTGATTTAAATTACCACCACTTTTATGACGGTTTTGTGACGAATCACTCTTTAACAATGAATTTCACAGAAAAAAGTTACAAGTCGTTCATTTATTAAAGCTATGCAAATTTTTCATGAGTACATATCACATGGCAGAACTCACATTACTAGAAAATTGAGTATTTTCAATGGAATTTTTTTAACATAAAATGTCGTTGAAAATTTTCTACGAATTTTAGAGGGATTATTGACGGAACATAAATTTTATACGAATTTTCAACGAATTTCCGTTGAAAATCTCTCACAAACATGCATTTTCAACCAAAAATATTTCAACCGAATGTCTCGTCAAAAAAAACTTTGTTGAAAATGCATGTTTGTGGGAGATCTTCAACGTAAATTCGTTGAAAATTCGTAGAAAATTTATGCTCTGTCAATAATTCATCTAAAATTCGTAGAAAATTTTCAACGACAATTTCCGTTGAAAATACTCAATTTTCTAATAGTGCCAATGCCGCGTTGGTATGGCATAGAGCCATAGATCAACACGACCCACTTGTGACCATCACTATCCCATGACACACTGGCCGGCGACAACCCTTGTATTGTGTATCACTATCACATTGCACGAATCATATTTTAATATATTATGTAACGTAGTATGAACATATCATATTTATAAAATAAAATAATTCATTGCATGCAACTCACCAACACTTTATCTCGTTTGAATTTCGATTTATATAAGTACCACTCTTCATATTACAAATTGAAGATTTACTATTACTTATTCAACAAGCTCAGATCAACCGCTTTCAAAAGGCTCAAACCAAACAATAAGTCACTTTAGAATCTATATTAAATAAATAAGTTCACTTTTCCTTTAATTGTGTCGACCGTGGCCACATGTTCATCATACATCATATATATGTATTTATATATAGAGGAAAGTTTAAATGCGAACTCAAATTTGGTTGTGTACGTTAGGACAAATGAGAACGTGACACGAATAAATAATATATTCGGTCTGAATATTCTTTGATTATTCAGTCTGAATATGGCACATGTCGTGCTTTCATTTGTCCTCATGTTCACAACCAAATTTGAGTTCTAATTTGAAACCGCCCCTATATACATACATGAGTGGGTTGCATGAGTTGTAGGATTGTAATGGGTTGTATTTGAAAATCCCTCTCTCTCTATATATATATATACACACACATATATATAAGGAGGTTCATGCGAGGATAGTAACAATTTACGAGAATGCGAGGACAATCGCCAGCCATTCATTTCGTACATGAAATTTTTCATGTACAAAATCACATATGATTCATGTGTGTGTGTATATATATATATATATAGAGAGAGAGAGAGAGAGAGAGAGAGAGAGAGAAAGGTTCAAACGAGAATGTTAACATTTAACGAGAATACGGGAAACTTTTTTCATTTACCAAATCATATATGATTTTGTACGAAATTAATCATACATGATCCGGCGACTTTTCCTATGCGACTTAAGTCGCCCCGCAAGTCATTCGCTGCAGTTAGTGCAAAATCAATATAATTTGTAAATGAAAAAAGTTTCTTGTATTCTCGTAAATAGTTAGTGTTCTCATAGGAACCTACCTCTATATATATATATATATATAGGGGCGGGTTCATACGAGATTGGTACCTATTTAAAGAAACAAATGAACAATACAAAATCATATATGATTTTGCTCTAAAAGGTAGCTGACGACCTTTGAGGCCACTTAAGTAGCATGGAAAAGTCGTCCGGACTTTTGGGTGATTTAGTACAAAATCATATTCGATTTTGTACTTGAACGACCGTTCTCGTGTTTCTTTAAACCCAAAAAGTTCTCGTTTGAACCTCCCTCTTCATACAGGGGAGGGTTCAAATGAGAACTCAAATTTTGTTGTGAACGTGACGACAAATGAGAGCGCGACACGTATCGTATTCAGACCAAATAATGAAGAAAAATATTCAGACTGAATAATACTACATTTAGTATGGACGGATCAAATGCAAACCAAATTATTTAATTAAATTAAATTGTTTCTTATAATTATTTCTTGATTATTTTTGTTTGTATGTAAAATAGAAATTGTTTCATATATTTTTTAGTTTGTTGGTTTTTGTTTTTTTATGTTTTGTTTACTTTAAAAATAACCCTAATTCTTCATTTAATCATAATGAATGTTTGTTGTTATTTATTGCAGGATTACAACTAGCTTGAATATCCATGGGATTGCCCTTAGATATACATCTGCAAGTTTAGCTGCTGCAACTTCAAATTGCCTTCCTGCCCTTACATTTTTCATTGCTTTTCTATTCGGGTAATCAACTCTAATTAACTCATCTTGCTGCCATTGTTGGTTTTTTGTAGTCATTGTAACATCTTTAAATAGGTATTCTGTTTATTGAGGCTTTGTTTCCAAAAAATCCAAAAGAAAATCGGATCCACAATAAAAGGTTCTTATAAGATATGTAGTTCTTAATTTAAAAGTCATTACCATAATGAAGAAATTTTATAACTGTACAGGAACTTTGATTTTTACCTTGATTATTATGTTAAATCTTATTTTATTAGCTTTTCTATATATTTTTTGAAGTATATAACACATTGAAAATATATATGGATGATGGAACCTTAAAAAATAAGGTTCTTATAAGTGACATTACAATAAAATCAGGTTTATACAACTCCAAAAAAATTAAGCGTCTTAATATAGCACTTTATATGATTTATGACCAAAAAATGAAGCGTCATATCTAGAGGTGTTGTAATAAATTTGTAAAACATTTTTAGGCGTCTTAGAAAAGCTTTTTAGTACATTTTTAGTCAAAGCGTCCCATTAGCAATTTTATAAGATACTATTTGAAAAAATATCCTATAAAAACAAGTGTCCTATAAAAGATGAGTTTAAAGATCACTTTCTCAAAAGTATCTTATAAAATTGTTAATGTGATGTTTTGAATTAACATTGTTCGAAACTTGTTAAGATGTCCAAAAACATCGTATCCACTTATTAAAACGTCTTTAATTTGGACACTTTATATTTGGCCCTATAAATTAGGACGCTTAGAAATTGGTGGCATTCTATAAAGCCAAATCTGTTAAAGTATGATTACTATAGTAAAGCTTTGTGGAGATTCTAAATTTGTTGAGTTGATAATGATGTGAGAAAATAAAAGTATAAAAATAGGTTCTTATTAGTCACTCTATGGGAGATTCTCTAAAGAAACCTAATTTACAGGATGGAAGGTGTGAAATTGCGGACAAGCCCGGGTGTTGCAAAGATTATTGGCATAGCCGTGTGCATCGGGGGTGCAGCCATAATAGCATTCTACCAAGGACCACAATTGCGACTATTGTTGCACCATCATCTTTTCTCTAACCCGACTCAAGATAGTGTGGCTGATGGTTCGAGTTTTAGTCGGACTTGGGTCAAGGGTGTGTTCCTCATGCTCCTTAGCAACAGTTTATGGGGTCTTTGGATTGTCCTACAGGTACGTTAAGCCTAGTCTTAGCTCTCTTGGATCTTTTTTAATTAAGCAAAGCTGCAAAGATCAGCTTAATAGGTAAACTTCGATACACTTCTATAAGTATCTAAGGTTCAAATCCCACGTGATTATCAACTCCTTAGGGTTCTTGTCAGTTGAAAAGACCTAAAATTTGCACGACACTTATTTTACGAAACATTTATGCAATTCCCATAAACTAATTTAACCATGAGGTCATCATGTTACGTACCACTAAAGACGTTAGCTTGTTTTACATGAACATGGTCCATATTTGACAGTAATAAATTAGCTTGTTTTTTGAACTAGTTCATTGAAATTTTTAATAAGCCATTTGCTAGCATAAATCTAGTTTTTTGAAATGTTTCTTCCAATAGCTTCTAAGGCTTTCTTTCACCTTTTTCCTATTATGCTCTTGTATTTTACATAAATATTCCTTATTATTTGTTTTTAATCATTTGATTTACATTTTTATCAATATTATCAATTAGTTTTCATTAAACATGACTAATTTATCAATTAATCGTTTTTAGATATAACAACTTTTTTAATTTAATTAACTTCTGAGTCATATTTTCAAACATAATCTTACTATGAACCAGTGTAGGTGCATTGGTGCGTATACTTACTAAAATTCATATATTTATATATATATATAGAAAGAGGTTCATGGGAGGACCGTAATAATTTACGAGAATGCGAGGACCATCCCAGCCAATCCTTTTGTACATGAAATTTTCATGTAGAAAATCACATATGATTCATGTACAAAATCACATATGATTCACATACAAAATCATATATGATTAGCCGAAACTTTTCCAGCAGCAAAAGTCGTCCCTGTCATTTTTTATGCTAGTACAAAATCACATATGGTTTTGTATATGAAAAAAACTTCATGTACAAAATGATTGGCTGAGGATTGTCCTTGCATTCTCGTAAGTTGTTACCGTTCTCGCATGAACCCGCCTCTTTATATATATATATATATATATGTATGTTCCATACTTGCATTGGATGTATATGTATGTAAGTTTGTATGTAAAGCTATGTGCATCATGTACATTTTCAGAATTTTATATTAAAAAGGCATCTCTTAAAATATATCTCCATATTTAGTATAATTAACTAGAAGGGTACTTGCGCAATGCAGCGAGATACATCTCGATTTTAAGTTTCATTTTAAAACATCAACAACAAAAAAACTTACCTCGCAAAACAACAAAAAACAGATACCCAGAAATCGATCAAGAGTCTTGTGTTGTGCCATGTGCGTGTGGCAAACAGAATAATAACAGATTAACAGAGGGAAGCCCAGAATTGGTTGAATATGAAATTATGGATTATGGAGAGGTAGACCGTACTCTAGATGGATTATGGAGAGGTCGACCAATGTATTTATATTTATAAGGAAGGGAAAAGAAAATCAGTATCAATTAAAATCAAAATAATTTAGAAATAGATATATGTATAAAAATATAGAAGATAATCAATAATTAAAATCAAAATAATTTAGGAATAAATATGTGTATAAAAATATAGAAAATAATCAATAATTCAATATCAATTATTTAATTAGAAGATTAAACATTTATGTTGGGATTTAGTTAAAAAATAATGATTTTGGCCCTAAAAATAAAAAGTTTTAAGAGTTTTTAAGTAATTAACATTATAAGAGTACGTATTTTTTAAAATGTTGTTTTTAAGAGTTTTTGACCAAATGTTTTATAATATAGTATAAATATAGATTAGGGTCACCTTTTATAATTGTAATTCTAATTAATTTATCCCCTTGGCCCCGAAAATTGCAATTCAAATTCTCATAAAAGGAGATAAACCATTAGTATAACTAGGATTTCTATAATATAAAGCAAGCACATATATAAAGAACAGTTGAAGTAAGATAATCTATTAAAAATAAATATAATAAATAAATAAAAGTTTGTTTTACATAAAGAATATTAGATTAATTAGCATCTTTTGATATTCTTCTTTTCATATACCATAACTTTTTATTTTTAATTTGTTGGGGAGCATAATATGGTTGTCAAAGAATTATATTCATATTTAACGTTATAACAAAACAACGTAACATTTTACTAATGATTGATATTGTAACATCTTTAAATCTAAAAAAAACATCTAACTTAAAATTTGTATTAATATAACAAATAAAGGATAAATCTTTTACTATAAATCAATGCCTAAATTACCTAAATTATCAAACTTAGAATCAATATCAATAAACGATATAGCAAGCTTTAGATAGATACTAAGTCAAGGTCGACTATGACTATAACCCAATATTTCACTATCTCCAATTAGGAAAAGATGTTAACGAATAATTAAATCCTTCTTGTGCCTCTAACTAGCCATCACTTCATCAAGGTGTCACTAGTACCAAACCCCAACGAGGATCTTATGTACATGCCGACAAATAAAAAGAATTAGTGTTATATCTACTGAGTTCAAACAGTTTTATCATATTTGTAAAAAAGTAGAAACCAAAAGACTTTTGATTTAAATCCTAATTTTGCAAAAGGAATATATGTATCGTAAAAGCAACATCTTTCCGAAAACTTACCATTTTCTTGATGAAAACTCGTTAATCAAAATAACCAATTATACGCACCCATATCCAATACTCACACAACCAAGAATAAAGTTATAAAACATTATAACGGAAAATATAACTTTTAATAAAGTCTTTTAAACAATTAACCCAAGCTTACCATTGGAAGGGTATAAAACATCATGAGATGATGGGGGAGACCCGATTTACCACTGATTGTCACGGAACACATAAGTAAGCCACATTTCAATGTTTTTTTTTGAAATATATAATATTTACATATGGAAAATGAAACAAATAAACACACACACCCTCCTCACCTTTGGTGAGGTTTGAACCCTCGACCTCCTAGGAGGCCAAAGGCTCATATACTGCTAGGCCAAATGACCTTTGGTGCCACATTTCAAAATTTTATAAAGGTCACTTACGGATAACCAAATTTAGCAAGCTCAACTTCTGGAGTCTTTCGTTTGTGGAGCCACCAAGTTCAACTCCTCGAGTATTTACCATGAGATCTCCAAAATTCAAGTTAAGCTTGCTCGCTAGAAATGACAGCCACTATGGACTACACGATCATCAACTTCAACTCGTTGAGTCTTTACCTTAAGTTATCCACTCGAATCACACGATTATCTGGACGGTATGCACATGTGAGTACAAGTAATTAAAGCTTCTTTTTGGTTTTTATGCATGTGTGCATGCTGGAAAATTTTCTTACAAATTACTTGTATCGACATGTACATACTGTCCAGATGAACGGTTAGTATGACGTTATTTAGTTTTTTCATTGTTTTACGGTTTACCCTATACCCGACCTTATATATATACACACACATATGAAGAGAGAGAGAGAGAGAGAGAGAGAGAGAGAGAGAGAGAGCCCTTCTTTTGTTAACTAAATAATTAGTATTAACCTTGTTAACCAATCTCATCCAACTAAATTTATCATCAACGATTTAGATTGACTTAATGTGATTTAGTGGATAAAACTAAATGAAACGAGCGTGCATCAGTGTATTCATAAGTGAACAAGGGTAATTATGCAAAATGGTATAGTATGTGGGATTAGTAAACTAATACGAAACACTTATATCTCGCTAAATCAATATGGCAGATTATTGAATCCGAATTTAATGCTAGTGACAAAAGGTTGTTGACTAAAATCATTGTTATTTCATGAAAGAAGATTGAAAGAAGGGTTATTGATTAAAATCATATATGAACATATTGTACCTATATGAACATATATCATGTTTTGACCCCCAAATTTTATTTGCTTGACCTCGAGTAATAGTATAATTCCAATAAAACCTCTAGTCTATGAAAAGTTGAGCAAGTAATTAAATCCTTGACCCTAAGCATCAAATATGCTTCAATCTTTCATTTTAGCCTTATGTCCAACGGTGTATACATGAATTTCTAAAAGATGGTTTTTTTAAATGTTGTTGGCATAATACTTTTTTATTTTATAATGTTATTTATACATAGTTATTTATAAAATATTATTAACTATTCGATAAAATATTAATTAATTAAGAACTTAGTATTGGGTATTATTTAATAATACATATTACTCCAATTTCAAATTTACAAATAATTGTATATATATAATTTTCTTAAAGTTGTTTAAGCTTTATAAAGCTAAGTGATAAATATGTTCACATATAGAGTAATCATTTATCTTTTAAAAAAGTACCCCATCACTAAACTTGAAATATATTAGATCTCTCTAAAAGGTATTTATCGTTAATTGTTAGAATTATTGTTCCCTACTTAATGTCTAGTTCTTAAGTTTTTATTAATTGTTCAGGACTAAATTTTAATTGTTCTATTTTTTTCTAGGACAAAGAAAAGATGTTCAAAAAAATTGTGATATTAATTTGCTAGAAAAAAATCAAAATACGTTTAAAAGAATAATGTCAACATTTGAAACATATAATTGTTGTTATGATTTTCATAATATTATGTTACCTAAATTCCGACCCCTATCACCAAAGTCTCCGAATCTGCCATTGTGCACACATGAACATAGTGTAGTTGTTCACTCATGAACGTAGGAGTTTTTGTTTCACAGATAATTAAACACGAAATACGTCTACAACATTAATAAATGAACTTGATGAACATTAATGAACTTGGTATTTATTCATGCATGAACTAACAAAAAAAATTATCAACTCTATAATTAAGGAAATAATTATCAACCAAATAACTATCAACCCTATAGTTAGGGAAACAATTTATGTAACTAAACCAAACTATAAACTCCATAATTTATCAACCTTATAATTATGGAAATGATTTATGTAACCAATTTATGAATAATAAAAAGAACTAAAAAGTACAACAATACCCTTGTTGAATTTTAAAAGGGTAATGCATCCAAATTCCAACCTCCATAGTGAAAATTGATTGGTCAAAGGCGATTTGCAAAGTTAACCTGAATTTTTGGGTTAGCAAATGATTTTCTCTCTCTATATCTATATATTCCTAAATATATATATATATATAGGATTAGGTTCAAATGTGAACTCAATTTTGGCTGTGAACGTGAGGACGAATGTCAGACACACATCTTTGGTTATGGTGGACGCGATCATGGAGGATTGACGCGATTCATGGGAGGGTAGAGATTATTAAAGGAGGGGAACCAGATCAAAGCCGCCTTTATTAACCGGATAGTGGCTCAGATTCGTCCTCACGTTCACAACCAAAAATGAGTTCACCTTTGAACTTTCCTCCTATATATATATATATACTAGAAGGGTACTCGCATAATGCGGCGAGATACATCTTGATTTTAGGTTTTATTTTAATTTTCGTCCCTATCAATATTTAATGATTTTATGTGGTTTTTAGAAAACGATTTTAATGTTCATATAAAAGTTCTCTTTTTTTATGTAATTTCTTTAATTCAATCTTTTTTATCATAATATAATTATGTTTAATAACAAAATAATTTATTTTTGGTTTAATAATATAACCTTTTATAATGAAAATAATTAAGTTTTCTGTTAGAATTCAATGATTATCTTAATTATACTTTAGATTTTTATATTTAAAATTAAATGTTTATCCTGTATTTTGAATGATGGTTATCCGCAGTTAGTTACACGAATTCAGAAATAAAGCTTTAATAAGTTGTACTTACGCACAATTACTTGTAATCTTGAAAATTAAGTAATTAGCATTAAATAGCAGTATCTATGACTTAAAAGATTGTTTTTAAGAGTTTTTGGCCAAATGTTTTATAATATAGTATATATATATATATATGTGTGTGTGTGTGTATGTGGAGAGGTTCATTTGAGAAATTGTAAGTGTTTGAGAAGTAGAGAAGTGATCCTAGTCCTTCATACGGTCAAGATTAGTCAAGATTTGCGGTTTTGACTGCTAAAGATTACGGCATGGTAACATCTATGCGAAAAATAGAGGGGTAATTTCGTAACATTTACAAATAGGCGGCAAACAAATGCATATGTGAACCCATAGTACATATGTAAATTAGTTAATTATGTGAATCACACGGGTTTCTGAATCAATTAATTAGTTCTTATGCGAATCTGTTAATTAGTTCATATGTGAATCACACGGGTTCATATGTGAATTAGTTAAATGGTTCATGTGTGAATCACACAGCTCTACATATGCACTTGTTTGCCACCTATTTGTAAAAGTTATGAAACTACATCTCTTTCTTCCGCATCTATACCATACAAGGAATTATCCGGTGCTTCAAAGTCCAAGCCGCAAATCTTGACCAGATGAAGGGCTAGGTTCATTTCTCCACTTCTTAAATACTAACACTTCTCAAATGAATCTAGGGCTATATAATACACATTATGAATTGTGATACACTTCATCGGAATCAAATAATGTGGTTAAGCCGTCATGTTTGGGATGTTTGGGTTTGAGTTTGGTTAATAAGGCATGATATGGGTGATTATACACTACAACAAAATTGGGTTTATAGGACACCATCAATGAATAAGCGTCCTAATAGACCACTTTATAGGACATAAATTATAGAACAAAAAAATAAAGTGTCATATCTAAACGCATTATAATAAATTTATAGGACGCTTTTGAGCGTCGTAACAAGTTTATTAGGACACTTAATAAAAAAAACGTCGCATTAGCTATTTTATAGGATACAATTTGAAAAAGTGACCTATAAAAAGATGGTTTTATAGGACACTTTCTCAGAAGCGTCCTATAAACTAGCTAATGCGACGTTTTTTTTATATTAAAAATATCCTAATAAACTTGTTACGACTCCCAAAATCGTCTTATAAACCTATTACAATGTATTTAGATATGACGCTTTATTTTTTATCCTATAAAGTAGTGTATTAAGACGCTTATTTATGGGATTTAGTGATATTAGGTAATTAAATTAAATACATATTTCCTTTCAGGAAAGTAATTAAATATTTCAATGAACTGTAATAAACAAAATTGTCCCCTTCAAAATTTTTAAGAAATATCATTAATTATGTCAAATAATCGGCTCACATTAGATCTTACGGTTATCTAAACTATCGAATTAACACTTGATTAGGCCCCTATACACATGTATATATGTGTGTGTGTTTTTCAAATGCAATGTATCCCATTTATACAACCAATAATCCAGGTAATTAAGATATTTATGACAGTGATGAGAGTTCGTTTATTATGATTTGGATATTTATGAAAGATGATTAGAGATCACCGCCTTTTAGGAAACAATCAAGGTATTTATTAAATCACCACTACAAAACAAACGACTTTTACTCATAAAAATCATCTAGGGACATTTCGGTACCAAATTACCCACAAATCACCCAAAAATACCATTGGTTCGGTAGAATATGATGTTTTATGAGAAAATACCAACGGATCACCTACAGAATCCCTGGGTACGTACTCTGTCACTGATTTGAATTACCCACCAACAATTTACTCACAAATTTTTGTGTCGGTTTTGTGATCAATAGCCCTTTTAGCGATATATTTCATAGGAGAAGTTTGTAGGTAAAGATTTTTCATTTAGTAGTGCACATATTCAGTATATTAAATGGACGGTTGAGATTGAATTACAATAAGAGGAAGGATCATATATATATATATGTATATATATATATCTCGAGAGAGAGAGAGAGAGGGGGGGGGGGGGATTGGAGGATCACGTGAAACTTAAACAGTTTGAGAAAGACGAGAAGTTTTAATATCATATATGATTACATTCCTTTAGGTATGTTTAGTCATATGAGTATGAGTATGATATTTAAGCGTCTATGTGTTGTCAATACAACCTGTGCTTAATCGTATATGATTAAATCTGTGTATAATGCATGTAATCAATTAATCATATATAATATCCAAATGTTTCGTCCTCTCGCAAAATGTTTAGATTTTCATTTGAACATACCCTATGTATATACCGATTTCAAAACTGTAACTATATTTAATTAAATATTGATGATGAGGTGAAATTAATTAAAACAGGGAAGAGTCCTAAAAAGCTACCCTTCAAAGCTCAACTTTACAGCTCTTCAGTGCTTCTTGAGTTCCATGCAGTCGTTTGTGGTTGCCATTTCTTTCGAAAGAGAAGCTTATCAATGGAAGCTTGGTTGGAATATCAGAATCCTTGCTGTCGCTTATTGTGTATGTTACCATAATTATTCTCATACATCCTTACCATATAATACACACATATAAATTATATAAAAACTAACTAACTAAATAAATGAAATTCATTGTTTGAAAAATAAATAAATGAAATTGATATTAATTAAATACATTTAAATATTAAAGCAAGAATCAATTTTTGATTAAAAGAAGGGTTGAAAACGTTTTTTTTTTCCGAAGAATTCCAGGATAAATGATGCTTTTTGGTTTGCCATGGACTCTCCTTTGCAACAAATGTAATTGGAAGGAAACATTTATGTTTTTATATAGAACACCAAAATCATTTTAAATAGTTTTCTAAATGATAGTTGTAAATTATAAACTAGATATTACGCCAAGATTGTTAAACCTATTTAAATATTTTAATAAATTGTTTGATATGACTTGAGCTTGTAGTATGGAAAAATAAAATATTATATATAAAAAATGTTACAATAAGTTTTACATGTTTTTAAGCCTCTTAACAAGGTTTCTAAGATTTTTATAATACATTAGTTATTTGATAGAACACTTTTAAGAATAAATATGCAAACACATCTTTTTATAAGACATTTTTCAAACAAGGTCCGAAAAAATAACTAATATGACCCTAAATGTTCTGAAAAACTTGCACTACTAAAATAGAAGACTTTTAGCTATGAACATTTCCTTAAAAAAATCTGATGCTAAAGGGTACATAATTGGCTACAAAACCGTCACAACAGTTGGTGAGCAAATCAAATTAGTGACATATTACCCACAAAGTTCTGGGTAACCTGTTGGTTTTTTTTTAAAGTATCGAATTTTACCGGAATCATTAGTATTAACTACTTGATCCGTAAGTGGGTGATTTTTGTAAGTGAAAGTCATTTGTTTTGTATTGTTGTTGAGACGTACAATAAGGTTATATATCTGAAGTACTTATTGTAACACTTTTAGATATGACATTTTACTGTTTGGTATAAACCAGTATATTATAAGAACACATAAACATTTTTGCGGCTTATATATATATATATTGATATTTTGATAATTTTATGGTATATGAGAAAGAAATGCATTAACTAATTGAGTATTTGGTGGTTAATTAGGGTTTTGTTGTGACTGGGGTTACATTTTACTTGCAAACATGGGTGATCGAGAAGAAGGGACCGGTTTTTCTTGCCTTATCGACTCCTTTGGCCTTTGTTTTTACCACAGCTACAGCAGCATTACTCCTAGGGGAAATAATCAGTTTGGGAAGGTATGTCATATATGTTTGTTTTAAACCCTTAATATTTATACTATGTTATAAAATATTTTGAAACAAATTCTTAAAAACTATTTTTATTACATATTATGTAAAATTGGCCGTTTACCAAACACTTACCCGGGTAAGACTTATCAAGACATATTACCTCATCGAAGGAATATGACAAGTACTAAAAATTTTAGCCGGTAAGAGCGAAGACAAGGAAAAGAAGGATCAAGAATCTTACCCCGGTAAGTGATTGCGACAACTCTTACCATGGTAAGCACTTACCGGGTAAATTGTTGCATACGATGCCGTTTTGGTGGACTAAAATCTTACACGGTAAGTAAATGATAGTGTTGAATTTTACCGGTAAACACTTACCCGGATAAGATTTGGTAAACGACCCCTTAATTGTGCTAATGGGACATTATTTGGATCTTCTAAACCTAGCAAGTATACCATATAAAACTCATATAAACATGATTAAATAACTAAAAGTGAACTTGTAGAATGCATTTTAATATAATTGTGAACTTAAAAATTACAATTAAATTGTACGTAAAAAGTGCATTTTAGTGGTCCAATGTCACAAATTTCTCGGCGCTTCAGATTTTCTTTTTAATTGTTCAATCACATTTTTTGGAGAATACAATGTGTTAAACGTGTCTCATTTTATTTTATTAAATCAGTCGCTTCATGTTCCCATGCATCACCTTTTAGCTTACAGCTGGTCTTATCTTCAACTTGAAAGCCACCAATTCTTGTTATATTTGTGTTTAATGACCATGAAAGCAACATTATTTAGATGCACATAGGTGCGGGTTATTTGGCTACTCAGATTATTTAAACCCTTTTTTAGTGACCGAAAAAATGAAGAGATCTCCATCCTTTGCACAGTTGCATTACTAAACAAAAGACTTTTGTCTACGGATATTTATCTGGGAAATCTGTTGCTAAAAGGTAATTCCTTACAAAACCGTCACAAAATTTTGTTGCTAATTTGTTGGTGGGTAATTCAAATTGGTGACAGATTACCCAGGGATTTTCTGGGTGATGCGTTGGTATTTTCTCGAAAAACATCGGATTTTACCAAACCACTGGTATTTTATGGGTGATCCGTGGGTAATCATACCGACGGAAATTTCCCTAGATAATTTTTGTGAGTGAAAGTCATTTGTTTTGTAGTGTTGGATATCATCAATGATATATAGAAGCACTACAATAAAATCGAGTTTATAGGACGCCATCAATAAATAAGCGTCTTAATAGACCAATTTATAGGACACAAATTATAAGACCAAAAAATAAAGTGTCCTATCTAAAAGCGTTGTAATAAGTTTATAAGACGTGTTTGAACGTTGTAACAACTTTATTAGAACACTTTTAATAAAAAGTGACGCATTAGCTATTTTATAGGACACAATTTGAAAAAAATGTCCTATAAATACAAGTGTCCCATAAATAGATGAGTTTTAGGAATTAGGACACTTTCTCCGAAGCGTTCTATAAACTAGCTAATGCGACGTTCTTTTTGATTAGAAATGTTCTAATAAACTTGTTACGACGCCCAAAAGCGTCTTATAAACTTATTACAACGCATTTAGATAGGACGTTTTATTTTTTGATCCTATAATTTGTGTCCTATAAAGTGATCTATTAGGATGTTTATTTATGGGTGGCATCCTATAAACCCAATTGTGTTGTAATGAAGAGTTGCAAAGTTCGCAATATAAAGGAGGTTTACAAATGAAACCACCTCTCTCTCTCTCTCTCTATATATATATATATATATATATATATGTAGGGTTGGGTTTTGGTGAGAAAGAGTATTATGTTGAGAAATGTAAGAAGAGATCTTCATTCTTAGATGCACATTAATTAGGATGAGATGCATCGAGATGCGGCTAATCGATCCCCATATGAAATGCAATTCATCGATTGAGTTTGAGATTAAAAGCGATCAAGGGTCCATATCCCTTCTTATAATACTCACTTTTATTCAAATTCTCACATGATCTTGCGCCTATATATATATGTATGGGTGTGTGTGTGTATATATATGCGGAGGTTTCGCTACGTACACACTTAAAATTGATAAAGAACATGGGAACCGACCAACACTACACGTGACATATTCATCAGGAATATGGACTTGTTATTCATCTGTGTGATTCAAGATTAATAAGACATCCATATTCATCATAAGTATGTTATTTATGATGAATATTCATCCTGAATAGGGACACGCGGCACGATGTGTTGGGTTCTAGGTTTCTAATCAATTTTGGATACCATCATAACTTCAATATATATATATATGTTATATATATATTTCATGACTTTTCTTTAGATTATTTATTTGATATTGTAATATGAGTGTTATAAAAAATAGATTCTTATATGGAAATGTACTATTAAGATCATCTGAATAATATCTAACTTTATTTATTTATTGTTAATTCTATTAGTGTCATTGGTGGAATCATATTGATTGGAGGCCTTTACTTTGTTTTATGGGGGAAAAGCAAAGAAGATGAGACATTTGACGACAAAGGATGCTCGAACATGACCGCAACACCTCCACCAACATTGTTAGCCTAAACAAATTAACTTAATCATTTAAGTTTTATGCTATAATTGGATAGGAATGTTTAAGCTCATTGCTTTCTTATTTTGGCAAATTTTTGTATCTTTTTGGATCACTTTTGGTTGAATAAATATTGAAGTTTCCTAAGTTTAGAGTTGGAGATCGACAAAGATGATTTTGAAGATATTGTTAACTCGTTCCACATCAATGTAAATAAGATTTTTATTTAAGCGTGGTGGGTGTTGTGGGAGCATGTCCCAGTTGATAGAACTACTAAACGAAAGACTTTTGTTTAGTGATTTTTCTCTGGAAAATCCATCTTAAAGGCTGATACGTCACAAAACTGTCATAAAGGTTTATAGGTAAATTATTGGTAGGTAATTCAAATCAATGACAGATTACCATTGATATTGTAGATTATCCAAGTATTTTATGAGTGATTCGTTGGTATTTTCTTGAAAATAGCAAATTCTACCGAACCATTGATATTTTCTAACTAATCCGTCGATACTTATTGACGGAAGTTTCCCTGATTATTTTTGTAAGTAAAAGTCATTTGTTTTGTAGTGTAGATTAGGATATTTGTAAACTTCTTATAATCCTCAAGGTATGGGCTATTAAAAACTTTCACCATGATTTTAAGTTGATTGAATGGTTATGGGTCAACTAGTTTGATTTGAATTTGGAACGTCACAAATAGTATCCATAGTCGATCCTTATACCTTTCAATCATGGACAAATCTTATCAAGGATGATGAATCCCTAGGGTATTTATAACATTTAATGGAAAGTCATACATCATAGAAAAATGACGAGAGTTTAAGCCTTACAAAGATGACGAGAGTTTAATCGAGTAGTTGGTAACAACTAACAAGTCGTCTATATTCATGAAAAATGAGATTTTTCATTAAGCTTTTTATAAGTCCCAAGTTATAAGGTAGCAATAAATTCCAATGTGGTTTTAAGTTGATTAAAAATTATTGGATTCACTACAAAACAGGAGATCCACTACAAGGAAAATGACTTTTAGTGATGAAAAAAGTCGTGGCAAAAAGCTACAATGTCATGGCAAAAAGGCATTTGAGACCACAGTCGTCCCAAAAGCCTCCGTCTCTGAAAGTATATTTTGCCACCATCTTCTGTTGTCTCTAAGAGTAAACATATTTTTTAACACCACATGTGATCTCTAAGTAATTATTAATTTAAATTATTAATTTTTGTTGCCGGGACATGTGGTCTCTAAAAATACTTATTAACTTAAATTACTAATTAATTTTTGCCACGACAATTGGCATCTAAAAACAGTTTTAACTTTCCATACATAATTACTTTTAGAGACCACATGTACTAGCAAAAATTAACTGGTAATAAAAACAAGTAGTTACTTTTAGAGACCATTTTGTTGTGGCAAAAGTCCCACACATGTTACATACTAACTTTAACAAACGATAAATCTACACAAAAAATACAATTTCATAAAACACAAAACCAATATTCAAAGTTTATTAATATTTAAAGTTGTTAAACCAACTAATCATCATAATCTAAAGTTGTTAAACTAACTAATCATCATCGTTGGAATCTTCGACATTGTCATCATCCCGAGATTGTGGTGAGGCTTGATTTTCCTTAGAGACTGTTGATGCAAGCTCCTCCAATGATTTAATTATGATTCCTCCATATACTTAGTGAAAATCTTAGTATTAGATAACATCCAGGTTCATTGATTGCAAACACTGATTGTACTCAATGATCGCTGAAACCATTAGAGATAAGATCTAATCTAGAAAACCTTAAGGCAACATTCACACAAAGGAACCTTTAGTGATATTCGAAGACAGAAGTGAAGATAGAGACAATCAACTCGTGATCTAAAGCGATTCAATGATAACAATGATTGCCTACATAAAGTGTGAAATCCTGTGTAAGCCTCAGTGATACCTGAAGGGATCCTCCTTGAGCCCTTAAGTATCAGCGATCAAATGAAGCGTGCTCAACAAGATTAATGTTTGTCTTATCCTCGATGCACAAAAGTCAACCTCCCCATATTTATGTCAGATAGTGTGTAGAGAGTTTTTGTTTCCTCCTACGTGCTTACCAACTCTTATGTGGTCATTGTTCGTATTTCGGCTAAAGCATGGTTGCTTTATGAACAAAGGATAAGCATCCAATAGATGCTTGACATGTGGCATATACCTTCTGATTTACATTAAATACATCGGATATAAATAGATGAAGAACCTCTTCTTCATCTTCATGCATACTTATCTTTCTCCTTAAACCTCTGCTATTTTCTCATCCTTATCTTGTGCATCAATATCTTTGTGATTATTAGATTGTAATAGAATAGGTAGTATTACTCGTTCTTATTCCGCTTACAATCTGTAAATTTGTTTATTTATTATAAACTCATTTAAAACCATAAAAAGTTGTGTTTGTATTCACTCCTCCCTTTCTACAAACTGTATTGATACTTATACATTCTTGTGGAATCCTTAGAGACCAACAAGTGGTATCAGAATAGTGTTTATTACTTTATTTACTTTAAAAACTAATATCTTCTTGTTTTTAAAATGGCTAATCCTAATACAAATTATAACGACAATGGAGCACTTGCAAAACCTTCTAAGTTTAGCAAAGATAATTTCCTTGTCTGTAAGAAAAGAATGACTCTATTTCTAGAAGGGTCAGATCCTAAAATCCATGTTTAATTTACAAACCATCCAGTTCTAACAAACCATAATCAATGCTTATATTAAGAAACAAAATGGACTCATATATTTTATTGTACTGGATGGACGGCTAACCATACAAACCATTCTTAGTCGTCCATCTAGTCTAAGATGTACCACCCCCAAAAATTACAGAAAATAGTGGAAAATTTAAACCTTCAAAAACCTCTAGATACGAAATAGATTACAAACAAAATACACATTATCCATCGGAACATAATAAAGTTCGCATCAGAAATTCTAATTAAACTAACTAATCCATAAGTGGATTTAGGAATAGTCGGGTGTTACTTACATCGTTCAAACCGCTACCATCAACACCAAGATGCTCCTACGTCATCCTATCAAAATCTCTCAAGCTCCGATACAACTTTGGAACCTAATAGGACCTGATATACATGTCGATAAGAAAAAGTGTTAGGCTTACGCCTAGTGAGTTAAAGAAGTTTATCTCATAAGTAAAAGTAATGGAACCCGAAGAATTCCCTTTTTCCAAACATACTTTTATATAATAATATTCGTAAAAGAAGGAAAGTATTTTCCCAAAATCATTGTTTTTCAAATATAAAACTTAGTCAAGAAATACCTCTTTGAAGACCAACAATTGAGCTACTTTATACTTGAACGACAATAAATAAGATTAACTCAAGAATCATATAAAGTGCGCTAATTACTATGTACCCCGAAATCACCGAAAGTAAGGATAGACTCAATACCCAAATAACACCTTTCGGTGACGGGAGAGACCCGAAAGTAAGCCGGGATTCGACGTTAAAGAGTAGCGCCTTATGATCATGGTCCCGGTGTATGACCCATCAACGAGTACCCACCGTAATACCTAAGGCCCCGGAGTCCGACCCATACGGATTCATCTCCGAAAAACCCCGACCCAAGACCTACTTGAATACTCTAGACTCACATCAAGAACTGATGATAATGGGACTCGACCCTGAATGAGTTCATTCCCAGAATACTTGTGTGAACTATAAGAGGCACCAACCTCTAAATATGGATGCTGATAACATACTCCAACGAGTTACATCATCGTAATACCCAGGGTTACAAAGGCATTCCCACTTGGGTCCATCTCTGTAATACCTACGGTCGCAGGGTCATTCCCATTTAGGTCCATCCCTGTAATACCGACAACCAAAGCCCAACGGCTTATGACCTCTATGAGGGACTCGAAAGTCTTCCAAACAACCAAACTGACTCATATGCCTATGGATCCAAATACAATGCAGACCAACTTTACTTGCCTCCAAAATAAGAACAACGCTCCCAAGATAAACAATTACCAATAAATGTAGCATGCATGGTTGATACATTTAAGTCTACTTCCCGAGTCATTAAATTCCTACATTGCCCCAAAAAAAACCGTTTAATTAAATCTCTAGTCAAAAGCCTTGTAAAATCTTTGACTACTTCAAAATAGGGGATAATATAAAACCCGTTATTCAATACCATATATTTCCCAAAATCTCCAAAATCAAGGAGATGGTTTCTTAAATATTGACACCTTTGAGATTAAGGAATTAGCATACAAATGCCCAATTTTATAATTAGGATAAGATCCCCAAATACGTTGACTTCAACCAATTTAAGAAATACTTGGATTTATATACAAAGCCAAGAAAATCATTTCCTTTAATTTCGAACCACACATTCTCAAGATGTGAATGTTAAGTGGACTTAATTTCCTCCAAGTACCCAAAATAATTTTTTTTAACCAAATAAACACTCTCTGATATCCCAAACACTCAATAAAATTTTATAAAGATTTATCCTTGCATTTTATAGTCCCAAATATTCAAAATACCGCTTTCATAAACTTATCATACAATAACCAACTTTTATAAGAACAAGATCAAATCCCCGAAATAATTATTTTGACGTGTATATAGTTTTACAAATGCAACTACAACTCACCTAGTTAGATTTATGTCAAATCTAGGTTTTTGCCCACTTTGAGCCTCCTTTGAAGTAGATTATAGATCCGCAAGAATCTAACACTAGAAGCTTTATCTAGCCCTTTAATAAACCTAAAATATATTCAATATAACTCCCAAAAATTAAATCCAAACAATATTTGGTTATAGATCTTAAATCAACCAAAATACCTAAAATGGTCAAAACCCTAAAATATGGAAAATACTTCCAAAATACTATTTAGAGAGCTAAATAATAAAAAGTTCTAACAAGAAATATAATCTAAATGGGTGGAAAAACTTACAAATTTTAGTTTGGAGAAAAACCCCAAATTTGGTCAACAATGGTGGAAGGAAAGTTGGAGAAGATGAAGAATTGAATCTGGAACTCTGATGATGTTTCAAGGCTTTTGGATGGTTGGAAATGAGGGGTGGATCCTCAAAAAATCGTCTCCAATGAAGCGAGAAGGAGAGAAAACGAGTAGGGAAGAAAATGGTGAAGAAACTAGGTCAAAAAACGATTTTGAAGCACCATCAGCGTTCAAAACCAGTCCAGGGTACTTCCCAGGCGCCTTAAGCCGCCCCACACGTCGCCCGACCCTATGGTTGGAAGGAAAGTTGGAGAAGATGAAGAATTGAATCTTGAACTCTGATGATGTTTCAAGGCTTTTGGATGGTTGGAAATGAGGAGTGGATCCCCAAAAAATTGTCTCCAATGAAGAGAGAAGGAGAGAAAACGAGTAGGGAAGAAAATGGTGAAGAAACTAGGTCAAAAAACGATTTTGAAGCACCATCAGCGTTCAAAACCAGTCCAGGGTACTTCCCAGGCGCCTTAAGCCCCCCCACAGGTCGCCCGGTCCTATGGAGGTCGCCTAACAGCAGGTGGTGTGGGTGACAGTGCGGGTTAACCCGCTTTAACACCGCATGGACGGAAAATTCACCTAAAATCAACTTCGACCCTGTTTTCGCCTTAGATGGAGCCCGACTTTGCAAAGACTCAAAACATAAAGGTTGTAGGTATACCTCTTGCCTTTCCGTAGTATCTTGAATCATCTGAATCGGAGATTCTATGAGTGAGATATGATCTAAATGAAACAACCTCGCAAATCTGCCAAATACTCCTTTTTGGCTATTTTTCGCCCCAAAGTGATCCGAACCGAAATTCTGGGTGTTACAATTCTCCCAACCAAAACACAATTGCTACAATTATCTGACTCACCAAAAGTACCCAATCTCCAACTCTAAGCTTTCGATCGCCTCCCAACCTTAGGTGTTTCTTACAACTTAAAATAGCTTAGGGATCCACCTTGTCGGTTACAATGATGTATTAACACCTATCCTCGACTATATAACATCTTTCCATACCAATACCATGAAGGTTTTGGTTCATAACACAACTTTTAACCACCATTTGAAACTAATAACACAAAACATCGTAAGTACGCCAATTCCACATAACTTTCAAAATTCTTTAGCAACCTATGATGGTTACTAACATCTGTCACTTTTCACTAAAACCTATTACTCTCGAATTCACCACCTAATAACTTCAGACACTTCACGAAATTCAACTGAAGCACTCCAAACATCCTAATGGTACTTGACCTCAAGAAGACCAGACATTGATGCGGAAACCAAACAACTCCTTAAGGCAAACAATCCCATGAATTCCAACCTAAAGATTGATGCCACGAGAGGATCATCTCATAAATAACTCGAAATGACCCAAAAGTCCAAAAGTCCAATATCTCAATAGTTCCTATATTTACCAGCATTCAGACTAAACCCCAAAAGTGTACTGGCTCTAGTAAAACTCTAGATCATTATATCCATTTCGACCAATCCCTCAAACCTCCTATTTAATAACTATGATCGCCATTCATCATATTATTAATAACTTAAGTTACGATATAAAAAGAATACGAGCAACTAACTTGGGGAACAACTCTCCACATACTTCCCGACTCCAGAGATTGTTAGGAAAGTATTACTATCTACGACCTTTCTTAACAAAGCGAACACTAAATTTTTATTTTTATTTTCACAAGCAAACTTAATCCATACTCAAATAGGATCTCCGATCAAGGTTATATAGGTCTATACTTAGAACCTTCCAAGGAAACCCAACTTGATCACAAGTTATCAAGAGATCTATGACTTCTACGTGAGATGTTTCTTAACTCAAACTCAAGATGCCGAAATAACCATGTGGTCTAACAAAAGTTTATTACTTGATAAGGCCCAATGTTTACCAAAAGAATATCCAACGTGACCAAATACTTATAACTTAATCAACTCAAGAAATAGGATACAAGGTTCTAACTTACCTGACTCATGTCCATAAGTGCCCTTGATGTAAAGCCGACTAAAATCAAAGGCCCTTCTTGGTTCTTGGGTAATTCTTCTTGGAGTGACCCGAGTCTCCGCATTCATTGCAGGATAATCCCTTGACGGTGCAATTGCGAATCGAGTGGCCTCGCTTTCCGCACCTAAAACAGTCTAGATGCTTAGAGGTGCATGATCCATGGTGTTTACTTTGGCAAGTGGAACACCATTTAGTTCCTCTACTAGACCCGGTCACTTGCTCTTTAGGGTCACTTGCCGCTTCTTTGTAGGGCCCAAAATTTCCTTCCCATCTTCTCTTCTCTCATATGATGGACATCTCATTTTCTTTAAGAGCATAGGCGTCCTCCATGAGTTGTGCCTCCTCAATTGCTTCCCGAAGAGTAGAGGCCTTGGAGATGCGGACCATTGCCATCATATTTATCGGTAAGCCTTTCAGATAGGCTATGTGTCCCACTAGACTTAACTTCTCTACGAAGAGTCGGGAGTATTCCCTCACGGTCATGCTCCCTTTCTTGAGAGCTCGGAATTCATCGGTTATTAGGTCGATTGCTCTTTTGTCACAATATTCCTCCATTAACTTCTTCTTGAAAGCGTCCCAAGTCATGATTTGGATACTCTCGGCCCCAAGGGTGGACTTCATCACATTCCACCAACTGAGAGCCTCACCTCTCAACATCTGGGAGGCAAACTTCACTTTCTGTTCTTCCACGCATTTGCTGGAGCCAAAGCCTTGCTCTATTTCTTGTATCCACTTCATGCATGTGACTGGATCGTCGGCCCCAGAAAATTCGAGTGGTTTGGAGTACAGAAAGGTCTTATATGAAAAACCTTTCTTTCCCCGTCTCACGGTAACAATCAACAGATCTCCGGTACTCGTAGTATCATTGTTACCTCTGGAACCACCTATAATGTCTGCGGCCGCTGATTTGAACCTTTGGTTATTTTGCATACCTGTCCTCAAACATCTTCATGAGAACTTCACTTTGCTTCTCCATGTCCGAATTCACCGTGTGCATGATACTTGCCATCATTGCTGATTTAGGGTCCAATTCCCTTTGAGAGATTGGGGAAAGTTGTGCATTTCCGGTCCCTCTTGGTTACCCTCGAGTTGGTGTGCTCGTATCGTAATCTTCTTCTACGATAGGCGTGTCATTTCGTGAAGTAACCATCTTGCTTTGCCGAAAAGAGAACGGGAAATTAAGATCTAAAACAAGGTAAGACTAACATTAGAAACGTACCATTACATTCGTTAATCATCATAAAAACAGTAAGACAAGTACACCTACGTAATAATACACTTAAAAATTGCATTAGCTACGTGAATTTTTTGAACATCTTATACACGAGAATTCTTTCCACCATCTCTACAAATCATAACCATCGTATCGACAGCGACTCCACAGTTCTCTTAACTTATAAGTCTCATCCAAGTCTTAAAACTTACACTTAAAGTCTCAGCTTAAGTCTAGGCATCTTAAGTTCATACCTAGTTTACTTAAACTAGAACTCTGATACCAGCTTGTAACACCCCTAAAATTAAATAAAATTGCGGAAAATTTCAACCATAAAAAACCTCTAGATACGAAATAGATTACAAACAAAATACACATTATCCATCGGAAGATAATAAAGTTTGCATCAGAAATTCTAATTAAACTAACTAATCCATAAATGGATTTAGGAATAGTCGGGTGTTACTAACATCGTCCAAACCGCTACCTTCAAAACCAATGACGTTCATACGTCATCCTGCCGAAATATCTCAAGCTCAGATACAACTTTGCAACCTACTAAGATCTGATATACATGTCAATAAGAAAAATTGTAAGGCTTACGCCTAGTGAGTTAAAGCATTTTATCTCATAAGTAAAAGTACCGGAGCCCGAAGAATTCCCTTTTTCCAAACGTACTTTTATATAATAATATTTGTAACCGAAGGAAAGTATTTTCCCAAAGTCATTGCTTTTCAAATATCAATCTTATTCTACAAATACCTCTTTGAAGAACAACAATCGAGCCACTTTATTCTTGAACGACAATAAATAAGATTTAACTCAAGAATCATATAAAGTGCAATAATTACTATGTACCCCGAATTCACCGAATGTAAGGATAGATTAAATACCCAAATAATAGCTTTCAGTGACGAGGAGACCCGATTCCGTTGATGTCGCGTAACACAAAGTAAGCCGAGATTCGACGTTAAAGAGTAGTGCCTTATGATCACGGTCCCGGTGTATGACCCATCAAGGAGTACCCACCGTAATACCTAAGGCCCCAGAGCCCGACCCATACATATTCATCTCCAAAACACCCCAACCCCAAGACCTACTTGAATACTCTAGACTCACACCAAGAACCGATGGTAATGGGACCCAACCCTGAATGGGTTCATTCCCAAAATACCCGTGTGAACTATAAGAGGCACTAACCTCTAAATATGGGTCCCGATAGCATACTCCAACGAGTTACATCATCGTAATACCCAGGGTCTCAGAGGCATTCCCACTTGGGTCCATCTTTGTAATACCCACGGGTCCAGGGGCATTCCCATTTGGGTCCATCCTTGTAATACCGACAACCAAAGCCCAAGGGCTTATGACCTCTACGAGGGACTCGAAAGTCTTCCAAACAACCAAACTGACTCATATGCCTATGGATCCACATGCAATGTAGACCAACTTTACTTGCCTCCAAAAAAAGAACAAAGCTCCCAAGATAAACAATTACCAAAAAATGTAGCATGCATGATTGATACAGAAAAAACCGTTTAGCATGTGGAGGTCACCCAACAGCAGGTGGTACGGGTGACAGTGTGGGTTAACCCGCTTTAAAACCCGCATGGACGAAAAAGTTACCTGAAATCTACTTCAACCCCGTTTTCGCCTTAGATGGATCTCAACTTTGTGAAGGATAAAAACACAAAGGTTGTAGGTCTGCCTCTTGCCTTTCCGTAGCATCTTGAATCTTCTAAATCGGAGGTTCGATGAGTGAGATATGATCAAAATGGCACAACCTCGCAAAACTGCCAAATACTCCCTTTTGGCTAATTTTCTCTTCACAGTGATCCGAACCGAAATTCCGGGTGTTACATAATAAATATCTGATTTCATTTTGTTTCCTAATATAATCACTGATTTCATTTTTAGAATCAAATGGTTTATAAACGAAGCGTCCCCTATATATATGTATGTATGTAGGGGAGATTTCAAATATAAACCACGTCAATTCGTACAAACAGTGTGATTCATCGTTAATTGAATAATTTTTTTTCATGAAAGTGTTTAATATGATGAAATTGTTTCAAATAATTCTTTTTCTTCATGAAATTATTTTTGTTTCTACATGAAAATGAAATTGTTTCATAAAATTCTCATTTTGATGAAACATGTTTCACATATTCTTGATGGAATTTTTTCATATACTATTGACTAATCAACCCTCATAATTACGAAAAAGTGAAAACAATTAAAAAATGATTGGTTGCATGTGTTTTGTACGGTTTGTACGAATTGACATGGTTTGTAATGGAAATCAACCCATATATATATATATATATATATTTACTTGGGATAATGTGAGAACAAGTGGTTTTGGTGAGACCTGTAAGACCAATTTGTGTCCATTGATCAAGTTTATAAGCTAATGATCTGATGGTTAAAATTAAGCATTAAATTTGAATCTACAGGGGTATTTTTGACCATCTATTTTTTCCTTTTTTTAACAGAAGAATGAACACTTCTTCCTTCTTCCTCCATGATCGAACTCTGCCTCTTCCTCCTATGAAAGCGCCTTCTTCCTCTGGTACATCTATCACCTTCTTCCACCGGTAAATTATGATCGATTTTGGTAATTGAAGGTATCTATCGCTGCAGTCTTTTTTCTTTGATTGAACATCTCTGATTGATAACTCTCACGACCGTTGTTACTCACAACGCACACTAAATCTGTCGATTTCAATAGCATTTGCCATTGGTTTTGCCTAATTTCTTCCCTGAACTTCTATTCTTTAATACAAGTTAAAAAATCTAGGGTTGAAATGCTTTAATTTTTAATTTTTTTGCTTTCTTTACAAGATAGTTGATAAGAATTTTTGGTTTGACCTAGGGTTTACAATGTTTTCATTACAGGTAAAAATGTCTAATGAAGATGATCCACATATTATCTCGAATGATGTTTTCAGCATTTGTACAGGGTATTCAAGGTCATTAGTTTATTTTGAATAACTAATTTTGTTGTGAAGTTTCATTAACTGGACGCGATTATTCAAAAGTTCCCAATGAATGTTTTCACACATTTTGATTTTAGGGGAAAAAATGTCAAATGAAGATAGTTTCAAGAGCATCTCGGATGATGCTTACCATGGTGAACAATGTAATCAAGGTCATTGGTTTCTTTTGAATGATTAATTTAATTGTGAAGGTTTTAAACTGAATATGCTTGTATTTTTTGAACGATTTCTTTAATTGTGAAGGTTTTTAAACTGAATATGTTGAATATCAATTTTGTAATTGTTTTTTAGATTTAGATAATGCTTTAATAGAAGAGTCAGACAACAATTATGTCACTTCACCAAATCAATCCAGGACATGGACACCAGATGTAGGTGATGTGTTTAAGCCTATTGTTGGAATATATAAGCTTGCAAGGAACAAAGGAAATGGGACTAGCAAGTGATACATTGGTGCAAGAGAAGAGTCGATTAACAAAAATTCAAGTGGAAAGAGGATAATGACTAATGAAAGATGATCACCAAAACATTCCAAATGATGTTTACGAAATGAACAATATATCCAAGGTCATTACTTTATCTTGATTAATTGTTTTCATTGTGAAGGTTCATCTCTTTGCAAAGATGTGTGCTTCATATGGGTGGTCATTTTGAATAAGTTTTCTTGTTCATATCTATGGCTAGTGTGATTCTAGTTTATTAGTTTGATGCAAATATTAAAGACTTTTTGGTGAATATTTTTACTAGCCCGTGAAGTGTGATTTGTTTGGTATGAATGTTCATGAAATTCTTGTTCTTCGTATAAACCTTACTGTGAAGGTTCACTAATTATTGGATTAACCTCATAAATATGTAGACTTTCTTTTGATTGTGAAATTTCATTAGTTGGATGCAAATATTCAAATGCATTAACTAGGTGTAAAATGGTAACAATTGATCATTGTCAAAGTAAGTAGGTTCCTTTGATCGAGTTGGATTCTCATCAGACGACCCTGTTTTTGTGAGACCCGTGGGACCACAAAACAACATTGAATCTTCACAACAAAACACTGTGAAGGTACAAAGAAACATCGAACCTTGACAGTGTCTTGTTGTGAAGGTTTAGTGTTATTTAGGTGGTCTCATGAAAACATGCTTATCTAACATGATCCCACGTCTCCATTGACCACCATCTATCTTTATTGGTAAAATAATTTTGGCTTCATGTTTTGTGTGGTTTGGTTTTGTGGGATGTCACTTCTTCAATTAGCTCATGATTCTATTATGTTTGCAGAGTTTGGCAAGAAGAAAAAAGTTGACTGGGTTTGTTTGATTAACCAATCTGTGTGATGTAGACTTACTCCCCCGGGCATTAAGAAGTTCAGTTTCGTCTATAGAGATCGATAATTACTCTTCTGTTAAAGTGATAAGATTACTACTTATGTCGATCATATGATGAAAATAGTAATTAAAAGGTCTTAAATTACTTGATTTAGTTATACTCGTCATAGTAGAATGTACCTATGTTCGGTTTATAAGGTTATATAGGATTTGGATATTGAATGTTGATTTATATTTGGTTCAATTATTGTAACGAAATTGCTATTTATCAAGAAGAAAGTTCCAAACATATTCAAGTGACAACCTTGAAGGCTTTAGCTTGTTGAGACTTGAGGTCATCAAGTGTATAACATTGGAAAATAACCATCCTTATCCTTAACAAACAATGGAAGTGTTTATAAACTATTGACTAATTTTATTAATCTAGTGATGGATACGTTATACATATCTATGCGAAGTCTTGCAATCTCGCCTTTGTTTGTCAACACAACATTCACAGTATGATCATTGTGAATGTTATTCGATTTATATGAAGGCAAAATACAATTTAATACACATAATTTAGGATCATTGGCTCAAAAAATTATTTAGAAAACAATTGTCCTAAAACTCAAAACAATGAACGAAAGATTCACATTAAACTTTTGCTTTGAATGTTCATTCATTAAATATGAAGGTAAAGAACAATTTCAAACAATTAAGTTGTTGACAAGAATCAAATCAATCTATAAACTCTCGCATAAAGTACCTCAAAGCTTCACACAACACTTACTCAAAGCTTCACACAACACTTACTGTGAACATTTATTCAGTTGTGGTTCAAATGAACTTTAACTACAAATTGAGAACTCAAAACATACATTGAAATCATAATGTAATATGAAGTTTATGTACATAAAATCAAAAGGTTTATCCGATATATCATTTGAAAAAAAATCAAATAAATAATGTTGAAAAAAAAATCAAATAAATAATGTTGAATGTCTTCATCAACAAAATCTTGCATCAATTTCTCATTGCTCTTGTTCACTAATCTCTTTTCATCGGTGAAGTTCTCTCACTCTTCGAATTCTTCCACTATTCTTTGCATCCTTCTATATGATGTCGTCTAATCTCAAATGATGGGTTTTTCGATTGAAGACCATCAAATTAGATTTTAAAATATTCAAGTTAAGAGGGTTAATAATCACATATTAGATTTTAAATTGATATAAATCGATATTACAGTGATATGAAGTTGACTCATCATATCACCAATTATTTTTCTATGCATATAATTAATTCAATTTTACATCATCAAACTTTCTAATTGGCTTAAAATAATCAAATATTTAGATTCACCATGCAAATGTGGTGTTATTACCTAATTTTATATAATTGTGAGACATTTTGATAATTTGCTTAAATTTGATGTAATGCACTCTTTCGTAAATTTGGCCAAAAACCTCCTTTAAACACCTTTCCTTCCCAAAACACGATTGCATGAAGGGTAATAGTAAACGTCAATATTGTGGCGAATTTGACTATAAGCAAGTCCGATTGAATAATTTTTTGTTTATTTTGTTTGAGTTTTTTCGATCTATTTGAGATTGTTTCTTCCTAGTTTGGTTTCTCAGTAAAAAAAATTCTTAAAAAAGTGGTTTTAATCCTTTCATGTTAAATGAAAAATGTTATTCAATTCTGGTTATATATAGTTTGATTTCAGTTTAAATAAAAAAAATGAAACCAAAATAATTTATATATTAAAGAAAAACCTTGGTCTATAAAATATAAGAACGGGGAAGAAATTTTTGAAATGAAACTTTCATCAACAACATATAATCGGCAAAAAAATGTAATAGTTGTTACTTGGAAAAGTTTAGAAATAGCATTCAATATGGACAATCAAAAAATTCTACGAAAAAACAACACATAAATACAACATATAATACAAACAAAAACAAATGTAACACTAATTAACAAAATATAATAACATGGAGTAAAAAGCCACTCGTCAACAACATATAAACCACACAAATCATAAAATAAAATGCAGTAATTCTTACATGGATTTTATGGATGAAGAACAACAGTATCCATGATAAAATAATTCTGCACAAAAAAAAAACACATAACACATCAATAACAACAACATATAACTCTAATAAAAACATAAAATAAACCATAAAAATGTAGTTTCCATCTTAATAAAAAAATTAATTGTACAATTTGCAATATGATGAGGACTCAATAAAATAAAAGTAAAAAATGTATTCAATAACATACAAACAACACAAATCATAAAATAAGATGTAACAATTCTTACACGGATTTTATTAAAGAAGAACAACGGTGTTGACGATTAAAAAATTCTGCAAAGAAAAACACAAAACACATCAATAACAACACATAACTTGCATAAAAAATAAACCATAAAAATGTAGCTTTCATTTTAATTAGGAATTCAATTGTATATTTTGCAATATGATGGAGGATTTGATTAAACAAAAGAAAAAAAATGCTAGATGAGATTCAATATATAGATGGGATAGAAATAGGAATATAAAACCGAAAGGTCTGACTTTTATAACTTAATAAAAGACAATTAATATGAGAAATAGAAAAGTGGAGGTTAAATAAGAAGTTAAACTTATTTAATAAAAAAGCTTCTTAATTAAAAAAATTCAATATAGCAAAAAAAATGTAATAGTTGTTATTTGGAAAAGTTTAGGAATAGCATTCGGTGTAGACAAACAAAAAATTCTACGAAAAACAATACATAAATACAACATATAACAAAAACAAAAACAAATGTAAAACTAATCAACAAAATATAATAACATGGAGTAAAAAGTCACTCGTCAACAACATATAAACCACACAAATCATAAAATAAAATGCAATAGTTCTTACATAGATTTTATGGATGAAGAACAACGGTATCCATGATAAAATAATTCTGCAAAAAAAACACATAATACATCAATAATAACAACACATAACAACACATAACTCACATAACAACATAAAATAAACCATAAAAAATGTAGTTTTAATCTTAATTAGAAATTTGATTATACAATTTGTAATATGATGAGGACTCGATAAAACAAAAGAAAAAAATGTTATCAATAACATATAAACCAAATAAATCATAAAGTAAAATACAACAACTCTTACACGGATTTTATGAAGGAAGAACAACGATGTCGACAATAAAAAAAATCTGCAAAGAAAAACACAAAACACATCAATAACAACACATAGCTCACATAAAAAAATAAACCATAAAAATGTAACTTCATCTTAATTAGGAATTCAATTATATATGTTGCAATATGATGGAGGATTTGATCAAACAAAAGAAAAAAATGTTAGATGAGATACAATATATAGATGAGATAAAAAACGGGATAGAAAATCGAAAGGTCTATGACTTTTATGACTTAATAAAAGACAATGATAATGTGAAAATAGAAAAATAGAGGTTAAATAAGAAGTTAAACTTATTTAATATGAAGCTTTTTAATTAAAAAAAATTCAAAATTATTAGAAAATAGAAATATTGAATAGAGCATTTTCATTATGCCACCTAACCTAAGCAGCTTTAGGTCTTGCTTTTATATAGATATAGATTGTTTATGGATTGTAACATTATTATTACAACTAGTGAGTGACCCGCGCGATGCGCGGTAGTAATATTTTTTTAAGAAGTAGTTGATCGAGTTAAAATAAAATGTAATTTCTCAGAAAATAATTATGAGATACAATTTCAAAACAACGAATGAATTTCCATAAATGATTAATTGGCATATATTGATAATCAGTTATTGTTATGAATAGTTTGAGAATCATTGGTAGTTATTTATTAGTATGTTATTTATAATTCAAACGAAATATCCCCCAACCATATCATATGGTATGTTTGTGCTTAAATATTATGTTTCATATTTAGCTTATAAAAAAACTTAATTTGTTGCTTATTTTATATAAAATTTCTATTTTGAATCTTAATGTATAAATATGGTTAAAATGATTCGATGATTGATCGAAATATTAGATGAAAGCAACCATTTTAATCATCCATTCTATTGATCGAATGCGAACATTTAGTTGGATTAAATCAACTCCATCCAAATCTACTAAACTATCAACTTGCTATATATTACAATGCTTTCATAACCAATTTGGCATCAACTTACACTACTTAAGCAAAAAACTTGTTAGAAAATATGTAACCAAGTTAAATTAAATGAAACGTAATTTTTGTATTGATAATTAATAAAATGCAATGTAAAATAGTAAATGTATCGAGATGTATTATATAAATTACTTTCATTGATTAATTTCATAAATATACATTATTTGATTTTAACTATATTGGGATAGATTGCGGAAATTTAAAAGTTAAATATAACGAAAAATCTTCTCCACCACGATGTGGTTTCAATTGCTAAGAGACATTCACACATCGTGTGGTAGATGTTCAATACAATATGAAATTTATTGGTTGAAATGTTATATGTGAATACATATTATTTTCCATTCATTGTTTTAATTGATATTAATTCCCTTGATAACAAATAACAAAGTTAGTTTCATAAATTTTTTAATGTTCATTTTAAAAGTAACATGAATATATATTCCAATGTTGAAGTTGAATATTTACAATAATGGTTGGTTGCAAATGTATGCACAATATTAAATATCATGGTAGGAGTAAACAAAATTTGATCTTTTGATTTAGTTTATACATCTTGTTTTATAACATGGTGTATTATACGTATTCTCTATATCCAAAATCTCAATCTAAAAAGACAAATAAAGCAAAAATGGGACAATACAATGAAAATGAAAAAAACTTCACAAACGTTAACAACCACACTGAAATGACAAAAGAGAACAACCGTTAATCTACTTGTAAATGACGGAAAAACTAACATTCTTAGCAATTATAAGAGAGTGTTTCCGTTTCCATTTCCATTCATAATACCCTCCTTACAAGAATAATAGAGAGTAAGATTAAGAATTAAAAACATTAGAAGATAACTTTCAGGCCCAATGATAGAGAAGGAAAAAAATCCCAGCAGACCGATGAATATTGATATGTTGAAAACCATATGGAAGATTACCAATTTGAAAAAACCATAACTCATGTTTCTTGATACCTTCTTCTAGCATTAATGCAAAAATATTCTTGTATAATGTTTATCAAGTTCAAAAAGAAAGTAATCTTTTATTTTCTATGCATGCTTAAAAGATTCATCAAGAATTCATATGCCACTTTATCCACACAAAAAAAAAGATTCATATGTCTACATAATTCCAATTTTTGTGAGAATTTCCATGATTAAAAGACGAAATACTATACTCACATCAACAAAAACTCATACCTTGATTTGTCTTCTTGAATGACGCCTCAAATCAACAAAAAATGCAATCCGCCTCCATAAAAACAGAATAAAGAGGAATAAAGAGAATGTTACAAAAAAATGTTACCTTTTTTTTTAGCGGGAAACCCAGGCACTTCCATTAAAAACGACAAAGGTACAAAACAGAACTGGTTACATCAAGAAAAAATAAAAAAAACAGCCCGACCTGGAAGGATAAACCAAGCCACAAGTAACCAGAAAAAACACAGACTAATAGTAAAGACCAAGCAACAAGCAAGGGAACCATTGCAACCCCAAAAGGAAACCTCCGCAACCTCTTTAACTTGTATCTCCATTTGCAATTCTGCTCCTGCACTTCCTCTTCCAAGCCATTCTCTGGATAATAACTCCTCTAGCTTCATTGAACAGCTTCTCAATACTCCTGTTGCAGTTTTCAAAAAGCCTCTTATTCCGTTCCCGCCAAATATAATAGACAGTTGCAGAGAAAGCAACTTTTTGCACGGTCGACCAAGCAGTATATTGCCCATTGTTGATACGGTCCATAATATCAGCCCATGTTTCAGGAATATGCTGTAGAGAAACTTCCCTTTTCATCAAGTTCCACACCCCTTTTGAAAAGTCACACTGGAAAAATAAGTGATTATGAGTTTTCAGGCACTGGTGACACAATAGACATTTCATGTCCGGGGGGTTTTGCTTCCAGTTTAGAATACGATCCTGAGTTGGGAGCCGCATCCTACAAGCCAACCAAATACATAAAGCATGTTTGGGGATGAAGGCTTTATTCCATACCATCTTTGGCCACAATAGAGTATCATATTCAGGAATCATAGAGGCCCAAGCATTATGGATAGAGAATTCCAGTAGCACATTATTCCGGTCACTCCACAACATTTTATCATCCCCATCCGAGAGGACAGGAACAGGAATATTTGCCAGAAGCGGGATCCTGCTGAATGAGCTCACTAACAGAATCATGAGCATGAAAACTCAAGGCATGGATTTGTCGATAGGAAAGAAGCGAGCTCAAGTGGCCAACAGGTAGCCATTTATCCTCCCAGGCATTAGTGGACAACCCATCCCCAATTTGAACGATGAAGAAACGCCTTATTTGGTCCCGGACCCTTAGCAAGCTGCGGAATATCCACGACCACCAGTCCTTTTTCTTCAGGTTCCAGAAACTAATTCCCTGGATGTAATGGGTACTTACCCATCTTACCCAAAGATAATTCCTCTTCCTCAGAATGTCCCAGACATGCTTCGTGACCAGGCACCGATTCCATAATTTAAGATTTTTGAGCCCGAGGCCTCCATTCCTTTCCGGTTTGCAGATCTCCTCCCATGAAACTTTGCATTTGCCACGAGAGATGTCGCCTTGGGCCCATAAGAAATCCCTAAAGAGAGATTCAAGAGCGTAAATGATTCCAGCAGGGAGAACAAAGACCGACATCCAATAAACCTGAAGCGACTGCAGAACAGATAAAATAAGTTGCCTTCTTCCACCATATGACAGGAATTTGTTCTTCCAGTTATTCAGCCAGCCTTTAACCCGTTCCACAGGACCATTAAAATCAGCCGTAGGCAACCGAACTGGAGATAGAGGTACTCCGAGATAATGGATCGGGAACACCCCTTGCCGAAACGACAGTGTATTGCGAATCGTCACCTTAACATCTTCCGGAACATTACCAAAAAAGATATCGCTCTTTTCGAGATTGGGTGCCAGACCAGACCTCAACTGGAATAAGTGGAGAGCCCTCTTAATGACTTCAACAGACAGAAGATCTCCATTTGTGAAGACAAAAAGGTCATCAGCAAAGCATAAATGAGTAATTTGGAAGTCCGCACATCCCGTATGATACCGAAAGTCAGCAGCCTCTTCTATGCACCGCTTAAGAATGAGAGAGAAACCTTCCATAATGATCGTGAAGAGGTACGGAGAAATAGGATCCCCTTGTCTTATTCCACGCTTTCCAGAAAAAAAACCCATGTGTCTCTCCTTGAAAAGCAACAGAGTAAGAGGGAGTAGTAATCATTACCTGAATCCATTTAACCAACGCCGGATGAAATCCAAGACCATTCAGCATGCAAATAACAAACTCCCAATTCACCATGTCATAGGCTTTCCGGATGTCTATTTTGAAAGCACATCTTGGCTCACCCGAGTCCAGGTGGTATCCAGCCACAAGCTCATGGGCCATTAGAATATTATCTGAAATCCTTCTCCCAAGGATAAAGGCTGACTCTCCCAAGGATAAAGGCTGACTGTGCAACATTTATCAAGAAGTCCAGCTTTGGTTTCATACGATCAGAAATAATCTTACTGATGCACTTGTACAAAACCGAGCAGCAAGCAATCGGCCGGAATTCCGAAACCCTACTGGCATTTGGTGTCTTTGGAATAAGACAAAGAAGAGTATGGTTTAGTTCCCTGTCAAGCCGCCCAGAGTAGAAAAAGTTATCGATTGCCCTCATAACCTCATTTCTGATCACAGGCCAGGCCTCTTTATAGAACTTGGACGAAAACCCATCAGATTCAGGAGCTTTATCATTCCCAATCTGTTTGAACGCATCCAGAATATGCCCATCTTCCATAGGCCGAATCATAAATTAGGATTCAGATAAAGTAAGCTTACGCTCAAAGAACTCCTCCTCTAAATGAGGCTGCAGGCCGGTGTCCTCTTCCCCAAGGATCGAGGCAAAGTAATCAATGAACGTCTTTGGCACCTCATCATCAAAAGTACTAATCCCTTGAGCATTAATCACCATGGAAACTCTAGACGAAGACTTCCTTTCCCGGACTACATGATGAAAGAATTTAGAATTACCGTCCCCGTCATTCAACCATTTTACCTTAGCTCGCTGCCTCAAAAGCTCTTCCTCCAACTGGAGGGCTTTTTGATAAGCCAGATGAATATGAGCTAGGTCCTCGTGAAGATCGGAATTTGAAGGATCCGATTCACAAGCCACTTGAAGTAAGTCTAATTCATCCTTCAGAGCCTTCGAATGCTTTCCTAGGTCACCCATCCTAGAACGTAGCTTTCTAAGAATCGGTTTTAACTTTTTCTGCTTTGACAGGACCTGAAACATAAAAGATCCCTGGACCGGAGGAAGCCAAGAGTCGGCCACCACCTGGAGGAAAGAAGGATGGCTCGCCACAACATTGTCAAGCTTGAACCCCTTTGATTGCCTCCTCCTACCCCCTTTGAAACCTATAACACCTGGGGAGTGATCAGAAAGTCCTCTAGGAAGAAAGATAGCAGAAGAATCCTGGAATCCGTTTGTAAAGACATTGTTTACAAGAATACGGTCCAGTTTACGCATAATGCCACCTTCACCCTTTGGTTTTTGATGCCAAGTATATTGGCATCCCGTATAAGGCAGGTCATATAGATCAACATCCTCAATGCACGAATTAAAATCATCCATTTCTCCGTTCCGTTTAGAAGCCCCTCCATACCCATCATGTGGGAATAACATAGAGTTGAAATCCCCCATTAAAATCCAAGGCTTGTCGCCCATAAGGACCTTGAACTTACGGATGCCCGACCACAACTCTTTCCTTCCAGACCCGCTAGTGGCCCCATAAGCAATAGTAAGAAAAATTGGGGCACTTTCACCTCGAATAAGCAACTCACAATGCATAAACTGGAAGTGAGATTCAATAACCATAACATTCATAATATTAGGGTCCCAAGCACAAACAATTCTTGTGACATTGTCACAATTGTTAGTGTTAGACACCCAATCCCAGCGCCCAAAGACTTTAGAACAAACGTCGGAAACGTTTTTCCGAATTAAACGAGTTTCAAGTAGAGAGCAAAAACTTAAACCATTAGTATGAACCAGAGATTTTACCTCCCGTTGTTTTCCCCAGGCATTAAGGCCCCGGATATTCCAACAAGCCAGCTTAATCATGGGAAACAGAAATCACACCCCCTACGGGTTTCGTACCTCCTATCTTTGGACCTGATACAGACAATCCATGACTCTTACTTCCAACAGGACCATCCTCTCCACCTATCTTTTCGCTAGTTAGTGCAGAGAATCTGTTAGTATTTGGGTTCTTTAGAATTCCCTTTATAGGCTTAGTAGGGATGGTGGACTTCATAGACGAGCTTTGGACTGGCTTTTTGCCTCGATCCGAACCCCCTGCATTATTCTTTATAGCTTGAACCACTGGGTCAATTAATCCTACTTGAGGTGACCTTTGGCTCTCTCCCTTGTCAGGATGGTTCTCAACCAACTTAGGATCCTCCATAGTTACAATAGCCGTCGGCCCGGTTCCCTGATCATGTACCATCTCAGGCTCATCTGAACGAACTACAACTACCTCTTCAGCATGATTCTCCTTACCCTGTCCTTTTGGCTTCCATTGCTTCCTCTCCACCCTTATCTAACCCCCTTTGTCCACCTTTTTCTTCTCCTTTTGAATAGAATTTCTTTCCAGAGCAGCCTTGGGACAAGAAGAGATTTTGTGGCCAAAATTTTTGCATTTTTCACACTGAGTTGGCTCCCATAAGTATTCAATTTGAACCTTTACAGCTTCAGCCTTACTCCCCGTCAGGCTCGGAATTCTAACTTCAATTTCCTTTTTCAGCTTACCGACTGCCCAAACATCCACAAGCACCTTAGCAAAGCTAGGTCTTCCCCAGGCCTTCTGACACATATCAGCAGTGCACGCATCCATTCTCTTAGGGACCCCCAAGACACTAGCAATCCTGCTAACACCTTCTTTATTAAAAGCCACAAGAGGGATGTTGTGGATTTTAACCCATAGGGGGAATGTGGAATGTTCCGGTTTGTGGAAACCCTTGGTTGGGTCCCAAGGTTTCATGAACATCGGAACCCCTCTCACCATTAGTGGTCCCGCTTCCACAACAGTAGAACATCCTCCTTCATCATTGAACCGGAAAAAATAGAGCCCATTGTTGTGCACCATAACATCCTTGAATCCAAATTTCCCCCAGGCTTGGGAAACAGTACGTTGCACAATCGGAAAGTGCACCCGAGGCCCTAGGAAATACCCACACAGCATGGTCTTGTAAGTTTGCACCATAGGTTCAGTGACAGATAACGGCATATCAAGTTCCATTAGATCCTTGTTTTCCAAAGGAAAGAAATCCAGTTCCGGAGTGTTTGCCTTCCCTACTACTGAAGCCCAATGTTACCTTATTTCATGAATGATTCATATACCACTTTACTCACACACAAAAAAATGATTCATATGCTTACATAATTCCAACTTAAGTGTGAATGTCTCCGACTAAAAGATGAAATAGTATACTTACAAATGCAAAAACTCGTACCAAGATTTGTCTTCTTGAATGACACCTCAAATCAACAAAAATGCAAATTGTCTCCACAAATTTATAACGAAATATAGAGGAAGAATTGAGAGATTGTCATAAAAATGTACCATGAGAAGAAGATGAAAAATTATTACCGAATAGAGAAGAATAATGAGAGTTAAAAGAGCAAAAATGATTCATATGCTTACATAATTTCCACTTAAGTGTGAATGTCTCCGACTAAAAGACGAAATAGCATACTTACAAATGTAAAAACTCATACCATGATTTGTCTTCTTGAATGACACCACAAATCAACAAAACGCAAATTGTCTCCACAAATTTATAACGGAATAGAGAGGAAGGAATAGAGAGGAAGAATTGAGAGATTATCATAAAAATATACCATGAGAAGAAGATGAAAAATTATAACCGAACATAGAAGAATAATGAGAGTTAATGGAACAATTATTAAAGAGAAGATGAATAGGTTGTAACCTAATGAAGGGTCTTCAATGTGAATATTAAAAATAAAAAATAAATATTGAGGTGGGAAAAGCTTGAAAAAAGGAGAACAAAGATAAGATATTTTCTAGCTTTGAGAAGAGGCCACATCATTGCTTGTGGTTTCTTCTTTATTAGATATATTAGACCTGGCAAACGTGTCGTGTCGTGTCGGGTTCGTGTCGGGTTCAAGGGTTAAACGGGTTGAGAGTGCCTAACCCTAACCCGGCCCATTTAATTTTCGTGTCGTGTCAACCCGTTTAATTTTCGTGTCATTTTCGTGTCATTTTCATGTCAACCCATTTACTTAAACTGATTGAAATATATTACCAAAATCCATTTCATTCGTATCAAGTTCATGTCTAGTTAGTATGGTGTACCAATTTTTGTCAGGTATACATGAAATGTACAATCACTATTTATTATTATCTAGTATATACTTTGATAAAAAAAACTATAAAATGTGAGTTGTTGACGTTATTTGCCTAGGGACCTAATATAAACGGGTTATTCGGGTCATTTTCGAGTTGAAAATTTTGACCCTGACCTTACCGGTTTGATTTTCGTGTCGTGTCGTGTCAACCCGTTTACTTAGACGGGTTGAAATGTATTACCCAAACCCGTTTAATTCGTGTCGAGTTCGTGTCGGGTTAGCGTGTCATGTCAGTTTTTGCCAGGTCTAAGATATATAGATATCATTAACTCAAATAATAAACAATTTATAGGCGGTAAAATCGTTCCCAAGTGAACCTTCACGGTATGTTTGTTGTGCAGGTTTGTAACATGGTAAGAAGAAGTTGGATCATCATTTATTACGGACAACCAAAGTCGTCAAAATCACTTGGAAAAAATATCCAAATGAAGACTCATTGCACTTCGATGACTTAATTCATAGTAATTTAGGAGAATAATAATTTGCAATAGTTTTTGCCATTATGGAAATGAATAATATGATTTACTAAACAAATTAATTAAAATAAAATTAATAATATCAATACAAAAACAATCAAAAGTACTTGAATCCAGATTGGTGCAACATGACCTTGTTTATGCACAAACAAATACACATTGCAATGACTATCAAAAGAAACAAAACTAAAAAAGTAATTGTGAACCGAACCTTCACAAAGAAGTTGTTGTGAAGATTCATATGTTTCAAGTGAAAAACATAATTAATTTGCATTACAAACCTCTATCTAGTGTTGGACATGTGATTTATCGTCATTAGTTAATAAAATAAACATAAACATGAAAATCTAACATATGTTGCTTGAAGCTTTAGTTTAATCAATTGAACTGTTATCAATCTATTAGGCAGTTGAGACCCCACTACAAATGTTGATGACAATGTGTGAAATGAATCGTGAGCAAGGAAATGTCGTTTATGAAATGAATTTTAAGTCCGTACTTCATTTAAGTATAGAAGTAAAACTGAACCTTCATATTGAAGATGGTTGTGCAAATTTATTTGTTTCAAGTGATAGTATAACCAATTTAAATTACAAAAATTCATTTAGTCCTAGGAGATATAATTTATTATAATTGAAAATCTAACAACTAGTGCTTAAATATATGTTATGTAAAGTGGAGTACTATTGATCGATTATCAAGTGAAGTGTTATCAATATGTTTCAATAGGAAATTTTAACACCATCCTTGCCTCATCATATTTGTCTACGATATTGAAATACCAATAACTCAAATTATAAACAATGTATAAAAGGTAAGTTTGTCCCGATGAAATCAAATGAACCTTCACAATAAGTTCACAATAGGTTTGCAGTGAAGGTTGATTCATTTAATATGAAGGTAAGAATTATTTGACACAAAGCAATTTGGGAAAGTTCAACGGGTTTTTTTACCTTTCTTCTAGTTACGTTAAAGATAAATTAAAATTAAGTAAGTACGTAAATCTAAATAACAAACCACTTAACTTGCACAGTAACTTGTAGTGAAGGTTCATTCAGTTGTAACCTTAAGTGTTCATCAAATTTCTATAAGAACGAAATCCAAAGTTTCCTCAAATTTCTATGCTGTTGTTCATGCTCTAGTGATGATGACTAGCCTCTGGGTACCATTTCTACTTTCTTAGAGGTCCTGTAAACTGTAGGGATGTACTTGACTCCTTTGGTTTGGTCGGTTGAGTGTTCTACGGTCAGATACAAACTATTATGGATTCAAGTGGAAGTTATTTCAATTTTCTGACAAACTATATGGATTCAAAATCGTTGAATAAATTTCTTCATTTAGTCCAACATTCTTTTATTTCATATCAGATACAAATACATTCAATAAGATTCAATTTCATTCAAACAAGTTCATTTAACCTGAGTTACGTAATTTCTGATTATCTCAACCACGTTCATCTATAGTTAACTACATTCATTTAAATTCAGATTATGTTCAACTACTTTCAGTATAGGTTTAACTACATTCATCCACATTCAATTACAATCAAACACCTCCAATTAGTCTGGTTTTTCTTTAATATATGATATTTAATCAATTACAATCGATTACAATCAAACAACTTGATTTTGTTTGAACTACTTTTTTACAGATTGTCAAATTGTCAAAGTTGTTTTTTTGCAAATCTTGTTTTTTCCATGTTTAAATTTGCTAATTTTAGTTAGTTATAGAGACCATGATTCAATCAACAAGTAATCACCAATAGAAATTCAACATACAATAGAGAATCACAGTTAGATATGTATTTTCCCTTCATTCGAGAATCACAATTCATTAGAACGTACATAGGACGAAAAAGGAGCAGCACACGATTTCATCAAAAAGAAAACCTAGTTTTAGTTACTTACAGAGATCACAGGTCCATCAACGATGAAGGTAATGACCATCAAGTAACCATCAATAGAAATTTAGCCTTCAATAGGAATCACAGTAGATATACCTTTTGCCTTCAATCAAGATTCACAATTCATTAGAAATTACATAAGATGAAGAAGGAGAAGAACTTGATTTAATCAAAACGAAAACCTAATTTTAGTTACTTATAGAGACCACAGTTCAATTGACGATGAAGGTAATGACCAATGAGTAAACACAAGAGAAATTTAGCCTTCAATCGAGAATCACAGTAGATATACCTTTTGCCTCAATCAAGATTCACAATTCATTAGAAATTACATAAGACGAAGAAGGAGAAGAACATGATTTAATCAAAATGAAAACCTAATTTTTGTTACTTACAGAGACCACAGTTCAATCGACGATGAAAGTAATGACCAACGAGTAAACACGATAGAAATTAGGCTTCAATGGGGAATCACGATTCGATATGCCTTTTGCATTCAATCAGGAATCATGGTTCATGTGAGTTTGAAGAGGATTTCGATGGATGAAGATGAAGCTGGGAATTGTAGGTTCAAATATGTTTTTTAACTTTTCTAAATGCCACAAGATTTCGATCTAATTACAAAAATGCCACTGTGCAACTTGAGACCATTGATCATTTTGATTATCTAATCCAAGGGCTGAGAATGGGTCTTACGGGTCTCACGAAAAACCCTTGGTCTTACGTGAACCCAACCCTATATATAAGAGAGAGAGAGAGAGAGAGAGAGAGAGGAAAGTTCAAATGAGAACTCAAATTTGGTTGTGAACGTGAGGACAAATGAGAGTGCGACACGTGTCTGAATATAGATTATTCAGACTGAATATACAAAGAAATATTCAGACTGAATAAGCATTATTCAGACTGAATATATACGTCTTTGTATATTCAGACTGAATAAATACTATATTCGGTCTGAATATTTGTTTGATTGTGACACGTGTCGCACTCTCATTTGTCCTCACGTTCACAACCAAATTTGAGTTCTCATTTGAACCCGCCCCTACATATATATATATATATATATATATATATATATATATTGTAAGACCCGAGTTTTAAAACCGTCCTCGTTAGTTTACCTGAATTATACTGTATTTTAAATAACATTTTCTTATTATTGAGGGGTTAAAACTGTCAAAGTTTGAAAATCTTTATAATTATTTAAAAGAAAATTAAAATCAAAAATATATTTACATGTATCCTTAAGAGTGGATTACAATTACGTCGTCCCTATGGTTTTCTTTTCAGTCACTGCCAACACCATACTTCTATTTTTGTATACTTTACTTCTTTCTAATTTTTCCGTCAAATTATAGAAGGAATCAACGATTCAATTACATACTCGGAAATCCACTCTTAGAAACCTTTGTAACAATATAAATTTCTTTCGTTAAGTTTGTTTTGTTAGGATTATACGGACCGGTTTATAATCGGGTGGTTATGTTAAGGTTACGGTTTGATAGTGTTAAATTTGAGTTATGTTGCATGTTTAGTATATTAGGATTGGTTAATATTGTTATAGAAACCAAAAGGTTAGATTATGGATTCAATATGGTTTGATTTTGTGTATGTGTGTAACCGCACCCCAAGTGTTTGGTTAAATGCCGGAATAATAGAATTTCATGATTAAGCTTAGCTTAATGACCATTACGCCTGATTGTAATATCTAGTATGTTAAGTATGTGTTGGAGTCGTTAAAGGTATCAATCCATGAAGTTGGAATTATAAAAGTTAGTTGAGCAAAACGGTGAAAATCGGACATACCGACTAGTGCAGGTCCGTACGTTGGTCGTGCATAACTCACAAACGCTATGTCGTATTAAGCTCAAATTTTGCAGATAGAAAGAGCTTAATGTATACTACAACTCTCGTGAAGGGTCTAAGACCCAGTTCTGGACCTAAGTACCTCAAAACAATACCGTTTTGGGGTTGTTTACACTGTATCCGAAATTTTTCTGTTGTTTTTTAAACTCGGTACATAATTGATAGATTATCCAAATGACTTGATTCCAAAACTGGTAGATTCATAAGATTATATACTACAACTTTTATTTAGATAATATTCTTTGTATTGGCCTCCAAGTGGGATAAAAAGGCTCACGAAAAAGAGGGAACGATGTTGTTAAACGTCGGAAACGAAATTTCATTTAGCCAAGGTTGTGTCGATTTCTTAATGCATCCGGCTGTCCCATTTGGAATATTAGTTTTTTATAAACGTGTAGGAATTAAGTACCTTATTAGTAGAATTAGGATATGGTTTTACATCGTTTATGTAGTAATCGATTTCTATATTCGTTAGGCACGCAATCAAGTCGAACTTTATCGTGAATCTCGTCTAATCGTGCGTTGCTTCTTATCTTTGACTAAGGTACGGATTTCATTTTCTTTTGACTCTCGAGAAACTAGTTGTTCTAGTTGATCCTTCGTAACGGAGGTTCACCGCCTTGTGATTGATCACTAAAAAGTGGTCAACAAAATACGTATTTAAATATATAAACCGTTGCACCTTTATTTTTAACACATGGTTTTAGTCTATTGATTCTTATATTTGTAGTAGTTATGAACTTTATAAAATGTGAAGTTTTCACCGACCAGAAAAGCCTCAAACACATCTTTACTCAAAAGAAGCTAAGTATGCGTCAACGGAGGTGGCTCGAACTTCTGAAAGATTACGATATTCAGATACAATATCATCTAGGCAAAGCTAATGTAGTCGTCGACGCCTAAAGGCGTAAAGTCGGGGAACAAGTTTCTTCTTTAATTGTTTCTACAGAGTTGGCTTTGGAGATTGAACGGTTCGGACTGGAAATCTATCCGAGTTTCCAAACAGAGATTCTATCTAATCTAATGGTAGAACCGACTCTAATCTCTCGGATCAAAGATGCCCCAAAAGAAGATAGTGAATTATGAGCGAACTTCCAGCAGGCACAAGAGAATGCAAATTCAGAGTTCAGAATCGATGATGAGCACGTGTTGTGGTTTCGGATCGTCTTTGTGTTCCAAATAACTCGGAGCTTCGAAATCTAATTTTAACCGAAGCTCATATATTTATGTTTTCGGTTCATCCGGGCACAACAAAAATGTATCATGATTTGAGGAACCATTTCTGGTGGACTAGAAAGCGAGACATCGCGGACTTTGTAGCATGTTGTCTCACTTGTCAAAAAGTTAAAATTGAACATCAACGTCCAAGTGGTGTTCTCCAATCGCTGAAAATGGTTGTTCCGGGTCGTAGCCTAGGGCGCGAATATCGGCGCATAGTTCTTCGTCGGAAGCAAAGGCGTCGAACGGTCTTTCCTCAGTGGCCACCGGGAGACGAAGGATGCGGCGGATCCGGGCCGGTGTTAGGCGGGTGTTGTAGTCGTCGATTTGGGCTGTGAAGTTGTGATTGCCTTCAACAGGTTGGTATTTGAGCGAATACCAGAAATGTTGAAGGTAGAATACGGGGACCCGGTGGTCCAATGAGAATGCGAAGCATAGAGGATGACGCTGTAGGATGTCCAGTAATACTTGATGCTCGATGGTGGTGCTGAAGTCGAGGCGATGATTGTTCGGTTTGATTTCCCGGAGTTTGTCTCGAGACATTAAAAGATCGTCTCGGTTGACGGCATTTATGCTCGGTTCAGTTGAATGTTCAGATGGCATCGGGTGTTCATCGTCGGATACATTTGGGTCATTTAGGGCTGCCATTTCTTTCTGGTGGTGCTTTCGGATCTGAAAAACTCGAAGTTTTGAGATCCTGATCTTTGATGGCCAAGAACTTGAAGGTTTTTTCAGAGAGAAAGAGGGAAACTCAAAACTTGTGGGAAAAGGTTCTGTGAGAGTGGGGCCCGATTTCTTTAAATAGGGTCATCGAGTGATGACACGTGGCACATGGTGATTGGGCCGAGGAAAAATTCCCGTTGTCGAAATGTCGATTGGGGATGTTGTCGAGCCAAGGGAGGTCGACAAACCAAAGTTGTCGGGCCCTTTGGGGCCGAGAACCTCACTTGAGAATTTTTTTTTTTAAAGAACTTAAAAAAAACAGTAAGGCTCCCCTTTAATGTGTGCATAAAGTAATGTGCTCCCCCTAGGAATGTGAATGGAAAGAAATGCGTACCTTGGTGCTCCCCCTCGGAAGTTGAACCATGGTGATACACACAGCGAGGTAGATAGAAAAAGAAAAATTGAAAATACGGAACTGTAGGATAAAGGTCAAAATCCAAAAAATGAGAACCCAAGTGTGATGCAGATTGACTTGTAGAGTGAATGTGCATTAACCCTTGGATAGACGTTTTTGAGGAGTTTGAGACAGACTGATTTGTGGGAATCAGGTTTTTAGATTGAGCATTCCCAACATGGATACTAGGAACTGGAATCGTTTCTCATCCAGTGCCTTGGTAAACAGGTCGGCAAGCTGAAGTTCCGTATTGACAAAGTATAGTTCAATGGTACCTCTTTTGACGTGATCCTTGATGAAGTGATACCGAACGTCGATGTGCTTTGTCTTCATGTGTTGAATCGGGTTGCTTGAAATGGCTATGGCGCTTTTGGAATCACAGTATATGGATATCTTGTTGAACCAGAAGCCATAGTCTTTGAGCTGAGTGCGCATCCATAGTGCTTGAGAACAGCACCTTGCGGCAGCGATGTATTCAGCCTCCGCGGTAGACGTGGAGACGCAAGCTTGCTTTTTTGAGGACCAGCTGACCAATTTGTCTCCGAGGAATTGAATGTGGCCTGAAGTGCTTTTGCGATCGAGCATGCATCCGGCGTGATCCGAATCTGAAAAGGCAGTTAGCTCGAAACCCGTATCCTTGGGATACCATAGGCCAAGATTAGGTGTACCTTTTAAATACCGGAAAATCCGTTTGATAGCACTAAGATGAGATTCCTTGGGAGATGCTTGATACCTCGTGCATAGACAGGTGGCAAACATTATGTCCTGACGACTAGCCGTAAGATACATGAGAGAACCAACCATGCCCCGGTAATTTTTAGAATCCACATCTTTTCCCGAAGGATCAGCGTGTAGGTTTGAACCCGGGGACATGGGTGTACCAATCGGAGAATATGACGTCATGTTGTATTTACACAACATATACGAGATGTATTTTGATTGGTTGATGAATATTCCCGTAGAAATATGTTTTATTTGAAGACCAAGGAAAAAATTCATCATTCCCATCATGCTCATGTTAAATTTTGCAATCATGAGTTCAGAGAACTCTTTGCATTGTTGTGGGTTAGTCGAACCGAAGATGATATCGTCCACGTAGACTTGAATGAGCATAATGTCACCTTTGTCCTTTTTAATGAAAAGAGTTGGATCGATCTTACCTTTGGAGTATCCGTTCTTCACTAAATAGGTAGACAAACTATCGTACCATGCGCGGGGGGCTTCTTTCAAGCCATACAGAGCCGTGTCCAGAATGTAGACATGAGTCGGTTTGGAGGAGTCGACAAACCCGTCGGGCTGAGAAACATAGACTTCTTCACGCAGAACATCATTTAAGAAGGCCGTCTTGATGTCCATTTGGAAAACCACAAAGTTCTTGTGTGCCGCGTAGGCGAAGAACATTCGGATTGCTTCAATGCGGGCGACGGGTGCAAATGTTTCGTCGTAGTCAATACCTTCTTGTTGGCGGCATCCTTTTGCGACAAGTCTAGCTTTGTTGCGTATAACGACTCCATCTTCATCTTGCTTGTTCTTGAATATCTATTTCGTGCCGATAATGGTTATGTTTCAAGGACGGGGAACAAGGCGCCAAACTTTCAAGCTTTCAAATTGATTGAGTTCCTCTTGCATTGCGACAATCCAATCAGGATCATTCATTACCTCGTGAATGGATGTGGGTTCAATCTTGCTTATGAAAGAAGAGAACATACAATCGTTGGCCGAGGCGGCTCGTGTAGTGACTGGTTTGGTCGGATTGCCAATTATCTGATCAACTGGATGAGAACGGGTCCATTTGGTTGTATGAGGAAGCGGTTGAAATGCATTTGGATCTGGGGTTTCATCTTCATATGAGCCTAGAGGAAGATCTTGAAGTGATTCGAAAGTTGGAGCTAAGGCACAGGATCTTGTAGCACTTGTGACATCCTTAAGGGCCGAAGTTGATGGTGGGGGAGAGGATGTCGGTTCCGCAGGATTTGGTTGAACAGCCGGTTGAGGTTCAGCTGGAACAAGAGGAGCATCAGTTGAAACGGTTTCCGTTGTAATTGGCGGTCCGGAAAGATTCGTGGTCTCGGCAATCTCCAAGGTAGGCGGGGGAATCTAGAGAGAAGTATCAGTGGATGGTCCAAAGTAATCCGAGTAGAAGTACTCGAATAAGTCATCCAGATTTGAAATAGCGGTTTTGGACGATGAAGGTTCAGCGGGGTTGGGAGCAGGTTCCGAACGAATGTGATCGGAAGCTAAAATGCCGGTTCGTGCGGGTCCAGAACTGTCGTGTTCAAGAGCCATTTCGGCGTTTTGATCGAATTGAACATTAACGCTTTCAGTGACGCAACATACGTGTTTTATGTAGACCCGATAAGATGACGCGTTTGGTGAGTATCCGAGAAAGTAAGCTTCATCGGATTTTGGCTTGAGTTTCCCACGATCTTCTTTTTCATTGAGTACGAAGCAACAAGTGCCAAACGTTCGAAAATGCTCGATGGAAGGAACGCGATTGTAGACCAAGTGATAAGGTGTCTTGTTGAAGCGTTTGTTGGTGATAGAGCGGTTTTGAGTGTAGCATGCAGTGTTGATAGCTTCAGCCCAAAGGTGGAGAGGAAGCTTGGAGTAAGTAAGCATAGTGCGAGCTGCTTCAACTAGAGTTCGATTTCGGCGTTCAATAACACCGTTTTGTTGCGGAGTGCGAGCCGCAAAGAACGTGTGGGTTATACCAACCGAATCGAGATAACCGTCAAGAAAACGGTTTTTAAATTCAGTTCCATTATCGGTGCGGATGGTCTGGGTAGTAAGTTCTAGCTTAACTTGGATGGCTTTGAGAAACGTAATGATGGTATTAGGGGTTTCATCCTTTGATCGAAGAAACTTTACCCATGTGAAACGAGAGAAATCATCCACCATCACTAGAACATACTTCTTACCTTGTATGCTTTGAGTCCGCATCGGGCCGCACAAGTCCATATGAATGAGTTGAAGAGGTCGAGTTGTGCTGTGAACTAACTTGGGTTTGTGAGAGACCTTCTTCATCTTTCCCATCTCGCATGCGTCGTAGAGATTCGGTTTGTCGAATTTAACAGCTGGAAGACTAGTTACTAGCCCTTGAATGGAAAGACGATTGATATTCTTTAAGTGAGATAAACGTCGACGCCATAACCATGTCTTCGGACTAGAAACATTTGAAAGTAGACAAACACTTGAGGGTGCGTTCACTTGGGAAAGATCGATCGTGTAGAGATTTGACTTGCGAGTGCCGGTTAGTAGTTCCTTGCCATCAAATGTGCGAACACAGCATCGTTCGCGTCTAAAATTTACTTCGAGTTGCTTGTCACAGAATTTTCCAATGCTCAACAGGTTGTGACTCAGGCCTTGAACATAAGAAACGTCGGAAATGGTGATGTTGTTTTGAATGATATCACCATATCCTTTAATCGGTGCCAAGTGATTGTTGCCAAATTTGACGAATCCGCCCTTCTTTTCAGTGTAATTGGCAAGCAGCTCTTTTTGTCCGGTCATGTGTTTGGAGAATCCGGAATCTACGTACCACACATGACCGATCTGCACAAAATTAGGCAGATTTAGGTACTCATTTGTAAATGGGTCCATCATGGTTAGTTGACATAGCACCCTTGGGTACCCACTTGTAGTGAGACTTATAAGCGTTAGTCATTCGATTTCTCGGACCCCATTTAGAAACAGGTGATGAAGGAAAAAATTTGCGATTAAAAGAATTATACATGTCAGGAAAATAATCATAACCATAATCAATTGGAGGTTTACGTACAAAATCATCCACACCGCAATTAGAACAGCAAATTTTATTACGAGAAAATTTAATTAAGCGTCGAAATGAATGAATTTGATAAGGAAATCTAAAACGAGAATTGTTTCTTTCAACATTTGAACGAAAAATTGTTTCTTGTTTGTTTTCTAAAGTATGAATCGCTGAAACATTGAAAGGAACACGGTTAGTATGATTTTGGAAGACATGATTGGTTTTCGTTTGTTTAGGAGTGGTGTGATTTTGACTCGTGGAGCACTCCGTTGGTTCCGTAGGCAATGAAACTGATTCCATTGGTTGTTTGCCTTTGTCTAAAAACTCCGTGTGATTTGGAAGTACAGGATTGAAGTCAAATTCATCACACATGTCATTTAAATACTCGTCCGATTCAAGTGAAGATTGGTTAGAAAGGGCATCTAATTCAACATTGATTTGTTCGTCGGAATAAGAACATTTTTGTTTTGGAGGATTGGAATTTAGGTCCAGTTTAAACAATTCTTCGCAATTATCTAAATAATTGCTAACGAAGGATTTACAAGTTGAAATGTTTGAAATAGTATCATTTTCATGAGTTTTGTTCAATTGTAAAGTCTCGTTCTCAAGTTGTTGTATTTTAAATAAAAATGATTCCTTTTCCTTTTCCGCCAAAGAACGTTCAGTTTCCAACACTCATTCGAGTTGAATAATTTTCTTTTCTAAAAATAGAGTGGGAATGTATGGTTTACAGTCAGGAATCTTGTTTCGAAGTTCTTCGGCAGAATATGATGGAAAGTAGTTGTTTGGAAGAGATTCACTTGAAGATTCCTCTTCTACTATTTGAGGATAGCAGAAAGTTATTTGAAAATAGTTTTTGTTTTGTCTCTTCCAATCTTCTCTTCCTCAACACTAGGGTCCGGCTTTATAAATTGAATTTGGTAATCTGGACCAAGGTTCAGATATTCGAATTTATAAATCGTCGGAGTATTATAGATAGCCTTTGCTAAGTGTTTTGGGTTTTCAAAACCTAACCCGGCTTTAGAGCTTAAATCTTTCGGTGCATTTAAGTGAATAGTGTGTTCAGTTTGACCAAGCTTGTAAAGATTTAATTCTAAATTTTTGAGTTTTTCTAATAGATCTTGTCTTCGAAAACTGACAAAGTCAAACTTTGATGAAAATTCTGCAGTCTCATTCCTAGATGAGTGAAGTTGAAGCGTGAGATCATATATTTGTTGTTTAAAAAGATCATTTTCTTTTTTTAAAACCATTTTCTCCGTTTCGAGATTGTGTGCTATACTTTGAGAATTGACAAGGTCGGTTTGCATAAGAAGCAATTGATTATGATTATTTTCTAAGCTTGCTTCTAAATTGGAAACCAAGAGTTTCTCGGTTTTCAATTTAGATTGTAATTCTTTTAATTGACACATTAAATCATGCATTTGAGATACAAAAGATTCATAGTCAGAAGGGCTTACCTCGGGTGTGTAGTTGGAAGCGTGAGAAGAAGTATCATCAGAGTAAGCCATCAAACTGAAATGTGCTTGAGTATCCCTTTCCATGTCGTCTTCATCATCTTGATTAAGCCATTGTTCATCTTCAGCTAGAAGAACTTTACCGGCTTCTTTTTGTTTAGACAACATCAGTTTGTAAGTGAAGTAGTTGGAGTCCTTCACTATTGGCTTCTTGCATTCCCTTGTGTAGTGACCAGATTTGCCACAGTTGTAGCACAAGCTTTTTCTCACCCTTGAACTTGTCTTCGGGCTTGGGTGTTGAGCGTGGTTCTTCACTTCTTGGTTTTAGTTCAAACAGGGCCTTTCGCTCATGATTATTAGATCCCGAGGCATACCTTTGTTGGTTGGGATTCGAGCGACGTGAGAACTTTTGTTGAAAAGATCTCGTAAGGAAGGCAAGTTGTTGTTGAAGTTTGGCAATTTCGGGATCATAGTCAAAATCTTCGTCTTCCAGTTCGGGAAACATCTCTTGAGGAGTGGAAGAGGAATCTTTTGCCATCAAGGCGATTGGATCCGGGTTCTTCTTTGTATTTAACCCCATTAGTTCAAGAACCTCCTCTTCGTCTTGTTGGAGGGTTTCATAGACTTCATGGAGATCAAGATCAGCAAGATATTTGTTGTGTTTGATTTGATTAGCAAACCGGCGCCATTCCGGTTGAAGAATGCTAACAAATTTAACGTTGTTTTCGATCTTGGTCTTACGAATTTCGTTCTTGCTTAATTCGTTTACTAGTTGAACAAAACGGGTATACGTGTTCGTAAGACTTGCTCCATCTTTTGCCTTGAATTCTTCATATTGTGAGATGCAGTTGGTGATTTTGAGTTGTGTGCCCAATCTTCGTTCCAAGCATGAACTTTTCTATGACCTCCCACATTTCTTTAGCCGTCTTCTTGTGGCTATCAATGCTCATATAGATTTCATTTGGGAGGCTCATAAGTAGATAAGAACGGGCAAGTTGGTCACCTTTCATTATCTTCTTCTCGTGTGCATCCCATATACTTTTGAGTTTAACTTCTCTTCGTGTGGGCGAAGGAGGAGTATTTTTTGGCATAGCCGGAAACTCCTGATAAAAAGTTGGAGGAGGACCTTCCTTTATTGAACGCATGATCTCATCGGCATAGTCATTGCGTTCAATGAAGTCAAGGAATCTATCCTTCCATTGAGAATATTCGCCCGGGAAGAGAATCGGAGGTTTGGTGTCTGATCCAATAGCCATAGCCTCACGGGTAGTCATTGTACTTTTAGGTGGACCTCGATCGATGAGTTTTTAAAATTTTTGAGTTGTCTCGTGAAACAGTAGGGTTTTCTCGATAGACAAAAGGAATCGATAAAATTTTTTATCGAGATGGGTCAGAAGCTCTAAGGAATGTTATCGGGTGGAAACTACTCGAGAAAAAAATGTTATCGAGTGACAGAAGCTCGATAACAAAAGATGTCGATTGAGATTAGGCTCGATGATGAAAAAAAAACTTTTTATCGAGTGAAGGAGGCTCGATAAGAAAAATCTTTTGTCGAATGAATTTGGCTCGATATAAATTGTTATCGAGTGAATGAGGCTCGATAATAAATTATTGTCGAATGAAATTGGATCGATAATAACTTTATATAACTCGATCAGAAAATGATTTCGATTAAAAATTTTATCGAATACTTACCACTCGATCAAACTTCTTCTCGATTCAATAGGACTCGACAAAAAATTAAATACTTTAATTCTGAGTTTTCTGTTATTGAAAAACCAGAAAAACAAAAACACAGGGTTCTTGACTAAAAAGAACTGGTCTTTTTATGGACAAGACTGTTTGGGTTTTCGAGTTTCTTATTTGTTCAATTACAAAAGAAAATCAAGATTACGAGAGTTTATGATTTTACTAAGGAAATCATTAGTAAGAAAAGCTGCAGGAGTCACAAGTTCCTGAGTTTTCTTATGTAAAGATATTCAAAAGTAAAGAAAAATAAACTAAAGTAATTTTAACTAATCAGATTTAAATATTTTGTGTAGGGGTCGATAAAAATTCAAGATTTAAGCAGTTTGAATCGATAAAAATTCAATCAACAGAAGAGAGATTCAAGAAAAATTCAATGAGCAGATATGAGGTAGTCGACAGTAATCAGTATGATGTTTTATCAGGTAAAGCATGAAACAGTGGGACTCGACAAAAATTCAATGAACAGCAGAATTTGCAGAAATCGAAAAAAAATACCTTCTGTTTTGTGGTTTGCTCAGAAAATCGTAAAAACTCTTGATCTTAGGCTCTGATACCACTTGTAGATCCCAGATAAACAAGCACAATGACAAGTAGATGTTAATAGCAAAGGTAATATGACAATAAAGATGTTAAATAACTTACGTAGTCATATATCTCTTAAACGTATGATCGATTACAATGTAAAACCAGATTCAGCTCTCTCTCTCTCTAATATGAATCGACAAGCACAAAGGAAAACCCTAATGTCCTATTTATATTGCTAGGTCTAAGCTAATTAAGGAAACAAAGAGTTTAAGGAATTATACACTTCCTTTTACAATCAAGTATATCTTTTCCTTATTTTGTCACAATTAAATAATAATAGACCTAACAATAACTCACACTTAACCCTCTTTCTGAAAGCTTGGATTCACAACATTGCAAGACAAATCAATCTTCTGAATCTCAAACTTCACTTAAATCAAACTTAGATATCTTATGTCAAGATTTATTTGATATTTCTGTTGATGTCTCTGCAGATTATCAAAATCCCTCTCTACTCAGAAACATAACAGATCAAGAAATTTCAGAAATTCAAATATCAAACATCACAGCACCACCAGTCTCAACCTCAAATTCAGAAATTCCTATTTCTGAATCTATACACATGCCTTCTGAATCAGTTTAGCATACTATTGTTTCTGAAACAGTACAGAATATTCTTGTTTCTGAAACCGTTCCAATAACTTCTGAACCAGTACAGAATACACCATTTGAGGAGGAGAATTCAGATCTACATTCAGTTATCAACCATGATACTGAAACACAAGAAATTATTGATGATTATGATTCTTTCAACAATGTATCATTTGTTCAACCATTACCAGTGATGTCAACTTCGAATGTGATGGTTTCTGCTTCTTCGAGTTTCAGCAACAACAATGACTCATCTAGTGAAGCATTATTCAAAATTGTTCCTAACAAAATAGTGATTGTATCCATGGAGATCCCTCTGAATGATGATCAAGTAGTACAAGACACTGCCACAACTGCTATTGATGAACCCGATCCTACAAATCCAATTTCCAAACCTAACCCTAACCCTAGTTCTGCTATAATTGGGGAAACTCAACTCAAACCCATTGAGGTTCAATCTCGTACTGAGAGCAGTGATGGCCCTGATTTGTCCAAGTTGTATGTTCCTGAGGAAAAATTACTCGAAATCAAAAGGAATAACTGTGCTCTGAACTTCAAATCGACAGATTTTGCTGCTGATCAACTGGTTTTGATCGAAATTCTAAAGAAACATCCACTTCGTGTCTTGCTCTTGAGGAAATTTTCAGTTCTTGCTTCTTACTTACAACAATGGTGGTATTATGCTGAGGTCGATGATGCTGCAGATGATATTTCCTCATATATTCATGGCTACAGGGTTTGTGTTTTAGTGGAAGATGTCAGAAGTATACATTATCTTCCAAAGGCAAATGAAGTTCTTGGGAAAACTTCATATGATCAAATCCCGTCATCTTCTGAGATGATTTCAGATTTTATGCGCTTGGGATATTCTGAACAACTAAATGCCTTAAGTTCATTCAGAAGGAAGTGTCTACCCCCAATTTGGTATTGCCTATTTTCCATTTTAAACACTTGCCTCTCTGGAAAAAGTTCTAGCTTAGATCAAGCATCTACAAATGGAAGGATTATATTTCATGGAGTGGTTTTCAACAAACACTATGACTATGCTTCACTAATATTTGAAGATCTGAAGACTGTTGTTATAAAGAAATCCACATACAACTACATTCCCTTCCAACGATTCTTTCAAACATTTATCAAAGGTGCAATGAAGGCTGTTCCTGTTATTCCTGATCTTCCCCATGAGGTACATGTTCCTATTTTTACCATGGATAATCTTCGACCACCAAGTGCAAAATTAAATTTTCCTAATGCCATTCCATTACCTTCTTACCTACTTGAAATTGTAAGTTCAGAAAATAGGATTGTGAGTGAGTATTATGAATCAATGGGACTACCAAAACCAGTAGTCTCTTCCCCTGATTCCCACAAGAGTGGTGAGCATGATAAGGAGTCTAGATTATGTAGGAAGAGTGGGGAGGCTGTTCAAGGGGGAGAACAACCTCAAAGTCTGAAGAGGAAAAATGTAAATGAGAGATTGGGTAGAAGGGTGAGAAAAAGAATTGATGAGGGGAGAACACAAGTACAAAATAAAGAAACTTGTGAACCAAATGTTACTAGCCGGGCACCCACATCATCTATTACTCCACATTCTTTGGTGGGTAATATTGAAAAGGCCAGTGAGCCCATGGCAACACTTGTTAACCCCCCAGCCACTCATCCATCTCTCAACAGAAGGGTGTTTCATCAACACAATTGGGGCAAGCAGCTCATATACCATTAGGACCCCATTTGGAGGATCCTTTTGTTGAAAAAGAAGGAAATATGTCCCCCCTTCACTGTTTCGAGCACATAGAGTCTGAGTGTCCACTCAATCTTCTGAAGGACTGCAAACAAGACCATCTGTTGGTCTTGGCAATTTACCCACATCTTCTGAATTTTTAGAATTCAAGGATTTTTGTACTTCTGAATTTGAAAAGATTCAGAAGGACTTAATGGAATTGACGAACAAATCAAACAAGGTGATGGAGGATAGATTGGAAAAACAGGAGGTGACAATGGTGAATAAATTGAATGATTTTCATGTTTCTTCTTCAAATGATCTCAACACATTTAAAGATGCACTTGTGACTGCTTTCTCTGAAGTGATTTCTTCTGTATCTTCTCTAAAAGCATCTCAGCCTTCTTCTTTAAGCTCTCAATCTCATACTTCTGAATTTGCTACTAAAGATGACATTAATCAAATTCTGAATCAATTATCTGCTATTCAGACTTCTCAGACAGCATTAAATAACATATTATCTGCTTTGGAGTGTAGACCTCAGGCAGATACTTCCAAAAGGAATCTTGATGATCAGGGTCCTGCAAATGTTGAAAATTCTCAAGGTCAATTTTCTGAAAAAGATTCTGAAGAATCTCAGAATATAGAAGGTTCAAATAGAGTTTCAGAAGCCATAGAATATATTCTTGCAGAACATGATGATCAAGAGGTTGATGCTGTCCATTCTGAAGAATTTATTGATGAAGGTTATTAAACAGAAAAACTGTCTTTTGATTCTGAAGGAAACTTGAGTTCAGATAAAACAGATGTAATTCCAGATTCCAATGAAGAAATGTTAAGAGAATATCTTGCATTTGAAGATGTAATTGGTGAACCAAGTGATCTCTCAGATGTGATCATGTTTGAAGAAGAATCTGATGTCAATATGGAAGAAACCTCAGAAGTGAATAAAGTCAGAGATCTGGAAATTTGGAAGCCACAACAAAATCTGAATGAGGTTTATAGTGAAATTTCTGAAGAATTATGGGGTTTATTAAGAAAATTTTGTTGGGTTCGTGTATTTCTGAACAATCCAAGAAATCTGGAGTGTAGATTTTTGGATAATAGATTGTCAATTTTTGAAGACTTTCTGAACCAACCAGATGAAAGATTTGAAATAGAATTTGATTTGAATCACATGGAAGGAGTTGAAATTGTAGATGAAATTCTGATTGTCTTCTCAGAAAAGTTTGAAGTCAGGTTCAGACCTTGCATTGTTATTCCTGAAATAGATCTTCCAGCACTTGAAGAACCTGTTTTGGATCAAGTTTTTGAAAAGGAAAATGTGTTTATTCCTGGAGAAAGTAGCTTGATGTTTCCTGAAGACATTTACTGCTTTATGTACAGAAGAAGCATGAAATTTGTAACATCGGAAGACTTTCTGGATGATGAATGGACTGAAGATCATATTGATCAAGTGAAAAACTATATTAAGAATCATGGTGTTCAGAACTTCCATGATTCAACTTTAATAAAGAGGATCAGATGTTTATCAAAGTTAATACAAGATGATTTGTTCATAAGCAGATTTGGAGTAGAAAGAAGGGATGGTACCTTATGTGAGTTTACTCAGTTCGATATGTACAAGCTAAGATTGCAAGATAAGCTGGCAACTTTATCTTTTTGTGTTAGCAAAGGTGAATCTGAACTAGTCTCAGAGATTAGAAGAATCTTGGGAATTTATATAAGGAATCTCATTAAGCATGACTTTCAGTTGGCTTTAGAATACAGACTAAACAAAGTAAACTTGTTAGAGCCTGTTTTTATTGAAAGGTCGGGGCTGAAAAGATTATTCACTAGTCCAGATATTGGCTTTATATACTTTGTGGAAGGAGTCACTATGACATTCATTGCATCTGACATTCAAAAGTATTCTACATCTACTCTCAATTGGTTTCTGAACTATATGGCAGATTTTATTGAAGAATCTGATATCAAAGAAGAAATAGTCTATTTGATGAAAGAAAGAATACATTTCAGAGAATTTGTAAGAAAGAGTTATCTGGCTGGTCACAAGAAAGTAAACAAAATCAGAGGAGTTGACTATTTGCTAAGTGATGCTTATGATTTCAAGATCCATACAAAGAAGCAAGACATGGAAGAAATTCAGAAGTTCACTCTGAATCTTGAAAGTTCAGAAGTAAGTCCAAAGGAAAAGGAAAAAGAAAAGGAGAAATTTCTGAAAATATTTCTGAAGAGTTGGTTCCTATAAAGCAAAATTCTGAAGAGGAACAACTACAAGAACAAAGGATTGAAGAGAGTGCATTTACTATGTTTCTTGAATATTTTCATCCAGAAATGTTCATGGAACATGAACAGAAGTTTAATTATATTGATTGCTGGATCAACAAATCATTTGGATGGAAACAATGGTATTCTGATATCATAAGAAAGCTAAGGATTCCTGTTAATGAAGCAAGAAAAGAAAGTCCTGTCATCAAAGTGATTAATGCAGAATTAAAAACAAGAAAAAATTATAGGCTTGTGCATTTTTTACTGTGGAAAGAAGAAATGGTGAGATATCTACTTTTTCAGAAGCTGACTTTCAGAATGTCTACTTAAGAGATATGCTGAGAGTTTACAGGAGTCTTTATCCGTTTCATGATTCCATTACAAAGTTCAGAAAATCATTTGCAGTTCTCAGAGATAGTTTGTATAGAGAATTCATCTGGGCTGCAAAGACTGATTTTCAAGTTACATATGTGCTGAATAAGAAACAAGTTCATCTGAGTAAACCAAACTTAAGTCTACCAGATATTCAAAATCTGAAGAAAAGTACTCTGGTAATTTAATCCCCAGGTTTTGTATACAAGTGCTTTCAAGAATTACTTTTTGTGAGATTTGAAGAACTCCACAAATGTTGCAATGGAACTTTAATGGCTATCAGAGATCGTTTAGTTAAAAGACAAAACAGAAGACCAAAGAATCTGAATGATGAAGAATGGGAGAAGTACAAGAAGCTTGCAAAAGAGATGATCAGAATTGCGAAATCTTTCTTGGAATACAGAAATCTAATTTTAAAGGATTCGGGTCTAGATCCTCCTAGGACACAAGCTTCATCACACTCCGATAGCCTTCGTGGCACGGACGAAACTCCTATAGTGATGTCGATTCCCGACATTTCACGAGGATTGGGAGGAAATCATACCAGCGCCACATCAATGCCAATGCTGAACGTAGGTCCTGCAGTTGCTTCAACTACGGTGACAGCGGGTGCTCTAAGTGACCCCGGATTTCCCACTTCAGGTACTACAACTCTGCCACACTTCACGGTCTCACCAAATATGCAAGCATAAGTTGGCGACGCATTTCGCCAGGTTCGAAGATCCCTAGATCAGCATGAAGCTCACATGCATTTACTGTTCCAACAAGGTCTAACTACGGATCGCCGATCACGTCCAAGCAGCTCTCGCCCAAGTACAAGTCGATCACCACCCCCTGCAACACCATCAATTTCTTCCGATTCCGAACAGCCCTCTGATCCTCAATCTCCACACCCTCATTCGTCACCCCGCAAATCCCAGTTCAATAGAGATGAACTTATGTCTATGCTTCTAGCGGATTTACTTACGGAGGCGGAAGCACGGGGTCTCCCGGAAGACAATTTAGCAGGCCTGCTTCGAAGAAATCTGCAAATACCAACTGTCACACATCATGAATTTGATGTGTTCCGAGCCCACATTGATGAACGGTTAGACGCTATGGAAGCACAACAGAAGAGGAGAGAAGATGATATATTTGGATCGATAGAAGCCTTATGTCTGGAAATTCAACAATCTTGCCAACCGGCGGAACATCTCAAACGTCGTCGACCTAATTAGGATGATCCGGATTCCAGTCCCAATCACCTTGAGGGGGAGACACGTCGCCGAGTCGCAAGGGCTCAGCCGTCGGTTAGCACAAGAACTCCACAAGCTCCAAGATCAGCAACGGGTACCTCAACTCGTCCACAAGCCACTCCTGCCAGCCAACAACAAAATCAGCCAACGGTTGAAAAGCCTTCGGATGATTTTGAAGTTGGAAGTGCGTCTCGCCCACAAGAACCCGAATCAAACACGGAGGAACTGGTCAACGTTCAGAATCTAAGGGTTCAAGTTCATAACTGGTTCAAAGATCCTTATGCTCCGGTAATCGTTGAAGAAGATTACCTACACTTACAGCATGCAAATCTTGCGTATCAACCTGGAGCTCCAGATTCTACAGGTTTACTGCCACATCAAATCAGGTGGGAAAGGATTCTGATTGAAAGAGACTCCAGATGGGCAAATCAACAAATCAGAGTTCCTTATCTTGAAGAAACGATGAGCAAGATATTTGTGGAAAAGAAAAGCGAAGAAGATTTGTCTCACGTTCACCAAGTCATGGATATGAATCCGGAGCAAACAAAAGAGTACGTGTGGTTATTGAAGCTGAAATCCTAATCTCCGGAAAAGGTTATGTCTCGATTCAAGATTGTTGGAATCAAATAAATCAGCTATGAAAAGTGGCTACATGTCAAGTTTCCATCCTTCCGAGTACTGCGAGAAAACAGAAAGAAATATTATTTCACCGAAGCTGATTTTGCAAACATTGACGTGACGGATAGGGAAGAGATGTATATGGATCTGCGAGACAAACCTAAAAGAAACATTAATGAGCGAAGGGCCTTACGAGCAATTGTTAAGCATGTACAGAAAGAGCTAAGATTAAGCTATTTTCATGATCTACAAAGAGGTATAGAAAGCAAATAAAAGAAGATTTATCTAACAAGCCAGATCAAAGTATTCCGGGGCTCGACCAACTCGATGTGCTTACTTTTCGACATGCTCCAGCGTTTGGTGTGGTGTACTTAAAGGCTACTAGTGAGAAAAGATTTCTCAGATTCTCAGAAGTTGCTGCTTACTCAGATGGTACTCTAACAAGTATTCGCAACAGATTATCTGCTGAAATCAGTATCGACATGAAGAAGAAGCCGAGACAGTTGAAGACAGATCAAAGAGAGGATATTTTTAAAGGAATTGAGCTGATTGACAAGAGACTGATCTATCGCCAAACTCTTCAACGTTTTGAAGGGATGTTCGAGATGAGAAGATAAAGACACTTTATGTCACAAAGGGGGAGATTGTTAGGACTTCTATTTTTGTAGAATCCTTGAAAGATTGTGCCAAAAGTGTAAAATAAGGAATGGATAAGCTTTTGTAATTAAGGCAACTTTAGTTGACCTTAAACTCTAAACATTCCTTATACAACTCAAACTCTCTAGTATATATAGAGGCTTAGATCATTCATTAGAGAGTACTTCATATATTGAGAGAGAAAGCTATAGATATTTTGGTGCTTACATTGTATTCACATTCACAAGTAAGATATATGAATTATAAAGTTCTTCATTATTGTTCTTAATCGGTTTACATTATTATTGCTTTAATATGTTTTCTGTCTTGTACTTGATACACTGGGATCAACACCAACCCCAACGATAACCTGATGTACATGCCGACAAAGAAATAGGTTAGGCTTAACGCCAGTGAGCTCAAGATTTTATAACATAAATTGATTTAAAATCAAAATATTTGCTTGATAAAATATAATTCTCAAAGGAATAACTTATTATAAAAGTAACATCTTTCCCAAATTTATTATTTCCATAATAAAAGCTTTAGACCAAAATGACAATAGAAGTGAAAGCTTTAAATAGATATATTCATTTAACGTGATACCAATTCCAATACTCTTGAAAGCGGTAAATAAACATTTGTCCATAAAACATTCTCGTTTATTGTTTTCTTTCAGACGCTATTTATTCTTGAAAGATACGCCATTGACTCTTTTCTTTTGCGCGCGATTTACACCTGAAAGATACGCCAATTGACTGTTTTCTTTTGCGCGCGATTTACACCTAAAAGATACACTAATTGAGGGAAAAATACGGGAGCGACCCGCTATCGTACTAACATGAACCCCAAACTAGGATCATTAGTGAGTAAATAAGTAAGCTCGGTCGGATAGAAATCTTCGACCTAAGGATAAAGAGTTCAACCCCAAACTAGGATTTATTACTTGCCCCATGCCCAAATAAAACCGACTATTGTGCCTATGGAACCATTACACTAGTTTTACCGTTACAGGATACCAAAAGAATGACCAACGCACCCAAAACGTTTAATGTATTATATAAAAATGTCATAATTGCATATAACTCTCAAATCTGACATATAGTCATTTAAATCGGACAAATCTCCATGAGACTCATTTTAGTCAAAACGGAGCAAATGCTCTATAATTCAATACTCATGTAATTACTCAAAACATTAGTTGAGACGAAACATTTTCCAAATGAAATCATATTCATATATTTCCAAAATGCCTCATAATGCAGTTACATGCATTTTCTAGCGATTTATAAATCAAATACTCTACAGATACAAATGCAACCAAATGATTTTCATTTAAAAGGTAATGCACCCAAAAAACTCACACTTATACTTTATTTGTCAAAAAGTATAAAACTCAAGTATAAGCCTCTTACATGATTTATAAATCCTTTTATAACAAATATGCAAACTTACCCAAATACTCGCACATTTGATAAATAACAAGTAAAACATGTTAATACTTCAAAAACGAACATTTTTGGCATGTACAAAGTTTTCACAAAGTATCTTGAACTCACCTTGCTGGATTTAGGCTAAATCTAGGTTTTACCCCCAATACCGAGCTCCATTCGGTAAAAACTTTAGATCCTCCGGCTACCCTCTAGATCCATGATGTAGTTCCTTCAAGAACACCTTAATATCTTTCACAACATAAACAAAAGAGAACTCAAGGGATAATGACAGTTGTTGGTGAAAACTCAAACCCTAAATTCAAGATTTCGGAAAGGTGGTCTTACTTTCCACTCCTATGAGCTCCAAAATCATAAATACCCTCTAGCTATCTTTGTTTCCATGTTGAAGAGCTTCCAAAGACGAAACCGTAGCAGCTTGAATCGCCTAAATCGGGTAAAAAATGAGAGAGATATGGCTAAATGAAAGAAATCCCAATTTTTATTCACTAGAGGTTGTCGACGACCGTGGCAGGCCATTGTGCCATGTCACAATCGCAGGGCACAAGCGCCCGTGTCCACAACATCACGGTACATTCTGAGCGATTCTGACTGGCGATTCTGACTCTGTCACAATCGCCGGGCACTATTGCCTGGGCCGTTCGGAGGTCTTTTTTCCCTTCTTTTCACCCGTTTTGATCCTGTTTCTCGTCTTGTAGATGATACCCATTATAATTAACTTCAAAAATACTTATTTCATTGATTCTAAGAGTGGGACACAAAGAGGAGTCGGGATCCCACTTTACCAAATACCTGGTTGATACATTGTGCCATTGTCACTATAGCATGGCATAATTGTTGGGTCCCCCAACCACTTGGCACCACTGGTGCCATTGTGACAGATGTCATAACCGCACGTCACAGCTACTCAAACTTTGAAATTAACTCTTCTTTATTAGACCGTTAGGTTCAATACTTTCTTCAATTGGTACAAAAATCATGGTGTTACAGCAGAAGCTTTAGAAGCTCAACGACTAAGAGATCAAGAGTTAAAGCAAGCTCAAGAAAGCCTCAGGGTCGCTCAACACTTGGCCCGAGAAGATAGAAGAAAAGATAAAATTCAAAGACCCGAAGAAGAATAAAGTGAGGTAGTCGCTGAAAAGCTAGCAGAAAAGGAACTGGCAAGGGACAAATTAAAAGTAAATCCGATTGTAGTCCAAGAAAAAAATTCTACAAGCCCTGAATAGAGAAAATCAGGAACCCAAGAATGATGAATTGGAATGATGCTCTAAGAAGGTAAACTATCGCTTCTCTCTTTCAACAGTCACTCATGCAACTATCGAAGGACGCAATTCGAAGAAAGGTCTGAAGATAAGAGTAACCATGTCTAGAGGAAGTAGGCGTGAAGAAGAACAACTCCAATTCCTGAAGTTCCATTGATTCTCTGAATGGCTAGAAATCAGAGATGCCATTCAAAAATCTAAATCTCAATTCAAGGGTGTCATAGAAAGATATCTTCATCAGCCATTGCAAAGGATATCCCAATATGTCACTGTTCCTCCTCTTCCCGAGAAATCCAAAAGAAAAAAATCTATGTCTGAAGCTAAAGAAGGTCCATAGTCCAGAAATGAACATGAGACTAAATTTGACTTAGACAGTATGTAGATCCAAGATTATGCAAGCACAATGATATTAAAGATTAAATCGATAAGAACAATGATATTAGAGAATTTCCGTAGGCATATATCTCACTTCATGTGATTACAATATGATTTAATATAAATTCAGCTCTCTAGTAATCGACTTGTTTCCACACACGATAATGAATAGCCTAAGACTCCTATTTGTATGAATAGGAAATACGATATAAGGAAATAGTAGAATAAGGCATTATACACTTGCCTTTTCTTACAAAACAATACTTTCCTTATTTTAAACATTATATCTTTCCTAATTAAAGATTTTGCTAACTTTTCACTTTAGCCCTTCACGTCTTCAATAGTTGTCATCTCGGATACAGTATTTTCAGACCTAACAATCTCCCCTTTTGTATTCGAGATTATAATTCAGCAAATCAGCATTCTTTTGAAGACAGTGAAACTTTTGTCAACATATCATTCTTCTTGAATCTTTTGCTCCCCCTACGAAAAAGATCTCTTGTAAGCTCCGAAGCTCCCCCTTAACATTAGCATGATTGGGAAAATCGAAGGAGCCGCGATGTCGTAGGGTATTTTCCTTTATTCAAAACTTTGTCGGGTCAACCATTTCGATAAGCTCAGTTGTGGCTTAAAAAATATCTGGTCAACATAAAAGGATCTCGGGTCAAGATGAATCGATGAAAATTTATGTCGGGTCTTAAGCACTCGATAAGTCTTCAACTTTATCTTCAGCAGTCGACAAAAATCAAGTCTTTAAAAATCATCTTTGATTTAACATTGGTCTTTCAAAATCAAGTAAGGAAACTCGACAAAATCAGTCTTCAACAAATCAGCAAACTCGACAAAATCAGTCTTCAACAAATTAGTAATTGGCATCTTCCTTTTCTCCCAAATAAGCATGTAAGCATGTCGTGTCTTTGATATACAATCTCTTCCCCTCAGAATGATAAGGGGAATGCAAATCATTATGAATAACCAAAGACAAAAAATAGTTAACTAATGAAGCGTGTAAAACTAACATACAGAAGCACGTGAAGCAACTGTTATCACTTAATCAAAATAAATTCAATTGAAGTGGCCTATTTCCAGTTATCATTGAAGTAAGTTATAAAACTAGCTTCTCAAACTGTTCCGGCATTAATACGAAGTTATGCTTGGTAAATCACAAAGATTCGTGCAATGTGAAAAAAAAATTTATATATATATTTTGGCTCAAAATAGAGTCGATTGTGCACAGAATGTGAAGTTAGGACACCGGAGGTGTGTCTTCCTTTTTCAATATCTTAATCTTCCGAGTGAAGAAAAGATAGCAGATATGCTCATTCTCCGTGATATATGAAACAAATGTCTTTTATGAGATACTTGAGTAGTTGTTTGGGGTGACACAAGTTATCGACATTGAGTCCATGTCTATTTCAATATTCATCTCCAAAGAATTGAGAATGAATAGATTATGTGGCTACCCGGATAACTGTTTAGGTTTGGTGAAGACCAATTATTTTCTTTGAAGCCTTGTCACACTCTCACATTTTCTTTTATCTCACAAGCACTCACTTTATACCCTTTCAAAATATCTATCCTAAGGGTGTGTTTCATGGGTAGGTCCTTCCGGCTTTGGATTGACCATAGAAACTTCTAATTCCTATCACACACAAAGAGTTAAAACATTAAAGTCCGAGTTCTGAACTGAAGTATTCAGAAGTCATAATGTTAAGACGAGTTAAGAGCAGGTCCATAGCTGAGATACTATGAAGCTAATTAAATGGTAAAAATGTGGTACTCCCCCTCAAATGTAGCATAACCTTTTGAAAGCTTGTCATGTGATGTGAATATTCGGAATTTAAAATACACATGACGTACCTACAAAACAGATTAAAAATTTTTTGGTACCCAAGTTTTGTTGGGTCTTCGGAGGTTAGCTTTAGATGAAATAAATAGGGAAGTGGGGATACTGTAAGTACCATACCATTTATGAATGAAATTTTGATTGACAAAATCATTTGTTCCACATGTAGAACAACAAATCTTTGTGACACTTAGACTAATTAGCTGATTGATAGATTTGACAAAATAAGGCAAATTAGTCTTGGAAACAAATGATTTTTCATCAACTACAGGAGATGTATGTGGCATGTTTCTAACACTATCATCTGTAGTTGATTTCTTTTTCCAAACCATCTTAAACTTCTTGAAATTTCCGGATTTAGCAACAAAATCATTATGAAACCGTTTAGAATTATGAGTTCGAAAAGCAGAAACATGAATAAAACCACGTTTAGCATTTTTCACATAATGAGAATTGATGGGTTTGGAAAAGTGAGTTTGATCCTTTTGGTTAGAAAACAAATTGCTTGTAGAGCATTCATACTTAACTTCCGGAAGCAAAACTGGTTCAATTGGCTTTTTGCCTTTGTCCAAAAATTCCGTATGAGTTGGAAGTGTAGGCTTGAAGTCAAAGTCAGCATTTAAATCGTTTAAATATTCGTTGTCGTCAAGTAAAGAAAGATTAGAATTTGTATCCGAAAAAATCTTTGTCTCAAGGTCATCTAATTCCTTATCTATTTGTTCTTGTGAGAGAGAACATTTTTGTTTTGGAGGACAGTAGTTAGGATCAATCGGGAAGTATGAAAAATCACAATCATCGAAATAAGAGCTGACAAAGGCTTTACAAGAAAAGATATTTGAATTTGTGTCAACTTCGGGGTTTTGAGTTTGTAAAGCTTTGTTCTCTAAAGTTTGAATTCTAGCGATTAATGCCTCTTTTTCCTTGTCCGACGAAGAACGTTCGAGTTCCAACATTTTTTCAAGTTGAACAATTTGCTTTTCTAAAAATAGAGTGGAAATGTAGAGTTTACATTCTGGAATTTTATTTTGAAGTTCTTCGTCAGAATACGAGGGAAAATAGTCATTCAGAATAGTTGTTTTTGAAGATTTCTCTTCTACCTTTTGAGGATAGCAGAAAAGAATTTGATGAAAATTCTTGTTTTGTCTTTTCCAATCTTCCCATTATTCGACGTTGGACTCCGACTTCATACATGAATTTTGTAATCTGGACCAAGGTTCAGATATTCGGATTATCAAATCCTAATCCAGCTTTTGAACTTAACTCTTTTGGAATGTTTAAGTGAATTGTCTGCTCAGTTTGTCCAATTTTATACAGTTTTAGTTCCAAATCTTTGAGTTTTTCCAAAAGGTCTTGTCTTTGAAAACTCAAAAATTCGTATTTTGATGAAAAATCTTCGGTCTCCCTTTTAGATTTGTTAAGTTGAAGTGTGAGATCCGAGATTTGTTGTTTTAAAAGAATGTTTTGTTCTTGAAAAGCAGTTTTCTCCATTTGATGATTGTGTGCAATACTTTGAGATGTTGCAAGTTCGGTTTGGTAATTTAGCAAATGATTATGATTATTTTCTAAACGAGCCTCTAATTTGGAAACCAAGAGTTTCTTGGTTTTCAATTTAGATTGTAGTTCTTGCAATTGTATCATCATGTCATTCATAAACTGATCATAGTCCGAGAGACTTACCTCGGGGGGTTTTGTGTCTGAACCAATTTCCATTGCTTCGCGATTGGTCATTGTACTTGGCTTGATGATCTCGATCAGCGAGTTTTTGGCAATTTTCTGAGTTGTTTTTGTGAAACAGAAAATTTTCTCGATTGACTAGGGGTCGACAAAACTTTTTATCGGGTTGGGCTTTGATGACAAGAGGTTTTGTCGGGTGTTTGAGACTCGATAAGAAAATTTTGTCGGGTATAGGGGACTCGATAAAAACTCTAAACGAAAAGAATTGAATCGATAAAAAGAAGTTATCGATCACAAAGGATTCAATAACTAAGTTTTTCTCGATCGATTAGGATTCGACAAAAAAAACTATGACTTGATAAAAACCGAATTGATAAAAAAATTATATCGATTCCAGATGACTCGATAAAATAAATTTTGTCGATTTGTAAAGACTCGATAAAAGTTCATAAATACTTAATCCGAATTTCTTAACTGATAAACCAGAAACCAAGAACAAAGGGTTCTTGACTAAAAAGAACAAGTCTTTTTATGGACAAGAATATCTAAGTTCTCGAATTTCTTATTTGTTCAGTCAAGAATAAAAGACAAAATTACTAGAGTTTATGATTTTACTTAAGAATTCTTTAGTAAGAAAAGCTGCAAGAGTCACTAGTTCCTGAGTTTTCTTTTGTAAAGAGTTTCAAAACTAATCAAGATAAACTAGAATAATTTTAATCAAAAACGATTAAATAATTTAAATGAAAATCAAGTTTAACTTAATATGGATCGACAAAAATTTAAGCGAAAGAAGTATGGATCGAGAAAAAATCAAGTTTATCAAAATAAGGCTTTTTATCGGGTAAAGCTTATGAAGTATGGATCGAGAAAAACAGATCTTTAAAAAATTGTTTTAACCACATGCAAAACAAATCTTTCGGGTTATTTCATATAGACTTCTCCATCTAAGTCACCATGCAAGAAAGCGGGTTAAACATTCATTTGATTTATGTAGAAGTTAAAGTAAAGAGTCTTATAACTAAAGTTACAAAGGCATAAGTGTCAAAGTAATCTACTCCATTTCTTTGACGAAGACCTAAATAACCAATCTTGACTTAAAACTTGAATATATACGGATGTATTGTACTTAATTTTATATACGCATTAAAGCCTTTGACGTGGAGCTTAGTTGGTAAAAGGATGAGACGACTTTGTCCAAACACAAGACATGTCCTAGGTTTGATCTGAAGTCCCCTATCTAGCCTTAGCTGCTAATTGAGCCAAAAATGTCTTCTCATGTAATATGCTTGGAAGAAGGTTTCAGGTAAGACTGGTTGGGATTGCTAGTAATCAACACTTTTCAAATTTTATATACATGAGTTTGGGGAATTTTCGTACATCTAGGGTTATACATTATTTTGTCAAAAAATAGAGTACACTTTAATTTTGGTCCCCGTGGTTTAGTGAAATCTTTGAAAATGGGACCTAAACTTTGATATCTCTGAAAATCGTCCACGTGGTTTTCATTTTGCTTTGAAAATAGTCCCCGGTCACTAACTCCGTTAAATTTCTTCGTTAGTAACAAGGGCATTTTTGTCCATTTATATTTCCCTCCCTTCCTTTAACCAGCCCATAGTCTTAAACAAATCCATCGACACCTCTCATATAGGTCATAACCATCGACACATCTCATGACTATCCAAACCTGTGTTGAAGTCGATCTCCATCGCATTTCTTCCGATAACCATCTCGTGACCATCGAGACCGTCTAGTTTCCGGCGACCTTCCCTTCTGCATTTCCAGATTATTCAGTGCCATAAAGAGGTCGATTAGTCCAAATAGGTCCATTGCACTCCAAACCGGTCGATTATGCCCCAAAATGGATTGGAGACTCAGATTCGACAGGTTGAAGAAAATCGGTCACCATCGTCTTCCTTTGCTTTGAGAATCGATTAGATGAGATTTCTACAATAATTTTAGTTTAGGATTTTTATGCTTCTTCTCCATGGGTTTAAACCATCTGGGCTAGGTTTTTTATTCTTCTTCTCCATGTAATTTGATCAATTGGATCTCTATGCATCCGATGTTTAAGTTGATGTTGATCGAATTTTTATTCATCCAATTTTTAAGTTGATTTTGAAGGATTTTTATACATCATGTGTGTAAGTTTAATTCTAATCATCATGCTTTGGATTTTTAATCAAAGTTACTGCACATTGTGGCATTACAAATTTTATTATTTCAACGACACATATTTGATGACAGCTACAAGAGGAACTTTACAGAGCAGGTAGGATCCTTATGCACATCACAAAATGAAAAGAGACTGAATAAGCAAAAGAAAAGCAACAACCAATTATGAAGTTTTGTCCTTGCTTTCATGAAGAAACTATTGAGAATGCCTTGCAATCATTGGATTATAAAAATAAATATTAAAGAAGCAATGTGCTTTCACTTCTTTTCTCCATTTCTTCCATGAAAATTGTGTTGTTCCTTTTCATATGGAATCCAAATAGTTCCACATACTTATTTTTCCTTTTTGAAAGGCCAAATTTTATTAAACATGAAAAAACCACTTACAAACCACATTTTACCAACCATCCCATAATGGGATCCTAGAACATCAAAATAGCATGAAGCAAAAAAAAGTGCAGAGCCAAAATCAAAACCCACTGTAAAACAGTCCAATTACTAAATCTGCAGACCATAAATTCCAAAAAAATCCCATTGACATACGAAATCCAAATGAAGGCGTAGCACCGTTTCAGCACTGACAGTTTGTTTTGCAGGTGGTAAAACAGATCCCATCTGCTGTTGGGTGTCGGTACCACATCTGATCGATTTCGCAGTTCCACATACTTATGCAACCACGTATTGTTTTTTTTCTCATTCCAAGCATATAAATCAATGAAAATCATTATATCTCAAGAAAAAAAATGCAATCTACAGTCCTATCCTATCTCACGCATGTAATAGAATTGTATTCAGTTCTCACTTGGGTTGGCGGATCAGTTTCAATGGCAAAGGGAGTTGATTAGTAAAGAGATAACAAATTAACAGTAAGGGGTGATTGGATTTGTTTATAAAAACAACTTATTGACTTATTTTGGTGTGGCATTGGTGATAAGTCATTTTGAGCGTTTGGGAAAAACAACTTATCTGGTGCCAAACCGGTGATAAGTCATTTTTTAGAAAGTTCAAATTTTTAACTTATCAATTTTTTATAAGGACTTTTCCAGGAAGTTAATAAGGTAATCCAAACACCCCCTAATATTAATATTAATAGCTCTGTAAACTCAAAAAATATAAAGTTTATGAACAAATAGTAAACAAGAACATAACATTATACTTCACTGTTTTGGCACACTCTACTCAGAACCAACAGACTGACTTATTAAGCCATCTGATCAGAACCAACAAACTGACTTATTAAGCCATCTGATAAGAACCAACATACTGACTTATTAAGCCATCTGATCAGAACCAACAGACTGATTTATTAAGCCATCTGATCAGAACCAACAGACCAACTTATTAAGCCATCTGATCAGAACCAACATACCAACTTAACAACAGGTCTTAACAGCAACAACATGTTTTAATAGCAAATCTTAATAGCAGCAGGTCTTAATAGCAGTTCTTAACAGCATCAGCAAGTCTTAATAGCATATCTTAATAGCAACAGGTCTTCATAGCAAGTCTTAACAGTAGCAACAGGTCCTAATAGCAGGTCTTAACAGCAGCAGGTCTTAATAGCAGGTCTTAATAGCAAGTCTTAACAGCAGCAGCAAGTCTTAACATCATGTCTTAACAGCAGCAACATGTCTTAAAAGCAGGTCTTAACAGTAGAAGTAGATCTTAACAGTTTGTATTAAGACTATGAAGGGTCCAGTAGGTCTTAATAGTTTGTACAAGACTGTAAAGGGGCTAGTAGGTCTTAACAGTGTGTATTAAGACTATAATGGGTTCAGTACGTCTTAACAGTTTGTATTAAGACTATGAAGGGTCTATATGGTCTTAACGGTTTGTATGAAGACTATGTAGGGTCCATATTTTGAGATTGAATATGGAAATGAGTTACAAACAGAATTGACTACGCAAATGGAAATTATAAAGTGAACCATGTCATAAACTAATTACTAATTGATAACCCATTTTACATTAACCAAAATACAACCAAAAATACTAAAACACGTTAATCCGTTTGACATAAACTAAAATACAACCAAAAGTACTAAAACACATCAATCCATTTGACATTAACATGGTAACATGAACCAAATGTACCAAAATAAAACTAAAAGTACCAAATGTAATTTGTTAACATAAACCAAAAGTACCTAAATAAAACCAAAAGTACCAAAATAAAGCTAAAGGTACCAAAATTCTACCAAAAGCAATTTGTTAACATGCTTTATCCTATGAAGGTCCTACTTGTCCTTTGCAAGTCCGTGAATTATGCCCGTGATTCTTGCACTTATCACATGTAATAGTTTTCCCTGTCTTAGGTAATTTGCCTGTTCTCCCACTTCTTTGACTTGTTTCTTCACCTGTATTCTTTCTCTTCTTCTTTGGCCTGCCAATCTGTTTGTGATGCTTTGGTGGAACCAAAGTTGTTGGGCAAGCAGATGAATGCCGAAACATGCTTCCATTGATAGGCTCTATCTTGAAGTTGTACATCTCTTTCCATGTTCTAAGCTGGTATACAGAGTCCACCCATTTTTCATGTAACTCAACAGATACCCCATTCAATGCGATGTTCCAATTAGTTGCCACAACATGTTTGCAAGGAATTCATGTTAACTCCCACCTCCAACAAGAACATGTTCCCCGTGTGACATCAACTATACATTGATCATTCCAAGGCTCGGTTACCTCATACCTATTGCCCCCATTCAAAACCACATTGTATTTGGATGCTTCTTTCTTGATTGTCTCCATCATCTTTGTTGCTATTGGGGTCAATAGCCCGTCCACACTCTCTATTACTTTTTGGACGGTGACAATCCTTTTCATAAGGTATACTCTAATATACTCCAAGCAAGACAACATTGGCTTATCCCTAGCATCAACAATTTGCCTATTGAATACCTCACACATGTTATTTAGAAGCACATCAGGGTGACATCGACCTGTGATTTTATCAATTTTGTTATGTAAGAAATAGAAGACATTTAAAATATTTATTGTAAGAAAACATTTTATACCTGTGAAATGTGATCTTGTCAAATGTTGGGGGGGGGGGGGGGGCTTTGATTGAACCATTGATCACGTGCTACATTGAACTTTTTAATTCCTCCATTGCCTTTTGAAATTGAGGGACAATGGTAGATGTTGCACACTGCCATAAATGGATATGTCTCAGGCAATATCTATGTTCAGCGGAGGTAAACAACTCTGCAATGGCTGGAATAATACCCTGTAAGCAAGATAGAACACAATTTAATGCAAAAAATAGAATAAAATAAAGTCAAAAACTAGAAGTTGATTCAAAACATACCTTTTGTCTGTCACTTATGAAAGTGAAATTGGAATTTGATTGAAGTTCAAGATCATCTCCAAGGTATTGTAAAAACCACATCTAAGAAGCTGTTTATTCGGCCTCTAGTATTCCATATGCAACTGGATATGTGCCATGATTTGAGTCAATACCTACAGCCGTCAAAACTTGTCCTGGAAAAGGACCCTTCATAAATGTGCCATCTAGAGCCAACAACTCCCTTTTACCAGCCGTAAACCCCTTTTTAAATCCCCTAAACAAATGTAAACCCTTTTGAATTTTCCTGTATTGCTTTCGAAGTTTGGATCTGCTTCAACATCTAATTTAACAGTGGTATTTACGTTGCATCTTTGCAGCTCACATAGGTAATCCCTAAGCTGATGGTATTGTGTTTCATAATATCCCCAAATCTTCTTGTTGGCCATAACTTTTGCCCTAAATGTTTTGCGAGCTGACACAAGGATCTCAAACTTTTGTGACAATTGGGATTGAATAGCCTTCAATGGCATATTAGGATTTGCCTTAACATGCTCTGTAATATGTTCGGAGAGTAAAGTTGCAGTAGCAAGACCAACTTCTCTAGTTTGGAGGCACTTGTGAGTGCCCAAATAGGTTTTAACCTTCCATGTTTCTTCATCTTTTTGTAGTTGATATGTATAAAACCCATGGACAAGTGAAATTTGACTTTACCCATCTTGGCTTTTTTCCTTTATTTGGCCTACTTGGCTCACCAGGCCCACTTGCTTCACTTGACTTAGGCAAAGTACCCCTGCAAACGACCCTAATTCTTCTCAAATCATTTTACACAACAACTATATCTCTTCTAGATTCAAGAGCATGTTGCTTGATTAGATCTTTGATTGTTTCTTTGTTACCAAACTTTTGGCCTAAATAAAACTGAATATGTCCATGACTTGCTACATTTGGTCCACCGTCATTGTCTTCTCCACATGAATATTGATCAACATCGAAAGGATCTACATCAACATCCACATTGTCATTATCACTTGCTTCTTCATTCACTCCCATCCACTCTGCATTACTATCAATATAATCTCCCATATCTACATCTAGTACATCTAATTTGTTGCCTTCATCAACAAGATAATTTCCGTCCTCGGTATCATCATCATTGTCATCTACATCATGTTGTATGCCACTTCCCATGTCCAGAGCAACTCCCTTACCCTTATCCACTTTTGGTAAATTAGACAAGCATGTTTTACCATGTTCCGTGAAGACATCTATCAGTTTGATCTTAGGGGCATAATTTAAAAGGTTTAAAATGTCTTGATCACTCCTTAAAGCTTGCAGACCAAAATCCAATTCACTATTAGGAATCAAGAAATGGTAATACATTTGTTCTTTCTCAGGGTACCCTAATTCTTTCATCATAGCATCGAGGTCATGAATAGATAATTCATCCATGTTAACCAAATCGACCAAATCATGCTTACCATTTATGTATCTTCTTCCCGGATATTCTGTGAAAATACCTCCATGGTTGATTCTAATTGTTATCAATGTGGGATAAATTTCTGTGAACAAAGAAAAAAAAAGAAAATCAATCAAACTTATTAAAAAATTCATATGTAATCTCACATATCTAAACGTTCTACAGTTGATTTGGATGACAATAAGTATGTTAACCATAAATATTTTTGTAGATGTATTGATAAATATCATGAAAGCTCAATCAGAACTTATGTATTATGCCATATGTCTAATAACTGTAGAATTGAATGAAAAACTATAGAATTGAACTTATGTATTTCTCCATTGAATGATACTCCACAACAAAAATAAATAACGACTGAACAACATATAAGCACTACTAATCATCTTATGCAAAATTGAATGATACTCCACTCTTCTGTTCTAATCATCCACGATGAAATTAACATTTAGATTCCACTCCTGGTCTCCGTTTTCTGATTGAATAAGGGAAGGAATGGTTATGAGAATTTGATAACAGAGAAAATCGAACAGATGGTTATCAGAATTGGGTTTATTGATCAGAAGAGGAAGATACCTTAAGGATTTCGATCGACAGATAACAAGGCAGAGGCGATCTCCAAATTTGATCAGTGTGGTCAACATCTAACAGGGGAGTAGGGACGATAAACCTCTGATCTTGATCACGGCGGTCGACTTCTAAACAGAGCAGCAGGGCCATAAATCGTATGAAGAGGAGTTCAAACGATTGATGGGCCTAGTAAAAAAAATAGGGGGGAAATTGAATGGACAAAAATGCCGTTGTTACTAACGAAGAAAATTTAACGGAGTTGGTGACGGGGGACCATTCTCAAAGCAAAATGAAAACCATAGGGACGATTTTCATAGATATCAAAGTTTAGGTCTCACTTTCAAATATTTCATTAAACCACGGGGACCAAAATTAGAGTTTACTCCAAAAAGTATGTTTCCTTTTTTATTTTGAGTAATGTTTTCGCTTTTAGTAAGATTTGAATTAAAGATATTTATTTATTAAATAACAACCATTTCAATATATCTTGGAAATTAATGTTGGTTCATAGCTTTATTATGATTAGTTATTATCATAAAATTGTTGAGGGAGGTTAATGCAAGAACGGTAACAATTTACGAAAATACAAGTACAATTCTCAGCCACTCATTTTTGTTATTATCATGTATAAAATCACAAATGATGCGGGTGACTTTCCATGCGACTTAAGTGGCCCCAAAAGTCACCGGCTACAGTTAATGCAAAATCACATGTGATCTTGTAAATTAAAAAAACTTCTCGCATTCTCATAAATTGTTATCATAACAAATTATATTTTATTTTGCATGGTTCATATTTTTTTGAGTAAATTACACTTTTGGTCCTTGTGGTTGCCACCTACTATCAATAGTACTCCTATTTCAAACTAATTACAATATTAGTCATTATGGTTACAATTTGGTTTCAATTTTGGTCATTATGGTTGCCACTTGGTTTCACTTATGGTCCTTCTGACTAACTCTGTTAAAAAATCTGTTAGTTTTAAGGACATTTTAGTCTTTTTACTATTTTCTTAATTTTTAATAAAAATTAAACACATATACTATTACATTATCATGTATATAATACATAAATCTATATCCACATTCAGTAAACCCTACTTATGATCTACCTAATTATGCCTCTAACCTTGATTTTCCAGTCGCTGCTCTTCTTCACCGTCGGCGCCAATCTCCTTCTTCGCGGCTGCCGGTCTCCTTCTTCATGGATGTCGGTCTCCTTCACCGTCAACCTTTCGATCTCCTCTACCGCCGCCTGCGATCTCTAAACCGCCGCCTGTCGATCTCTTTTACGCCGCCTGTCAATCTTTTTTACGGCGCCTATCGATATCCAAACCGCCGCCTGTCGATCTCCAAACCGTCAGCCTTTCGATCTCCTTCACCGCCGGCTGCCGATCTCTTTCACCGCCGGCCTTTCGATCTCCTTCACAGCCGGGTTATCCCTGTTTTTCGATCTCTTATTTGTCCCTGGGTTTTCGATCTCTTATTTGTTCATATCTTAAGGGTTTTCGATCGGTTGCTTATAGTCATCTCCCTTCACATTGACCTTCATATCAAAGATGGATTTTTATATTTGAATTTTTTTTGAAGTTGACATGATGGGTTTTGGTTTTGAAGCTTCGATTTATTGCAGGGCCTCATCCCCCTTCCCTTTCTCTTCTGATCTCTCTATCTATCCACTATTCCGATAACCACCGCAGTCCATTTTTGTGGTTTTAGAATTCCATTTTGATTTCAAAAAAGTTTTCAGATTTGGTTGTAGGATTCAATCGTTTGATGATATTCATCTCTAGTTTTAGATTTTCATTTTCTGGTTTACCTTCGCTTGATATAAATAAATCTGAGCCCATCTTCGTCGGAGACAGTGATGAATAGGTGTCTGGTAAAATATTAAATATATATATAAAGTAATGGTAATAAGAGTAAATTAAGGATTGATTTCGTTCAATATTTAGGGTTTGATTTTGGATTTTAATTATGGATCTATATGTTTAATTTTTATTATAAATTAAAGAAATAGTAAAAAGACTAAAATGCCCTTAAAACTAACAGATTTTTTAATAAAGTTAATTAAAAGGACCATAATTGAAACCAAGTGGCAACCACAGTGACCAAAATTGAAACCAAATTAGTTTGAAATAGGACTATTATTGATAGTAGGTGGCAACCACAGGGACCAAAAGTGTAATTTACTCTAACTTTTTTATAGTTGTTATCATCAGATGAAATGTTCTAGTTTTTCTAAAGCAAATAAATTACACAATGGTTAAATACATACAAAATTTGAATGTATGAAAAATAATTAACATACACTATTAGGATAACGTGAATCACCAATGGTATATACCGATGGATAGGCGATTGATATTTCGACAACAACATAATTCCAAAACCCATTAACCAAAGCAATACCGATGGTTTGTTGAGTGAACGATATCTATAAATCATACGTGGACTAAAATAATCCATTTTGTGAACATTCAAATGAAAATCGATTAAATCCTAAGTTTAAAACAGGATCTATTGCATTTTTATCGGTTGAAGAAGGAACGTTTATAATCAATCGGTCATCATTAAGTATGATTTATTTTAATAATTTATTACAAATGGATTAGATAATGTGGAGTCGACCTTAAGGATAGGTTAAACCAATCCATATCAGTTACATAATTTGAGGTAAGAGTCAGAATGGATTGGAATCGATTATACCGTAACTATTTAAATGATGACACTTCTATACGAGTACCTAAAACAATTATCTATGTGTCTTTAAACACATTTATAATAAATAAGTGAAGATGGGTTGATATAGGATTATAACTCCGGAAATTTTAACCATTTAAACAAGTTTTTAATTAATTTATTATTACTTTTTTGAATATATAAAATTGATGTATTTTATTTGTTAGTCCCCAAAGAGAGATGGCTAACTAAGAGAGGGTTTTGTAGAAGGGGGGGTTGAATATAAAACACACAGAATATACTCTTTTTAAATTTTTTAATATAAATATTAAAAATTTACACACAGATAGTTTGATGCGGAAAAGAACGAGCGGACTATTCTATCAAACTAAACACACGGATAACGATAATTAACTATTACACTAAGCAAGTTAAAACAATACCGTTATAGCACACGGCTTTGCCACGATCAAACAAATAATCACTCGAAGATTTGTTGAAAGCGTGAGATTTCTGGGAAGGACTTCATCTCCTTTTATAGTGTCCATGCATGGGATGCAAGTGGACGGTATCAAGGTTTCATTAGCTGGAAGATTATCTGATGGACAAAGGAAGAGACCACTTCCTTTGTACTAGAATAATGGATGAACCATTCCTTGTGGCACGTAATGTCAGATAACTTTATCTTCTTTTCTTCATGCTCTGTGAAGTCCCATCAAGCCTTTTAGCTAAAAGACAAATATTCCTTTTATAAGAATAAAAGAGAATGTCTTTAATTAAGGCTTGGTGCCCAAGTTCTTGCTGGCTCACGTGTCTTGCAATTGATGTGAGTCAAGAACTTATCTCTTTGAAATTGCTAAGTGATACATCTCACTATGTATCACATCGGTGGATACCTTATAAGGCTGGAGTTGATAAGTGTACACTTTGCTTGATAACTTCTTCTTTCACTAAGTGACAAAAGTGTATACCCTTGTGAGTTGATATCACAGCCTTAGAAAATATACCTGCAATTTCGGTGACCAATATCATAGTGTCGGTGACCATGACATCAAACTTGATGACCTCATCTTATTTGATGTCCTTAGTACTTTTGATGACTTTTGAGTGTACCATCGGTGACCCACTATATTGGTGACCCAATCTTGACTTGGCAAGATGGTCTGAATATTGAAGTTGGTTGATACATTCAAAATTCCACTTTTTGATGTACAACCCCTTGATTGAATAGTCTTTGACTCTTCAATACTTGAAGCATATTTCAGACCTTCAAAAGAACCTGTAAAAATTCATTCATATAAAGGAAGGTGGTTCATTACCAAATCATCGGTGACCCAACAATCTCCCCCTATTTGATGATGATACCTGTAGGTTAGAAAAGAATTCTTTTTGACCCTTTCTATTTTTCTTTTGGGTTCTTTTGACTCAGATTTTTTTTTTTCATTTTTTTTTTATATTTTTTTTATTTTTTTTTAACTGAGTATGTACAGTATAGAGTATAAACTGAATAAAAGAATAAGTATAAGTTTAAATATGTGCAAAGCTTGTAAAAATATTAACAAGAGATGGGATGGAAGAAAAGTATGAACTTTTATTAATCAACACATAGGATTGATCAGAGTACATGATTAATAAAGTTCATACTGCACTATACGTCTGGGATCAAGGATACGAGGAGGGTTCTCTTCTTTTAAGTTCATCCAGGATCATTCTTGTGATGCCATGGTCTTCAATGGGAGGCACTCCAAGAATAGCAGAGAGGAAGGAGCTGTGAGCCCTTGGAATGTCAGAGGCTCTGAAGAAACCTATGTTGCCATAGATGTCCTCAAAGAATACTCCAAGTTCAGGCTCTGTGATCATGGTTTGCTCAGGATAAGCAATAGGAGTGGGAATAGAGAGATTAATACCTGATGCGTCAATCTTTATGCCCCTTTCATGAAGCATGGAAAAGTGTCCTTTCTTTTTGTTCTTTGGAGGTTTGACCAACTCTCCAGAGACCCTTTTGAATAAGGTACATCTGTTGACCTTCAAGAAAGGTGACAAGAATATTATGCTCCTTTTGAATCTTCACCATTTTGACAAAGAGCTTTCTGATGGTATTCAGTATCAATTCCTTGTGTTTGCTTTTGCTCTTGTCAATGCAATTTCCAACCTCTATCCATTCAGTGATCCCAAGAGCTTCAAGCCAATCAACCTCACAAACTTTCATAAGAGAATCAGCTCTTTTAAGAGTGATAAGAAGTTTGGGAGAATTCTTAGTTGGGGGATGGATGGTAGCACCGATGATCTTTGAATCATCCTTTCTATTCTTCAACCTTCTTTTAAACCACTCTACTTCCTTTGCCTTCTTGGCCTCATCAACCAATTTTGCAGCTTCAGATTTCTTCTTTATATTTTCAAGCTCATCTTTTTGAGCTTGAATTGCATCGGTGACTTTGGCATGAACAGCTTCATCATGAGCTAGCTTGAGTACATTTGTCTGATCATACTCAAGCTGAGCCTTGATAGCTTCTTCTCTTTCAGCCTCAGTAAGAATCACCCCAATAGGATCGGTCAGTGCAGGGGCAGGCTGTAGTCTGAGAGTGTCTGCATTAGGATCTCTCATTTTCTTCTTTCTCTTCTTTTCTTCCTTTTGTTCTTCAAAGGAAAGAGGCTTCTTTCCTTTGGCTTTTTCTTTTCTTCTTTTCTCTTCTTCAGTTTCAAGGGGTTGAGCACTGACACTCTCCCCCTCAACAGCTGCTTCGGGTACCAAAGGAACAGGGACCACCTCTGTGACCATACCACCATCGGTGGCTGTAAGAGCCACTTTGGTGGTTGCCACGTCGGTGGCTGGGTGATTTTGAGAGGCCACATCGGTGGCTGGATGGCTGGCGTCGGCGGCTGGCATGCTGACGTCGGCGGCTGGGATGCTGACGTCGGCGGCTGGCATGCTGACGTCGGCGGCTTTGGCTGCTGTTGTAGAGGTCTTCACATTTTTCTCCCCCTCAGTGGTTGAACCCTTGAAACCCATTGAAGAGAGAAACTCTTTAATTCTTTCCACATCAGAGCAGAGACCCCCAAGTTTCTTTTCTACCCTTTGAAGGACAAACCTGTCAGTATCTTGGAAGAAAGAATCACCAATATCAAGTTCAACCGTTGGAGAAGAGGTTGGAACTTTATCAATCTTGGTGTGTAGACTTGAGAGAGACTCCATTATTGCCTGTTGGTTTGCAATAAGAGTAGAAATATCGGTGGCTTGCTTAGAAGAGGTGCTTCGAAGATCCTGAATGGATGAAAGCATAGAAGCTTGGCTTGAAGAGAATCCTCGCTGAAGATCAAGGATATCCAAATTTAGAAGATCTAAACATGTCATTAGAGTTGGGTGACTCACCGACAACTCCTCTATGTTAGATCTGAGAGATGAGGAAAGGGAATCCATTCTTTCCTTTTCCTTAGTTGCATGTTCTTCTAAGACCTCCACCCTTCGATAGTATTCTTGGTAAAGGTGGTGAAAGCCCGTAGAAGGTCATTCCCTTGCTTTGAAGACATGGGAGCGATAGGATGAGGCTTTGGTGGTTGATCGGTATCATCATCATCACCGGAAGAATAATCCACCAAACACCGTAGATTTTCTTGGGGGGATTTAGGAGATGAGGGGGAGACACTCTTAGGAGAGTGTCTTTGAGGGGATTCCTCAGTAATGGGTTCCTCCACACCCTTGTCATGTACGGGAGACGTACCTATCCAAGGAGTAGTGTCGGACATCAGAAAATCAGTAAAGAGGGTTGCTCCATCAAATGCACCTGGTTGTGGTGCATTCTCACGTGGAGTGTGGACACGGAGCTGAGAGAGCTCTAGGGGTGAAGAAGAGGTACCTTGGATGGGAGACTCCAAGTCATCTTTATCAACTAAGGAGAAAGTTGATGAAGGAATAAGAGGGGTGTCCCTTTGTACAACCATGTCCTTTTGAGAGGGCATGGAGGAGCTGGGAGTAGCTAAGTGTTCCTTGGGTTTTGTGAGGATATTTTCAACACCTACTGGCTTTTGGGAGCCAGTAGATGGATCATGTGCTTTAACCCTTTGGGTTCCCTTAGACTTATTTGAGGAAGTCTTTGGGGGGCTTTTAGAGTTTCTCCGCTTATGGGATTTGGATGCTTGGGTGGAAGCCAAAGGCTCTTTTGGCTTCGTAGCATCGGTGGGTGCGGAGGTAGATGTGCCCGACGCTTTGGATCTCTTAAGAGATTTGGGCACACCAGTGACTCTAGGTACAGAGGGGGTAGAAGACATACCTGAAGTTCTCTGAAGACGCGGTTCATTCTCTCCCCAAGCAAGAGTTGCATTCCTTGCAAACTCAACCATAGAAGGTCTGAGAGGGTTGTCTGATGCTAAGACAGCCTTTTTCATGATCTGGTTACCCACTTGGTGGAGAGGGAGATCATATACGATATCATCTCTTTTCTCTAATTTATCTGCCAACTTTGCATGAATAATAAGAGAGAAAAGTCGCTGAAATGGTACCTGAGGACGTCGGAGGGTAGAGAACGAGGAGATCATTTCATTAAAGAAATAGCTGGCATAATCTATTTTTCTCTGAAAAATAAGAGCATGTGCCAGCTCAGTTACTTGAGAAGGTGACTGATCCGGACCACCTGTCTTCTTGCTTAGACACAGAATTAGATGAGTAAAGAAGAAGTTCCAAATACTTCCCATGTTTTTGCGCAATAAAGTACCCGGACCCTTTGACTTTGAGCCCTTCTTCTCTTCCAAATAATTTAACACATCAACCACCATTTGATGTTCATTACCAAGAGGGAATGGTTCATAGGAATCATAAACAGGAAGCTTGAGAATGCTTCTAACATCTTCCACATTGAAGATCACATCATGTTCATCATTACTTAGAACAGATGCAATAATTTGATCCGATGAGGCATCAAATGTGCAAGTTAACCAAAAGTTTCCAAGAAGAAACTTACTCATTTTGGGTTTTGCTGTCAGAGCATATTGTAGAGGGCATCTCTGAAGAAACCAGCAAACATCATTGTACTCTGGATGAGTATTGTCAACTCCTATTCTTCCAAAGTAATTGCATGCAGGGAAGGAGAGAGATCCAAAAGTGATTGTTTGTTCTTCACCAATTCTTGAAGGAGAAGCCATTGAAGAAGAAAATGAAGTTGCAGGTTGCAGGTTTTTGTTTTTGAAGGTGAGGAGAAGGTGGGTGCGAGAAAGGTGGTGAAGTAGTGGGGGAAGAGGTTATATATGAGAGGGAAATTTCAACTTTCAAAAATAATGATTATTTTTGGTGATTGAAAGGTCAGAATTCTAAGGGTTTTAGGGTTGAATTCGGCGCATGGTCTGACATTGATGATGTCATTAGGGATAAGAACAAATAATCTTGCTTATCAAGAGTGATAAGTCAAGAGTTATCTTTTAAGGGTTAAGAAAGTGAAGGGTTTTTAATGGTTACCTTGGAGAGTTTAAAACATCGGTGGCTTCATAAAAGGGACAAACGTCGGTGGCTCAGTAATGAGATAAACGTCGGTGGCTTGACGTCAGCAAACGTCGGTGGCTCGTGAGGCTGACGTCAGCAAACGTCGGTGGATGACGTCATTGAAAACGTCGGTGAATCGAACAAGGGAGCAACGTCGGTGGCTCAGGGGTGGTTGTCGGAAAGGGACACGTAGGAAACCACGAGCGACCGTCGGTGGATGGCTGTGGTGTCGTCGGTGGCTCGACGTCGGAGAGAGAAGGAGTGAGACGTCGGAAAGTGATGGATGGTGTCGGTGGCTCCGAGGTGAGAGAAAGGGGGGTTTCGTCGGTGTGCCGTCGATGGTGTACCACGGTGGTTTGTGGTGACTTTCGGTGGTTGGTGGCCGTGAATCGGTGGCTCAATGGTGATGGTGAATAGGGTTAGGGTTTGGAGAGAGAGAAAATAGAAAGAGAGAGAGAGAGAGATTTCGTCGGTGACTCAGTCACCGACATGGTATATATATATATTATTATTATTTTTCTTTTTATATAAATATATTAATATAATATATAATATAATATATAATATATCTATAAAGTATACATATAATATATATATATAAAACATATAACATATATAAGTTATAAATATATAAATGTATATAATATATATATGAAATATATATATATATAACATACATTATATATAAATATAAAATATTAGTCTATGTTTACCATACCTAACTCACCGATGAGAAACTTGAACCTTGCTTCATCAAGGGGCTTTGTGAACAGATCAGCTAATTGATAATCAGTGGGAATGAAATGAAGCTCCACATCACCTTTAGAGACATGATCTCTTATAAAGTGATACCTGATATCAATGTGCTTTGATCTTGAATGAAGCACAGGGTTGTTGGCAATGGCTATTGCACTTGAGTTGTCACACATTATTGGGATTTTTGAGAAAAATTGATTATAATCACACAACTGATTTTTCATCCACAATATCTGTGCACAACAACTTCCCGCAGCTACATACTCTGCTTCAGCAGTAGATGTAGACACCGAATGTTGTTTCTTACTTGACCAGCTTACAAGCTTTCCACCAAGCAACTGACAACTTCCAGTTGTACTCTTTCTGTCTATTTTTGAACCTGCAAAATCAGAATCAGAGTACCCTATGAGATCGAAACCTGAGTCTTTGGGATACCAAAGACCCAGATTTATGGTACCTTTCAGATACCGAAAAATCCTTTTCACAGCAGCCAGATGTGATTCTTTAGGATTTGCTTGGTATCGGGCACACAAACAAGTAGCAAACATAATGTCAGGTCTACTTGCAGTTAGATAGAGAAGAGATCCTATCATGGCTCTATAATTTGTAATATTAACAGAAATGCCATTAGGATCAGAAGAGAGTTTAAGAGGAGGAGCCATAGGAGTTTTCATGGTAGAGCAAGTATCAAATTGAAATTTTTTCAGAAGATCTTTAATGTATTTACTTTGATTTATGAAAATACCTTCTGAAGATTGTTTTACTTGCAAACCAAGAAAGAAAGTTAACTCCCCCATCATGCTCATTTCATATTCTTTTTGCATGAGGGAGCTAAACTCATCACACAAGGATTCATCGGTGGCTCCAAAAATAATATCATCTACATAGATTTGAACAAGAATGATATTACCTTGTGATTTCTTGAAGAAGAGAGTGTTGTCAACCTTGCCTCGTATGTACTTATTTCTAAGTAGATATTCTGAGAGAGTGTCATACCAGGCACGTGGAGCTTGCTTCAGTCCATATAGAGCTTTATCCAGCCTATATACATGAAATGGATGGACTGGATCTTCAAACCCAGGAGGTTGCTTTACATACACTTCTTCAGCTAATTCACCATTCAGGAAGGCACTTTTGACATCCATTTGGAATACCCGAAAATTCTTGTAAGCTGCATGGGCAAGAAATATTCGGATAGCTTCCAATCTGGCAACAGGAGCAAAGGTTTCATCATAATCAATTCCTTCCTCTTGCCGATATCCTTGAGCAACCAACCTTGCCTTGTTCCTTATGACAGTTCCTTCTTCGTCCATCTTGTTTCGAAACACCCATTTTGTTCCAATAATTGTTTTGTTGGATGGACGAGGAACTAACTTCCAGACTTTGTTTCTCTCAAACTGTGAGAGCTCTTCTTGCATGGCAATTACCCAGCTAGGATCAGCTAGGGCTTCATTTATCAGCTTAGGCTCAACAATGGAAACAAAGTTGACATATAAGCACAGATTGCTTATGCCTCTTCTGGTTTTTACACCAACTTGTGGATCACCTATGATTTGATTTATTGGATGATCCATGGTCCACTTTAGTGCAGGAGGTAAGGAGGGAGGTAGAGAAGAGGATGAGGTAGGAATTTGGGATGGTGAAGAGGGGTTTAAGGGAGATATAGTGTTTTGGTGGGTAAGGTCTTCTGAAGAGTTAGTTTCAGGAGGTGGAGAAGAAAGAGAAGGTTCTGAAGGTAAGGTGGTGTTTATGGGAGGCTGAGAAAGGTTGCTATCTGGAGGATTGGTTTGAGAGGAGGATGGAATTTCACCAACACATGAATTTATCCATAGGTTTAATTCTTCTTCATCACAAGATAATGAAGAAGTTTCAAACTCATCAAACTTTACATGCATGGATTCATCTATGCATTGTCTTCTTAGGTTGAAAATTCTGAAGGCTCTTGAGGAGAGAGAGTAGCCCATGAAAATTCCATCATCTGACTTTGGATCAAACTTTCCAAGTTGTTCCATGTCATTTAGCATGTGACATGCACAGCCAAACACATGGAAGAAGTCAACTGCAGGTTTTCTACCATGGAAAACTTCATACGGAGTCTTGTCATGCCTTTTGACTATGATAGACCTATTTTGAGTAAAGCATGCAGTGTTAACTGCTTCTGCCCAAAAATAGGTTGGCAACTTGGATTCACTCAGCATGGACCTTGCAGCTTCACATAGTGTTCTATTCTTTCTCTCAACAACACCATTTTGCTGAGGAGTGCGTACGGCAGAGAAGTTCTGAGAGATTCCTTTTAGATCAAAGAAATCTTCCAGAGCAGCATTCTTGAATTCAGTGCCATTATCACTTCTGAAGGACTTCACCAGTTTACCATTCAAGTTTTCAATTTTTCTTGTAAACCTGATGATTTCTTCAGCAGCATCACTCTTATGTTTCAGAAAGAACACCCAAGTATATCTAGAGAATTCATCGACGATTACTAGCATATACTTTTTACCACCCAGACTGGGTGTGCTTACTGGACCGCACAGATCCATGTGAAGCATTTGAAGAGGTTGAGAGATAGAAGAGCATTGTTTTGTTTTAAAGGAAGTTCTGGTGAGTTTTCCTTTTTCACATGCCCCACACAGCTTTTCTTTTTCAAAAGCTATTTTTGGCATTCCAACAACCAGCTCCTTGTTGGAGAGATTGTTCAAGGTTTTAAAGTTTAGATGAGAGAACCTTTTATGCCACAGCCAACTTTGTTTGGCTAGTTCTTGAGAGAGAAGACACACAGCTTCTCCTATTGCACTTTCCTTCATGTTGATTATGTACACGTCATTCAGTCGGGTTCCTGCTAGTACAATCTTGTTCTGTACGTCAAAGACCAAACATACACATAGCTGGAACATGACCTTATAGCCCAAATCATATATTTGGCTTATGCTTAGAAGATTGTACATCAGCCCTTCAACATGAGCTACTCTGGAGAAAGTGATGGTTCCATTTGAAATGGTACCATATCCTTTGGTGACCCCTTTTCCATTTCCTCCAAAGGAAACAGTGGGTCCCTTTTCTTTTGAGAAGTTAGAGAGAAGAAGTTTGTTTCCGGTCATGTGTCTTGAACATCCACTATCCATGTACCATATATGATCTTTATTTGGTACCTGCACCCAGAAACAAATTTAGACTTTTGGTACCCATTTTGAGGTGGGTCCTTTGGGATTAGAAGGCATTTTAGATTTGCAAGGAGCCAAGTCTTTTGGGCAATTTTTAGCAAGATGAAGAGTGTTGCCACATTTATAGCACTTCTTTAAAGGAAAGACCTTTTTAAAATCCCTATCATCTAAACTTTGGACAGAGGTTGAGGAATGAGAAGAAGAGGGGTGTCCAACACCTGGTCTTGGTCCAAGAATACCTTTACCAGGATTTCTTGATTTCTTCAAGTTTACTGACCGAGGAATAAAGTCAGTAGCCATTTGAGATTTCCTTTTAGATGAAAAATTTGATTTAGAAAATTTTTTCTTTTGAGGAGAAAATCTTTTTGAAGAAGGATACTCAGCAACTTCGAAGGTCGCTCCGGGAGTACCTTGACTCATGCAGACTTAAGGAATTTAAAAGTCTTTGGATAGGTTTGGGAGAAGAAGAAGAGCTTGGAAGAGTTGAAACCATTGAAGACTCAGAAGAGATTTCTTTAGCTTTAACAAAGACTCCAAACTTTTTAGAACCAGATTCTACTTTGAGCATGTCAAGTAGATCTATAGAGTGAACGGAGGTAGAATCCTTAGATGAGTAACCGAAGAGATCATCATCGTCATCAGAAAGGAAACCAGCAGGAAAACCTTGACATTCAGAAGAAGGAAGTGGAAGGTCAAAAGATTGAGGAACATCTTTTCCATAACCAAGGCCAGACTTATCATTGCTGGTGATTTGATCTTGAAGGATCCTTTCAAGATTCTTAGAGGATTTAGTCCATTTAGACAGAACCTCTTGTTCCTTTTCAAGAGTGGAAGAAATCTTTGATTTTTCCTCAGAAAGACTGTCGTTTAAATACCGAAGGTTTTCCAGATCAGCTTTCATTTTGTCAAAATCTTTTAGTTTTGAAAAGCAAGAGAGGAGTTGATCATTTAGACATTTTATGTGCATATCAGCCTTTTTCTTTTGAATCTTTAAGTCACAGAAGTCAACAGTTAAAGAATCAAAGGCATCAGCCTTTTGATCATCAGAGAGAAAGGTAAAAGGATGTACCTGAGGTTTTGTCCCTGAAGTGGATCCCTCAGCAGATACAAGAGTGGTGTAGAGTGATTTCTCCATGTCTTCTATCTCATCAATTTTGGCCATGAGGCACTTAGTGACATACTCACTCTCACTCTCAGAGGTTTGCTCATCTTCCCAGCAATGAGCCTCAGCAACTAAGGTTTTATTTTTACCTTGGTTTCTCTCCTTTTCTCTCTTGTATTTGGCTTTGTATTTCTTGTACCTTGAGGTTTCTTTTGATTCAGAGTTTTCCTTAGAGGATTGGCTATTTCTCTCTTCATGCTTCCTAGAAGCTGATTTTGAGAAGTCATGGCCATAAGAAGAAGAAGGTTTAGAAGAAGAAGCTTTTGATCTGCATTCAGAAGCAAAATGACCTTTCTTTCCACAATTGAAGCATTCTTCATTTGCTTTATCAGAAGAGGATTTTTGAGAAAAAGATTTTCTATTAAATTTGGAGCGGTTTGAAGAAAATCTTTTGTTCTTAAGGTTTCCAGCAAGCATTGCCATACTATCAGAAAGTATGTCAATAGGTCGATTCTTCTCCTTCATCATCAGCAGCACTATAGTATGCATCCGACAGATGAGAAAAGTCTTCCTTAATACCTTTTTCAGAATTAGAAGAAGGATAGGTGATTCTAGGAATACAAGAAGAAGGTTTTGAATCACCTATCAAAGCAATAGAGGAGGATTTGATATCCTTTATAAGAGACTTTCTCTGATTCTTAGTTTGTTCATAGTGAAGAAGAGTTCCATAGAGAGCAGTTAAAGGCATTATTTCTAAGTCCTTGGTTTGCTTGATGCAAGTACGAGATAGTTTCCCGAAATGGAAGACAATCCATGAACTTGCGGCACTTCTTCATTATCATAAACTCGGCCAAGAACTTTGAGATCGTTGAGAAGACAGTTAAAACGATTAAAGTAGGTAGAAAGAGATTCTCCCTTTTCATGGGAGAAGAGTTCATACTTTCTAACAAGACAGATCCTGTTAGATTTCTTTACTTCTTTGGTGCCTTCATATAAGACACTCAAAGTATCCCACATCTCTTTAGCAGTGGGAAGGTTAAGAAGAGAATGATACACATCATCAGGAAGGGAAACAGCAAGAGCAGATTTGACTTTAGTATCTAAAGCGACTAGGCGTTTATCATCTTCACTAAATTTGTTAGAAGGTTTGATGATATATCTACCAGTTTTCTCACTTCTTTCGTCATCTGACTCTATGTCCTTTCCTTCAGCGTCCTTTTGAGGGCCAAAGCGAGCCCATATTTTAGGAACAATAGGTCCCTCACTGAGAATGTTGGGATACCTGCAATCGATCCCTTCCAAGAATAATAACATGCGATTTTTCCATAACCCAAAGTTGTTTGGGTTGAATCTTGGGGGTTTAGCCAAAGATCCTAAATCATATGTATTACTGGAAGAGGTCTGCAAGGTACCATCAACATTTGAGGTAGTAGCCATCACGGATCCGGTTTATGAGATTAAACCAATCGCTACGATACCAATTGTTAGTCCCCAAAGAGAGATGGCTAACTAAGAGAGGGTTTTGTAGAAGGGGGGGTTGAATATAAAACACACGAGAATATACTCTTCTTAAATTTTTTAATATAAATATTAACAATGTACACACAGATAGTTTGATGCGGAAAAGAACGGGCGGACTATTCTATCAAACTAAACACACGGATAACGATAATTAACTATTACACTAAGCAAGTTAAAACAATCTTGTTATAGCACACGGCTTTGCCACGATCAAACAAATAATCACTACGAAGATTTGTTGAAAGCGTGAGATTTACGGGAAGGACTTCATCTCGTTTTATAGTGTCCATGCATGGGATGCGAGTGGACGGTATCGAGGTTTCATTAGCTGGAAGATTATCTGATGGACAAAGGAAGAGACCACTTCCTTTGTACTAGAATAATGGATGAACCATTCCTTGTGGCACGTAATGTCAGATAACTTTATCTTCTTTTCTTCATGCTCTGTGAAGTCCCATCAAGCCTTTTAGCTAAAAGACAAATATTCCTTTTATAAGAATAAAAGAGAATGTCTTTAATTAAGGCTTGGTGCCCAAGTTCTTGCTGGCTCACGTGTCTTGCAATTGATGTGAGTCAAGAACTTATCTCTTTGAAATTGCTAAGTGATACATCTCACTATGTATCACATCGGTGGATACCTTATAAGGCTGGAGTTGGTAAGTGTACACTTTGCTTGATAACTTCTTCTTTCACTAAGTGACAAAAGTGTATACCCTTGTGAGTTGATATCACAGCCTTAGAAAATATACCTGCAATTTCGGTGACCAATATCATAGTGTCGGTGACCATGACATCAAACTTGATGACCTCATCTTATTTGATGTCCTTAGTACTTTTGATGACTTTTGAGTGTACCATCGGTGACCCACTATATTGGTGACCCAATCTTGACTTGGCAAGATGGTCTGAATATTGAAGTTGGTTGATACATTCAAAATTCCACTTTTTGATGTACAACCCCTTGATTGAATAGTCTTTGACTCTTCAATACTTGAAGCATATTTCAGACCTTCAAAAGAACCTGTAAAAATTCATTCATATAAAGGAAGGTGGTTCATCACCAAATCATCGGTGACCCAACATTATTTTTATTGAAAGATATTCTATAAACTAAGTATTTATCTATAAAGCTATAAACCAAACCAAATCAAATCAATTCTCACAAATAGATTGCAGTTATTTGTAGAGATGGCCGGGTCGGGCCGAGTCCAAATTGGCCTTGCTCCAAAGCCTATTTACCGTAACTGGTCCCGAACTGCTCATGAATGTAAAGTCTGGTTAAGCTTGGGTTGTAACCGGTCCGGGTAACCGGTCCTGGTCCCGGACGGGCCCAAACCGGTCATATATTAAATTTTACTGATAAATTTATAATAATAATTTAATATATGTAACTGGGTCATTCAAATTATCAAATACACATTAAAAATACGTTTTATTAAAGTTTTTTAATTAATTTTCAATCAAATACACTTAAAAATACGTTTATTATAGTTTTGTAATAAGTTTTCAATCAAATATACTTAACAAATTAAAAATACATTTAATAATACATATAAAATTACATTTATTTGGTCTAAAGGGAAACCAATTCTTTCTAAATGGGCCTAGTTTGACTCATTACTTCACCCATTACTAAATGGGCCATTAGATATCAAGAGGTGCATTGTGGTTTGTTGTATGAGAATTTAAAAAATGGGATGCAGAATTTTATAAGTAAAAGGTTTCTATGTTCGATTTGTATTAAGATTTTTCAGATTGGGAGCGTACCATCTACCCATCTAGGTCCTTTTTTAAGTAAGGGAAATAAAAGTTTGGGCCAAACTATGAGTGTGAAAATAGATCCGATTAATTTTTTTTGGCCGTGTTTTGTTCAAAATAGGCTTTAACTGGGCGTAGAAAATATTGTTTAGTCTGATCAACCTTTTTTTTGGAAGTGTGTTCTAAGTTATGTCTGTGTTAATCCCAGAAAATTATAATTGCAAGAAATTAGTTTTGATAGACTCAGTGGTCACAATTATTTTGTAAGCCTACAATCGAACCTTTTTGGCCTAGGCACATGCTTCTACAAGTCGGGTTTTAGATTTCTCTTTTTTTGCATATCTTGTTTGTGGTGCGAAACCGATAATCAATTTAGCCGAACTAAGCTTCGTCCATGTGGTTTATGGTTTAAACTCTTATTTTGGAATCTAACTTTGACGTGTTTTTACTAATTATATGTTCCTTATTCTTTTAAAACTAATTTTACATCTATAATAAATTAGTTTTATTTTTATTTTTTCATGAGATTTATGTATTAGAGTATATTTTTGATATTTAAAAGATGATCAAACATTTATACATTTTTATCATTAAATAAGATGAAGAAAAAGATACATAACCAAGATCTTATGCAATCACACAATCAAGATCCTATGCCGTCTTATGAGGTATTTATACGCCTAATTATACTTGGAGGTGCGGCCGGATACTAATCCTTACATTTACTACTTACAAATTAATCTTCTAGACCAAATAACATAATAAAGTTTATTTAGGATCCGTTTACCAAAAGCTTTACTACTTACAAATTAATCTTCTAGAACAAATAACACAATAAAGTTCATTTAAGGGGGTGGTTTACCAAAAGCTTACCGGGTAATCACTTAGCAAGTTATATTACCTTACTGGAGGAACATGATAAGAGTCTTACCCCAAGAGATGGCGAAGACTCTTACCATGGTAAGCACTTACCTGGTAAATTGTTGCATATTATGCCATTATGGTGAACTAATATCTTACCCGGTAAGTAAGTGGTAGTGTTAAATTTTGCCGGTAAGCATTTACCCAGGTATGATTTGGTAAACGGCCTCTAGTCTCCATTTCAAGCTCTCTTCTATGTCGGGTTGTATTTTGCAATACATATTGGTTTCTTAAGAATTGGTCATCATATATTGTTTACAATATTTGTACGTATACATCATAAATAAATAAAAAATTTGTTAAAAATGTGTTTTGGTTTATTATTAAACCATATATAATGAAAAACACACTTGTTGAAATAAATTTTTGCAAATTATTTAATAAAAATTAAATCGGGTACAATTCAAAGATTACCAAAAAACATTTGTCTAGTAGGGACTGGTCCGAGGGCAATTAAAGGCCGTTATACTTGAATATGGTTTAGTTTCAATTATAAGGCATATACAAGAGTATCTGAAACATTCTTAAATTTGGAAAGGACGATAAATTTAAATTTTTTAATATTATAGCAATTAAATGATAAATCTCTTCCTACAAATCAGTACTTGAAATTTCCTCAAAAAACAAATCTAAATAAACCTCGATAAATGACAGGCCGAGTATTATATTAAGACATAATTACAGTCGAATGTTACTAAACCCAAAAGAGACGCTATCTACGAATGCGGAAAATGTCACCAACTCGCCAGATGTTTATTGTACCGTTCCCTAGATCTCAAGTCAACACGTGACGCTAGTACCAATCCCAACACGAACCTAATGCACATGCCAATAAAGAAAAAAGATTAGGCTTAACACCTAGTGAGCTCAAGAGTTTATAACAATATTCATAAATGATAGAAATTGAAAAAATGTTTGATCTAACAGTAGTTTCTCAAATATGACGACTTCATTATAAAAGCGAAATCTTTCCCAAATTCAGCATTTGATAATAATAGTTTTAAATCATAATAGCGGAGTGTTAAAAGCTTTAAATAGAAATACCCGTTCAAATACAAACTCTACACCTTTTACTCACTCAAAAAGTGAATACGTTTAAATACTTCAAAAAACCAAATTATCGACAAAGCTTCATTTGCTAGAATACATGTTAGGCCTAAAATTATGTTGTATCCGAGATCACCTATAATGAAGACGAGATTAAAAATTGAAGAGGTCAAAGTCTTAAAGTCAAAGTCAACATAGTCAACATATTATGTAAAGTCAGCATTTCATATTAAGAAAGTCAAAGTAAAACGTTTTATGATAGATTAGTTTATAGTTTGAATTTGTAATTAATCAAGAGTATAAATACTCTTGTATTAGGAGAGAATTAATGGTAATACTAGAGAGAGCTCATTTGTAATATTCTAGAGAGAGAAGTTAGAGAGAGAAAGTGATTTTAGAGAGATATTCTTAATCAATACATATGTTAGAACTTATCTAAAAGTATGAATCATAACTCCCCTTGAATAAAATAAGTTGAAGTCTCCAGAGGCAAACATATTCAGAAGATCTTCATTTCAGAAGTTATTGTTCAGGAGCTACAATGACAATCCAGAAGATTAGGCATTTTCTGGATTTCACTTTATGAATTACACACACGCTTTAATGATGTGGCATGTCATGCACTCTGTGCATAACTGAATTTGTTAGATGTCTTGCTTATGTGTCAATACGTGATAGGCTAGATCGTTGACTTTTCCATTGTAATAGTATAAATAGAGATAGCCGTCACTATATCAAGTGTCAATCCTATTGGAGAGAATTCAAGAGAGTAATTTGTTTTGACGTATTGTAATCATCAGCACCTTGAGGGAAATACAAATTACCATTGCTATTCATATTGTTCTTCCTTTACAATTTGCAATTCTAGGTTATTGTTGATTAACTTGCTTCCGATCTCTACTCTTATTATTTGTTTTTAATCAACTTTATTTTATTATACAAGGGATCTGGGTTCCAACAATTGGTATCAGTGCCAGATAATCAATCTATTGATTATTCGATCTAGTCCAATTTGGAGAATCCCTACTCAACTAGAATTTCTCGAAATTTTTAAGCTACTGTTCTTAATTCTACCCTGTTTACGAGTTTTTATTGTATTCATACAATTTTTCTCAAATTCAGTGGTATTTCTAGCTAAACTCTGAGTTTTATTGTTCATCGACAAACGTCTTCAAGTTCAGTTATTAGAAATCGTTCTTAAACCTTTAATTTTTCTCAAAACTCTCATACTATGTTTTTTTCCCAAAAATGGCAAATCCAAATCTAAATGCCATGTACAGCTCCGACTCTCTCACAAACCCCCCACTCTACTAAGGGATGAACATCCCCAGTAGAAAATTCGCATGATCAATTTCTTTGAAGGTCTAGATCTTAATCTATATGCTTCGGTACTGAATGGTCCCTTTATTCCAGTTACCAGTATTCCCAGAGTACCTGCAACTGCCACTACTGAAGAAATTCCAGCAAGGCAGGTCCCAAAAGAAAGAAAGGACTAGGATAGGGAAGATAACAAGAAAAATGAAATTGATCAAAAGGCGAAAAGGATGCTCATAATGGCACTTCCAAATGAAATCTTTCAATCTGTAGGGTTTTACAGGCCGGATTAATACATATGCAGCGGAAAAAAAACAAAACCTGTAAAAACCCTAATAGCTCGGATCCGTTACTAACAACTTTAAGGATTAAACACAACCATAGGGGGTTTAGAATTATACCTCAATGGTTTGAATTGGTTGATCACGAACAAGCGTTATAGAGATCAAAGCAGATCCCCTCTAGCGGTATCCACGCGAATGTGATACCAATCACGAACGGTTGCTAGCCCAAACCCGAAGAACACAAGGAGAAATCGATTTCTCCTTGTGGTTGTGTGTGATCGCCGGTTAAGAGAGAGGAGAGGAGGAGAGAAATTTTCAGGTTTCTCAATTGTGTTCAATTTCAATAAGGCAACATGCCTTTATATAGTTTTTCCTCTAATCTCGGACCGGGCTCAATAAAGCCCGCAAGGCTTTTTTGACATAATTAAACCTTTCCATATCTTAATTAATTAATTAATTATTAACTTAATAATTAACTAACCAATTAGGCTTTTGGGCTTAAGTAAATTTACTTAACCTTTTGGGCTTTTAAATAGAACATTATTTTATACCCGATGGACTTTTAATTATAATTATTAACATAATAATTATTCCAATTTAATTATTAACTTAATAATTAAATTATATAATTAACTTAATTATATTTCACACACTTTAATTATTATTCTACTAGAATAATAATTCAACATTTTACAACTGTACTGGGTTTTAACCAACTTGGTTAATTCGTGATCTACATTTTACAACTGTACTGGGTTTTAACCAACTTGGTTTATTCGTGATCTACACACCCTTATGCGTGTGACCCTCTAGGTTCATCTGCCGTCAGCAGTGTTTTCATATGACGTGGGCACATAAGATCTTTCAGTCTCCCACTTGCACACGCCACATAAAACACAGACAATGTTTATGCGTCTAGCAACGCGCCACTGCCCCCAAAGTCAAATAAAAGAACGCTCTTCAGCTCTAGGTTCTATTGACAACAGTCAATGTGATTATCATAGTATCCTTTATCCCTTTGCTTCACAGTATCTCTATTGAACTCAAGGCATAGATCTGGCTCATCCTTGTTTCTTCAATTATTGTGTTTCTCGATCCCGACATTGAGTGAGAGAAAAACTACTATTGATTCAAGCAATCCACTTGTGTACGACCATACATTTCTCACTTTAATATCATCGAGGCCCCCAAAGATTTCTCTCTCAACTTGAGAGAAGCAAATTTCATATTGCATGTATACGACTCTTACATAGGTCGTATTGCACCCAACATAGCCCTTATAATCACCTGATCAAAGGTGACGTTAGACATATATATCAAATTACAACACTCCATATGCTCGAGGTCCCAATATACATCTCAGGTCAAAGGAAAAATAAATAACTTATCATCTTCAAGACTAACTTTATGACGCCGATCTCTGAAGTGATCTTGAAAGCGGGTCTTCCAACACTTGAACCTACAAGTGCAAGTGACTTTGGTCGCAACTTGCTGGCCCAACTTGACAGTGACCAAACTTCACTATGATCTTAGTTCATCACCAGTCCCCCAGTGACAACCGACCATCGATAAATTCAAACTACATCATATATCTTTGGATTAAAAATGTTAATATAGAACACAACGAGATTAATGTAATCGCTCATACCCAGTATGCCAAAACAGATAGAATTTCATTGCTTAACGTTCCAAAGGTCATACTAAATTTATAGATCATTTCAAACACTAAAAAACCTCAAAACTATCGAGCTAGTGTGGCAATCATGCCTACTTTGACTCATAGGTTTAGTGAATGGATCTACCAGATTATCTTCAGAACGAACTTTGCAAATCTTCACATCTTCCCGATTGATCATCTCTCGGATAATGTGAAATTTCCTTAGAATATGCTTAGACCGTTGGTATGACCTAGGTTTTTTTGCTTATGCTATGGCATCCTCGTTATCGCAATAGATATCGATAGGTCCATCCACGCTAGGAACTACTCCTGGGTCCGTTATGAATTTCTTCATCCACACGGCTTCCTTCCCAGCATCCGAAGCTGCTAGGTATTCTGACTCTGTAGTCGAGTCTGCTATAGTGCTTTGCTCACAACACCACCATTGAGTGTAAACACAAAATCCGATTGTGACTTGAAGTCGTCACGGTCGGTTTGGAAGCTAGCATCTGAGTATCCTCGGACACACAGATCTCCTTCTTCACCACCGTATAGCAGGAACATATCCTTAGTTCTTCTCAAGTACTTGAGGATATTCTTTACTGCTACCAGTGAGCATCAACAGGATTCGACTGGTATCTACTAGTCATGCTCAAAGCATAAGATACGTCAGGTCGAGTACATATCATGGCGTACATTATAGATCCAATAGCTGAAGCATAGGGAACACCCTTCATGCGATCTATATCTTCCTTCCTCGAAGGACATTGAGACTTGCTTAGTTGTACTCCATATACAATTGGCAAGTTACCCCTCTTAGAACTCTCCATCTTGAAGCGTTTCAAGACCTTGTCAATATATGTACTTTGGCTTAATCCAATTAAGCGCCACGACCTATCCCCGTAGATCTTAATTCCAAGGATAAAGTCAGCTTCTCCTAAGTCCTTCATTGAGAAACACTTCCCTATACAGGATTTCACACCTTCTAGCATCGGGATGTCGTTTCCAATTATCAGTATGTCATCCACATACAGGACTAGAAAGACAAAAATGCTCCCACTAGCTTTCTTGTATACACAAGGTTCATATTCGTTTTTGACAAAACCAAATTCTTTGATTTTCTCGTCAAAACAAAGACTCCAACTCCTAGACGCTTACTTGAGTCCATAAATGGATCAAAGCAACTTGTACACTCTATTAGGATGCTTGGGATCTTCAAAACCTTCTGGTTGTACCATGTACACGTCCTCGCTTAGCATTCCGTTAAGAAACGCGGTTTTGACATCCATCTGCCATATCTCAAAATCGTGATATGCAACAATAGCAAGCAAAATCCTAATGGATTTAATCATGGCTACCGGAGAAAAGGTTGCATCATAGTCTACACCATGAGTTTGTGTGAAACCTTTTGCTACCAATCTAGCCTTATGTGTGTGCACGATCCCATCCATGTTAGTCTTCAACTTGAAAACCGATTTGCTCCCTACGACTTTGCAGCCATTGGGTGCATCCACCAGATCCCTGACCTGGTTATCAGCCATGGATTGAAGCTCGACTTTCATAGCATCATGCCATTTGTCAGATTCTGCATCTGACATAGCCTGTCGGTAGTTTAACGGTTCATCATCAGCCGTATCGTCACAGCCAATTAGAAACCCAGGTATCTATCTGGCTCTTGACAAATCCTCCCCGACCTTTGGATCGTTTGTCTTTCGTTGGTACCCTCAGCATCTTGTTGCGGTTAAACATCTTGTTGACAGCTAGTCTCAACCTGCGCATCAGGTGTTTCCCGAACTTCCTCAAGTTCTACCCTATCCCCATCGTTTGGCTTATTTAGAAAATATTTTCTAGGAACTTGGCCTTACGTGAAATGAACACCTTGTTCTCACCGGGGTCATAGAAATAATACCTAATCGTCTCCTTGGGATATCCTACAAAGATGCACCTATTGGATCTGGGTTCTAGCTTCCTAGAAGCGTTTCGCTTAACGTAAGCATCGCAACCCCAGACTCTCATGTAAGATAGATTTGAGATCTTTCCAGTCCATATCTCATATGGAGTCTTGTAGACCTTCTTGATTGGTACATTGTTTAGTATTTTAGCGGCTGCTTGCTAAGCATATCCCCAAAAACTTTTAGACAACTTAATATGATTCATCATATATCTAACAATATCTAACAAGGTATGGTTCCTCCTTTCAGACACACCATTATGTTGTGGTGTTCTTGGTGGAGTAAGGTGAATACTATCCCAAACTTTCTAAGATGCTCAGTGAATTCATGGCTCAGATATTCACCACCTCGGTCCGACCAAAGGGCTTTTATCTTCTTGCCCAGTTGGTTCTCTACCTCGTTCTGAAACTCTTTGGAAACCTCAAAGCTTTCAGACTTGTGCTTCATCAGGTAAAGATATCTATATTTACTAAAATCATCAATAAATGTAATGAAGTAGTAGCAACCATCTCTTGTGGCTGGGTTGAAAAGTCCACACACATCAGTATGTATCACTCCCAATAACTCATTCGCTCTTTCAGGCTTTCCTTTAAAAGATGCCTTAGTCATCTTCCCTAATAAACAAGCTTCGCATTTATCAAAAGAATTATCAGTTGATTCCAATATCCCGTCCACTTGGAGCTTGGCAATGCGCTTCTTGTTTATATGGCCAAAACGACAATGCCACAAATATGTTTGACTTAAGTCTTGTTTAAGTCTTTTAGCATTCACATTATATATCGATTTAGAGTTGAGATCACCATGAATATCTATTTCATAAATGCCATTAACTGGCTTGACAATAAAATATAATATACCATGCAAACATGCAGAAATAGATCCATCATCATTGAATTTAAACATAAATCCATCTTATCTCAAACGTGCAACTGAAACAATGTTTCTAGCGATACTAGGAACGCTAAGACAATCATTTAGTTTCAAGACTAGACCATTTGCAAGGGTCATATCATATTTCCCTTGGGACACAACATCAACTCTTACCCCATTGCCCATCTTGAGCTCCAACTGGCTTGGTCGCAGTTGCCTTTCACTTCTTAGACCCTGCGGAGTGGCACAAATATGAGCTCCACACCCGGTATTCAATACCCAGGAATCATAATCAGAAGTGAATAAATCAACAGCAAACATACCTGAAGGTTCAGCTATCATAGCCTTCTCCTTCTTTGCCTTAAGAACTGATCATTTCTTTTGGATGAAACTGAGTCCATGGGAAACTTTCCCTCATTTTTCTTGGTCCGATTGGAACATCCAATCTTTGCCTTTCCTTTTTCAGTCATAACTTTCATACCCCGTTTCTTTCCTATCCCTCTTTGCGTTTTGATCGTCAAAGCGGCTTTGGGTTTCTCCTACTTGGAGTAATTCTCTTTTTCAAAAGATTTTAGCATGTCAAGCAATTTAAAGAGAGATACATTTAACGCTTTCTTATAGTAGTTGAGCACAAAGCTACCATAAGATTTAGACAGAGAGTTTAGAACCATATCGACCCCTAGCTCTTGTCCAAGAGGGTATCCTAACTTAGCCAATCGGTCAATATGTCTTTTTATTCTTTTGAAATGGACCTTGACCGGCGTTCCCTCCTGCATCATACAAGCATGTAGTGATCGAAAAGTTTCAAACTTTTCTTGTCTCAACTGTTGACCAAACATGGTCTTCAGACTGTTCATGATCTCTCAGGCTGTCAACTCCTCATGCTCCCGTCGAAGTTCAGGAGTCATTGAGGCTAACATTAGATAGGCTACACTGACAGAGTCTATTTGGTACTTATCATAAGCAACCTGAGCACTTTCAGATGCGTCCCTTGCTGGAAGATTTGGAGGGGAAAGCTCGAGTATGTAGGCTTTCTTTTCGCATCTTAGGACAAGTCTTAACAGTGGGAACCATTCCAAAAAGTTTTGTCCATTCAGAATTCCCACATTAAAAATGGGTTGAATAATGTACTGAGACAGGTTCGAGTTTATGTTTTTTCTTGATTAGCAAACATCTACAGAAAATAAAGTTCATTTAGTATTAGTTTAAAATTTTGAACAACCCCTAAAATTCAAATATTTTAGCTAAGATCCATATTTCATTAATTTTCAAGATTGGGCAATACGCAAATGGTGAAAACTAATTATTTAGGTAGGCAACTTCCAATTGCGATCATCACAACTCTTAGATCCTTCGTGAGATTCTTTTAAAATTGAAGACATGTTTAATCTCACTTCTTCACCTTGAGATCATTTGTAGACGGGCAATACACAATGTACAAATATATCAAGTGAGCTTAACCATACTAAAACGTCACAATTTCTATTTTGAGTAACAACTCAGAAATTGGTCGTCCGGGTCACGACTATCATTACAGGCGGGCAATACATAACGTGCAATGATCTCGTGAGTCGACACTTTATCTCACTACATACTTTTCCAACCCGGATTCGTCAATGCTCACCCAAAATCGACTAGTTATGCGCTCGATAACCGTTTTAAATGGGTGGTGAAAAACTCACATTTTAATTGTAAAGGGATTTACCGATCCCATTCCAATTTTACAAATTAATTAATTTTAAAATTATTTTGAGTCGGTACCGATATATTTAAAATTCATTATTTGATAACTTATCAAGTTTATTTGTAAAAACATTTACAATTTATCCAATCGGTATTAGTCTGATAGCTTATCAAATTAATTTGTAAAAACATTTACAATTTACCGATATTAGTGGTTGTAAAATCATTTTCCAATTTAAAATCCATTGCAATAATTATAACATATAATTAAACGCAATAAAATACGAAAAATAAACAACCACAAACATGCAACTACACAAAATGGATCCGATTAGGCCCAACTATGTGGTTTTCGTGAGCCCACACGAAAACCCCGGTCCAAACCCTAACGACACTACAAGTTGGCTCCCACTAGCTCCGCCAATCATGATGGACTCCAGGACACCGTCTTTCGATTCCTTCGATCTTCCGGTTTACAAAAACTAATCTAGGTTAACATAACCTAACTATTTGTTAGGTCTGAAAAAATTGTATCCGAGATCACAAATATTGAAGACATGAAGGGCCAAACTGTAAAATCAACTAAGTCATTAATTAGGAAGGTTTTATATTAGGAAAGGTTTAGTAATAGGAATGCTCTAAATTATGGCTAGTGAATATTGCCTTATCTCTTAGTTTCCTTATTATGTATTTCTCTATACATATAAATAGAGGGTTAAGACTAGCATTAGAACTAACACGTTAATTCATATCACTAAGAAGGAGCTTATTAGATAATATCATTGTAACCGATATTCAATACAAGTGAGATATCCAACATCGGATCTTCATCAATATTAGAAGTGTTCTTCGTGTTCTTGCATACATACATATGTTACCTGATCAAATCTGGGATACACAATTGGTATCAGAGCCTACGATATGAGTTTTGGCTGTTTTCTGAAGTAATCAATGTGAAAAGAAGGTAAAATCTCGAATTCTGCATACTTGAGTTTTTGTCGAGTCAAGTTGTATTAGTTTGACCCGATAAAACACCTTATTTTTTTCTTGATTCTTTACTCGATAAAATTTTAAAAATCTGTCTGCTTGATGTTTTGTCGATCGATACTAGATAAACTTGATTTTTGTTCGGATATTTTAATCTGTTTTAATTAAAATTATTCTAGTTTATTTTAGTTACTTTTGAATTTCTTTACATAAGAAAACTCAGGAACTAGTGACTCTTGCAGCTTTTCTTACTAAAGAATTCTCAAGTAAAAATTATAAACTTTAGTAATTTTGGTTTTTGTTCTTGACTGAAAAATAAGAAACTCGAGAACTTAACTATTCTTGTCAACAAAAAGACTTGTTCTTTTTAGTCAAGAACCATTTGTTCTTGTTTTCTGGTTTATCAGTTAAAGAAAATTCAGATTAAATTTCCTTGAATTTTTATCGAGTCCTTATCAATCAACAAAATTTATTATCGAGTCAACAGTGATCAATATAATTTTTTACTGATCGTTGTTTATCCAAAAGAATTTTTTTTGTCGAGTCTTTATCAATCGAGAAACTTTACTTATCGAGTCTTTTCTGACCGATAACTTCTGCTTATCGAAGCAATTTCTTCAAAGAAAGTTTCATCGAGTCCCCTTCACCCGACAATTTTTTTTTCGAGTCACATACACCCGAGAAATCTTCTTATCAAGCCCATACCATTCGACGATTCTTTTTGTCGACCCTTCGTCACCCGAGATAAATACTTGTCGACCCTTCGTCACCCGAGAAAAATTCTTCTCGGCCCTTTATCACTCGAGAAAACCTTCTCTCTTTCGGAAAAAAAAGAACAATCTCAGAAAATTACTAAAACTCACCGATCAAGATCAATTTTTCAGGTAACAAGTTCTTTATTTTTCAAGATGAGTTCTCAAAACCAATTTTCTGATCTCAATCCTGAAATTGAAAGACTTGAAGCAAGACACACGAATAACATGAAATTTATTGATGAACTCTTAAGAGAAAATGTTAATCTAAAGGATTTTAAACACACAAATAAAGAATTGAAAAACAAAAATGAGTTTTTGGAAGAACAACTCACCGAGCATACTAGAAATACATATCATGTATTTTATGAAGACGTTTGCAAAAAGAAAAATCTTGAGTTGATAAAAATAAATTTTGATCTTAAAAACACAATTTCAGGGCTAGAGAGAAAGAAAGATTCTGCAACGACTGGTGGAGAACTTGAAAAGTTTTTAGATTATGAAAAAACAGACTTTGAGAATAAAAGAAAGATTTTTTCTGATGAGAAACGCAAGTTTGATATTGAGAGAAAAACCTTTGAAAGCAAAATTAGAACTTGTGAACTGACCATTCAAAAACTTTCTACACATGTGTCTGATTTCAAACAAATTGTAATTTTAGAAAGAAAATCATCTGAAACGAAATGTTTAAAACTATCAAAGCAACTTTCTGAACATCAAAATCCTTTAGAAGCTGAAAGAAAAGTGTTTGAAACTGATAAAACGAATTTAATCAAGAAAAGTGTTTTGATCGTTGCTAAAAACAAAAATTCGGAAAAAGTTTTTGAAAACGAAAGTAAAACTTTTGAAGAGAAAATCAGTAAACTTTCAAAAAAATTATCTGTTTTAGAAACAACTCTCGTGAATGAACGGAAAATGAGATCCGAATCTCAAACAAAATTTGATGTGATTTTGGAAGAAAGAGATCATCTATTGTGCAAATTAGAAAACTTGAAAGTTCTACAACTGCTTCCAGTTCAATTTTTCAGTTGAATTCTCTTTCTACAATAAATGTCTGTAAGAATAACTCGTCTTCAAGTGTCAAATCAAACAGTTATTTTAACAGCTCCAAATCATATAATTCTCCAACTTCCCGGACTCATAATTCTACTTTATCCCACAATGATTTTGTTGCTAATTCTGGTAACTCTAAGAAGTTTAAAAAGGTTTGGAGGAAGAAATCAACTACAGATGATAGTGTTGGAAACATGTCACATACATCTCCTGTAGTTGATACAAGATCATTTGTTTCCAAGACTAATTTGTCTTATTTTGTCAAGTCTATCAATCAGCTAATTAGTCTAAGTGTCACAAAGATTTGTTGTTCTACATGTGGAACAAATGATTTTGTCAATCAAAATTTCAATCATAAATGGTATGGTACTTACAGTATCCCCACTTGTTGCATCTAAAGCTAACCTCCAAGGACCCAACAAAGCTTGGGTACCAAAATCTTTTTAATCTGTTTTGTAGGTATGTCATATGTGTTCCAAATTCAGAATATTCACATCACATGAAATTTTTTCAAAAGGTTATGCAACATTTAAGGGGAGTACCACATGTTTACCATTTATTTTAGCTTCATAGTATCTCAGCTATGGACCTGCTCTTAACCCGTTTTACATTGCATTATGACTTCTGAATACACTAGTTCAGAACTCAGACTTTAATGTTTTAACTCTTTGTGTATTAGGAATTAGAAGTTTCTATGGTCAATCCAAAGCCGGAAGGACTTACCCATGAAACACATCCCTAGGTTAGATATCCTGAAAGGGAATGATTAAAATAAAATTGAGTGATTGTGAGATAAAAGAAAAATGTGAGGGTGTGACAAGACTTAAAAGAAAATATTTGGTCTTCACCAAACTTAAACAGTTATCCGGGTAGCCATATAATTCATTCATTCTCGATTCTTTGGAGATGAATATTGAACTAGACATGGGAGCAATGTCGATAACTCGTGTCACCCCACCCAACTACTCAAGTATCTCACAAAAGATATTTGTTTCATAAATCACGGAGAATGAGCATATCTGCTATCTTTTCTTCACTCAGAAGATTAAGATATTGAAAAAGAAAGACACACCTCCGGTCACCGAACTTCATATTCTGTGCACAATCGAGTCTATTTTTGAGCCGATATATATATACAAATTCTTTCTACACATTGCATGAGTCTTTGTGATTCACATTGCATATCTTTGTGTTTATCCCGGAACAGTTTGAGAAGTTAGTTTTATAACTTACTTTTGTGATAACTAGAAGTCCTATCAGTGCCAACCCGCTGCCAACACTGAATATAGGCCACTTAATTAAATTTACTTTTGATTAAGTGATAACAATTGCTACATGTGCTTCTGTCTGTTAGCCCATTACCCGATATTCCATATTTACATTTGATCATATTCGCACTTATTGTCTTTGTTTGTTCATAATGATTCGGATTCTCCTTATCATTTTGAGGGGGAGAAAAGTTATATAAAAAACGCATACTATTATGAGGGGGAGAAATAAAGTTAGAAAAGATTCAGAAATAAAGTTAGAAAAGATTCAAATGTTTGAAGACTTGTCGACTCCCTTTGAACCACCGACATATTTTCTTGTCGCATCCCAAAGTCGCATCCCAAAGAGCCGACATGTTCAACAAGTTTAGATCATCATACGACAAGCTCAAAGTTATCGCATCTGCCTAACCCGACAACCTCAATGCTAACCCGAGAACATCAAGATATCACAACCATCTTATGCCTCTTTCATCAAACGACAAAGTTCTACTCAAAGAAAGATACCCTGCGACATCACGGCTCCTTCAAACTTTCTTTTCGTAAACTTTATGCTAATGTTATGGGGGAGCTACGGAGCTTACAAGAGATCATTTTCGTAGGGGGAGCAAAAGAATCAAGAAAAAAGATTTTCTGACAAAAGTTTCACCGTCTTCAAAAGAGTGCCGATTTGCTGAATAGTCATCTTGAATAAAAGGGGGAGATTGTTAGGTCTGAAAAAATTGTATCCGAGATCACAAATATTGAAAACATTAAGGGCCAAACTGTAAAGTCAACTAAGTCATTAATTAGGAAGGTTTTATATTAGGAAAGGTTTAGTAAATAGGAATGCTCTTAATTATGGCTAGTGAATATTGCCTTATCTCTTAGTTTCCTTATTATGTATTTCTCTATACATATAAATAGAGGGTTACGGCTAGCATTAGAACTAACACGTTAATTCATATCATTAAGAGGAAGCTTATTAGATAATATCATTGTAACCAATATTCAATACAAGTGAGATATCCAACATCGGATCTTCATCAATATTAGAAGTGTTCTTCGTGTTCTTGCTTACATACATACGTTACTTGATCAAATCTGGGATCCACACTATTACATTACATTGAAATCCGAAACGATACGCAGATCGCACAAAAATACAACCCATGAAATTAAATACATTTTAATTTAACCAACAAGAAAAATTAAAACAAACGGTCATAGGCCTAAATCGAATACATCATGGCAAACAACCAGATCAACCAAATGGGCTTGGGTCCAATTAATCATAATTAACAAGCCCAACGAATCAATCAAAATAGGTTAAAACTCTATTAGGCTCAAACGGGCCTAAACCGAGAAACACTAAAAGCCCAATTAACAAAAAGGGAAACCACCAAACAAACCGGAAACGCTCCACTCGAAGGTGGCGGCGCAGCAGCGCATGGCGCCACGACACACGGCGCACACGACGGCGCACGACGGCGGCAACAGTGGAGCATGGCGGCGGCGGTGGCGATTGGGATGGTTTTTCCGGGTTCACGTGTTTAACCAATTTTCTATTGATTCTAACCCTAAAGTCATTGTAACGGGCTCTGATACCACTGTAGGCTTTTACAGGCCGGATTAAAATAAATATGCAGCGGAAAAAAACCAAAACCAGTAAAACCCTAATAGCCCGGATCCGTTACTAACAACTTTAAGGATTAAACACAACCATAGGGGGTTTAGAATTATACCTCAATGGTTTGAATTGGTTGATCATGAAGCGTTATAGAGATCATAGCAGATCCCCTCTAGCGGTATCCACACGAATGTGATACCAATCACGAACAGTTGCTAGCCCAAACCCGAAGAACACAAAAATAAATCGATTCCTCTTTGTGGTTGTGTGTGATCGTCGGTTTCAAGAGAGAGGAGAGGAGGAGAGAAATTTTCAGGTTTCTCAATTGTGTTCAATTTCAATAAGGCAATATGCCTTTATATAGTTTTCCCTCTAATCTCGGACCGGGCTCAATAAAGCCCGCAAGGTTTTGTTGACATAATTAAACTTTTCCATATCGTAATTAATTAATTAATTATTAAAGTCCATCGGGTTTAAAATAATGTTTTATTTAAAAGCACAAAGGATTAAGTAAAGTTTACTTAAGCCCAAAAGCCCAATTGGTTAATTGATTATTAAGTTAATAATTAATTAACCAATTGGGCTTTTGGGCTTAAGTAAACTTTACTTAATCCTTTGTGCTTTTAAATAAAACATTATTTTAAACCCGATGGACTTTTAATTATAATTATTAACATAATAATTATTCCAATTTAATTATTAACTTAACAATTAAATTATATAATTAACTTAATTATATTTCACACACTTTAATTATTATTCTACTAGAATAATAATTCCACACTTTACAACTTGTAACAGTACTAGGTTATAACCAACTTGGTTAATTCGTGATCTACACACTCTTATGCGTGTGACCCTCTAGGTTCATCTGACGTCAGCAGTGTTTTCATATGACGTGGGCACATAGGATCTTTCGTCGGATCAGTTAGCAAATCAACTTGAAGGAGGTTCCAAGATGAAGAAGAATAGAAGTGCTCAAGCACTGAATGAGTATAACAACTTTCAAGCCCTTCCAAAAGAAACTGTTAAGCTAACTTATTATAGATTTAATACATTGATCAATCAATGTAAAAGATGTGACATCATAAGATCACAGGAAGATAACAATGTTCTGTTCCTCAAACGTCTATATCCTGAATGGTCAAATTTGTCAATGTCACTACCAGCAAACCAAGTTTTGGAACAATGGTCTCTACATGATGTGTTTAGAACTCTTTAGAGTCCTGACAAGGAAGTGCTGTTGAAGAAAGTGAGTGTTGGTGGTCCCTTGGCCCTTATTTATGAATCAGAGGGTCAGGGAGGAGAAATAGGGAAGCTTAGAAGAAAGGGAAGAACAAAGCCTTGATCTCAGAAACTGATGCAGAAGCTGTTCTCTCTGGTTCAGAAGATGATGAGATCAATTCATTTGCTGAGTCTTTGGGTTTTATTACCAAACAATTTACTAGGAAGTTTGGTAATCATTCATTTCAGAACAAAGGCATGTATGATAACAGAAATGAATGCCCAATTCAAACTTTTGTACAAAGACAGGAAGGTCCAAAAGTTGAAAAGACAGAGGATGAGAAGAAGGAAGAGAAGTTGAAGAAGAAGAAGAAGAAGGATGTATGCTACAGATGTGGCAAACCGGGCCATTATTCGAAAGACTGCAAAGGAGATATCGTTAAAGATAACTTGTACTACAAAAATAAGTACAAGTACAATCAAGATATAAGAGCCAAATATGCTGAACATGAGAACCGGCTATCTAACCAATCAAGCGATGCAGAAGCCATGTTCTGCGGAATGGCTATGACTAGTGATGTAGAGGAACAACCTTCTAAAACCCTGGTTTGCACTACTTCTGAACCCTCTGAACTTGAGGAAACAATTTTAAACTTAACTTTTGATTTCGAAAATCTGACACAGAAGCTTCTGTATGAGAAGAAAATAAGAAAAGATCTTGAAAAATCTTTTTCACTTATCGAAAAAGAAAGAAACATTTTTAAACGAGAAATGGAAATCCTTACAGAAAAAAACAATAACTTTTTGTAGAAAATCAAAAGATTTCCAATCTCAAAACATCTTCAAAAAGTTCTTTAAAAGATAAAGTCGATGAGCTAAATTAACTTATGCTGGCTAGGAATAAAGAGACTGAAGCTAAAGAAGTGACAAGTTAAACTCTATGGCACTTAGAAATTATTTTCAAAAAGAAAGGGAAGTTCTGCACATTGATCTTCAAAAGAAGGAGCTATTGATTAAAAATTATCAAGACGCTCAGAAGGTGCATGAACAAATCAATACACAAGTTGGGAAAACAAGTCTTGGATTCGATGATCTGGATCCTTATACTTGTAAAAAGAGATCAACTTTAGATTCTATATTCTGTATTGGCAAAGAACAAAAACCTGACTTCCCTATTTTATACAAACAATCAGTGTTTAAAAGGTCAAAATATGAGAATGGACATCAAGTGCGAAAACTCAAATACAAAAACATAAATTATTCTTCTGAACGAACAAGTCAATTCGATCTTAAACTAGTTCAGAAGAAGAATGTTGTTTTTAACTTTGGTTCATTCACTCATATAACTTTAAATCCAGAAGCGGATGCGTTCATACCTATTCATGCAAAAGAAGAACTAAGACTCAACTTTCAAAAAGATATTCTTCGAACTCTGGATGAGTGTGCTACTAAAAGTAGTAAAGAACCTAAAACAATATCTCTTCAAAAGGAACACGAAGAAAAATCTTGAACTTTAGAAAACCATCCAGAGATCATTCCCTGTTCTTTTACTGATCTAAATCTTTGATGACTATCCCTAGGAAAACGATAATCAAAGTTAGGATGATTTCTTTGATATGTCAGACAAATTAATCATTAAGTTTTAAAAATTGTATGCCTTCTATTTATGTTTCGGTAAAACCTTGTATAAAGGATAAATCTGCTCCCTTTTTGTATACAAACGAACCACCAGAAGTAAGGGCTGCTGGACCGGAGGTTGAAAGACTTCCAAATGGAATACAATCCTCTTTGTTTCTTCAAAAGGACAGAGAAAAGAGGTTCTCATTCATCCATATTTTCTTGGTATGTGCATTCAAGTTAAGACTCGTCTTGATCTTGAAAAAGAAGCAGCAATAAAAAAGAAAGCTACTCCTGAACAAAAATCTCAGATTCCACAGCCTCAGAAGAATACTAAGTTCACCAGAGAACAAAAAGCTAAATCGAAAACTAATGATCATGTTTCTTCTGTTTCAGTAAATCGGCCAAAAGTTCAAAGCATGTGGACTCCCAAAAAGTTCAAAGCATAACTCTAGGCTAGATAAGAAGTTCTTTCGAACAACTGATGCTAGAATAGACAACAATAAGAAATCTTGTAATTATCATTCTAGAAATGAAAATTCAATGAATTCTTTTATGTCTCAGAACTCTGAATGCTTCTCTCTTTTTCTTAAATTAAAACAATTCTTCTTGAATCCACATTGTTTTACTTCTGATTTCAATAAACGCTCAAAATTCAAAAACAAGAAGGAAAAGCCGTTTCAATCTAATCAGGCAAAACCAGAAGTGTGTGAACAACCTGCAAATTCTTTTGGATTAAAAGAAAAATCAACCCAGAATCACAAGTCTAACTACAAAGGACCCATTAAAAGATGGGTACCTAAATCTCTTTGATTCTGTATTGCAGAAACAGCGTGTGCATATCTGGTATCTTGACTTAGGATGCTCGAGGCACATGACTGGTACAAGAAACTTACTCTCCATGTTCAAAGACAAAATCGGTTTAGCAGTAACGTTTGAAGACAATGGAAAGGGTCAAATAAAAGGCTATGGTACTCTTCAAGAAGGAAACATCACCTTGTCAAAGGTTGCTCATGTTTCTGGATTAAAACATAACCTTCTAAGTGTAAGTCAACTATGTGATGCTAAAATGTTGGTTGTATTTGATGAAATCATTGTTACTTACTATCTAAAGCAGGACGAGCTACGGAGAGCCGACAGAAAAGGTAACATGTATATGATGAACTTCACTTCTAAAGATGGTACATAAACACTCTGTCTAATCTCGAAGAAGAGTGAAGTAGCTTGGCTCTGGCATCATAAACTTTCAAACTCTTGAATTGCTTGTGAAACATAATCTGGTTAAGGGCGTTCCATAGGTTCACTTCCAGAAGGATCACCTATCCCCTGCTTGTGAAATGGGAAAAATCAAAAGAGCCTCCCATAAGACTAAGAGTGATCATTCATGTTTAAAACCTCTGCAATTACTACATGTTGACCTCTATGGTCCCATTGCAGTACAAAGTTTATCTAGAAAGAAGTATACTTGTGCTAATTGATGAATTTTCTAGGTATACTTGGCTTGCTTTTGTTAGACAAAAGTCAGAAGTCCCAGTTGTTTTAAATTAACATGATGAAAAGGATACAGGTGCTTCTGCAAAGCCAAATCCAACAGTTGAGAAAGTGACAACGGTACTGAGTTCAAGAATGCCAAACTTGATGAGTATTTAACCACTGAAGGAATTTCTCAAAACTTCTCAGCTGCACGTACTCCTCGACAAAAGAGTGTGGTGTAACGAAGAAATCGCACATTAGTCGAAGCAATAAGAACCATGCTTGCAGCTTCTGAACTACCCACACGCTTCTGGGTTGAGGCTGTATTTAGTGCCTGTTTTACATAGAACAGATCTATAATTGTCAACATAGTCATGGAAAGCATTAATATAGATTTCGATGATCAAGCACAATTGACTTCTGATTATTCTAATTCAGAACTCAAGCTCAACAATGTAACTTCTGACTATCTCTCCAGCTCCAGAGAATCCGAGATTGATGTTATATTTGAGGACTTGGAGAAGAAATTCCTTATGAAGAAATAGACAGAAGTTCACTAGTTAATCCATCAGAGGTACTTCGAGCTTCTGGAATAACCATTTCAGGTCCCTCTGTTTCAATAAGTACAAATGAATGTCCAGATTAATCTTTGTTTACCCCAGACATAGAGAGCTCAACTCATAATCCAATTTCCTTTGTGCTTTCATTTGAGGGGGAGAGGTTAGACTCTTCTCCAGAAGTTGAAATTCCAGAAGAACCTCCACAAAAACCAGAAGTTGAAATCGAACCTCCATAAGTCTCCCAGACTTGCATGAAAAAAATGGACAAAAGCTCACTCGGCTGATCAAATAATTGGTGACCCCTGTGAAGGTGTCAAAACCAGATCTGCCACAACAAATGAAGCTTTATTTGTAAATTTTCTATGTATGATAGAACCAAAAAGAGTCCATGAAGCTTTACAAGACCCCAGCTGGATCGATGCAATGCAAGAAGAACTTATGGAATTTGACAGAAACAAAGTATGGAAGCTTGTACCATTGCCTAAAGACCAAACTACAATTGGCACAAAGTGGGTCTTCAGAAATAATAAAGATGAAGATGGAATTGTGGTCAGAAACAAAGCTAGGTTAGTGGTAAAGGGGTACTGTCAAGAAGAAGGTATTGATTATGATGAAATATTTGCTCCAGTAGCAAGGCTTGAAGCAATTCGATTGTTTTCAGCTTTCTCTGCATACAAGGACTTCAAAGTTTATCAAATGGATGTAACATGTGCCTTTCTAAATGGCAAGCTTAAAGAAGAAGTATACGTCCAACATTGAAAGTGCAAATCATCCAGACTATGTCTATCTCTTACAAAAAGCTTTGTATGGATTAAAGCAAGCCCCTCGAGCCTGGTATAAACGCTTATCAAAGTTTCTGATCAACAATGAATAATATGAAAAAGGTAAAATCGATACCACTCTATTCATCAAAAGGTGCAATGTTTCGAATATACGTGGATGACATTATATTTGGTTCTACAAATCAAGTAGAAGTAGAGTTGTTTTCAAAACTAATGGAAAGTGAATTTAAAATGAGCATGTTGGGAGAAGTAACCTTCTTCCTAGGGCTTCAAGTCAAACAGACAAATACTGGCATTTTTATAAATCAAGCTAAGTGTGTCTTTGATATTTTAAAGAAATACAAACTTTACATCTCCACTACAATGAAAACACCAATCTCACAAAACACAAAGCTTGACTCAGATCCCTCTGGGAAACAAGTAGATGTTAAGAATTACAAAGGGATGATTGGATCTCTTCTGTACTTAACTGCAAGTAGACCAGATATAATGTTTGCCGCATGTCTGTGTGCTAGATATCAAGCCAATCCTAAAGAATCTCATCTGGCTACTGTGAAAAGAATCTTTAGATACCTTAAAGGAACATCCTCATTGGGTCTCTAGTATCCAAAGCATTCTGGCTTTCATTTAATTACATATACTGACTCTGATCATGCAGGATGTAACTTAGACAGGAAAAGCGCCTCTGGAAGCTGCCAACTTCTGGGAAACAGGCTAATAAGTTGGACATCCAAGTAGCAAAACTGTGTTTCAACTTCTACAGCAGAAGTAGAGTATGGTGCTGCTGCAAGTTGATGTTTACAAGTCATATGGATGAAGACTCAACTTATAGATTATGGCCTTATGTATGACAAAATACCCATTCCCTGTGACTCAGAAAGTGCAATAGCCATCACAGAGAATCCAATGCAGCATTCAAAGATCAAGCATATTGATGTCAGGTATCATTTCATAAAAGATCATGTGGAAAAAGGTACGATTGAGATGTACTTTGTTTCCACTGATTACCTGCTGACATTTTTACAAAAGCTCTCAATGAAAACAGGCTTAATTTTTTTAATCAGCAAGTTGGGCATGCTTAATATGTGATAAGAGAAAAAAACTCATTGCAAAATAATTCTTCTGTGTCATTATTTTAAGCATGTCTTTATTTGCTTTATGTCTTAATTATCTTCTGAATTTTTTCTTCTATTGCAAGCATATCAGAAGCCTCTGACTGTACTAACGATATCTCTGAATCCCAAATTATATATTCTTCACGATTTTTATGATACAAGCACAGTTTAAGGGGGAGCAGAGAAAAGATGTGTAAACATGTCAAGGGGAGCAAACAATCATGCATAATTCAAGGGGGAGAAATTTAAATTTCTGTGTTAAAATCATTTTTCAAAAGAAAACTTTTCTAGAAGATAAATTTTCTAGAACCTCCGGATCAATTCTCATCGCAAAGGTCACCCAGAAGCCTCTGAAGTGTCTATTATTTCCTCTGGTTTTTCAACTTCTAAAAGATATTTACCATTCAGAACTTCTGTATCAATTCCTACTTTCAGAGCTATATAGAAGTCTCTGGATTGTCTTAAAAACCTGCTGAATATATTTTCCTCTGAAAATCATACATATCATTTTCTTCTGTACTAACTCTTGCTGTCAAGGTTATACAGAAGCTTCTAATATGTCTACGATTTTCTCTCGAACATCATTTCAACTTGATCAAACCTTCTTTTGGTCTTAAAACGATTTTTCACTCGACCAATTGACTGATTTTGAAATTTTATTTCGTAGTACGTGAACTTCTAGAACAAAGGAAAAATTTTCAAAGTATCACAGTCATTAAGCACTTCTGGATTAACTCTTGCCTTCAAGGTTATACAGAAGCCTCTGTTATGTCTATGAAATTTTCTGCAAGGACATACTTCTTAAGAACCTAGGTAATAAAAATTTCTGAACAACTCTTGCCTTTAAGGTTAAACAGAATTTCTATCCACTTATTACTTCTTCTGAATTGTGCTGCTTATGAACTCTCTTCTGGTTAACAAAAGGATTTTTATAAAACCAGTTAGATTGATGTTTAGACCTTCTATTTCTGAGAGAAATCCAAAAGGTGAAAAATTCAAAAATGCAGTTGGAAAGCACGTCTAAGCACTCGAAACGGTTTTGTACTGACAAAGACACGAGTCAAAACCCTACACGAGCCAAATATGAACCATCAAGACACGCATACACATCCTATGGTCCTCATGATTTCTTTGTGTAGCCTACGTCAGCAGAAATCGTTCCATTATCCTTTTAACACTCGAGTACATTTTTCACTCTCACTATTTAAACTCGATTCACCACTTCACTTTCACTTTTTACCATCCCTGCTCTTGAATTCTCTTGTCTTTCAAGAACCCCCATTGCTGAAAACCTGCAAATCTCAAAACCCTAACTTATCTATGGCTGCTTAGAATGAAATCCCTGCAAATGTGCAAATTGATGAAGACCAAATGGTGGACTCAACTGCTGAGAGTACACCATTTGTGATCCTACCAAGCAAACCAAACAATTTTCAGGTACTCCTAGACCCCTCTTTTTTCCCTAAGGACAATCGAATCATGATATAATTTCTTCAAAACTCACTAAACAGAGCCCTAACCATTGCCAATCCAAATGTTCCTGACATATTCATACAAGACCTATGGCAAACCATCTGCATAAAAGACGAACTTACTGTCACTGGAAGTTTTGATCTGCCAAATGATGAAGAACATGGAGTAAAAGTATAGATAATAGGGAGAAAGTTTGTCAGACTCTTCCAACTTCTTGACTCACACATCTGGCTAAATAATGTACCTAAATGAAATCCAGACCTTGAACCCAACTTTTGATGTATTGGTGGACTTTCTGGATTTCTTAAGGTATAATAAAGAGCTAACCAGAGTGTCGGATTTTAAGATACAATCCCTACCCCCTATGTGGAATGGTCTGGTTTCAATCTTAAACAAAAGCCTCACATACAAAATAGGCTCAATGGATCAAGCTAGTACAAACATTATCACGATGATGTATGGAATGTTCTTTAACCGCCCCTTGGACTACACCGGTCTTATATTTCAAGAAATTCAAAATGCTGTGCACAACTAGTCTCTCTATCAGAAGAGGAACAAACCTCTTCCAGCACTGATGTTTCCACGCTTTTTGGCTCTGTTCATACAAGAAGCCATATCAAAATGGAAGATCCCATGTGTACAACCTTTCAATAAAATATATACCATGAAGACTTATCGACCAACAATCCACAAGGATGGATACAACATGCAACGCAAGCTCTCAGGTATATGCTAAACCTTATTCCTTCAACTTCTTCTCTCCTATAATCTTATAGGGACTCTATGGTGATCTCAAAACAGAGGTTACCTACCCTAGAGTTTTTAGATTCCAGATTAGTAAGTGAGGGGTCAAGTGAGTCTGAGAATGAAAATAATGCGAGTGACAACCAGAGAGATTCTTCCCACGCCGAGCGTCTATTAAAAGAAAGTACAGAAGATGTCCAAAGGGACACAACTAAGAGAATCCAACCGAGTCCAACCAAAGCTAGGACATCTACTAGGGTTGATGCCAACACATCTTCACCTATTGAAAAAGAACTTAAGCTCAGTCCAAACCCAAACCAACAAACCAACCGATCAGAGGCCATCTTAAATGCCTCTAAATCAAGCACATGTGGGGAAACCTCCTCATCATCTTCCTCTCAAAAGGATGATGATGCAAACATAAGAGTTCCTTCGCCCCGGAACTCGTTACCATCCCAACACGACGCCAATGCCTCCGTAGCTGACGATATAGACTGGATGGAAGTTGGCACATCCATGGTAACTTCCAATCCAGAAGCCAATGAAGTCCTATCAAAGGGGTTATGGCAGCAGGACACACAACGTACCTCGATTTTCAATCTTTTTAAAGGTACGCACATCATCATTCAATCACAACCCTCTAATGTTGGAGATCAAGTCAATGTGATCAGAACATCCGAAGAGGTTCCTCTTAGGAGCCCTCGAGGACAGGATGGAAGTCCCTCCACACTCAACGTACAAATAGGTATGAATGAGGGCCCTCTGGACGTGAGGGTCACGAGGCTCCATGTGTTGGAGATGCATCAGTTACACCCCCACCTGAATTTGTCACTAATGTTGAGTTTCAAGCATTTGTTGACCAAATGAAGGGATCGATGGCAGATCTAAAACAAGCCGTTGAAAACAGTAACTCCAACTTCAGTGTAGAGCAAACACATGTGAACTTCTCACTATGTGAAATAAGAGCCACTCAGAAGGAGCACACCCAAATATTGAATCAGATTAAGAACTTCTTAATCACTACCCATGACACCCAAAGAAATTTATCAATTGAGCAATTTCAGAAGCTGGAAAGCAGTCTTAAGTCGAATGCAGACGCCATCTCTAAGATTCCCTCTGAACTTCCAGCACCACCTGCCACTACTTCAACAAAAGAATTTGGTCTGTTTGATGTGATGTAAAGAACCTACTTGATGCCGTCATTCCTTCAGAATCTTCTACATCCTCTGGCATGATCACGAAATCTGACTTGGCAACGTTTCAGAAGGCCATACTAGAAAAGTTAAACGATGTAAATGCTAAGTTTGTTTCAAAAATCAACACCGCCCAAGCAGTTGAACTTGCCCAGAAGGTATCTGCCTTAGATACCTCTGTGAATACATTGCCGTCAAATCTATATCTGCACACCATGAATCAAGGAAGAAAGCTAAAGAAGACAGAGCCTACAAAAAAGTTGACATATAAAGGAGTTTGAGGATCAAGATCCAGATTCTTCTGATCCTTAGAAAGGGGAGAAAAGGCCGAATGTAGGCCCCTCTTCTGAACCATCCAACAATCAACCAACTTCTGAACTAGTTCAAGATCCACAACAACCCACAGAGAAACCAACGAAGCAAGTGCAACCACAAGTAGAAAATCTTTCTGCCCCGATCGCTGCAACTCCTTTGGAAATGCGCCCTCTGCCAAGAGATCTAGAAGCTACTAACTTCGTTCTTGGTCTTGAAAGAACAAGAATTCAAATTCCAAGAAGACAAAAAAACACAACAACAAGAACCAAAGCTTCTGCTCAACAATCAACATCCATACCTCAAGGTCGGGTATATACTTCTGTACCAAATGAACAAACTAATCCTCCAGAAGTAAACACCCCAAACACTCAAATCTCCGAAATCCCAACTTCCTCTACCATTCAATAAAACACTCCTATCTCTGAAAATATCCCTCCAGAAGGTCCCAGTACAGAAGCTCCAACCACTGCTAATCAAGAATCTAATCAACCACCTTCAGAGAAAAATGTAACAGAAGCTCCAATTGAAAAAGAAGTACAAGACAAAAATCTTATTGAATCTGAAAGAAGATTAAGATGAGCTGTTGTCAAAAGAAATATGGATTTAGAACAACTCCAAAGAGTTGCTCCCTCTCAGACTTCTGCAACCAGAGAATTTGTCTTTAACAATTTGTTTGTCGAAAGAGAAGAAAGAGTTGCATTAATCTTGCCCAACTTTGCTGAGGGTTCCAATGCAGATGAGCAAACCAAAGTGAGATTCTCAAGACATAGACAAGACAGGAAAGATGTCTTCTCGATTAGAAAAGTTACTGGAGTTAAATATAAGAAGTTTGAAAACTCATATATTTACTACAACATCTATTAGGTGGAATGCATGAATAAACAAATTTGTTATTTCTGTAACAATAATTTACTTTTTCTAAACCCTTCTGATCTAATACCTTTAGGAAGGTACATGAAGCAAAGGAAAGAATTGAGTTCAGATGACAAAGTTGCATATTTCAGAATTCTGACATGTATGGAAACATTTGTTGAGTATAGAAAGAAGGTTAACTTCCAGATCGGATTTGAACGAGGTGTTGACAAGTTAAGCATCACAACACCTAATGAAGATAGGGAAGGTATTGAAAATCTTAAAGCTGGGGATATCTTGCTTAAACCAGAAGGAGTGGTATTCAGAAGATCAGGAAAAAGAAGATTTTTCAGAGTAAATGAGGCCTTTAAGTATTCAGAAGAGATGTTGGATATCTTAAGAGGATTGGTAGGTGAAAAGAAATAGCATAACAGTGTAAAAGTCAATATCAGCATAGCAGCAGAGAAAATGGAGAAACATATTGAAGGGGTTATCAAGCTAAGGGAGATAACAAATCAGTTCCATAAAGTGATCAGCGGGCACCCACAAGCTCCTTTCTAGAGCTTATCTTTTTGTATCTTTTGTATTTCAATCTCTTGTAATGAAATGAACTTCAATCTTGTTTCTTTTTACTTTGTATAATTATTGTTCTGACTTCACACTTAGGGGGAGACTGTTAGAACTTATTTGAAAGTATGAATCAGAACTTCCCTTGAAGTAACAAGTTGAACTCTCCAGAGGCAAGCATCTTCAGAAGATCTTCACTTCAGAAGTGATTGTTCAGAAGCTATAATGACAATCCAGAAGATTAGGCATCTTCTAGATTTCACTTTATGAATTACACACGCGCTTTAATGACGTGGCATGTCATGCATTCTGTGCGTAACTGAATTTGTTAGATGTCTTGCTTATGTGTCAATACCTGATAGGCTAGATCATTGACTTTTCCATTGTAATAGTATAAATAGAGATAGCCTTCACTGTAGCAAGTGTCGATCTTATTTGAGAGAATTCAAGAGAGTAATTTGTATTGACGTATTGTAATCATCAGCATCTTGAGTGAAATAAAAATTACCATTGTTCTTCATATTGTTCTTCCTTTACAATTTGCAATTCTAGTTTATTGTTGATTAACTTGCTCCGCTCTATACTATTATCATTTGTATTTAATCAACTTTATTTGAGTATACAAGGGATATGGGTTCCAACAACATATGATTTGATCTTAATTGTTGTTCTTAATTGTTTAGGTTACTTGTTACTTGATCTTAGTGTGATTAACAATTGGTATTGGAGAAGGAATGAAGAGATTTGATGAAGATTTGATGAAGAAATTTGGCATTTTTGAAGTTTTCAAGAAAATTATTTAATTGGTTGATTTTGGAAGATTGTGTTGTTGGATTTTATCGAATTTAGGCTTGTTAGATTCGATTTTGATTGGAGAATACTCGTCTGAAAGGAATTAGGAATTGGATTCGATTAGGATAAGATAGGATTTAGATTGAAAATTTGAAGTTTTGGGTTTTTCGAAAATATCCATTCTTTGAATTCAAGATTCAATCTAGACGTTGTGTTAGGAGTTGAAGATTAAAGGAAACTTGTTCAGATTATGTTCGTGATCAACCCTGGAAAATTTTAGATCAATCGGAGTTGACTAGGGTAGGTTTTTGATCGATTTTAGCATTTTCGGATAGGCTATATTCATTGCCTTCAGATAGGCTATATTCATAGCCTCGGGTAGGCTTATGTTCATAGCCTTCGGATAAAGAAGCAAGTGAACAGTAAATCTTCGGACAAAGCTTATCCAAAGGTATCCAAGCCTCTCATGTTTGATTCATAGCCTATCCGAGCTTCGCATGACGTCATCTTCGCATGAAGCATATGTTGATCATAACTCCTCTCGATGATTTGAATATGATTCCTTTTGTATACTTAGTGAAATTCCATTGTATAAAGTTTCTGTTAATATTCAGTGATAGCATACGCTGATTACCATCAGCGATCGTTGAAGATCAAGGAACATCAAGCTTATCTCTGAAGTCCTAAAGATCAGCTATCACACCAGAAGACCATTCAGCGAAAGTCGAAGACCTTAGCTGAAGAGAGACATAATCAGCTAAGTGAACTGAAACGGTTCAGCGATAGCAGCGATTATCTAATCAAAGTGTGAAGTCTTGTGAAGCCTCAACGATACTGAAGATTCCTCCTTGAAGATTCAGAATCAGCGATTAAATGACGCTTCCCTTACAAGATTAAAGATTGATCTTATCCTCGATACACAAAAGTCAAACGTAATACCTTGTCAGAAAAGGACGTACGAATTGTCTCTTATGTCCCCATCATATCTGATACGGTACTGTTCATATTCGGCCAAAAGCATGGTTGTCTTATTTGCACGGACAAGCTTCCTATCCAAGCTTGACACGTGGCATGTACCTTTTGTCTTGCATTAAATGCAAACGGGTATAAATAAGATGAAGATATCTTCTTCATCTTAATGCATGCTTCCTTCTAGCCTAAACCCTCTTGATTTCTTTCTTCCTTTATCTTGTGCATCAAACTTAGTGTTTCTTAGTTACAATAGAATAGGTTTTAAACTTGTTCTTATTCCGCTTGTAACTGTAAATTTGTTTATGATATATAAACTTATTTAAAAACCAAAATCTGTGTGTTTGTATTCAACCCCCCCCCTCCTACAAACTGTTTACTTGTTATTGAACTCTTGTAGACCCTTATTGGGACCAACAAGTGGTATCATGGCAGTGTTTGCTTCTTTAATCCTTAAAATATTTTTTCTTAAATCTATTTTAAAATGTCAAACCCCAATACGAACTACAATGATAATGGATCTTTAGCTAAACCTCCAAGATTTAGCCATGATAATTTTCCATTATGGAAGGAAAGAATGTCTGTATTTCTAGAAGGATCTGACCCAAAGATCCCCTACTATCTAGAAAATGGACCATTTGTTTCTACAACTATTGTAGTTGGTGTTCCTGCCTCCACTACTACTTCAGCCATTCCTGAAAGGAGTATTGTTAAAACTCCTAATCGATGGACTGAGGAGACAAGAAAGAAATTGCAATTGACTCTAAAGCAAGATCTATAATAGCAATGTCTTTACCTGATGAAGTCTATCACTCTGTTATGAAAATAAGGACTTCTAAAGCCATGTGGGATACTCTATATATCCAATATGAAGGAACTTCTGAAGTACAATTCACTAGGTGCATAAACCTTGTAAGACAATACGAGAGTTTTATGCATCATAAAGGTGAATCTCTTACTCAAATTCACCAGCGGTTCAACTGTTTGCTGATTGATCTCAAATCAGTGAACAGAGTGTACTCAAACGCTGAAATTCTGACCAAATTCATTGAGGCACTACCCGATCAATGGGCAGTGTATACTACATGTCTGAAGCTGTCAAAGAATCTTGAAACCTTGTCTTTAAGTGCTTTATATGGAATCCTCTTAAATGAGGAACAATCTCAACTTCTGAGGAAGAACCTCATAAATGAACTCAAAGGTGCCAAAAGTACTTCTTTGGCACTTGTGACTTCAGAGGCAACTCCTCCTAAAAATGTCTCTTCTTCCACTATCACCTCCATCACTGAATTAGGTCAAACTAATTTAGAAGATCAACTCACTGATGCTGACGTCTCTGAGTTTGATAACTCTCTAGCTCTCTTAACTAATAATTTTAAAAGATTCGCTAGAAAGAGCAACTTTCGAAAACCTTCTAACCTCTCTGACTCTGAAAAGCAAAAAACATCGCCCGCTGAGAAAGCCTCCGCGATATGCTTCAACTGTCAGCGAAAGGGTCACTTTGCTAGTGAATGCAGGTCAAAGAAAGTTGCAGCTCCCACCACCTCCCAGACCTCTGATAAAAAGGAGAAGTATTTGAAATTGAAAAACAAATACAAGGATCTGAAGAAACACCAGCAAAAAGGCTAAGGCCTTATCGCTGAAGAAGTTGATTGGGACGCTGAAGATGACTGGGCCAAGATCTCTGAAGAGTCTGGATCAGATGAAGAAGATCTTGACTTCCTCTGTCTAATGGCAAGAATAGAGGACGCTGAAGAAGCAACTGAAACTTCTTCCTCTGAGTCCCCTTCTACTCAGAGTGCCAAAGGTATCTGGTATCTTGATAGCGGATGCTCAAGGCATATGACTGGTAGAAAATCTCTGCTCTCTGATTACAAAGAAGAAGCTGGTCCATCAGTGACCTTTGGTGGAAATGGCAAAGGTTACACTAAAGATTATGAAATTCTATCCAACGGAGCCACATCGTTTTCTCGTGTTGCCTACGTTGAGGGACTAAAGCACAATCTCTTGAGCGTTAGTCAGTTATGTGACAAAGACTTCAAAGTTCTATTCTTAAAGAATAGATGTGCTGTCACTGACGGAAATGATAAGCTTGCCTTAACAGGCAAAAGAGTGGAAAATGTGTATGTCATAAATATGAATAGTTCTCACTCTGAGAACATGTGCCTTATCTCTAAAGCATCCACTGACATAAACTGGTTATGGCATAAAAGACTCTCTCATCTCAACTTTAAGACAATAAATGAATTGTCTCAAAAAGAGCTAGTTAGAGACCTCCCAAATCATACCTTTGCAAAGGAATCTCTTTGTTCAGCGTGTGAAAAGGGAAAGCTGACAAAAGCCGAAGCAAATTTCTTCAGTGACCACTCCTCTTCAGCTACTCCATATGGATCTATTTGGACCTGTCAATGTCCAATCTATTTCTGGAAAGAAATATACTTTAGTGATTGTTGATGAATATTCCAGATACACATGGGTGTTCTTCATTCGATCCAAAAGTGATACCCCTGAAATGATAATTTCTTTTATCAAAAGGATGGAAGTTTTGAACAATCTAATTGTTCGGTCCATAAGAAGTGATCATGGTACTGAATTCAAAAACAGTACTCTGGTAAACTTCTTTGAAGAAAAAGGCATTTCTCACAACTTTTCCTAAGTGAGAACTCCTCAGCAAAACGGTGTTGCTGAAAGAAGAAATCGAACTATCATTGAAGCGGCTCGCTCAATGCTCAGCAAATCGCATCTACCGACTCAGTTCTGGGCTGTAGCAGTCAACACAACATGCTTCACTCAAAATCGATCCCTGATAGTTAAGCGATTTAAGAAGACCCCCTATGAATTGTTTCATGGGAGAAGACCTACTCTGAAATATTTCCATATTTTTGGATGTAGATGTTACATTCTGAATGACAGAGATCATTTGGGTAAATTTGATCCAAAAGCTGACGATGTTATATTTCTTGGATACTCCTCTGTATCTAAATCCTTTAGAGTCTTCAACAAAAGAAGACAACATGTTGAAGAATCCAATCACGTTAACTTTGATAAATCTCGTCCCATTCATACTTCTCATACTCATGATGATGATGAAGAATTGAATGCCTGGATGAGATCTCATTATGGGGAACCTGAAACATATTCCAGCAATCAACCTCCTGCTGAAGAATGTGATGATGAAATCCCTGTAAATCCTTCAAGTGACAATCATCCATCTTAAGGGATGAATGTTACTCCTCTAAATCAAATTCCTGTTGCTGACTTCTCTCTTAGAAATTCCTCAGTGAACAACCAAACTATATCTGAAAATGAATCCCCTGAATTGATTCTAAATGAAGTACTTGTTGCTGAAACAACAAGTCATATTCCAGAAACTGAAGAACAAGTCGCTGAATCTACCGTTGATCTCTCTCCTCAACCACCAGCTCAACGATGGACTGCAAATCACCCAATAAATCAAATTATTGGTGATCCCAATGCAGGTATCAAAACACGTAGAGGTACAGGTAATATCTGTCTTTATGTTAACTTCATTTCTCTTTCTGAACCTAAAAAGATAGATCAAGCTATATCTGATCCTAGCTGGGTTTCAGTTATGCAAGAAGAGCTCACTGAATTTCGTAGAAATAAAGTTTGGAATCTTGTTCCTAGACCCTCTGATAAAACTGTCATAGGAACCAAGTGGGTTTTCAGAAATAAGCTAGATGAAAACGGGACTATAATTCGCAATAAGGCTAGACTTGTTGCTCAAGGTTATAGACAGGAAGAAGGAATTGACTATGATGAGACCTTTGCACCTATTGCTCGTTTAGAAGCCATAAGACTCTTTTTAGCTTATGTTGCCCATAAAGACTTCAAAGTTTTTCAAATGGATGTTAAAAGTGCTTTTCTAAATTGAAAACTCAGCGAGGAAGTTTATGTTGAACAACCCCCTGGTTTCTCAGACGCTAACTATCCTGGTTATGTTTTTAAACTTGAAAAAGCTCTTTACGGGTTAAAACAAGCTCCTAGAGCTTGGTATGACACCCTTTCTAAATTTCTTCTTAAAGAAAAATTTGTTCGTGGAAAAATTGACCAAACCCTGTTTTTAAGAAAATATAAAGGTCATTCTATACTCGCTCAGATATATGTTGATGACATTATCTTTGGTTCCACAAGACCCAAACTGTGTACTCGTTTCGCTGCAAGAATGCAAAAACAATATAAAATGAGTATGATGGGTGAACTAACATATTTTCTAGGTTTGCAGATTAAGCAATCTGACAAAAGAATCTTTATTTGTCAAAGCAAATATGTTAAAGACATGCTGAATAAATTCGACATGGATCAATGCTCAGCGATGAAGACCCATATGGCGCCTCCTCTGAATTTGAACAAGGATCCGAATGGGAAACCAGTCAATGTCACTGCCTATCGAGGGATGATTGGATCTCTGCTGTATCTTACAGCGAGTAGACTAGACATCATGTATTCTACATGTCTCCGTGCTCGGTATCAAGCTGAACCAAAGGAATCTCATCTAATCGCTGTAAAGCGAATCTTCAGATATCTGAAAGGAACTCCAAATCTAGGTCTTTGGTATCCCAAAGGCTCTAGATTTGATCTAATACGTTATTCTGACAGTGATTTTGCAGGCTGTAAGATAGATAGAAAGAGCACCACTGGTGGGTGTCAGTTGCTAGGTGGAAAATTAATTAGTTGGACAAGTAAAAAGCAAAACTAAGTGTCCACCTCCACCGCTGAAGCTGAATATGTAGCCGCTGGTAGTTGTTGTGCTCAAATCCTTTGGATGAGAAATCAACTTAGAGACTATGATCTTAAGCTCTCTAAAATTCCTATCTATTGTGATAGTACTAGTGCTATTGCAATTGCTAACAACCCTGTACATCACTCCAAAACCAAGCACTTTGAGATCCGATATCACTTTATCAGAGATCATGTGATGAATGGTGAAGTTGAGCTTCATTTCGTACCCACTGAATATCAGCTCGCTGATCTTTTCACCAAGCCTCTTAATGAACAAAATTCAATCTACTTATCAGCAAACTTGGTATGTTGAACGCTGAATAATTTCTTATTCAGTGACTAACAACAAGGGATACAAATAAAGCCTTCAAACTGTCCATTCACTGAACTCTGATTCAGCGATATCTGTGTTATCTCCTCAGGTATTAACTTCTAATCCTTATCACTCTTTGATAACTTTTCTCATCAAAGAATGAATCTCAAAAAACTAAAACCCTTCACTGGCAATCCATTATTATCAGTGATGAAGATTTTTTAAATTAGTAATGATTAACCTTCCTTATGGATAATTATCATTATAATCTTTTAAAAATAATAAAAGGACAGGTCAGACCTTTTTCTGACACACGACGGACCGCGACGTTTCCATTCCAACTCCTTTCTTGGATCGTGCGCCAGGTCATCACTTCTTTTTCAAAAAGCTAAAACCGTCGTTTAGCACTCCTTTCTTTCTCTCTCCTCTGGCTATTTAAGCAATTCTTTTGCCTTACTTGATTCCTTCCACTTTCATAACTCTCCAAAAAGGCAAAAGAACATTCGAATCTTCAAGTTTTCTCAAGAACACCAAGAACACGCATTTGTGTGTTTTTCCTTCTCGAAATCAACTAAGGTTTGATCTAAACCTTTACTTAAGACTGGAAACATATTGTTTCACATCTTCTTCTCCTTAAATCCTCTAAAATGATATAAAAACTGTTTTAGAAAGAAAATAAAACTAATCTGGATTAAACTTACAAAATTTTCTATTATCAAAACCCTGTTCTAAGTTTTTTCCTTAGAACAGAAGACTTTATTCTTAAAAGTTTTATCCATTTTTATTTATCTTCTCATTTTTTTAATCTTCTATTTTTATTATTGCTTTTATAACAAGCATTTTGATCTTGTTCATCAAAATACTTGTTTCTTTGAATCTTTCATTTGGTACTCTTTATACCAAACTATGGTTTATACATTCATGTATAAAACCATGTTTTATCTCTTTGGTGTTCCTATTTTTCCTACAGAAATGGCCTCTGCAAGTAAGACCGCTGACACCTCTGCTACTGTAGACAACACCCTGGTTGCTGCACCAACCTGCCACTTCCCCATGGAGAAAGCTGTTTTTAAATCCTGCAATTACATTGCATTGGTAGACATTCCAGCTGATCGTCCTCAATTCGCTGAAGGAGCTACCTTCATCAAAGCTTGCCTGCTGATGTACGCTTTCGTCCACAACCCAGTGGGCATCTCCTCTCATTTCCAAGCTCTCTGGTACACGACTCACTGTACCACGCTCACAATGGAGAAGGGAAACGTGCTCTCTGCAATAGGCTTCAAGATTCCAGATCTTGGCTATTTCTCCTTCACTGTTGGGTTCGTGAGGAAAACCCTTCGTCTCCCTGTCCGCGGCAAGAATGAACAATGGGGCGTTGAGCCAACCAAGCTGCAGACAGACACCTTCTTGGACTCAATCGGTTACGCCTGGGAGAATCCATCACTGAAGACGGTGGGTTCCAAAGTTGAAAAGAAGAGATTGCCTGCTCGCTGGAAATATATCTTTACCCAAGTAATCCAATGCCTTGGGTCAAAGATTGGTTCGCATGACCAGGCGAGCAAGCACGTTCAAGACCTTGCTTACTCTCTCTGCACTGGCCATAAGCTCAACTACGCTGACTATATCTTCAGCGATATGGTCAGTCGCGTCAACGCTGCCACCAGACACCCTGTCATCCCCTACCCTCGCTTCTTCGCAATCATTATGGAGGTTGCCTTCGGGGAAGAATACCCGAAGGTCGGCGATCACTCCTTCTCCGTAGTGGGGAAGAAGTCCCTGGACATTGAGGAACGTCCAGGTGATGCTTCTTTCACGCCCGACATGCTGAAAGTGATTGGAGCCCCTCTCTCAATGTCTACCTCGCTGCCCAACCCAACAGTGAGCATCCCGGACACTGCTACCGCTGCTGCTGCTGCCAAGAGGAAACAACCTTCTGATGGTCATAAAAAGACTATCGCATCCAAGAAGCCAAAGAAGTTGGTCTCTCAAAAGACCACCCTCTCTGATTTCGGTGTACTACCAACACCAATTGCAGCCACAACCACTTCAACGGGCTTTACATCCGTTGTTGCTTTATCAGCAATACCTCCATCTTTAGGGACTCCGGTCACTGAGGATGTTATAGCCAGCTCTGCTGAAGCTGGATCATGTACTACTTTCACAGCCTTCTTATCTTCTTCTATCTCCTCTTCTTTGGTCCTCACCTCAACACATGACTCAGCGATAGTTGTCCTTATTCCGGACAATGTTGAAATGCACGCAGTCCAAACCTCAATATTGTTTAGGCAATCTGAGTTTTGGAAGGCCAATTTAAAAGGACCTTAGAGTGTCTCTCTTAGATACTCTAAGACACAGGTCAGTGATCCTCAAGACACTACCTCTGCAAATGTAGTCCCTGAGAGTGATCCTCATGACACTCTCAATGAGAGAAATACATTTTTTCATCCATCATCTAATCCAGATGTGTTTTTTGCTACTTTGTCTATGTCATCATCAGGTGTCACTCCTCTCTTTTCCTCAGCGACATCGACAACCACCACCACCAGTGCTCCTCCCATCAGCAAGGACATGGGAAAGTCTCCTTAGGGCCATCCCAGTGCTGCAAAGCTCAGAAAGGTCAAGATCGAGATGGCGGCTCCCAAGCTTCCAACTCCCATCACTGATCTTCGTTTAATTGTCCTTCCCAACCCTATATTCCTTGTTGTTGACTATTTGGTTAGGGAATGTGCTCTTACTAGGGCTAGGGTGGACAACCTTCAGACGTCCACTGAACTCATCTTCAAACGCATCGTTGGGGCACCAGTGATCATGACCAACGTCAGCAACCTCATCACTGAGGTTTTCTCTCTGAAGGAAGACAACAGGGACCTTCACCAGCCCCTGTCCAGCTTGGAGCAGAAGGTTACTGCTCAGGCGAACGTCCTTGAGTCTATTCAAAAGACTCAATCCGACATGATGCAGATGCTCACCAAGCTTTCTGAGGCTAGTTCCTCCTTCACTGCTGCTGATCGGACTACGCTTCAGGACAATGAAACGAAGCTCAAGGATGTTTAAACCAATGTTCGCACTCCGATGGTGCATTGTCTACCTCCTGATAGCATCGAGGGGGTGAGATGTGCCAAAGAGTTTGCAGATGAACTCATCTCGGAGCATAACCAGAGGTTCCCTGGAGAGAAGATTTCTTCCTACATCTAGCAGACGGGATCATCCCTCCCTGAAGGGATGACTGCTGAAGATGAAGATGATGAAGAAGAAGAAGAAGAAGAAGAAGAAGACGAAGAAGAAGAAGATCCTATCCCTCATTATGGGGGAATGGACGATGATGAAGACGACGATGACATTGGAAGAGCCTTAGAGCACTTCAGAATGTCTAGGCCTGGAGTCGCTCATCAAGAGCCCTTGGGGGACGGACAACATCCCTCTCAGGGACAATCCAGTTCCTCAGGCAAAGGAAAAGAAGTGGTAGATCTGGATGCCACTATCCCAATATCTGAGGGGGGGACCACTCATGAGGTATCTCTTCCTCTTATCCCTTATATAACACCTCTCTCTGAAACCCCCACACCTCCGTCACCTACAAAAACTCACTCTGACAATTCTTTTTCCTCCTCTCCTTCCCTCAGTGATCCCCGTCCCCCAAAGGACTCTACTTCATGGGAGGAACCTTCCTCTGAAGAGCAGTTTATGTACATAAAAGAAACTGACTCTGAAGAAGAAGAGGGCCTTATTCCCAGGCGTCGCGTTCAAAAGCCAATAATAAGCAAGCCTGAAGAAGAAGAAAGGCGAATAAAATTCTTTAGGGAACTCGAAGCAAGAAGAATAAGGGTGCCTCAAGTTGAACCCATTGACGCTGTACCAATAAGGATGGTAGATGAATTCTACTTTCTGTCAAGAGAAGAGAGAGAACAAGCAATTGAAGCACGACGAATCAGGGATGAGGAAATAAAGCAAACTGAAAATGATCTTGCCTTAGCAAGAGAATTACTCAGGGAAGACTCTGCGAAAGACAAGGCGGCAAGGAACTACTGAAAAAGAGTGAAAGGGTCGCTGAAGCTCTTGTATAGAGAGAGGTTGCACAAGAAAATTTGAATGTAGATCCAATCCTTGCTCAATAGAAGATTCTAAGTGCACTATCCGCTGAAGCCACAATGCAGAAAGACAAAGAGATTGACTGGTGCACTAACAGACTGAAATTTCGAAGATCTGAAGCCAAAATCATTCATGCAACTATCCAAGGGCGACATTCCAACAGAGGTGGTCCAAAGGTATATGTAAAAATGACAAGGACGAACAGAACAGAGAGAGAAGAAGCCAAGTTCTTAAGGATTTATGGATACACTGAATGGTTAGAAACCAGAGATGCCATTCGTGGTTCCAAATCCAAATTCAAGGATGTGGTGGAAAGAGGACTGGATCAGTTGCTGCAAAGGATGTCACAACATGTGCGAGTTCCCCTTCTCCCTGAATCATATAAGAAGAAAAGATCAACTGTTGAAGGTAGTTCAAGTTCTAAGAATGAGCATGAAACTAAATTTGATTATCAAAGCGTTCTTGGTCATCTTGAGCTCCCTGATATATCAATGCTTTGTACCTCTCTCCCTCAAGACCGAAGATATGAAGAAGATGAAATCATCTCACTGCCTGAACCTGGTATGGTATTATTGGATAATGAAGGGTTCTTAGGACTCTTCAGAAACCAAGAGATTCGCAAGGCCCCATCCTCTCTCATAAAGATCATGCTTTGGCGCTGCTGGTTAGATACTCCTCTGATGAATCGACAGAAGACGATTTATGAGAATGAGTTACAAAGACGAAACGAGAATATCTCTGACTAGTTATAGATTTCTATTTCCTTTGTAATATTCCTTCAGTGTACAAGTACTTTACTTTTATTATTGTAATTTCATTTCCCTGTAATTTCTTCAGATTATATTTAATGAAATTCAATCAGAGTACTTTACTCCATCCTAGTACTGAAAAGATCCCTGAAAACAGTAAAAGGGACAATGAACATAAGAGTTCTATTTTCTTTAAACTATCTTTACTCACTGATTCTTCACTTTGAAGAATTTATCAGTGAATGTACTTTAAGCTTATTTACTTATAAAAATTGGGCTTTCATATCCTTATAAACGAAACTCAAATTCAGATAGTAGACTAGCTGAAAAAGACTGTACAGATTAGTACTTAGAAATTTTACTTTAAATGTTTCCTAAGTCCTTACTAGTCTCTTAAAGCAATTTTCCTATCTTGCTAAATCATAATCAAATAGAGGGAGATTGTTGATCATAACTCATCTCGATGATTTGAATATGATTCCTTTTGTATACTTAGTGAAATTCCATTGTATAAAGCTTCTGTTAATATTCAGTGATAGCATACGCTGAAGATCAAGGAACAGCAACCTTATCTCTGAAGTCCTGAAGATCAGCTATCACACCAGAAGACCATTCAGCGAAAGTCGAAGACCTTAGCTGAAGAGAGACATAATCAGCTAAGTGAACTGAAGCGGTTCAGCAATAGCAGCGATTATCTAATCAAAGTGTGAAGTCTTGTGAAGCCTCAGCGACACTGAAGATTCCTCCTTGAAGATTCCTCCTTGAAGATTCAGAATCAGCGATTAAATGACGCTTCCCTTACAAGATTAAATATTGATCTTATCCTCGATGCACAAAAGTCAAACCTAATACCTTGTCAGAAAAGGACGTACGAATTGTCTCTTATGTCCCCGTCATATCTGACATGGTACTGTTCATATTCTGCCAAAAGCATGGCTGTCTTATTTGCAAGGAGAAGCTTCCTATCCAAGCTTGATACGTGGCATGTACCTTTTGTCTTGCATTAAATGCAAACGGGTATAAATAAGATGAAGATATCTTCTTCATCCTAATGCATGCTTCCTTCTAGCCTAAACCTTCTTGATTTCTTTCTTCCTTCTTCTTGTGCATCAAACTTAGTGTTTCTTAGTTACAATAGAATAGGTTTTAAACTTGTTCTTATTCCGCTTGTAACTTTAAATTTGTTTATGATATATAAACTTGTTTAAAAACCAAAATCTGTGTGTTTGTATTCAACCCACCCCCCTTCCTACAAACTGTTTACTTGTTATTGAACTCTTGTAGACCCTTATTGGGACCAACAGCATATCTGAGCCTTCACAAGAACCTAATCCGAGCTTTGCATGGTAACCCTCGGACAAGCCTTATCCGAGCCTAGCTTGTCTTCGCACAAGCTTTATCCGAGCCTTCGTATATCAATTTTCATCCGAACTTTGCATGAGCCAAACTCTCGAAAATTTCCAATTCTTCCCTTTGAAATTTTGACCTTTTGGGTTGGATTTTCGATTCTTTCTTCAAAAATATCTTTCAAATTTGGAATTTTTTTCTCGGCGTTAACTTTATGGTTGACTTTTTCCCAAGAGTTGAGTTTGACTTTTGAACTTGATTTTTCCGCATTTGTTTGATAATCAAAGTTACTCAAATCATTTGATTAACGATCATTATATCTAATAACGATGTCTACTATTGATTTGAATTCTCAGGTGTCTTCTCTACAAGCACAGGTTGAAAGCGAGAAGAAAGAGATTTATAAACTTAAAATCGATCATATTACGAATGACAAACTAATTCATTCTTTAAAGTCAGTATGTAATAACCAAATGGCATTGCAAGCACAATTATATGAGCTTAAGAAGGACCATTTGAGTCACGGTTATCATGAGGAATGGAATAATAGGAACATTGATCTGATAAAGACTAATTGAGATTATCAGGATGCGATTAGCGCTTATCTAGTTCAGGATAAGATGATTAATTGGAACATTGAAGCTGATTTAAAAGAGCTTACGGATGAGAACTTCAAATTGGAGACTGAAAAAAATTATCTTGAAAGCAAACTCAAGTCTTGTGAGTCCATGATAGGTATATCAGAATAGCTTCAAAAGAGACTGGGTTCTGAAGATATGCAGATCTGAAGATAGAAGCTCAGAACTCAGAGAAAGTCAGAAAACACCTAAGGCATAACTTCTGAAGTGTCAACTTCAGAAGTTCTGAAGGTTCTGAACATGTTTCTGAAGATACTTCTGAAGGTGCTTCTAAAGAAGTTCTGAAGAAGTTCAGAACTATTTCTGAACATGTCTGTCACAAATGTACTGTCTGTTTAGCATTTTCTCTCTTGTATAAATAGTTGTTAGATAGTCTGTTAGAACTAACGTTTCATAATCTTGTAATACAGTATTGTAATATCTTTCATTTGATCAATATATATGACATTTGGCTATCAGATCTAATTCCATATTCTACTTTCTTCATTATATTGATTGTTAAGGGTCCTAACAATTGGTATCAGAGCCAATTCATCTGTTCTTGAAGAAGATTTGTTGTCAGATCTGACAGTTCTTCTTGATCTACAAAATTCAAATTCAATACAGGTGAATTCTCGATCTTCTAACAATCAAAGATGTCTAAAGAAATAGTCTCAATCGGATCTGAAACGAAACCACCAACTCTCTTCTTAGGGGAATATCATCAATGGAGAATTAGAATGATACAATTCTTGGATAACATAGATGAAGTTTTAATGCAATCTATTATAAATGGTCCACTAGAGGTATTTGTTGAAATTCCAGCAGTTCCAAGAACTGAATCCACTCCTGAGATCCCTGCTTCAAGAATTAAAAAGAGTCCAGGGATGTACAATACAACAGAGAAAGCCCAAGTCAAAGTTGACAAAAGAGCTTTAACTCGCTCACAATGGCAATTCCTAATGAAATTTTTAATAGGGTTGATAGTCTTTCATCGCCCAAAGCCATGTGGGATGAAGTAGAGGCTCAAATGCAGGAGTACCAAAGCACAGGCACAAAGGCTAAACATCTGTGTAGGTACTTATGAAAATTTCAGATACAAAGATAATGAATCTATTACTGATACATATAATAGATTCAATAACATTCTGAACGATCTAAGGAGAAATGGAGTTCAGAAATCCAATTCTGAAATTAACAATAAATTTCTGAATAATCTGGGTACTGAATGGTCAAGCTTCTCTGACAACATGGTCACTAGAAATCTTTCTAGAAAGACAATTCATGATGTCTATGGGATTTTATTTCAACAAGAAGATAAAATCAAAGTTAGACAACATGAACAGAAAAAGGCAAATGAAGTTGCTCTGTTAAGCAAGAAGTTTAACAATTCTATGACCATGTCAACAAAGAAGACTGTTGATATTCCTGAGGTTAAGGTTTGTGATGGTGATGAATCGGATGAAGAACTCAAGAGAATTTCTGATAATATTGCATTCTTGTCAAGACAGTTCACACATAGATATAATCAAAAATATCGAACAAAGCAAGAATTGAAAACCGGACCTAAGAAAGGTCAAGAAACCGGTCAAACCGAAACAACTGAACCGGAAGATGCTTCAATTGTGGCAAACTCCGGGCACTATGCAAGACAAGTGCAAGATGCCTAAAGTAAAAAACTCAGGTTACTATGAGAAGAAGCATGCATTAGCAAAGAAGAAAGAAATCAACCCTGCTCTAATTACCAAGTATGAGGAAGACTGGTTGAATTGGAGTGATGGAGAAGAAGATGAAGAAGTGGCACACTATGCAACAAACTGCTACATGTGTCAGATGGATTCTAAAGAAAAACAACAAGCTGACACAGAGGTATTATCTTCATCTTCTGAATCAAAGTCTGAAAATAATTTCTCCTTCCGAACTAAATTCGAATTAAATTCTGAACATAATCATGATTCTGAAACAAAAATTCAAGTTCAAAACATGTTTTCTGAATTTGAATGATTAAGGAACAGAATCAAGGGTGAAAGAATGTTAGTGAATCAATTTAGAGCTGAAAGTCAGATCTATAAAGAAAATTGTCAAGAAGCTGAACAAAATCTTGAAAAGATTTCTGAAGAAAAAGTTTCTTTAAAAAAAAATTGGACAATTTACAAAAAGAGATAGTTAATGAGAAATCTGAAAAAGAGATCTTAAGTGTTAAAATGAACTTTCTGAATCAAGAAAGAATTGATCTGTACAAGAAGATTAAAGAACTTGAAGATTTAAATTTCAAAAGAGGACAAACTGAGCAAACTCTGAATATTTTAACAAACCAGGCTCAGAATTCAAAATTTTATAATATTAAAGCTGGTCTGGGATATAATGATAATCAAATTCTGAAAAAGGCACCAGCAAATTTATATGATTTCTCAAAAATGAAAATTTTTAAGGAAACAAATGTAGGTTTTATCCCTAAACCAGTGAATTTTTCTCTGCCTGAAAGGATACCTTTTATTAAATCAGAGACTTTGTTTTCAGAAGAAGTTCCTCTAAAGTCTAATGAATCAAAAATTAAATCTGAAGATTGTTCAGAAATAAATTCAGAGATAAATTCTGAATTCAATTCTGAAGTTACTTCAGAAAATATTTCTGAGAATATATCAAAATCTGAAGAAAAGTATGATGAATTTTCAGAAGCTGACTCCTCAGAAGATGCTGAAATTCCCAAATATTTTTTGATGATTCTGATAATGAGTCTACTACTATAAAAGATTCAAGTATTTTTGCAAAAAGTATTACTCCCAATAAATTTTCAGAACTTATGAATGCTTCTGACTCAGAAGATGAAGATGATCAAATGATGCAAGTTATTGACAAAGATGGTAATGTTGTGTATAAACTACAATCTTCTATGACTGAAGGAGATAAACTAAAATCTATATTTGGCACATCTTCTGACTTTAACACCAGAGTTAAAATTTTTGAGCAAGGTCAATCTTCAAAATCTGGTTCAAACATTCAGAAAATTAACTCAATTGATTCAAAGATAAAATCTAAAAAGCATAAAAGAATCTCTTATACTAATCCTCATTTTTTGTCTGTTTCAGAGTTGTCCACTCTAGTTTGGAGAAAGAAAGGAGAGAGACTATCAAATTCAGACAAATTAGATAGTTTTCCTGCTTTACAAAAATGTGTTGTACCAAAGATTAAAACAGTGAATAAAAAGCCTTTTGTTGATAAATCAAATGTTATTAACTCCTCTATGTCTTCTACGATTGTTAATACTTTAAAGAAACATATTCACTGTATTACTTGTGGTCATCATAATTTTCATATAATCTCCAAGACTAACAAAAAGAATTTGATAAATTCTATTCAAAAATGATCAGCTATATTGACAAATAAGCTTAAAAATAAAATTAAAAAGAAAAAGCAAAACAAAGTTAAAAGTTCTGAATCAAATTCTGAATTGAAAAATCTAAAGGCTAAGTTCAGAACTTCTTAATTTTCAACTAATATCAAAGGACCCATTCAGGAATGGGTACCTAAATCTCAATAATCTCTTTTTCAGATATGTCATGTGTGGGTCTTAGATTCCGGATGCTCAAGACACATGACTCCTTTCAAAGAACTCCTAACTGATTATCATGAAAGATATGGAGGAACAGTTAGTTTTGGAAATAATGCAAAGGGATTTGTGAGAGGATATGGCACATTCAAAAAGGGAGAAGTGACAGTAATGAAGGTTTTTTATGTTGAAGGTTTAAAACATAATCTTTTCAGTATTAGTCAATTCTGTGACAAAAATTGGAAAGTGAATTTTGACATAGATTACTGTCATGTTCTGAGTACAGCAAATAAAAATGAATTAACTGCCTACAGAGATGGAGATATCTACACAACAACTTTTACTGCCTCAGGTCAACTACAAGGTGTATGTTACATGTCTACATCAATGAGAAATGATAGCTGGCTTTGGCATAGAAGAATGTCACATCTGAATTTCAAAGCCATTTCTGAACTAGACAAACATCACTCAGTTAGAGGTCTACCCAAGATCAGATTTGAAAAGAACACTCTTTGCTCTGCTTGTGAACTAGGGAAAATAAAGAGAAGTTCCCATCCTCTAAAAATGTTATCTTCATGCAAAGCTCCTTTAGAAATGTTACACATGGACTTGTGTGGACCAATGAAGACATAAAGCATGGGAGGAAAGAAATACATCCTGGTTATAGTTGATGAATATACAAGATATACATGGATTGAATTTCTTAGACTCAAATCTGAAACCTCTGAAAAGTTGATACCTTTTCTGAAGAAAATTCAAGTTCTTCTTCAACTACCAATTCAAAAGATCAGAAGTGACATTGGAACAGAATTTACTAATTCTACACTTCAGAATTTTTTGGAATCTGTTGGTATTTCTCATAATTTTTCCGCTGCTAGAACTCCTCAACAAAATGGGGTCGTTGAAAGAAAGAATAGAACTTTGGTAGAGGCTGCAAGAACTATGCTTGCATATTCAGAACTTCCTCTGTCTCTTTGGGCAGAAGCTATTGCTACTGCATGTTTTACTCAGAACAGAACCATTCTTAACAGAAAATTTCTTAAAACTCCTTATGAATTGTTAAAACAAAGAAAACCCTCTATTGATTACTTTAAAATTTTTGGTTGCAGGTGTTTTCTAAAGAATGATACTCCACAAAGATATAGACAAATTTGCACCAAAAGGTGTTCTTTGGGATATTTGTTGGCTACTCTCAAAGATCTAAAGCATATAGAGTCCTTATCAAGGGAACACAAAGGATCATTGAGACTACAAATGTCAGATTTCATGAGCCAACATTGACTTCTGAACAAAACAGTTCAGAACTCGTACATAACCTAGTTTCTGAAAGTTTGGACTCCGAAAACAATAAGAAATCTTTTTCTAAATCTCAAAAGACAAATCCAGATGAATTGTGTAAAGACTTATTTGACATTTCTGTAAATGTTTCTGCAGATTATCAGAATCCTTCTCTTCTCAGAAGTTCTAATGATTCAAACATTTCAGAAATACAAACTCCGAGCACTTCAGCTCCACCCCTCTCAACCTCAAATACAGAACATTCAACTACTAAACATATACATTCAACTTCTGAACCAATTCCTATTCATTCAGAACAAATTCATATAAATTCTGAACAAGTTCAACCAACTTCTGAACCCGATTCAGAAATTCCAATTCTTTCAGAATTTATTCCTTCTGAATTTGAGAATGTACATAATGTTCCTTTTGAGGGGGAGACTTCAGATTTACATTCATTGATCAATCATGATACTGACACTCAAGCAATTATTGATGACTATGACTCTTTGAATAATGTCTCATCTGTTAAACCACTACCAAATGTGAACAAATGGATATCAAATCATCCAGTACATCAAATAATTGGAGATCCATCAAAAGGTGTACAAACAAGATCTGCAACAGCAAATGAATGTCTGTACTGAATTTCTTAAGCAATATAGAACCCAAAAAGACATATGAGGCACTTCAGGATCCAGACTGGATTCTAGCTATGCAAGAAGAGTTAAATCAGTTTGAAAGGAACAAAGTCTGGAGATTGATACCAAAGCCTAAAGGAAAATCAATCATTGGCACTAAATGGGTCTTCAGAAACAAAAAAGATGAAAATGGTATTGTTGTAAGAAATAAGGCAAGGCTTGTAGCAAAGGGGTATTGCCAACAAGAAGGCATTGATTATGATGAAACATTTGCTCCTGTTGCTAGACTAGAAGCAATTCGAATATTCCTTGCTTATGCTGCTCACAAGAACATGAAGGTCTACCAAATGGACGTTAAATGTGCATTTTTGAATGGTATTCTTCATGAAGAAGTTTATGTTGAGCAACCAGAAGGATTTGTAAGCAAAGAATTTCCAAATCATGTTTATATTTTGGATAAAGCCTTATATGGTCTCAAGCAAGCACCAAGAGAATGGTATGATACTTTTACAACTTTTCTTCTGAATTCCAAATTCAAAAGAGGTACTGTTGATACTACCTTATTTCTGAAAAAGGAAGGTGATGATCTGATATTAATACAAATATATGTGGATAATATTATATTTGCTTCTACTAATCCAAAATTTTGTAGAAATTTTGAGAAAATCATGCAAACAGAATTTGAAATGAGTATGATGGGAGAGTTGACATTTTTCCTTGGTCTTCAAGTTAAACAACTTCCCACTGGCATATTCATTAATCAATCTAAGTATGTCTCTGACTTACTTAAGAAGTTTGACATGACTGATTGTTTAAGTATTCAAACTCCAATGGCCACTGCAACTAAGCTAGAACCTGATTTAAATGGCAATTCTGTTGATCGAAAAGTACGCAGGCATAATTGGATCTTTGCTTTACTTAACTGCTAGTAGACCAGATATAATGTTTGCTACATGTATTTGTGCCAGATATCAAGCTAATCCTAAGGAATCTCACCTTCTAGCTGCAAAAAGAATACTTAGACCTAAAAGGTTCTCCTTCATTGGGACTTTGGTATTCTAAGGATTCTAATTTTGAGTTAACAACATTTACAGATGCAGATCATGGTGGTTGCAAATTAGACAGGAAAAGCACTTTTGGATCATGTCAGTTTCTGGGTGATAGACTAGTTAGCTGGTCTTCAAAGAAACAAAATTATGTTTCTACCTCTACAGCAGAAGCTGAATATGTAGCAGCTGCAATATGTTGCTCACAAGTAATCTGGATGCAAATTCAACTAAAAGACTATGGTTACACTTTCAAAAAGATTCCTTTGTATTGTGATTCAAAGAGTGCCATAGCCATCACTGCCAATCCTGTTCAGCATTCAAAAACCAAGCACATTGATGTAAGATATCATTTTATCAAAGATCATGTGGAAAAAGGTAATATTGAAATGTTTTTTTGTTCAGACAGATTATCAGTTAGCTGATTTATTTACCAAAGCACTTGATGAAAAACGATTTAATTTTTTGGTAAGTAAATTGGGCATGATGAATATGTCTATGTGAGTATGAATCACAATATTTTTTTTGTAGGTTATATTCTCAATTTTTTTTCATTTCTCTAACACTTATATCTTTTTGTGTTAAAATGTGCATTATTCAAGGGGGAGAATCATATTTGTTTTTGGTTCAAAAGGAGGTGTTTCTAGAAAGTTGAAACCCAGTCTTACACACCAACACTAAGAAAACTGAACAAACTTCTTAGATAAAATTGTTTTCATTGTTCAAACCTACTTCTGAACTTTCAAAAAAGATTTATATTGTTCAGAAGTTTGTAGTTTTAAATGATTTTTGGATGATTAAAGACATGAATGTTTAGTTCTAAACTAAATGTTCTAGTTCTGACGTTCTTCTGAACTATTCTTTTCTTCAAAACTTCTGAACTTCTTCTCAGAAGTTATGACCTACTTCTGAAGTTTTTGAATTTTTTCTCAGAACTTCTTTTTCCGTTGGATTTTTCCATTTACGCGTGTGCCACGTGTTTTAATCGCATTGGCCAAACCTTAAACACACGTCGCTTAAACGGTTCACCTATCCAAAATAAATGATGATTAGTTGTCTAATCTCGAGTGCTTTTTGGCCACGTGTCATTAGAACGTATAATTTGAACGTCTAAATTCATTCTTTCTTCACCTTCTTTATTTTTTTTTCCCGATTTCTGTGTTCTATACTCATCAATCTCATTCGACTTTCTGTTTCTAATCAACAATTTCTAATCAACAATGTCGTCTTCGAATGTCTTGGCTTCTACTTCTTCAAGTATCAATGGTAGCAATGGATCTTCAGGAAAACAAAAATTAATGGTGGGACGATTGAAATTCCTCGAATGATGATCAATCAATCCAGGATACAGCTACGAATGTGATTTCTCAAGCCGGACCTTCAAACCCTAACTCTAGCCCTAACTTGCGAACTGGTAAATTTGGGGAAACTGAAAAGGCACCCATAGAGGTTGCTTCTGGATCAAATGCTGTTTCTAGTGAATATCAAACTCCAACTGAAGGTAGTGATTTCTCAAAATTGTATGTTCCTGCAGATAAATTACTTGAAATCAAAAAGAACAACTGTGCCCTAAACTTTAAGTCTACAGATTTCAATGAGGATCAAATGATTTTGATTGAAATTCTGAAACATCATCCCTTAAGAACCCTTCTCTCAAGAAAATTCTCTGTTCCTGCTTCTTACCTACAACAGTGGTGGTTTTATGCTGAGGTAGATGAATCTGAAGATGTGATAGTGTCCTATGTTCGTTCTTCAAAGGTTTGTGTTTCTGTGGATGATATAAGAAATCTCCATTACTTATCAAAAGCAGATGAAGTTCTTGGGAAAACTTCATATGATCCTATTCCGACTTCTTCATAAATGATTTCAGATTTTATGAGTCTGGGTTACTCTGAACACTTGAATGCTTTAAGCTCATTCAGAAGAAAATGTTTGCCTCCTATCTGGTATTGCCTGTTTTCTATTCTGAATACATGTTTATCTTGGAAAAGCTCAAGTCTGGATCAAGCATCAACAAATGGGAGAATTATTTTTCATGGTGTTGCTTTCAATAAGCACTATGATTATGCTTCTCTTATCTTTGAAGAAATGAAGACTGCCATCTCAAAGAAATCCACTTTCAACTACATTCCTTTTCAACGATTCTTCCAATCCCTTATCAAAGGAGCAATGAAAGCAGAACCCGCTATTCCTACACTGCCACATGAGGTACATGTTCCTATCTTCTCTATGGATAGCCTAAGATCACCTAACCCAAAGGCTCAATTTCCAAATGCTATTCCACTGCCATCACATCTTATTGAACTTGTGAAACTTCCAAATAGGATTGTGAGTGAGTATTTAGAATCAATGGGATTACCTGAACCAGTGATCCCTTCCCCTGATTCCAACCAGAGTGGTGAGAATGTGAGGGTGTCTAGAATTCATAAGAAGAATGGGGAGACTGTTCAAGGGGGAGAACAGTCTCATGGTGTGAAGAGGAAAAATGTGAATGAGAGAGTGGGTAGAAGAGTAAGAAAAAGAACTGAGGAGGGGAGAACACAGATAAAAGACAAACAAATCTGTGAACCAACTGTTACAAGCCGAGCACCCACATTATCTATTATTCCATAATCTTTGGTAGATAATATTGAAAGAGCCAGTGAGCCCATGGCAACTTCGTTTAACCCCCCCAGCCACTCATCTTTCTCTCAACAGTTAGATGTTTCATTAACACATATGGGGCAAGCAGCTTATAATCCATTAGGACCCCATTTGGAGGTTCCTTTTGGTGAAAATGAAGGAAATATGTCCCCCTTCACTGCTTTGAGCACACTAGGTCTGAGAGTCCACTCAACATTGAGCCTTCTGAACCACTTAATGTGGCATCCATTCACACTAGCACACATCTTTCAGATGTCCATAAGCAAAGTGTTTGTCACATTGCCTCAACAACCATAGATATTCCAATTTCTGGATATCAAGGATTGGTTGGAAGCCCTGGTGGAGTGAACATCACAAAAGCTCCATTTACAGAATCATATGTGGTTCATGATGCCTTGTGGCTCATACAGGCCAACCTTCTTCTGAAGGATTGTCAACAAGGCCATCTGTTAGTCTTGGTGTTTTTCCCACATCTTCTGAATTCTCAGAATTCAAGGATTTCTGTACTTCTGAATTTGCAAAGATTCAGAAGGACATATTGGAATTGACGTATTCAACCAAAAAGGTGATGGAGGATAGATTACAAAAGCATGGGGAGGATGTCATCCTTAAGTTGAACAGTTACCAAGTTCGGACTTCGAATGATCCGAAGTGTTTTCGGCAATCGTTAAATGCTTTTTCCGAGGTTTCTTCTTCAATTTCTTCTCTAAAGTCCTCTAATGCTACTTCTTCCACAAAGACACCCGTAGTCTTCTTCTTTTACAACTAAGGAAGATCTTGCTCGCATTTTATCTCAACTAACTTCTATTCGAACTCTCGGGCTAATCTTAGCTCTAGGCTATCTATTCTTGAATGCACCTATTTCGGATACTTCAAAGAGATGTCTTGATGATCACTTTGCCGATAATCAAGAGGGGAGAAGCGACAAAGGGTATCTCGAATCGAACCGAAGACATGGAAATTGTACAAGTACAAACTTCTGAAAGACCTTCTGAAGGTGTTCAGAATGTTCAAATTATGGAGTCTTCAAGAGTTTCTGAAGCAATTTATGTTATCCTATCTGCTGAACAAGAAAAACAAGTTTCAGATGATTCTGAAGAACAAGCAGATGAAGGATATGAAACAGAAAAGGTGGATCTTGATTCAGAAGGTTTTCTAAGCTCTGACAAACCGATATTATCCCCGATTCAAATGAAGAAATGATAAGGGAGTATTTGGCGTTTGAAGATGTTATTGGAGAGCCTAGTGATCTCTCAGATGTCATTCTTTTTGAAGATGATGCTTCTGAAGTTAGTATGGGAGAAAGTTCTGAAGCTATAAAAGACTTGGTAGTGTGGAAGCCACAAGAATCTATAAATAAAGTCTACAAAAAGGTCTCTGAAGATCTCTGGAAAATTCTGAGTGATCTTTGCTGGAATCAAGTGTTCTTCAATGAGCCTAAAAGTCTGAAAAATAGAATCCTAGATGAAAGGTTTTCTGTGGTAAGAAAGTTTATAAATCAATCAGATGAAAGCTTTGAAGTTGATTTTGATCTGTCTCACATGGGAGATATGGAGATTGTAGACGAAATACTCATGGTATTTTCTGAAAAAATTGAAGTCAGAGTTCGTCCTTGCATCATTATTCCAAAGTCTGACTTATTTCTTCTTGAAGAACCAATTCTGGATCAAATTTATGAAAAAGAAGATATATTTCAATATGGAGAAGATTACTTGATGTTTCCTGAAGAAAATTATGTTAATATGTTCAGAAGTAATCTAAGAAATGCAACTCTGGAAGATTTTGTAGATGGTAATTTGTCAGAAGATCAAATCTCCAAGATAAGAACTTATGTTTAGAACCATGGTATTCATAATCTAAATGACTCTACTCTCATCAAAAGGATCAGGTGTATCACTAAAGTAGTTGAAGATAATTTGATAATTTACAGATTTGGGGTAGAAAGAAGAGATGGGTCACTTTCTGAATTTACTCAGCATGATCTTTACAAGCTCAGACTTCAAGACAAGCTAAATGTACTCCAATTTTGTGTTACCAGAGGTGAAGTAGAGACGGTTTTTGAAATAAGGAGAATCCTTGGCATCTATATCAGGAATATCATCAAGCATGATTTCCAGTTGGCCTTGGAACATGGCTAGAACCTACAAATCTCTCTACTACAGCTTTGAAAAGATTTTTCAGCAATCCAGATATTGGATTCAGATATTCAATAAATGGAAACAAAACTTTCTTAGCTTCAGATATTCCAAAATATTCAACCTCTTCTCTGAATTGGTTTCTGAATTATTCTGAAAATTTTGTTGATGATGTCAACATCAGAGAAGAAATTAAATATTTAATCAAAGAAATGATTCATTTCAGAGAGAACATCAGAAGAAGTTTTTTAGCTGGTCACAAGGAGATAAACAACCTAAAAAGAGAAGATTTCTGGTTAAGCAATACTTATGACTTTCAAGTTCATACTAAAAAGCAAGATCTGGAAGAAATTCAGAAATTCTCCTTGAACATTAAAAGTCCAGAATTTTCTCAAGAGTCAAGGGATAAAGGGAAAGAAGTTATCTCTAAATCTGTTCCTGAAGATGTTGATCAAGCAATTCCAGCAACTGTAGAAGAACAACAGATTGAAAGAATCAAAGGAAGTGACTTTACCATGTTTCTTGAATATTTTCATCCAGAAATGTTCATGGAATATGAACAAAAGTTCAACTACATTTATTGCTGGATTCAGAAATCCTTTGGCTGGAAACAATGGTATTCAAATATCATTAGAAAGTTAAGAATTCCTCTTATTGAAGCCAAAATTGAAAGCCCAATTGTCAAGGTGATAAATGCAGATCTGAAGTCAAAGAACAATTACAAGTATGCATTTTTCACTGTTGAAAGACAAAATGGAGAAGTATCAACACTTTCTGAAGCTGATTTCCAGAATGTGCACCTCAGAGATTTAATCAGAGTATACAGAAGTCTCTATCCTTTCCATGACTCAATCACCAAATTCAGGAAAATCCTTTCCTGTGATCAGAGATGGACTATACAGAGAATTCATTTGGGCTGCAAAGACTGATTTTCAAGTTGCATATGTTCTTAATAGAGATCAAGTTCATCTGAGCAGACCAAATCTGAATTTACCAGAGATTCCAAACTTGAAGAAAAGCACTTTATTATTGCATCCACCTGGCTTTGTATGCAAATGCTTCAAGGAACTACTCATTGTGAGATTTGAAGAATTTCACAAATGCTGCAATGAAACTCTTATGGCTATCAGAGATAGATTGGTTAAAAGACAAAACAAAAGACCAAGGAATTTATCTAATGAAGATTGGGAAAAGCATAAAATACTTGCCAAAGAAATGATAAGAGTTGCAGAACTATTATTGGAGTATAGAAGTTTAATTCTGAAGGATGTAAGAGAGATACTTAATTTCTGGAATTATGATTTAAACTTTTGAAGCTAAGGGAGATTGATAGGTATATCAGAATAGCTTCAAAAGAGACTGGGTTCTGAAGATATGCAGATCTGAAGATAGAAACTCAGAACTCAGAGAAAGTCAGAAAACACCTAAGGCATAACTTCTGAAGTGTCAACTTCAGAAGTTCTGAAGGTTCTGAACATGTTTCTGAAGATACTTCTGAAGGTGCTTCTGAAGAAGTTCTGAAGAAGTTCAGAACTATTTCTGAACATGTCTGTCACAAATGTACTGTCTGTTTAGCATTTTCTCTCTTGTATAAATAGTTGTTAGATAGTCTGTTAGAATTAACGTTTCATAATCTTGTAATACAGTATTGTAATATCTTTCATTTGATCAATACATATGACATTTGGCTATCAGATCTAACTCCATATTCTACTTTCTTCATTATATTGATTGTTAAGGGTCCTAACAATTCACAAATATGAAATTGGAGACTGAAAAGAATTATTTTGAAAGCAAACTCAAGTCTTGTGAGTTGACAAATATGAAGCATTCAAAACACATTGTTGATTTTGAGCAGCTTATTCTTATGGAAAGGAACAAGTTTGAACTCGAAAGTAAATCATTTGAAAATAAAAATAGAAGAGCTTGGAACTTACAGAGAAAATTTCTGATCTTCAGCAAAGATTAGAAATACAATAGAAAGATTTTGCAAGTGAAAGAAAGACGTCTGATAAGAAGTGTGACCAATGTGGTGAGCTAACACAACAGATTTCTATACTTTAGAAATCATTAGAATGTGAAAGAAAGATCGCTGCTTCTGACAAGAAGATTCTTATGAAGATGAATACTGTCATTGTCAAAGAATTACTATATAAGAAGAAGTGGTTAGAAATAGATTTAAAGAATGAGAAGAGTAACTCTGATGTTGAAAGAAAAATTCTTAAATCAAAGGTTACTGCTTGCTCCCAGAAGATTGTTGAGTTGGAGAAGAAGCAAATAGAAAAAAAGAGAAGTTTTGAGAGTATGCTAACAAATTTGAAAGTTGTTAAGAGATCTGAGACTGAGTTATAAAAGGAGCCTGAGATAGCAAAGGAGATATTATGAATTAGCATAATATATTGCTGAGCTTTCAAGTCAATTATTTGAACTTCAGACAGATATTATGAATTAGCAGATTACAAAATCTGAGATACAGAAAAAATTCGATTTTCTTGTTGAGGAACGAAATGCATTGTCTACAAAAGTGAATGAGCTTGAAGAGATTAATTTCAAGGTGGAATTATCTGATAGAGCTAGTGCCGATACTATTGCTCAGTCCCCATATGATGATTATGCATATTCCATACGCTCATACAAGACTGCTTCAAGTTCTATTCGCGAGCAGATTCCTTCAACAAAATTATGCAAATCAAATGACTTTTCAAAATTCGTCATAAATTTCAAAAGTGCAAAATAAATGATTCGATTCTTATTCGAAATAATAATTGTGAATTGTTCATCACAATTAAATTATAATCATTGTTTTTTGAACCACTCTACTTACTGAGTCAATCTGCTTATCGTTCGTATTTGTTCATTGATATTCCTAAACAGAAAAATTGATGTTTGGCTTCTGAATATCTCAGTTAAGAATCCGTTTTATATGGAATTTTTTACTTCCAATCATATCTGTTCAGGACACGTTCTTCAGATGCCCATTTTTAAATTGTAAAGATTATATCTTTATATCATATTAGGAAAATATTTTCATGGGTTCAATGTGTAAGGTTAACTAAACTTCTATAGACTACTAGAACCAGTAGCCCTACCCAAGAAGTAATCCTTGAGTGATTGAAGGGTGAGGGGTATCAAAAAACAGAGTGTTCGAGATAACTCATACGGTTGAGTAGTCTCGTTGTGCTGAGAGGTAAAATGGAAATGAGAGTTTGGTTAGAAGTGAAGATTTTTATTAAAAAGATAAAGGGTGTAAGAACATAGTTAAAATAATAACGAAACTCTGCGCTATCCACTTCTAAGTTGGGCAACCACATTACTGTTGGTTCACAATTCTTTCGGGACCATCATTGAAAAAGGCAGTTAGCTCATGCCAACTCTTGCTTTAATCCCACCAGCTACTCATTTCTTTCTTAAAAAAGAGATGTTTTAATTTTTCACGGGCATACAACATATAATCTATTCAGTCTTTATTTGAAAGACTTGGATATTTAAAAAGATAGAAAGTTGTCCGGCCTTCACACTTCAATCATGCACATTGAGTCTGTGAAATGTGTTTTCGCATTTTGAGCTTACCTATCATCAAATGCTTAATTTTTTTTTCTACACATTGCACGAGTCTGTGTGATTCCAAATGCATACTTTGTGTTTATGCCTATCAGTACTACCACGATGCCAACACTGAAAATAGGCTACTGAATTGAATTTATTTCAATTCTAGTGATAATAATTGTTAAATGTGCTTCTATGCCAGCCGATTACCCATTTTTTATACAGAAACATTTTGTTCACAGGAGATGAATATTTAAGGGGGGTCAAATTATTCTAATGGAGATATACTTCTGAAGGGGAGCTAACAGTTGTGTTTTTATAGCTATAATGTTTTAGTTTTTGTTCGGTCATGATATTCAGGTTTCTCCTAATCATTGTTGATGCCAAAAATTAAGTTAACAAAAGTCAACTTAAGGTGCTTGTGGACCTGCTCGATCATTGTTTTCTTAAGTCTTGGCCGATGTGAAAAGTTGTTGGTCGAACATTTTAGTCAAGGGTCGTAGCCTTGAGTTTTTTGCCCAAACAGTTTGCCCCCAAATTCAAATTTTAAGCGGTAGCTTCATTTTTTAATTTTGTCGAGACAGGTTTTGCTGGATCACTGATTATGCACGGAGTCCTTTTCTTTTGGGCGGGAATGGTTAGGATCTAACTCATTTAATTAGTTGAGGCTGACGAGGCATAGATATTCGTTCGGGAGACCACGGGTTTCGGTGACGTCAAGTGTGCGCACGAGCACTCGTGGGCAGCTGTCATGGACAGGTGTCTCCCATCCATCAATGGAATGTAGAGAGGTGTGGACAGATGTCGTCTATCCGACGGTGGCATGCGGGGAGGCGTGGGACAAATGTCGCCTCAGGGAGATGGAACGATGATTCGAGCGGGATTTCAGGGAGTATAAAAGGAGTTGATCGTCTTTCTCTTCCTTCTCCCAGGTTTATTTTCGAAAAAAATATCTTCTTCAAAACCTGCAACTTCTTTCCTTTTTCACAAAGAATATCGAACCCTTTTAGTACAATCCAATCGGCAGATGACCTATGGACGGTCGTTATGATGATCGAACGACTGTCACGTGACTTGAATCCTCCTTTCACCGTTCAGGAGTTTTTGATGGATTACATGGTGAAGGCAGACGCCCAGTTCCGGTACAGTCCTCATGTCCGGGGTAGCAGGGATCAGGTGCTGATCTCAGGGACCGGGGTAAATAACCGCGGTTGAAGAGAGTGATACGTGTTTTGGTTGCGCCTGTTTTTGTACTTTTTCTTTAGATCGGTGAAACTTTTTCTTTTTTCCTGTTAGAAGTGTAATTCGAGGCATATGACCGAAAAAGGAACTTTTTTTAGAACGAGTTGATTTCAGACGACCGAGCCAGTAGCAATCATGACCGTAAGGATACAATTTTGAAAAGAACCTTAATATTTAGACAAGTAATTTCTGGCGATCGAGCCAATAATCGACCGTAATCGTAAAAACTTAATTGAGAGGCATTGTAGCATTTTGGAAAAATAATTTCTGGCGATCGAGCCTATAATCAGTCATAATCATAAAAACGTAATCGAGAGGCATTGTAGCATTTTAGAGAAATTATTTCTGGCGATCAAGCCCATAATCAGTCATAATCGTAAAAATGTAATCGAGAGGCATTCTAGCATTTAGATAAATATTTTCTGGCGATTGAGCGCATAACTAACATGATCTTGAGGATGCAACTGAAAGGGACTCTAGCACTTAGGCGAGTGATTTTCTGGCGATGGAGCCTGTTTAGAGGTTATGATTTGAATAGTATCAGGGGGACTAAGTTTTTTGGGTCTTGCGAACGGGCGAGTCCTAGACCCTCGTGTGTGTAAGTGGCACCGCAAGCTTTCGGATCGCATGTTCTTACGATAGAACTCGATCTTCGTACGACGTCTTGCCCCTTTTTTCGTCCTTAGGTGCTTTCGAAATGTACGTAATCTTTTACTTTGGAAGGTTCAGAGTCGTTTGGTTCGAGGGATCCGCTCCGGTTGGCATCGCTGCGTTTGTCCGGGGTATCTTGATGATGTGTGATCTTCGACCGAGGACCAGTCTTTGGTCGCTTCCGGATCGCCATATCGTGCATGTCGACTTTGCTTTCGGCTGTTTCGTTTTGATCAGGTTGCAACGTCGTAGCTTCTTCTATCGAGAGCCGGTCAGGTGGTCGCGATCGTGCGCTGGGGGTTTCGGGTTTGACTCCGTCTACATCAACTCGTCAAAGTATCTTCTGTCATGGAGAGGTCCTTGCTGGCGGATTTGAACGACTCAACGAGTGCTACAGAAGTTCTTCAATGGAAAGGATTTCCATAGGGGCGACAACCCTAATGAGTCTGTTGTGTATGCTGTAGTAGTTATGGAAGCACGTTCACAATAACGTCCATAAACTGCCAATTCCGAGGCTACCTATTCCAATAGGTTGATATGTCCTTCGTGCCGCTCTTGTGTACGGCCACACAAAATAGTCGGGGTTTCAGTTGAGGGTGTCCAGTTAACCCTTGTTGGTCGGCTGGTTTGAACGATGCCCCCATTGTGAGTCTCACGACTAAGGTCGTCGGCGACTGCTAGGTACTTTACCGAGTCTTCAGGGCTCTTCAGGACCAATTCCTTGGCACAATATCCGGGTTAAGAAGCAAAAGGGAAATCGCTTGAGAGTGCACCGTTTGCCGGAGAATTTCTTTAACCGGGTTCCAAGGAGGGCGAAAAACTGTTGATGCCAAAAATTAAGTTAACAAAAGTCAACTTAAGGAACTTGTGGACCTGATCGATTAAAGAAAGGATGCTCCTGGCAAACGTGAATAAAAAGAAGAAAAATAGACAGACAGGAGATTTGGCGACACGGAAAAACCTTTGGTCGAGGGAAAAACCGGGGACAATAGGTTAGTATCGTCGATGCACTATGGAAAAGTGACGCCAAGCAGGGGCTTCGTCCTTTAGAACTATGGTCGTACCATTACAGGTGAAAAGCGTATGTAAAAGCTAAACTACCGTATGAAATCTAGAAGGCTGTAGCGTGTTCTTTGGTTCAAGAGTGTTGATGTGATTGACTCCAGACCTCGTTTGATAGCTCGAGTGTTGCTTTTATATTCGTAGTGATTTGTAACGGTTGATCGACATTAATTTCCTTCGTAAATGCTCTTGATGACGCTGTTTATAACCGTCCAAAGGTCCTGTAAAAATGGACAACGGTTTAGACAGTAATGATCCGGCTGTTAAAGGCAAGGCTTAAGGTGCTTCGCGGGTCCGTCGAACGTCGGAGATTTCGCATGTGAGTTTCGTTCAACTGTTGTCTCATGATGCTTCGATCAATATTTGCAGGTCGTTAGACACCTTTGGTTAAGCGTCTTTCCCTTCTGTCGAGAGGTATGCTCGATCATTGTTTTCTTAAGTCTTGGCCGATGTGAAAAGTCGATGGTCGAACATTTTAGTCAACGGTCGTAGGCTTGTGTTTTTTGCCCAAACAGTTTGCCCCCAAATTCAAATTTTAAGCGGTAGCTTCATTTTTTAATTTTGTCGAGACAGGTGTTGCAGGATCACTGATTGTGCACGGAGTCATTTTGTTTTGGGCGGGAATGATTAGGATCTAACTCATTCAATTTGTTGAGGCTGACGAGGCGTAGATATCCATTCGGGAGACCATGGGTTTCGTTGACGTCAAGCGTGCGCACGAGCACGCGTGGGCAGCTGTCATGGACAGGTGTCTCCCATCCATCAATGGAATGTAGAGAGGTGTGGACAGATGTCGTCTATCCGACGATGGCATGCGGGTAGCCGTGGGACAGATATCGGCTCAGGGAGATGGAGCGATGATTCGAGCGGATTTCGGGGAGTATAAAAGGAGTTGATCGTCTTTCTCTTCCTTCTCCCAGGTTTCTTTTCGAAAAAATCTCTTCTATAAAACCTGCAACTTCTTTCCTTTTTCACGAAGAATGTCGAACCCTTTTAGTACAATCCAGTCAGTAGGCGACCTCTGGGATTTCCTTAGTTCGGCCCAGCCGTACAACGTCAATGTGGAGAGTCCTGGTGGCTTAACTACGAACGAATGTCGAACCCTTTTATGAGTATCCTTTCTCGATCGGCCTGAAGTGGCCGTTTCCTCGTTTGGCCCGGGATTTCTTGAGTCGCTTCAGCATTCATCCGGGGCAGATGATGCCTCATTTCTCGAGGGTCGTTATGATGATCGACCAACTGTCACGTGACTGGAATCCTCCTTTCACCGTTCAAGAGTTTTTGATCGATTACGTGGTGAAGGCAGACGCCCAGTTCCGGTACAGTCCTCATGTCCAGGGTGGCAGGGATCAGGTGCTGATCGAAGGGACCGGAGTAAATGATTGCGGTCGAAGAGAGTGATACGTGTTTTGCTACTCGAAAAACCCTACCAAGGACGATCAATGGATAGTCCACGGGTGGCCCAAACTAGGTAAGGATCTAAATTCATGCTTTCGACTTTGGGCGGATTCCTGACGTTTGGTCGTCTATAATGCAGCGGTGACGTGTGAACTTCCTCCGTCTCCCGATTCTGCGGCGATAATCGAGTGTTTCCGGAGAATCCCGGATCGTGGGTTCATTGTTCAAGCATCAGAGGACGAGGAAGACGATGATACTGGGGGAGAGGAGGGTGAATACTTTGTCTTCGTCGGAACCTCTGTGTCCTCCCCTCTTCCGGAAGAGGAGAGGGCAGGTAATCATTTTTTATTTGTTTTAACACACGCTTTTTTTCTTTTGACTCGTTCGTTTTTTGATTTCAACAGAAGGTTGTGGTCCTTCGACTGGTCTTAGGATCCTACCGGCTCGACGGGGTTTGAACAGAAGAGGGTCGGCAGAGCCCGTCCTGGGGGAACCGTCTCCTAGAGCCGAGGGCTCTAAGAGGGCGAAGACGTCGAAGGCAGTAGCAATCATGACTGTAAGGATACAATTTTGAAAAGAACCTTAATATTTAGGCAAGTAATTTCTGGCGATCGAGCAAATAATCGACCATAATCGTAAAAACGTAATCGAGAGGCATTCTAGCATTTTAGAAAAATAATTTCTGGCGATCGAGCCCATAATCAGTCATAATCATAAAAACGTAATTGAGAGGCATTGTAGCATTTTAGACAAATAATTTCTAGCGATCAAGCCCATAATCAGTCATAATCGTAAAAATGTAATCGAGAGGCATTCTAGCATTTAGACAAATATTTTCTTGCGATTGAGCCCATAACTAACATGATCTTGAGGACGCAACTGAAAGGGACTTTAGCATCTAGAAGAGTGATTTTCTGGCGATCGAGCCTGTTTAGAGGTTATGATTCGCATAGCATCAGGGGGACTGAGTTTTATGGGTCTTCCGAACGAGCGAGTCCTATACCATCGTGTGTATAAGTGGCACCGCAAGCTTCCGGATCGCGTGTTCTTACGATAGAACTCGATCTATGGTCCTGACCAACGATCTGATGACTTGATCTTCGTACGGCGTCTTGCCCCTTTTTTCGTCCTTAGGTGCTTTCGAAAGGTACGTAGTCTTCTCCTTTGGGAGGTTCAAAGTCGTTCGGTTCGAGGGATCCGCTCCGGTTGGCATCGTTGCGTTTGTTCGGGGTATCTTGATTATGTGCGATCTTCGACCGAGGACTAGTCTTTGGTCGCCTCCGGATCGCCATATCGTGCATGTCTACCTTGCTTTCAGCCGTTTCTTTTCGATCAGGTTGCAACGTCGTAGCTTCTTCTATCGAGAGCTGGTCAGGTGGTCGCGATCGCGCGCTGGGGTTTCGGGTTTGACTTCGTCTGCGTCCACTCGTCAAATGGTCTTCTGTCAAGGAGCGGTACTTGCTGGCGGATCGGAAGGGCTCAACGAGTGCTGCAGAAGTTCTTCAACAGAAAGGATTTCCATAGGTGTGACAACCCTAATGAGGCTGTTGCATATGCTGTAGTAGTTATGGAAGCACGTTTAGGATAACGTCCATAACTGCCAATTCCAACAGGTTGATATGTCCTTCGTGCGGTCTCGTGTACGACCACACGAAATAGTCGGGGTTTCAGTTGAGGATGTCCAGTTAACCCTTGTTGGCCGGCTGCTTTGAACGATGCCCCCATTGTGAGTCTCACGAAGGTCGTCCATGATTTTTCGGCGACTGCTAGGTACTTTACTGAGTCTTCAGGGCTCTTCAGGACCAATTCCTTGACACAACATCCGGGTTAAGAAGCAAAAGGAATCGCTTGAGAGTACACCATTCGCCGGAGAATTTCTTTAACCGGGTCCCACGGATGGCGCCAAACTATTGATGCCAAAAATTAAGTTAACAAAAGTCAACTTAAGGTGCTTGTGGACCTGATCGATTAAAGAAACGATTCTTCCGGCAAACGTGAATAAAACGAAGAAAAATAGACAAAGACAAGAGATTTGGCGACGTGGAAAAACCCTTGGTCGAGGGAAAAAACCGCGGACAACAGGCTAGTATCGTCGATGCACTATGGAAAAGTGACGCCAAGCACGGGCGTCGTCCTTTAGAACTATGGTCGTACGATTACAGGTGAAAAGCGTATGTAAAAGCTAAACTAGCGTATGAAATCTAGAAGGCTGTAGCGTGTTCTTTGGTTCAAGAGTGTTGATGTGATTAACTTTGGGCCTCGTTTAATAGCTCGAGTGTTGCTTTTATATTCGTAGTGATTAGTAACGGTCGATCGACATTAATTTCCTCCATAAATTCTCTTGATGACGCTGTTTATAATCGTCCAACGGTCTTGCAAAAAGGGACAACGGTTTAGACAGTAATGATCCGGCCGTTAAAGATCGGGTTTAAGGTGCTTCGTGGATCCGTCGTACGTCGAAGAATTCGCATGTGGTTTCGTTCGACTGTTGTCTCATGATGCTTCGGTCAATATCCGCAGGTCGTTAGATACCTTTTCTCGCGTGTTTAGCCCTACTGTCAAAAGTTATGCTCGACCATTGTTTTCTTAAGTCTTGACCGATGTGGAAAGTCGTTGGTCGAACATTTTAGTCAACGGTCGAAGGCTTGATTTTTTTGTCCTAACAATCATCATGAGGGGGAGAAATTATATATCAGAGACACATGCATACATATGAAGTCACATTCAAAGAGCTGATCATGAAGTCACATGCGAAAAGGTATTCAAAGATTTAATGTTGATGTTAAGGGGGAGCAATCAGAGCTAACAAAGTTTACAAATGTTCATATTTGTAAGGGGAGTAAAAGAATTAAAATTTATTCGTTGATGATGCGTTGATTGTTTAACTGGTAATATCTTGAATCGGTTAATGGACAAGAAGGTTAAAATCTAAATCTTTTGAATCTAAGGTTGAAAAGCCATTAGATTTAAAGATTGTAGATGTGATGAAGAGTTTGGAGCTTATACCGTTGAAATTTCTTGATGACATTTCTGTTGAGGATGTTTGAAGAAGTTTGTTCATAGAGATGAATTCTTTCATGATATATAGGTGTTGAGCTTAGTACACGTAGTGTTAAAGCTTCAAGCCTTATTGTCTAAAACTGATTTGTTGACTGAAAAAGATTTGTTTGAAGATTTGTTGAATATTGACTACTCAAAGGAAAATTCTGAAGACTAAAGATGAGTTCGTGGTGTAGACTATGATCTGAGTTTGTTTGCTGAAAAGGGAAGATTCTTATTTGCCATATCTTTGTTGTTCAAATGATGACAACTTCTGACCGTTTTCATAAAGGAAAGTTCGTTAAAGTCTTATGATTTGGAGGAGATTGTTAAAGTCAAAGTTTAATGAAGACAAAGGCTTACAGAACTTTGATGATTATTATTTTGTGATCTCGAATACTAAAGGGAAGATTGTTAGGTCTAAAATTTTGTTGTATCCGAGATCACCGATAATGAAGACGAGATTAAAGAATGAAGAGGTCAAAGTCTTAAAGTCAAAGTTAACATAGTCAACATATTATGTAAAGTCAACATTTCATATAAAGAAAGTCAAAGTATGGAGCTTTATGATAGATTAGTTTATAGTTTGACTTTGTAATTAGTCAAGAGCATAAATACTCTTGTATTAGGAGAGAATTAATGGTAACACTAGAGAGAGCTCATTTGTAATATTCTAGAGAGAGAAGTTCGAGAGAGAGTGATTTTAGAGAGATATTCTTAATCAATACATATGATTTGATCTTAATTGTTGTTCTTAATTGTTTAGAGTACTTGTTACTTGATCTTAGTGTGATTAACAATACCAAATGTGCTGAAGTCTTAAACATCCAATAATATAAATTATGGATAACACTTCATACTCTAAAATGTCACCGAAAATAATGGATAACACTCTATACCCAAAACAACACCTTTCGGTGACGGGGGAGACCCGTTTCCATTGACAATGACGTAATACAAAGTAAACCATATTTTTAACGTTGTTAAGTAGCACCCCTAAGATCACGACCCCGGTGCACGACCCCTCAAGTACCCACCGTAATACCTAAGATCCCGGAGCCTAACCCATACGGATTAATCTTTGAAACACCCCGATCCTAGACCCACTAAAATACTATAGACTCACACTAAGAACCGATGATAATGGGACCCGACTCTAAATGAGTTCATTCCCTGAATACTTGTGTGAACTATAAGAGGCACCAACCTCTAAACATGGGTCATGACTGCATACTCCAACAAGTTAGGTCATCGTAATACCTAGGGTCATAAAGGCATTCCCACTTGGGTCCATCTCTGTAATACCCACGGTCGCGGAGGCATTCCCACTTGGGTCCATCACTGAAATACCGACTACTAAAAGCCCAAAATTTCGGGTATTACAATATCTTTATGAGATTATTTATAATAAAGAAAATAGAGATATTGATGCATAATATTTTGTATTTTAATAGCTTCTCCAAAAAAAAATAAGGAAAAAATTATAAATTTGAAAAGTTCCTAAAAAAATTTAAATGTATTGAGATGATAAAAAAAATTAGAATATTTACATAATGAAAATTAATGTTAGAGTCTACAAAATAGAGAATTTATTGTAGTTGAGCGTAGTTTTTTAGATACTTTAATTTGCTTTCTAGATTTAAAATATTATAGAAAAAGTGTTAGAGATGCTTATGACCAAATTCTTTTTCAATACTACGAGGCTGAAATATGTATTAGAACTGTGGATATTTGGATCTTTTAAATTATTGATGTAGATTTTTGACGTAAAAAAATAGCATATTCTTGAAACTAATTGTTGATTCACGTATTACTGTTGGATAGGTTCTAGGGCTTGCTTTTATTGGTCTTGCTTTTATTTCACTACTACTACTACTACTATTTTTTTTTCCTTACTTTCGAAAACACAAATAAAAATATTATTTTCTTTCATTTAAAAAACAAAGTAAAAATTTTATTTATTCTTTTTTCTTTTTCATCACTTGTTTTCTATCCAAATTTAAGAACACAATGTAAGTGTACTTTTATTCGAATAATATTTATTGCAAGTTATTTGAATATTGCTTTTGTTCCATAATTTTTTTTTAAATCTGCATTTATTATATATATTATAATATTTTTTTAAATTTGCTATGAAAATAAATGTTATGGTTTTATAAAGCAAAAAAATTGTGTAAATGGTTAAATTAGCATATAGAATTTAAGTATTTGTTGTAAAAAAAAAAAGAATTGGAAAATTAATTAAAGTATTCATTTTTTAGTATTGATTTCACCTCTTAGTCCACTTCTTCTAAGGCTTACTAAAATAGCCATAAGTTTTAAAATAGCTAGGTTTGTAATTACGAACCTGGCTAAACAACAATTTTTTACAATTTTGACCCCTATACGCAATATACTAGATTCACAATGATGAACCCCACCCCCTGAAGCTTCAAATTTTACACTTTATTGCAAACCTGCCTCTATTGCGAACAAACACGTGTCAGACTGGGATGAAACCCTAGTACCGTTTCTTGAAAAGCAGACCCCCCCCCTTTTGCAATTTAGAATCGACCACCACCCCTTCCTTTCTTCCTCTCTATAAAAAAAAGTATTTGTGGGGACCACATAATTACCTTCACAAAAAAAGCACGTGTGACTCTTCTCGCAAACCGAGTTTCCAAGTCAATAATTTCGTAACTGCTTGTCAATTGCTGATGAGGTAACTTTTCGTAATGCTTCGATTACATAATACATTTTCCCGTACAAATTTACTTTGAAGTTGTATAAGGTTATTATTTTCTACCTTGTGATTTTGTATGCATGCATGTTAGTTTTTAAGCGTTTATCTAGAAATACAAAAAAGGGACTGGAAAAAAAATATAACGAACCAAGAACAGGTTCACAATTGCGATGAAATGGTTCACAATTGTGAACCTGTTCTTGGTTCGCAATAAATTTTCTAGATTTTTTTTGTTAATTTTTTGCAGTTCAATTATTGTCGATTGCTTTAAACTTATAACCAATTATTTTATACATGTTTTGTACCAATTTTTTAAAGTATATTGTATATTTATAGTTTATGTCCCTGTAAATTTCGTAATGACAAATTTGGTCCCTATACTTAAGTTACTATCATATTAGTTCCCTCTACGTAGAATAATTACATATTTATTCCCTGTACTTAAATACTTGCAGATTTTATTTTATGTTGGATTAAACTGGATATCCAACCCGCTATGCGAGCCGACTAATCCCAGGACGACTACCAGTTTCACGGGTAGCCTGGAGTCACCGCGTTTGAAACTCTGTCGCCACAAGGGATTTTTAATCCTCCCTGGATTCGAACTTGAGACCTCCTGGTACCTATGACCTTTGGAGCTCAAGCTCAAACTATTGAGACACTACCCTTATGGTTGATAGTTGCAGATTAGGTCACTCTACTTAGAACATTTACATACTAAGGCCCATACTTAATACCATACTTACATATTAGGTCCCTTTACTTACAACACTTACATATTAGGTCCATATACTAGATTAAGTGCCTATACTTAGAATAGTTACACATCTGGTCCCTATACTTAGATTAGTTGTAGATTAGGTCACCTCTACTTATGTTAATTACATATTATATGCTTATACTTATCATGCACTACAAATTAGGTCCCTGTATTTACCATATTTAAATATTCGTACATATACTTGTAACAACTCGTCCCACATTGATAGAAAAAGGGATTTGGAAGTTCCTTATAAGCATCAAGTAGTGGGATACCAATAACTTCCACCATGGTTTTAAGTTGTATTCGAAGTTATTGGGCCAGTCCTTTGCTTCTGGATTTAAAGGTGTTACAAGTTGGTATCAGAGCCTTAGTTTAAGACAATTAGATTATGATGATAGCCTAAGCTTAAACTGGGAAGAGTATTAGGGATGAAAATTGTGTTAAGTAGGTTACTATTAGCATAGATTTGAACTCGGTGAATGGGTCAAAAGGTATTAAAGGTTTATTCTTAACGAAGAATGAGAAAGTAGTTTAAGGAAATTAGGATATGTGACAACCTAAGATTAAATCTCGGGATGAGGATATAAATTCTGGTGGGAGATATCTTATATTATAATATCTTATTATCACATTGTTGGTGATGAGTTGTATTTTCTATTTAAGAATTAGGAGACTAGTAGATAGTTCATTTAAGCTATGTATTTTAGATGGATTATCACATGGACCAGTAAATAGCCAAAGTGCTAGAGATTAAGCTAGTTCAGATTATACTCAACATATGTGGTTATAGAGTTAGGAAAATTAACGAGTTTAAGAAATGGGGCACCTGTAGGGTCAAAATGAAGCATCTTTAATTGTAATCGTATTCGTATTCTTGGGGACAAACGGAAGTGATTTAGAAACGAGCATGGAACAAGTATCAGTTTGGGTATTAAAAAATGTTATGATTATTGAAAGCAATATATGTCATGATGTTTAGTATGACTATATGTACAAGGTGTTACAAGGGGATCAAATTAAGAACGATTTGATCGTTGAATCGTATGAAGATACTTTTGCATGTGATGATATTAATGAAGTAATAAGATTTGAATGTTGCCTTGGTAATTGCTTTAGTAGAAACACGTGGATAGAAATTAAATTGTTCACGAAGGCATTGTATGGAAAAATGCCACAAGATGTTGATATCATATACTATTATGATATGGATGATATTAAGTCAATGCTTACCAAAGGCTATGGGACATTGAGAATTTATATTGATGAGAAGAATTTCAAGTGAAACAGTAAGTCATGGACTATGTGTGAGGTAAAATGGTTAGCGAGCAAGTCACCTATCAGACTTGTTCTTTCAATTGAGGTATTTATATTCTTTTTACTAAACCCTAGGGCATGAGACTATAGAACGAGAGGGCGTTCCATAAAAGCATAATATGGAAGTACTATAATTTGGAAGAACAAAATGCTAAAGACATTTCAAGCAGTGGTATTGGGAACGACCACAAGCTGGTTAGATTTTGTTCCATTGTGTAGATTATATAAGGACTGATTAAATGTTAGACACTATCAAGATGGGAACCATTAATGAGATCAACAATATAACGTAAAGAAGATGCATGGGTTAACAATTGAATATTATTGGTAACAATACCAATAATGCTTAAAGTAAGTTCTGTATTTAGAAACTTATTTTTGGGAAAAATTTCATATATCCCCATTTTAATATGGATACTTGAGGATTGGTCCGGATTGCTCCGAGGAACTAAGTGGATGCACTTATGGCAGATCTTCCTAATACATCGATAGGTCACGGAAAGGGTTGTGGCTGTGAGGGAGGTCAGTTAAGGGGCATATGTGTAGCTTAATCTGCACAATTAGTTTTATAGAGATCAATAAAGGTCACGATAGGCCTCGGGGTGTGGGTCAGAGAAGTAGGGTATTGTTAAGAAGTTGTTAGATAAAAAGGTTGTACATGTATGTGGTGTGCATTTTATCAATGACAAATACAATATTAGGGGAAACGCATCAGAGTTGATAATAGTACTTGATGGGAAGTGAACAAATTAGGATGAGGTTCTTCTTGAAAGGAAGAGTGATTATCACGTATACAAACGTTAAGAAATCCAATTTGGATTAATGGCTAATTTTCTTGACGAACTGAACAACGAGGATATAGAATGTTTTAGTATTTACGAGTGTAATAGGTAGCAGAACATGGTGTAAGTCACTAAATAGCATCAATGTGATATATAGAGGAATGTAAGAAATGAAATTGTGCAAATAGTGTTACTGTGTGATCAAGAAAAGCGGATGCTGACAAACAAGTATTAGTCCTAGATTTTGAACAACTTTTCATAACGAGATAGGGAACTCAAGTGAAAGTTGCTTATCATTCTCAATCTGGTAATGAAATGGAGAGAATGATACAAAATTTGGAGTATATGTTAAGAGATTGCACATTTAAGTTTAAAAGCAACTGGTGGGATAACCAACTCCAAATGGTAGATTATGGCCAGGAATGTAGGACGCCATTGTGTGGAACTGATGTCGGAAAAATGTAGATGATTAAACTTGAGTTACTCATCTATTATCAGATAAAAAAAGGGCAATTAATAAAAGTTATTAAGGTCGCTTGGGATATACAATAGGGTTGTGCAGATAAAAGAGTTGACCTTTGAAGTTTGAAATAAGAGATGAAGTATTGTAAAAAATCATGATGGAAGGGAATCATGATGTTCAGAAAAAGAGATAAGATAAGTCTAGGTATGTTAAACCTTTTCGGGTTGTTATAAGGGTAAGGGTGGTAGCTTACTGATTAAAGATACTAGATGATTTAAGTAATACAAATGACACGTTTCACATATCTAAATTTAAGGAAATGTACATCTAATTAATCTGCAGTAGAGAACCTGGAAGATATCAAGCTTAGTAATAAGCTAACTTTTTGAAAGAACTAGTCCATATGTTGGACAAGGGAAACCAAATGGTAAGGGAGCAAAGATATACTTCACTTGCTAGTCATGTTGTTAGTCAAGTTGGTAAAGTTTCATAAATGTTCAAAGAACCATGGAGTTGATGAGGACTTAAGGAAAAAAATCTTCGACTGTTCAACCAAGTTAATTCCAAGGATGAAATTTCTTAAAGGAAGGGAGATTTGTGACACTCCAAAAATGGGGGAAATAGATATTTATAAAAATAAAAGGAAAGGAGATAGTAAAAGAAAATTGGTGGATTTTTGTTCGGCCAAAAACTGAAATTTAGAAAATAGAAAGAGAATTGTTGCCAAGTATTGGAAGTGGCAAGTGGGAAGTCAAGGACTTAATTGTAGGTGGCTGAAACTAGAGGGGATTGTTTTGCCATTTTAGCAAACTTTTGAGTCTTTGGAAAAACTCAACGTCACATTTGTTGTAGGCATTAAAGGGACTCAATCATGAACGATTTTGAAAGTAGGTTTACGTATTTGAATCTATTTTAAGTTCAGAACCAAATCCATTTTAGAAATTCGAGAAATCTTGGAGAAACATGTAAGAAATCGGCATCGGAATGGGTTACAGTTCGTTCGAACGAAAAATTGCGATTGAAGGTAAATTTCTTAACCAAATTTGATGTTATTTATATTGTTGGATTCGTTATTCGATTACCTTTAGAATGGTATAGGTTTTGAGGGTCAATAATGGCCCTGGTAACTTGGGAAAACGTCGTTGTGACGACGGTCTCAACGGTGGGGTTGGGTAAAACTCGAAATTCGAGTTGTTTATCTAGTTTATAAGGCTGGAAATGATGTTAAAAATTAGTGTTATTAGCATCGTGATTTTATGAAAAAAAGATGATGGAAAACGATGTTAAATTTGGTTATTTTGGCCGGATAGATTTTAGTCTTTAAATGCTTAAAAACGAGTCTTTAAACTCGAAATTAGAAGCCCATAATTCATGATTTTTGTTTCCTGGTGAGGAATATTTTGTTGGCGTTATTTTACAAAAAGAATTAATGAAAAAGGTTAAGAATTGGGAAAGATATGTAGAAAAACGTAAAATAATATTAATATATATGTGCAGTAGTTTTTCGGCGACCGGACCGATGACTGGCGACTGTCGGTCGATGGCCGGAGACGGCGCTCACCGTCTACAGTACGTATTAGGCCAGATATGTGGACTTAGTTTATCTTGGGCCTATTTATCTGATTTCTTTTTCGAACTTTTAATTGTTGGGTTTAAATAATTGATGGGTATTTAGAATCCATGTATGTTAATTGAGTATTTAAGTTTAATTGGGTTTTTTGTTAATTTAGAATTTAATTTTTAAATGATTTATTAATTGATTTAATTTCTAATGAATATATATATATATATATAGAGAGAGAGAGAGAGAGAGAGAGAGAAAAGAGAGAGAGAGACGGGGAGAGGGAGAGGGAGAGAGAGATAGAGGGAGGCAGTTCAAGTGCGAACTCATTTTTCATTGCGAACGTGAGGAAAAAAAAGCAGGACATGTGCCCCATTTAGTATGAATAACGAAGTGCATTCAGTATCAAGAACGAAGGAAAAATTCATAAACTATTCATTATGAATGATATAACATTCAGTATGAATAACACAACATTCAATATAAATAACACAACATTTAATATGAATAACACACGATCATGATCCATTCATGATGAATAACCTGTTGAATAACCCGTTTCATCGTGAACGCAAGGACAAATGAGACGGTGACACGTGTTAGAGTGTATATTATTCAGACTGAATAATCAAAGAAATATTCAGACTGAATACAATATTTATTTAGTCTGAATATTTTTTTACTTATTCAGACCGAATAAATACTATATTCAGTCTGAATATTTTTTATGCGTGTTATTCATGTTGAATAATTGTATAAACTTCACCTTCGTTATTCATACCGAATGGTCTTATTATTCAAACTGAATGAGACACGTGTCGTGCTCTACATTGTCCTTATGTTCGCAACCAAATTTGAGCTCACATTTGAATGTTCCTCCCTCTCTCTCTATATATATATGTATAGTTCAAATGAGATAGTTGTCATGTTATGAGAAATGTTAGAATGACCAAGTCACATGATTTACAATACATCAAACGGACATAGAGATTGGTCAACGCCACCACTCGTGCCTATAATGGTTGGTTTATGCCACCCCTTTGGACGTGTTGTAATTCACATGTGATTTACTATAATAGCAAATGTGATTTTCTATATAATCACATGTGATTTGACTGTTTTTGCGTATCTCGTAAGTTGACCTTTTTCTCGTTGAACCCTTCTTATACATATATACTTTAATTATATACTCGTGTGAGGGACCTGGTGGTATGATGATGATTTGGCTAGGCCGCTTCAATGGCCGTCAGTATCTCTGATTTAGTATGACATACGATTAACTAGAATAAAAGGGTGTGGTTTATGTTTTTTTGCAAATTGAAAGTCTTCTCATTTTAACACTTCCTTTTATATATATATATACACTAGGAATGTACCGCTGCAATGCAGCTGGGATCTTGTTTTGTATGGTATCTATATTCAAGTCTAATATAGAATAGCATACTATCAAATAAAATTGACTATATTAATTGGCTAATATTAGCTCTCATGGTTGTCACATATGAAGTGATTTCATTTTATTACACTTCGATTTAACTGAGCATTAGTGGTTAATTTTTTTGCAACTTGTAATTTGGAAATAAAACTTGAAATTAACTTTTTAATAGATTGGAAAGTAAAATTACGTGTAAGGAATACATTAAAACACATATTGCTCAAAACGTCAACATGAAGAGACCTCCTGCAAAAATACAAAATACAGAGTGATGATAAGTGTGTATATATATATATAAACACAAACACATAATGTAATAAATGTTTGATAATCAATTGTTGCTTGTACCTTATTAATTGCCTAAAACCTCTTGATAGACCACATTTGATGTATAGACTCCGTGACGATTAAAATTTTGGGCAGGTTTTACCAATAGCTTTGTAGTTCCTCGTGATATACCTGTAGATAATGCCACATAAAGTTTGTCATGGGAGAACACCGATTCTGGCAGATAAACACCTATGTTCGAGATTGTTTTTCCCCGAGCTTTATTTATCGTCATATCAAAGCTTAATCAAATGGGAAACTATTTTCGCTTTAGCTTAAAGGGAAACATGTCGTCGTCTGACGGACATAAAGGAATTTTCGGCAAAAACACCCTCTTGCCAGCATGTTGACCAATAGCTATTTCTACATCGATGAGGTTCTGCTGAAACCCTCTGCATATCAATCTGGTGCTATTACATAATCCATTCAAGTGGTCGAAACTGTAGTAGACTTTTTCTTCTCCACAAAATCTGTCGATCAACTTGTCATTAATGTCATTGACATTACTATTTTTTGTCGATAGTATCACCCTTGAAATGATGTAATGTGATGCAGCTCCGTTTATTCAAAGAGATGGAAATACTGCATCAATCAAAGCCTCCATGGAGTTACCTTTTATCGTTGTAGAGAATAGCCATGTCGTCGGGTATGCGAATAAAAGTATCATCAATTGTCTTCAACTCCATCGCCAACCCGTAAAAGGAATTCTGAAAACCACGGATCAGTCAACGCTCTCATATTCATATTTAATCATATTTGTTTGATCGAAGACCAAAGCAGTGACATCCGCAGGCTGGAGTCTACAATTTGTGCTCTTGTTCCATGTCACACGACTGGCAACACCTGTCTAAAATCGCCTCCCATCACGATTATCTTTCCACCGAATGGTAGTCTGTTCCCTATGATATCTTGCATCGTTCGATCAAGTGCCTCCACCGCCTGCTTCTTAGCCATCGAGGCCTCGTCCCAAATGATTAGTCTTGCAGCACGAAGTAGTTCAGTAGTTCCACTTTTTTGTTTTATGTTACATACTGAGTTATTATCCAGATTAAGAGGAATCTTGAATCGAGAGTTTGCAGTTCTCCCCCTGGCATGTTATTAGCTACAACGCCTGATGAAGCAGTCGCGAGTACAACAAGACCATGAGAACGAACATCAGCAAGTAAGCTTTGTACATAAGCGTTTTACCTTTTCCACCTGGACCATCTGGAAAATCATTTTCAACATGCCTCATAATCTCATTGAAAGCGGATTTTTGGTCAAAATTTAAGGATTCACGTGCACGCAAATGTTCGTCTTCCACAATTATGGATAACTCTTTTTGCACCTCCCGGAAGCCTCCTTCTTGTAAATTGAGATCAACATTTATCCTGGAAAGATCAAAATCATTCATATTTTTACCCATCGATTCTTGATATACTATGATGTGATTGAGGACCATATCCTGGACTCGTTGAACATTATTAGATCGCCGCATGTAATCCTCGGAAAGTGAATTGTAGTGATCATCCCATAACTTGTGAACATCTCCTGGCTCACAATAAATCAATATCGTTGCAAAGAACCTTCTAAGAGCACTAGGGAACTGAAATATAGAGGCCTCTGCAAGACATTGGGATTGATTATCATCATTTTCGATTAGAACTCTCTCTAAAGCTACTTTTCGAAATGTAGGATGCAAAACGCCAATGACCATGTAAAGATCTTTGAAACATGTAGGTCCCCTAACATGCGATAAAAGTAGACGTAAGTAGTACCGTTCTCCTTAAGTAGGATTAGCATAAACCAACCGCCCTCTCATTGTTCCGTTTTGTCGAAAATTCCATTGACGTGACATTGCATCCCACATGTAGTGTTTTAGGAAATCTTTGTACAAATTACTCCTTGCAGAACTGTCAAGTCTATTTTTTTTAAATTGCAGTCAACATTGTGTTCCTGTTCCACTCCCAACGAACAATATTTGTCAAATTATCATTGTCCCTAAACCTAACCAACTGGTTGTTCGGAAGATGGATTTGCAAAGCCATTACATGAGAGTTGATTTCAGAGAGAGTGAAGGCAAAACTTCGCCATATTGCTATAGGAGGGGATACATAACGTGCATCTTGACCTTATCTCGTTAATTACAGCACGTTCTTCGTCTGGGTCGATATTCACGACCTGTTTGTCATGACCCTTGTATATATATTTGAAGACATATTTCACAGATACTATACTTGAGCAAGCCTCAACATTGATGTGACAGTTGAACATCATTAGGAGATTTGGGTTATATCGGACCACCCATCGATTGTCAAGCATGTTGCCTCGTACATCAACTTGAATTCCATTATTTCTCATGTGATACATTGGGTATGACTCATCTGAGTGTGTCGCATTGTCCGTAAATTTCATAAGATACCTGAAACGACATTTTCTGGGTTCACCTTGCATACAAGGACTAGATGGTCGTAAATGACCGGAAGGACCGTGCATCATATGTTTGACGACCAACTGGTGCATCCGAAGATGTTTTCTCGGGTTTGGAATTTCAGCGCATAGGATACGTTTCTTGAATAAAAATACGTTTCTTGAATAGTTGATCCTTGAGATCTTCTAACTTGGCCCGAAACACTCTGGAAACAAGGTCTGACCGATCTTGTGGACTCTGACCAGGCAATAATTCAGAAAGGATTTCTGGCCACTTTGGGTTGCACGTTATTATTTGAAAAATTTATGGCTTTCGGTCATCTTGAACCAAAGTCATGGCATCTAGAAACCGTCGTCGCATATCACGTGGGCCTCCGATGAAACTTGCCGGCAAGACAACTTGTTGACCAATTTTTTTTGGTCGAACCTCACCAGCATTGACACAATCCACAATACCTTGATATAAATTCGCTCTTATTTTGCTTTGGTCATGTTCAATAAATTGTAACCGTGAAGTCTCAATCTTGATATAAATGTTTACAACAAATTGTTGTAACAGTCTGGCACTTAGTAAAAGGACATTCAGATTCGGTCGGATTTGGAATTTGTAACAATAATACTCTCGCATACTTATAATAGTTCTACTACCTCTTCATCTTCCAGTCTCTGTTTAATATTGATTTTGAAAACAATTATAAACTAATAATATATGCATCTAAACTAAATACATGATGCGTCTTAAAATTGTTAAAGTCACATACCTTCTAAATCTTCGTCAAGGTTTTTACCATCATTGGCAATTTCAGTGTTGAGCACTCCACGTCTTAGTATGCCTGAATGCTATCCAGGCTCACCGTTGGGAAAGAATAAATGATAAGATAATGGGTCGTAACAAGCATTATACGGCTGAATCGTTTGACAATGGTCAGACCTCCCGTACACTATAACACTTCTCTTGTATGCAGTGATGTTATTTCCCTCAACCCAAATACCAGCAACCTACATAAACAGTATAATGGAATATGATATATACATATATATTATTTATATTTATATGTGTGTGTATGTATGTATATTATTTATAAGATACATTTAATCTTAGTCAAACCTCAGATGCTGTCGGACGGTTGTAAACTCTCTGGTCTAGTTCAACCGATGCATTCAAAGTGACTCTATAATTGTCGAGCGGTCCAAGCCCAGTGCGGCAACACCACCATCGCACCCCAAGGCCACCTCTGAATGGTGCTACACCGACCTCTATAGATGTTCCTACATCTAAGACATTTAAATGTCAAATTAATAATAAAGACAATTTAGAAAATAATCACAAATCAGATATATGCATTTTTTTTACCATTGAAGTTTTCATGTTCCAACCCTGAACATAATTATGTTGTTCTTTCAATACCCATAACCTTCTGCATTTCTATGATTTCAACTGTAGTTGGCAATTGATGAGATCTTCCCTGTGTACTAACACGTGTTGTCATATTGTTTTGTTCCTTATGCCGCTGATAATAGTTTCTATTATTAATCTTCCTTCATTCAGCATAAGACATTGCCGTAACAGGGGTTCCCTCGATATCCAAATTGTCAACCATTTGTGTTTCGGATGGTGTCATATTGTCGTCATGCATGTTTGTCATATTATCTGCAAGTATGGCCATTCCCCTCGTTTCACTATTGTTGGGATAATATGATGAGTTATTTATTATTTGACATAACAACATACCTAATGGTACCCCTTCTAAGGATGCCACATTCATTGGAGTTGCCTGCGGTACATCTATATTTGTCATAAGTGGCGTACATTGACTACTTCCTTCGCCATTGGCAATTTTTCTCATTTTCCTCTTCTCCTATTGTCTTGCATACTATGCTCTCTGGTATGCTCTTTGGTATGCTTTCCGTTGTTCTAGGAAAAAAACATAATTATAATGAAATATACATTATTATCCATTTGATCATAAATAAATGAAAACTGATTTGTTATTCCCTGTATGTATATTATACATACCTTTTCGTATATCTACCTCAACCTCGGAGAAATCATCATTTGCAATTTGTTTGTTTTTGTCGTGCATGACATTGTCTATTGCAAGTTTTTTGTTCTGCACTAAAATTTTTTAATAAGAAATTATGAATACGTTTTATTATATGTACATAGATGTTATGAATAACATGACTTTTTTATGTTGTTGATCTACAATTCAAATTGCACTATATAAGAATACACATATAGGGAAAAATATGTATTTATAATAATTTATACGACTTTATATTGAAATGAAGCTATATTTTCCCGACCATTGGGTACCTCTTTTGGAGTTGTGAACCTATGGGTTCCTTTAATGAATTTATTAGTTGCTGATTATTATAAAGTATTTTGCTTAGGATATCCAATAAGCTCAATATTAGTTCGGGTTAGATTTGTATTCAATGACTCAATATATTTATTGTAGTTCTACTGTTGGATTACTTTGGTAATTGTATTTGCTTTGTATTGACGTTCCTTTTGAATGTTGATTTCAATATGATTTATGTGTATATTGTGTTTGTTCTTGAAACTGGTATCTGTAATACTATAAATTGTTTATGTATAATATAGGGTGCCACTTGTGAATATATCACTTGAAGAATGACAAATGTTTTGTTGTTATTTGTACATAGTACATAGTACACATACTTATAATTTTTGGTGCATCAACTATGGATTTGTCAAATATTTTTATGACATTGATATTAGTATAGCAATATATGTATTCTTTTTTTGACTTTGTTGTCAACAAAACTTATTGTTAATAATTTATTATTGATTAACACATGTAGCTAGTTGTTGGTCAAGATGTTTTTATTGATTTAATTTGGAAGCCAAAAAATTACATTCATGGCAGTCAAGTGTAAGTAAGGTTATAAACATACAACATTAACATATTCACATGTGCTGGTTGTTGGAAATTAATAAAAGTTCAAACAATCATTCTTCAATTGTTCAAAAGATGAAAAAGATAGTATTAAACTAAAATATAGATATTATCAAAGTTTGAGGAATATATAAATAGAAATATATATTGACAACGTTTAGAAAGTAAACCAAAGTCTAAACACAAAGAGGGCATAATATCATTCATAAAGTAAAATGGTCGGGTAATTTTATATATGCCTAAGAGCCTCCGCTTCCTGTATACGTGGTTGAAACAAAATCTTCATTATGTTCGTAGAACGCAAATAATTACCTCAAAATAAATGTAATATACATTAAATTATGACTCTAATTAAGAAGTACCACCTTCTTGTAATTATATTCTTGATAACATTGTAATTGTATAAAAACATTAATAATTTTTTAATCAGGCAACATACCTTCGGTTGTGTGAATGAGTTTAACTCGAGACACGTAAATTACCGATTCTTGAAGTATTGCACGATACATCCTAACAGTAGTTGAACGGGGAGTGTCATAAAATATTAACTTGATTCCGTACGCCTGTTCATAGTTTAAACGTTATGAATCGTTTTTGTAATTTGTTAATGTGTAAATTCTAGTACATAAACATTCTTAAGTCGCATCTTGGAACACGAGTTCAAACATGCCAATGCTCCGACGTCCATCAATTATTTTTCCCACAACATCTACAAAAAGTTTATTTTCAGAAACTGTTGTTTTCATTACAAAAAGAAAATATAAAATAAAAATATAGATGTAATAGACTATTTTGATTTGCCAATTAACATTCTTCGCCTGATCCTATCACTTGTAAGGAACCTAATCATAGGGACCAATGGGTACAACGGAAACTCATTTGCAATATCGTTCATCAATTGGATAAACCTTGTTCCCCTGCTTATATGAATCATCCATTCTTCACGATCAAAAGTGTATCTCTCATACCGTGGGTAGTCCAAACACATACCCTCAAGCTGGAAGTGTTCCAACCGAAACACACACCCCACCATATTCATTGTTGTGTATACTTGTATTAAACATCGTGGCACAATTGCTACCATTTTATATCTTTATGTAATACAAATAATATTTATCAAATAAAGGTAAAATAACGTTTTTTATGATTCAATTAAAATGAGAAGTAATAATATACTAATAGTTAAACTTACGTTTTGATCAATCAAAATAAGAAATAATCTTTCTTCTTTGTTATCTCTCCATACCATATCTACTCGTAGTGCCGTCAAATTGCACCAAATGTGAAATTATTGGAATGATGAAAAATTTGCAGCAGTGCAATGTCAATCCATTTTCTATGACAATGTTCCATGTTAGTAACCCCTTTGGACAATTATGCCACAATACAAATAAATATGCTAGATTAATAAATCTTATAAGCCTTGTTTTAAATTCAATTTCCCTCTTTGGTCTTACGAGTACAAGCGAAGGTGTATATGCATCATATTTGTGTGATCCTAATATTTCGGTAAAATTTTAATTATTTTGTGCCATTTATATGAATTAAACTAAGTAAATATAGTTTTATTAAAATTTGCAAAAGTAAAAAAAAAAACCTACTTTATAAAGTTATTACCCATAAACTCGACTTTAATACAAGTAAATGGAGTTGTTTATACATAATTGGATGAGTTTGACATGATTTTTTTTTTTTCTAAGAGGCAAATGAACTTGTGAAAGTCATTGCACCAATATTTAGTAACTATGTAGATAAATCTTGTGTGTAGTTATCACCAACATTACTATTTTTGTATAAAGTCTTTTACTGATTAAATGGTTTGTATTGGTTAATGTTGGTTGTGTTCATTGAAGACAATCTTTAAGTTTCTGATATCTCTCTATATCATGTTGGGTTGCACAGGTTTGAGTTTTGTATGTGTGTTTTTTCAGGACTTTCGTTTTGTTTGTCCAACCGATGAATATAGGGTCTTTTTTGGGGTAGGTCTCCCATCTTTCTTGGGTACAAACATATAGAGATTATAGAGGTGTTGGTGATTTGGATTATCCATTGATTTCTAACGTAAGGAATATATAATTTAGAATCTTTTAATGTGTTGATCAAAGACCAAGTACGCGTTCTTATGAATGTCACTGTTTAGTAAAATACTTTTCTTTTAAGAGCACCATTTTTGTGGTAAAGTTGTTATCTTTTTGTTGTTGAATGCAAGGGATAGCATTGAGAGGGCTATTAATAATAGACATGGAATGAGTAATTCCACACTCGACGATTAACAATCTTGCTATAGGAAGAACCCATAAATGACATAAAGCACCCATAAAAGCAAGAAATGCTATACAACAGATTAAAAATAAAAGATTATTACCTTCAATCGAGTTCATAATAGCAAAAGTCTTGCAACCTGTCATGGGCAAAATCAGCGTGAAGGTTATAAAAAGCAACATATCATTAACCCCCTATCAAACAGTCATTGTATAGCTGACCGAATAGCTGTGGGTTCCATTAAGCTGCTAATAAATAGGTTGTTGATCCCAGTTATGATCAGGTAACGATGAAAGTATGCAAGAACACGAAGAACACTATGAATAATGAAGATCCGAACTCGGATATCTCACTTATATTTTGAATAAGGAATATTACAATTAAGTTCTTATTAAAGATAATATGAATGAAAGACCTACTTCTAATGCTAGCCTTAACCCTCTATTTATATTGGTAAGAGTCATAATGTGATAAGGAAAGTAAGAGTTTAAGGCATTATAGAATTGCCTTATTTACATGATAATTATCCTTTCCTTATTTAACATAACTCTAATTCAACTCTAACTCTAATTGTTAAATCTTCCTAATTAATGACTTTGCTAACTTTTCACTTTAGCCCTTCATGTCTTCAATATTTTTGATCTCGGATACAATATTTTTAGACCTAAAAATCTCCCCCTCTGTATTCGAGATTACAATTTATCAAATCAGCACTTTTTGAAGACGATGAAATTTTGTCAACAAATCACTATCTTGAATTCTTTTGCTCCCCCTACGAATATGATCACTTGATAAGTTCCATAGCTCCCCCTTAACATTAGCATAAAGTTCAAGAAAAGAAAGTTGAAGGAGCCGTGACGCCGCAGGGTATCTTTCTTCGAGTAGAAGTTTGTCATTTGATGAAAGAGGCAAAAGATGGTTGCGATATCTTGATGTTGTCGGGTTAGGCAATGAGGTTGTCGGGTTAGGAAGATGCGATAACTTTGAACTTGTCGTATGATGATCTGAGCTTGTTGAACATGAGTCGAGATAAACACTTAGGTATAGATGTCGGCTCTCTGGGATGCGACAAGAAAATATGTCGGTTCAAAGGGAGTCGACAAGTCTTCATCTTCAAACATTTGAATCTTTTCTAACTTTATTTCTCCCCCTCATAATAGTATGTGTCTTTGATATAACTTTTCTCCCCTTCGGAATGATAAGGAGAATCTGAATCATTATGAATAATCAAAGACAATAAGCGCGAATGTGATCAAATGTAAATGTGGAATATCGGGTAATGGGCTAACAGACAGAAGCACATCTAGCAACTGTTATCACTTATTCAAAAATAAAATTAATTTAGTGGCCTATTCAGTGTTGGCAGCGGATTGGCACTCATAGGACTTCTAGTTATCATAGAAGTAAGTTATAAAACAAACTTCTCAAACTGTTCCGGCATAAACACAAAGATATGCATGTGGAGTCACAAAGACTCGTGCAAAGTGTCAAAGAAATATTAGTATATCTTTTGGCTCAAAGTAGACTCAATGTGCACAGAATATGAAGTTCGAAGACCGGAGGTGTGTCTTCTTTTTCAATATCTAAATCTTCCTGGTGAAGAAAAGATAGATGATATGCTAAATCTCCGTGATATATGAAACAAGAATATTTTGTGAGATACTTAAGTAGTTGAGGTGGGGTGACACGAGTTATCGACATTGGGTCCATGTCTATTTCAATATTCATATCCAAAGAATCGAGAATGAATAGATTGTGTGTCTACCCGGATAATTGTTTAGGTTTGGTAATGACCAAATATTTTCTTTTAAGTCTTGTCACACTCTCATATTTTTCTTTTATCTCACAAGCACTCAATTTTATTTTAATCATACCCTTTCAAGTTGTCTAACCTAGCGATGTGTTTCATGGGTAGGTCCTTTCGGCTCTAGATTGACCATTGAAACATCTAAATCCTATCACACACAAAGAGTTAAAACATTGAAGTCCGAATTCTGAACTGATGTATTCAAAAGTCGTAATGCAATGTAAAACGGGTTAAGAGCAGGTCCATAGTTGAGATACTATGAAGCTAAATAAATGGTAAAAATGTGGTACTCCCCCGCAAATGTAGCTTAACCTTTTGAATGATTGTCATGTGAAATGAATAGTCGAAATTTATAATACACACGACATACCTACAAAACAGATTAAAAGGATTTTGGTACCCAAGCTTTGTTGGGTCCTCAGAGGTCAGCTTTAGATGTAACAAATAGGGAAGTGGGGATACTGTAAGTACCATACCATTTATGAGTGTACCTTTGACTGACAAAATCATTTGTTCCACAAAGAGAACAACAAAGATTTGTGGCGCTTAGACTGATTAACTGATTGATGGTTTTGACAAAATGTGGTAATTAGTCTTGAACACAAATGAATTTGCATCAACTACAGGAGATGTATGTGGTATGTTTCTAACACTATCACCTGTAGTTGATTTCTTTCTCCAAACCATTTTAAACTTCTTAAAATTACCGGATTTAGTAACAAAATCATTGTGAGATACAGTAGAATTATGAGTCCGGGAAGTTGGAGAATTATATGATTTGGAGCTGTTAAAATAACTGTTTGATTTGACACTTGAAGACGATTTCTTACATACGTTTATTGTAGAAAGAGGATTCATCTTTTGAATTGAACTTGAGGCAGATGTATAACCTTCAAGCTCTCTAATTTTGTACAAGAGATGATTTCGTTCTTCTATAATCAAATCATATTTTGTTTGAAATTCAGATCTCATTTTCTTTCCATTAATAGATTTGTTTCTAAAACAGATAATTGATTTGAAAGCTCACCAATTTTCTCTTCAAAGATTTTCTTTTCGTTTTCAAACACTTTTTCCAAGTTTTTGTTTTTAGCAACGATCAAAACAATTTTCTTTAGTAAATTTGTCTTATCAGTTTCAAACACTTTTCTTTCATCTCTTAAAGGATTTTGAGTTTCAGAAAGTTGCTTTGAAAGTTCCAAACATTTTATTTCAGAAGATTTTTTAATCTAAAATCACAACTTTTTCGAAATCAGACATTTGTTTAGAAATTTTTTGAATGGTCAGTTCACAAGTTCTAATTTTGCTTTCAAAGGCTTTTCTCTCAATTTCAAATTTGCGTTTCTCATCAAAAAAAATATTTCTTTTATTCTCAAAGTCTGTTCTTTCAGAATCTAAAAACTTTTCAAGTTTATCACTAGTCGATGCAGAATCTTTCCTCCTCTCTAGCCCAGAAAACTTGTTTTTCAATTCACAATTTATCTTTATTAGATCAAAAAAATTCTTTTTACAAAAGTCTTCACACTTCATATGATGAGAATTCCTTGCTAGCTCTTTGAGTTGTTCTTCCAAAAACTCATTTTGTTTTTCAATTATTTACTTTTGTGTTTAAAAAAATTTAGATAAACATTTTCTCTTAAGAGTTCATCAATCACTTTCATGTTATTCGTGTGTCTTGCTTCAAGTCTTTCAATTTCAGTATTAAGATTAGAAAATTGATTTTGAGAACTCATCTTGAAAAAAAAAATTAAGTACTAGTTACCTGATGAAGTGATCGTTGATGAGTGAGTTTTAAAAAAAATCTGAGATTTCGCGAATTTAAGATTTTATCTCAGGTAACTGTTTGGGAAGAATTTATATCGGGTTCTAAGGACGCGATAAAATCTTTTATCGAATAAAAAGGATTCGATAAGATATTTATGTCGGGTTAACCAAACGGGATAAAAACTATAAGTGTACGAATATCTGTTAGGTTAGTTTCGATAAGGATATTTGTCGGGTGAACCTAACGCGATAAAAACTAATGAAAGTTGATTATCGGGTCACCTAGATGCGATAAAAACTAAAGTGATGGATTTTCGAGTAGGTTAAAGCCGAGAGAAATTCTAATAGTAGATGCGATAAAACAAGGAAAAAAAATTTGTTTGTTCTTTAATCGATGAACCAGAAAGCTAAGACACGAATGGTTCTTGACTAAAAAGATCTAGGGTAACAGAGTTATCTAGTCATTTAAGGAAAAGAACAGCTAAGCTCTTGTGTTTCAGGTTTTCTCAATTATGGTCAGTGCAAACTTCCCAATGCTTAAGATGTTTACTAGAGGATTCTTTATCCAGAAAAGCTGTAAGAATCAAAGACCCTGAGTTTTCTGTTGAAAAAGAATAGTAAAAGTAACGCGAAAATAAGCAAAAGTAGTTTTGAATGAATGTCGACTGTTTAAGAAGTTTATCGGATGCTATAGGTGCGACAAAACATTACACAGAGAAATTTTGAATGAATGTCGGCTGTTTAAGAAGAGATAAAAAGTGAAACAAAATCGATACTAACTTTAAACAGTGTGACTCGATAAAACCTTAAAAAAAATTGGGTTTTTTTAGTGTATGTCGATATGTACTACAATTAATGAGACTTGATAAAAACGTAACAAATCAGATATCGATTAATACTACTATTATTGAGACTCGATAAAAACGCAACAAAACAGATTATGAATGTATATCGATTGAAGCGATAGATGTTAGACCCGATAAACATGCAAAACAGAGAAAGTCGAGATTTGTACCTATTGATCCAGAAATCGATTAGATGCAGTCCAAAACTCAGATCGTCTGCTCTGATACCAGTTGTTGATCCCATTTATGATCAGGTAACGATGAATGTATGCAAGAACACGAAGAACACTATGAATAATGAAGATCCGAAGTCGGATATCTCACTTATGTTATGAATAAGGAATATTACAATTAAGCTCTTACTAAAGATAATATGAATGAAAGACCTACTTCTAATGCTAGCCTTAACCCTCTATTTATATTGGTAAGAGTCATAATGAGATAAGGAAAGTAAAAGTTTAAGGCATTATAGAATTGCTTTATTTACTTGATAATTATCCTTTCCTTATTTAACACAATTCTAATTCAACTCTAACTCTAATTGTTAAACTTTCCTAATTAATGACTTTGCTAACTTTTCACATTAGCCCTTCATATCTTCAATATTTGTGATCTCGGATAAATCTTTTCAGACCTAACATAGGTCCGTATTTTCCTTTTTAATTTGAACTGAATAAACACTATGCATTAAAAATATAGTATTTAGGATTGAAAAGCTTATTAAGCCACAACAACTTAATGAACAGCTTATTGAGCTCTTGTGGCTACTGTCTCTTAATGAACAGCTTACTGGGCTGTTGTGGCTTAATGAACAGGTTACTGATGTTTAACAAGAAACACATATTAAACTTTGAAGTAAGAACGTAACGGCATTCAATCAATACTAAAGTGCTAAATTGGAGTAAGTTGTCAACATAATAAAGGCATCTAAATAGGTCGGAAATCTACAAGTAAATGCATCTAAACAGGTCTCAAATCTACAAGTTTTTAAAAGAAACAGGTCTTAAAAAGTCCCTCATTATCGTTTAAAAAAAATTAAAAATCCCACAAAATCAAGCAAGAAACTTAAAAAATCCCACAAAACGGTGGAATTAATCTAAACATATCGAGTGATATTGAACACTGTCCACCAACAACTATGGCTTCCATATTTCAAATTAATTTGAAATCCATGATTCACTTTATGTCATCTATTCACATTACACATACAGACATATGTATATATATGTATATACATATAAAAGTTATTTTCCATTTTAATTTGAACTAAATATCACTATGCATTAAAAATATAAGATTTATAGGATTGAAAAGCTTACTAAGCCACAACAGCTTAATGAACATCTTACTGGGCTGTTGTGGCTTAATGAACAGCTTATTGAGCTGTTGTGGCTGATGTCTCTTAATGAACAGCTTACTGGGATACTTTGGCTTAATGTTGTTTAACAGGAAACATATATTAAACTTTGATTGAGTAATCTTTTGAAATATTGACTACTTCAAACCACAAGTCAATCTATAAATTCAACAAAATGAATTCAAAATTCTCTGGTCACACAAAATTCAATAGAAAACATCAAAAACAGAGACCCATAATATATAATCCTCCAAAATGAGTAATTGTATTTATCTAGTTAAATACAATTCATCGCTACTTTTACTAAAAACAGTAGATCACACAAAGTACAAACAAAATTGGAAGTTTAAGCAATATTTACCTAAGTTTGTGTGGGATTCTTTGAAGATTTCTTTCAAATTGTATTGATGGCAGGAGAAGTAAAAATTGACGATGGGAATTTCATAGGATGGCAGTTTCATGTAGATGGGGGGAGGGGTTGGTGGGAATTTGAATTACAATAACCTTTTCAATTTTAGAAAAAATGATCTAAATAAAATTGTTATTCCAAATAGAATTTATATTTAATTTAACAAATTTGATATTTTTAAGCTATATTCATTAATTATATTATTTTAATACATTTTTTGAATAAAACGTTGTATAAATTTTAGTACATCGGATCTCATTGATTCAAAAGAATGGGAATGTAGTGAATTTTTCGTAAAATCAAAATTTAGAATATTTTATTTTATTTTGTGTTTGTTTAAAAATACAATTTAATAAAGATTTTGTTGAAACATAAATATCATCAAAGTATTCGTTCCCTCTATAAGTTACCGACCAATTCATCTTAGTGCCAACTTGAAATTGATTTCGATTATGACGGGTTGTTGCAATGCTTAATGCAGTAAGCTTTTTTGGGTTGCTTTTCTGTTTCAGGAGGCAGGGGAGGCATGTAGCTATCTTAAACAGGGACAGAGAGGTGATTGGTTTAGCTGACATGACGTGTAGGCGTCTCCGGGTCTGATTTTACTTCTCGTAAATGATGATCTTGGCTGATGCATCATTGCTCTGTGCGGTGTGTTTTTTTTTGCTCAAGTTGGGGTAGTCTTGTGTTATAAATTTGGGGTGTATGATCCTACTATGTTTTGGTTTGTCTTTTGGACAATTATATTGAGTTTTGAGCTTAATAAAATGGTATTGTATGTTGTCGTTCCAAAAAAATACAATATGTCAATGTATGTATATATTTATGTCTTCGTGTGTGAGAGAGAAAGGAAGACTAATATATTTGCTTAATGGAACTCACACCTTATACGGTCAACTATACAATGATTGTTTGGTTGTGGCTTAATGATATAGAAAATGAGTTATTAAGCCATAACAACCAAGTAAGTTGTTCATTAAGCCACAACAGGCTAGTAAGGTCTTCATTAAGACACATCAGCCATAGCAGATCTATAAGCTCTTCATTCAGCCACAACAGCTTAATAAAATGGTACTGTATGTTGCCGTTTAAAAAAGTACAATATGTCAATGTATGTATATATTTTTGTCTTCATGTGTGAGATAAAGGAAGACTAATGTGTGTGCTTAATGGAACTCACACCTTATACGGTCAACTATATAATGATTGTTTGGTTATGGCTTAATGATATATAGAAAGTGACTTATTAAGCCACAGCAGCCCAATAAGTTGTTCATTAAGACACAGTAGCCACATCAGATGTGTAAGTTCTTCATTAACACACAACAGCCTAGTAAGTTGTTCGTACTTGTACAGAATAAATCACTTCCTATATCATTAAGCCACAACCAAACAGTCATTGTATAGCTGACCGTATAAGCTGTGCGTTCCATTAAACTTCTAATAAACAGGTCCTTGCAATTAAATGTTTGAGACTTCTAAAAATTAATATTTAAGTGAAAGATAAGAGCAACCCGATTAGGAGAACCGTATTCATCGCATAATGAAAACGTTCTTTAGATACAATAAAAAGAACCAACGTTCATGAAACAAAACAAAAATTCGACTGAAAAACAACAATAATAAAACAAGCATGGTGCATCAAAGTATCTTGGTTTCACAATGTTTGGCAACGATAATCCAAACAAATAAGAAATTTTTAGCTTCTCATCAAAGATATATCTTGTAAAAGGAATATTGCTTCGGCTGCAAAATCGACAGTGGTAATGCCAATTACATTTATCTGTTGTCGTTTCACGTTCTTGTACTTTGTTTGTAGAACAACAACTCGGAAGAGGAATGGAATCCAATTAGCTTTCTTCAATTGTAACTGGAATTTGGTTCCTTCTTCCTACTACATCATTTCGAATAAATACAATTTGAAGTAAGTAGTAGTTTAAGATGATATCCAATGTTTACCTAAGAAAGGACGGGTACCTCTTCTTTCCTTTTAGCAAGCTCGTCGGGTGAACTACCAAGTAAAGTCTCTGCCTCTTCATCAAATATATAAAACCAAGCTTCACCTCTCACATCCTAAAATTTTGCAAATAGTGAGTATCTAATTATGTGTACAAATAATCAATGTAATATGTAAGGATGTTTAATCAACTAATGTCGAGTTGTAGTTTACAAGTGAAGTGATAAAAAACCTCAATTTGCATGTTTCTTGATTACTTTGACACCGGTGCCGCCAATAACCGCTTCAAATAGTAGACCCACTAACTTTCTTGTTACATGTGTTGCAAGTCCGATATGTCATAGTCCGATCAGGATTAACAAACATCATACAAGCGCGTGTGTTAAAGAAGGCATGTTGCTACACAAATGTATTAATCTCTTTGTAGTTCATGGATAATGGTAAATTCAAGCAATATTTTAAAAGCATAGAATACCTTGTCCTCACCCAAAGTTGGGTTTGTCGTTATATGGTCAAGTGTCACTCGATCGCAATTCATTGATCTTACATCACTTTTAAAGGAAGGGTTTAAACACGAGCAAATGCGAGCTAATGCAGTTTCTAATCCTTCAGAATCATACCTATGAAACATGTAGGTATGTAAGATGTAGCTTTTACAAATTATAAACAAATCTAACCATTTTATGCAAGTAATGTCTTACCATGATCTCAACTTCAAGCATTGTCGTATATCAGGATTTATTCAAAAATAACTATCGGGAAGTGCTGATAAATTAACACCTGAAAGAAGAAAAGAAAAAATTACCAAAATAGTAATTGAAAACAATCAACAAAGCCTCCTTAACCACTTAAAGAATGACAAGCCCATACAGATTTTCACCTCGGAAATATCCAACCTTCAAGGACTTCGTTGCAAGTACAGGGGATTTGCTAGCCATATCTAAAAGTTCTTGCCCAAAATAAGTCGCATGATCATTCCATAGAGTCACAACAACACTTTTCTTCCTAGAACACCAATATATTACACTTTATTAGAGTTAATAAAAGACAACATAAACAATGAAAACTGTAAGAAAGGAAGTAATATATGTTTCATCGACAATTGTTATATCCCGCTTTGGAATTATTTGTTGGTCTCTTTTCCTTCGAATGGATGTTGTTGGTGAAACGTGTTGCACCACCCCAATAACATCTGTAATTCAAAGTTACATCGAAACACATACTTAGCACAAGGTCAATTACACAACATGAATTAAAAATATTACCTTCGATATCTTACCAACAAGCTCCTTTTGATTAACATGTGGTCCCAACTGATCAATCGACACAAAATTGAAGTTTCTTTCAGGCACAAGCATTGATACATTGATTGCCTCCTCCACTTGAGAATATTGGTTCAAAGTCATTTCAAAGTCATTTCAAAATCATTATCAATGGTTCTAAAATTCTTCTTTGCCACTTTTATGGTTCTTTTATATATGTAATAGACATTCCCAATTTTAAGCTTATAAAAGAATTTTCATGCGGCCTCGTTAAACATGGTTGCTTGCATTTGAGTACCCTACAAAAGGCGAGATTAGTTACTGCTGCACTTCCTTCGGTCTTAACACAAACAAATCCATACATGTGTTACTAAATTTGAATCTCAAAGAAGATAAACATGGTCAGCTAAGACACCATAAAACATGAATTTTGATATTCGAAAAAGCTTATTAAGCCACAACAGCTTAATGAACATCTTAATGGGGTGTTGTGGCTTAATGAACATCTTTTTGAGCTGTTGTGGTTGATGTGTCTTAATGTACAACTTATTGGTCTGATGTGGCTTAATGCACAGCTTACTACTTCATCCATACAGTATTTAATGAAAAACAAACCAAACACGCCCTTAATGATATAGAAAGTGGCTTATTCAGTAAACTTCTAAAGGAGCTTTATGCAGGAAAAACATTGTATCCATGTCTAGCTGAATCCCCACAACAGGTGCTTTAGAGGTGCGAGCCGATGGGGTCTAGGAGTTTTAATTAATTTAAATAACAGGAAGTAATAAAAACACCTGGGTGCCACTGGACATTGGGATTCTTTCATAATTTACCATAAAAATAAGGGTTAAAAATAATTTTTTGTTGCTGAGTGGCAAATCAAAAATGGATCTGTGTGACTGGGACTTCATAGGGTCTTTATGGAGTGTTTATCAAACAACCAAAAAGTTGCTTCAAATAGCTTCTAGAATTATTAATTAGAATATAATCTGTAAATATGTACGATTTGTAATATATCTTACATATAAATGCTCATATAAAACGTATTTTCCTTTTTAATTTGAACTCAAGAATCACTCATGCATTAAAAATATAAGATTTATAGGATTCAAAAGCTTATTAAGCCACAACAGCTTAATGAACATCTTACTGTGTTGTTGTGGGTTATTGAAAAGTTTATGGATATTCTGTGGCTGTTGTGGCTTAATGAAATGTTTGCGTACATCTAGCTGAACTTAGTGGGACTTACAACTTATTCGACCAACTATCCATAACTGTTTAGTAGTGGCTTAGGGCCTGTTTGTTTGCAGCTTAATGACCTTAATGGAACTAAGAGCTTATTTGGTCAACTATATATATATATATATATATATATATGACTGTTTGGTAGTGGCTTAATGATATACAAAGTGGCTTATTCAGTAAGCTTTCATTAGGGGGCCAAATTTAATTCCAAATTCTTTTATGCAGAAAGCCAAAAAAATTCCAAAGCTTCCCTCCCAATTAAAACACAAGCTCCTTTATTTTATGAAAACCCTAGCAAACAAAAACCTTCACAATCTATTCAGACCGATTATATCACACAAACTACTTCATCCATACAGGACTTAATGAAAAACAAACCAAACAGCCCCTTAATTATATAGAAAGTGACTTATTCAGTAAGCTTCTAAAGAAGCTTTATGCAGAAAGACATTTTTTCCATGTATGCCCCTCCCAAACAAAAACCTTTCTAATCATTACCTGTTTGGTAGTGGCTTAATATTTCCGAGTTACATTTTTTTTGTGTTGAATGACGTTATATTTAAACTTGAATATGATGCAGACTCTAAACTTGTTCCACTTCAATTAAAAAAATCAATAACCTTATTGAATCATAAATGGCTTAATGATATAAATAGTGACTTATTATGTATGGCTTAATAGGACTCACAACTTATTCGCTCACCTATATTAGACTATTTGGTAGTGGCTTAACTGGGAGGGGCACGTTTGGAAAAAAAAAAACTTTGGTTTCTGCATAAAGTTCTCTCTAGAAGTTTACTAAATAAGCCACTTTCTATATCATTAAGCCACTAACAAACAGTCATGTATAGTTGACCCAATAAGCTGCGAGTCCTATTAAGCTCATTAAATTGTTAACAAACACACCCTATGTCATTGAGGTGGCTTAATGTACAGCTTACTGAGCTGATGTGGCTTAATGAACAACTTACTACTATTTAAGAACGTAACGGGATTTAACCAATTATGTGATACACACTTTGATACCAATTTGATACCCTAAGTGTGATACACAAATACAAATAAGATGCATTGTGATAACCACTATGATACCCATTGTATTACCCATTATGATACTCAATTTTACCAATTTACCCTTTATGCTATTTTAGTAAATAACATTAATTATTTAAAATGATTGGACTACATTAGTTTTTACAGTCTACACAAACTAATCACTTCTTATTTGATTAGGCCACTATATATATATATATAGGGGCGGATTCATACGAGGACGGTAACAATTTAAGAGAATGCGAGGATTTTTTTCATGTACAAGATCACATGTGATTTTGCACTAATTGTAGCTGGCAACTTTTGGGCCACTTAAGTCGCATGGAAAGTCGCCCGTATCATATGTGATTTTGTACAAAATCACATATGATTTTGTACATGAATCATATGTGTTTTTGTACATGAAAATTTTCATGTACAAAACCGATTGATTGAGAATTATCCTCGCATTCTCGTAAATTGTTACCGTCCTCGCATGAACCTCTCTCTCTCTCTCTCTGTGTGTATGTATATATATATAGAGAGAGGGAGGTTCATGTGAGGACAATATCTTTTTACGAGAACGCGAGGACAATTCTCAGCCAATCATTTTGTACATGAAATTTTTCATGTACAAAATCACATATGATTCATGTACAAAATCACATATGATTCACGTACAAAATCATATATGATTAGCCACGACTTTTCCCGCGGGAAAAGTCGCCCGTGTCCTTTTTGATGCTTACAAAATCACATATGATTTTGTACATAAAATCATATGTGATTTTGTACATGAAAATTTTCATGTATAAAATGATTGGCCGAGGATTGTCCTCGTATTCTCGTAAATTGGTACCGTCCTCGTATGTACCCGCCTATATATATATATATATAAACAAATACTTATGTAACACCTATATTTTACCATAAGAAATGTTACGTATTCTGAATCAAATTCTTCAAGGATACTTCAAAATGACGACTAAACTAATCTTTTACAACGGAAGACTTTAAAACGATAAAAATGTAACCTGCATGCTAATCCGTCCCATACCAGATTGAGTTACAAAATTTATCCATCATAAATATCTGAACATAAATATTGAACTTAAGTGAACTAGGCAAGTCTCTATGTGCCCTTTTTCCCTTCCTGAAACCTTATGTCCCTTAGATGCATGTTATAGTCAGCTTAAAACGCTTAGTGAGTTCATAGTTTGCGTGAATAAAATCGTTTCACATCATACATATCAACTCTATACCAAATAGTATGCATTTTCTGAAAACATGCAAAACTGAAAGAAAAGAGATCTCATAAATTGTCTGGTCGTGTATGGATCATTTCGTGACTGGCATTCCCTGGGTTGTCCGATCTGCACCTGTTTAGACACCCATTACGGGGTGTGCTACTTGTCATGTGACTTTTTAGCCAAATGCCCATATGTTAAAATGAATCATAAAACTTCCATATTAAATAGCATGCTAGAGTTATTTGAAAACAAAATAAGCACATAGCATGCAACTGATCAAAAAATAACATACATGTAAAATATACTGGATCATGCATGTAAACTGAAACATCATGCATACGTACATCACTATACAAATCATATAACGCTGAAAATAAATTTGTACGTAGGTATGCATACCAGTGAAATCTCATGAACACTCACCTGATTGCGTGTAGATCGATTATTAATAGTTCTTGACTGAAAACCCACACATTTCATACCATAATACCCGATGAATGACTTAATTTCTCTAAAAGTCAATAATAATCAACTGTGATCAAACTCGACCTGACCTAAAGTCAAACTCTAAAACCGAGTCTCTTAATGTCTCAAATATCTCCATTTGATCTTATCATTTAAATACTTGTTGGTCAAACGAGGTAAAAGTCAACCCTTGGTCAACTCAGTTAACCTAGACTAACTTTAGTCAAACCCCAAGTCTAAAACTCGACGACGTCCCAAAACGTCAAAATAATCGTTCTCTATAAATCCATATGTCTTAATTAAAGCGTGTCAATAAATATTTAACTTCAGTTACTGTTATACCCAAAAAATTATACCGTTAACTTCGTTAACTCTGTTAAGGATTCTTCCGTTACTATCGTTAGTCTCGTCAAAAGTTAACATAACTTAACTAACGGAACGTTAGTAAACACTCATCTAACGGCGACGTAGACGACCGTTATGTCCGTTATGTATAAATTTATATTATTTTCAGTTACAGGTCGAACGACGTTATGGCAGTCATAAAGACTAATTATCAAGGCACGACCGTTATAGACGTTAGAGAGCAATTAAAGATGGAATCTCAAGATCAACTATAAAAGAGAGATTAAACAAGCAGGGATGGGACGACTGATTATCTAAAGAATACCGGAGAAAGCATTCTAAGAACGTTCATACCAGTTCTCGACAAAGCAATCGATAGTCTCGACAATTGTGGCACGAGTCACGACACTAGTCCTAGGCTTACGACTACACGTTCACACACTTTTGTCTTGTAACTTTATTCACTTGTTCCAAAGGCCGGCGTCCCTGTTTGACGTCCATAGTGCACCGACGAGCCTCTTTACGGTCGTTCGCGGTTTTTTCCCTTCGAAGAGGGTTTTTCACGTCAACAATTCTTTGTGTTGTTTACTTTCTGTTATTTGGTTTTTAGAAGTGATTTTCCTTTCTTTAGTTGATTAAGGTCCGAATCATCCGGCTACCGTTAAGTCATTTTTTGGCATTAACAGTTTGGCGTCATCCGTGGGACCCAACTTGAGAAAAAATCTCTTATAGAAACCCTTCTTTTTTACTAATCTGTTTGAATTTTCTGTAAGCACAGGATGGTGAGAATAGAGGATGTTCAAGGCGGAAATATGTCCAAAAACCTCTAAGAAAAATTTCTGGAAGAACAAAACCGAAGAGCTCACCAAGAAATCCAGACCCTAAGAAAAACAAATGGTGCTTCGACGTCAACATCGGTGCCTGGGACCAGATCTCAAACTCATTTGTCGCCACCACCGCCTCGATCCTCTTTGCAGGCATATCTGTCGATTCCTATTCCTTCATTTGCTCCGATAACATACACATCAATTTCACAAGAGACCTCGCAAGCATCTGTGACCGTACCAATCCTACCGTTGCTCGAACATTTGTTCACGACCACGTCAGCTCCCCAGAATACCTCACAAACGCATACACCCGTGCCGAATAACTCTGTTACAGAACAACCATACATGCCATATGTACCGCCCCCTCAAACAGATAATCATTTCTTGGGACAAACATACGTATCCACCCCTATCCCAAATACCACCGTATACACGTACACCGTTAATCCCAATATGACTATTAATGGTGAAAGTCATGATTCTACCCATCGGAGAATACCATTTTCAACCAATCATACGTCGATCCCAATGACGAACGTGAATAATCCATTCAATACCTTTGAAATTCCATTCGATGGTTCGGTCGCCAGAAAGTTTAGACAACTTGAAGAGCAAAACGAAAGAATGTTGTCGATACTTGCGAAACTTCCTGGAGCAGCATTTCCGGTCGACATCGAGCCTCCAACAGGATTCTAAGCCTCACCATTCGCGGCATCGATCGCCCAGGTAGACGTTCCCAAGAAATACAACATCCCTACATTCACGCCAAAATATTCGGGTATCACAATATAAATAGCTTATGTGGACAACGTCGATACCCCATAACTTCCAAGAGGTTTGCATGTGCAAAAGTTTCGGAGCGTCTCTCACTAGTGCTGCATTACAGTGGTTAATCAACCTCAAGCCCAAGTCGATACACTCCTTCGCCGATCTAGTTAATCAATTTTTTTAGCAGTTCGCTAGTAGTCGCAAGATGGAGAAACAAATAAGCGATCTTTATTACGTTATCCAGAAGGAAGGAGAATCCGTCAGAAGTTATTTCAACAGGTTCAACATGGAAATGATCGGAATTCGCAACTGTGACACCAGAACAGCGATCGAAGCCTACAAGCGAGGGTTGAATGATAGCTCAGGATTATACCTAGATCTCACTAAATACCGGGCTGATACATTTGAGGATGTAAGAGCTAGGACTCTCGCTCACATGAGAGTCGAAGACGACGCTGCATTCTGACAAACAACTTGACTGATATAAAGACTCTTGGGGTTAAGAAGCAAGATTGTTCAAGAACTCCAAAGTCATCTCTAACGTCCGATTCGACAAGAGAAAGGCTGAAAGCAAAGTAGAACCTAAATACACCCAATATCTGAAAATCTCGACGTATGGTTTTGCAGGTACCCCCAAGGAACAGGTAGAAATGTTAAAGAATGCTCAAATCACGATTCGATGGCCTAAGAAAAGCGATCGACCAAACGATCAGAAAGGGTTATCTTAGTGACTTGCTTTCGACGCAAAATCCAGGTAAGATCTCCAGACCCACATCTCCTGCACACACTCAAATTGTGAACTGTGTGACAGGAGGATCCGACAAATGTGGATTGACATATTCTGCCGCAAAGAGACACGCAGGTCAAAAGTACGATGAATCCAGCATTCCCATCGACCGCCAAAAAGAAGACAACGGAAAGCTCGATTCCATGACAATAACGTTCGGTGATGAAGATCTCGGCGACGTCAAACAACGACACCATGATGGTCTTGTTATCCAATTAACTATCGGGAATTGTCTGACCAAAAGGATCCTTGTCGGCGGAGGAAGCTCAACCAACATTATTTTTCTTATCACACTTAAAGCAATGGGGATAAGCGAAAAAGAGATCGTACGACGTTCGACAGTCCTAGTCAGCTTCAATGGCGACGCTTCCACAACAGTAGAGGAGATCATACTGCCAATCTTTGCGAAAGGAATTAATCAATCGACTTGCTTTAATGTAATCGAGTGTTCCTCAGCCTACAACGTCATCTTGGGAAGACCTTGGATACATGACATGAAAGCGGTCCCCTCGACCTTTCATCAAGCAATAAAATTTCTCACTCCATGGGGAATTCAAGAGAAAAAAAGCGAATGAAAGGACGCCAGAGAATGCTACAAAGTCGCGATGAAGCCCCGAAAGCAGAACATCTAGCAATTACAGAGCCAATCTGACGATGCGTCACCTGATAACTATGGACTTCAAGAAATTGCCTTACATCCCGCCAAGCTAGAACGGACAGTATTTCTGGGGGCATCCCTGAACGAAGCAATAAAAAGTGATCTCATAAACTTTCTCAGAAACCATTCTGACTGTTTCGCTTGGACGCACGAAGATATGGTCGGCATAGACCTAAATATCATATCACACAAGTTGGACGTGGATTCAAACTTTCCACCAATCAAGCAAAAGTGCAGGAAGTTCGCTCCAGAAAGGAACAAAATCATCAACGAGAGGTCGACAATTTGCTAAAATCGGGAAAGATTCGAGAGGTCAAATATCTAGAGTGGTTGGCCAACGTTGTCGTGGTCAAAAAGAAGAATGGGAAATGGCGAGTCTGTATCGATTTTACAGATCTAAACAAAGCATGTCCAAAATATCCTTTTCCTCTTCCACAAATCGACGCTATGGTCGACGCTACTGCAGAACATGAACTATTGACGTTCATGGATGCGTATTTCGGGTACAACCAGATACTTATACATCCTGACGACCAGGAAAAAACTGCTTTTATGATGGACAAAGGCATCTACTGTTACAAAGTAATGCCATTTGGCCTAAAAAACGCAGGATCGACATATCAACGACTTGTCAATTTGATGTTCAAGGATTATCTTCCAAAGACAATGGAAGTTTATATTGACGACATGCTCGTCAAGTCAAAGCAAGCGACCGATCATATCGGACTCCTCGCAGAATCATTCGAAGTGCTCAGGAAATATGACATGATGCTGAACCCAACTAAATCTTCCTTTGGAGTTTGAGCCGGAAGATTCCTGGGACATATGGTCACAAGGCAAGGCATCGAGGCAAGCCCCGATCAGATCAAGGCTATCCTCGACCTGCAATTGCCAAGCAACCTGAAAGAAGTACAATGCTTAACTTTACGAGTGGCAGCTTTGAATAGATTCATTTTGAAATCTTCGGATAAATGTCGTTTGTTTTATAATGTTCTGAGAAAAAATAAAGGCTTTGATTGGACTGAAAACCATGAGAAAGCATTGGAGGAACTTAAGGAGTATATGATGTTTCCACCTCTCCTATCGAAGTCAAAAAATTATGAAACCCTGTACTTGTACTTATCGGTTAGTAAAACTTCCGTAAGTTCAGTACTGGTTCGAGAAGACGAAAGCCATCAAAAGCCGATTTATTATGTAAGCAAATCCCTCGCCGAAGACGAAACACGATATTCATCGATGGAAAAACTACTCTTATCGTTAGTAACTTCTGCAAAAAAGTTACGACATTACTTCGAATCTCATCCGGTGAACGTCGTCACCAACTATCCACTCAAGTCTGTCTTAAGAAAACCAAAATTGATGGGAAGACTCACGAAATGGAGCATATACCTGAGTGGATACGACATTTCATTCGTTCCGCGAACAGCAATAAAGTCATAAGCGATTGTCGACTTTATCGCAGATTTTACGCCCGACCTAGAACAGGAAGCCCTTGCAGAGATCTCATCTTTGGCGACTTTAAACGGCGGTCAATGGACTCTTTACGTCGATGGTTCATCCAATATACGAGGAACTGGGCTAGGTCTCATTTTAAAATCACCATAGGGGGGCACCATGGTATATTCAATATCCTGTGACTTCAAGGCAACAAACAACTAAGAAAAATATCAAACACAGATTGCCGGACTCGGGATGGCCCATAATGTGGGGGCAGGACATCTTTCGGTCAAAAGCGATTCGCTATTGATTGTCAATCAGTTGAATGGAGAGTTCGCGACTAAAGACACTCGAATGATGAGGTATTTGGAAGTCGCAAATGAAAAAATGAAAAACTTTGAATCCTGTACGATACAGCAGGTACCAAGAGCTCAAAATATGCAAGCAGATGCACTAGCTAACTTAGGATCAGCCCTCAGCAAATCTAAGTTTGACAATATACCAATAATTCATCTAGAATTACCATCGATTGAAAGAAATGAAGCTATGGTCATAACAAACAACGACGAAGGAGAATGGTTTAAAGAAATCATGGATTATCTCAAAGACGATCGACTTCCGGAAGATAAATTGAAAGCCAGGCAAATACGGTTTAAGTCCTCCAGATACGTTATAACGAACGATCGTCTTTATAGAAGATCTTCTACTGGACTCAACCTACGATGCGTAGGAAATAGCCAAATGATCGAAATCTCAGAGAAATGCACGAGGGTGAATGCGGAAGTCACTCTGGAGGACGAAACCTAGCAAATCGGATTTTGCGACAAGGATATAGATTGCCGACATTGCGACAAGATGCGTCAAGGTATGTTCAAAGTTGTGATTCATGTCAAAGGCATGCGGGGTCGATGCATAAACCATCGGAATCGTTACCCTCGACATTAACCCCGTGGTCGTTCATGCGTTTGGGAATGGACATAGTCGGAAAGCTACCTCCGGCCCCCGGACAAAAGGTATTCCTCTTAGTACTCACGGATTATTTCTCCAAATGGATCGAGGCCGCAGCCTTCTCGCAGATAAGGGACAAGGAAGTAATCACCTTTATCCAAAAGAACATAATCTGTAGATTTGGAATCCTCTCAGAAATAGTATGTGATAACGGATCACAGATCATCAGTGGAAGAACGAGGAAATTTTGCGAAGATCGCCACATAAGACTCATAACCTCGACGCCCAGGTATCTACAGTCTAATGGGTTGGCTGAGTCAAGCAACAAAACTATTATTAATAGCATCAAACGACGTCTGAGCTCTGCAAAAGGAAAATGGGTAGAACAGCTTCCGACTGTCTTATGGGCTAATCGAACAACACCTAGAACAGCCACCGGGCAAACTTCTTTTTCCCTGGTTTATGGGTGCGAAGCGGTACTGCCAGTCAAGGCTAGGGTACCTGTGGCACGCCACACCTCAGTCGAACAAAATCTAGTCGACCTGAGTTACGACATAGACAGTCTGGAAGAATTAAGAGAAGCCGCACTCATTCGAATGGCATCTCAACAGCAAACCGTCGCTTGACATTTAAAAAAAATGTGAAGGCTAAGACCTTCCAGGAAGGAGATTTTGTCTTACAACGGGTCTTCCAAAATACCCAAGAACTCAACGCGGGTAAATTAGCGGCTAAATGGGAAGGACCCTACAAGATGACCCAGGTCATGGGAAAAGAGGCCTATCACCTGCAAGGCATGGATGGTCGAGATATCCCACGAAGCTAGAATGCAACTCATCTCAGGAAGTATTTCTTTTAAAATTCGCAAGTCTTTTTCGCAAGATTTATTTATTTTTATTTTTTATCATGATTACTAACTTGAGCGTCGGAGGGTCGTTGGTCAATCTAACGACCACCCCTAACATTTTCTTTCGAACGCAGGTACGCCAGAAGTCGCGAGATCGCACGAAAACAAGGATAAATAACAAAAAAATGATTAATATATAAATATATATAATAGTTGTTACAAAAAATGCCACGACCTAAACTATCGCCCATGAAATACAAGAAAAAGGAAAAAGAAAAATCAAGGAGCGGAAGAAGCAGGCTTCGCCCGTCGACCACTTAGGTCGACGATTTATGCTTGAGCCTCACTTAGCTGAGACTTAAGGCCATTAACCTCGGTCACCTTCCCTATAAGGGCAGCCTCCAACTCCTCCTCCAGCATCCAAGCCTGCTGGAGATCGAGGTTGACGCTTCTCTCTTGATAGAGGTCTTCTTGGGTCTCTTCAAGACGATGAAAGAGCCTCACCACGTCGCTCGATACCCTTTCCTCTGACATCAGCAGAGATTTTTCCCGGTCACGGACCTTCTCCTCCAAAGAGGAAGCAGTCGCTAGGGCTGGGTTTAAAGACGCCTGAAGAGCCTGGATAAAACAACAACAAAAAGAGAAGAGGTACCCTGAAATAAATAATTGTTCCGATGGAACCTTCTCTTCTACCGTAGATTGGCATAGATACACAGTCCAAGCCAACGTCAGGAAAAAAAAGCACGACTGCCAAAACGCATGACGCATGATGATGAAAGGCTCCTCTTCCATAGGCATTTTTCCTTTATCCCTAGACGGGATAGAGGACCCAGCTACGAACGATGGCCTCGCGGCCACCGACGTCTTCGCCTTCTTGGAACTAGAAGTTGCAGAAGGTGGTTTCCTCAGGGGAGTCTCGAAAGCGCCTCGACGATTTAAGCCCCTCCGGGCAGGCAAAGTCCTACGACCATGGGGAAAATCCCTTTGTGGTCCTGAAAGCAAGAAAGAATTTATACAAGGTTAATCGATCAAGAGAAGCAAATAAAAATATAATGGTTCCTCACTCAACTAATCTGAAGCTGGAGAGAACGATCTGATGAAGGTAACACCCTCATCCTCCACATCTACAATAACCTCACATTCTCCTGTGGGGTCATTGACATGAAATCACGGTCCGGGATCTGTCGAAAGAGCGCCAGTTTGGCCGAAGAATTAGGAAGAGGGGCAAGATCGCATACTACCTCTAAAAAAACAACAAGAGTTAAAAATAATATACATATACGATAAGCAAAAAATTAAAAAATTTATACCTTCGGTGGGCCAACCATAGACAATCCAGTCCACGACTGGAGCGATTGGGGTCAAACTGCAGAAAAGGAAATGTTTCCTCCAGCCACGGTCATTCACCGCCGTCCCCGGAATCAGCACTTGAACCCTGCAATCCTTGGTATAAGGACTGAAACGGTGCTCAAAATTGGCTTTGAGTTGATAAGCCAAGAGCAACTCGTGGACAGTCAGGTCATCCATTCGGTGGTTAATCGTTCGATGGTTTGAACGATTCTCCAAAACTGAGGCATCATTTTCCCCGGTGATTTCCTGAATCGACTCAGGAAGTCTCTCACTAAAGCAGAAAACTCCCATGGGAGACCGATTTTAAATAGATACTCATACAGGACAAACCGATCAGATGGACAATCCTCGGCCTTGCGGGCGCCAGGACTCTCCAACACGATATAGTCAAGAATCCAGGCAAGGTCCTTAAGGACCTGAAGATCGTCCGGAGTAGAGATAGAACTTAGAAAGTTCGACATTTTGACAGAAAGAAAAGAGATCTTAAGAAAAAAGCTTGCACGTCGTTAAAAAGAGGAAGAATGTCTGAGAATGGAAAAGAAATCGTTTCCATATATATCAAGTAAAAAGGGCGATTTCTTCACCCCCTGGCTCGACAGCTGTTAAGCCGGGAATTATCATGCAGTCAACGAACATCCGACACCTGTCCCACGCATATGTCATTCGCATATCATGCTGATGACATCATCCGAATCCTTACCCTTTAATCTAAAACTGGTTGCAAATCCTAACTACATCAGTTAATACATTTGATCAATACAGTTACCAAAGAATCGATCGTGTGACAAAAATAAATTCTTGAAAAATCTCCTAGGAAAAACTTTTTCAAAAATTTAGGGGCAAACTGTTATACCCAAAAATTTATACCGTTAACTTCGTTAACTCTGTTAAGGATTCTTCCGTTACTATCGTTGGTCTCGTCAAAAGTTAACATAACTTAATTAACGAAACGTTAGTAAACCCTCATCTAACGGCGACGTAGACGACCGTTATGTCCGTTATGTATACATTTATATTATTTTCAGTTATAGGTCGAACGACATTATTGTAGTCATAAAGACTAATCATCAAGGCACAACAGTTATAGCCGTTAGAGAGCAATTAAAGATGGAATCTCAAGATCAAGTATAAAAGAGAGATTAAACAAGCAGGGATGGGACGACTGATTATCTAAAGAATACCGTAGAAATCATTCTGAGAACGTTCTTACCAAATCTCGACAACGCCATCGATAGTCTCGACAACTGTAGCACGAGTCACGACACTAGTCCTAGGGTTACGACTACACGTTCACACACTTTTGTCTTGTAACTTTATTCACTTGTTCCAAAGGTCGGCGTCCCTATTTGACGTCCATAGTGCACCTACGAGCCTTTTTACGGTCGTCTGCGGTTTTTTCCCTCCGAAGAGGGTTTTCCGCGTCAACAATTATTTGTGTTGTTTACTTTCAGTTATTTGGTTTTTAGAAGTGATTTTCCTTTCATAAGTTGATTAAGGTCTAAATTATCCGGCATTAAGTCATTTTTTGGCATTAATAATTACTACGCTTTAATCCAATTATTAAATCATTAAAACTTATTTTAATGATTTATCATAAACCCCATCTTCTTAGAAATTAATTAATTAATATTAATGTTCTAAAGTAATTAATATATTAATTAAATAATAATTTGAAATAATATATTAACTGATTTGGATACCAAATTAATTAGTAAATCTAATCTAAATAATTGTACCTTGAACAAAAATTCCCAACATAAGTAATCGGACTTTAAATAAATATATTATGCCTTATAATCAAATATGAATATGTTATATTGGCCAAACATTAATAAGATAAATGGGTCCAAGTCCAACACACATGGACCTGATTTCGGTCCATTTGGAACCCCATCACGGCAGGCTGGAGCCCAACTCCATTGACAAGTAACGTCGACAATCACCAACAGCACCGGTGCTAAAAAAACGTCTGATTGGCCTTGCTTTTCCATCGTTTTTTATGATTCGTTTTGTTAAAACTCTAGATTATCATTTTCCTCAACCATAGGAACAAAAATCAGTAAAAATCCGTCAACTATTAAGCCTTATACGCTTATTTAAAGTCCAGGTCCAAAAACCACCCAAAAATCGTTATAAAACTCGACGTTGGACCTTTAAAATAGGGATGAGATGGGTCTAGTACCGGTACTGAATCGAATATTACCAAAATTTTGTTGCTCGATTTCTAGAACCGAAGACTGAACCGAATACCCCGGTTCGGTTATTTCGGAACTAGAACCGGTTGGTACCATATTTTGGGACGTCTAAGGTATTTCACCAGTTGGTACCATTTTTAGAACCAGTTTCAGTTATTTTGGGACTAGAACTGGTTCGATTTCGGTTCGGTTTCGGTTGTTTCGGGTTTAGACCCGATTATGCAATTCAAGAAGCCAAGAAATCCGATTTTTTTCTTTAAAAAAATTGGTATATAGGAATAGAACCGATTTTTGTTGCATTAATTTAGGTAGATTTGGAAAAAAAAAATGGAAGATATTATGGTCGGGAAAAGGAAATGTCTTATAAAAATTCAAATCAAAGGGTCCCTTTCTCTACCGGTTTCGTTCTGTTCGGCTTTTTCGGTATTTTACCAGTACAGAAGCCGAATTCAATGAACCTCAAAACCGGTTCGGTTCGGTCTTTCGGTCCATTCCGCTCATCCTTACTTTAAAACTAAAATCTGAGACATAACGTTACTAAGGTTTGATAGAGGACTTAAAAATAAAACTAACCATATAAAGAACTCGAAATTTGGTTGGGTATTTTACCTCAAATCGTCGATAAACGGAGATTTCGGACGGGGACTTTCGAGCTCCAATTTCTCTCTCGGTTCACGGTGAAAACTCCATCTTCTTGATCGAAAAATGTAGGCCGATATGTCAGCTACTTAAATCTGAAATTGTTTGTCTTTTTTGTTGACTAAACGAGCCAATAGGGGCTTCAAAATATGACATCGTCCCGTCCCTTTCAATTTGTAGATCTGGCATACTTACAACACATGTCCTTCTAGTTTGGACATGTTCACATCCGATATAACCCCTTAACTATGAGAAAATTGCCTTCGGCCTCCTGGCTTCTTTACTTTGGCCAACTTTACACATTTCACCTATAATCTGACATTTTCTTTCATTTTTAGTTTGATTAAACATAAACTCTTTTTTTCTTTTCACACTCTCACCAATTGATATGATTGGCTCATTTTCACGTCTTTCTTCACATTTTTGGACCAATAAAATAAAAACCAATTTTATTTTATTCACCTTTTCTTTTTTTCTTTATTTTCCTTTTCATATTTATTTATTTACCCCTTTTTGAGTGTCACACTTTAACCATAATGCTAATTGATATCAGAGATGCACAGTGTACCTTATTTTGTACAACCAATGATTTATCCAAGAAAGGACTAGTTAAAAAAAAGTCCACCCTAAGGACCGCTTATAGGAGGATGTCTTTTAGGTCCTACAATTTTAACCAAGGACGTTAAAAAAATGCAGGATAAATCCAAATTGAAAACCGGTTTGATTAAAGACCAGTTGAAGCTCAAAATGTTGGTCTGCCAAAAAAGACATGTCAAAGCATGAAAATTTCGGTCGAGACCCGTTTCTTTTCCCCCAAATATTTATTATGACAAAAAAGATTTAAAAATATCAAAACAATAATTTGTGGTCCTCAATACTGAAACTAATGCAAAAAGAAATTACTAAAAAGTTAAAATTGAATTTCCATCTATGTTATATGGTTTGACTTTAACCCAACATCAACGGAAATGGTGTCGTTGGTTTTTTAGATGAAATACTAGTTGTTTTAGATCTGAACACCATTCAATTTGACTACTTAAAGAATGTTAAAAGAGATGATGACACAATATTAAAAGCGACGACGATTAAAAAAATTAAAAGTAAAGATACAAAGATATTCAAGAGTTAAATGAAAATATTCAAGTACAACTCCTTAAGATAAGAAAATATTGATATGGTTAATTAGTTTATAATTAAATGAAAATTCGAAGATATTTATATGGTTGATTGAAAACTTTGGTATTTTGAGAGCAATGTTTTTTTTCTGTGTATTCCATAACCAAAGGGCCCTTTATATAAGGGAATGCAGAAGCTGATAAATTAAATAGAAAGCATAGGAAGTGGAAACAAAAGCAATGAAAACAAATGGGGTCATTAAAGCACATTAAACTCCTAATACCCCCCCTCAAGTTGGACCATGAGGATTGGAAATGCCCAACTTGGAAAGCATAAGATCAAACTGGGATTAGCCAAGGGCTTTGGTGAAAATGTCGGCTAGTTGCTCGTCGGTTGTCACAAAAGAGGGTTCAATCATGCCATCAAGAATCGCGTCACGAACGAAATGACAATCAACTCCTATATGTATTGTGTGTTCATGAAAAACCGGATTTTTAGCCAAGTGAAGCGTGGATTGACTGTCACAAAACAGAGGAATAGCTTTGAGATGATTGATTCCAAGACTCAAAAGTAGTCCTTTTAGCCATTGGAGTTCGCACGTGATGGCAGCCATAGAGCGATACTCGGCTTCAGCAGAAGAGCGCGAAACCGTGTGTTGTTTCTTACTTTTCCATGAGACGGGAGATTGGCCAGATATACTAACCAACCAGTAAGAGATCGACGAGTTTATGGGGCATGCAATCAGAATCACACCATCCTTTCAATGACAAGTCACTATCGGAACGTAAAAGAATACCTTGACCAGGAGACCCTTTCAAATAACAAACGACTCGTAAAGAGGTGTCCCAATGCTCAACTCGAGGAGCTTGCATGAACTGCGATAAAATGTGTACGGAATAAGCAAGGTCTAGGCGAGTAATGGATAAGTAAATAAGTCGACCAACAAGTCGACGCTATTTTTCGGGTTCGGCAAGAAAATCTCTTGTTGAGCGGCCAAGTTGATGATTTTGCTCAATAGGAAAGCCACAAGGTTTAGCACCTAACAAACCTGCTTCAGAGATGATGTCGAGTGTGTATTTATGTTGGGACAAGAAAATGTCAGAGGAACTGCAAGCCACTTCTATGCAAAGAAAGTACTTTAAGGTGCCCAAGTCTTTCATTTTGAAGCAGTCACTGAGATAGTCTTTGAAAGTTTGTATTGCAGCGGAGTCGTTTCCTGAGATAATCAAATCATCAACGTAGACGAGGACGTTGACTTGAATTCCACCACTTGTATAAGTGAACAGGGAATAGTCTGAGTAGGACTGTAAGAAACCACAATTCTTCGAGGTCGTGACAAGTTTAGCAAACCAACACCGTGGGCATGTTTTAAGCCATACAAGGATTTTCTTAAGCGACATACAAGATTCGGATTAGAGTTTCTAAATCCAGGAGGAAGTTTCATGTAAACTTCTTCGTCAAGGTCGCCGTGCATGAATGCATTTTAAATCCATTTGGTGAAGTTCCCAGTTTTTGGAAGCAGTGATGGCAAGAAAGACTCGAATCGTGGTCATTTTTGCAACCGGAGCAAAGGTTTCGGTGTAATCGATCCCGGCTTCTTGATGATTTCCAAGAACAACCAAACGAGACTTGAAACGCTCGACGTTGCCGTTGGAAAGATATTTGATTCGATACACCCATTGACAACCTAAAGCTCATTTTCCAGGAGGGAGAGGTTCAAGAGTCCACGTGCCATTTTCTTCTAAAGCTAGGATTTCTTGTTGCATAGATTTCTTCCAGTCATCATCCTCTACAACAAAACTTTGGTGTGGCCTGGAAAAATTATTGCAGTTTATATAGTGTGGTAGAGGATATGGAGTACCTGAGGAGCCGAGTGGAGACGGGGTTGCGACGGATGGTCTTTTTGGAACAACTGTGTGGGTGACATAATCTTTTAGATAGACATGAGGCATTTTATTGCGCAAACCACGACCCAGGGGCTGCTAATTAGTAGACGGAACAGGCTGATCAGTAGACGGAACAGATGTGTGTTCAACTTCAGGATGTGTTGCTGGAGAAGCTAACTCGGGTTGGGCCGAGGATTGAGCCGTTGGAGCAATGGACTGATCGGCCTCATCTTGGGTTGAGGCAGACTCGGAGATGCCTACCACAATCGGATTTGTATTCAAAGAGCGTTGCTCCGTAGAAGGAACATTAGAAGCCACATCGATCTCAGTTTTGTTGTAACAGAAATCTTCATGAATATCATCATTGTGAGGAACGACATTTTCTTGTATAATGTGTTAGATCCCAAAATATCAAGAATGTAGAAAGTTTAAAAAATAAAAACAAGATATGTATCACTAAAGTTGTATGTCGTATTGATTATGAAAACAGTATTACAAAATGTGTATCTTTACAAGCTTTATCTAATAACTTTAGTTCTAACAGTCTAACAAACTATCTATTTATATACAAATGGAAATGCTAAAGATACAGTACAAAATATGACAGAGAAGTTCAGAACCACTTCTGAACTTCTTCAGAACTTTTTCAGAAGTATCTTCAGAACCATCTTCAGAATCTTCAGAACTTCTAAAGTAGCCACTTCAGAAGTTATGCCTTAGGCTTTACTTCACTTATCTTCTGAGTTTTGAACCTTTCTCTTTAGAACCAGTCTTCTTTTGAAGCTACATCTGATATCTATCAATCTCCCCCTTAGCTTCAAAATTTCAAATCATAACTCCAGAAGTTTAAGATTTGTCTGACATCCTTCAGAATAAGACTTCTGTATTCAAGCAAGGATTCAATGATTCTGAGCATCTCCTGAGCAAGTTTTCTGTATTTTTCCCATTTTTCATCACTTAGATTCTTTTGTCTTTTATTTTGCCTTTTTACCAATCTATCTCTTATAGCCATTAAAGTTCCATTACAGCATTTGTGAGGTTCTTCAAATCTGATAAACAGCAACTCTTCAAAACATTTGCAAACAAATCCTGGAGGCTGAATAACCAGTGTGCTTCTTTTGAGATTATCTATATTTGGCAATTTGAAGTTTGGCCTGCTTAGATGAACTTTCTCTTGATTTAGAACATATGCAACTTGAAAATCAGTCTTTGCAGCCCAAATAAATTCTCTGTAGAGGCCATCTCTGAGAACTGGGAAAGATTTTCTGAATTTAGCAATGGAGTCATGAAAAGGATAGAGACTTCTATATACTCTGAGTAAGTCTCTAAGGTGAACATTCTGAAAATCAGCTTCTGAGAATGTGGAAATCTCACCATTTTTTCTTTCCACAGTGATGAAGGCATACTTGTAATTTGTTCTTGTTTTTAAATCTGTTGTAATCACTTTCACAATTGGACTTTCTTTTCTAGCTTCATTTACAGGAATTCTGATCTTCCTTACAATATCTGAGTACCATTGCAACCATCCAAAAGATTTCTTGACCCAACAATCCATATAATTAAATTTCTGTTCATACTCCATGAACATTTCTAGATGAAAGTACTCAAGAAACATTGTGAAAGAACTTTCTTCAATTCTTTGTTCTTGCATATGTTCAGATTCTGAAACATGTGGAACAGGGGCTATTTCTTCATATATATGTTCAGAAACCTTTTCGTTTCCTTTCTCTTTCTCTTTAAGGCTTTCTTCTGAACTTACAATCTTCTGAATCTTCAAGATTTCTTCTATATCTTGTTTCTTGGTGTGAATCTGAAAAATCATATATATTGCTCAAAATATAGTCAGCTCCTTTAATTTGATTTACTTTTATGTGCCCAGCAAGATAACTTTTTTCTGATAAGTTCTCTGAAATTTATTCTTTCCTTGATAAGATAGAAAATCTCTTCTTTTATATCAGATGCAGGAACAAACCATTCAACATATTTCAGAAGCCAATCCAGAGTAGAAGTAGAGTGCTTTGTTATATCAGATACAATAAAAGTTCTATAAGTTCCTTCTACTTCAAACCTGGAACCTATATCTGGTTCTGTAAATATTTTAGTCAGCCCAGTTCTTTCAATACTAACTGGCTCTAAAAGATTCACTTTATGTAATTTGAATTCCAAGGCTAACTGAAAATCATGCTTGATCAGATTTCTGATATAAATTCCCAAGATTCTTCTAATTTCTCAAACAAGTTCAGAATCTTCTCTTTTAACAAAGAAAGCCAGAACTGCAAGTTTGTCTTGTAATCTCAACTTATAAAAGTCAAATAGAGAGAACTCAGTTAGAGTATCATCTATTCTTTCAGCTCCAAACTTCACAATATAAAGATCATCTATAAAAGTTTTTGAAAGGCTTCTGATCTTCTTAATCAAACTAGAATCATGTAGGTCTTGAATTCCATACTTTTAAACAAACTCTTTCACTTTTGAAATGTAATCTTCAGACCATTCATCATTAAGAAAATCTTCAAGAGTTGCATGCTTCAAACTTCTTCTGTACAGATTGCTATAATAATCTTCTGGAAAGATGAGTTGGTTGGCTTCAGAAAAATTATACAGATTTTTCTTTTCATACACTTGATCAATAACAGGTTCTTCAAGTAAAGGCAAGTTGATCAAAGGTATACTAATGCAGGGTCTGAATCTTACTTCCAACTTCTCAGAAAATGCCATCAAGATCTCATCTGAAACTTCCACATCATGCATATGACACAAGTCTATTTCTATGTCAAAATACTCAGATGTTTGATTTATGAATTCTTTGAAAACAGCCAACTTGTCATCCAATAATCTACACTCCAGATTCCTTGGATTGTTCAGAATTAGATATACCCAGCAGAATTGGCATATTAACCTCCAAAGGTTTTCAGAAACTTCATCACTATCCAATCTGTTCAGAATTTGTGGTTTCCAAATTACCATTTCTCTATGTACTTTTATTTCTTCATCAACATTCTCCTCTATCTCTTCATTATCTTCAAACATTCTTACATCTGAAAGATCACCAGGTTCTCCAAGTGTTTCTTCAAAGGCTAAATATTCATTCAGCATCTCTTCGTTAGAATCTGGAATAATGTATGTGTCTTCTGAGCTTACATTCTTTTTAGATTCATGAGACACTTTTTTAGTCTCATACCCTTCTTCAACAAGTTTTTCGGAAGTAATATGTTCAGCCTCTTGACCTTCTGTTTCAGCATGTAAAATGTCATTAATAACTTCAGAAACTCTGTTAACATCTTCACCAACAACATTCTAAGTTCCTTCAGAAGAATTTTCAGCAGATTGATTTTGTGGTATCTCAACATTCAGATACTTTCTGTCTCTTCTCCCCCTTTGATTATCTGGATCCTGATCATCAAGACTTCTTTTGGAAGTATATTCTTGAGGCCTACACTCTAAGATAGAGAATCTATTATTTAAAGATGACTGAGAATTCTGAATTGAAAACAGTTGATTCAGAATCTGAGAGATATCTTCATTTGTAGCAAACTGGGAAGAGTCTGGCTGAGTAGAAGAAGTAGAAGGCATAGAAGTTTTCAGAGAAGCCACTGTAGAGACAACCTCAGAAAAAGCACTCAGAATTGCCTGCTTGAAAGATTGTAGATCATTTGAAGTTGAAAGTTGAAAATCATTCAACTTATTTACCACTGTTACCTCCTGCTTATCCAACCTATCCTACAACACCTTAGAAGTTTTATCCGTCAAATCCTTTATGTTCTTCTGAATCTTTGCAAATTCAGAAGTACATAAATCCTTGAATTCTGAGAATTCAGAAGATGTGGGTAAAGGTCCAAGACCAACAAATGGTCTTGTTTCAGTCCTTCAGAAGAAGGCTGGCCTGTAGATGCCACAGCATCATGAACCACATGTGATTCTGTAAATGGAGCTTTAGTGATGTTCACTCCACCAGGACTTCCAACCAATCCTTGATAACCTGTAATAGGTATATTATGGCTGTTTTGGCAATGTGACTAACACTTTGCTTGTTTACATCTGAAAGATGTGTGCTAGTGTGAAGAAAATCCACATTTAGTGGTTCAGAAGGCCCAATGTTGAGTGGACTCTTTGACTCAATGTGCTCAAAACTGTGAAGGGGGGACATATATCCTTCTTTTTCAACAATAGGTTCTTCCAAATGGGAACTTATTGGTAAATTAGCTGCTTGCCCCATATGTGTTAGTGAAACATCCTTCTTTTGAGAGATGGGTGAGTGGCTGGAGGGGTTAACAAGTTTTGCCATGGGCTCACTGGCTTTTTCAATATTACCCACCAAAGAATGTGGAGTGATAGATGATGTGGGTGCCCGGCTTAGAACAGTTTGTTCACAAGTTTCTTTATCTTTTACTTGTGTTCTCCCCTCTTCAGTTCTTTTTCTTACTCTTCTACCCAACCTCTCATTTTCATTTTTCCTCTTCACACCATGAGGTTGTTCTCCCCCATGAACAACCTCCCCACTCTGCCTAGGAATTCTAGACACCTCACGATGCTCACCACTCTTGTTAGAATCAGGGGAAAAGACTACTGGTTTAGGTAGTCCCATTGATTCAAAATACTCATTCAAAAACCTATTTGATGATTTTACATATGCAAGTAATTAATCTGGTAGTGGTAAAGCATTTGGAAATTTTAATTCAGCACTTGGTGGCCTGAGATTATCCATAGAGAAAAGGGGAACATGTACCTCATGAGTTAAAACAGGAATTGCAGGAACAACTTTCATGGCCCCTTTAATAAAGGTTTGAAAAAATCTCTGAGATTGTATGTAGTTTTAAGTAGATTTCTTCAAAACTGCAGATTTGAGTTCTTCAAAAATAAGAGAAGTATAATTATAATGCTTGTTGAACGCTACCCCATGAAAAATGATCCTTCCATTTGTTGATGCTTGATCCAGACTTGAACTTTTCCCAGACAGACAAGTGTTCAGAATTGTGAATAGACAGTACCAGATAGGGGGTAAACACTTCCTTCTGAATGAGCTTAAAGCATTCAATTGTTCAGAATATCCGAACTTCATAAAATCTGAGATCATCTTAGAAGAGGATGGAATAGGATCAAATGAAGTTTTCCCAACAACTTCATCCTCCTTCGGAAGAAAATGAATACTTCTAACATCTTCAACAGAGATACAGACTCTATAGCCGTGTACATATGAGGAAATATCATCTGCCTCTTCATCGACTTCAGCATGAAACCACCATTGTTGCAGATATGAAGCAGGAACCAAGAATTTTTTGGATTGCAAAGCTCGACGGGGATGTTTCTTCAAAATTTCAATTAAGATCATTTGATCTTCATTGAAATCAGTAGACCTAAGGTTCAGGGCACAGTTGTTCTTTTTTATGTCAAGTAATTTTTCTTCAGGAACATATAGTTTGGACAAATCAGGGCCATCATTGCTTTGTGCATGAGATGAAGAATCAGCAACACCAACATTCGACTCAGAAGCCACTTCAATAGGCTCAATTTGAGTTTCCCCAATTTTACCAGTGCGCGGGTTAGGGTTAGGGTTCGAAGGACCAGCTTCGGAAATCACAATAGTAGCAGTGTCTTTAAGGATTTGTTCATCTTCTAGATTGATCTCCATTGATCAAACCATTATCTTCTTAGGTACGATTTTGAATGAATCATCACTTGAAGATCCATTACTATCACTGAAACAGAACTTTGCAGAATGAACATTCGAAGTCGACATAGTTGAAAATGAGGAAAAAGTTGAGTTTGAATGAAGATCAATGAACACAGAGAGATTTTGGAGGGAATGATCACTAAAAAATGAAGATGAAGATGAATCCATGGATTATAAATGTCTGGATAATCGTGGATGGACACGTGGCCTAAAGTAATGGTGATTAGAGTAGTAATCATCATATATTATGATAAATGAACCGTTTAATCGACGTGTTTAAGGATTGACCAATGAAATTAAAACACGTGGCGCACGATTAGTCTTTACAACGGGAAGAAAAATTCTGAGAACAAGTTCAAACACTTCAGAAGAAGTTCAGGACTTCTGAGAATAAGTTCAGAAGTTTGAATGAAATAATTCAGAAACACTTCAGAACTTTCGAAATAAGTTTAGAACTTTCGAAATAAGTTCAGAACTTGACTTTTCATACTTCAAAACTAGGAAAATCATTTAAATCTACAAACTTCTGAAAAAGATAAAACATTTGAATAATTCAGAAGTACGTTTGAACAATAAAAAAAATTATCTTCAGAAGTGTGTCCATATTCCTTAGATTTGTAAGATTTGATGTGTTACCCACCATGTCAGATCTTGAGTGTTATAGAAGAGTTCTAAAGAGTTGGATTTGAGTACGACTCCCCCCTTGAATCAAGAAAAATTATGATTCTCCCCCTTAAACAATGCTAGACATCAAATTTGTTAGAGATAAAAGATAGAGAAATGAAAGAAAAAAGAATTGCAAGTATTAGAAGACAATCAATTTTTGAAAATGAAGAAGGAATTATGCCTCTGAATCATGAAATATAAGGTTCTGAAAACATAACTACAGAAATTCTGAAGTTAAGATTTCTCAGAAATTTGATGAAATAGATTCAGAACATAATTAAAAAAAATTTTAATTTTGAATTGATGCTTAATACTTACACAGACATATTCATCATGACCAATTTACTTACCAAAAAATTAAAACGTTTTTCATCAAGTGCTTTGGTAAATAAATCAGCCAATTGATAATCAGTCTGAACAAAAAACATTTCAATATTACCTTTTTCAACATGATCTTTGATAAAATGATATCTTACATCAATGTGCTTAGTTTTTGAATGTTGAACAGGATTTGCAGTAATTCCTATGGCACTCTTTGAATCACAATATAGAGGAATCTTTTTGAATGTGTAGCCATAGTCTTTTAGTTGTGTTTGCATCCAAAAAACTTGTGACCTACAAATTGCAGCAGAAACATATTCAGCCTCTGCAGTAGAAGTTGAAACACAATTCTGCTTCTTTGAAGACCAACTCACAAGTCTATCACCTAAAAATTGACATGATCAAGATGTACTTTTTCTGTCTAGTTTGCAACCACCATGATCTGCATCTGTGAAAGTTGTTAGCTCGAAGCCAGAATCCTTTGAATACCAAAGTCCCAATGAAGGAGAACCTTTGAGATATCTAAGAATTCTTTTAGCAGCAAGAAGATGAGATTCCTTAGGATTATCTTGATATCTAGCACAAATACATGGTGCAAACATTATATCTGGTCTACTAGCTGTTAAGTAAAGCAAAGATCCAATAATGCCCTATACTTTTTCTGATCAACAGATTTTCCATTTAAATCAGGTTCTAATTTTGTTCCAGTGGCCATTGGAGTTTGAATACTAGAATAGTCAGACATGTCAAACTTTTTAAGTAAATCAAAAACATACATAGATTGATTAATGAATATGCCAGTGGGAAGTTTTTCAACTTGAAGACCAAGAAAAAATGTTAACGCTCCATCATACTCATTTCAAATTCAGGTTGCATGATTTTTTCAAAATTTCTGCAAAAGTTTGGATTAGTAGAAGCAAATATAATGTCATCAACATATATTTGTATTAAGATCATATCATCACCTTCCTTTTTCAGAAATAAAGTTGTATCAACAGTACCTCTTTTGAACTTGGAATTCAGAAGAAAAGTTGTGAGAGTATCATAACATGCTCTTGGTGCTTGTTTAAGTCCATATAAGACTTTGTCTAAGATGTAAACATGATCTGGAAATTCTTTGCTTACAAAGCCTTCTGGTTGTTCAACATACACTTCTTCATGAAGAATGCCATTCAGAAATGCACACTTAACATCCATTTGAAACACTTTCATGTTTTTGTGAGCAGCATATACAAGAAAAATTATGATAGCTTCTAGTCTTGCAACAGGAGCAAAAGTTTCATCATAATCAATTCCCTCTTGTTGACAATACCCCTTAGCTACAAGTCTTGCTTTATTTCTCACAACAATCCCATGTTCATCCTTTTTATTTTTGAAAACCCATTTGGTGCCAATGATTGATTTACCTTTTGGTTTTGGAATCAACCTCCAGACTTTATTTCTTTCAAATTGATTTAGCTCGTCTTGCATAGCTAAAACTCAGTCTGGATCTTGAAGGGCTTCATTATCGTATTCGCCTAGAAGAAAAACAAAAATTGCGTTTTCATTATGGTCTGTAGGCTTTTTGGGTCCCCTACTACTTAAAAAATTCACATACAGACATTCATTTGCTGTGGTTGATCTTGTTTGTACATCTTTTCATGCATCACCCAATAATATGGTGAATTGGATGACTTGATGTCCATTTGTTCACATTTGGCAATGGTTGAACAGATGAAATATTGTTGAAAGTCATAATCATCAATGATTGCTTGAGTTTCAGTATCATGATTGATAGCTGAATGTAGATCTGAAGTCTGCCCCTCAAATTGAATATTCTGTAATGGTTCAGAAATAGTATGCATAATTTCAGAAACAGCAGGTTCAGAAATGTCTTGAACTGTTTCTGAAATAATTTGTACAGGTTCAGAAGTAGGAAGTTCTGAATTTGAGTTTGAGATAGGTGGTCCAAAAATATTTGATATTGTAGGTTCTGTAGAATCTTGTTCTGGAATACTTCTGAGTAAAGAAGGATTTTGATAATCTGCAGAAACATTCACAGAAATATCAAACAAGTCTTGGCATAAAGTATCTAAATTTGATTTAAGTAAATTTTGAGATTCAGAAGTGTGATTTGTCTTGCTGTTTTCTGAATCCAAAATTTCAGAAACTTGATTAAGCTTGAGTTCTGAACTGTCTTGTTCAGAAGTCACTGTTGGCTCATGAAATCTAATATTTGAAGTCTCAATGATCCTTTGAGTTCTTTTGATGAGTACTTTGTATGCTTTGGATCTTTGAGAATAGCCAACAAAGATACCAGTTGTAACCTTAGGTGCAAATTTATCTAGATGATGTGTATCATTCAGGGTTTTAAAATAATCAATAGAGGGTTTTCTTTGTTTAATAATTTCATAAGGAGTTTTAAGTAGTTTTCTATTCAGAATTGTCCTGTTCTAGGTAAAACATGCAGTTGCAATTGCTTCTGCCCACAAAGATAAAGGTAGTTCAGAATATGCCAACATGGTCCTTGCAGCTTCTACCAAAGTTCTATTTTTCCTTTCAACAACATCATTCTGTTGGGGAGTTCTGGCAGCGGAAAAATTATGTGTTATACCAACAGATTCCAAAAAATTCTGAAGTGTTGAATTTGTAAGTTCTGTGCCATTATCATTTCTGATCTTTTGAACTGGTAGTTGAAGGAGAACTTGTATTTTCTTCAGAAAAGGAATAAGTCTTTAGAAGTATCAGATTTGAGTCTTAAAAATTCAACCCAAGTATATCTTGAATGTTCATCTACAATAACAAGATTATACTTCTTTCCACCCATGCTTTGAATCTGCATTGGTCCACACAAATCCATATGTAGCATTTCAAGTGGAGCTTTGCCTGAAGATAGCATTTCAGAGGATGGGAGCTCCTTTTGATCTTCCCTAGTTCACAAGCAGAACACAAGGAATTCTTTTCAAATCTGATCTTTGGTAATCCTCGTACAGAGTTGTGTCTTTCTAGTTCAGAAATGGCTTTGAAGTTCAGATGTGACATTCTTTTGTGCCAAAGCCAACTATCAGTCTTCAGAGATGTGGAAATATAACAAACTCCTTGTCATTGACCATCTGCTGTGAAAGTAGTAGTGTAGATATCTCCATCTCTATAAGCAGTTAACTCATTTTTGTTTGTTGAACTTAAAACATGACAGTAGTCTATATCAAAGTTGACCTTCCAATACTTGTCACAAAATTGACTTATACTGAAGAGGTTATGTTTTAGACCTCCCACACAGAAAACCTTCCTCACTTTGACATCTCCTTTTGAAAAAGTTCCATATCCTCTTACATATCCTTTTGCATTATTTCCAAAGCTAACTGTTCCTCCATATCTTTCATGATAATCAATTAGAAGTTCTTTAAAAGGTGTCATGTGTCCTGAACATCCAGAATCTAAGAGCCACACATGACATATCTGTAAAATTGATTATTGAGATTTAGGTACCCATTTAAGAATGGGTCCTGTGAGATTAGTCAAAAAGTTTGAAGTTCTGAACTTTGAGTTAATATTTTGAAAGTCGGAAGTTTGTTCAGAACTTTTGAATTTATCAGTTTTAGTATTATTTTTATTTTTCTTTCTATTTTTATATTTATTTGCCAATGTTGCTAAGAAATTCTGAATTGATTTCTCAAGATTTTTCTTATTTGTTTTGAAGTTCAGATGAAAATTATGATGACGACAATTAATACAGTGAATATGATTCTACAGAATATTTAAGAAAGCAGTAGATGAGCAAGAATCAACACTATTTGATTTGTCAACAGAAGTTCTTTTATCCACTTTATTAATCTTTGGTACATCAAATTTTTTTGAAATTGAAAAACTATCTAATTTGTCAGTCTTTGATAGTCTTTCACATTTCTTTTTCCAAACTAAAGAGGATATCTATGTAAAAGATAAGAAATGAGGATTAGTATAAGAAATTATTTTACCAACTATAGATTTAACTTCAGATTTAGGTTTTGAATTATGAACTTTAGAAGTGGAACTTGAAGATTGTCCCTTTTCAAACACTTTAACTCTGGTTTCAAAGTCAAAGGATGATATTGAAGATTTAACTGAAGTCAAAGATGTTCTTGTAGAAGTAGGAGTATCATTTGATGAAGTAGAAGAAGTTTCAGTTTTCAGAAATTTTGTTTTCAGAAAAACACTATTAAACTTTTCTGAAGATAATTTTGGTGCTTCAGATTTTAAAATTTCTCCTTCAGTCATACAAGATTGTAATTTATGTACCAAATATCCATCTTTATCAATGACTTGAACCATATGATCATTATCATCTTATAAATCTAAAGCATTCATCAAATCTGAGAACTTATCCTGAGTCATGGTAGATGCAAAAATTTTTAGATTAGAAATGTTTTCAGACTCATCATCAGAATTATCAAAAATAATTCCTGAATTTTCATCATTATCTTGTAAAGATTCAATATCTGAGAATTCATCATATTTTTCTTCATGTTCTGATGTATTATCAGAATTATCTACTGGTAGAACTTCAGAAAATAATTCAGAAGTGAGTTCAGAAGATAATTCAGAAGTTATCTCAGTTTTAATAGATGGTTCAGATTTTTCTTCAAAAACAGTTTTTGATCCAGAAGTAAGTTCAAAAAAAAATTCAGAAATGTTTGTAACATTTTTATTTATTACTTCTGTTTCAGAAACTATCTCTGTTTTACCAGAAATAAGAGGTTTTTCTTCAGAAAATAAAGTCTCTGATTTTACAAAAGGAATTCTTTCAGGTAAAGAGTAGTTAACAGGTTTGGATATGACATCTGTGTTAGTTTCATTAAAAAATTTCATTTTTGAATAATCATAAAGATTTGCAGGTGCCTTTTTCAGAATTTGACTTTCATTATATCCCAAACCTGCCTTTATATTATAAAATTTAGAATTCTGAGCCTGGTTTGTCAAAATATTCAGAGTTTGTTCAGTTTGACCTCTTTTAAAGTTCAGATCTTCTAATTCCTTAATCTTTTTTGTAAAGATCAAGTCTTTCTTGATTCAGAAAGTTCATTTTAATATTCAGAACTTCTTTTTCAGATGTTTCATTTATGATATCTTTTTGTAAGCTATCCATCTTTTCTTTTAATGATAATTTTTATTCAGAAACTTTTTCAAGAATTTGTTCAGCTTCTTGACAGTTTTGTTTATAGATTTGGCTTTCAGCTCTGAATTGATTCACCAAATTTCTTTCACCTTTGATTCTGTTTTTGAGATTTTCAAATTCAGAAAACATATTCTGAAATTGATTTTGCATTTCAGAATCTCCAGAAATTTGTTCAAAATTTAGTTCAAAATTTGATTTAGAAGAGGGATTTAATTCTGAATTTAGTGCAGAAGATATAAAAGTTACCTCAGAATCATGCCCATGTTTATCTTCTGGATCCATTTGGCACATATAACAATTTGAAGCAAAATGAGCTACTTCTTCATCATATTCACCATCACTCCAGTTTAACCAATCCTCTTCATACTTGGTCACCAGAGCTGGATTAAGCTCCTTTTCTTAGCAAGAAGATGCTTCTTCTCATAGTAGCCTGAGTTTTTAACTTTGGGCATTTTGCACTGTCTTCCATAATGACCAGGTTTACCACAATTAAAGCATCTTGCTGGTTCAGATGTCTCAGTTTGACCAACATCTTGACTTTTTTTAAGTCCAACTTTAGATTTTGGTTTATTCTGATATTTTTGATTGTATCTTTGAGTGAATTTTCTTGTCATAAAAGCAATATTATCAAAAATTCTCTTAAGTTCTTCATCTGATTCATCCCCATCACACAGAGTTGTCTCTGGGATTTCACAAACTTTGTTTTTAGCATAAATGATCATTGAGTTGTTATACTTCTTACTTAATAAGGCTACTGTTTCATTTGCCTTTTTCTGTTCATACTGTCTAGTCTTGATCTTGTCCTCTTGTTGGAACAGAATGCCATAGACATCATGAATAGATTTCCTAGACAAGTTTCTAGTAACCATATTATCAGAAAAACTTGACCATTCATTACCCAAGTTGTTTAGAAATTTGTTGTTTATCTCAGAGTTTGATTTCTGAACACCATTTCTTCTCAGATCATTCAGTATATTGTTGAATCTATGATAAGTATTAGTGATTGATTCATTTTCTTTATATCTGAAATTTTCATAAGTACCCACACAGATATTCAATCTTTGTGCTTGGGCTTTTGTGCTACCTTGCATTTGGGCTTCAACCTCATCCCACATAGCTTTGGCTGATGTTAAACTATCTACCCTATTGAATATTTCATTGGGAATGGCCATTGTGAGTAGAGTTAATGCCCTTTTGTCAACTTTAGCTTGAAGTTTTTCAGCTGTACTGTATATACCTGCGCTTTTCTTGGTTCGCGATGCAGGAATCTCAGGAGTAGATTCAGTTCTTGGGACCGCTGGAATTTCCACATAGACCTCCAGAGGGCCATTTACAATCGATTGCATTAGAGCTTCATCGATATTGTCCAAGAATTGAATCATTCTGATTCGCCATTGATGATATTCACCCAAAACAAAGTTGGTGGTTTAGTTTCTGATCCGATAGAGATGATTTCTTTCGACATCTTTGATTTGAAGTAGATCAAGAATTCACCTGAAATTGAATTTTGAATTTATCGATCCAGAACACCAAGAACTGTCAGATCTGACAAGTTCTTCTCTAAATGTCAAGAACAGATGAATTGGCTCTCATACCAATTGTTAGATCCCAAAATATCAAGAATGTAGAAAGTTTAAAGAATAAGAACAAGATATGTATCACTGAAGTTGTATGTCGTATTGATTATGAAAACAGTATTACAAAATGTGTAATTTTACAAGCTTTATCTATCAACGTTAGTTCTAACAGTCTAACAAACTATCTATTCATATACAAATGAAAATGCTAAAGGTACAGTACAAAATATGACAGACAAGTTCAGAACTGCTTCTGAACTTCTTCAAAACTTCTTCAGAAGTGTCTTCAGAACCATCTTCAGAACTTCAGAAGTAGCCACTTCAGAAGTTATGCCTTAGGATTTACTTCACTTTTCTTCTAAGTTCTGAACCTTTCTCTTCAGAACCCAGTCTTCTTTTGAAGCTACTTCTGATATCTATCATAATGTTTGTAGATTGACAATCAATGAAAGGGTAAAGATCTTCAAAAAATTTGACATCTCGTGACACAAGAAAGTCTTTGGTGTCCAAGTCAAATAATTTCCATCCTTTCTTGCCGAAAGGATAACCGACAAATACACATTTGGGGCTTCGACTTGCAAATTTTTCACCCTTGGCTTTTTGGTTATGAGCAAAACATAAGCATCCGAACGTCCGTATAGTGTTGAACGACGGAGCATTCCCAAACAAGAGTTCGTAAGGGATTTTGTTATTGAGCAATACCGAGGGAGTCCGATTGGTTAGGTGGGCAGCCGTGAGAATTGCTTCGCCCCAAAAGAAAATGGGCATACCTGCTTGAAAAAGAATAGCACGACTAACATCGAGAATATGTCGATGTTTTCTTTCAACGCGTCCATTTTGTTGTGGTGTCCCAACACATGAAGTTTGAAAATAGGATTCCAGTCGAAGAAAAGTAGTCTAGTAAACAATTGAATTCCGTGCCGTTATCACTTTGAAATATTTTAATACTTTGAGAAAATTGACGATCTATCATAGCAATAAAAGACATAAACGTTCGAAAAACTTTCATCTTGTCTACCAACAAATAAACCCAGACTGCATGTGAATAGTCGTCAACCACGTTTAAAAAATATTGTGCACCACACGAGGAGGTATGTTTGTAAGGTCCCCACAAATCACAATGTATTTTCTCAAAAATTCGATTTGCTCTATTATTACTCAAAGGAAATTTATTTCTAGTGTATTTGTCACAAAAACAAACATCACAAGCTTTGTTTAGACTACTCGTTATATTGCTAACCGGAGGAAGCAACTTCACCACTTTTTCAGAAGGATGCCCCATTCTTTAATGCCATAGATCCAGAGTTGACGTTGTTCCATCTGTTGAGATATAATGAATCGAGCCTTCTTCTCCAAAGTAGTAAAGTCCATCCCGCCTAACACCCATTCCAATAAGCTCCTTCGACTGGTCCTATATAGCACACATGGAAGAGTGAAACTCAAGAGTGCACTTTAAGTCATCATTTAACTGAGAAACCGAAATTAAATTGCACGTAAGTTGAGGAACTAAAAGAAAGCGTTTGAGAGTTACTTTTGCCGACAATCGAACACTTCCTTCATGAGATGCAATAACGGTCTTTCCGTTTGGAAGACCAACTGGATAACCAACAATTTCTTTAGGATTAATTAACCAGGATGCATTACCCGTAACGTGATGAGTAGCCCCTGAGTCAACAATCCATAAATTTTTATTAAACGTACCGTTCAATCGATTGTCCGGAATTTTTGCATTAGCGATGAGACCCGTTAAAGTTTTCCATTGTTCAGGCGAGAAGACGTTCAACGTTTCTTGATTTGCAGCCGTGACTGCATTTGTTCGAACATTTCCACGACCTCGTCCTCTCGATCGTCCTCGATTGCTGGTATTGTTTCCTGATTTGGTTCGATCTTCCCAGTACCATTCAGGATAGCCAACTACTTCAAAGCAATAAGATGCTTCCTGTCCCTTTTTCTTGCAGTGAGTACAAGTAAGGTTTGCTCGATCGGGTCTTTCTCCTTGGCTGCCGTGACCGCGACCTCTTCCTCCGCTGGTATGAATAGCGAATCCAACTGCTTCGGTTGGTTTTTCGTCAATGGTTTTTGCCAAACGAACTCTCTCTTCTTGTGCTACCAGTTGAAAAGCCCGATCCAAATATGGCAATGGATCTTGAGAAAGGATAGTCGTGCGAAGGGTTCAATAATAATCTGAATATAAACCCATCAGAAATTCGTGGAGCATACCATTTGTGCGTCGTTCTTCATGTTGTTTTCCGGCCGAGCATCGAGTGCAACAGGAACATTCGATGAGTGATTCATGGTTGTTCAATTCTTCCCATAGGGCTGACAGCTTTTCGAAATACTCGGTGACGGGCATGAGTTTGGATTGTTCACACTTTGCAATTGATGTCTTCAGTTGTTGAATTCTTGGTCCATTGACAACAACATATCTTGATCTTAAAGTTTCCCACAATCTTTTTGCATCCTTATATTTGGAGAGATAACACTTTACTTCTGGATCAATAGTGTTCATGATCCATGATACCAACATGGCATTTATTGTGTTCCAATCTGATTGTGTGCATGGCGGTTCGGGGTTGGTAATGGTTCCGTCTAAGAATACGAACTTTCGTCGTGCCTCGAGTGCTGTCTGTATATCACCGGCCGAGTCATCATAATTATCGCCTTTGAGACGCGTCGGTGTAATAAAGTCTCCTGGCCGGTCTTGTGGACCGAGAAAGAATGGGGAGCTTGATTCAATTTTTACCGGTGGCGGTGGTGGTTCTTCTTTTCTGTCAGCCATGATGCTAGTTTTGTTTTCCGGTCGTCACCGCTCTGATACCATCAAAACTTTGGTGTTTTGAGAGCAATGTTTTTGTCTGTGTATTCCATAACCAAAGGGCCCTTTATATAAGGGAATACAGAAGCTGATAAAATAAACAGAAAACATAGGAAGAGGAAACAAAAGCAAGGAAAACGAATGGCCTCATTAAACCCCATTAAACTCCTAATATTAATTAATTTATAATTAATGAAAATTCGAGTACAAGTCCTTTCAGAACCGCTTAAAACTTGTGGACTTCTAATTGATGTAGGATTATTACAATTATAGCATTCAAAGAAAGAAAGAGGTTCGAAAGATTCATAAATAAAGAACAAACTCACTTGGAAAAATTGTTTCAATATTAAGGTACAAAAGGTAACATATTTACAAATAAACATTTGGGAGGATTTTACCTAGGGTAACATCAATTTCTAAGTATTTTAGTAATTTACATTTATGTCCTTGTGTGCTAAACTGAACTACTACGTCTCGTAGCTTCGAATGGGATGCTCTGGTTCTAAAGGCATAATGACTATATTACTGATACTTTGTGGCTCTTGTACTTGAAGTTGTGATGGTGTTGCCGTAACACATGCCCCACCTGACAAAATCTTCTGACACGTTTCTACGAGAGAGTGCCGACAAGTTGGGCATGAGGAGTGTGAACTCAACCACTTGTCGATGCATCGAACATGGAATCCATGGTTGCATTTTGGTAGTATTTTGACAAGTTCTTCAGGTACAAATTCACTTAAGCATATCACACATTCCTTGTCCAATCCAGGTAATTTAAGTCCTTCCCAGTAGCGAACAGTTGGGAAAGTCTTTAATACCTTTTTCTTAAGTCCAGTGTTGGATGACTTGGCCGATGTGTTTTCTAAGGCAATAATAGATTCTGAGTGAACCATATTTGAGCACCTTAATACACACCTGATGAGAGAGTTCAATCCTAGCGAACAAATGAGAGCACATAGAAGCACTGACAGAACCATCACCACATTCGCATCAAAGCTTTTGTTTCCACTGAATTGACTCGGTGTTGGTGATGCTGCTGTCTCCTCGACTCCAGTGTGTATCGTCGTTGCTATGTGTTGGTACATAGGAGCATGAAGTAGAAGCTTTCTTGATTGAAAATGGCCGAAATTGCCTTGAAAGAGCAACATGAAACTAGTCGACATTTTTACTTGTTAATTTGTACTATAGATCTAGTTTTGGTTCTAAATGTAAACTTCAAAGAGAATCTTATATATATAATGGGAATAAAGTGAACTCCACAAACAATGAAAAACCCATTTCATCTCCACTTTTTTGTATATCGATCGCATAAAATATAATAAATTAGATGTTTCAAATAAATAACGACCCCACTTTTTATTTTTATGATAGAAAATACATATCATAATCGAAAACCCTCGATCTGTCGTTATTTCAAAGAATTTTTGAGCCACCATGTGGAATTTTATCTTAATACTTTAATCAATCATTTTGGATCTTCCACCAAGTTTGTGTATTGCTAATGGATTCTCTAATCAAATGGATCCCACCCACTCACTCCATTCTCATATACTTTGAATCATTAACTCAAGACTCCACTTTCAAGGAAAACTTAATTATTCCGTTGAACCGGTTATATTCGTAATCATTCTGAGTTGAAACATTGAATCAAAACGATCGTGAAAGAAAACCCTAAAAAACACACCATACTTGGAAAACATCAATTTTTATGCGCATCATATATGATTTAGCTTAACACAAACGACTGTAATAATTGGCATTACTTTCACTTTAAAAAAAAATGATTTTCACTCACAAAAAACCATCAATGGAAAATTTTTTGGGTGATTATCACGGATCACCCAGAAATACTTATGATTCAGGTAAAATGCAATGTTTTTAAGAAAATACCAATCGATTACCTAGGAATTTTCTGGGTAATCTCTCATTGATTTTATTTACCCACCAACTTTTGTGACGGTTTTGTGACAAATCATCTTTTAGCAACGGATTTTTCAGGGAAATATTCGTAGGTGAAAGCCTTCCATTTTAGTAGTGTTTATAGGAGTTTTTGAAATGCGATAATCACTACTAAATGGAATACCTTTGCCTAAGGGATTTTTCTTGGAAATTCGTCCTTAAATGGTGATATGTCACAAAATCGTTACAATATTTTTGTGGGTAAATTCTATGGGTGATACGTTGGTAAAAAAATTTAAAAACATCGGATTCACCGAACCCTTGGTATTTTTTAGGAGATTCGTAGGTAATCATAGATAAAAAATTTCTTGACGATTTTTATAGATAAAATTCATTTATTTTGTAGTGAATTATTCTTATATAATTAAATTGTCAAATACAACGGTTACAAAATAATGAGCTATTTTTAGCATTAACCTTCTTTTAAATTTCAGAAAAACAACTTATTGGAGCAAACCAAACATAAGCGATAGATCCTATTTAGAATTATGGTCCAAAAGGGTGCAATATTTTTTAAAATTAATTTTCTTCAACCCAAATTAGTAGAACAATTATTCTTGTGAAAACCGTGGTTGAAAGAAAAAGACATGGCGCAAAAGTGATCACATCAACTATTGGGCATGTGGAGTGAACTCTAGTTGTGCCTTACGATAACTACAATGACAAAAACTATTTAGGGTGCGTTTGATATGGTGAACAGGATGGAACAGAACACAACAGAATAAGCTTGTTCCATATTTGGTGTGATAAAATGTTGGACTAAGTAGAACTAACTGGAACACATGTGTAACAAGGTTGTTCTATCCTACCCCCTAAAACTAAGTGGAACAAGGATTAAATGACCATTTTACCCTCTAACCTAACACACACACACACATACACTATCTCTCTCCTCCCTCTCTCTCTCCCTCCTCTCTCTCTCCCTCCTCTCTCTCTCTCCTCTCTCTCTCCTCCCTCTCTCTCTCCCCTTCTCTCTCTCCCATTCTCTCTCCTCTCTCTCTCTCTCTCTCTATCTCCTCTCTCTCTCCCCCCTTCTCTCTCTCTCTCTCTCTCTCTCTCTCTCTCTCTCTCTCCTCCCTCTCTCTCCTATTCTCTCTCCTCTCTCTCTCTCTCCTTTCTCTCTCTCCTCCCCCTCTCTCTCGTCCCTCTCTCTTTCCTCCCCTTCTCTCTCCTCTCTCTCTCTCTCCTCCCTCTCTCTCTTGTCCCTCACTCTCTCTCCTCCCTCTCTCTCTCTCCTCCCTCTCTCTCTCCTCTCTCTCTCCTCCCTCTCTCTCTCATCTCTCTCTCCCCTTCTCTCTCCTCTCTCTCCCCTTCTCTCTCCCCTCTCTCTCTCCCCCCCTTCTATCTCTCCTCTCTCTCTCCCCTTCTCTCTCCTCTCTCTCTCTCTCACTCTCTCTCTCTCTCTCTATATATATATATATATATATGTGTGTGTGTGTGTGTGGGTTATTTGGTAAAAAACACTAAACAGCTCACTGGGGGTAAATTGGTTATTCTGTTCTGTTCTGTCCTGTCCTGTCTTGTCATATCATGTTTTACCAAACGTGTAACAGCTGTGTTTGTCCTGTTTTATTCTGTTCTGTTATGTACGGACTGCGTACCAAACGCACCCTTAGGGTTGAATTCTTTTGATTAAAATATACTTTTTACTATAATTTATGTTTCACTGCTTTTCTATTTTGTTGTATGAGATGAGTTTTAGTATACCGTTAATCCTACTGAAGCACTGGAAAAATTGTACTCATCCATGAAGAACGGAAAGAAATACCCCTAAACGCAAAATGATAATCAACTACATATAAGGAATAATGGGATGTTTGGAAATCATTAAATGGGCTTAATGATATATACGGCTTATTCGGTAAGCCATGTATGCATGTTTGCAAGTAGCTTAATTGGTTAGTTGTTGGCTTATTCACTCACCTCATAGGGGTATGCTTTATCCGGTAAGCTATCCATTTTTTGCGTCCTACCTCAATACCCCTCCTCTCAAATTACATTCTCATATCTAAACAAAAAAACATCGCTTCCCCTCACTTCGTTGGATACTTTTAACAAAAAGACCACGAGCAGTAGCGGATGTAGAGGGATAATTAAAGGGGGAAGGGGGGTGGGGGAGAAGGACCCCACTGAAATAGTTAAAAAATATTTATATAGGTTAAAAAAATTAAAAAAATACTATATTTAGCCTTTGTTCCCCCAGTGAAATTTTCTAAGGGACCCCATCTTGCCGTCCATTGACAAAAACACTAAAAAAATCTCTTGAAATCAATAAAAAAAACCGAAAAAATCCTTCAAAATCGACAAAAACACTAAGAAAATTCCTCAAAATCATCAAAAACACTAAAAAATTTCTCAAAATCGTCAAAAACACTAAGGTGGCGTTTGGTTCGCAGAATTAAATCTGTAGGAATGGAATCTGTCAAAGGAATTGGAATCTGGAAGGAATTGGAATGGAATGTTATCAGGTTTGACCAAGTGTTTGGTTTGCAGGAATGGAATGTAAATATTGGAATCTGTCTGTTTGGTTTGCAACAGAATTGGAATGGAATGATGAATAATGACAAAAATACCCTTTCTTATATTTATATTTGTATTTATACTTATATTTATATTTATATTTATATTTATATTTATATTTATATTTATATTTATATTTATAGAGGGAGGTTCTTCTACACCCTAGTTAAAAGTTACATCACGTGCACCCCAATCAAAACCGTCCACTATATAGTGAATTTCATAACATTCTTCATTTCATAACACATTTCAAATGGAACAAGCTTGTTATGAAAAAAATGGTTAAAAGGTTGTGAAAATCAGAAAATATAAAAAATAGACGGTTTTGATTGGGGTGCACGGGGTGTAACTTTTAACTGGGGTGTAGAAGAACCGGACTTTATATTATATTTATATTTATATTTATATTTATATTTATATTTATATTTATATTTATATTTATATTTATATTTATATTTATATTTATATTTATTTATATTTATTTATATTTTTATATTTATATATATATTTATTTTCAATTTTTTTAATTATAAATGATAATAGAATTAACATTTTAAAGTTATCATGAGGGTGTTTTTGTCATTATAGAAGTTTTGGATGGAATGGATTTCAATTCCATCTCATTTAGGAAGGAATGGTGAAATCCTTAAATGGGAGAATGTTTGGAATTCAATTCCATTCCTGAGGTAATCAAACGATGGAATGGAATTTGGTCAACGGAATTGACCATTCCAATTCCATCAGATTCCGCCGGATTCCGGCAAACCAAACGCGCCCTAAGAAAATCCATTGAAATCAACTAAAAAGCTTTAAAAATCATTCGAAACACGTCAGGTGACTTTACGCGTGTTTAGTCTACCTTAATGGGACCCCAGTGAATAAAAATCCTGGATCCGCCACTGACCACGTCGTGCAAGAATCGTCTTCAACGTTTCCTTGTGATTTCTAAGAAAAATTGAAATCGGGAATGGATGCAACACATAATTTTAACCTTCATCACCATCTGAGGCCCGATTTTAGGGTTCCAATGAACACTTCGAGTGGGTTAATGAAGCCAGTTTTATCCACTGTTTGTAACATTGAATCAACATCTTCCATTCTTCTATCAACTTGATCCTCTTGAAGATTTACTAGGGCAATGAAAATACTTAACTTTTTTTTTGGAACTGTTGAGTATATGAAACAAATATGAATTGAAAAAGATGCCAAACGTGTCGTTTGATTCTTTGTATCCGGTTGAGTTGGGAAAGACAGTAAAGCAGGATGAGATTCTACTTAGTGGAAGCAATAATGGAAGACAATAATTTTATTTCTTTTCCCATTAATAAGATACATTAAACAAAGAGGTTCTAGGTTGCAATTTTTTTTGTTTCTTGATATGTGGAATTTTTTTGTAGTGTTTATGGTTTTTGTTCCAAGTCAATATAACAACATCAAACAACCAATGAATATATAAGGTATATGATAATATAACAAGTGCATATGAATTATATTTGGGTCTATTAAAAAATAAATAAATTGTAAGGATAAAATGATTATTTAAATCATTGAGACAATTTTTTCAACACAATAAATAATCCACAATTTTTTTTGAACCGGCAAGTCAGTAGTTAGAGATTCGAATCCACAGTGACATCCAATTGGATATTATGCGGGACCCAAACCTACTTTAAATTTAATCTATACAAACAATTTAGTCCAAACTTGGGATCATGTAAAACCAGACTGTTTTGGTGAGACATGTGAAACAACTTTTTAACACTTGAAACTTTACAACAAAACACTAAACACTATGAAAATAACTTCACAGCAAAACACTATACACTATAAAGATAACTTCACAGTGTTTTTGCTATAAATGTTCGGACTTTTTTATACTCACAATGTTTTACTGTAAAGTTTCAAGTATAAAATGTGGTCTTAGTGGTGTCACGAAAACAAGTTAGTATCACGTCAATCCAACCCACTTAATTAATCCATATGAAGTTTAATAGATAAACAACCACTACAGCAAAAATGATTTTATAGAACGCCTAAAATGAAAAAGGTCCTAAAAGCATACTTTATAGGACCAAACCAAAAAATGTCCTATCTAAAAGCGTTACAATAGATTTATACGACGCTTTTAGGCGTGTTAACTAGTTTTTACGACACTTTTAAATTAAAGTATCCTATTAGCTATTTTATAGGACACTCTATAAAAATATGGGTTTATAGGACACTTTTAAAGAGTTTTTTTTTTTTTTGCAAAAATAGGATGGTTTTAAAAATGCTTTGTAAAAATAGGAGAGTTTTAATTTGTTTTGTAAAAATAGGGTGATTTTAATTTGTTTTTGTAAAAATAGGGATGTAGACCCTACAACTATTTTAAATTCAATTCCTTTTAATATGATAACAAATTCTAATTACACCTTACATTCTTTTTAGTTATCATTTTATACCCTCGTTGTATATTTTGTATAAATTTATTCATTGTAAATACATAACCAAAACTAATTTATTATATTTTTATAAAAAATATCTCATCAATATTTTTGATGACACCCCTTTATTTTTTTATTATATTTTTGTTATATTTTATGTATAAGTTTAATTCTTATAAATATATAGTTTATACCAATATTGAACATTATTTGCAGTGTATTGTTTTTAGTTTATTGATGTGTAAAATCAAATAGCATAAAGTATTAAAATCTTAAAATCAAACCAACATAAAAAGTTAAAAATTGTATAAAATTAAATGAAGAAATAAATATATAAATAAATATATAACTTATAAAAAATTGTGTATAAAAAATTTGTTGCACGATATTTAATTTTCTTAATTCTATATTCGATTTTTTTAAAAATATATAAATTTTTAAATTATAAAATAGAATAATAAATATGAAAAGGAATAAAAAAATGCTAAAATACAGTATATAATCAAATCAATAGTACAAGTAAAATATTTTGTAATTAAATCAAAATAAATCGTTAAAAACTATGTGTAATCAATTTAGGTGAATTTTTTTTTCCCTTTTATCAACTTCTTGTATTTTTTATTTTGTTTATTTGAATGAACAATTCTTTATTTATGTTTTATTTATATCCAAATAAATTGTTGCTTATATGTTTTCAATTCAAAATAAAGTTAAAAATAAAATTAAATTCAATATTGGTATCAATTCGAATGAATTAGTATAATCTTTTAAATAAAGTAATTTTTAAAACTAATAAGAAAAAAGATAAATGTAGTTCTAACTTTTTATAATTGTAAAAGATTTATTAAATTGTTTAATATAATGATGTAATAATAAAGAATTATGAAAATGGAATTTCTAGCTTTTTATAATGCTAAAAGATTTATTAAATTTTTTGAAAATGCAATATACATATAACGGGTCTCGATATATTCGCCATTATTTATCCCAGAATCTCCTGAATATTTACGTAATCTCCTTTATGGAATTCAAAATTTAAATTTATTGTATTTTCTATTTTTAAAATAAAGGTCTTGAATAAAAGTTTTAATTGAAAAATAATAATAAATAACGTAATTGAAAAGAAAATTATGTAGTTAAAAAGAAAACGATGTATAAAAACGGTCTAACTAAAAAGAAAAATAATAAAAAAATTAGATATGTAAAAAAATAAAATAAATATGTAATATAAAAAATAAAGAAAAGAAAATGGTGTAATTAAAATTTGTTTAAAAAGTGAAAGGGTTGAAGTTGTAAAAGTGTTTAACCTTTTGGGAGAACACCCCTATTTTTACAAAAAAAATTAAAACGACCCTATTTTTACAAATTATTTCTAAAACCACCCTATTTTTGCAAAAAAAACTCTACTTTTAAAAAGTGTTCTTATAAAATAACTAATACGACACTTTATTTTAAAAGCGTCGTAAAAATTTGTTGAAAAGCGTAAAAACGTTCTATAAAACTATTGTAACGCTTTTAGATATGACGTTTTATGATTTGGTCCTATAAACTTTTGACCTATAATGTATTCTTTTAGGACATTTTTTCATTTTAAGCATCTTATAAAATCACTTTTATAGTGAACTATACAACCCCTTACATTCCACGAGAAATGTCAAAAGTGTTTTTTTGTCATTTCAACGAAATGGAACATTCCGTTCCTTTCCTCAATCCATGTTCATACCAAATATTACACTCGAGATTTAGACGATTACTAATACAATAAAGGCAAACTTATTTCCTTCGATTGATGGTCAAAATTTACTTTGTTCATAATTTAAAACGATTAGCATGAACAAAGCCTACAACCAGAGGAGTTCTGTTCACATGCCGATTAAATCCAATCATAGCACATGACAGACAACATTACAAAAATAACACGTATAATTAACAAAATTAAAGAAACATTATAACTTCCTATAAAAAGAAATAGAATCTGAGTTGAAGTTCCAAAATAATTAATTTGTGATTATCATATGATCCTATGTTTATACGATCTCTTCCACTTGTATATTGTTTATTAAATTAAATCTTACCAAATTATAATATTACATATAAACTTATCAAAGTACAAGAAAACTTATCTTCAGATATCTTGTTTTAATAGAATAAAATCCAAGAGAACTTATCTATGCATAATTGAAAATAAAGAGTTTATTGCAAACGCAATCTAGAAATCTTAGAAGATCACCCCTTTTGTGGTCGAAAATTAAAAGGACGCTCATATCAATTGCACTTTTCTTTTCTTCACCTTTTTGAAGTTAAAGTCTCTTAATGTTGGCATATCCATGGCATTATGCACTACTTCACCAAGTGTATCAACAATTATTAGAAAACAAAACCTTTTTACCTTTCTACTTTATAAAACATTAAACCAATAATTAAATATTTTTATAATCGTTTAAGTAGAAATTGAATCAAGTAACCGTATTCATACGTACCCAAATGTACCCATTAGGTTACATTCGGGAAGTAGAGTTTGGAGGGAGTCGAATATACACAAATCCTTCCTTAATTCACCCGTATATCTTTTTTTGAAAGACAATTAATACACACTCACACATCCTTTCCCGGGGTATCCGGGCTCATGAACCAGCCCTATAGACTGGCCCATGAACTTGTCCATGATCTGGCGCTATGGACCGGCCCAAGAGCTAGGATACCTCAGAATTGTCAGCCGTGGGGTTCGAACCTTCGCCAACCAGGGTTACCATCCACTTACCTTCCACCCACTAGGCTAGACAACCTTTTGTAATTCACCTGTATATCTGAGTAGACATCGATATTCTTTTCGGAAGATTTTTAGCTTCCGTTTGTTTCATAAATTAAACAATTTAATAAAATGAACCATTTTAGATTTCTAAACCCTCTTTTTATTTGTTGTTAAATACAAAGATAAGATTTTAAGTGACACAAATATTTCGGGAGATTTAGGATGACTATAATGTATATGCTTATATCACTTGGGAGGAAGTTATTTTCATAGTACACGATTGATGTGATCGAATTATATATAGGCCCTATTATTTTTATATTTGTTGTTGTGCTTTGTATATTAAATTTTTGCATAAAGGACATGGATACAATAATTGTTTATGGTTTTTTTAACCATGTTTGTTGGACCAGTTCCTGTGTTTCTCAACTAATCTATTTGAGTTCCTGAAAAACGGTTAAGAAAATCCCCTAGTGATCTTGAAGGGACTCGAATTGGTGGCCTTAATGGAACATATGAGCAGTTAAGAAAAATGAAAAGTTCAAATAACCCAATGAACTTTACTATTTAGAATGATAAGTCCTTGCACAATTTGTTTGAATAAATAAGTCTTTGGATATTTCAAAACCTATTAGATAAATTCTTAAACTTCTTAAAACACATCAAATAAATCATATTTACTTAAAATTGTAACTTGCAATCTGTATAGAAGGTAAAACTTCAAACTAAAAAAACTTAATATTTACAAGCATTTGATCTTTAGTCTCAAACCCAAAACCCATCAGCCCATCCCACGCTGCCTCACCGTCTTCTCACCACCGATCGTCGTGCACCAACATTCGCTAGCGCCACCGTTCTCGGTCCATCATCCGTCGTCACTGCCGCCGCCCTCAATCTACCATACCGCCCTCAGTCTGTCGTACCGCCGTCTCCACCATTCCAGGTTGTTGTTGTCGCATGTGACCCACCATTCATGTTTGGTAATTGTAATCTTGTTTAGGTTCGACATTTATTTTGGAATAAATATGTGGTTTGATTACTATATTTTATTTATTTTCTCTTTTTTGCATATATATCGTTGAAGTCTAGCTTGTCCTCTATTTACACCAATTTCTCTTGATTTTAATACATATGGTTTGATTACTCATGTTCTATTTATTTGCATCAATAATTTATCTTAAAATCACACTTGGAAAGGATGGACATTTAGCTAGAATAACGGATGCTGTAGTGAAACTTATTACAAAAGAATGGAAATCGGCCACATTAAAATTACCTTATGGGGAGGTCGATCCGTTTGATACCCAAAAATTGCTTAACAACTCTTCCATGCGTCATTTCATGGGGAACATCAAAGTTCCATCCATATTCCAATTACATTCATTTAATATTCTTTTGGTGTCATTGACATAACATATGTGATTTCTATTCTATCTATTTCTATTTCTTTTCTATGTGTGGAAAGTTTCAAAATCATCATATAATAATCCAGAAGTTGAAATAGTAAAGAAAAAAGGGAGGTTAGTGATGATTTTGAAATCTTTATTTTTTGATCTTCTTATAGACCTAGAATAATTTTAAGGTTGTGAGAACCAAAGGGAATGATGATCTTGGGTTGTACCAAGTCTGAAACCAATTGGATTTATTTTTTGTCCCATGTTCCCCTATTATACATATCATAATACGGCATAGTTGTATGTGTTTTTGCATTTTGGTTTTTGTGACCATCTAATAGAGTTGGTATCTATGTATTCATCTAAGGATATATCTTTCATTACAATAGTTATATGTGATTTATATACGTATGGTATGATTACTTTATTTACAACAACAAAACATCTTTCTCATCTATTAGTCTACTGATTATTGAAGCTAGCACTGGTTTTGCCCGTTGCAACTGCTACGGTTGATAGATGTTTTTCGGCGATGAAGCTTGTGAACACATATCTACATAATAGAATTGGTAACGACTTTGTGAATGTTGCCCTTATTTGTGCCATAGAAAAAGAAGCACATGATAATGTTAAGAATGAAGATGTCATCGATCATTTCCAAAAGATGATCCACCAAGGACAAATTTTGGAGATGGAAATACATAAAACATACTTTTTGTAACTATTTTTTGGTATATATCGACCGTTTTCAAAGCATGAAAACACGTCGGGTACAAATTAGGATTATTTAAAAACGATATTTTTTGTAACTATTTTTTAGTATATATTATATTATATTAATTATATCGTGCCATTATATGAAAAACATTTTGGATCTGTCCCTGGCCACTGTCTACTGCTAGAACTTTAGACTACTCTTTCAACATCCTCCTACTTAATTAATCACCATCACTTGTTGGTGATTGATAAATACTACACCAAATCCTAGGGCTAAAGCCAAGGATTATGACCAAAACCGTTATGGATATGATTCTTTTAATCCCTGCAGTTTGTATATTCTACGTTATTTTGAACATTACAGGTTGGTTTTAATTTTTGACATTGTCTTTTATTTTCATTTACATTGTTAACGATCTTCATCTACTCTTTTCTTTTTATTGAATATGTACGTTTTTATATGCACACAACACGTGACACGCATGAATACTGTTGAAGAGTACTTAAACTTATAGGGTCGCACACAAAAAATACGTCTGCTTCGATATAATTACTGGATGTTTGAAAACTCGAACAATATCATGTTGATTATTAGTTGTTATTTCTAGTAGAATAGTTAAATATGTGTTAAAAAATATAATTTTGATAATTACAGGGGTTGTGTGTATTTACATATAATTTTAATAAGATAATAAAATTAAGTAAAACCTTTATTAGGCTTGATTGGTTTTTAAAGAGATCAGTTTAAGAATTAAAATAGACCCGGATCATGTTTGAGAGTTATGTTCTATCTATAAATCCCATGGTGAACCTATAAATAAGTTTATAAGGCCTAAGCCTAATTATTATATATCTAGGGATACTTTTAGACCCAATCATGGTCCTTGCGGATCGGATCATCCCTATAATATACAAAGAAAAACTCCAGATATGCCTTGGCCACTGCACCCAGCCTGGCATGAACCCATCTCAGATCAAACCCAAAGCACCCCTCCATATCTCGAACGTCCTTACCTAATAATAATAAAAAATAAACCCTATCATTTTCTACTAATTAAAACACATACTAGATTAGGGTATTTGCTAGCACTCTATTGAGGTCAAGCGTGTTTGTGTGTGGATTGTTCTAGATGAAACCTAATTTGGTTTCTTATGCTCCGATCAAATTCCATAGAAACCCTAAAAGGTAACATTTAAACAACCTATGATTTGTTTAAATTCAGTTAAATGTGTCATTGGGTCCAAAAAAGATTTATTTTTCTGAAAAGTTTTCTAAAAGAAAGTAAACTAATTTAAATTTTTTCGCGTTTTAATAAGGTTAACTTTGAATGAAACTCTACAGTGGTATCATAGCCACTATCACTACATTAACTAAATAGTTGGAACAAATTTAGAAACCATAATCGGACCTCTCCCCACCGGGCCAATGATGTGCGCTGGGTTTTTGACTCGTACGCCATACATTGGACGACTGGCATGTGATCTAAGTCACCGGTGCCCTCTACCGCTACACATGTTGTCTTATAACAAGGCTGGTGTGATAGCCTTGCATGACTGGTGTCGTGCTCTTCGTTGTTGTGTGTCGCCTATGGTTTATGGGCTAGTGTCGGGTCATGCGCTAGCCGCTAGATGGTGTAGTGCGACGACTTCCAACCTTCATGTCTTGCGCTAGTTTTTACCCTATGTCATGCGCTGATTGTTGGCTTTTGTGTCGTGCTCCGGTCTGTGGCACGTGTGTTGCGACCACTGTTTGGCCGGTTCTACGGGTCGAGGTTGGTGCCCCGTTCAGTTGTATTGTAGGTTGTGGGCCGAAGCAGAGGTCAATGCCCCATACTATTGTTCCATGTGTCGAGGATACACGGGCCATGCCCTGATAGTTCGGGTCAAATATGGAGGTTTTTCCATTTTTTTTATTTTGTTCAGATTTTTGACTCTTTTATTTATAGTTATTTATTTTTGGCCAAAATATTTTTGATGTTTATTAGATTTATAAAATATATGATATTGCCCCACACCATGTGGATATGTTTGGTTTATTACCTTAATTTGGGAAATTAAAATGTATTTGCAATAGGTTATAATTTTTAAAATACGACATGTATGTCGTTTTTAATTTCTAGTTATAGATAATTGATAAATAAATTAGGGTATGTTTATCTTTTCTTTTTAATTGTAACCAAATTATTGATATTCAAGATCGAGTCCTAGAGTTCACCAAGTTGACGAAACAAGTAGGAGCTTGAAGATGTCCTAAAACGACCTCGATTGCCGTGTTGGCTCACGATATCCTATTAAAGACTATACCATAGATTTATGTTTTGTAGTTGTTTAATTTTGTTTTATTGATTTATGTTTGCCTCTTATTATTGCTATAATAACTATAAATTGTTTTAAAAAAATTCAAACCCAAAATGGGATTTATAATAAATATCTTCATCTTATAAGATCAGGAAAGGTCTTTGAGTCACGCGTGTTCCTTCACGCATTAGCGCGTCTTCAACAATTCCTCTCCAGTCGCAGTACGTGCTTTTCCCCTTTTCTTCTTCTAAAATTTCCAACTCCTTTCTTCTACATCATTCTCACATTCGTCGTGTTTCATCTTCTTCTCCGCGTCTTCAAGACTTCAACAACTTCTCCTCAGTCGCAGGTACGTGGTTTCCCCCCTCTTCCCACGGTTCGATCTTCTTCTACATCATTCTCACATTGCTCAACTACACATCTTCCTTCCTCACGACGTCTCTAAACTTCGCCCTAAACTTTATGGGTTTGCTAAATCTAGGGTTTCAATTTCATACAGACCCTTTTTCTTTGAAAGTGTCGGTACGCAAACGAGAGAATCGGCGTGGTGAAACTGCTCTTTTTTTCTGATTCACTCATCCAAATAATATTAGCAAACAACTATGGTTTTGGTTTTCTTTCCTGTAAATCTGTAATTCTTGGTAAAATTCTTAAAAGTTCGGACCTTGGAGTTGGACTAAAGGAAGCTAAGAATCGTTATTGTCTTCAAGGCATAACATCGTTTCCTTCATTCAAATATTAGTGACTTAATTTTTATTTGAATTGTTTAATTAGATATATGTTATATTGCCTATTTTTTTTATTTAATAATTGAGTTGTTTTAGTTGTAATGTAATTTAATTGTCTAGGTAATTGATACAGCTATTGTTATCTATATGTTAGGGTTCTTTTATATGCCAATTTAGTTTTGATTTTATTGTTGGGTGCCATAGACTTAAGTCATATTAAGCCGCCTGCCTTGATTTGTCAGACTTATTACCGTCCCTGCTTTGGAAGCTAGAATAACCTTCTGGCACAGAAACGTCTATATATTGGACAGCCATAGATATCTAGCTTCCCTGTGAAACTTTATCTATGATATTCATATATCAACAATTTCATTGAATATAAGAGTTCCAAAAAGAAAGTACGAATTGGAGTCTTTCCAGGATTGCGGCTTGATTTGCCAGACTTATTATCGTTCCTTAGCTCTCTCTGATAATGCCTGGTGATGAGTTAGTGGCTCCTCCTGGTCTGTTGCCAAATGATCTTACCCAAAGCCTCTGTTACAATTCTAGAATATAACGTTTCACTAGAAGTTGTACACTATAAATTCATCTTGCCAACATAATTAGTCAGTTGAAAATTTGCAAATGCACATTGAGTATGCTTTTTGGGGGAATGTATAGGAGAGTAAAACCTTTTGCAAAATTGAGATTAATAAAGGCTTTATGCAAAACCAATCACGAAAAGTTGTATAGAACATAAATTGTGACAATTTGTTCTTTGCACCAGCATTGATTCATCATGTGTGTTGAAGCTTCAGCTGAACCACAGAATTACATTGAGAGCGTCCTTCATGATCACGTAGGTACACTTCAAGCAAATCAATGGAGAACTGCACATTCTGCAATGCGAATGGCGACTTCTTGATAGTTCCTCAAAAAGGATGTAAGTTGGTAACTAAGCTTAATTAGAAATTTGCAGTTACCTTCTCATCAGACCTCCGAAAGCTCTCAACAATAGTGTTTTAACTATTTTTTTCAGCATTACTGTGTATCAGAAACAAAGCCATTTGCATAAGTGATAACGAATTAATCTGACCAATGTTTGTTTGAAAGGTGGTATGTTTGTGTTATATACATTTCATAAATCCTTGGGTTGTTTAATGTATTTATGACCCATTGTCGTGTTTTCAAATTTCAGTAATCTTTCTTCCCTTCATGATGTTTATTATTTGTGTGGTAAAATAGGGATCAACAACAAATCCTTTGTAAAATATTCATCATCTGGGTTTGTAATAATGCCAGGCACGTTGTGATATCAGAGACATATTTTTATTCTTTATATTGACTGTGCAGGGCTGTGGATCACTACTGAGTGTGGAAAATTACAAGTGTCTCCTGATGAAGTAGTCATCCTCCCTCAACGATTCCGCTTTGCCTTAGACTTACCTAATGGCCCTTCATGTGGTTATGTTGTTGAGGTTTTCAGTACTCATTTCCAACCGCCTGATCTTGGGCTGATAGGTACCTACTAATCATTTGTGGTTTGTTTCTTTCAATTTTTATAGTTGGGATGATGCTAATATTTATATGCCCTTATAAGCATTTAACTGAGCTATTCACAAATTTTTTTAAGTTTGTCTTCCTTTCAGGTGCAAATGGTCTTGCTTCTCCTAGGGACTTTCTTGTTCCCACAGTTTCATTTGAACAGGAGTCTCGTCCAAGTTATACAATCATACAAAAGTTTCCAGGCGAACTTTTTACTGCAAAACAAAATTTCCCAGCATTCAATGTGGTTGCTTGGCATCGCAACTATGTGCCCTACAAGGTACACATGTATTCAACTATTCGTTAGGAGCTTCTTATAGAGAAGTGATGTGTCTTAGAAAACCCTTGGCAGGTACATCAACCATCTAAGAAATAAAGTGATCGATTAACATCTCATGAGCATTGCGGTGTAATCTCAAGGACCATATTCAGATAACTTAATTAAGCTCAATGTTATTTGAAAAATAGTTTTTAGACAAATGAACTAATAGGCTAGATTTAAACTACCAAATTTAAGTGTAAACAAATATATCATATATATCAGTAAGTTTAAACAAAAAATAATGAAACATATGAGTGCTAATTTGTTGAGATAAGAAAAACAAGATTCCAACTTGGAATGACCCCAACTTTTTGTCGGTGGATTGTTTCATTCAAATTAAGATCAACAAAAAAGGGCTTAAAAAATTATATATGGAAAGCATAAAAAAAGGTATTAGGCTGGTAATGTGTATGGATACACGAAATGGGGAATTATTCTTTTGGTCTGAAGGAGGAAACAGTGGATGCAAGAAAAAAGTGATCTTTTGACTGCTTGTAGTTGAGTGACTCATTTGACATTTGTTTTAAACGCCAAGTAGCCCCCTTATGTCCCTTATAAATGTCAATATCATGTATCCAGTATGACGAAGTTTGATATGCATTCTTTATCTTTCAGTTTCCTATATTGCATAGTTGCAGACTTGCAACAACAAAAAAGCGAGTCATTTTTATTGGTACTAGAGAACATATGGATGAATTTAGGTTTGGATCACTTCATTTTTTTCATGTTAAAGCGTTTCTGATCCGTCTTTTTAGGTTTGCATCACTTTATTTTTTTAATCTTAGAATTTGTAATGTTTAGTTCCTTCCACTTCCAATCTATATGAAACGATACTACCAATTTGTAGGTCATTATCTTTTGCAATTTCGAGTTTAGGCATGGGTGACCGGTCTAGATTCATGAACAAGATTTTCCTATCATCATGTGGATCAACCGTCGGAGCTTCTGCAAAAGCTCTTAGAGGGAAGTTTCACATTGAGGATTATGTATGAGAAATTTCATAATGTACTCAAAATGGGTCCTATCAGCCAGGTTTTCTTCCATTATTTGTTGTTTTAAGTTTATTTTTCATTTATATGTTAATAGTTAGACGACAAACAAACTCCTTTTGAGCTAATTATGGGGATATGATTCTGCTTCTTTTCTTAAGGCCTGTTTGGTTGGTTTTTCATCAAGGCCCTGTTTTTTAACACCTTAAAATGGGACTCACAGTTTATCTGTTAAGCTATATATGACTGTTTGATAGTGGCTTAATGATATAGAAAGTGACTTATTCAATAAGCTTTTAGGGTGGAGCTTTATGCGAGAAGTGTATTTTTTTCGAAACATTCCCCTCCCAATTAAAAAACATACTCCTTCCATCTATGCAAAAACTCTCCCAAACAAAAACATTTTCAATCTATACAGACATTAATCTGCACCGACAACTTTATCCATACACAAGGAACATTAAACCTGTATGTATGCAAAAACCTTTTCTTCTTCCTGTAATTTTTTAGAGATTGATTCAAAAAAGTAGACATAAAATTGTGTATACATGAGATGGGTTTGCATGGAACCCACTCATATGTATTATGTATATGTAGTATCTATCAAATTAACAAAGCTTTTCCAAGGAACCCATTATTTGTGCGTACGTATGTAAGGAAATGCATACAAAACAGTGTCTGTATATACTTTTGAGAATTTGCAGATCAATTATTTCATGAATTCTCTATCACGAATAACCTTTACATCTTCATTATTAATGGTATTTATCGTGATAAATAGTTGGTTTTTATGTTAATAAAACATTTATGATTGTCATTTAAATATATAGGATTGAGTTCAGGTGAAACGTGAAGTTATGGTAAGAAGGGATCTCCACCCTTGGATGAAAGTTAGGATAAGATGCACCGGATCAATCCCCGTATCAAGAGTGATTCATGGGTGAGTTTGAGATTAAAAGTGATCAAGGGTCGAAGTGATCAAGGTCAAGATCCCTTCTTACGATTCTCGCCTTAACTTTACTTCTCATATGGTCCGTATACATGTTTTTCCTAACTTGCATTAATTTTAATGACAGAAATATGAAGTTTCTCAAGACATCAAGTGCTCAGAAACCAATTGTTGGTCATGACTCCGGTGACACTGGGGAATCATCGAAATAATCGTATCAATTACATTCACAACAACAAACTCCGGTTTTTAGGACACCAAAAGTGTTTTAGGTCTGCTAATAAACTACTTTATAGGACCTAAAATCGTTTGATTATTTTAACAACCGGTCAAAATAATCATATTATGTGTTGTGCATGTTACCTTACTCGGGATGGATACGAAAGCTTATATGAAAGCCAATTAAATCCGGGTGAACACTACCCAATGTCTTTTGTTAATGATAATATAAGCATCTACTAACATTGTACTTTACAAGACACGTGGGCACGGGCCGTCTAAGGACGGCCGATACCACGCCTAGTAATATTTATATAACTGATATGATTATTAAAAAAATATTTTTAAGAGATAACTTTTAAAACAAGATTTTATTTTTTATTTTTTAAAATGAAATCAAACGCTTTAAAAGTTTTTAGAATGATTCTAAAAAACAGAACCTTTAAAAAATTCAAGATATACGCCACCCATTTAAAGTAATCGACAAAATATTACTGACTCCATCATAGTCAGTATATTGTCCATCTACTTCGGATAAAAGTAATATGAAACAAGGTGCTAAATTAACTGGATTCAACTGGATAGGTGCATTTGACAATTCACTTGGATAGTTGTACTTTTCTACGGTTGATTTTCCCATATTGTTACTTAAAATGGGATACCATTATACCTTAGTATGGTTAGCTTACTTGAAAGTATCCATAGATAGTGCATTGGCCATTTGGATTTACATTTCAAGGAGCGCAAATGAATGATACATGTTGATCCGTTATGAGTGCGTCCTCTCTTTCAGAGGGAGAAAGGAAGGAAAACTCATCTTTTCTTCTGTCTTTACATGTATAGCTACTTCAGGACCAGAGGTACGAAGAGGAATATTTAATCTGGTCCTTTCACGCTCTTTTAGTAACTGAACCCTCTGAGCTTCTTCTTCAGGTTCAAAGATTATTTTCTTATTTACACGCCTGGGAACTAGCTTCTTCTTCAGCGTCCGATTTAGATATGTACAGGAATAGGTCCGCTTTTGAAGGTTCATTCAGGAATGGCATCACCTTTGGGGGGAAGGGTGAGCTGAGAAAAAGAGATGATGTAGAAGGTTCAGAGTTAGATATATCTTCAATACTTCTTATAGTAGAATTACTGGTAGGAGGAAAGAGAGGTGGTAGAGAAGTAATGGGTTAGGGTTCAGGGATGGGATTGAAGAGTGTAAGTGGAAGACTAACCTTAGGGTTATCGAGGTCCCCCTCTTTGTTTATCAAAATGGTCAGGTTTTCCTGAGCCAATTCTTTGTTCTTCCCTGAAGATGGAGGCTCTTGATTATGAGGGGGGCTCTCCTTCAATGGTTCCTTGAAAGTGACACCAGGCCTGACTACCATGAAGAAGGATGCAGGATTAGGGTTGAAGTCATCATCGTCGTCATCATCATCATCCATTTGATGGTATAATGGACCAACTTCTTCTTCTTCATCCTCTTCTTCTTCCTCTTCTTCCCTATCATCGACGATGAGGGTTTCTTCATCATCCGTTGCTTCATCCCTAGTGGTATCTGGGATGGGCTTAGAGTTTCTTCTTTCTAGCCCGTGCATATGAGCTAAGAGCTCTCCTTCCACCTCTTTGGCGACCTTTTCCCCCTTTTTGGTATGATTAGGGAGAAGTTGAACCATAAGGATGTTTACCTTTTCCTTTAGAGCCTCCAATGACGTGGAATTCTCCTTCTGAACTAGCCCAAGCTTATCCAGGGAATTCCTATCTTCGGTGGTGAAGGATGGGGTAGAGACAACAGGGGTCTTCAGAAGTTTCAGAACTTCAGATAGAGTCTCCCTGTGTTTGTCTATCTTGCCACCAAGAGAAGTGATGGCGCAGGTGCTGCACGACTGCGCTCTTCAAAGAAGAGACCTCTGAAGTGATGTCCGATAAGTGGGTCTTTAGATCAGGGACCCTAGCAACTTGGTTGAAGATCACCTCAACAGACATTTGAAGGTTTTCGCCCTTCTTGTTGATCAGGACAACCTCAACAACCAGATGGTCCAGTGCTAGAAACTGGAAGGTTTCTGAGGGAGTTGCTGGTGAGACCTTGGGGACCTCAATCTTCAATTTTGGCATTGATCTGCCTTGGACCTATTCCATCTTCAGAGATGGCTTCATCATCTGAGGCGCGTCAATCTTCGCACATGTATGTACCAAAGATAAATGAGCCATGAATAGCTCAGGGTTAGAAGAAAGACGGTGGGTGGAAGAGAATATATTCAAGGATTCCTTGAGAGTATCTGAAGAATTACTCTTAGAGTTGGAACTTTCGACGGATGTGTCTTGAGGATCACATACCTGTCTCCGAGGTAGTTTTTGAGAAACAACCTTAGGTCATGTGTGCGTTCCTACGCAATTATCAGATTGTCGAAACAATTCTGATAAACGAATAGCACGCTTTTCAACCTCATCAGCTGTAGGGACTACCATACATAATTCATTGGTCGATATGTGGACCAAAGAAGAGGAGTAGAAGGCAGTGCAAGTAATATCTTTACCAGCTTCAGCGGAACTATTTGCTATTGTCTCAGGGACCTTGGTCACCTGAGGTGGGGGTAGAGCTGATGAAGCAACAACGGATTCAGAGACCATTATCGTGGTTACGGTTGGAGGAGGTGTTGGTAATACACCAAAAGCAGAGAGAATCGTCTTTTGAGAAACGTTCTTCTTTGGCTTCTTCAGAAGAGGCTTGTTTGCTGTGGACTTCTTTTGTCCATCAATGGCAGGGGTCTTCCTTTTCAGAGAGGGGAAGAAGTATCTTGGTTAACCACTGGTGGGTTGTCTAGTGGTTTGGATTCTTGATTATCTACCACGAAGGTAGGAGAGGAAGAGGTTGCAGCTTCAGAGATGATGGGTGAAGGACGTGTGATGATTTCCATCATTTTCAGGGAATAGGGGTGCGTCTCCTTCCCTAAGATCATGCTCTAGGGTCCTCTTGCTTATCTGAGAGAACCTCTAATTACCCTCCTTTGGGTAATCAGGGTAGATAAACTCCATGATCATGCTCATGAAACAAGGATAACGGATACTCTTCTCCCTTTGCCTCTTGTCCACACGTTTCTTCAGATCATTAAAAATGATCTTCGTGTAGTTCAGATTACGACCATGGCATAGAGGCAAAGCCATGTCAAGGAATTTCAGACTTGCTTGTTCCTGACCGCTGGTCTTAATGCCTAAGCACTGGATGATGTGGGAAAACAGTTATTGCCATATTGTTGGCATTTGTGTTTTTCTTTATCTTGCTCAAAGCTTTATTCAGTTCTTCGCTATTTTCCTTCTTTGGCCAATCGTAGCTAATCTGGTCTAGGAATTCGACTATCTCTTCGTCAATGGGCTCAGATGCCCAGGTCTAACCCTTATCACTATTAAGGAACTTCAATGCTCCCCTGATTGCACCTATAGTGATGGCTATTGAGCCTACGTGAATCGAGAAGGAAATGGCAGGGACGACATTTCCCTTTTCAGTAGTCTTAGTGGTGTTGTAAGCAGTATACCAAAACTGGTTTGTGGCAGAAAGCGTAACTCAGGAGGCATTTTTGAAGGAAAGTTGCAACATCCTTGAAGTACGAGTGATCAGCAGAGAGTTCCAGAAGTGGTAGGTGGTTGCATGGCCTCACCAATCCCTGGTCTAGTTTGAAGTTCTTGTTGCTTAAAGCCTTGAACTCAGTCACCAGAGGAGTTTCCACGTATAGAGCCTCTTCAATGTTGATGTTGACGTCATTGTTGGCCATTTATGTTAAAAGGATTAGAGATCCAAAGAGAAATAATATGGTTTATTACAAAGTGTATAAACCCAGAATATTTGATACAAAGAATACCAAAAGTTTTAAAGAAAACAAGTGTTTTGATGAACAATAACAAAATACTTGTTATTTGGCAGACTTAGCAAAAACGTTTATGAAAAGGTTTAAGTTTAAAGCACCAAAATGTGCACCAAAACATATTTTAGAAAAGATTTTAAGATATTTTGGATCAGAATGACCAAAATAGTCTTCTGTTCTAAGAAGGAATCTTAGATCAAGTTTGTAGGGTTTTTGTACTTTGAAGACTAAAAACACGGAATAAAAAAATCAGTTTAACAAGAAGGTAAATGTGATAGGCAAAAGTTATTAACAACGTATAAGTTGTTGTTAAGCTTTAAAAAGGATTAAACCAACCTTTTTAGTGACTAAGAAGAAAAAACACCTAGTAGGTGTTCTTGGTGTTCTTGAAGAATGCAGAAATCGAATTCTTTTATTTGCCTTAGAAGATTATGAGCACGTACAGAATGAAATTAAATTAAAACTACCTTTTATAGGTAGATGAGAGAGAAAGAGGAGAGAGAATGAAGCTAAACGACGGTTTTCTTTTTTAGAAAGGGTAATTATGACCTTTGCACGTCACTAGTGCATGAGTGGAGAAGGAGACGTTATGGTCGACGTGTGTCACATAAATTTTGACACGTCCTTTTAAAAATATTAACAATATCATTTACAGTTAATAAATGTCAAACATTATCCTTTAAATCCTCTTATCATTAAAAATTAATGCATTCTCAGTGATAGGTTTTTCTTTTTAAGAACCATTCTCTGAATAGAAAGACATTTAGAAAGTGTAGGGAAATAAATTCATATCTTAGCAAGATTTTCTTATCATTCACTTGAGTTCAAGATATGACTAATGATATTGAATTTAAACCACTTCATTATCACTAATAAAGGTTGATTACTGAGAGTATTACTTTTCAACATTTAACATACCAAGTTCACTGATTAACATATTGAATCTTGGTTTTGTAAAAAGAGAAGCGAGTTGACATTTAGTGGGTATAGAGTGAAGTTAGTTCTTCTTGCATAACACTGATCCAATCGGGGTTAGTGATAGCTTCTTCGATCTTCTTAGGTTATAAGACAGAAATAAAGTTAACAAAGAGATAAATATTATCCATACCCCGTCGGGTTTTAATCCCTGTACTTAGACCACCTATTATCTAATCGATGGGATGATCTTGAGTCCATCGATGAGCTGGTAGTTGAAGAGATTCATCAACAATTGATTCAGTGATAACTTGCTCAGGGGTCAAGGAAGATGCTTCAGTAGAAACTTCTTGAGCGTTTCCTATCATCCCCGATGGAGATCCAAAAGGATTATCATTTTCTGGGATAGAGTTTGATACTTGATCATTCAGTGATGAATCGTTGTTTGAGGTTTTAGATAGGGGTATATGATTAATAGGAGTAACATTGATTCATGAAGAGGAGGCGTTGTTATTATTAATCATACTTGGATGATATGAGGTCCATCATCATCATTTATTTAAGTGCTAAGAGCAGGATTGAAAAATGATTTGAGTTCACCATAGTAAGACTTCATCCGGTTGTTCAGCTCTTCGTCATCTTCAGGGATGGGAATGGAGTTCGGTGAAGGTGATTCGTCAAAGTTGACATTTATGGTTTCTTCAACAACTTGTCTCCTTTTGTTGAAAACTCTGAAAGCCTTGGATACAAAGGAGTAGCCAAGAAATAAACCATCATCTGCCTTAGGATCGAACTTTCCAAGATGATCTATCATTCAGGATATATCATTTACACCCAAAGACGTGTAGAAAGCTCAGAGATGGCTTTCATACATGGAAGAGTTCGTAGGCAGTCTTCTTGATTCTTTTGACTATCCGGAATCGATTCTGAGTAAAACACACAGCGTTAACTGCTTCAAATCAGAATTAACTTGGTAGATGAGATTCATTGAGCATCGAACGAGCAGCTTTGATAGTTCGATTTCTTCTTTCAAAAACACCGTTTTGCTAAAGAGTCCTGACTACAGAGAAATTATGAGAAATTCTTTTGTCCTCAAAGAATCTAACCAGGGTACTATTTTTGAATTCAGTACCATGATCACTTCTCTGAGATTGAACAATGAGATTGTTCAAGACTTCTATCTTCTTGATAAAAAAAAAATTTCTTTAGGGGTTTCACTCCTGGATCTAAGAAAGAATACCTAAGTATACCTAAAGTACTCATCAACTATAACAAATGTATACTTCTTTCCAAATATGAAACGGACACTAACAGGTCCAAAGAGATCCATATGGAGTAAACGAAGAGGAACGACTACGAAAGACACTTGCTTAAATCTGAAACTTGCTCTTATCAGTTTTCGTTTTTCACAAGCTGAGCAGAGCGATTCCTTTTCAAACGAATGTTTAGGAAATCCATAGACAAGTTCTTTTCTTGACAAATCATTTATCATTTTGAAGTTCATATGAGAAAGTCTTTTGTGCCCGAGCCAGATTATATCTGAAGAGGATTTAGAAATAAAACAAATGTTTTCTGAATGGGATTCATTCATGTTGATCACATAGATATTTTCAGAGCGTTTACTAGTTAGAGCAAGTTTGTCAATCTTTATCAGTGATAGCACATTTTATCTTTGTGAACAAGACTTTGAAGTCTTTATCACAGAGTTGACTTATGCTAAACAAGTTGTGCTTCAGTCCTTTTACATAAGCGACACAATTAAAATAAGTTGATCTGGTGTATCCTTTGCCATTCCCACCAAAGGTCACTGGGTGACCTTTTTCTTCCTTAAAGTCGAAGATAAGGGTTTTTGTTCCAGTCATGTGTCTTAATTAAGCATCCTCTATTGAGATACCAGATACCTTTAACATCCTGCATAAGATAAGGAAATTAATTATTCATAGGTACCCATACTACTATGGGTCCTGCAGTGTTAGTGGAAATATTGGAAGTAACATCTTTCTCTTTTTCTGAAGTTTTTACTTCATAGGATTTTGTCACCTTAACTGATTTTTCAGTTTTGGCTACTTTATTTCCATGAGAGATCCTCTCATCCTTGGTGGCATTAGGGAACTTTCTTGCAGTGTGAGTTGTTTCCCCATAATGGTAGCACTTCATATATCTGAAAAAAGGTTTAGTACAAGAAGCATTAAAAATAGAAGGCTTAAGGTTTTCAGAACCAGGACCAAGAATTCCTTTCTCCATAGACGTTGGAGGAACCACTGGTTTCTCAGGTTTAGAGAGAGTGAGATCAATCTTGATTCGGGGAGTGAATCTTTGAACAGATCCAGGGGTCTTCTTCCAAGAAGTTGAAGGTTGACTCACTGAAGGAGTAGAAAGACTCTTCTTCAGTTTAGGAGTTTTCTTCACCTTAGGAACATGAGTAAAGGACATGCCTTTAATCATATTCTTTAAGTCCTTAGGAAGGGGTTCAGAAGGTTTAGACTCATGTGTTGAGGAACACTGTGTAGAAGTGTTAAAGGGATAGAAGATACAAAGGTTCCAAACTTAAGCATGGAACGATGTTTTCAAGGTTCTTCCTGATCAAAGAATATCTCAGACCACTTTTAACCTTAATGGGGATCTGAGCATTGATGATCTCATTTGCCTTTATAGAGGCTTTGCACCATCCTTCAATGGTGGCTTTTTCAGCTTTAAGATCAGCAATGGCTTTTTCACGCTCAGTGATAGCTTATTGTTTTCTCAATGCTTACAGTCTGATTTACAAAGCATTGATCCTTAAGGTCTTCTTCGACCTTAGTTGATTCTTTGATTTTCATATGGAAAATTTTAAGCTGTTTAGTTAAATCAGAGTTAATTTGTTCAACTTTGGTTTTACCATTCGGAGCATTGTAAAGATCACTAGTTAAGGTGTCGAGAGCCGACAAGCTATCTTTCTTAGGGAAAGATGAGTCTTTCAGATTAGATACTTGAGTGGATAATGACGAAGGAATTTGCGATGAAGTAGACAGAGGCTTCTTTAGCTTCCTGAGTCCTTTCCATAAGACAGACAAGACCCATGTTTTCTTCATTTGAGCCTGACTCGTCAGTGGTGTCTGCCCAGTCATGCACTTCAACGACTAGGCCTTGCCGTTTTGTTGGGTTTTCTTCATCTTCATGTATTTGTCCTTTAACTTGAGATATTTATCATCTATGGTTTAAAGGAGATTTGAGAAGTGGTAGGAGAAGCAACTTTCTTTGATCTGCATTCACTTGCAAAGTGACCTTTGCATTGACAGTTAAAACAAATAGTAAATGCTTTATCAATAGAATAGATTTTTGACTTGTTAGAGTCATTGATAGAGGGATTTCTCCAATAAAAGAGATTTTTGACTTTTTAAGGTTTAAATGAGTTTACTAACAGATTGTAAGCGGAATAAGAACAACTAATACTACATCTTCTATTACAATATAAGAATCACGAAGATATTGATGCACAAGATAAAGATAAGAAATTAGCAAAGGTATAAGGAGAAAGACAAGTATGCATGAAGATGAATAAGAGGTTCTTCATCTATTTATACTCGATGCCTTTTATGCAAGTTAGAAGGTACATGTCACGTGTCAAGCATCTTTTGGAGGCATGTCCTTTGTTTATAAAGCAGCCATGCTTTAGCCGAATACGAACAATGACCACATCAGAGTTGATAAGTACGTGGGAGGCAATAAAGTAACTTCGTACATACTATCTGACATGGGTATGGGGAGGTTCACTTCTGTGCATCGAGGACTAGACAAACATTAATCTTGTTGAGTACGCTTCATTTAATCGCTGGTACTTAAGGGCTCAAGGAAGATCCCTACATGTATCATTGAGGCATACACAGGATCTCACACTTTATGTAGACAATCATTGTTATCACTGAACCGCTTTAAATCATGAGCTGATCATCTCTATCTTCAACTCAGTCTTTGACTATTGCTGGAGGTTCCTTTGTGTGAATGATGTCTTCAGGTCTTCATTGGATAGTATCCTTGATGGTTTTAGCGATCACTGAGTGCAATCGGTGTTTGCATTCGTCGAACCTGGACAATATCTAATACTAAGATTTTCACTAAGTATGGGAGGAATCATAATTAAATCATTGAAGGAGCTTGGATCAACATCTGTTTTTAATAAATATATACAGAATAAAAAGTGAAAATATGATGTGTACGTGTGAAAAAATGATAGTTTGGTGAATAAAAATCATATCTTCAACTTGTTGTCTCCATAATATCCATGCGAATGAATCAACTCATCTTCTTCTGTACAAGAACAAGACATGAGATCCTTGAATTCCCTCTATTGCTAGGCACATTAACAGGGAAGACAACTATTAATAGGAGAAAGATATATATTCAAAACTTTATCTAAACCTTGGATTTCTTGGACGTGCTTCAATTCCATCTTTATATGCTTCCTTATATACTTGAGGAAATTCCATCATATCGGAAATCTTAATATATATATATATATATGGAGCATATCCATTCCATGTTCAATGAAAATTTCAACTATAAATTACTTGTTGGAGGAAATAGAAAACGTACATAGGAAGAGTGAATAAAAAGTATGGATTAAAGTATGACTGTCATGTAAAAGTTCAGTTTCCTTCAATTATATTTCAACCTTTATTAGCAAAGGCTATTACGAAATTACCTTGAGGATAATCTCAAATATTTATGTAAGATTAAATCGATCCATTTTGAACTTAGAAAATCGTAACTACTCCTATATTAAGTTCGATAATAATCTTTATTAAATGAAAATGATTGTTGAAGTAATCAATGGACGAATAACTGCACTGCTTACACGCGTTAGAGAGCAACTCATAAGCACTTCATAGTCAGAAGTTATTTAGAGTCTGAAGCCTCCGAGTTAGAAACACTTAAGAATCAGAAGCTTCTTAAGGGACTTGGAGGCTTCTAAAGAGGACTCGATGGGTGCTAAATTTTACCAAGTACAATCAGAAACTCGATTTTCCCAAGCATTTCTTATTATAAAAAGAATAATAATTAATCTCATTAAATTACAAACAAGGTATTAATAATTAAATAATTTTCTGTAATGGTTATTGATGTAATTTTATGACAATTTTGACAATAAAATATAAGGAGGTTTAAGAGAGACCAACAATAAACAATAAAATTATATGGAAATTTGGTTTCAATAATAATGAAACAAATGGTGACTTCATTTATAATGCAAACAAATTTTTGAATTTATACAAAGGGCAACATGAAATACTAAATATTTAGTAATTTATGTTTACGTCCCTATATTCTAAAATTAAGAGCTATGTCTCGTAGCTTTGAACGTAATTCTCTGCTCGTAATGGCATGATAACTATAGTACTGATAGTATGTGATCCTTGTCTCTGAAATTGTGATGTTGGTGTTCTTGTGCTACATGCCCCACTTGACAGAATCTTTTGACATGTTTCTTTGACGGAGTGTCGACAAGTTGGACAGGATGAGTGTGAACTTAACCACTTGTCGATGCATCGGACATGGAATCCGTGGTTGCATTTTGGTAGTATTTTGACAAGTTCTTCAGGGACAAATTCACTTAAGCATATCACACATTCCTTGTCCAATCCAGGTAATTTAAGTCCTTCCCAATAGCGGATAGTTGGGAAAGTCTTCAACGCCTTTTTCTTAATTCCACTATTGGCTAGCTTGTTGCTTGTGCTTTGTAAGTTATTGTTGGATTCAGATGTAACGGTTCTTGAGCACCTTAATACACACCGAATTATAGAATTCAATACTAAAGAACAAATGATAGAACACAGAAGCACTGATAGGACCATCACCACATTCGCATCGAAGCTTTTGTTTTCGGTATGTTGACTCGTTGTTGGTGAAGTTGTTGTCTCTTCAACTCCGGTGTGCATCGCGGTTGCTACGTGTTCGTACATAGGGGCCTGAAGTAGAAGTTTTCTTGATTGAAATTGGCCTAAATTGCCCTGAAAGAACATCATGAAACTAGTCAACATTCTTACTTGTTTATGATATAGATCAAGTTTTGGTTCCAAATGTAGACTTCTTAGACAAAGTATATATAGTGGGAATAAAGTGAGCTCGACAACAATGAAAAAGCCCATTTCATCTCCACCTTTTGCTTATTGAATGTATCAAATACAATAAAATAATAAAATAAGATGTTTTTGATGAATTAACCCCACTTTTTATTATTAATAATAGATAATGCATATCTCAATTCAAGACCATTGAACTGTCGCTATTGCGAAGGATTTTTGAGCCACCATGTGGAATTTTATCTCATATTTTTATCAATCAATTTGGATCTTCCACCAAGTTTTGTGTGTTGCTAATGGAGAGACTAGCACATGGATTGCACCCACTTACTCTACTCACATACTTTGAATGTTAACTCATGACTCCATTTTCAAGTGATGTATTTATTTGAAAAAAACTTAATATTCCTTTGAACGGATTAGTTTTGCAGCCATTCGACTTTAACCTTTATATCAAAACGATCATTATAAGTGAAAAAAAACACTAAAAACGCATCATGTTTGGAGAATCCACATGTTTATACCCATTATATATGAGTTCTCATTTGAACCCGCTCCTATATATATACATATATATATATAGAGGCGGGTTCATGCGAGGACGATACCAATTTACAAGAATGCGAGGACAATTTTCAGCCAATCATTTTGTAAGTGAAATTTTTTTCATGTACAAAATCATATGTGATTTTGTACTAGTATAAAAATGACACGCGCGACTTTTCCTGTGGGGCTATGTCGGTGCTAATCATATATGATTTTGTACGTGAATCATATGTGATTTTGTACATGAATCATATGTGATTTTGTACATGAAAATTTTCATGTACAAAATGATTGGCTGAGGATTGTCCTCGCATTCTTGTAAATTGTTATCGTTCTCGCATTAACCTCTTTCTATATATATATATAGAGAGAGAGAGAGAGGGAGGCTCAAACGAAATGTTTTCAGGATTAAAGAAACAAATGAACAATTTTCTAGACACATATATATTTTACCGAAATAAAAAATTATTTAATACTTTTCAATTACTTTAAGAGTATTATGGTCAAAAGTTACTTTATGAGTATTACTCTTCATCATGTCTCCATCAGATTGTACAATATACAATGTTGATTAATTTTAAACAATGTAAATATGAAATATGTTTAAATAAATATAAGATCAAGATAAGTAACAAAAATATAAATAGATAAAGTTTTTATTGTCGAGAGAGTTGCGTCGGAGACATCTTTTAACATCAGTAGAATGCTACCTCCAATTCCCTGTATGTTCAGATATGAAATATATTTAAATAAATATAAGATCAAAAGAAATATAAGAAATCAAACTCAGTATCATATATGATTTTAGAACATAGAACATTAAAAGTTTATTATTTTTAAAAATTGATATATGAAATATCTTTAAATAAAAGTTTATCATTTTTAAAACTTTAAAAATTGAAAAAACTTATTTAAAAAAAAATTAAAGGTAAGATTTTTTAAACGAGAAGGTTTGATGATTATAAATGTTTACTTTTCCAAATCGTGTAACAACAACATATGATTATAATGTCAATCATGTTAACAAAATCGCATATTATTTCAATATCATATATAATTTTGTACAAATGTTAATGTAAAATCATATGTGATTTTGTATAAATGTAAGTGTAAAATCATATATGATTTTGTACAAATGATATTCACACATGATTACATTGTCAAATATGTCAACAAAATCTCATATGATTTCTGTATGATAAATGATTTTGTACAAATGTTAATGTAAATTAATATGTGATTTTGTACAAAGGTAATGTAAAATAATATATGATATAATTATAATATAATATATATAATATAACATTCTAATATATTGTCAATTGATTTTATGAAATTTGTATATTTATAATATATTATAAATTAATAATATATTAGAATAGTATATTATTACTATTGAGCTCTACCAGTTTTACCTCTATAAGAATTTACCCTTGATGGAAAATATATTTCAGCATTCATTAATTACTTCAATACCATCCGATGTGATATCAATTGATTTTACAAAATTTGTGGCTTAAAACCATTCTTTTGTTTCTTTAATTATAGAGTGTTCTCGCATGATCCCTCCCCTATATATATATATATATATATATATATGGGAGATTTCAAATACAAACCAAACAATTCCTACAACCATACAAACTCTATCGTTTCATTCTTTTATTGACTAAGATTGTTTCATGAAAGTGTTTAATATGATGAAATTGTTTCATATAATTCTTTTGTTCATTAAATTATTTCATATATTTTTATTTCTATATGAAAATGAAATTGTTTCATGTATTTCTCATTTTGATGAATCTTGTTTCATATATTTTTTTGGTTAATCAACTCTCATGTGTTCTTAATGAATTTTTTTCATATATTATTAAATAATCAACACTGATAATTAAGAAAAAGTAAAAAATTAAAAAAATGATAGGTTGAATGAAGTTTGTACGGTTTGTACAAATTGTTTGGCTTGTAATGGATATACATATATATATATATATATATATAGAGAGAGAGAGAGAGGGGGGGGAAGTTCAAACGCGAACTCAAATTTGGTTGCAAACATGAGAACAAAGGATAGCACGACACGTATCTAATTCAGTCTGAATAAAGAAGGGCATTCGGTATAAATAATGAAGGTGAAGTTCATACATTATTCAGAGTGAATAACACGCATTCAGAGTGAATAACACAACATTCAGTCTGAATATATTTAGACTGAATGGGACACATGTCGCACTTTTATTTATCCTCATGTTCACAACCAAATTTTAGTTCGCAAGGGAACGGAGTTGGCAGAATCAGTGGGGAAAGAAAATGAGAACTCAAATTTGGTTGTGAAACGTGAGGACAAATGAGAACTCGGCACGTGTCATATTCAGACTGAATAGTAAAGGAAAATATTCAGAGTTCTCATTTGAAACCCTCCCTCCCCCCCCCCCCCACACACACATATTTTATATATATATATATATATATATATATATATGTGGAGGAAGATTTCAAATTCAAACCAAACAATTTGTACAAACCGTACAAACTCTATTCAACCACTCATTTTTTTCGCTTTTTCTTAATTATGAGGGTTGATTAGTCAATAACATGTGAAAAAATTTCATCAAAAACACATGATGGTTGATTGATCAAGAATATATGAAACAAAGATTCATCAAAAAGTGAAATACATGAAACAATTTCATTTTCATATAGAAACAAAAATATATGAAATAATTTCATGAAAAAAAGAATTATATGAAACAATTTCATCATATTAAACACTTTTATATAAAAGAAAAAAAATATTAAAAAAACAATGAAACCATGGAGTTTGTACGGTTTGTACAAATTGCTTGTTTTATATTTGAAATCTCCCATACACACACACACACATATAGACCTAATCAAATGAGAACCGGTTAGTTTGTGATAACCATAAGATCCAACATGAACCAATTAATTTATTTAATTAATAGGTAAGGGTATATTAATAATTTTATTAATTATAATTAAATTATATTTTTCTTAATACTTATCAATCAAAGTGACTGAAATTATTTCCTTATTAGTTAAACTAATATGGAATTTTATAACCACAGGGCCTTTGGCCAAGCGGTATATGAGTCCTTTGTCTCCTGGGAGGTCGATGGCTCAAACTCCACCATAGATGAGGAGGGTGTGTGAGTTTGTTTGTTTATTCCATTTGCCGTATATAAATATTATATTATATACTTCAAAAAAAATATGGAATTTCATTCACCATATCATCAATTACGGTGCAATAATTGTGTTTAAAAAGCTTCATTCAACTATGGAAGTTCATTCACCATGGTATAATAGAATTCTAATCCAATCCGTCGTTGATGTGTTTAAAAAGTTTCAACCTTCTTATGATCTTCGTAATATTTTTGTTTTAATAGTTTCTTTCGATGAAGTTAGTCATAGTGAATCCAGATCTCGATTTCGATGGCATTAACGTAAGTCATCTTCTTCCGGCTTTCTGCTTTGATGAAAGAAGGTTTCTAGTCTAATCTTAAATACTACTTGTGTTACTGACATTCCATTAGCATGGTGGACTATAGACCGGCTTTCACGTTCACTCTATAGGAAGGGGACTTAGATTAATAATTTTGATCTTGACATGTCGGTGGTTTTTAACCGTAGCCTTCTTGCCCTAACCTAAGTCCAGGAACGGATCCTTTTGCCTGGAATGACTGAGGTCAAATACCCTAAAAATGTCATCATTATTAGAGTTTTTTACGTGGGTATGAATCGAATTGCAGATTAATGAATCAAACAACAATCTTTCTTACACATTTCAATCAACTTTTTATGATGAAACCCACAAACAATGGATGTGTTCATGAACTCATAGAACCAATTCCATAGGTAAAAATATTGGAGGCGGTGCCAGTCGTCGTAATGGAGGCGGTGGATTCGGAGGTCATATACTGAATCCTATCTCGTTCCAGTCACCGGAGAATGGCAGAAGGTCATACTCCAGGGTGGTTCTGCTTCTATACATCAAAATCGATTATCCTCACCACAGACTATCTGCTCGACTACGACGAACACTCCAACTCTGGTTCTTCTTCGTTGGAAACTCGATGAACACCTCAAAACTCAAAGGCATTACGAAATGGTTTTTAGTTCTAGACATGGAAATAAACCAAACACATAGACTACCAAGGTTCAAGGTTCAGTTAATAAGTCAATAGTTTAGTTTTTAGTACATGACTTCGATTGGATCGAAGTAATGTTTATGAAATGGGTTTTGCCTTGTTTCTATCGCTCAATAATTACATTCAGTAAATTTTTGTTACTTCGATTAGGGATGGCAACGGGCCGGGGATTGGTCTCCCCGTCCCCGAAACCGTTAAGAAAAACCGGCCCCGTTCCCGTCTCGATCCCCGTCGGGGGTCTTATCGGGGATCCCCGTCGGGTCCCCGCGGTTTCCCCGATCCCTGTTGGGGAACCCGTTAAGCAAAAAATCACCGTTACCCGTTGGTTTTACCCGAAACCGAACCCGAACAGGGAAAAATGCAAAATTTTCAAACAAAATTTGAAGCAATAACAACTTGCAATAAATCAAACCAAAACAAAGTACTTCATTAGACCACATAAACATGATCAAACATGATGAAACCAAAACGATGTAAGTTTTACAAACAATCACGACATGATCAACCAAATTACAAACAAATTGTCTTAAGGATTATCCAACTAACATAACGATAAAAACTCTCAAACGTCAAACTCGTCAATCGTACATCACTGTAGATATAAGATTTAATTTGTCCGTTACATAACATTTTCTTCTTACAATTTTTGTTTTCCTCTGCCTCGTAATATCTCTTTTTGTGTTTCACTATGTAATCCATATTCAAAACATTATCACATGGTATCATAGTGGGAATCACAATGATATCACAGTATTATATGAGTTTGTGTCTTAATATTTAGAAGTTTATTGGGTATAACAGTGTGTACCACAATCATTTAATGTCTTACTATTAGAAGTTATTAGGTATCACAATATGTATCATAGTCAATTAGTGTCTTACTATTAGAAGTTATTAGGTATCACAATATGTAATGTCTTACTCTTAGAAGTTATTGTGTATCAAAGTGATCTACATCGAAATAATTTTGGTCGGAGTAAGGTTCCTTGGAGGGAGAAGAGAAGAGAGGAGAGAGTGTTATTTTTAAAAAGGACAAATTTACCCTTAAATATTTACCATAAACCAAAAAAATTACAATTAATGGATAATTACCAAAATTAATTTATTTAATAATAACCATTAATTATTAATAGTGTGTTTTTGAGATTGAATCTCACGGTTATCATAAATAATGAAGTTCTCTTTTGAATAGGCCCATATATATATATATATATACATGTTTAAGAAAAAACACCAAAAAAGAGAAAACTAAATAAACACCTTGGGAGTCCTCCATCTGGATGGTATGCACAAATGCATGTTACAAATTACCAGTATGTATTTGTGCATATACACTAAAGGATATGTAATTATAGAAGCATTGATGTATACATAGGGATGACAAAAAAAACCCGAAACCGACAGTGAAAACCGAAAACCGAACAATTCGGATCGGGTTCGGGGACATCTTAACAGGGATAGGGCGGGGATCGGGGATCTTATCGGTGACGGTAACGGGACGGGGATAATACTCACCGGCCTGACCCGGTCCGTTAGTACGAGAATTCGAGGACAATCCTCGGCCAATCATTTTGTACATGAAAATTTTCATGTACAAAATTATATGTGATTTGTAAACATCAAAAAGGATACGGGTGACTTTCCCGTGGGTAAGTCGCGGGAAAAGTCGTGGCTAATCAATCATATATGATTTTGTACGTGAATCATATGTGATTTTGTACATGAATCATATGTGATTTTGTACATGAAAAATTTCATATACAAAATGATTGGCTGCGGATTGTCCTCGCATTCTCGTAAATTGTTACCGTCCTCGAATGAATCTCCCTCTCTCTCTCTCTCTATATATATATATAATATAAACAATATTCAAAAACATAAAATGGGCTAAGTATTAATTTTGTCATGATTTATTCCAAGTTGTTTCAATTTTTGTTTGAAATATTTGCTTTTTCTCTATTCGGTTTCGGATAAAACCAACGGGTAACGGTGACTTTTTTGCTTAACGGGTTCCCCAATAGGGATCGGGGAAACGGCGGGGACCCGATGGTGATCCCCAACAGGATCGGGACGGGGATACCAATAATTGGCCCGAACGCATCCCGTTTCCATTCGTATGCATAGAAAAAAAAACTTCAATCGCTTGTATGCATTTGTGCATACCGTCTGGATGGAGAGCTCCAAAGGTGTTCTTCAGTTTTTTTTTGCGTTTTCCTCTTAACCTCCCTCTCTCTCTCTCTCTCTCTATATATATATATATATATAGAGAGAGAGAGAGAGAGAGGGGTTCATGCCAGGACTGTAACAATTTACGAGAATGCGGGGACAATCTTCAGCCAATCATTTTGTACATTAAATTTTTCATGTACAGAATCACATATGATTCATGTACACATATGATTAGCCAAAACTTTTCCCGCGGCAAAAGTCGTGCGTGTCATTGTTGATGCTAGTACAAAATCAAATATGATTTTGTACATAACTCGCATGAACCCGCCTCTCTCTCTCTATTTCTCTCTCTCTCTCTATATATATATATATATATAAAGAGGCGAGTTCATGCGAGGACGATAACAATTTACGAGAATGCAAGGATAATCCTCAACCAATCATTTTGTACATGAAATTTTCATGTACAAAATCATATATGATTAGCCAAGACATTTCCCGAGGCAAAAGTCGCGCGTGTCGATCATCTTTGATGCTAGTACAAAATCACATATGATTTTGTACATGAAAAAAAAATTAATGTACAAAATGATTGACTGAGAAGTCTTCGTATTCTCGTAAATTGTTACCGTCCTTACATGAACCCGCCTCTCTCTCTCTCTATATATATATGTGTGTGTGTGTGTATATATATATATACCGGACATTGCACTGGGCCGGAGTTCTATTCAGATGCCAATTACATACCCCTTGACAATCAACGTTATGAAAATAACTCGTGTAGTTAACAAAAAAAACATTCTAATTAACGGTAAAAACAAATAGTTAATTAGAATTGAAGCACTGATTAAAGTTGTGTTAATCATATATATATATATATATATATATATACAGGGGTGTATCCATTACAAACTATTCAATATTTGCAAACTTGCAAACTCACCATTATCCAATAGAAATAAGTGATGTGGATAATATTGTTTTAATATTTTATTAATATTATTAATAGTTTATGAATTCATTGCGGATATCATCATCATTTTATAATTTAACCATTTTTAAATTAATATTTATTAATTTCCTATCATGAACACACTTTCTGACGACTTCGTCTTCTCTAGCGAGTTTTCCGGCAAGTTTTCTCATTCATGAATATACTTTTGCCATTCGTGAATACACTTTCACCATTCGTGAACACTTTCAACATTCATGAATATCCAATTGGTGTTTCATCATTGTGTTCACGACGAGTTTGCACAGTTTGCAAAAATCGATTAGTTTGCAACGGATACCACCCATATATATATATATATATATATATATATATATAGGGGTGGTATCCGATCCGTTGCAAACCACGTCAATTCGTACAAACCGTACAAACCGCATGCAACCAATATTTTTTTTATAATTTTTTCACTTTTTTTTAATTATTAGGTTGATTAGTCAATAATATATGAAAAAATTTCATCAAGAATACATGAAGGTTGGTGAATCAAGAATATGTGAAACAAGATTCATCAAATTGAGAGTTTCATTAATCAATTCATTTTCATGTAGAAAGAAAAATAATTTCATGAAGAAAAGAATTATATGAAACAAATTCATCATATTAAACAATTTCATGAAAAAAAATTAATCAAAAAAACAATGAAACACGCGGTTTATATGAATTGACGTGGTTTGTATTTGGAATCTCTCCTATATATATATATATACATATATATATAGGGAGGTTCTTCTACACCCCAGTTAAAAGTTACACCCCGTGCACCCAATCAAAACTTCCCACTATATAGTGAATTTCATAACATTCTCCATTTCATAATACATTTCATATCATTTAGGATCAAATGGAACAAACTCGTTATGAAAAAAATGAATAAAAAGTTGTGAAAATCAGAAAATATAAAATGTTATGAAATTCCTTGTAATATTTCATAACATTTTATATTTTCTGATTTTCACAACTTTTTATCTATTTTTTTCATAACGAATTTGTTCCATTTGATCCTAAATAATATGAAATGTATTATGAAATGGAGAATGTTACGAAATGGATTATGAAATGGACGGTTTTGATTGGGGTGTAACTTTTAACTGGGGTGTAGAAGAACCGGACAATATATATATATATATATATATATATATATGAGGTATAAATGAGAACTTTGTAAATTTAAAAGAACAAAGGGACTCATTTGGGACCACATATGATGTGGGTCTCACCAATAAAAAATCATATCTGATTCAATGGGGCTCACCATTGAAAATCAGATATGATTTTTTATTGGTGGGACCCACATCATATGTGGTCCCAAATAAGTCTCTTTGTTCCTTTAAACTGGGGGTGTTCTCATTTGAATCCTCCCCTATATATATATATACTAGAAAGGTACTCGCGCATTGCAGCGAGATACATCTCGATTTTAATGTTTATTTAATTTTTTTGTTGATTTTATAATGGTTTTATGTGGTTTTGAGAAAACAATTTTAATTTTTCATTTAAAAGTTCTATTATTTATGTAATTTTTTTAGTTCAGTTTTTTAATTATAATTTAATTTATGTTTAATAATGAAGTAATTTTTTTTGATATAATAAATATAATTTTTTATAAAGATAATAATTAAGAATTCTGTTAGAACTCGATGATTATCCTAATTATATTTTAGATTTTTATATTTAAAATGAGATGTTTATTTTGTATTTGACTATGTTTATCTGCAGTTAGTTACATGAATTCAGAAATGAACCTTTAATAAGTTGTATTTAAGCACAATTTACTTGTAATATTGAATTTTAAGCAATATGAATCAATAAACAGTATTACATGTATATAAAATGGTTTTTAAGAGTTTTTGTCAAATGCTTTATACTATAGTATATATATATAGGACAAGTTCAAATGAGAACTCAAATTTAATTGTGAATGTGATGATAAATGAAAGCACGACACGTGTCATATTCAGACTGAATAATCAAATTAATATTCAGACCGAATAATCTATATTCAGACACGTGTCGCACTCTCATTTATTCTCACGTTTGAACTTTCCCGCCTCTCTCTCTCTCTATATATATATATATAAGGGATATTTCAAATACAAACCAAACAATTCGTATAAATCGTACAAATTCTATGATTTCATTATTTTATTGAATAAAATTGTTTAATGAAGGTGTTTAATATGATGAAATTATTTCATATACTTCTTTTATTCATGAAATTTTTTCATATATCTTTGTTTCTTTATGAAATTGAAATTGTTTCATTTATTTCTCATTTTGTGAATTTTGTTTCATATATTTTTGATTAATCAATCATCATGTGTTGATAAATTTTTTTCTTATAATATTGACTAATCAACTCTCATAATTAAGAAAAAATGAAAAACAATTAAAAAAATGATTGATTGAATGAAGTTTGTACGTATTGTACAAATTACTTGTTTGTAACAAATATCTTATGAAATCCATATCCTTATCTATATACGTGTTTTAATAGGATATAAAAAAATCTTATGAAACTACAAAAAGAACATTATCTCCATGTAATTGAGAAAACAAAGAGCTTATTGCAAACGCTATCTAGAGATCTTAGAAGATAATCCCTTTTATGGATATAAATTAAAGGACGTTTTGCACCATTTGAAGTAAAAATCTCTTAATTAAAGTTGGCATTATGCACCACTACACCATGTGTATCAACAATTATTAGAAAAACAAACCTTTTTACCTTTCTGCTGAATAAAACATTAAACAAATAATTAAATATATTTGTTAATTGTCTACGTAGAAATTTAATAAAGTAAACAAACTACACGTACCAGTAAATGACATTCAAAAGTAGAGTTTAGAGTTATAAAATGTATACAAATCCTTCTCTCACGCATATGACTAGAGATCCATGTATTTTTTTGATGACTTTCGACTTTTTTGCGTTTCATAAATTAAACAATTAATTAAAATAAACCATTATAGATTTCTAAAGCCGTCCGTTCATTAGTTGTTAAATACGAGGATAAGATTTCAAAGCACACGTACAAATATCTTGGGAGATTCAGGAAGATTATAGCCCTTACGAGGAGTACGATTGATAAATCAAATATATATATATATATATATATATATATATACAGAAAGGTTTAAATGAGAACTTTGTAAATTTAAAGAAATAAAGGGACATTTGTAAACCATATATGATGTGGGTCACATATAATATTAAATCATTTCTGATTTAATATGATTTAATATTAAATCAGAAATGATTTAATATTATGTGAGACGCGTACGTATATAATCCGTAAATTAATTCGCTTTGTTTAACTTTGGTTCTCGTATGATCATTTCCCTATATATATATATAGAGAGAGAGAAAGGTTCAAATGATAACTTTGTAAATTTAAAAGAATAAAGGAACACCTTGTGGACCACATATGATGTGATTCAACATAATATTAAATCATTTCTGATTTAATATTAAATCAGAAATGATTTAATATTATGTGAAACCCACATCATATCACTACTAAACAAATGGTCAGTTCCGACAGACAGTTTCCGACGGATTTGGCCGTCGGAAAATTTCCGACGGATTTCCAACGGATTCAATAAAAGTCAACAAAAGTCAATAATCGCAAAAGTCCGTCGGAAATCCGTCGGAACACTGAGTTAATAAAAATAAATAAATAAAATTGTAATAAGTTTCCGACGTATTTCCGACGGATTTCCGACGGTTTATTATTTCGCCGGAAATCCGTCGGAACGGTATTGATTAAACCAATTAACTCATCTAATTTGTAATTAATTACACTAATTATTAATTTATTAAACATTTTTTAGAATTTTTAAAAATATAATTAAAATCCGTGGGAAATCCGTCGGAAATTTCCGACGGAAAATATTTATATTTTAAAATAAATAAAAAATCGATATAAACATAATCCGTCGGAAATTTACGACGAATATCCGACGGATTTTTGACGGAAATTATTTATATTTTAAAATAAATAGAAAATCGATATAATTAAAATCCGTCGGATTTTCGACGGAAAGTATTTACATTTTAAAATAAATAGAAAATCGATATAATTAAAATCTGTCGGAAATTTCCGACAGATTTCCGACGGATTTCCGACGGAATTTATTTTTATTTTTAATTTTTTCAATAAAATTATTTAATTAATAAATATTTTGACATTTATTCAAAATTTTAACTTTAATAAAAATGTGTTAACGTATACTATTGTGTCTTAGTTGGTTCAATTATGTTTTAACGTATACTATTGGACGTTAACGGTTCTTAATGATTTTTAATGAATGAATTAGGCCTTAGAGTTAATTTGGCGTTAACGATTCTTAATTATGTTTAATGAATCAATTAGGCCTAGTTAATGAGTTAACGGTTTTTAATGGGCTTTAAATGAATCTATTAGATCTTAATGAGTTCAATTAAAGTTCAAATTATATTATGGGCTTTTAACGATTTTTAGTGGATTTTAATAAATCTATTGATCCTTAACTGGTTCAATCGGGCTTTAACGTATACTGTTGGGCCTTAATTGGTTCAACCGGCTTTAACGGATATTATTAGGTTTTAATTGGTTCAATTGGGCTTTAACGAATATTATTGGGCCTTAATTGGTTCAATTGGGATTTAACGTATACTATTGGACCTTAATTAGTTCAATTGTGCTTCGACGTATACTATTGAGCTTTAATTGGGCTATAGTGGTTTGTAGTTGGTCATATTGACTTGTATTGGGCCTTAACGGTTCAGTTGGGTTTTCACGGTTCTTAATGGACTTTAATGAATCCATTAGGTCTTAATGAGTTCAATTAAAGTTCAAATGATATTATTGGGCTTTTAACGATTTTTAGTGGATTTTAATGAATCTATTGGTCCTTAACTGGTTCAATCGGGCTTTAACGTATACTGTTGGGCCTTAATTGGTTCAACTGGGCTTTAACGGATATTATTGGGTTTTAATTGGTTCAATTGGGCTTTAACGAATATTATTGGGTCTTAATTGGTTCAATTGGCTTTAACGTCTACTATTGGGCCTTAATTAGTTCAATTGTGCTTCGAACGTATACTATTGGTCCTTAATTGGTCAATAGTGGTTTGTAGTTGGTCATATTGACTTGTATTGGGTCTTAACGGTTCATTTGGGCTTTAACGGTTCTTAATGGACTTTAATGAATCTATTAGGTCCTAATGAGTTCAATTAAACTTCAAATGATATTATTGGACTTTTAACGATTTTTAGTGGATTTTAATGAATCTATTGGTCCTTAAATGGTTCAATCGGGCTTTAATGTATACTATTGGGCCTTAATTGGTTCAATCGGGCTTTAACGGATATTGTTGGGTTTTAATTGGTTCAATTGGGCTTTAACGAATATTGTTGGGTTTTAATTGGTTCAATTGGGCTTTAACGAATATTATTGGGTCTTAATTGGTTCAATTGGGCTTTAACGTATATTATTGGGCCTTAATTAGTTCAATTGTGCTTCGACGTATACTATTGGCCTTAATTGGGCTATAGTGGTTTGTAGTTAGTCATATTGACTTGTATTGGGCCTTAACGGTTTAGTTGAGCTTAAACGGTTCTTAATGGACTTTAATGAATCTATTAGTTCTTAATGAGTTCAATTAAAGTTCAAATTATATTATTGGGCTTTTAACGATTTTTAGTGGATTTTAATGAATCTATTGGTCCTTAACTGGTTCAATCGGGCTTTAACGTATACTGTTGGGCCTTAATTGGTTCAACCGGGCTTTAACGTATACTATTGGGCCTTAATTGGGCTATAGTGGTTTGTAGTTGGTCTTATTGACTTGTATTGGGCTTTAATGAATCTATTAGACCTTAATTGGTTTAATTGAGAGTTAACGGATACTATTGGGCTTTAACGGTTCTTAATAGGTTTTAATGAATCTATAAGGTCTTAACGAGTTCAAGTGGACTTTAATAGATTGATTAGGCTTTAATGGGTTTAATTGGGCTTTAATGGTTTTTAGTGGACCTTAATGAGTTAAATTGGGATTTAACGGTTCTTAGTGGGCTTTACTGAATCTATGAGGCTTTTATTGAATCTATGAGACCTTAATTGGTTCAATTGAGATTTAACGGATACTTAGATTTTAACGGTTCTTATTGAGCTTTAACGAATCTATCGAGTCTTATTCGGTTCAACTGGGATCTAACGGATATTTTTAGGCTTTGTTCATTTCTTATTAAGATGATATTCATTAACAATTAATGAGTAAAATACGACCCACTAAGATACGACCCACTGAAGCTCGATGATTCGTTGAATGTTTTTGTACAGTTTGTAAAAATTGACTAGTTTGTAACGGAAATTAAACCTATATATAAGTTTTCATTTGAATTTCTTCTACATATCTAAAAATAATAGATGAACTTCACCTTTGTTTTCGTATTGGAAATAAAAAATAAGTTTTTACTTAAATTTATTCTATATATTTTAAATCTATTATTATTATTATTATTATTATAAAAAAAAAACTAAAAAATAAATCTCAAAAATTTGCCAAGGGTTCCCCCCTCCCGCCCTCCCTCCCGTTCCCCCCCTTTTTTTTCATCATCCTTTAGTTAGGTTATAAAATGTGAAGGCTTTTTTTCATCTCCCTTTGGCTAGGTTAAAAAATGTGAAGGGTTGGCAACTCTCCTTTCCTCTCTTTCTTTTCTCAATCTGTTCTTCAATCTACAAACCACAGGTATGTATTTTTGAATTTATCTCGATCTCTACATCTCCGATGTACCGACCGCCACACCACCACCACCACCGACCGCTATTGCACCACCACCAAACACCACACCTCCACCACAAACTACTCGTAATTCTACTGATTTTGATGAGGCTAGATTTTGATTGTTTCTTTTGAGATTAAGGGACAATTATGAATAATGTAATAAAGATGCAAAATTTTGTTTGAATGTTGGATTTATTTAGTTTTATTATTATTTGAAATATTACATCATAACCATCGCGAACCACCACCGACGGCCACCACCCAGCACCACAAATACAAACTTTATACAGCATAAACATCAATAAAATGCAAACTTAACCTTCCACCAACAAAATTGTACAAATCGTTTCATGAAAATTCAAAATTCGAAGCATATAAAAAACCCTAAATCGACATTTATGGACAAGTAAGTTCTTGTTCTTAGTTTCTTGTTCCTACACAACTTTAAGAGTTACGGTTTTTGAACCAAACGAATTTCGATTTTGACTAAAACAGGATGAATTTCTTCCTTGTTTCAACAAGCTTCAATTTCTTGCTAGTTCCTACACAACTTTAGATTATAGTTTTGACTCAACAGGTTTGGTTTTGCTTCAACATGTACGATTTCTTCCAAGTTCCAATTAGTTTTGCTTCAACTGGTACGATTTCTATTGATTGCATGAACAATTGTAACTTGCTAGTAGGATATCACAATCGGTGTATAAGTTTCAATTAGTTTCAACAGGTACGATTTCTTCCAAGTTCCAATTAGTTTTGCTTCCCTTTTTTAACTGTTCCCGCTCAATTTTCCCCCTAAAAATTGACTTTTCCCCCTAAAAATTGACTTTTCCCTCTCTTTCAACTTGGCTTAGCTTATTTAGCGACTCACACTTCACCTCCTCTTTGTTTCATTTCAGTTCGATCATAAGAAAATGTAAGTGATTTTGAATGTTTTGCCTTTTTAGACAAATTTTATATTTTTGTTTGTTTTCGCTTTGCAGTTTTAGGTTAAACAATGAAGGTGAAGATATGAAATGTCCAAGTAAATTGCAGAGATAAACCCAAATATATCAAAAGGTTCGTCATCTTTTTTAGTAGAAATCATGTTTTACTCCCTTATATATACTTTCCATGTGCTAACATGTGTGTGTGTATATATATATATGTTCTCTTGTATGTATAAGGTTACCAGTACATGATGGAGTGTAATTCAAGGTGCATGTACATCAACACAATTTATATGGGTAAGACTTCATATTTGGGTGGCGACTGTGAGTTTAATTTTCTTATTTTCTCGATTATAAACACTTATTTTTTTTAATGCTCATTATCAATGTTACCAGTTAAATGCTTCAACCAGTTAAATGTTACCAAGAGCAAACAAGGGACCAATCAACTGGTGAAATTGTCGGTGGAGTATACAAGGACGCTGCATATTTTTTTTGTGTGTAAAAAATCAATGCTACCCGGTTGTTTAGCTAGAAATCGGGATCTAATAGCCAAATCGTACCCGGTTGTCTAACCGGGTTCCATTACTCTTGACAATGGTACCCCCTCTAATAGAACCCGGTTGCAAAACCGGGTACTATATAGTTTTTTAACCGGGTTCTATTTTCATTTCTGTACTAGTGGTAAACTGTGATTAAAATTAAAGTTATAAATTTTATTCAAATAGTAAAAATTGGCGTAGTTTTAGCTTTTTACTGCCACAATGAGCTTAAAATCGTCATCCTAGATTAGTCTATACAATATATGATTAAGGCTATGTTTGGCAAAAATAGCTAATAAGGTACCTTATAACTTATAAGGTAGCTTATCAAAACCTTACTTTTATTAACTTATCAATAAGGTACCTTATAAGGTACCTTATAAGTTAGCTTATGGTCATCCAAACAACTACACTAAAAATAAGGTATCTTATAAGGTGACTTATAAGTCACCTTATTTTTGTCAAACAATGCCTAAATGATTCTTAAGATAACTTCTTGATCTATGTTTTCTTACCTCTATAATTAGTTACTGACTTATTCTACCATGTTATGTTTTTCGTGGAACAAGAAAATGATATCAGTGGAACAAGAAAATGATGCTGTCTTGGATTAATTAACAGCCATTAATGGCATGTTTCATTGATGCTGTTTTGGTGTATTTTCATTTAATTAAGTTCTAAATTTATATATATTTTATCCTTGAGATGGGTGAAGTTGTCTCCACTATTCCAAGTTGGTACTCTTTTTTTGTTGTTTGTTTTCGATAGAAATAGCTTGAAATTAATGTTTTAATGAACTCCAAATACCGGAGTATGATGTTGGAGATAGATGTTGTATGCTCATACAGGAAAGAAAGATGTTGGAGACTTTGCAAAAACAAGCTTCTGAAGAAAAAGATCAAGAAGAAAGAGGTTGCAAAAACTCAGGTTTGTGTGTTCATGTGTACATGTAAAAACAACTGTATGTATCAACTCAAGCTAGTTCGAGTTTTCAATTTTAATTGGAGAGTTCAATACTTTCCAAATTGATTTATGGTTCTACTTTTAACCTAGAGAGCTGATGCATTTAATCACTTGTGTAAGTGTTGTTTGTTTAAGCAACTGGCTTAATTAATGAGCTGATGCATTTGTTCCAAATTGTTTGTTTAAGCAATTGGCTTAATTAATCATAGATATATATTTGTTCAAGTTTATCTTGCCGAACATTCTAAAGCTGTACTAGATGCAAATCTGAAACTTTCATGAATGGGATATCCTAAATTTTTTGTTGTTGACGTGTTTACTGTATAAATACGTTTGTACACAGACCAAGGTGTATATTGTGGTATCAATCAAGCATGTGAAGTTATATTTTTAGCTATGAGTTGTTTGATTAAACAAGAGTTGATGTCACTGATTGATTCAGGTTTATATAATTGGAGGTGATGGAACTCAAAAGGGAGCAACAGTTAGTTATGAATGAGCAGCAGGTTTATATCATTCAGGTTTGCATTCTTTCTCAACTTCTTTATTTGTTTTTGTTTATTCAAAATGCTATAAATATGAAAAACAATGTTAAGTGGTCTTGAAGCAGCCGATGATCGAAACAGTTGGGGCACGTATAGGCATTTAGTGGCTGCTGTCGATGAGTTCCCATTTCGAGCAATAGATGCTGAGAAAGTCAATCTAGCGGTGCCGGTCGAAGACACGGGAATCGGGATACCATTTACATTTTCAAGAATATTTAACGTCAGGCTTCTTTATATTTGAAATAACATTTACCTTTGAGTTTTTCTTTAACTGTAATCGTTGTTTTATTTGAGGTTTGGTTTCGAGTATGTTTAAAATCTGTTTAAAGTTATATCTTACCCGACCAACATACGAGTATAGTTCTAGTTGTTGATGGGGCTTTAATGAATGTATAATATTTTTATTTCCTGTATTTACCGTAATTTTTTAGCGATTTTAAATCAATTTTATTTTTTTTCAGAAATATTCGGCTCATTTCCGACGGATTTCCTACAGATATTCCATCGGAAATATCTTCCCAAAATAAATGAAAAAGAAATTAATAATACTAATCCGTCGGAAATTTCCGATAGATTTCCGACGGAATTTTGATTAAAAAACAATTTTAATTCTTATCCGTCGGAAATTCGTCGGAAAGTTCCGACGGAATTCCGACGAATTTTTTAATTAATAAACATATCTTCTTATGATTAATTATCTGATTAATTTGGTAAAAGTGGGAATATCGTTTCCGACGGTTTTCCGACGGTCAAATCCGCCGGAATCCGTCGGAAATCCGTCGAAAATGTGATTTTCCGGCGAGGGTTATTCCGACGTCCAAATCCGTCGGAAACCGTGTTTTTCCGACGGATTTCCGACGGATTCGCCGGTCGGAACTAGCCATTTGTTTAGTAGTGTATGTAGTCCACAAAGTGTCCCGTTGTTCCCTTAAAAATGGGTGGTTCTCGTATGATCCCTCCCATATATATATATATAGGGGCCGGTTCAAATGAGAACTCAAATTTGGTTGTGAACATGAGGATAAATGAGAGTGCGACACGTGTTCCATTCAAAGAAATATTATAGTATATATTCAGTCTGAATATTCTTTTGTATATTAAGTCTGAATATTGCTTATTTTGACACGTGTCACACTCTCATTTGTTCTCACGTTCACAACCAAATTTGAGTTCGTATTTGAACTTTCCTCTCTCTCTCTCTCTCTCTCTCTCTCTCTCTCTCTCTCTCTCTCTCTATATATATATATATATATATATATATATAGAGAGAGAGAGAGATAGAGAGGCGGGTTCAAATGAGAACTCAAATTTGGATGTGAACGTGATAACAAATGAGAGCACGACACGTGTCACATTCAGACTGAATAGTGAAAGAAATATTCAGACTGAATATAGCATTTATTCAGTCTGAATAAGCATGATTCAGACTGAATATTAAATACTATATTCAGTCTGAATATTTTTTTGATTAATTAGTCTGAATAATTTACATTTAGACATGTGTCGCGCTCTTATTTGGACTCACGTTCATAACCAAATTTGAGTTCGCATTTGAACTTTACTCTCTCTCTCTCTCTCTCACTATATATATATATATATATATACACATATACATATATAGGGGCAGGTTCAAATGAGAACTCAAATTTGGTTGTGAACGTGAGGACAAATGAGAGCGCGATACGTGTCTGAATGTAAATTATTTAGACTGAATAATCAAAGAAATATTCGGTCTGAATAAGCATTATTCAGACTGAATAAATACTATATTGTTGATCCCAGTATATGATCAAGTAACGATGTGATGAACACAATAAACAAGAATAATATCAATAAGAACACTTTATGTCACATATCTCACTTGTAAGGAATCGTGGTTACAAGGTTCATCGAATAATACTAAACTCACGATTATGATCTCTTAGGCTCTCTCTCAGTTCTCTTTTGCCTGATAGCCCTAACCATCTATTTATATAATAGGAAATGCGGGATAAGGAAAGTAAAGTTTAAGGCATTATACACTTGCCTTTTGTACAATAAGATCTTTTCCTTTTATCATCATAAATCTATTCCTATAATTAAATCTTCCTAATTGATGACTTTGTTGACTTTACACTTTGGCCCTTCACGTCTTCAATATTTGTGAAATCGGATACAATATTTTCAGACCTAACAATCTCCCCCTTTGTGTTCTAGATTACACTTCAGCAAATCAGCACTTTTGAAGATGATGAAATTTTGTCAACAAATTTTGGTTTTGAATCTTTTGCTCTCCCTACGAATATGATCACTTGATAAGCTCTATAGATCCTTCTTAACATTAGCATAACGTTCACGAATATAAAGTCGAAGGAGCCGTGATGTCGTAGGGTAAAATCTTTCTTCAAAGGGACAGATGATTAGGTTAGGAAGATGCGACGACTTGAGGTTGTCGGGTTAGGCAGAAGTGATGAATTTTTCTTTCTTTTCTTGTTTTCTCCATGTTATCTCTTTGCATATGTCTTTGAAACATTATTTCTCCCCCTCATAATGATAAGGAGAATCCGAAGCATTATAAAATTAATCAAAGACAGTAAGTGGAAGCGTGAATGTGAATAGTGGGTAAGAGTCTAACATAGAAGCACAAGTAACAACTATTATCACTTAATTTAAAACAAAGTCAATTAACTGGCCTATATTCAGTGTTGGCGTTGGGTTGTCACTAATAGGACTTCCAGTTATCATAGAAGTAAGTTATAAAACTAACTTCTCAAACTGTTCCAACATAAACATAAAGATATGCTTGTGGAATTACAAAGACTCGTGCATGTGTCAAAGAAATATATTTGTATATATTTTGGCTCAAAAATAGACTCATTGTGCACAAAATATGAAGTTCGAAGACCGGAGGTGTGTCTTCTTGTTTCAATATCTAAACTTCAGAGTGAAGAATAAATAGATGATACGCTAAATCTCCGTAATATATGAAACAAGTACCTTTTGTGAGATACTTGAGTAGCTAGATGGGGTGACACAAGTAATTGACATTGGGTCCATGTCTATTTCAATATTCATCTCTAACGAATCGAAAATGAATAGATTAGATGGCAACCCGTATAACTGACACGGTTTGGTAAGGACCAAATATTTTCTTTTAAGTCCTATCACACTCTTACCATTTTCTTTTTATCTCACAAGCACTCAATATACCCTTTCAAAATTCTAACCTAGGGATGTGTTTCATGGGTAGGTCCTTCCGGTTGTGGATTGACCATTGAAACTTCTAATTCTTAACACATAAAGAGTTAAAACATTAAAGTCCGAGTTCTGAACTGATGTATTCAGAAGTCAAAATGCAATGTAAAACGGGTTCTGAACTGAGATATTCAAAAGCCAAAATAAGAGCAAGTTCATAGCTGAAGTACTATGAAGCTAATAAAATTATGGTACTCCCCTTGAAATATAGCATAACCTTTTGAATGTTCATGTCATGTGATGTGAATATTCTAAATTTAGAACACTAATGACATACCTACAAAACAGCTTAAAAAGATTTTGGTACCCAAACTTTGTTGGGTCCTCGGAGGTTATCTTGAGAAACATCAAATGGGGAAGTGGGGATACTGTAGGTACCATACCATTTATGAATGAAACTTTGATCAACAAAATCATTTGTTCCGCAAGTAGAACAACAAACCTTTATGGCGCTTAGACTGATTAGTTGATTGATTGACTTTACAAAATAAGGCAAATCAGTCTTGGAAACAAATGATTTTGCATCAACTATAGGAGATGTATGTGACATGTTTACAACACTATCATCTGTAGTTGATTTTCTTCCTCCAAACCATTTTAAACTTTTTAAAATTTCTAGAATTAGCAACAAAATTATTGTGAAACCGTTTAGAATTATGAGTCTGAGGATTTAAAGAATGATATGAGTTGGAGTTGTTAGAATAACTATGTGATTGAAATCTCGTTTTCAAGTTCTTTAATTTTGCTTAAAAGATGATCTATTTCTTTATCAGATAAACTAAAATTCAAAATCGTTTTAGCTTCAAGAACTTTTTCAAGTTTCTTGAGTTTTTCAGATAAATAATCTCTTTCTTCCATAAGCAAATCATATTTACTTTTTAATTCAGATCTCAAGTTCTGTTCGGTTACAAAATTTGAATGTAATTCAGACAATTTCTTTGAAAGTTTACAAATTTTCTTTTAAAAAACTTTCCTTTTATTCTCAACTTCTTTCTCTAAACGTTTATTCTTATCGAAAATTAAAACACTTTTCTTCAAAATGTTATTTTTATTACTTTCGAACACTTTTCTTTCTACATCCAAAAGATTTTGGAGCTCAGAAATTTGCTTTGATAGCTCCAAACTTTTTGTTTCGGAAGATTTTCGTTCTAAAATCACAAGTTTTAATTTTGCTTTCAAATGTTTTTCAGTCAATATCAAACTTGTGTTTTTCATCAGAAATTACTTTCCTTTCTTTCTCAAATTTCATAAATTCAGATATTTTACTTGAAAAAGAAACACTGTAAGTCTCAGAATCTCTGAATTTCTCTAACTCAGAAATTTTGTTTTTCAAATCAAAATTTAATTTTATCAACTCAAGATTTTTCTTTTCACAAAATTCTTCATACCTCGTATGATTTGTATTCCTAGAATGATGGTTGCGTTGTTCTTGTAAAAACTCATTTTCATTTTTCAAAATTTTTTTGGTTTGTTCTGTGTTACGAAACATAGATTTGAGGTCAACATGTTCTCATAAAAGTTCATCAAGCACTTTCATGTTATTTGTATTTCTTGCTTCAAGTTTAGTAATTGTTGCATTTAGCTCCAAAATTTGTTTTTGATAACTAATCTTTAAACTATAGCATGTATAACTCAAATACACAGTTAGTTCGTGTAAAAAATATAAGCACCGGTTACTTGATAAAGTGATCTCGATCGGTGAGTTTTGAAAAATATTCTAAGACAGTCTTAGGAAATTGGTATTTTATCTCGGGTAAAAATCTGGGTTTAACGAGGATGTCGAACCAAGAGGGTACAAGAAATAATGATGTCGGATCAAGTGGGGTTCGATAACAAAGAATGTCGGATCAAAGGGTCCGATATCTCAACTTGTCGGGTCTCAAGGGTTCGATATCTTACTTTGTCGTGTCAAGTAGGTCAGAGAACTTTGTTTGTCGGATGAAACTATTCGCTAAGTGTTCACTTTGTCGATTAAATAGTCCGAGAAAAATATGTATCTAGTCCTTGGGTTTTGAACAGGTCTTTTCCTTCTTGAGGTTAAGGAGGACAAAAACAAAAGATTATTGACTAACAAGATCTATGAGGAACTAAGTTCTTGAGTCTAGGGACAAGAAAATCAAAGTTTTTGGTTTTCCGAAATAGTCAAAATTTCAAAGACTGTTTAAAATTATTTATCAGAAATTCAAACGTGTTGTAATAGTTTTCTTGACTAGAAAAGTGTTCAAGTAGCAAAACTATTGAGTTTTCTATGGACAAGAAACTCTAAACAATCAGGAATGAATTATGAGATAAATAGTTATATACTAAGGTTTAAAACGGTCACTAAAAGTTTCTTAACAAGAAAAACGATCAAGTAGCAAAGCGATTGAGTTTTCTATGGACAAGAAGGTCTTAAATGATTGTAACAAACGAAAACAATTTTAAAGAATTTTCTAAAACAGGGATTCGATAAAAATCACAACACTCTTGTCGGGTCTATATGGGCCGACAAAGTTACTGTTCACCCTTGGTTTAGTCCAATAACCAGAGTTCTCGGGTGACAATGGTCCGATAAACTTGGTTTTTGGTCTACTTGGTCCGATAAGTATGAATGTGTTATGAATAAGGCCAGAAATCGATTAAAATCAAGATAGACTAGATCGAAAAATTAAATAAATACTAGCATATAAGAATTCAATCGATAAAGTCTTGAGAAAAAAATGCGAAACATGGTTTTTCAATAAAAGGACTGTGATAACAGAGAGAAATCTTGATTTTTATGCAAAAAATGATCTAATTTTAAGAAAACAGTTATAGAACAGGTATAAATAAATGATCGTTTTAAAAAAATTAATCAAGAAGGCAACAAAGAAAGTTATCGATTGAAACAGTTTAAAAGAGATCTGATAAAAACGAGATTTTTACCTTTTTCTTCAAGAAATCGATTAGAACAGGTTTAAAACTCTGATCGATCTGCTCTGATACCAATTTTGGATCCCATTATATGATCAGGTAACGATGTGATGAACACAATAAATAAGAATAATATCAATAAAAACATTTTATGTCATATATCTCATTTTAAGGAATCGTGGTTACAAGGTGTATCGAATAATACTAAACTCACGATTATGATCTCTTAAGTTCTCTCTCTCAGTTCTCTTTCGCATGATAGTCCTAACCCTTTATTTATATTAATAGGAAATACGATATAAGGAAAGTAAATGTTAAGTCATTATACACTTGTCTTTTATACAATAAGTTCTTTTCCTTTTATCATAATAAATCTATTCCTATAATTAAATCTTCCTAATTGATAACTTTGTTGACTTTACACTTTGACCCTTCACGTTTTCAATATTTGTGATCATGGATACAATATTTTCAGACCTAACATATATTCAGTCTGAATATTTCTTTGATTATTCAGTCTGAATAATCATCATTCAGACACGTGTCGTGCTCTCATTTGTTCTCACGTTCACAACCAAATTTGAGTTCGCATTTGAACTTTCTTTCTCTCTCTCTCTCTCTGTCCCTCTATGTGTGTGTGTGTGTGTATAAACATGGGATCACGTGAGAAGTGAAGGTAAGGTGAGAAGTGTAAGAAGAGATCTTGACCTTGATTACTTTTAATCTCAAACTAACCCATGAATCGCGCTTGATACGGGGATTGATCCGGTGTATCTCGTTGCATCCCATCTGAGTGTATTTCATCCTAATGTGCATCTAAGGGTGGAGAGATCCCTTCTCATCATAACTTCACTTCTCACCGGAACCCAACCCTATATATATGTGTATGTATATCTATACTACTTTAATAATGGTTTGAACAAAAAGTCTTAAGTGCAATCTCTAAAGCAAAGAGTACTACTATTTGTTGCATAGTTTTCAAAAAACTCTTAAAGACAATTTATAAAGCAAGATGTACAAACTTTTGATGCAAAGTTATAATCAGATCTCTTTTTTGTCCCACTCAACTTGATCAGGAAGCTTTCAGATTGGCTTTCTTCCTACAGTTCTCTACATCCTTATTTTAGAGATTCAGTCTCATCTGTGTCAAAGGTTCCAGTTGGACTTTGTCAATGTTTACCTAGAAGGGATATAGTTTATCTTCCCAAAAACTTTTTCACGATCTAGCTTTTGGAGTGTTCCCGATTTCAATTGATTCAAATTCAAATTCAAATCCAAATTAAACAAAATCTGCAATGAAATAAGTCTCACACCCCAGATTGAAATCGAAAACTTTCAACATACTCTCAAATCCGAAATCTCAAATCACCATTTCAAATTCAGACGTCTTCTACTTCTCTCAAGGTAGGTTTCTCCATTACATGTTGTTCATTCTTCTTATGCTCTCTCTTCTGTATCTATTTTTCTCTTTTTGCTGCTAACATAATTTGTTAGTAACTTGGCTTCTATTATGATTGTAGATTTCATCTTTTACTTTTCCATTTTGTTTTTAACTCTGGTAGCATAAGGTTTGAAACATGTATTGATGTTTAACATTGGCTTCAGTTGAATGGATAGGCTCATCTTGACCTTAGTTGTATGGAATCCTCTTTTCATCTTCTTTTTTTATTATTGTTATTTTTTATTAGTTGTATGGTCTCTTATTTTTTTTATGCCAATGTGATACTGTTTTGATGCAGTTACAATGTTTCAGATGGCGATGATGTCATAAAGATAGAAGAGAACATGCAACTGTTGAGGAAGTTGTTCACGATTATGGTGTAGATTAGGTTGGTTGATCGGAGAAGCTTGAGGATGAGCTAAATACTTACAAGGTAATATATTACTTATCACTATCGTATTTTAAGGTTTATTATTTGTAAATGAATTTTGGATGTAAAAATGTGGTTCGAATAGGTTTGAAAACATGAACTAAACAACTTATTGACTTATTTGGATGTTCTTAACTTTATGTTTTATTGAGACGGTAATGAAGAATGGATCTTCTTCTCCATGTAATAGTTTGTTTTTGTCCTTGGCCCCTGTCTTCTTAATTTTGTAATTTCAACCTTCTATGTCTTTTTGGTGGTTCTCTATCTTAGAAACACAGTGGGTTGTGATCGGGTTTTATAATGATACAGTGACTTATACCAATACCAATATTGGTATTTGGGTTTTGTTTAGTGATTAATAATATTGGTTTTAGTTTTGTGAAATGTTTGTTTCTAATTCTTTGGGTTTGTGTGTTTATTTGGTTATTGAGAGATTGGACCTCTGCAATTTTCATAGCATAACAGCTTATTGATACAGCAGCTTAATAATTCATTTTGGTTCGTGGATCCGTTCGGGGACTGAAAAGAGGGTCGTTTTCTCAGCTGATCAATTACAGGAAAGGGTCGGTTTTACTGCGCGTAAACAAGATTTTCAGTTCTGTAATGTGTTCAGAATTCGAATGTGTAACAGGTGCTGCAGTGGTCTGCATCATATGAGAAGCTGAGATAGTGAGGCTTGCAATACTCCACTGTTTTGGTTGACTGCTACCTTTCTGTTTTTGTAGTTCCATTGTAATAGGTTTAGTAAAAGGTTTTGTTGGTAGTTTTGTTGTTGAAGACTATGAGCTGATTGTATCTGTGAATGAGATGACTATAAGAGTACTTTTATTAGGATTTTTTTATTCCTATGCTACCAATTAAAATTTAAAATCAAAAGAAATAGACGAGAGGGGAAAATGCCTACTATATTTTTTTGAGGGAAAATGTTATTTCCTTTCTCTAAATCTTTTTTATTGGATCATCCGAATAAAGTTTTATACATTTGTAAAATATTCAGTGAATTCTATGTTTATAAAATGTTAAATTTCATGAAAAAGGAATAAATTATTTTTGAAAGTCTTTTTATAAATTTATGTTGGGAACACAACTTATTTTTGCAAACTCCAGTTGTAAGTTAGCCTCACCACCTTTAATTGTGATTACCTTTTAAATTTTGCAAAGATTGTGAATGTGACCAACCTTCTAAATTTGCTCACTGTCAATGTCTTTGGGTGCTTGGTTTAATTTTTTTATTTGAAGTGGATATTGGTTCTTGGTTACCGGTCATATTTGGTTATTTGAACATTTATATTTGTTGGTGAAGTATAATATAATTTGAAGAGCTTGCAGAATTGATATTAATGGAAGCTATCATTTTCATCATAGTGTTATATTATGGTGTTCTTTTATCATTCAAAGTCATTTTGTTCATAAATTTCAACGAATAATTGGGATAATTTATTTATATGTATCCATTGCGAGCAAAATTACAAATCATTTGGAGTTGAAGAGTTACCATGCATCCAACTATAATTTTGTTATTTGTTAAAGTTGCCATCAAAATTTCTTAATTTGAAGCACTTGGAGTAGAAGAGTTATTTCGGTTACCGATCCCTCATTTCGAGTTGAAACATTTCATTTATGTCGAAGAGAGACTTAGGTTGTTTCTAAAGCATTGATGCGTTTTATTCTATGCTTCTTAACAAAGCATGCATTCCGGCAATAGTTTGTCTACATATGACCTTTTGGTGTGTAAATTGATAGCTCCAACCTACCATTAATTCTTTGTTTGTTTATCTCGGATGTGGATTTTTCTTCTGAAAGATAGAGATGTTACTCGGTAAGAAGGAATGCAAGGATAAGCGTTTACCGATTCAATTACCTTACCGGGTGAAAATAACAAGGACCGAGTATCTTACTCGGTAAGAAGGAATGCAAGGATAAAGAGTCTTAATGGGTAAATGAGGGTGATTAATCTTCCCGGGTTTAAGACGTTTAAAAATAATCTTTTTTGATAAGGTAAATGAGGTGATATCTCGTGTTGGTAAGCGCTTATCGAGTAACCGTTTGATAAAAGACCACTAAGTTAATGCCAACTGAAATTGAAAATATACTAAGGTGGCGTTTGTTTTTTATGAGGTGTTAGAAGTCTTAAGTCTAATTTCAGTTCTGAAACGTCTAAACGAATCAGACATAAGTGGTGATTAAAAACTTAAAATGAAAAAAACAAACAAAGCCTAAACCTTTTCATAATTTTCCTCTGAATTTGCTGCACATTGGACATCAGAGTATATTGGTACAACATAATGCTTGAGGTGCATGTACTTTATATGTTGTGGACTCATGTTCCTTTCATATAGTGTAGTTCTGTTTCTCAAGCAAAGCTATTGATGAATATGCATATTTGAAGACCAAGCCATTAGACTCAAAGGTGGTTGTTTAAGAGGTACCTTTTTGCAGAGAGATTGGTTTTGGTTGATGTTAATATCATCTAGGAGATAGCTTCTATATCTTATGTTTATTCTTCAACATCATTACATCTATTTTGTACTTTTTGATAGACCTTTCAGTTTTCACCGCTTAATATGGCATCTCATTCGTTTTTAATCTTATCTCAACTAAGGATATACTTGATTGAACTTAAAACCAGTTGGCGCTCAAACCCTTTGCCAACTAAGGTACAAACTCAAGGAATTTTAACTTTTTATTTACGATAAAATTTCTAAACTTTGCTCACCCGGTGCATTGCACGGGCACATTGCTAGTATATATATATAGAGAGAGAGAGACTTTTTTATTTAGAAACTTTTTACAAGGTAGAAACTATTGAAACCAATATAAAATAATTTTTTTACTATTTTGTCCCATCAAATGTATATTATGATTTAAAATATCATTTCATATATGTTTGTGTTAATATGAAAAAAAATACATGTGAAGAAAAAGCGTTGGTTCACTTTAACATATGAAAAAATATTCATATGGTGAAACAAAACACATGTGAAGCTTTAACATTATTATTATTATTATTATTATTATTTTGAACGGTAAACATTGTAATTTTGACAGAGAAATATGATACAGTACATCACAGATGCAACACAATGCTAAGTAGAAACACGTTTACGAGGAGCAAACTTCACAATTGAATTCTACCACCTTTCTTACTGTTTTGTCAAATATTATATTGTACCACAACCCTACCATACAAACACGCTTTAGCCAAACATCCCATTGAAATAGTCCCTGTCGCATCGAAATGGCACCCGCAGTTTAGTGTGGAAAGCCCTTTTAAATAGCAGTTTTCTGTGGACAGCCCTCGATCGCTCTTTCCGTGCTGCATTTCTAATTACACCGATGTTGGATTCGTCAACCAACTATCCCACACATTGGCCAATCTTTCCCAGTGATCCATTCGAACGCCTTTGTTTGGAACTCGTAGAATCTGTCTGACGCCTTACGTTGTTCTTTCTCAAACACCACTTTGTTACGATATGACGAGATGTGAAGTTTTCACATTATGAGACAAACATATGTTAAATGATACCTTACATCATAACATTTGATGAAGAAAATTATTTTATGTTGGTTTTCATAGTTTCTACTTTTTAAAGAGTGTGTAATGTTGGTTTTCATAGTTTCTATTTTATGTTGGTTTTCATAGTTTCTACTTTGATGAAGAAAATTATTTTATGTTGGTTTTATGTTGGTTTTCATAGAAACAAAGCAAACAGTGTGTAATGCGACCCTTCATGTGGGTATACCTGCATGATAATCTGCATTTTGTTCTGTTGTTTGTTTTTCGATTTCTTCTTTGATTTCCATCGTAATCTTTTCGATGCCAATTTTCGGAATTCTTTGGAGTGCGTTTCCTTCGTTTCCAAATATTGAACAAGAACCTCGTTAGCTCTCGATTCTCGAATCCTCTCTGTATCACCTGATGGGCCTATGAATGGTTCTAGTTACAAAAAAGGAAGACTATCCCAATGTAAGACCGACTTCAACACCTATGGATCGATTGCACTCATTCTATATCATCTAGGAGATAGCTTCTATATCTTATGTTTATTCTTCAACATCATTACATCTATTTTGTACTTTTTGATAGACCTTTCAGTTTTCACCGCTTAATATGGCATCTCATTCGTTTTTAATCTTATCTCAACTAAGGATATACTTGATTGAACTTAAAACCAGTTGGCGCTCAAACCCTTTGCCAACTAAGGTACTAACTCAAGGAATTTTAACTTTTTATTTACGATAAAATTTCTAAACTTTGCTCACCCGATGCATTGCACGGGCACATTGCTAGTATATATATATAGAGAGAGAGAGACTTTTTTATTTAGAAACTTTTTACAAGGTAGAAACTATTGAAACCAATATAAAATAATTTTTTTACTATTTTGTCCCATCAAATGTATATTATGATTTAAAATATCATTTCATATATGTTTGTGTTAATATGAAAAAAGATACATGTGAAGAAAAAGCGTTGGTTCACTTTAACATATGAAAAAATATTCATATGGTGAAACAAAACACATGTGAAGTTTTAACATTATTATTATTATTATTATTATTATTTTGAACGGTAAACATTGTAATTTTGACAGAGAAATATGATACAGTACATCACAGATGCAACACAATGCTAAGTAGAAACACGTTTACGAGGAGCAAACTTCACAATTGAATTCTACCACCTTTCTTACTGTTTTGTCAAATATTATATTGTACCACAACCCTACCATACAAACACGCTTTAGCCAAACATCCCATTGAAACAGTCCCTGTCGCATCGAAATGGCACCCGCAGTTTAGTGTGGAAAGCCCTTTTAAATAGCAGCTTTCTGTGGACAGCCCCCGATCGCTCTTTCCGTGCTGCATTTCTAATTACACCGATGTTGGATTCGTCAACCAACTATCCCACACATTGGCCAATCTTTCCCAGTGATCCATTCGAACGCCTTTGTTTGGAACTCGTAGAATCTGTCCGACGCCTTACGTTGTTCTTTCTCAAACACCACTTTGTTACGATATGACGAGATGTGAAGTTTTCACATTATGAGACAAACATATGTTAAACGATACCTTACATCATAACATTTGATGAAGAAAATTATTTTATGTTGGTTTTCATAGTTTCTACTTTTTAAAAAGTTCTAAAATATTGTTCCTATATATATGGGTTAAATTAAATAAAAACCAAAAAAATGTTGAAAACCGTGAGGACCGATTTAAGCCTTAATTTGGTCTTGATTATATGGTTTTAACGGAAAGCTATTTTTATTTAAAAAAAAGGCATAATCATCATTTTGGTAACAAAATTCACGGGATGATATATACATATTCGCTCACCATATTAAACATGTAGGTTCGCCATATGAAACATGTAGATTCACCATATGAAACACATACTAATTCACCAGATTCACCATATGAATCCAGAACAAATACTAATTGACTAGATTCACCGTATGAATCCAGATGTAGTCAACGATGAATTAGAAAAGTCAAATATAACGACTGTAACAAAATCACTATTACGCCCTTCTCTTTTTATTAATGTTACAAAAAGGGCACCATGATTAGTAATATTTGATTAAACTCTTTAATGGTTGAGAATAGTCCTCACGGTACTTAACCTTTTTACGATTTTTATTTGACTATCGCCCATGTATATAGGGGCAAATACAAATGAGAACTCAAATTTGGTTGTGAACGTGAGGACAAAGGAGAGCGCGATAGGTGTCATATTCAGACTGAATAATGAAAGGATGTATTCAGTCTGAATGTAGTATTATTTAGTCTGAACTTAGTGTTACTCATCCCGAATAATGTATGAACTGCACTTTCATTATTCACTCTGAATGACTTTCATTATTCAGACTGAGTGGAACACGTGTCACGTTTTCCTTTGTCCTCATGTTCACAATCAAATTTGAGTTCGCATTTGAACTTCTCTCTCTCTCTCTCTCTATATATATATATATACATGTGTATGTATGTATGTGTGTATAGCGATAATCAAATGAGAAACCACAAAAAAAGTTATAATCTCATAAAAATCGATATAAAAAATACTTTTTACATGATTTTTTAATCAAAACTATAATTTAGGATATTGTTTAACAAATGTTTGTGTTCACCTTATGAAAAATATACATGTGATTTTTATTAATTCACCTAGTGAAATGAAAAATAAGCGTAAAAAATATTCATATGGTGAAACAAATATATGCGAAACTTTCACATTATGAAACAAATATATGTCAACTAAAATCTTAATTCAATGAACATATTATTTTTAAATTGGGTTCATAAGTTTATAACATTTTTATAGTTTTCATTTGATTTAGTCTCATATATATGCACATGTATGCGTACTGTCGGTGTTACTCAGTTTTTCATTTTTTTTACGGTTTTTCCCGAAGCCTAACTCTATACACTACAAAAAAATAACCCCTTTTCCGACGGACCAATCCGTCGGAAATCCGTCGAAAATCCGTCGAAAAAGGCCGTTTCCGTCGGAAACGTTCCGTCGAAATGGGCTGGTCGGTAAAGCCTTTTCCGACGGACATTTCCAACGGATTTCCGATGGAAGCCTTTTCCGACGGATTTCAACGGAATATACTTTTCCGTCGGTTAAGGGTTTCCGACAGAAACCTTTTGCGACGGATAACATTTGCGACGGTTTTCCGACGGATTTTTTGTGATGGATTTAGAAACCTTTTCCGACGGTTAGCTTTCCGACGGATTTTGTACATTTCCGACGGATTTTTTGTGATATCCGTCGGAAATCCGTCGGAAATGATGTTTTCCAAAAAAAAAATAATTTAAAAAAATCAAATTTCCTGTACATTTGGAATTCAGAATTTAAAAAATCAAATTACCACACAATTTGATAACAAACGAAACAATTTAAAACAAAGTTGTTTTATTACAATCGAAACATTTTTAAATCTTTAAAATTACGTAATTGTACTATTATTTTAAAACTACGAAGGAGGGTTAGGAGGGTTTTGGTTCTGGTTCTGAAACTGCTGTATTAAGGCTTGCATCTGGTCCGGGTTCTGGAACCGCGCCATGAAGTCCTCAAACGCTTTTCTCGTGGCCTCTTGTTGGCGAATTTGATCTTCGTACCTCTGCCACCGCTCCGCATCTTCTGCCCGCTCTTTCCGTCTCTACTCTGCTTCTCTCTCCCGCTCTAACCGTATCTGTTCCTGCTCAGCCTCCAACGTTGCTCTCAAAGACTCAAACTGAAATGAATTCACATTTAACAAGCAACAATGTTAAGCGCTAATTAATAAAAACATAACTAATACATGAGTGTATTACAACCATATTACACATACCTCCGAAGTGGTTCTGGAACAACTATGACGACCTTGACCGGTCAAATTCAAGAAATCTGTCACGTTATTGAACCCGGGAATACGATTCTTTTTTCGACCCCCGAAAGCCTTTTCCCACAATTGACCCTGTATCTCCGGACTAAGGGTTTTCAGATCTACATCTGGGTATTCCTCCTGTCTCCTTTGGTGGAACGACGTCTACAAACACCAAATGTGTTAACTAATAAAAACTTATAGACATTTCGGCAGCATAACTGTTGTAATTGGAACATATCCATTAAGTAGTTTACATCTATCATCTGCCCAACAACGGCAGCTCAAACTAATTACTACAACTTTATCCTATAAAACAAGTCAATCCTAAAAACAAATTAAATTTTGTGCCAAAACTAAACTTACCGCCCTATGCTCGTGAGTTTGATCAAGATAAATAGGAGGATCTGTGGGCGGCCCTGTCGCACCCGGAACTAGCTGTCGGTTAGTGCAGTGAACCCGGTCAAATACCTCACTGATGAGGGGCTCGCGGTTCCATGCTTCTCTCTACATGCAATATATATATATATATATATATATATATACGATGTCAGTTGTTAGTAGACAACAAATTCATGATAAATTATATAAATTTAAAATATATAGTAGATGAATGAATGAATACCATCCGTGACCGATGCACAGCCGTGCTAACTGAGCCTCCAGTATGCCTGGGGGCCGTTGACCGCGAACGATTGGCCCTATTAGCCACGGATTGACGCTGAAATACCTCACCAGTCCAGACCTGTTAAAACATAAAAGATAAAATTCAACATACAAACTGAAACGAACCCGTAACAATAAAAAATCCTACATACCTTGTCTATCATTTGGTTCCAGGAGGTCCCGTCGAGCCAGTCTGGATAGAATGGCCTCAGCCGCTCATAGTCTTGGCGATCCCACTCTATCCCATCGACCGCCTTTGCCCGCTTCGCTGACCATAAACGAAGTTCTCTCATCTTGTCAGCATAATGGGATTGCAAGGTATCAGGAAAGGCTCGGAACACGTCTTCATCTCGCTCTTCCGGCCATTGGTACCGAGTCTGCATATTGATCATTGTTTCTAAGTTGTAAAATTACATCAAATGGTTTGCATAGATTTTTCTACTAACCCAAAATTCCCCGAACATGTCAACGAGAGCCGCCGGAGGGATTTGCGAGAAACGAGCCCACGGACCATTGAACATGGACTTCCATAGTGCAGTCACGTCGCGAATAGCCTCGTTTTCTCTGAATCTTCACCATTGCAAAGTGCACAACACAAAGAGTACATTAGTATAATATTGATTACCGCAAAAAGTACATTAGTACACCACAACTAGCTACTTACCGGCCACTCTCAAGGTGGAGCACAGGTCGGTTATCAGGATTACTTGGAACCTCACGTCGAACAGCAACCCCTTGTCGTCTCGGCTGTGATGGCGGAGTCTGATCTTCAATATTGATCTCTGCATCTACCTGATTATCCTCATTCACCTGTATATGATCCAGCCCCTCCGGTGTCCTATGTTGACTCTCGAGTGTCGGCTCTTGACTCTCAGGTGTCGTCTGTCGACTCCTAGATGAGCTGCCACTCCCGCGACTGAACAATTGTCTGAATACACCCTTTCCCTTGTTGCTCTGACCTTTTCCCACCATCTGAAATTAGATAATGGTTTAAAGTTAGGTATACATACACAAAGTGTAATGACTTTAAAACTCTAAGTGTAATGGTTTGACTATTGAAAAGTCAAACCATTGGTTTTAAATCAAGAAAGGAGTTTTTAATGACTTTAAAACCCTAAGTGTAATGGTATAACTAGTTGAAAGTCAAACCATGGGTTTTAAATAAAAGAAATGAGTTTTGAATCACTTTAAAACCCTAAGTGTAATGGTTTGACTAGTGGAAAGTCAAACCATGGGTTTTAAATAAAAGAAATGAGTTTTGAATGACTTTAAAACCCTAAGGGCCCGTTTGGTTGGAGGGATTTGAGGGGATTTGGAGGGATTGGGATTTCAATCCAATCCATTGTATTGGAGATAGTTCTCAGATTACTAATATGGCGACTTATTTGACTGCAGTGTTTGGCATAAATATTAAGATATGGTGCAGTATAATTTCAAGAAAATCACTAGAGTTCGCACTGTAAATGACTTATTTGAAATCCCAATCCCTCCAAATCCCTTCAAATCTCTCCAACCAAACGGGGCCTAAGTGTATTGGTTTGACTAGTGGAAAGTCAAACCATGAGTTTTAAATCAAGAAAGGAGTTTTGAATGAATTTAAAACCCTAAGTGTAATGGTTTGACTACATCCCAGTCAAACCATGTGTTTTAAATAAAAGAAAGGAGTTTTGAATGACTTTATAACCCTAAGTGTAATGGTTTGACTAGTTGAAAGTCAAACCATGGGTTTTAAATCAAGAAAGGAATTTTGAATGACTTTAAAACCCTAAGGGTCCGTTTGGTTTGTGGGATTGTTTTTGAAGTATTTGGATTTAATGAAAGAATTTGGATTTCAAGGGATTTGAATTGGAATGGATTTGAAAATCATAGGTGTGTTTGGTTCGTAGGATTTGCAATGGAATTGGATTTCCATGATTTATAAATAATTTATATAAAAATATAAAATATTATAAAAATAATTAAATCACATTTTTATTAATCAATTATTACAAAACAAATGTTTTTAACATTTTTTAAACATTATTTCATACAAATTCGACGAAATCCCGTGAAATCCCGAGCATCCGTCAAGGATTTCAAAATCCTATGTTTGTTGGATTTCAAAATCCTATGTTTGTTGGATTTCAATTGAATCATAGAATTTTAAATCCCTCAAAATCCAATCCAATCCCGCGAACCAAACGCGCCCTAAGTGTAACGGTTTGACTAGTGAAAAGTCAAACCATGTTTTAGACGTGTCCCTAAGTGTAATTGTTTGACTATAAAATGAATATAATTCCTAACGGGTTTTAAAAACATTCGCCATCATAACGATTATAAAATGAATATAATTCCTTATTAAATCAAGTCTAGTGTTTGCCCAACGGATGGCAACCCAACTATCTAAAATTGATAAACTTGAAAACTAAATATAAACTTAAAACTTTGATAAACTTAAACACTCAATATAAATTCATCATCACATATACATAATATATTAAATCAAGCCTAATGTTTGCCCAACAAATGGCAACCCGACTATATAACATTGATAAACTTGAACATATTAATCCATATAAATAACGTAATACTAATCCATACATAGATACTAAAATATACATATTAATCCATCATCTTAATCCATACATATTAAAACATACATATATAATTCACCATATTAATTCATAGTTTAAATCAAATAAGTGTAATGAGTTTTAAAAAAAATTGCCATCATAACGACTATAAAATGAATATAATTCCTAATGTTTGCCCAACAAATGGCAACCCGACTATATAACATTGATAAACTTGAGCATATTAATCCATAGAAATAACGTAATACTAATCCATACATAAATACTAAAACATACATATTAATCCATCATCTTAATCCATACATATTAAAACATACATATTAATAATTCACTATATTAATTCATAGTTTAAATCAAGCAAGTGTAACGGGTTTTAAAGAATTTCTCCATCATAACGACTATAAAATGAATATAATTCCTTATTAAATCAAGACTAATGTTTGCCCAACGGATGACAACCCAACTATCTAAAATTGATAACATACATATAAATACATATAAAATACACATAACATATAATTGTATAATATATTAAAACAACTATCCATACATATTAAAAGATACATATAATTGAATAACATACATATAAATACACAAAACAGACATATAAATACATATAAATACACATACATACAAATCAATAGATATAATTAATTGTACCTCGCTTTTCGTTCATCGGTTTTTTAAGACGAAGTTTTCCGTCGGAAATCCGTCGGAGGTTTTGAGCCGCCGGAGGAAGCTGTCACCGGAGTTTCTGTCGCCGGAGTTTCTGACGGTGATGGGGACGGTGGTGTACGGTGGTGGCTACGGTGGTGGCGAGGGTGGTGGTGTACGGTGGTGGGCGACGGTGGTGGCGAGGGTGGTTGGCGACGGTGGTGGGTGGCGGTGGTGGCGAGGGTGGTGGGTGACGGTGGTGGGGACGGTGGTGGGTGGCGACGGTGGTGCCGAGAGCGGTGGGCGACGGTGGTGGGTGGCGACGGTGGTGCCGAGAGCAGTGGGCGACGGTGGTGTACGGTTGTGGTCGCCGGAAGTCGCCTGAAGTCGCCGGAAATCGCTCTTTTTCGCCGGAGCAGAAGTGGAGAGAGTGTAGTGGACAAAATGAAAAATGTCGACTAGGGGTTCAACTTATACCCCCCGTGTTTCCGACGGAATCCGTTAAAATTTAAATTAAATTAAAATTAAATAGTTATAATATTACAATTATATATTAAGTATTATATATTAAAAGTATACATTAAAATTAAATTAAATATTATATAGTTTATATATATATTAAAATTATATATTAAATATTTTATATCAAAATTATATGTTAAATATTGTATAGTTTATATGGGCCTTGATGGGTTTTAATCACTTCTAACGCCCTACAATGGGCCTTGATGGGCTTTACAACTCCTAACGGCCTACAATGGGCCCTGATGGGTTTTAACCACTTCAAACGACTAACAATGTGTCCTGATGGGTTTTACAACTCCTAACGACCAACAATGGGTTCTGATGGGCTTTAACAACTCCTAACGATCAACACTGGGCCCTAATGGGCTTTAACAACTTCTAACGGCCCAAAATGGGCCTTTGATGGGCTTTAAAACTCCTAATGGCCTATAATGGGTTCTGATGGGTTTTAACCACTTCTAACGACTAACAATCGGCCTTGATCGGCTTTAACAACTCTTAAGGAACTACAAAGGGCCGTGATGGGCTTTAACAACTCCTAGCGCTCTACAATGTGCCCTGATGGACTTTACAAGTCCTAACAGTCTACAATGGGCCCTGATGGGTTTTAACAACTCCTAACGCTCTACAATGGGCCATGATGGGCTTTAACAACTTCTAACGACCAACAATGGGCCTTGATGGGTCTTAATGAACTACAATTCATTTGAATGGGTCTTGATGGACTTTAACAACTCTTAAGGAACTACAATGGGCTTGATAGACTTTAACGACTCCTAGTAAACAACAATGGGTCCTGATGGGCTTTACAAGTCCTAGCAGTCTACAATAGGCCCTGATGGGCTTTAACAACTCCTAACGCTCTACAATGGGCCCTGATGGGCTTTAACAACTTCTAACACTCTACAATGGGCCCTGATGGGCTTTAACAACTTCTAACGACCAACAATGGGCCTTGATGGGTCTTAATGAACTACAATTCATTTGGATGGGTCTTAATGGACTTTAACAACTCTTAAGGAACTACAATGGGCTTGATGGACTTTAACGACTCCTAGTAAACAACAATGGACCTTGTTGGGCTTTAACGACTCTTAATGAGCTACAATGGGTCTTAATGGGCTTTAACAACTCTTAATGAACTAAAATGGGCTTTGTTGGCCCTTAATGACTCTTAATGAACTAAAACGGAACTTGATGAGACCTAACGAACCTAATTGGGTTTTGATGGGTCGTATAGTACACATATACGTACATATAGACACATACATACATACATATATGATAGAGATACTAATATAGCTTCAAAAGGTACTGGGTTCTGAAGAGTAAGAAAGATCTGAAGAAAGAAAGACTCAGAACTTAGAAGACAAGCAGATAAAAGCCTAAGGCATAACTTCTGAAGTGGCAACTTCAGATGTTTTGAAGATTCTGAAGAAGGTTCTGAAGACACTTCTGAAGAAGTTCTGAAGAAGTTTAGAAGTAGTTCTGAACATGCTTGTCATTTTTGTACTGTAACTTTAGCATTTCTATTTCATGTATAAATAGATAGTTTGTTAGATAGTTAGAACTAACGTTTTCATAAGCTTGTAAAGACACATTTTGTAATACAGTTCATCTGATTAATACAATATACAACATTCAGTGATCTATTTCTTGTTATCTTTCTATATCTTGATTGTTTGGGATCTAACAATTGGTATCAGAGCCAATTCATCTGTTCTTGAAGGTTAGAGAAGAACTTGTCAGATCTGACAGTTCTTGTTGTGTTCTTGATCGAAAAATTCAAGATTCAAATTCAGGTGAATTCTCGATCTTTTTCAAATCAAAGATGTCGAAAGAAATTGTCTCCATTGGATCAAAAACCAAACCACCAACTTTGTTTTTAGGAGAATATCATCAATGGCGAATCAGGATGGTTCAATTCTTTTACAATATTGATGAAGCTTTAATTCAATCAATCATAAATGGCCCTCTAGAGGTCTATGTGGAAATTCCTACAGTTCCAAGAACTGAATCCACTCCTGAAGTACTTGCATCAAGAATCAAGAAAAGCCCAGGTATATATAGTACTGCTGAGAAAGCTCAAGCAAAAATTGACAAAAGGGCATTAACTCTTCTTACTATGGCTATTCCAAATGAAGTTTTTAATAGGGTAGATAGTCTAACATCTGCAAAAGCTATGTGGGATGAGGTGGAAGCCCAGATGCAAGGTAGTACAAAAGCCCAAGCACAACGCCTAAATATCTGTGTGGGTACTTATGAGAATTTCAGATATCAAGAAAATGAATCAATTACTGATACATATCATAGATTCAACAATATTCTGAATGATCTGAGAAGAAATGGTGTTCAGAAATCAAACTCAGAGATAAACAATAAATTTCTGAACAACTTGGGAAATGAATGGTCAAGCTTCTCTGATAGCATGGTTACAAGGAATCTGTCTAGGAAGACTATTCATGATGTATATGGCATCTTGTTCCAACAAGAGGACAAGATCAAAACTAGACAGAATGAGCAGAAAAAGGCAAATGAAACTGTAGCCTTGTTAAGCAAAAAGTACAACAACTCCTTGACCATTTCTACTAAAAACAAAGTTTGTGAAATTCCAGAGACAACTCTGTGTGATGGGATGAATCAGATGAAGAACTTAAAAGAATTTCTGATAATATTGCTTTTATGACAAGGCAATTCACTCAAAGATATAATAAAAAATATCAGAATAAACCAAGGTCTGAAGTTGGACCTAAGAAAAGTCAAGATGCAGGTCAAATTGAGTCATCTGAACCAGCAAGCTGTTTCAATTGTGGTAAGCCTGGTCATTATGCAAGACAGTGCAAAATGCCTAAAGTCAAGAACCCAGGCTACTATGAGAAGAAGCATCTTCTTGCAAAGAAAAAGGAACAAAATCCAGCTCTAGTAACCAAGTATTAAGAAGACTGGTTAAACTGGAGTGATGGAGATGATGATGAAGAGGTAGCTCATTATGCTTCAAAATGCTACATGTGCCAAATGGATCCAGAAGAAAAACATGCACATGATTCTGAGGTATCCTCTTCATCTTCTGAATTAAATTCTTTTTCTGAACCAAATTATGAACCAAATTTTGAACCAAATTTTGAACAAATTTCTGAAAATTCTGAAGTGCAAAATCAATTTCAGAATATGTTTTCTGAATTTGAAAATCTCAGAAACAGAATCAAAGGTGAAAGAATTTTGGTTAATCAATTTAAAGCTGAAAGTCAAATCTATAAACAAAACTGGCAAGAAGCTGAACAAATTTTTGAAAAAGTTTCTGAAGAAAAGCTTCAATTAAAAGAAAAACTGGACAGTTTAAAGAAAGATATTATTAAAGAGAAATCTGAAAAATAAGTTTTAAATGTAAAAATGAACTTTCTGAACCAAGAAAAACTAGATCATTACAAAAAGATTAAGAAATTAGAAGATCTGAACTTTAAAAGAGGTCAAACTGAACAGACTCTGAACATTTTGACAAATCAGGCTCAGAATTTAAAATTTTACAACATTAAAGCAGGTTTGGGATATAATGATAGTCAAATACTGAAAAAGGCACCTGTAAATCTTTATGACTATTCTAAAATGAAAATTTTTAATGAAATCAACACAGCTTTTATATCCAAACCTGTTAACTATTCTTTGCCTGAAAGAATTCCCTTTGTCAAATCAGAAACTCTGTTTTCTGAAGAAAAATCGTTTGATTCTGATAAAACTGAGATAATTTCTTAATCAGAAGTAACAAGTAATAATGTTTTAAAACCTTTTGAAATTACTACTGAATCTAAAATTATTTCTGAAGAAAAATCTGAATCATCTGTTAAATCTGAGAAAACTACTGAACAAATTTCTGAATTATCTTCTGAACAAACTGTTGAATCAGAAGATAATGTTGATCATGAAGAAAAATATGATGAATTTTCAGATATTGAATCTTTACAAAATAATAATTTAGAAATTATTTTTGATAATTCTGATGATGAGTCGGAAAATATTTTAAATCAAATTTTTTTTTGCTTCTAGCATGACTCAAGATAAGTTCTCAGATTTAATGAATGCATCAGATTCAGATGATGATGATGATCATATGGTTCAGGTTATAGATAAAAATGGGTATTTGGTGTACAAATTACAATCATCTATGATTGATGGGGACATCTTAAAATCTGAAGCACCAAAGTTGTATTCAGAAATGTTTAACCCTGTTTTTCTGAAACAAGAGTTTCTAAAAACTGAAAGTTCTTCCACATTATTCAAATGATACTATTTCTCCAAATACATCTTTAACTTCTAAAAAATCTTCAACATCATCATCTGATTTTATACATAGAGTCAAATTCTTTGAAAAAGGACAGTCTTCCGATTCAAATTCTGAAGTTCTTAATAGAGAACATAAATCCAAAGATAAATCTAAAATTGATAAAAAGACTACGTATACTAATCTTCATTTCTTATCTTTTACAGAGCTGTCCTCTTTAGCTTGGAAAAGAAAGGTGAAAGACTATCAAAGACTGACAAATTAGATAGTTTTTCATTTTCAAAGAAACATGAGTACCCAAACATAATAAAGTGAATAAAAGAAATTTTGTTGATAAATCCAATAGTGTTGATTCTTGTTTTTCTACTGCTTTATTAAATATTCTGAATAATCATATTCACTGTATTAATTGTGGTAATCATCATTTTCAACTAAACTCCAAATCAAAGAAGAATACTCTTAAGAAATCAATTCAGAACTTTTCAGCTAAATTGGCAAATAAAAATAAAAATAAAAAGCAAAATAAAAATAAACCTAAGACTGACAAATCTCAAAGTTCTAAAATGAAAAATCTGAAGTCAAAGTTCAGAACTTCAAATTTTTTTACTAATCTCAAAGGACCATTCTCAAATGGGTACCTAAGTTTCAATAATCATTTTTGCAGATATGTCATGTGTGGGTCTTAGATTCTGGATGTTCAACACACATGACACCATTCAAAGAACTACTAACTGATTATCATGAGAGATATGAAGGAACAGTTAGCTTTGGAAATAATGCAAAAGGTTATGTGAGAGGTTATGGTACTTTTATCAAAGGAGATGTTACAGTAATGAAAGTTTTCTATGTTGAAGGTCTTAAACATAACCTCTTCAGTATTAGTCAATTCTGTGACAAATATTGGAAGGTCCATTTTGATATAGACTACTGTCATGTTCTAAGTTCAGAAAACAAGAAAGAATTAACTGCTTATAGAGATGGAGATATCTACACGGCTACCTTTACAGCAACTAGTCAATTAAAAGGGGTATGTTACATTTCCAACACAATGAGGAATGATAGTTGGCTTTGTCACAGAAGAATGTCACATCTGAATTTCAAAGCTATTTCTGAACTGGAAAAACATCACTCTGTCAGAGGACTACCAAAGATCAGATTTGATAAGAATTCCTTATGTTCTACTTGTGAACTAGGGAAGATCAAGAGAAGTCCCATCCTCTGAAAATGCTATCTTCATGCAAAGCTCCACTTGAAATGCTTCACATGGATTTGTGTGGACCAATGAAGACTCAAAGTATGGGTGGAAAGAAGTATATTCTTGTCATTATAGACGAATATTCAAGATATACTTGGGTTGAATTTCTTAGACTCAAATCTGACACTTCTGAAAGGCTCATACCTTTTCTAAAGAAAATTCAAGTTCTTCTTCAACTACCAATCCAAAAGATCAGAAGTGATAATGGCACAGAATTTACAAATTCTACACTTCAGAACTTTTTGGAATCTGTTGGTATCTCACATAACTTTTCCGCTGCAAGAACTCCTCAACATAATGGAGTAGTTGAGAGAAAGAATAGAACTTTGGTTGAAGCTGCAAGGACCATGCTTGCTTATTCTGAACTTCCTTTGTCTGTTTGGGCAGAAGCTATAGCTACTGCATGTTTCACTCAGAACAGGACAATTCTTAACAGAAAACTACTTAAAACTCCTTATGAGATTATTGAACAAAGAAAACCCTCTATTGATTACTTTAAAATTTTTGGTTGCAGGTGTTTTCTCAGAAATGATACACAACATTTAGATAAATTTGCACCAAAAGGTGTAGCTGGTATCTTTGTTGGCTACTCTCAAAGGTCCAAGGCATATAGAGTATTAATCAAAGGAACTCAAAGGATCAATGAAACTACTAATATTCGATTTCATGAGCCAACATTGACTTCTGAACAAGACAGTTCACAACTCACACTTAACCCGATTTCTGAAAGCTTGGATTCAGAACATAACAAGACAAATCACACTTCTGAATCTCAAACTTTACTTAAATCAAACTTAGATATCTTATGTCAAGACTTATTTGATATTTCTGTTAATGTTTCTGCAGATTATCAGAATCCATCTCTCCTCAGAAGCATAACAGAACAAGAAATTTCAGAAATTCAAATATCAAACATCACAGCACCACCAATCTCAAACTCAAATTCAGAAATTCCAATTTCTGAATCTGCACACATACCTTCTGAATCAGTTCAGAATATTCTTGATTCTGACACTGTGCCTACAACTTCTGAACTAGTACAGAATATACCATTTGAGGAGGATTCAGATCTACATTCAATTATCAACCATGATACTGAAACTCAAGCAATTATTAATGATTATGATTCTTTCAACAATATATCATCTGTTCAACCATTACCAAATGTGAACAAATGGACATCTAATCATCCTATTCATCAAATCATTGGTGATGCATCAAAAGGTGTTCAAACAAGATCAGCAACGGCCAATAAGTGTTTGTATGTGAATTTCTTAAGCAGCATGGAACCCAAGAAGCCAGTTGAAGAACTTCATGATCCAGATTGGATTCTAGCTATGCAAGATGAGCTAAATCAATTTGAAAGAAACAAAGTTTGGAGATTGATTCCTAAACCTATAGGAAAATCAATAATTGGCACAAAATGGGTATTCAGAAATAAAAAGGATGAAAATGGAATTGTTGTGAGAAACAAAGCAAGGCTTGTTGCTAAGGGGTATTGTCAACAAGAAGGAATTGATTATGATGAAACTTTTGCCCCTGTTGCAAGACTTGAAGCTATCAGAATGTTTCTTGCATATGCTGCTCATAAAAATATGAAGGTGTTCCAAATGGATGTCAAGTGTGCATTTCTGAATGGTATTCTACATGAAGAAGTGTATGTTGAGAAACCAGAAGGCTTTGTTAGCAAAGACTTTCCAGATTATGTCTATATTTTGGACAAAGCCTTATATGGACTTAAACAAGCACGAAGAGCATGGTATGACACTCTCACAACTTTTCTTCTGAACTTCAAATTCAAAAGAGGTACTGTTGATACCACTTTATTTCTGAAAAAGGAAGGTGATGATATGATACTAATACAAATATATGTAGATGATATTATATTTACTTCTACTAATCCAAAATTTTGTAGAAATTTTGAGAAAATTATGCAAACTCAATTTGAAATGAGTATGATGGGAGAGTTAACATTTTTTCTTGGTCTTCAAGTTAAACAACTACCCACTAGCATATTCATTAATCAAACTAAATATATCTCTGATTTACTTAAAAAGTTTGACATGACTGACTGTTCTAGTATTCAAACTCCAAGCCACTGCAACAAAATTAGATCCTGATTTGAATGGAAAATCTGTTGATCAGAAAAAGTACAGAGTCATTATTGGATCTTTGCTTTACTTAACAGCTAGTAGACCAGATATAATGTTTGCTACATGTATTTGTGCCAGATATCAAGCTAATCCTAAGGAATCTCATCTTCTTGCTGCTAAAAGAATCCTTAGATATCTCAAAGGTTCTCCTTAATTGGGACTTTGGTATCCTAAGGATTCTGGTTTTGAACTAACAGCTTTCACAGATGCAGACCATGGTGGTTGCAAATTGGACAGGAAAAGCACATCTGGATTCTGTCAATTTTTGGGTGACAGACTTGTAAGTTGGTCTTCAAAGAAACAAAATTGTGTTTCCACTTCTACTGCAGAAGCTGAGTATGTTGCAGCTGCAATCTGTTGTTCACAAGTGATCTGGATGCAAACACAACTCAAGGACTATGGTTACACTTTCAAAAAGATTCCTTTAAATTGTGATTCAAAGAGTGCCATAGCTATCACTGCCAATCCTGTTCAACATTAAAAAACAAAGCATATTGATGTAAGATATCATTTTATCAAAGATCATGTGGAAAAAGGTAATATTGAAATGTTTTTTGTTCAGATAGATTATCAATTGGCTGATTTATTTACCAAAGCACTTGATGAGAAACGATTTAATTTTCTGGTAAGTAAATTGGGCATGATGAATATGTCTATGTAAGTATTTAGAAATTATATTCTGAGATTAATTTTTCCAAATTCTGAATATTTTGAACTTCAGATTTTCTACAGTTCTGTTTTCAGAAATTCCGTCTTTCTAAATTTCAAAAGTTATAATTTATTCTTCAAAGATGAATATTTCTCAAATACTTTCATTTTTTTTCTCATTTCTCTAACAATTTTTTTTTGATAAATAGCATTGTTAAAGGGGGAGAATCATAACTGTTTATGATTCAAGGGGGAGTGTTGTTAAAAATTCAAAATCTTAAATACTCCTTTCTATTAAACAGATCTGAGGTGCTGGTTACAAGTCTTGATTTCAAATCTAAGCAGTATGGACAAGCTACTCTAGATCAAATATTTTTGTTATTGTTCAAACCTACTTCTGAACAGTTAAAATGATTTATATGTTTCAGAAGTATGTATTTTTAAATGATTTTTTGTCATTTTGGAGGAATATAAGTTTGGTTCTGAACGTTTCTTGCAAGTTCTGAAGTATTTCTGAAAGTTTTCATTTCAACTTTTGAATTTCTTCTCAGAAGTTCTGAATTTCTTCTGAAGTTTTTGAACTTGTTCTCAGAACTTTACTTCCCGTTATTCATTTTTAAGCGTGTGCCACGTGTTTTAATTTCATTGGAAAATCCTTAACCCACGTCGGTTAAACGGTTCATTAATCCAATTAAATGATGATTACTCTTTTAATCTCGTTTAATTTTTGGCCATGTGTCCATCTATGCTTATTTAGTCATATAAACAGATGGAATCACATTCTTCTTCATTTTCTAGTGCTTTTTCCCTCCAAAACCTCTATGTGCTTATTCATTTTCAATCAAGTGCATATCCTTATTCATTTCCAGTAATGTCGACTACGAATGTGATGGTTTCTGCTTCTTCAAGTTTCAGCAACGACAATGACTCATCCAGCGATGCATCATTCAAAGTTGTGCCTAAGAATATATTGATTGGCTCAATGGAAATCCCTTTGAATGATGATCACGTAGTACAAGATACAGCCACAACTGTTATTCGTGAAGCCAGACCTTCAAATCCAATTCCTAACCCTAAACCTAACCCTAACCCTAGTTCTGCTATAATTGGGGAAACTCAAATCAAGCCTGTTGAGGTGGTATCTGAATCAAATGCTGGTGAAAGTGAGTCTCAATCTCGTGCTGAGAGCAGTGATGGACCTGATTTGTATAAACTGTATGTTCCTGAAGAAAAATTGCTCGAAATCAAAAGGAATAACTGTGCTCTGAACTTCAAATCGACAGATTTTGCTGATGATCAAATGATTTTGATAGAAATTCTGAAGAAACATCCACTTCGTGTATTGCTCTCAAGGAAATTTTCTGTTCCTGCTTCTTACTTGCAGCAATGGTGGTATTATACTGAGGTCGATGAAGCCGTAGATGACATTTCCTCATATATTCATGGCTACAGGGTTTGTGTTTTTGTGGAAGATGTCAGAAGTATACATTTCCTTCCAAAAGAAGATGAAGTTCTTGGGAAAACTTCATATGATCCAATTCCATCATCTTCTGAGATGATTTCAGATTTTATGAGCTTGGGATATTCTGAACAACTAAATGCTTTAAGTTCATTCAGAAGGAAGTGTCTACCCCCAATCTAGTATTGCCTATTCTCCATTTTAAACACTTGCCTCTCTGGAAAAAGTTCTAGCTTAGACCAAGCATCTACAAATGGAAGGATTATATTTCATGGGGTGGTTTTCAACAAACACTATGACTATGCTTCACTAATATTTGAAGACCTGAAGACTGCTGTTCTGAAGAAATCCACATACAAATACATTCCCTTCCAATGATTCTTTCAAACATTTATCAAAGGTGCAATGAAGGTTGTTCCTGTTATTCCTAATCTTGCCCATGAGGTACATGTTCCTATCTTTACCATGGATAATCTTCGTCCACCAAATGCAAAATTAAAATTTCCAAATGCCATTCCATTACCTACTTACTTACTTGAACTTGTAAGTTCAGAAAATAGGATTGTGAGTGAGTATTATGAATCAATGGGACTACCAAAACCATTAGTCTCTTCCCCTGATTCCCACAAGAGTGGTGAGCATGCTAAGGTGTCTAGACTATCTAGGAAGAGTGGGGAGGCTGTTCAATGGGGAGAACAACCTTAAAGTCTGAAGAGGAAAAATGTAAATGAGAGATTGGGTAGAAGGGTGAGAAAAAGAATTGACGAGGGGAGAACACAAGTAAAAAATAATGAAACTTGTGAACCAAATGTTACTAGCAGGGCACCCACATCATCTATTACTCCACATTCTTTGGTGGGTAATATTGAAAAGGCCAGTGAGCCCATGGCACCACTTGTTAACCCCCCTAGCCACTCACCCATCTCTCAACAGAAGGGTGTTTCATTAACACAGTTGGGGCAAGCAGCTCATATACTATTAGGACCCCATTTGGAGGATCCTTTTGTTGAAAAAGAAGGACATATGTCCCCCCTTTACTGTTTCGAGCACATAGAGTCTGAGAGTCCACTCAATGTTGAGCCTAAAGAACCACTAAATGTGGAATTCATCTTTCAGATGTACATAAGCAAAGTGTGTGTCACATTGCCTCAACAACTATAGATATTCCTAATATCGGGTATCAAGGATTAGTTGGAAGCCCTGGTGGAGTGGACATTACTAAAGCTCCATTCATAGAGTCATTTATGATTCATGATGCTGTGGCATCTACAGGCCAGCCTTCTTCTGAAAGACTGCAAACAAGACCATCTGTTGGTCTTGGCAATTTACCCACATCTTCTGAATTCTTAGAATTCAAGGATTTTTGTACTTCTGAATTTGAAAAGATTCAGAAGGAAATAAAGGAATTGACGAACAAATCAACCAAGGTGATGGAGGATAGGTTGGAAAAACAGGAGGAAACAATGGTGAACAAATTGAATGATTTTCAAGTTTCTTCTGCAAATGATCTCGACTCCTTTAAAGATGAAATTCTGAATGCTTTCTCTGAAGTGATTTCTTCTGTATCTTCTCTTAAAGCATCTCAGCCTTCTTCTTCAAGTTCTCAGCCCATACTTCTGAATTTTCTACTAAGGATGATATTAATCAGATCTGAATCAATTATCTTCTATTAAGACTTCTCAGACAGCATTAAATAATAGATTATCTGCATTGGAGTGTAGACCTCGGGCATATACTTCCGAAAGAAATCTTGATGATCAGGGTCCTGATAATCAAGAGGGGGAGAAAAGACAGAAAGTATTTGAAGCTGAAAATGTTGAAAATTCTCAAGGTCAATCTTCTGAGAAAGCTTCTGAAGAAGCTCAGAATATAGGTGAAGGATCAAACAGAGTTTCTGAAGCTATAGAAGATATTCTTGCAGAACATGAAGGCCAAGAGGTTGATGCTGTCTCTTCTGAAGAATTTATGGATGAAGGTTATGACACAGAAAAACTATCTTTTGATTCTGAAGGAAACTTGAGTTCAGATAAAACAGATGTAATTCCAGATTCCAATGAAGAAATGCTAAGAGAATATCTTGCATTTGAAGATGTAATTGGTGAACCAAGTGATCTCTCAGATGTGATCATGTTTGAAGAAGAATCTGAAGTTAATATGGAAGAAATCTCAGAAGTTAATGAAGTCAGAGATTTAGTGATCTGGAAGCCACAACAAATTCTGAATGAGGTCCATAGTGATATTTTTGAAGAATTATGGAGTTTGTTGAGAAAATTCTGTTGAGTTCATCTATTTCTGAACAATCCAAGAAATCTGGAGTGTAGATTTTTGGATAACAGATTGTCAATTTTTGAAGACTTTCTGAATCAACCGGATGAGGGATTTGAAATAGAGTTTGATCTGAGTCACATGGAAGGAGTTGAAATTGTAGATGAAATTCTTATTGTCTTCTCTGAAAAATTTGAAGTTAGGTTCACACCTTGTATTATTATTCCTGCAATAGATCTTCCAGTTCTTGAAGAACCTGTTTTGGATCAAGTTTTTGAAAAGGAAAATTTGTTCATTCCTGGAGAGAATAGCTTGGTGTTTGCTGAAGACATTTATTGTTTTATGTACAGAGGAAGTATGAAATTTGCAACGTTGGAAGATTTTCTGAATGATGAATGGATTGAAGATCACATTGCTCAAGTGAGAAACTATATTCAGAATCATGGTGTTCAAAACTTCCATGATTCAACTTTAATAAACAAGATCAGATGCTTATCAAAGTCAATTCAAGATGATTTGTTTATAGGCAGATTTGGAGCAGAAAGAAGGGATGGTACTTTATGTAAGTTTACTCAGTTTGATTTGTACAAGCTAAGACTACAAGATAAGCTGCCAACTTTGTCCTTTTGTGTTAACAGAGGTGAATCTGAACTACTCTCAAAGATTAGAAGAATCTTGGGAATTTATATAAGGAATCTCATTAAGCATGAATTTCAGTTGGCTTTAGAATACAGACTAAACAAAGTAAACTTGTTAGAGCCTGTTTTTATTGAAAGGTCAGGGATGAGAAGATTATTCAATAGTCCAGACATTGGTTTTATATACTTTGTGGAAGGAGTCACTAAGACATTCATTGCATCTGATATTCCAAAGTATTCTACATCTACTCTCAAATGGCTTCTGAACTATATGGTAGATTTTATTGAAGAATCTGATATCAAAGAAGAAATAGTTTATTTGATCAAAGAAAGAATAAATTTCAGAGAATTTGTTAGAAAGAGTTATTTGGCTGGTCACAAGAAAGTAAACAAAATCAGAGGAGGTGACTATTTGCTAAGTGATGCTTATGATTTCAAGATTCATACAAAGAAGCAAGACATGGAAGAAATTCAGAAGTTCACTCTGAATCTTGAAAGTTCAGAAGCAAGTCCAAAGGAAAAGGAAAAAGAAAAGGAGAAATTTTCTGAAAATATTTCTGAAGAGTTGGTTCCTGTTGGTTCTAGATTCTCTTCTTCACAGATTAATCGATTAATTTATAAACAGAGTATAAGCGGAAGCAATTTATATCGATTAATCAACAGTAATAAGATTCGATCAAAAGATTGAGGAACAGATTAACAATGTATTATAACCTGAATGATGATTACAGATACATGGAATGACGCACAGTAAGTTCTTCAATATCACGATTTCAATCGACAACTTTTACAATATAGAAAAGATCTATTTATACAAATAGAATAAAGTAAAAGTCAACATCTTAACCTATTACAAACTGACACATGTGAGAGATGGGAGCGTGTAACAAACTTGTCGGTTGCAAAAGGTAGACATCCTTGATGTATGTGCCACGTCATATTCTTCATCTTGTGGTTCATACTTTCAAAAGTGTAACAATCTCCCCCTAAGTATGCAACCAGAAGTATGAAGTCTGTTCAGAACGGAGCGACCTCAGATACAATTTTTCCAATCTTATTTATGATCTCTCTGATTGATAATAAAGTTGAAAGCCTTTTGATCATCTTCTCGATAACCTCTGGATTGTGATTGTTAACATCGACCGAGATGAAGCTTTTTGCAATGTAAACGACCTCTGATGAGTATTTGTGTGCTTCTTTGATTCTAAAGAAGCTCTTTCTGTCTGGCCTTTTGAAGATCACCCCTTCCTCTGGGTCTATTAGCACTTTGCCGATTCTCATGTTGTTGATGCCTTCTAGATCTTCATTGGGTGCAGAGATAGCTAGGTTATCAACATTGTAATTGATTCCTATTTGAAAATCTACCTGTCTCTTGTACCGGATGTAGGACTTCATGCATTGAATAATTCGAGAATAAGCAATTTGATCTTGATCATCACTTCTTCTATTCATTTGAGCCTTCATGAAATTCTCCAGAAAAATAAGATCAGAAGGAAAGATGGACAGTAGATCATTATCACAGATGGTGAATGTTTTATTGCAGAGATTCGTTTGATAGGTACACAGGTATGAAGATCCTTTCTCGCTTGTCTGTGTGCCATGAATTTGTCCTTAATAGCATCACTTACATTATAGGCGTTTGAGAAGTTGGGCAACATGAGATAGATCTTCTGATCTATAGGAGCATACATGTACCTTTTTGTGATTTCCAGAATTGGAAGATCAATTCTTCCAAGCCTCTGCATTTTTTGTCTATTTTCTGCTGCTCGACTTGATGATCCTTCAGCATTTACTCTTGCAGCTGCAACTCTTTCTCTTTCCATTTCTGCTTGAGCTTTTGATGCTTCTGCAGAGGCTCTTTCTGCTTCAGCTTTTGCTCTGATTTCAGCTGCAGAGGCTTTTTCTGCGTCAGCTTTTGCTCTTATTTCAGCCTCAATTCGTTCTTCTTCTCTTAGTTTGCTCAGAGCTTCAACGTTAGCCTTTGATGCTTCAGCTCTGGCTTTGGCTTCCTTTTCTTTGGCTATAGCAGCTTGAGTTGAGGAGGAGTATGGTGTTTGTCTTGTGTTGCCGACTACCTCAAGAATGAATTTAGCGATTTCTAGATCTTTTGGAAGAGGGCCAGAGTGAGTGGCTAATGGAGTTGGAGTCAGAGGAGTTTGTGTGTGAGAAGTTTGAGCAGGAGTTTGCTGCTTGGAGGATGATTGGTGTTTGTCTAAAGTAGATGGAGATGGCATTGGATTTGGATTTGAGCTTTCAGTATTGGTTGTGGGTTTGACTTTCTTTGATTCTGGAGCTTTCTCCCCTTTCTGACCTCAGACCTTTTGCGCTTAAGTTCTGCTTTTTTGCAAGCACGCTCCTCCTTGGCCTTTTTCTTTTCATTAAAAGAATTAGAAAGAGAACTTACCATACCTGTAAGCTGAGACAAAGAGGTTTCCATAGATGATAGCTTTAAATCCACATTAGAAGTGCAGGCAGTTGTTTTGGAAACATACTTGGAGGAGAGAGAATTAATGCGTTCAAGCATGGCCTTCTGGAAGACAGCCATATCAGATTTCTTGACCAGAGAAGATTCAGAAGTGTCTGCAGAGGGATGAATAGCCTTGATAATTTTGTGAAGATCGGCCACTAATGAACTGTATTCATCAACAGAGATTGTGACTTCTGGAGTTGGAATTGCCTCAGGTATGCAGAAAATAGCCTCAGAAATAGCCTGGATTCCTTTATGCAGAGAAGAATAATGATCAGAAGCTTGGCTCTGATGTGTTGCAGCAGTTGTAGAAATGAGTTCTTTGAGGGCTTCCAGAGTTTGAGCTTGCTGTTTTTGTTCATCTTGAATAGCCAGAAGAATAGCATTGTGAGAGTCCAGAGAGAGTTTTGGATCCTCCACAGATCTCTGAATTTTATCACCAAATGCCTGCAACGCTGCATTGGTGACATATTCAGAATGGGTAACCGGTGTATCTCCAACACATGGAGCCCCTTTACTCTCGCGTGCAGAGAGGCCCTCATTCACACCTGTTTTGACGTTGACTGTGGAGGGACTTCCAACCTGTCGTTGAGGACTGTTATTAACAGGCACCTCTTCGGTTGTTCTGATTTTCTCAACAGAATCCTCATCATCATAGGATGAGGTCTTGAAGACAATGTGCTTACCTTGATGGAGTGTAAACACTCCGGTAAGTGGTGAATCCTGTGGCTGTAACCCCTCTGATGGGATTTCATGAGCCTCTAAACTATCAGAAGATATGGACTTATCTTCTGAGACGCCTAAATCTTTGTTGGTCATAGAGACATCAACATTGTGTGGGGAAAGTGTCGAGTTCTGGGGCAAATGAACGCTTATATGTTCATCATCATTCTGTTGAGAGAATGATGAAGAGGTTTCCCCGGTTGTGCTTGATGCAGAGGATGAAGAAGTATCCTCTAATCGGATGGTTTCTGGGTGGTTTGGACTGGGTTGTCCTTGGTCAATGAAAGTAGATGGGTTGGCATCTACCTCAGATACTGAAGTTACCCTTTGGGATGTAGGTGAGATTTGCTCAATTGTGTCACGATGGACATCTTTAGTACCTTCTTTTAACAAGAGGTCAGCATGGCTAGAACCACTCGGATGTTCACTCAAATTATTTTCAGCCTCATTCTCACTTGACCCCTCACTTTCTAGAACTGGCTCTAAGTGCTCTTGGGTAGAAATTCTCTGTTCTGAGAAAGTCATAGAGCTCCTATATGATTGAAGATAAGAAGAGCTAGATGGAATTAGGTTTAGCATGTACCTTGAAAGCTCTCTAGGAGAAGGATAGCCGTTGCGGTCGATGGTTGGACGATGAGTGCTCATTGAAGCAATTTTGCAAAATGGTTGAACGAGTGGAGCCTTGAGTGCACCAATAGCAGGATAGGTAACCAGGGATAGAAATCTTGGAAACATCAAAGCTTGAGGAGATTTTCCTTGGGTTTGATGGGTTACCTTAGTGTGTACAGCAGCATTAATCTCTTGAAAAATAAGGCTTGCGTAGTCCAAGGGGCGATTAAAAAACATGCCATACATTATGGTCAAAATGTTCCTGCTTGCTTGATCGAGAGACGTAATTTTACAAGTGAGATTCTTGTTCAGGATAGAAACGAGGAGATTCCACATTGGGGGTAACTGTTTTCTCTTGAATTCAGAGAGTTTGCCTATGGGTTCATTGTTACCAAGAAAGAGGATGAAAGATAACAATGCTTCAGCAGATGGGTTCGATTCTGGGGCTGGATTTGGCACTAATTCACCATCAAGGAGTACCTGTGAAGGGGATAAATGAAAATACCTGGCTAATTTCTTCTTTGTAATGGGTATTTCCACAGCAGTATCAGGTTGATCAGGGTGACTGAAATTTCCAAGGAGAGTCTCATCATCTTGAATGTACATCGATTGCCACATTTCTTGAACGTAAATTTCAGGAACGTTTGGGTTTGTCAGAGTTAGGGCTCGATTAAGTACATGCTGTTGAAGAAATTCAACCATTATTCTGAATTCGGACTGGTAGTTATGTGGATCAAGAAGAAGTTGCACATTGTTTGCTTTCAATGGCAGTTTGACGAACGGAGCACTATCGGCACTGGAATCAACGAGACGTTCTTCGTCATCGTTAAGAGCTGAATTTGCAAGGTGAGAAGCCATTGATGAAAGTTGGTGAGAATTGCAAGCAAGTTCGTAAGAGTGGGAGCAGTAACAGTGGAGAGGAAGAAGATGGGTATCTGAAATTTGGGGATTTTATATGCGACCAATTTGGAATTGGAAGGGGTTTGTGTATTGGGAGTAGAAGAAAACGGTTCAGGAAAGATGATGTAAGCACGCAGGCGTGGATACATGCAGTCACACAATGAATGACCCGTGGAAAGTAGGAGTGATGAGTAAGACACGATTTTTGAAACGAAAACTGAAGGGTTATTGACCTAAAATCGGTTGATTATCCCAAAAGTAAATAAAAAGAAAATATAAAGCAATTTGTTGATTAATTAAAGAAAATTAATTAAAAAACAAATTAAAATATATAAATCTGTTTATTTAGATTTAAAATCAGTAATTTGGTAAAATTTTTTTTGATCCAAATGAAAGTTTGTTTTTTCATGAAAAAAATAATACGAAAAATTTTAAAATTGAATATAGAAATTTTAAATAACCTTGACGGCAAGAGTTAATAAAAATGTAGATATTCAGTAAAAATTTTCGAATATTTTGATTCATAAATTTTTTTGAAAAACATGTCTATATTGAATCATCATCTAGTATAAGTTTGAAATGAATCATAGGCATTCTGAGAGACCTTGACGGCAAGAGAAACACAGAATAAGAAGATTCAGAAGAAACTTAGATGGGTGAAAAAATTCATAAAACAGCTAACTTAGTGTTAGACTTTGAACAGCTTAAGTGAGAAACTCCCCTCAGAATGATATACTTCCCTTTGCATAATAGGCTCCCCTTTGAATAATAAGCTCCCCCTTGAATAATAAGCTCCCCCTTGATTGATAAGCTCCTTCTTTGCTTCCGGGATTGGCACCTTTCTGATATAACTTGGATGGAAAAGAATAAAATGCAACAAAATAAAACCTAAACCAGAAGCGATCAGAGGTCTCTGAGTGCTTCTGGATGAAGTTCAGAAGACGATCAGAGATCTCTGATAACTTCTAAGAATAAAGATTACATGTTTAGCATTCCCAACTTGCTGATTAAAAAATTAAAAAGTTTCTCATCCAGAGCTTTTGTAAAAATGTCAGCCAGTTGGTAATCAGTAGAAACAAAATACATTTCTATGGTACCCTTTTCTACATGATCCTTGATAAAGTGATACCTAACATCAATATGCTTCGTTTTTGAGTGCTGAACAGGGTTTTCTGTAATGGAAATTGCACTTTCAGAATCACAGAGAATGGAAATCTTATCATAGATTAGACCTTAGTCTCTGAGTTGGGTTTTCATCCAAATAACTTGGGAACAATAGCTAGCAGCAGCAACATACTCAGCTTCTGCAGTAGATGTTGAAACACAATTTTGTTTCTTGGATGTCCAACTAATAAGTCGATTACCCAGAAGTTGACAGCTACCAGAGGTGCTTTTTCTGTCCAGCTTACAACCTGCATGATCAGAATCTGTGTATGCCATTAAATCAAACCCAGAATTTTTAGGATACCAGAGACCCAATGAAGGAGTTCCCTTTAAGTATCTAAAAATTCTTTTGACAGCAGCCAAATGAGATTATTTAGGATTGGCTTGATAACGAGCACATAGACAAGTGGCAAACATAATATCAGGTCTACTTGCTGTCAAATATAGAAGAGAACCTATCATACCTCTGTATCCTATGATATCTACAGGTTTTCCAGAGGGATCAGGACCTAGTTTCATACTAGGAGAGATAGGTGTTTTCATAGTTGATGAGTTCTGGAAATGAAATTTCTTTAACATGTCAGAGACATATTTTGCTTGATTAATAAAAATACCAGAGGTACTTTGTTTAACCTGAAGTCCAAGAAAGAAAGTTAATTCTCCCATCATACTCATTTCAAATTCGGTTTCCATCAACTTAGAAAACAAATCAACTTCTGTTTGATGAGTAGAGCCAAAAATTATGTCGTTCACATAAATTTGAACAATAGTTAACATACCTTTGCCTCTTTTGATGAAAAGTGTGGTATCAATTTTACCTTTCTCATATCCTTTGCTGATCAGAAAATTGGATGAACGTTCATACCAGGCTCTGGGTGCTTGCTTTAACCCATAAAGTGCTTTATCAAGAAGAAAAACATATTCTGGATGTCTTGAATCTTTAAAGCCAGCTGGTTGTTCAACATACACTTCCTCTTTAAGATTTCCATTTAGAAATGCACATTTAACGTCCATTTGATAGACCTTAAAATTCTTGTAAGCGGAGAATGCCAGAAAAAGTCTTATCGCCTCCAGTCTTGCAACAGGAGCAAAGGTTTCATCATAATCAATACCTTCTTCTTGACAATATCCTTTTGCTACCAGACGAGCCTTGTTTCTGATCACAATACCGTCCTCATCCTTTTTATTTCTGAAAACCCACTTAGTACCAATGGCAACTTTACCTTTTGGTAATGGTACTAAGTTCCAAACTTTGTTATGCTCAAATTGAAGTAATTCTTCCTGCATTGCTTCTACCCAAATAGGTTCGGCTAAGGCTTCATGAACTTTCTTTGGTTCAATTAAACTTAGAAAGTTAACATAGAAAGCTTCATTTGCTGTGGCGGATCGTGTTTTGACACCCTCAGAAGGATCACCAATTATGAGATCTGGAGTATGGGATTTAGTCCATTTCGTCATCCTTGTTTGTGATATTGGTTGAGCTTGAACTTCGGTGTCAGAAGATGAGATAACTTCATCCGGAAATATTGATTCTGAACCTCTTGATTCTAAAGTCTCCCCCTCAGATGATGGAACAGAAGAAGCTTCTGGACAATCAAATGAAACAGAAACAGAAGGAATTGAAGAGCTAGGCTCAGAAGAGGTAGGACCAGATAAAGTTATGCCGGAGGCATGAAGAACTGCAGGTATGCTGAAAGAAGGATTAGTAGGTTATGACATTACTTCTTCGCCCAGAAAGTCTTGAAAAAGGGCATCAATCTCGGATTCTCTGGATCCTGAAAGAAAGTCAGAAGTAACAGTATTAAGTTTGAGTTCTGAAGAAGAATATTCAGAAGTCAGTTGAGTTTGATCATCAAAATCAACGTTAATGCTCTCCATAATTGTTTTAGTTCTTAGATTAAAAACACGGAAGGCTCTGGAATTTAAAGAATAGCCTAAAAATTTTGCTTCATCTGATTTTGGATCAAACTTGCCAAGTTTGTCTCTGTTATTTAAGATAAAACACCTGCAGCCAAAAATATGAAAGAATTTGACAGATGGTTTTCTTTTGGTAATAAGCTCATAAGAGGTTTTGAGATGCCTCTTGACAATTATGGAACGATTTTGAGTGAAACAAGCAGTGGCGACAGCTTCAGCCCAGAAGTGAATTGGGAGTCCAAAAGCTGCTAGCATTGTTCTGGCTGCTTCGACCAACGTTCTGTTGTGACGTTCAACGACACCATTCTGTTGGGGAGTACGTACAGCAGAGAAGTTCTGAGAAATACCATTGGTAACAAAGTATGCTTCAAGTTTGGCATTCTTGAATTCAGTACCATTATCGCTTCTCAGCTGTTGAATCTTTTGGTGTAAAAGAACTTGGATTCTGGTCATCATATTTTGAAGGACAATAGGAACTTCTGACTTTTGTGGAACAAAAGAAAGCCAAGTATACCTGGAAAATTCATCAATAAGTACCAGAATATACTTTTTACCAGAAAGACTCTGAATTGCAATTGGACCACAGAGATCGACGTGTAGCAATTGCAGAGGTCTTATGCAAGAGTGATCACTTTTTGTTTTATGAGATGCTCGTTTTATCTTTCCCATTTCACATGCAGGACAGAGGTGATCTTTTTGAAAATGAACTTCTGGAAGTCTAGATACCAAATTATGTTTTACAAGCATCTCAAGATTATCAAAGTTTAAGTGAGACATTTATGATGCCAGAGCCATGCAACTTCACTCTTTTTGGAAATAAGACATAAGGTTTCCTTACCATCATTGGAGGTAAAATTCATCATGTATAGATTACCTTTTCTGTCTGCTCTCCAAAGTTCCTCACCTGCCTTAGAAAATAAGTAACAATGTTTCTCATCAAAGACGACAAGTATCTTAGAATCACATAGTTGACTTACACTAAGGAGCTTACGTTTTAAACCAGAAACATGAGCTACTTTAGATAAGGTAATATTACCTTCCTGTAAAGTACCATAGCCCTTAATTTGACCCTTACCATTATCACCAAACGTTACAGCTCCACCACTTTTGTCTTTAAATTGGGAGAGTAAGTTTCGTGAACCAGTCATGTGCCTCGAGCATCAGTTTATCATTAGTTTTTGGCTTATCAGCCTTTTGCTTTTGATTTGATTTGACAGAAGGTAAAGATGTATTCTTTGGATTTTTTGTTTTTCTATTTTGCTTTGTTTTATTTTTATTGAAGTACGAATGATTTGCAGTGAAGGAATTTGAAGTTCGTGAGAAAAATTTCTGTAATTTCAAGAACAGAGAAAAACATTCAGAATTCTGAAACATAGAAGATTTTATTGAATTTTCATTGTGACAATGATAATTACAATTATTATTAGATCTGTCTTTTCTAGTATCAGTTGTTCTAAAGAACTTTCTATCTAGACTAGACGTATGTTTAGAATCTGAAGTATTCTTCAGCGGAGATTTCCTCGGATTTACCTTCTTAGAAGCTTTTGAATTTACTGAAACAGGAACAGATAGATTAGATTTTCATGTACCTTTTTGAACATAAGAAAGTTTTGGAGGATAAGAGTTAGGAAGTTGGATAGGAATTTTCTTTTTAAGTTTTTCTTCCTTTTCAAGATCAAGACAAGATTTAGCTTTCAGACACATTCCTATAAAATCTGGATGTATACAAACAGGTTTTCGTTGTTCAGAGGGAACAGAGAAAATTGGAATGTCACTTGAATTGTTTTTAGCATCCATTCCAGAAGCTCTTATCTCCAGAGATTCATTTGTAAAGAGAAAAGGAGCGTCTTTGTTTTTTATGATCTCTGGAGTTTTAGCATATTTGGAAGATTGATGTTCAAGATGAGAGAGATATGTGTCAGAATTGTCAAAGAAATCCTCACTTTGATCATCATTCTCCCATGGATATGTAATTTCTTCTAAATCCTCTTGAGTTGCAGAAATATTTAAATCAATAAATGAACAAGGAAATATCTCTGGATTATTCTCTAACTTGTGTTTGTCATTCTCAATTTTAAAACAATTATCCAGAGTCAAGAGAAGATCTTTTTCAAAACTCATTCTTAATTCCTCCTCTGCTTGAATAAGAATAAACGCATCAGCCTCTGGATTTAAGTGCTACAGAATTTCTCTTTCTTTTAAGTGCTACAGAATTTAATCTGTCACTCTCCTTAACTTGAATTTCCTTATCCTTTTCTTCCAGAAGTTTCTTATAACTCAATTGCTCCTTTTTTACCAAAACTTCTGTGTCTTTCAAGGTTTTTAGAAATTTTTTCTTTTTCTATGTCAAGTTTCAGTTTTTCTTCTGTTAAGATATCCATCTCTCTTTTGTAAATATCTCTTTCCCTTTGTGTTGTGGAAAGAGTTTTCTCAATATTTTTTCGTAACTTCTTTTCAATTGTAAGCTTTTGCTTAAGTTCTTCAAAATTGTTTGATAAAAGCACAATTGTATTCTCAAGTTCAGAAGATTCAGAAAGATTACTAACCGGTGATTCAGAAGGCTGTTCTTCTGATTCATGTGTACTTGCCATTCCACAGAACATGGCCTCATCCCCGCTGGACTCATCTCCAATCCAGTTTTCTTTCTCAGCATAGTGGGCTCTTTCAGTAGCATTATACTTGTATTTATTTTTGTAATATGTTTTGTCTTTCTCCAGAGCCCCTCTGCAATCCTTCGAGTAATGATCTGGTTTGCCACATCTGTAACATACTTCTTTCTTTTTCTTCATTTCCTCTTCCTTCTTTTCTGCCTCTGTCTTCTCAGGTCTCTGAACCTCTTGTTTAGGAGCATAGTTAGAGCGATCAGACCTTCTGTTTCCTTGAAATGCCCTATTTCCAAAATGGTTTGTAAACTGTTTGGTAATAAGAGCCAATGAATCAGCAAATGCCTTTATTTCATCATCAGAATCAGAATCTTCTTCTGTAACAGTTTCTGACATGAATGCCTTGTTTTCCACTCTTCTATCTTCACTTTTTCTTCTGGTAGCTCCCTTTGCTTCAGAAATCAAGGCCAGAGGTCCAGATATGGTTGTTTTCTTTTGCACAACCTCCTTTCATGAGCTTGAAGAGTTCCAAATACATCGTGTAGAGACCATTGCTCAAGATCTTGATTAGCTTGTAGTGACATGGATAGATTTGACCATTTTGGATTTAATCTCTTTAAGAATAAGACATTATTGTCTTCTTTTGATCGAACAATGTCACATCGTTTACATAGATTTATCAGATTATTAAATCTATGAAAAGTCTGTTTCAGAGATTCGTCTGAATTTGCCTGGAAGCTGTTGTATTCATTCAGCGCTTGAGCCCTTCGATTTTTCTTTATTTTAGCACCACCTTCTAGAAGATTTTCTAACTGATCTCATAATTCCTTGGCAATATCACAGGAATCCAGAGATTGAAAAATCTCATTTGGAATAGCCATGATAAGAAGAGTTTTTGCCTTTTTAGCAAGTTCAACTTTGGCCTTTTCCTCATCATTCCAATTTTCCCTTAGCTTTGGAACTTTACGTGCAGGTATTTCAGCAGTCATAAAGTAAAAGTCAACATCTTAACCTATTACAAACTGACACGTGTGAGAGATGGGAGCGTGTAACAAACTAGTCGGTTGCAAAAAGGTAGACATCCTTGATGTATGTGCCACGTCATATTCTTCATCTTGTGGTTCATACTTTCAAAAGTGTAACAGTTCCTATAAAGCAAATTTCTGAAGAGGAACAACTACAAGAACAAAGAATTGAAGAAAGTGCATTTACCATGTTTCTTGAATATTTTCATCCAGATATGTTCATGGAACATGACCTGAAGTTTAATTATATTGATTGCTGGATTAACAAATCCTTTGGATGGAAACAATGGTATTCTGATATCATTAGAAAGCTAAGGATTCCTGTTCATGAAGCAAGAAAAGAAAGTCCTGTCATCAAAGTGATTAATGCAGAATTAAAGACAAGAAAAAACAATAGTTGTGCATTTTTTACTGTGGAAAGAAGAAATGGTGAGATATCTACCTTCTCAGAAGTTGACTTTCAGAATGTTTACTTAAAAGATATGCTCAGAGTATATAGAAGTCTTTATCCGTTTCATGATTCAATTTCAAAGTTCAGAAAATAATTTCCAGTTCTCAGAGATGGTTTGTATGGAGAATTTATCTGGGCTGCAAAGACTGATTTTCAAGTTGCATATGTGCTGAATAAGAAACAAGTTCATCTGAGTAAACCAAACTTAAGTCTACCTGATATTCAAAATCTGAAGAAAAGCACTCTAGTGATTCAACCTCCAGGTTTTGTATGCAAGTGCTTTCAAGAATTAATCTTTGTGAGATTTGAAGAACTCCACAAGTGTTGCAATGGAACTTTAATGGCTATCAGAGATCGTTTGGTTAAAAGACAAAACAGAAGACCAAAGAATCTGAATGATGAAGATTGTGAGAAGTATAAGAAGCTTGCAAAGGAGATGATCAGAATCACAGAATCTCTGTTGGAATACAGAAGTCTAATTTTGAAGGATGTTAGACAAATCTTGAATTTTTGGAATTATGATCTGAACTTTTGAAGGAAAGGGAGAGATTGATAGAGATACTAATATAGCTTCAAAAGGTACTGGGTTCTGAAGAGTAAGAAAGATTTGAAGAAAGAAAGACTCAGAACTCAGAAGACAAGCAGATAAAAGCCTAAGGCATAACTTCTGAAGTGGCAACTTCAGAAGTTCTGAAGATTCTGAAGAAGTTCTTAAGAAGGTTCTGAAGAAGTTCTTAAGAAGGTTCTGAAGACACTTCTGAAGAAGTTCAGAAGTACTTCTGAACATGCTTGTCATTTTTGTACTGTAACTTTTGCATTTCTATTTCATGTATAAATAGATAGTTTGTTAGATAGTTAGAACTAACGTTTTCATAAGCTTGTAAAGACACATTTTGTAATACAGTTCATCTAATCAATACAATATACAACATTTAGTGATCTATTTCTTGTTATCTTTCTATATCTTGATTGTTTGGGATCTAACAATATATGTATACATATGTAGATACATACTACTTCCAACATAAACACACATATATATATATATATATATATATATACGTAATAAATGTACATATAACAACGGATTTTTATAAATAAAAAAAATTAAAATAAAAAAAAAATTAAAATTAAAAATTAAAATTAAAAAATCCGTCGAAAATGCCCTTTTTGTGATATATGCATGCTCATTTTTATTTTACATTTGTTGTTGGTTTGAGTTTATTTGGTAATCTTGCAAAAAGAACATTAATACAACAATTGTTTACGTATTTTTAATTGGGAGTATTTCAACCAGTTTTTGCGCACCTTGTCTATCCTATCTGACCCTAAGGGGGCGTTTGGTTCGCATAATGGAATTAGATGGAATAGAATCTGTCAAAGGAATTTGACTTTGAAGGAATTTGAATGGAATGTTGTCAGGTTTGACCAGCTATTTCGTTGGCAGAATTGGAATAAAATCTGTCTGTTTGGTTCACAGAATGCAACTTTGGAATTGGAATAAAATTCCAGTAAATGACTAAAATACTTTTTTTATTAAATTTAATTTTTTAAAACTAAAATTAGTTAAATAAAATAATTATTAATTACTTCAAGTTTTTAACATTAATTTTTTTTTGAGTTTTTTACAGCTAAAAATTACATAAAACAGCCAAAAACTACAGAAATTGCTAAAACAACAAAAATTATAATTTTTTTACGGCAAAAATAGCTAAAAACTGCAGAAAAAAGCAGAAAAATTACAGCAAAACAACATCTGTTAAAGCAAGACATATTTTAGTTGTTGAATGAGACGATGGAGAACCTAACTGCTAGGGATGAGGAAAAACCGAACCGAAACCGAAAAAAAAGCCGAGACACCGAAAAGTCGAAAACTAAAAAAAACCCCAAAATACCGAACCGAAATTGAAAACCCTAAAATTGAAAAAAAAACCCCCGAAAAAACTGAACTGAACCGAAATCGAAAAACCGAAAAATGAAAAAAAAACCCCAAAAAAACCGAACCGAAAATCCAAGTAAAGGGTGTCGGCTTCTTTTTTAGAGATTAGAATTATAGGTTTTTTTTTATGATGGGTATTTTAGATATTAAGAAAAAACAAATTTAATTCCACTTTCAAGGCTACAGAAATACGAATTAGATATAATTGTAACATGGAATTATATTGTTAAATTCCACTTTCAAGGCTATGAAGTAACAAACATCAATTAATAAAATATTCATAACTTACAAACAAAAGCTTAAATGTACAATGCAACTCGAAAGATCTATTTAGATATCAATTTATCAGCTTATCAATTCTTAAACAGTGCACATGGCACAAAGATTGCACGATGTTCCAGTTTAAAAAAAAACTAAACATGAACAACCGGAGGGATATAAACCAAACTAAAATTTCTAATACCAAGATATGAACATAGATCAACTAAAATGATCTCCTCATGCAAATCTTGATAGAAAACCATCAATTCTCTTGTTATTATTTACAGGTGAAAAAATATGATACTATTAGTATTAACTAATTAAATTTATCATTTTAACTTCCTAAACAACCGGGGCGGGCCAAGCATACTGAAATCTCTTATTTTAAGAGTTATTTCATTTCCTTTTTGTTTATTAATTCTCGTCCTTTTAATTTCATTTTGCCTTCAATTCTCAATAATTTATTTTTAGGAGTTGATAACGTACCAAGGGATTAAAATCGTTCTATGCTTCTTCTATTGTCAAAACTCTTTCCTATCTCACCACTGTGGGAAGTTCCTCCTGCTTATTGATTAAGCTGCGGCTGTTTGATGAAGATTTGATGCAGATTGCTTATATCTTCCAACTGTTTTGAAGATATGGAAGAAGTTGGTGGCTTTGCTCTTTGTCCATAAGGTTTTGGCATGTTTGGATCTTTTGGGGTTTTGAAGGCATGTTTGGATCGTTTGGATCTTTTGGGGTTTTCTTGTATTGAGTTTATTATTTTAATGAAAGTTATGTTTAATCTTTATTTCCTTGTATTTATTATGTTTTTCATTATGAGCTAATCATCTTTATGGGTGTGCGTGTGAGTTTAACCTAAGATATTATGCAATTACTTAGGTGTTTCTATTGGAACTCAGATCCTGTTTTAACACTCAACAAAAGCTGATTACCATAGGAATAACAAATAGTAAGCGAAAGCAGTTTAATAATCAACAGTTAAACTAGAATTGGTTAATTGAAAGGATCGAACAGTTATAATTAGCACAATAGATACATGTATTTCACTCAAAGATCAATCAGTTACAGTGAGGATCAATACAAGAAAATCTCTCGAGCTCTCTCCAATTCAAACCTACATTTTGCAATGAAGTACACTACTCTATTTATACTAGTCCTGACTACAAAAGTCAAGGAACTAGCCTATTACTGGATGACACGTAGGAGGAATCTTCTAACAGAATTTCTTAGGTGGTTATCCATGTCATTCACCACGTGCAATAATAGCTGAAGAGTATCCAGAGATGGTTTTGCCTCTGGACTACTTCTGGAGGCTTGAGAGCTACTTCTGGAGATTATAGATTCTGTCTTCTGGAATTCAACACTTGTTCTTCAGGAGAGTTTTCTTCATACTTTTACATAAAAGATATCTAACAGTTTCCATTTTTAGTATTTTCTAGGCTTGGTCACTTAAGTTGGGACTTAACTCAACGTGGATAGGCTGATCACTTTGAACTGTTAACATTAAATTCTAGACCCAGAGATGGACGGATCCGAAATACGGCTTAAGTGATACACAAAGATTTGAGAAAGTTTTTGATAATTACGTAGAGATACGAAATTTGTATGTATCTAGATAAGGTTTATTTGGTTGTCGAATGTTTACACTACAAAGAGATTTGAGTATGAATTTTTCACCTAATGTAATCTGATGCTAAAGACAAGATTTGAATTATTGATAGTAGAAACTTTGTGGGAACGTTACGAGTTTTCTATAAAAATTCACTTTCGAGAGATCGGGGTTTCTATAAATATCTCATGAGTTTCTCACCGTAATACTGTATTTTTATCTTAAGAAACACTTACACCCATATTCATCTTTTAATTATAAATTTATTTGTCTTTTTAAGCTTTTCATCAACCAAATATCCAACTTTTATTCACAACCTGAAACTTAATCAAGAAGTTCATGAAATTCTCTAATTCTCAGTAGTTCCAATCCCTGTAGAAACGATCTTGGTGCTTATACCACTTTATAACTTGTTAGCGATCATAGTGTCGGCGTGCTCTTACATCGCCACCATGGGGACTTTGTGCCCACTATATGAACACGAATGATTTACGCTATCACGTACGTCCAAGACCCACAAGAAACAAGTGTTCAAATTTTCTAGCCTATATTATATACTAACAATTAAATAAAACAAACAATTTTATTAATATTTACTAGGTATTTCTTGAATTAAATTATTGGTAGTAAATGTAATTCTTTCAAACAAAATTAAACAAACAAACAAGTTTCCATAGCGAGAAGCCGATAACAAAGAAGCGACGAAATGCCTGTAAATGTAATTCTTTCACACAATTATTAACCCAAAAAAATAAATAACGATGTCAAACCTAATCACTACAACAGAACCCAAACACCCAATCCAAAATTAAAAAGTAATTGCAACATGAAAAATAGACAACATTAACCTTGCAAAAAACTACATGTCGAGTCAAAGGTTGTATTGTCATGTGTTAACAAGATATATTGTATATCCGCATTTGTCCATAAGTTGTATTTATTAACTAAAGATAAATTAACCAGTTAAACGTTTTACTTGAAAATAACTTGGATGGTCCCAAACGAAAAATAATGAATGCTCCCACAATGTTGGTGCATTTACCTTAATAGTTAACCATAGAGTACGCAAAAAAAAAGTAAGCAATAAAGTGGTTGGCTAATGCCTATAGAAACTAACCGATATAAGTTCTTCACATGTTTCAGATAAGTGCTAGAAAAGTGTTTACCCCATGTAACATCTATAACATCCATCATTTTTTCTATTAGGGGAGTCATGTCGTACCATGGTACCTAGATGTAAATGAAAACTAAAATTGTTGGACAACAAGGTTAAATGCAATAGCCCAAATAAAGCATGTTTAACAAATACGTACTTCCTTCAGAAACTGTGATTGATGTTACATCACAAAATTGAACATGAAGTGCATAATATAGTATCCACAATCCCAACCGGATATTTGTTGACTGCACTAAATTGGCAAAAGAAGGTATGAATTAGACAAAACCAACTAGGGAAATAAGTTGTGTAGATGTATAGTGAGATGAATTACTTTTGAGAACTCCCATCTAAATGGCATCGATATATCGTATCACACGACCCTCCTTCTTCATGGTACCTTATAATAGCCCTACAAGAAACATTAATAATAGTAAAGTTAGAAATTACAGAAAGATAAATCAATTCTATACAAATTTAAGATCACTTATGTTTCCACGTGCTCTTTGATGATGTAGAAGTCCACCGTCTTCTCTTTAGACATTAATGAATCCAATATATATGTAATTCGGCAGCGTGGGAAGATCAGAAGCAGGATCCAGTGGTTGTTGGTAATGTTTAAAACCATTAGTAAAAATAATGAGTGGATAAAGTGTAGCATTATAACAATAAAGATGTTAGCATATGGTACCTCTGTAGGTACGGTGCGAGAAAAAACAACAGTTCTCTATCGTCAGACATCACACTAGCCATTTTACTTATGACACCAATCTTGTCTGATAAGTATTCTTTGACATGAATCCAGGAGGGACATATGAAACCACATCGGTTCTTATCATTTTTTTTTCATAATCCCATGCGAAAACCTAAAATAACGACAATATAATATAGAAAAATATTGGGATCATAAAAATTATTATGTACTAATCATTAACTTACATTTGGAACCAAACAACAATGGTATGATCGATCAAAGAATTCTTAACTAAAGAATGTATGTCTTCACGAAATATCATAGACTCAAATGAGTGAGATCCAAATACCCCGGGCTCGACCTGAATAAGAATCCCTACTTTTGGATTCGGAACGGACTCCCAACGCCTATATAGCGATTGTAATTCTTTCGGCCTCTTCATCAAAGTTTGTGCCGGGATCACACTCTTCAATGGCAATGTTTTTTTTTAGGAGTAGTCTTTTTTCTCCTTTCTGGCAATGGTTGTTAGCTCTTGGGCACACTTTTGGCCAACATAGGTGGTTGTGTGGAATTTCCTTCATCATGTACCATATGTTGACTTTTGGAGGCCTATTAAAAAGTTCGTAAGATGTATGTATATATATATGTATAATTAAATCTTACTATACAAGAATAATAAATAAAGACAAGACTAATTCTTATATACCTGAGTAAGAACAATTGCATCATGTGGCCACTAGATAAATGTGTTTCGTGCATGACCTAGTTTCGTCATTTCATCATTCAGCACAGGAAGAGGAAAATTGGCAAAATAGTTTTTCACTTGATCTACATGAACCTTCACGTAATTCGTGGTGACAGGTACTGAATGACATAATCCATCCCCTATAGAATGGACCGTTCCTTTTGCACATGGGAACTTGTAGTTACCATCTAGCGCTAACAATTCACAAGGAGCGGGTAACTGCGAATAACTGTGTATGTAAGTATGTATGTATATATACATGTAAGTAAGTATGTAGCAAGTATGTATGTGTGTATGAGCTCAAGTACATGTACGCCATCAAATTCATCGAGACAAGGCACTGAACCAGAACTACTCTTCCTCATCCCTGGGCTTGGGCTTCCCTCATGTGTGTTGTTAATCTTAGACGTTAGTTGAAGGGCCTTTTCAAGCGTAGCATCGAGAAACCTCAAAGAATGTGTATCATCTTCACATATAGGACACGCTTTCGCTCCTTTTATACTGTATCCGGACAAATTACCATATGCTGGAAAATCATTTATGGTGCAAAATGTCATGGCCCGTGATAGAAAATCCTCCTTACGGTATTCATCATATACTTGGACGCCTGAACTCCATAATTCTTTCAAGTCATCGATTACCGGAGCCAAGTACACGTCAATGTCGTTCCTTGGTTGTCTGGGACCTTAAATTAATAATGACATCATGATGTATTTTCGCTTCATACGTAACCAAAGTGGAAGATTGTAGATGCATAACAGAACTATCCAGGTGTTGTGACGGCTACTCATGTTTCCAAACGGATTAATTCTATCTGAACTAAGCCCGAACCAGATATTTCTAATTTCCGCACGAAATTCTTCAAAATCAGAGTCGATATTTGTCCATTGAGAAGAATCAGCCACATGCCTTATTTTACCGTCTCTTTTACGCTCTTCGGCATGCCAATGCAACAATTTTGCATCTTTGGCATTTGCAAATAAACGTTTCAACCTCGGATTGATGGGCAAATACCACAATAATTTAGTAAGGGGGCCATTCTTCATCTCATCACTGTTTTCTTCCACATGTTTTTTTTCATTTATATCGTGATGTACCACCATCTAATATATTCATGCAAGCTTGGATAGTCATTTCTGTACAAAATACAATCATTTGGACAAGCATGTATCCTTTCAATTTCTAATCCCATTGGGCACATCAGTTTTTTTGCTTGGAGTAAAGAAACATGCAACTCATTATCTTCCGGAAGCATTTCATGCAAAACCTCTAACAGGCTAGTGAAACTTTTATCACTCCAACCATTGCTTTCTTTTAGTATAAATAATTTCAGTACAACAGAAAGTTTGGTACAACCAGGATATAATGGTTTTTTCAGAATCAACAAACCATTGTTAATATTTTTCATAATAATTTTCAGCAATATTATGCTCCACATCATGTAACATATCGTATATATTATCACGACTACAATTGTCTAAATCATCGTTATCATCGACATTACAATCACGACCCGTGTTGTGATCATCAAAAACCTCACCATGTCATGACCAAACTGTATATCCCTTCATAAACCCACGACATATAAGATGTCTTTGTATTACATGATAATATTTACAGATTATGACAATCTTTACAAGGACACCAAATATAACTTTCTCCGTTATTCTCCCGATTATCCTCAACAACTTTAATAAACTCATTCAAACTGGTCAAATATTCAACAGTAGCTCGTGGTAGTTTGTACGTCCAAGTATCACGATCCATCTGTAATGTAGAAATAAAATATTAATTAAATGCATGCAATGCATGAACAGAACAAATGACTGGTAATCGATAATAACCCACTTTTGAATACTTTGTCTCATATGTGAAGCCTGTTAGCGTATTAAGTATTTTTTTAAAAATCATCAGCATTTCTCTATAACTCCCCGAATATGTGTATGAAGCACATATTCGTAGGAGCAATGAGAAATGTCTACCGATTTTTTCTTAAATATTTAATTCGCTAATAGGCATCCACATCCTAGATGAGACAAAATATTCAAAAAAGCAGTCCCAAAACAGGGACTGTCCAAAATTAATCTCTATTAGATTAATCTCAGACGGGTATAAATCTAAGGGCGCATGAATTATATTAAACTAAATGAATGTTATTATGGTGGATACATATTCGTGTTATAGCAACAACAGAATATGAAATGACAAAAAAAAATACCTCTATAGAGTTTACTAATGAAATGCGCAAAGTAATCCTTGTGATTGCTCAAGCGGTCCTATAACATTCATAAAAGACAACAAATTAAATTGTATATTAGTATATATATATATAAATATATATGTATGTGTGTGAATTTGATAAATAAACTAATATATATAAGTGACTGTCATATATATATATATAGACACATCTTCAAATATAAACCAGTCAAAGGTTACAAACTACACAAACTCGTACAAATCAATATAAAAAATTATTTTTTTTGATGATTCTTTTTAATCAAATGCTATGATTTAAAGTATTATTACACATATGTTTGTTTCACCTTGAAAAAGTTTACATGTACTTGTTTTCATAAGTTGAAAGTTTCTCATATATTTTTTATGAAAGTTTCATATATATATTTGTTTCATAATGTAAAAGTTTCACATGTATTTTTTGCACAAGGTGAAACAAACATATGTGTAGTAATATCTTAAAATCATAGCATTTGATTGAAAAAAAATCATCAAAAAGTTTATTTTTTATATTGATTTGTACGAGTTTATTTTTTATATAGGATCAAGAAATCAGTATCACTTACCTTTTAAATGTAGACGTAATAATGACACCCAAACAAATGAATGAATAATGGAAAATCTATATATATATATATATATATATATAGACACGGAAATAGGAAATGTTTGGTAGGCAATGAAATTAAAGATGAAAGAAATTAATGGTGTTATTAATTGGCAATGGAGTTAATGCGGGTGCTGGAATCGCATATGTGAAGAAAGCATGGTTCAAAATTCAAAAATAATGTTAAATAACCCTAAATGACTTTTAATTAAAATCATAAATAAAATGATGTGAATCATACCCGGTTTCCTTTAAGAAACCGAGTAGCATCTTCATATGCTTTATTTTTAAGTCAGCGGTAGGAATAGAACACTGTTAATGGTACCGGGTTTCCTGCAACGAACCTTAAGCGTGCTGCTGACAAAAAGAACCCTTCTAATGGCGCCCAACTACTTTTCAATAACCAGGTACTATGTTTAATTTTTTAAAAGCACCCCTTAAAAGAACCCGACGTCTCAAAAAAACCGGGTAGCTTTGTTTGTTGCCTGTGGATAATGCTAATAGAACCCGATTGTTTAAATTACCGGGTTTTATTTGAAGGATACAATCAACCTTTTTGAAGTAGTGTCAAGAGCCAGGTTGTAAACAACAAATCTAATAAAATACAATCTTATTATATCAACTAATTTCTATAACTAATTAATCATTAAGACCATAACTATTATGCTCGACCATAGTATATCCATGTTTTTCTCCAATCAACAAGTAGTTTTTATAAAAGAGTATATTATATTTTTTAGTCATTCACATATGTATTCGTGTATACATTTATTTTACTACAGATTTACCTTGACCTTTTCAATTTTTTTGATTTCGCCACTTTTAATAATATTCGTTAAGTTTTTCTGTTACTCCAGTTAAATATAGGGATTTTAGTCAATCGGTTAGGTCCTTTTTGTTGAACAAAGTTTTACTGTTATTATAGTTGTTAGTTTCGGTCAAATTGTGCATTTTTAGCGTAATTTGTATTGCATCCTTCATCCATATCTTAGGGCTTGTTTGGAAGGGGATGTAACACCCCTAAAATTTAAGAAAATAGCAGAGAATTTAAACTTTCGAAAATACTTAGATACAAGATAACATAAATACAAATTACATAACATTTTCCCAAAAGAGATCAAGGTACGTATAAGAGATTCTAAATAAACTATCTAATCCATAAACGGACTTAGAATAGGTCGGGTGCTACTTACATCATGCAATCTGCTATCTTCAAAACCAATGACCCTCCTACGCCATCCTAACGGAACCTCTCGAACTCCATATCAACCTTGAAACATATTAATACCTGATATACATGTCGATAAGAAAAAGTGTTAGGCTTAACGCATAGTGACTTAAAGCAATTTATCTCATAAGTAAAAACCTTGAAACCCGAAGACTTTCTCTTTCCCAAACATTACACTTGTACGAAAGCATTTATAAATGAGGTAGGGCATTTCCCAAAATTCTTTATTTCCAAATATAAAGGTTAGTCATGAAATACCTCTTTGAAGACCAACCACCGAGCCACTTTATTCTTGAACAATAATAAGTTTTGGCCCAAGCATAATATAAAGTGCGATAATTACCATATACCTCGAAATCACCGAAAGTAAGGATAGACTCAATACACAAATAACACCTTTTAGTGACGGGGGAGACTCGATTCCGTCTATTGTGGCGTAACACAAAGTAAGCCAGGATTTGACGTTAGTGAGTAGTGCATTAAGATCACCGTCCCGGTGTACGACTCCTCATTAACTACCCACCGTAATACCTAAGATCCCGTAGCTCAACCTACACAAATTCATCCCCGAAACACCCTGATCCCAGACCTACTTGAATACAATAGACTCACACTAAGAACCGATGGTAATGGGACCCGCCCCTAAATAGATTCATCCCCAAAATGCCAGTGTGAACTATCAGAGGCACCAACCTCTAAACATGGGTCTCAACAACATACTCCAACGAGTTACATCATCATAATACTGTTGGTCCCTAATGAGTCTACAAACGTGTAAAAGTATAGATATAGTTTGTAGAAGAGGGGGGGGGGGGGGAATACAAACACAACTTTTTACGTTTTAAATGAGTTTATCTGAATAAACAAATCTACAGATTGTTAGCGGAATAAGAGCAAGTATAAATACCTATTCTATTAAAATCTAAGAATCACTAAGTAGTTTGATGCACAAGATATGGAAGAGAAATAATCAGAGGTTCAAGGAAAGACAAGTATGCATGAAGACGAAGAAGATGTTCTTCATCTATTTATACCCAATGTATTTATATGTAAGTCTAAAGGTACATGCCATGTGTTAACCATCCATTGGAGGCTTGTCCTTTGTTCATAAAGCAACCATACTTTTAGCCGAATATGAACAATGACCCTATCCGAGTTGGTAAGCACGTGGGAGGCAATAAAGTAACTTCGTAAGTACTATTTGACATGGGTATGGGGAGGTTGACATTTGCGCGTCGAGGATAAGATCAACTTTAATTTTGTTGAGTATGCTTTATTTCATCGCTGATACTTAAGGGCTCAAGGAGGATCCCTTCAGGTATCACTGAGGCATACACAAGATCTCACACTTTATGTAGACGATCGTTGCTGTCACTAAACCGCTTCAGATTCCGTGCTGACTGTCTCTTTCTTTAGCTAGGTCTTCGACTATTGTTGAAGGTTATTTTGGTGTGAATGTTGTCTTTTGGTCTTCTAGGTTAACATAGTGTCCTTGATGGTTTCAGTGATCACTGAGTGAAATCAGCGTTTTGCATCGTTGAATCTGGACAGTATCTAAAACTAAGTTTTTCACTAAGAATGGGAGGAATCATAATTAAATCACTGAGAGAGTTTGGATCAACAATATCCCCCTATTTGATTATGATTAAGCAATATACGAAGTTTGCTTGAAATGATCAGTGTGGCAATAAGATTTATAAAGTATAAAACCTAAGGACTAATCGGTGAAATCTTTTTCAGCTTTTACACTATCTGAATTGAGTTTCATTTATAAGAATATGAAAACACAATTTATTACAAGTGTTGTAAACTAAGAAAGTTTAGTCACTGGTAAACGTAAGAAAGAATGTTATCAATGTAAAGATATTTTAAGATCAGGACTCATAGGTTCCTTGACTCTTATTATTGTTTTAGGGATCTTTTCAGCAGTAGATGGAGTAAAGTACTTCTTTGAATTTCATTAATTGATGGATCTAAGGAATTACATCAAAATGAAACAAAAACATAAGTAAAGTACATTACACTAAATATTACAAAGGAAAACAAAACTTAGGATCTAGAGCCCTGACAAGCACCTACCAGATCCTTTGTTTTTTATATCTCTCTCTCGATTCTTCTTCTCTTAAGTCTTAGACCATCGTTTTCATCAGAATAGTAGAGAATCTTGAGAAGTTTGGCTGGAGCAAGAGTGATATCCTTATTTTTGAAGAACCTTATCTATCCATTGTTATCAAGAAATGTCATCCCTGGTTTTTGATTGATTAACGATTTGATCGTCTTCATACTTTATGTCTTCATGCAGAGATCTGTTAAGCACATCTCCAGATGAGCGAAGAGGCTGGCCAAGTCAAATTTTGTCTCATGTTCATTTCGGAATGAAGGACCTTCTTCAGTGTCAGACTTGCCTTTCTTAACTTCAGATTTTGTGGGAAGAGGAGGTACGGTTACGTACTGGGAGATCCTTTCCAAGAGCTGATTCAGGTGTTCTTCAACCACGCCTTTGAACTGAGATTTATACTTTTGAATGCAGTCCATGATCTCGAACCATTATGAGAATCCAAAAAACTTGAGAAAACGAGGTTGTTCAGTTCTTTGATGGGTGCCACTAAAGATGTTGACCGATATTCTGGGACCACTTTTAGATGATCGTCTAGAGATGGTAACGCTAGTTATTTTTTCTCTTATCAACATGAGTATTTACTTGCTTTCTGCGCCATTCGAGATCATCATTTTTTTCAACTATTGTCTTCTGAAAGTCTTGTTTCACAGCGAGGAGAAGTTGTTACTGAGCTCTGAGAGGATTACTTATTCGTAAGTTATAGTTAGCTAAATTTTTCTTTGCTATTACCTCGATGACATTGAGGATTTTTGAGCTTCTTTTATTTAAGCATCTCTCAGTCACTGAGCCTTCAGAGTATCTTCTCTTTCTGAGGGCGAAAGGAAGGAAAATTCGTTTTCTACATAAGTATGTACAGGTGTTGTGGCTTCAGGACCAGAGGTGCAAAGATGAATTTTTGTCCTAGTCCTCTCAAGATCCTTTATTAACTAATCCCTCTGAGCTTCTTCTTCGGGTTCAGGGATAGTCTCTTTATATACACGCCATTGAATTAGGGCTTCTTCTTCTGCGTCCGATGCAGATATGTTAAAGAATAGATCCACATCAGAAGGTTCATTCACGAAGGGCATCACCTTTGCGGTACAAGGTGAGCTGAGAATGGGAGAAGATGTAGGTGGTTTAGGGTTAGTGATTTCTTCAATACTTCGAATAATGGATGTATAGGTAGGAATTATGAGAGGTGGTAGTGAAGAGATAGGTTGGGGTTCAGAGATGGGAGTGTATAAAGCGAGTAGAAGACTTACCTTGCTATTTTCAAGCTCTTCCTCTCTGTCTAGCAAAATCCGCAGGTTGTTGTTCGGGGATAGTTGCTTGGTCTTCCCTAAAGGAGTAGGCTCTTGATTAGGAGGGGGCCTATCCTCAAGGGTTCCTTGAAGACTATGTCAGTTGAAGACCCCGACCTTAATTACCAATGAGAAGAAGGAAACAGGATCAGTGGTGAAGTCATCATCATCGTCATCATCATTCTCATCATCATCCTCATCCCTGACATTGTATAATGCACCTTCTTCATCTTCCTCTTCATCACCAAGGATGAGGGAGTCTACTCTATCATCCTTTGCCTCCGGGATGAGCTTAGAGTTCCTCCGCTCAAACTCTTGGGCTAGGAATTATATGCTCTTCCACCTCTTTGGCGACTTTCTCCCCCTCTTCGTTACCGTCGGGGAGAGTATGCACCATTAGGATGTTGACCTTTTTCTTGATGGCCTCCAAAGTCTCAGAATGTCTCTTTTGAACCAATGCAAGTTCATTCAGGGATTCGCGCTCAACAGCGGTGAAGGAGGAGGTGGAGATACAGGGGTCTTTAGGAGTTGGAGAAGTTCAGATAACATCTCCCCCTGTTTGTCTATTTTTTACCAAGGGAGGTGATTGCAAACGTCTTCTGAGCGGTAGTGCTCTTCAGAGATGAAACCTCTGAATTGGTAGAAGAAACATCCGTTTGGATGCCTAAGATATGATTTTTCATATCAGGTACCCCAGCAACCTGATTGAAGATAAATTCAGCCGAGATTAAGAAGACCGACTTTCTTGTTCAGCATGGCCGCCTCACCTTTGGGATCTCGAGCTTCAGCTTGGGCATTGAATTACCCTGGATCTTCCTTGTCTTTAGAGAGACCCTCTTCTGTGGAGGTACATCTGACTTGACACCTGTAAATAACAAAGATAAACGAGCCAAGAAAAGCTCAGGGTTAGAAGAAAGAAGTTGGGTGGATGAGTTTATATGTAAGGGTTCCTTGAGAATATATGAAGGATTATTCTCAGGGTTAGAGCTTTTGACGTATGTGTCCTGAAGATCACATTCTCAGGTCCTGTGCACGTTGCTTTCCAATCATCAGATTGTCGAAACAGTTATGATAGTTGAATAACACGTTTTTCAACCTCGTCAGGTATGGGAACTACCACACCTGATTCATTGGTCGATGTTTGGACCAAAGAAGGGTAGATGGAAGAAGAGAAGAAGGCAATGCATGTAATACGTGTTCCAACTTCAGCAGAGCTGGTTGCTATTGTCTCAGGGACCTTGGTCACCTGAGGAGGAGGTAGTGCTAATGAAGTGACATTGGTGATATGCAGAACGCAGAGAGGATAGTCTGTTGAGGGACGTCCTTCTTGATTTTCTTCAGCATTGGCTTTGTTGATGTGGACTTTTTACGTCCATCGGCGGATCGGTTCTTCCTGTTCATGGTTTTGGGAGGAGTGATATCTAGGCAAATCACTGGTGGGTTGTCTAGTGACTTGGATACCTTCTCTACCACAAAGGTAGGAGTAGTTGTGGTTTCAACAATGACGGGAGTGGGACCATTGATGATCTCCATCATGCCAGGGAATAGAGGGGAGTCTCCCTATTTCGAATCGTGCTCCATGGATTTCTTCCCTATCTACGAGAATCGTTGTGTGCCTTTCTTTGGATAGTCCTGGATGATGAACTCCATGACCATGCTCATGAAGAGAGGGTAAGGGATAGTCTTCTCCCTTTGCTTCTTGTCTACGCGCTTCTTCAGGTCATCAAAGATGATCTTCGCATAGTTCAGGTTGCGACTATGGCAGAGAGAGATCGCCATGTTGAGGAGGTTTCTGCTGGCTTGTTCCTGGCCACCAGTCTGTTGATTGAAACTCCTTTAGTGATTTAATTATGATTCCTCTATATACTTAGTGAAAATCCAAGTTCTAGTTACTATTCAAATTCAGCGAGAGCAAACACTGATTGCATTCAGTGATCGTTGAAACCATCAGGAACACTATATGAACTTAGAAGACCCAAGGACAACACTCACACCAAAAAAACCTTCAGCGACAGTCGAAGACCTAACTGAAGATAGAGATGGATAACTCGTGATCTGAAGCAGTTCAGTGATAGCAACGTTAGTCTAAAAAAATGTGAGATCCTACGTATGCCTCAGTTACATGAAGGATTCCTCCTTGAAGCCTCAAGTATCACCGATCAAATGAAGTTTACTCAGCAAGATCAAAGTTGATCTTATCCTCGATGCACAAATGTCAAACCTTCATACCCTTGTCAAAAAGTACGTACGTAGATACTTTATTGCCTACCAAGTGCTTACTAACTCTGATAGGGTCACTGTTCATATTCGGTTAAAAGTATGGTTGCTTTATGAACAAAGGACAAGCCTCCAATAGATGCTTAACACGTGGCATGTACCCTTTGACTTGCATTTAATATAGTGGTATAAATAGATGAAGAACCGCTTCTTTATCTTCATGCATGCCTAACTCTTTTCTCGAGCCTCTGATATTTTCTATTCTATATCTTGTGCATCAAATTACTTTGTGATTCTAAGGTTGTAATAGAATATGTTTCAAACTTGTTCTTATTCTGCTTATAAACTGTAATTTTTTTTATCTCAATAAACTCATTTAAAAACTTAAAAGTTGTGTTTTTATTCATCCCCCCCCCCATTCTGTTTCTATACTTATACATTCTTGTTGACTCTTTAGGGACCAACAAGTGGTGTTAGAGCAGCGTCTATTGCTTTTATTCTTTTAAAAACTAATATATTGTTTTTTAAAATGGCTAATCAAAATACAAACTACAATGAAAAGGGATCACTTGCTAAACCTCCTAATTTAGCCAAGATAATTTACTTGTATGGAAGGAAAGAATGACTATTTCTAGAAGGGTCAGATCCTAAAACCCTCTACTATATAGAAAATGGACCATTTGTTCCTATAGCTATAGTCCCTGTAGTCCCTGAGACTACGACCACTCCTGCTATTCCTGAGAGGCGTATTTCCAAAGCTCCACATCAATGGAGTGAGGAAGATAAGAAAGAACTAGTTGTTGATTCAAAAGCTAGGTTTATAGTTATGTATTTGCAAGATGATGTGTATCATTTGGTCATGAAAATGAGAACCTCTAAATCCTTGTGGGATACACTCTGTATTCAACGTGAAGGAATTAATGAGGTTTAGATATCTCGAAAAATTCATCTGTTGAGACAGTATGAAGGTTTTGTGTGGTAAAAATTACACACTTTCTCAAATTTACCAAAGATTCAACTGTTTGATCATATATCTGAAAATAGTTGGTCGAGAATATTCTAACTCAGAAATACTGACAAAGTTCATGGAATCTCTTCCTGAACAATGGGACACATTTACTATATGTTTTAAATTGTCAAAGAACACTGAAACTCTTTCTTTAAGTGATTTATATGGAAAATTGCTCAATCATGAGCAATCTCAAGTTTTAAAGAAAAATCTTTTAAAGGACACTAAAAGTTACAAAAGCTCTTCATTGACTTTAGTGTCATCAAAGACTGATCCCTCGAGAATAGTTTCTTCTTCTATTACCTCAGTCAATGAGTTAGACCATTCTAACTATGAGAACATTTCTGACGCTGATTTGTCAGAATTTGATGATTCTCTGGCCCTTCTAACTAATACTTTTAGAAGGTTTGCAAGAAAGAGCAACTGCAGAAGAAATGGGTGTTCCGTAATAAGTTAGATGAAAATGGCATTATTACCCGAAACAAGGCTCGACTTGTTGATCAGAGACGTAGACAGGAAGAAAGTATCGATTATGATTAAACCTTTGCTTCTTGTTAATCTATGTCTGACCCCTTTCACTCGCTTTGGAAGATATGAACGCGTAAAGAATGAAATGAAATTGAATTTACATTTTATAGGTATATGAGAGAGAAAGAGAAGAGAGAAGGATGCTAAACGACGGTTTTACTTTTTGATAAAAGGAAATTATGACCTTTGCACGTCCCTAGGGTATCAGTGGAAAGGGAAACGTTATGGCCGACGTGTGTCAGAAATATTCTGAGACGTCCTTTATTTTTCAAAAATAATAACTATATCATTTATATTAATAAATGTTAATCATTGTTCTTAAAATCCTTTTATCATTGAGAATAAATGCATACTCAGTGAAGGCTTGTTCTTTTCAAGAAACATTCTCTAAATAGGAAGACATTAAGAGAGTGTGAGGAAAAAATTTCATACCTTAGCAAGATTTCCATATCACATACGTGAAATCAAGGAATGACTTGATGGTTTTGTACAAACATTTTAATATCACTGAGAGATGTTGATCACTGATAGTATTCACTCTTCAGCGTTCAACATACCAAGTTCGCTGATTAAAAGATTAAATCTTTATTCTTCAAGATGTTTTGTGAAAAGATCAGCGAGTTGATATTTAATGGGTACAAAATAAAGTTCAATTTCACCATTCATAACATGATTTATGATAAAATGATATCCGATCTCAATAAGCTTGGTTTTAGAGTGAAGAACAGGATTATTTGCTATTGCAATGGCACTAGTGCTATCACAATGTATACGGATTTTAGATAACTGAACGTCGTAATCACTGAGTTGATTTCGCATTCAAAGGATTTTAGCACAACAAGTCCCAGCGGCTACATATTCAGTTTCAGCGGTTGAAGTGGACACCGGATTTTGCTTTTTGCTTGTCCAACTTATCAACTTTCCACCTAAAAGCTGAAAGCCTCTAGCGGTGCTCTTCCTATCAATTTTGCTTCCAGCAAGATCACTATCTGTATAACCAGTTAGATGGAACCTTGAGTATTTAGGATACCAAAGACCAAAATTAGGAGTTTCTTTCAGTTATCTGAAAATTCGTTTTACAGCGATCAGATGGATTCATTAGGTTCAGATTGATATCTTGCACACAAACAAGTTGAGTACATGATATCTGGAAGACTTGCTGTAAGATACATCAATGATCCATTCATTCCTCTATAGATAGTGACATTTATAGGTTCCCCATCAGGGTACCTGTTCAGTGTTAGAGGAGGTGCCATAAGAGGTTTCATTGAGGAACTTTGAGTTATATCAAATTTCTTCAGCATATCCTTAACATATTTACTCTGGCAAATGAATATTCCTTTCTCGGACTACTTTATTTGAAGGCCAAGGAAATATGTTAGTTTACCCATCATACTCATTTTGTATTCCTTTTTCATACGATTTGAAAAGCGAGTACAAAGCTTAGGTTTTGTGAAACCAAATATTATGTCATCGACGTATATCTGAGCAAGAAGGACGCGACCCTTATGTTTTCTAAGAAACATGGTTTGATCAATCTTTCCATGAGCAAATTTCTATTTTAAGAGATACTTAGATAGAGTATCATACCAATTTCTGGGAGCTTATTTTAACCCATTGAGAGCCTTATCTAGTTTATATACATAACCTGGATGCTTAGGACTAGAGAAGCCTGGAGGTTGTTCAACATAAACTTCCTCATTAAGTTTGTCATTCAGGAAGGCACTATACTTTAAAGTCTCTATGGGCTGCATAGGTTAGGAAAAGTCTAATTGCTTCTAACCTGGCAAAAGTAGCAAATGTCTCATCATTATCTATACCTTCTTACTGTCTGTATCCCTGAGCAACAAGTCGAGCCTTGTTACAGATAACAGTGCCATTTTCATCTAACTTATTACTGAACATCCGTTGGTGCCAATAACAGTTTTGCCAGATGGACGAGGAACAAGACTGCAGACTTTGTTTATCTAAAACTTAGTTAGTTCTTCTTGCATAACACTGATCCAATCAGGGTCAGTGACAGCTTCATCGATCTTCTTAGGTTGTAAGACAGGAATAAAGTTAACAAAGAGATACATATTACCCACACCGCGTCAGGTTTTAATACCTGTATCTGGATCACCTATTATTTGATCGATGGGATGATCTCAAGTCCATTGCTGAGCAGGTAGTTAAGGAGATTGATTAACAATTGATTCAATGACTTGTTCAGGGGTTCAGTAAAATACTCCAACAATGGCTTCTTTAGCGTTTTCTAACATCCTGGCGGAGATTCGGAAGGGTTATCATTTTCTCTGGAATAGAGTTTGATACTTAATCATTCACTGATGAGTCGTTGTTTGGGGTTTCGGAATGAGGTATATATTCCCGAGGAGGAAGCATTATTATTATTATTATTAATCATAGTGGGAATAATATTAGGATCGTCATCATCATTGATTTCATTGCATGAAGCAGGACTGAAAAATGATTCAAGTTCCCCATAGTGAGACTTCATCCAGTTGCTCAGCTCTTCGTCATCTTTAGGGATGCGAATGGAGTACACTGAACGTGATTCATCAAAGTTGACATTTATGGTTTCTTCGATAACTTATCTCCTTTTGTTGAATACTCTGAAAGCCTTTGATACAAAGGAGCATCCAAGAAATAAACCATCATCAGCCTTTGGATCGAATTTTCCAAGATAATCTATGTCATTCTGGATATAGCATTTATATAAAAAAAATTGTGTAGAAAGCTCAGAGATGGCTTTCTTCCATGGAATAGTTCGTAGGCTGTTTTTTTGAATATTTTAACTATCAGGGATCGATTCTGAGTGAAACATGCAGTGTTAACTGTTTAGCCTAGAATTGAGTTGGTAGAGGAGATTCGCTGAGCATAAAGCGAGCAACTTCAATGATAGTTTGATTTCTTTTTTCAACAACGCCATTTTGCTGAGGAGTCCTGACTCTACATAAATTATGTGAAATTTTTTTTTTCAAAGAAACTGATCAGAGTATTGTTTTTGAATTCAATGTCATGATCACTTTTCAGAGAGCGAATAGTGAGATTGTTCAGCACTTCCATCTTTTTGATGAAGGAGATGATTTCTTCAGGAGTGTCACTCTTGGATATGAGAAAGAATACCCAAGTATACATAGAATACTCATCAACTATGACAAGTGTATAGTACTTTCCAGATATGGAATAGACATTGACAAGTCCAAAGAGATCCATATGGAGTAAGTGAAGAGGAGTGGTCACTGAAGACACTTGCTTTGATCTGAAGCTTGCCCTTGTCAACTTTCCTTTTTCACATGTTGAGCAAAAAGATTCATTTGCAAAAGAATGTTTAGGGAGTCCATTGATAAGTTCTTTTTTTGATAAATCATTCAGAGTGTTTGCCGTTTAGAGCAAGTTTGTCATTTAGGGAGTGCCATCAGAAGAAGCTTTAGATAGAAAACAAATGTTCTCTGAATGGAACCATCCATGTTAATCACATAAATATTTTCAGAGCGTTTGCCGGTTAGAGCAAGTTTATCATTCTTATCAGTGACAACACATTTTATCTTTGTGGATAATACTTTTGAATTCTTTGTCACAGAATTGACCGATGATACAAAGATTGTGCTTCAGTCCTTTAACATAAGCAACACGATTGAAAGATGTTGCTCCATTGGTCAAATCACCATAGCCTTTGGTGTACCCTTTGCCATTTTCACCAAACATAACTAAGGGACCTTTTTCTTCCTTAAAGACAGGGAGTAGGGTTTTTGTTCCAATCATTTGTCTTGATCATCCGCTATCAAGATACCAGATACCTTTCACATTCTACATTAGAAGAAATATAGGTACACATAAAACTATGAGTTTTGTAGTGTTAGTGGAAATGCTAAAAGTAACAGCTTTCTCATTCTCTGAAAATTTAATTAAGTGGACTGTGTCACCTTAGTTGTTTTACCAACTTTGGTGAATTTCAGCTTAACTGTTTCTCAGTCTTGGATACTTTCTTTCCATAAGAGATCTTCTAAGCCTTGAAGACATTAGGGCACTTGCTTGCAACGTGAGTAGTTTCCCCATAATGGTAGCACCTCCTATATCTGAAAGAAAGTTTAGTACCAGAAGCATGAAAAATAGAAGGCTTAAGGTATTCAGGACCAGGACCAAGAATTCCTTTCTGCATAGACCTTGGAGGAACCACTAGTTTATCAAGTTTATAGAGAGTGAGATCTATCTTGATTCTAGGAGTTGATCTATGAAACAAATCCAGGGACCTTCTTCCTAGAAGTCGAAGGATGACTCATTGAAGGAGTAAAAGGACTCTTTTTCAGTTTGAGAGTTTTCTTGACCTTAGGAGCATGACTAATGGACTTGCCTTTAATCACAATCATTGAGTCCTTTGAGAGAGGTTCAAAAGGTTTTGACTCAGGTGTAAAGGAACATTGAGTAGAGGTGTCAAGGATAGAGGATACAAAGTTCCAAACCTAAACAAGGAACGATCCTTAGAGGGTTCTTCCTGATTAGAAGAATATCCCAGACCACTCTTAACCTTTATGGGGATTTGAGCATTTATGATCTCATTTGCCTCTACAGAGGCTTTGCACCATCCTTCAATGGTGGCTTTTTCAGCTTTGAGATCAGCGATGGCGTTTTTCCGCTCAGTGATAGCTTGTTGTTTCTCAATGCTTATAGTTTGATTTACAAAGACTTGATCCTTATGGTATTCTTCGACCTTAGTTAGTTCTTTGATTTTCAGATGGAAACTTTTTAGATTGTTTAGTTAAGTCAAAATTAACTTTTTCAGCTTTGGTTTTACCATTTAGATCATTGTAGAGATCAATAGTTAAAGGGTCGATAGCCGACAAGCTATCTACTTCAGGGATAGAAGAGTCTTTCAGATTTGATACCTGAGAGGAAGAAGATGATGAAGGATGTTTCGTTGAAGAGGTTTCAGAGACTTCTTCAGGTTCCCAAATTCTTGCCATAAGACAGACAAGAGCCATATCTTCTTCATCTGAACCTGACTTGTAAGTGGTGTCTATCTAGTCTCCTTCTTCAACGACCAGACCTTTACCGTTACGCTGGGTTTTCTTAATATTCAGATATTTCTCCTTTAATTTGAGATATTTTTCATCTTTGGATTTAATGGATATCTGAGAGGTAGTTCGGGCTGCAACTTTCTTGGATTTGCATTCACTAGCAAAGTTACTGTTAGGTCTGAAAATATTGTATCCGAGATGGAAATGTTTAACAATTAGAGTTAGGGTTGAATTAGAATTGTGTTAAATAAGGAAAGGATAATAATCTTGTAATTATGGCAATTATATAATGCCTCAAACTCTTATAGTTTCCTTATCTCATTATAACTCTTAGCAATATAAATAGAGGTTTAGGGCTAGCATTAGAAGTAGATCATTAATTCATATCATTATAGAGAGAGCTTATTGAGAGATTACTTTGTAATCGATATATTATACAAGTGAGATATACAACGTCAATTATTCATATTAATCGTGTTCTTCGTATTTATGATCAAATACATCGTTACCTGATATTATATGGAATCAACAGTTACCTTTGCGTTGGCAATTAAAACATATATCAAATGCTTTATCAATGCAAGAGATCTTTGACTTGTTAAAGTCAGTGATAAAAGGATTTCTTCTAAAATTGCTCTTTCTGGAAAACTTTCTAAAAGTATTAGTTAGAAGGGCCAGAGAATCATCAAATTCTGATAGATCAGTGTCAGAAACGTCCTCTGAGTTAGATTGGTCTAACTTAGTGATGGAGGTTATGGAGGAAGAGACTGTTCTTGTGAGATCAGTCTCTGATGACACTAAAGCCAAGGAAGAACTTTTGGCACTTTTAGTGTCCTTCAACTGATTTCTTTTTAACATTTGGGATTGCTCATGACTGAACAATATTCCATAATGCACTTATGAAAATAGAGTTAATGTTTTTTCCCAATTTAAGACATGTAGTAAATGTGTTCCATTTTTCAGGAAGAGATTCCATGAACTTTGTCATTACTTCAGAGTTAGAATATTCCCGACCAACTGTTTCAGATCTATGACCAGGCAGTTGAACATTTGGTGAACTAGAGAAAGTGTTTCATTTTTACCACAAATGAAACTTTCATAGATGTATTTTTTGAGATTCTTGTAACTCATTGGTTTCTTCATATTGGACACAAAGTGTGTCTCACATGGATTTTCATGTTCTCATTTTCATTACAGAATGATACACTTAATCTGGCAGAGACATGGAAATATTAGATCTAGCTTTTGTATCAACAACTAGTTCTTTCTTGTCTTCCTCACTCCATTGATGTGGAGCTTTGGGGATACGTCTATCAGGAATAACAATAGAGGTTGTAATAGAGACTATAGATGTTGGAACGAATGGTCCATTGTTTACATAGTAGGGGATCTTAGGATATGACCCTTCTAGGAATAGAGTCATTCTTTCCTTCCAGATAAGGAAATAATCTTTGCTAAACTTTGGAAGTTTGGCAAGTGATCCGTTGTCATTATAGTTTGTATTCTGATTAGCCTTTTTTAAAACAATATAGTTTTTAAAGGTAGAAAGCAACAAGCATTGCTCTGATACCACTTGTTGGTTCCTATGGAGTCTACAAGAGTGTAAAAGTATAGATACAGTTTGTAGAAGTGGCGGGGATGAATACAAACACAACTTTTTACGTTTTAAATGAGTTTATTTCAATAAACAAATTTACAAATTGTAAGCGGAATAAGTACAAGCATAAATACCTATTCTATTACAATCTAAGAATCACTAAATAGTTTGATGCACAAGATATGGAAGAGAATTAATTAGTGGTTCAAGTAAAGACAAGTATGCAAGCATATGAAGAAGAGGTTATTCATCTATTTATACCCAATACATTTAATGTGAGTCAGAAGGTACATGTCATGTGTCAAGCATCCATTAGAGGTTTGTCCTTTGTTCATAAAGCAAACATTCTTTTAGACGAATATGAACAGTGACCCTATAAGAGTTGGCAAGCATGTGGGAGGAAATAAAGTAACTCTGTAAATAAAGTACTATCTAACATGGGTATGGAGAGGTTGACATGTGTGCATCGAGAATAAGATCAACTTTAATCTTGGTGTGTACGCTTCATTTGATCACTGGTACTTAAGGCCTCAAGGAGGATCCCTTCAGGTATCACTAAGGCATACACAAGATCTCACGCTTTATGTAGATGATCGTCGCTATAAATGAACCGCTTCAGATCACGAGCTGATTGTCTCTTTCTTCAGCTAGTCCTTTGACTAACGATGAAGGTTCTTTTGGTGTGAATGTTGTCTTTAGGTCTTCTAAGTTTAGATAGTGTCTCTGATGGTTTCAACGATCACTTAGTGCAATCAGTGTTTTGCATCGCTGAATCTTAACAGTACTAAAACTAAGTTTTTCACTAAGTATGGGATGAATCATAATTAAATCACTGAAGGAGTTTGGATCAACAAATACCCAGGGTCTTAATAGCATCATCCACTTGGGTTCATCTCTGTAATACCTATTGTCCTAAAGGTATCAGCCACTTGGGCGCATCTCTGAAACACCAGCTACCAGAAAGTCTCATAGTTAGTAGCCTCAAAACGAGGAACTCGATGGTCTTTCAACAACCAAAACTAACGCATGTGCCTGTGGATCCAATTCAATGCAGTCTAACTTTACAGGACTCCAAATGCAAGACGGTATTCTCATGATAAACATTTGTCAATAATTATTGCATATATGGGTAGTACATCTACACGTTGAGTTATTTGAACCAGTGTCCCAAAATTTTTTTGGTTAAACCTCTAGTTAAAAGCCTTGTAAATTCCTTGACTATTTCAAATAAAGGCTAGTATAAAGCTCATAAGTCAATACAATTTGTTTCGCAATGTCTCCAAGGTTAAGGAAATGGTTTATCAAATATATACACTTTTATAATCATAAGAATAGTAAACAATTGTCCAAAGTATATAATTTGGATCAGGTTCCAAATGGGTTTGGTACCAACTAATTCTATAAATACATTTAACTTCAAATTACACATTCTCAAGGTAGAATAATAATTTAACTTCATTTCTCCAAATAACCAAAATAATTCCTTTTTAAACAAATAAATGCTCTTTGGTGTCTCAAACACCCAATACAATTTTATAAATTTTTAACATGGATTCCGTAGTCACAACTCTCAAATACTCAAAATATGATTTTAATGAATTTTATCAAGCAAGAACCGAGTTTATAAGAATGAGTTCAAAACCCCAAAATAATTATTTTGACATGTATTTAGTTTTAAAAATGCAAATAGAACTCACCTTGCAAGATTTATGTTAAATCTAGATTTTTACCCCACTTTCAGCCTCCTTTGAAGTAGATTAAAGATACACACAGATCCAATACTCGAAACTTTATCTAACCCTTTAACAAATCTAAAATACATCAAATATAACTCCCAAAAGTTAGATCTAAACAATACTTAGTTAAAAATCTCAAATCAACCAAATCCCGAAAATGGTCAAAACCCTAAAATAAAGAAAATACTTCCAAATATATGATTTAGAGAACTAAAAATGAAGGTTTTGACAAGAAATACTAAATAAATGGTTGGAATAACCTACAAATCTTGATTTAGAGAAAATCACTGAAGCTTGGTCAACAATGGAGGAAAAAGGGTTGAAGAAGATGAAGGTAGTAGCTTGGTCTTGAATCTTGAAGAAGAGCTAATACCTTTAAAATGGCTGGGGATGGAGAAGAGATGCTCCAAAAATTGGAGTTACAGAGGAAATTTGAGAGGAAAACGAATAGGAGATGAGAAGCTATGAGGAACAAGGATAAATCCCGATTTTCACAACCTAGGCCGCGACCCCAAGTTAGTCGCGCGCTTTTATGGGAGCACAACACAATCGGACATGGAGTAGCGCGACCTCTATAGCGACCCTAGGTCGCGTGGCAGGTCACGGACGTCAGGAATTTCGTGTCGTAAGGTACTTTTTTGTATACACCATCAGAATTTCAACTCCATAATCTTACAAATGATTTACACTCTAAAGTTCTCCACACGAGCTACCAAATTAATAAAATTGTGTTCCAAACTCAAAAATCTAATATTTATGAAATCTCGGCTGTTATAGGGGATTATTGAGCTTAATGAGGGCTCTAACTCATTTGCTCAACCATATGGATGTGTTTGGAACCGGCTTAATAATTCAGGGAGAAGCCTATTCACTTAGCTTCTGTGGATCCGAATCTCCTTTCAATGATTTGAATATGATTCCTCTCTAACTTAGTGAAAACTCCATATAAAAGTTATACTTCAAGTTCAGCGATAGCATACGCTGAAGGCACTCAGCGATCGTCGAACAACAGGAACTCCAAACTTATCTATGAAAATCTGAAGAACAACAGTCACACCACAAGTCCATTCAGTGATAGTCGAAGACCAAGCCGAAGATAGTGATGAACAACTAAGTGATCTGAAGCGGTTCAAGTGATAGCAAAGTTTATCTAAACAGAAGTGTGAAATATTGCAAAGCCGCAGCGATACCTTAGTGACTTCATCCTTGAAGTCTCCGGATCAGCGATCAAGTGAAGCTTTCGAGAAGATTAATGTTGATCTTATCCTCGATGCACAAAAGTCAAAACCTCTATACCTTGTCAGAAAATGACGTACAGATTGTCTCTTATGTCCCTATCATATCTGATTTGGTACTATTCATAGGTGGCTAAAAGCATGACCATCCTATTAACCAAAGGACAGACATCCTCCACATGTTTGACACTTGGCATGTACCTTTTGCTTTGCATTAAATGCAAACGGGTATAAATAGATGGGAAATCTCTTTCCATCTATATGCATGCTATTTCTCTCTAAAACCCTCTACTACTATCTTTCTTTCGTGTGCATCATCTTAGTGTTTCCTTCAGTTGCAATAGAATAGGTTTATACTTATTCTTGTTCCGCTTGTAACTGTAAATTTGTTTATTGATATAAACTAATTTAAAAACGAAAATCTACTTGTGTTTATATACAACCCCCCCCTTCTACAAACTGTTCTAGATATTTGAACTCTTATAAACCCCTTTGGGACCAACAAGTGGTATCAGAGCAGTGTTTTTCTCTTCAAATCTTTAAAACAACATTTCAAAACTAGTTATTTTAAAATGGCTAACACAAACACTAACTACATAGACAATGGATCTTTAGCTAAACCTCCAAGATTTAGCCGTGATAATTTCTCTCTATGGAAGGAAAGAATGACTCCATTCCTAGAAGGGTCAGATCCTAAGATCCCCTTTTATCTAGAGAATGGACCATACCTTCCTACAGTTGTAGCTCCTACAGTACTTGCCACCACTACCACTGCAGCCATACCTGAGAGACAAATTGTCAAAACTACAAATCAATGGAGTGATGAAGAAAAAAACGAAACAACTATTGATGCAAAAGCTAGATCCATAATTGCCATGTCTCTTCCTAATGAAGTTTATCATTCTGTAATGAAAATGAGAACTTCAAAATCCATGTGGAATACCCTCTGTGTTCAAAATGAAGGAACTGATGAAGTTCAAATTACTCGTAGTATAAATTTGGTAAGACAATATGAAAGTTTCATGTTTTTGAAAAATGAAACTCTCTCTCAAATTCACCAATGATTTAACTGTCTCCTGATTGACATGAAAACTGTTAATCGAGAATATTCTAATGCTGAAATACTGACAAAACTCATGGAGGCACTACCTGAGCAATGGGAAGTGTACACTACATGTCTTAAACTGTCTAAGAATATTGAGGCCTTGTCTTTAAGTTCTCTATATGGGATGGTGCTAAATTATGAGCAATCTCAGGCATTAAAATGAAACTATTAGGTCTATTATTTTATTGTGTCAAAATAGGGAATGGATATGCTCAATTGTAAAAGGAAGTTTATAATTCCTTAAACTCTTTCCTTCCTTAATTAGATTATACTTTTCAATATAAATAGGAGTTTAGGTTATTCAAAATGAGAGTCGATTACAATAGAGAGCAGAATTCAGATTTATTATCATTGTAATCAATTTAAGTGAGATATACGACTACGGAAATTCTCTAAACACTTTGTTCTTATCGCATTATATTATTACATCATTGTGCTTGCAATTACTGGGATCTACAAGTGGTATCAGAGCCTACGATCTGAGTATTTGCGATTTTCTGAAGTCATTCACGAAACAGAAGGTGTACTTATCGATTTCTTCTGTTTTTGAGTTTTTCTCGATTAAAGCTTTACCCGATAAAACTTCATATTTCTTAAGATCTGTTTTTTCTCGGTTCAATCACTTCATTCGATTAACTTTTTGTGAATTCAACTTAAGATATTCTTGATTTCTATTCAAACTATTTAATCAATTTTAATTAAAATTATTTTAGTTTATTCTTATTACTTTTGAAATTATTTACATAAGAAAACTCAGGAACTAGTGACTCTTGCAACTTTTCTTACTAAAGAATTCTCTAGTAAAAATCATAAACTCTAGTAATTTTGATTTTTTTTACTGAACAAATAAGAAAATCGAGAACTTAGACATTGTTGTCCATAAAAAGACTTGTTCTTCTTAGTCAAGAACCCTTTGTTCTTGTTTTCTGGTTTATCGGTTAAAAAAAATTCGGATTAAGTAACTTTGAATTTTTATCGAGCCCATCCCAATTGATAAAATTTATTTTATCGAGTCTTCTGGAAATCGATATAAACTCTTATCGATTCGTGTTTTTTTTATTAATCGAGAAACTCGAAGTTATCGAGTCTCTTGTGATCGATAAAACTCTCCTGATCAATTCAATATTTCCTTAGAAGTTTTATCGAGTCTCCTATACCCGACAAAAAAAATTTATCGAGTCTTAAACACCCGACAAATTTTTTTTGTCGACCCCTAGTCAATCGAGAAAACTTTCTGTTTCACAAAACAACCTCAGTAAGTTTCCAAAAACTCGTTGATCGAGATCATCGAGCCAAGTACAATGGCTACCCGCAAAGCAATGGCAATCGGTATGGATACAAAACCCCCGATTCTTTTTCCGGGCGAATACTCTCAATGAAAGGACCGATTTCTCGATTTCATTGAGCGTAGTGATCATGACGATGAAATCATGAGTTCGATCAAAGAAGGTCCTCCACCACCGTTCTATCAAGACTTCCCAACCATGCCAAATAACACTCCTCTGGTAGCCGCAAGAAGAGACATCAAACCGAAGAATGCATGGGATGCCACGGAAAAGAAGATAATGATAGGTGATCAACTAGCCCGCTCTTACCTTCTAATGAGCCTCCCAAACGACATTTACATGAGCATCAATAGCCACAAAAGAACGGCAAAAAGAGATGTGGGAAGAAATTGAAAAATTCATGCTCGGAACTAAAATTGGGACTCAACTTAAGATCACCAATTGTATTTCACAAAACGAAGAATTCAAGGCAAAAGAAGGTGAAAGTCTTACGAACACTTACACTCGTTTCGTGCAATTAGAGAACGAGTTAAGCAAGAACGAAATTCATAAGACTAAGATCGAGAACAAGGTGAAGTTTGTTAGCAATCTTCAATAGGAATGGCGCCGCTTTGCAAATCAAATCAAATACAGCAAATTTCTCGTTGAACTCGATCTGCACGAAGTATATGAAACCCTTCAACAAGACAAAGAGGAGGTCCTTGAATTAATGGGGGCAAAAACCAAAAAGAACTCCGATCCAATTGCCTTAGTAGCAAAAGATTCTTCTTCCTATTCCCAAAGCACATCACAAGAAGTTTTTTCTGATTTAGAGGACGAAGACTTCGATTATGATCCGGAAATTGCCAAACTCCAACAACAATTGGCTTCCCTTACAAGATAATTCCAACAAAAGTTCTCTCGTCGCTCAAATCCCAATCAACAACGATATGCTTCGGGATCAAAGAATCATGAGCGTAAAGCCATGTTTGAGGCTAAACCAAGGAGAGAAGAATCTTGCTCAACACCCAAACCGGAAGACAAATTTAAGGGTGAGATGAGTCTGTGCTATAACTATGGAAAATCCGGCCACTATGACCATGAATGCAAAAAGCCAATCGTCCAAGACTCAAACTACTTCACCTACAAATTGATGTTGGCTAAACAAAAAGAAGCCGGTAAAGTTCTTATGGCGGAAGATGAACAATGGCTCAACCAAGGCAATAATGATGATGATGTGGAAAACGATGTCCAAGCACACTTCAGTCTGATGGCTTATTCTGATGATTCCCCTTCAAACGCTTCCGACTACACACCCGATGTAAGCCACTCTGACTATGACTCTTTCGTTTCCTAAATGCATGATTTGATGTTTCAATTAAAGGAATTACAATCTAAGTTGAAAAATGAGAAACTCTTGGTTTCCGACTTAGAAGCACGCTTAGAAAATAATCATCATCAATTGCTAATTGCCCAATCTGAGCTTGCAACATCTCACAGTATTGCTCAAAATCATCAAACGGAAAAAACTGCTTTTCAAGAAGAAAACTTTCTTTTAAAACAACAAATCTCGGATCTCACACTTCAACTTAACCAATCTAAAAGTGAGACCGAAGATTTTTCATCAAAATATGAATTTGTGAGTTTTCAAAGACAAGACCATTTGGAAAAACTCAAAGATTTGGAATTAAAACTGTATAAAATTGGTCAAACTAAGCACACAATTCATTTAAACGCTCCAAAAGATTTAAGTTCAAAAGCTGGATTAGGATTTGATAATCCGAAACATTTAGAAAAGGCCATCTACAATACTCCGACTATCTATAAATTTGAATATTTGAACCTTGATCCTGATTACAAAATTCAATTTATGAAGTCGGATTCCAACGTCGAAGAAATGGAAGATTGGAAAAGACAAAACAAGAATTTTCCTCAAATTCCTTTCTACTATCCTCAAATAGTAGAAGAGGAATCTTCAAAAGAAACTCTTCCAAATGACTATTTTCCATCTTATTCTGACGAAGAACTTCAAAATAAAATTCCTGAATGTAGACCCTACATTCCCACTCTATTTTTAGAAAAGTAAATTGTTCAACTTGAAAAATTGTTGGAACTTGAACGTTCTTCGTCGGACAAGGAAAAAGAGCCATTATTCTAAAAAATTCAAAAACTTGAAAACGAGGCTTTACAATTAAACAAAAACCACAAAAATGATTCTATTTCCAATATTTCTTCGTGTAAAGCTTTCGTTAGCAATTATTTAGATGATTGTGAAGAGATGTTAAAACTAGATCCAACTATATTCCTCCTACACAAAAATATTCCCCTTCTCCCGACCTCGTTGATGATGAATTAGATGACCTTGCTTCTAATCCTTCTTTACTTAATGACAATGAATGTTTAATTATTTTAAATGCTGAATTTGACTTCAATCCTACACTTCCAAATCATACGGAGTTTTTGGACAAAGGCAAAAAGCCAATTGAATCAGTTTTGCTTCCGGAGGATCCAAATGAGTGTTCCACAAGTCAAACACCTTACACTCATTCTATCCAAACGAATCAAACTAAATTATTTCCAAAATGTACTAACAATGGTCCTGTTGATGTTTCAGCTATTCATACTATAAAGACGAAACAAGTTTGGGTTGAAAAAGGCAAACGCACTTCAAAGTCATCATCTCGCAATAAAGACAAATTTTCTTTTACAAATTCTACAAATGTCAAAAGAACAAATCGTCAATTTTTATTTCCGTATATTATTCATTCGTTTCGACATTTAATTAACTTTTCTCGTAATCAAATTTGTTGCTCAAATTGCGGTGTGAATGACTTTGTGCGCTTAAATTCGTTTGATTTTGGTTGTGATTATTTTCCGAACATGCATAATTCTTATAATTCTCATCAAAATTCTTTTCAACCTCCGCCTGTTTATAAATGGTTTCCTAAAAAAGACCATGACTAACGACCCTAAGTCCCACTTCAAGTGGGTACCCAAAGGTACAAAGTCAACTAACCCCGAATGACCCATTTACAAATGGGTACCTAAATCAGTCATGTGTGGTACTTAGATTCTGGTTGCTCCAAACACATGATCGGACAAAAGAAGCTGCTTGCCAATTACAAGGAGAAAAAGGGCGGATTCGTTAAATTTGGCAATAATCACCTAGCACCCATCAAAGGACATGGTGACATCATTCAAAACAATATCACCATTTCCGATGTTTACTATGTTCAAGGCCTGAGCCACAATCTGCTAAGTATTGGAAAATTCTGTGACAAACAACTTGAAGTCAATTTCGACCCGAAAGATGCTGTGTGCGAATCTTTGACGGAAAGGAATTACTAGCTGGCTCACGCAAATCATATCTCTACACCATCGATCTATCCCAAGTGACCACTCCTTCCAACGTTTGTCTAATCTCAAATGTCTCTAATCCAAAGACCTGGTTATGGCACCGAAGACTTTCTCATTTGAACTTCAAGAACATCAATCACCTCTCCATTCACGGATTAGTCACCGGTCTACCAACGATGAAGTTTGACAAACCACACTTATGTGAAACATGCAAGATGGGAAAGATGAAGAAAGTGTCTCACAAACCCAAGGTGGTGCATAGCACAACTAGACCCCTTCAACTCATTCATATGGATCTGTGTGGCCCGATGCGGACTCAAAGTATTCATGGAAAGAAGTATGTTCTAGTTATGGTTGACGATTTTTCTCGCTTTACGTGGGTCAAATTTCTTCGCTCCAAGGATGAAACTACCGAAACCATTACTACGTTCTTGAAAGCCATTCAAGTCAAACAAGAACTTACCGCTCAAACCATCTGCACTGATAATGGAACCGAATTCAAAAATCATTCCCTTGACGGTTATCTCGAATCAGTGGGGATTACACACACATTTTCTGGGGCACGCACTCCGCAACAAAATGGTGTGGTCGAACGCCACAATCGTACACTCGTTGAAGCGGCTCGAACTATACTCACTTTTTCCAAACTTCCACTTTATTTTTGGCCCGAAGCCGTCAATACCGCTTGCTACACTCAAAACCGATCCATCATCAACAAGTGATTCAACAAGACACCGTATCATATGGTCTACAACCGCGTTCCTTCCATCGATCATCTTCACACCTTCGGTGTTCGCTGCTTTATTCTGAATGAAAAAGAAGATCGTGGAAAACTCAAGCGAAAGGCCGATGAAGCTTTTTTTCTTGGCTACTCTCCAAATGCATCAGCATATCGGGTCAACATGAAAAATGCACGTTGTGTCACGGAAAGCGTCAATATTCAGTTTGACACTAAAGCCGAAATGGCTCCTGAACAAGACAGTTCTGGACCCGCTCTCACCTGAAATATTAGATTCCGAAAACATCCGTTCGGAACCTGCCCCAAACCCCGCTCAACCTTCTACATCCAAAACTACTCCTTCCAATCTGGAGGATTTATTCGAGTACTTTTACTTAAATTATTTTGGTTCTCACACTGATATCCCTAATCAGATCACCCCGCCTATCTTGGAGGTTGCCGAGACTACCAACCTTTCTGGACCGCCAGTTACAACGGACACCGTCTCAACTACTGCAACCCCAAGCTCATCTCCATCTGCACCTCCCACTCAATCTGATGCTTAACCAAGTTTCAATCCGCTCCCTACTAAACCGACATCCTCTCCCCCACCATCAACCTCATCCCACAAGGATGTCTCTAGTTCCACAAGATCCTCTGCCGTGGCTCCTGCCTTGGAATCACTTCAAGATCTTCCACTCGGTTCTTATGAAGATGATACCCCGGACCCTAATGCATTTCAACCGCTTCCACATACCACCAAATGGGTCCGGTCTCATCCAGCAAATCAGATTATTGGAGATCCAACCAAACCAGTCACGACGCGTTCCGCCTCGGCCAACGATTGTCTGTTCTCTACCTTTCTAAGCAAGACCGAACCCACATCCATTCAAGAAACAATGAATGATCCTTATTGGATTGTGGCCATGCAAGACGAACTCAATCAATTTGAAAGCTTGAAAGTTTGGCGCCTCGTTCCCCGTCAACAAAACAAAACCATCATCGGTACCAAATGGATTTTCAAAAACAAACAAGATGACGATGGTGTTGTCATACGCAACAAAGCTCGGCTTGTCACAAAAGGTTACCACCAACAAGAAGGGATTGATAATGACGAGACATTTGCGCCCGTGGCCCGTATTGAAGCAATTCGAATGTTCTTAGCATACGCGGCACATAAGAATTTTGTGGTTTTTCAAATGGACGTCAAAACGGCCTTCTTGAATGGTGTTCTACGTGAAGAAGTCTATGTATCCCAACCTGACAGGTTTGTCGATCCTTCAAAGCCAAATCATGTGTACATCCTCGACAAGGCTCTCTACGGCTTAAAACAAGCCCCGCGCGCATGGTATGACAGTCTGTCTGCCTAATTGGTGAAAAATGGATACTCCAAAGGTAAAATCGATCCAACTCTTTTCATTAAAAAGGAAAATGGTGACATTATGCTTATTCAGGTATATGTGGACGACATTATATTCGGTTCGACTAACCTACAACAATGCAAGGAGTTCTCCGAACTCATGATTGCAAAATTTAATATGAGCATGATGGGAATGATGAATTTTTTCCTCGGCCTTCAAATAAAACAATTTTCAACGGGAATATTCATCAACCAATCCAAATACATCTCAGATATGTTACGTAAATATAATATGACGTCATGTACACCGATTGGTACACCCATGTCTCCGGGTTCAAAACCACACGCTGATCCCTTGGGAAAAGCAGTGGACTCTAAAAATTACCGGGGAATGGTTGGTTCCTTAATGTATCTAACGGCTAGTCGACTGGACATAATGTTTGCCCCATGTTTATGCACTAGATATCAAGCATCTCCAAAAGAATCTCACCTTAGTGCTATCAAACGTATCTTTCGATATTTAAAAGGTACTACTGATCTTGGCCTATGGTATCCCAAGGATACGGGTTTCGAGCTAACTGCCTTTTCAGATACTGATCATGTCAGATGCATGCTTGATCGTAAAAGCACGTCGGGACACATTCAATTCTTATGCAATAAACTGGTAAGTTGGTCCTCGAAAAAGCAAGCTTGCGTCTCCACTTCTACTGCGGAAGCCAAATACATTGCTGCCGCAAGTTGCTGTTCTCAAGTACTGTGGATGCGCACACAACTCAAGGACTATGGATTTTGGTTTGAAAAGATTCCAATCTACTGTGACTCCAAAAGCGCCATCGCCATCTCAAGGAACCCTGTCCAACATACAAAGACTAAACATATCGACGTTCGGTATCATTCCATCAAAAATCATGTCGAAAGAGGTACGATTGAATTATACTTTGTCAATACAGAACCACAGCTTGCCGACCTGTTCACCAACCTTGGATGAGAAAAGCTTCCAGTTCCTAGTGTCCAAGTTGGGAATGCTGAATCTTAAAACCTGATATCCTAATCAGTCTCTTCAAAATACACAAAACGTCTAACCATGTTTTTATGCACATTCCCCTTTTCTTAACTGTGAATCTGCATAACTCTTGGTTTCTCGTTTGTTGGATTTTGAATTTTGTTTACAGTTCTGTATTTTCAATTCATTTCCTTCTTTTCGGCTATTTTCGTCGTGTATCTAACCATTCCATCTTTCGAGGGGGAGCGGCAAGGTACATTTTTCATTAACTCACAATTGTAGGGGGAGCAAACTGTTTAATCCTTTACGTTTTTTTAAGGGGGAGCTTTCTTTAAAAAAAACTTAATTTTTAAATCAAAATTCAAGGTTCTCGGCCCCTAAGGGCCCGACAAAAATGGTTTTGTCGACCACAACTGGCCTGACAAATACCTTACTCGACATCTGGCTGATGTCATCATCTTTCTCGGCCCAATGCGAGCTTGTCACGTGTCATCACCCGTTGACCCACTATTTAAAAGCCGGGCCCCACTCTCAAAAGGATACTTTCCAAACAAGTTTTCCCTCTTTCTCTCTAACCCCTTCGAGTTCTTCAAATTCCAAAAATTGATTCTTCAAATCATTGAGTTTTACAAATCTGAAAGCATCACCAGGTTCGCATGCTAGTGATTTAGGCCCTTAAACTGTTCGGTTTCCCAAACCCTAGGTTTCCGAGTTTCCACCGGTTTATGTCAAATTTCGGGTCCTTTACGTTCTTATATTTTGTTTGATGGTTTAGATATGTTCACTATCACTAATCGCACCTACACATAGGATTTTCTTTAGATTTTAGGCCGATTTTTGCATCCGATCACTTAAGATTTTCAATGTTTTCATTTGAGTTTTTATCGACTCCTTAAAAACCAGACTTAGATTTTTGTCGAGTCTTCAAGGTAGACAAGAACATCTTCAAAGTCTCTAAGTGTTTTTGTCGACCCTTTAGGACCCGGCATAAATTTTTATCTAGTCTTATAGGATCGATAACCTAATCTTCAAAAATACCAAGTGTTTTTTATCGACCCTTAAAGACCCGACATAATTTTTTTATCAAGTCTTATAGGATCGATAAACTGTTCTTCAAATGCCCAAGTTTTTTTTCTCAAGTGTTTGTGACTCGATAAAGTGTGATTCTCGATTCCCCATGGCCCGACATTTTTATTGTCGCCTCTCACAGGTTTGATCTTACAAAATTTCACCAAGTCTTTATGTCGACCCAACTTGACTCGACATTCTTTTTCCATCGATTCTATAGCACTCGACAAAACTGTTTATCGACATCACTGGGCTCGATATTCAGGTTTATCGACTCTTTAGGACTCGACATTCAGACTTGGATATTTTTTTTACCTGACTTCATACATTGAACTGACTTTTCTTATGGTTTGCTAACTGTTTTCTTTCAGTTCTAATGGCGGCCATCAATGATCTGAATCTTTCCAACGATGAACACCCCATGCCTTCTAAGTGATCAACTGAACCAAGTATCAACGCGGTCAACCGAGCCGACCTCTTGATGCCCCGAGCCAAACTTCGAACACTCAAACCAAACAATCATCGTCTCGATTTTGGCATCACGATTGAAAACCAAGTCATCCTCGATATCCTTCAACGCCACCCCCTTCACGATACCTTTGCCTTGGATCATCGGGTACCCCTGTTCTATCTTCAACAGTTCTGGTATACCTTAACATACCATCCGGATGACGGTGACCACCACTTCACTCCCAAAATCGACGACTTTGTCACCCGTCTGACACCTTCTCGGATTCGTCGAATCCTCCGCCTGCCTGTCACCACCGACGCAAGCCCATATGATGCCTTCGCAACCGAAGAATAACTCTGTGCAGATATCCGAGCCCTTGGATACAACTCACCCGAACCCCTCACCAGCCCCAGCCAGTTCAAGAGAATGTACCCGCCTCAAATCTGGTTTTCACTGTTCACCATCGTCACTTGATGTCAAACTAGCAAACACACCGGCATGGATAAGGCCAGTACTGCGGCCTTACGCATATTTCACGGTATCGTATTCAACCGTCACTATGATTACGCAATGCTCATCTGGACGGAATTCGTGGAGCTCGTTGAAGACAAATCAAATTCACACAATCGTGCTTTCCTACCCTTTCAACGGTTCCTTCGGCTATTTATACATGCCATGCTGTCATCCAAACCAGATATACCCCGACGAACAGGATCACCGTTGGGACCAACCAACTCGCTGAAGTTCCTCAAGCTTAACGACCGAGAGTTTGACTTCATCATGCCTATCCCTGAAGCCCTGCTTGCCTATGCTGATCAGAATGCACCGAGTGTTATAGCATATAGGGAGACACACGGCTTAATGGCTCAACCACCTCCGGTTGTGCCTGCCCAAGAGCCAAACCGCGAGGGACATCATGAGCACGGAGAGGGTCCTAGGGTAGACGAGCAGGTTCAGGATCATGGGAGTCCTGAATAGGGTGATGAGCGAAATGTAAGGGGACATGACGAGGGCGGTGCACCAGATCAGCCAATCCCAACAACTGCTACCCCATCAATCGCAATCCCACCACCCACTATCCCAAGAGCTGCTTCTACTTCTCGACCAACTCCACGATTCAAGATGCTCGTCAGCCGTAACCGTGTTTGCCCACGACCTTCATCGTCTGATGAAGATGAATCCGATATTCAACCACTTTCCCGTCGTCCACGAACCGCAGCCATCGAAGAACGAGCTCTTAGCCGAATTGGTCCACAACCACCTCTATCTGATTCTACATCGGACACTGAAGAACAAAATGATGCACCAACTGATGAACCAAATGATGAACCACATGATGACCCGACTGAGCCATTCGATTTTTGAAACAGACCAGTTCTCTGGTTCCATGTCTGACATATTCACCGAGCCTCATATTGGAGAGATAAGGAGACCGGAGGGAGATTTAGTTGAAAAAGATTGTGTGAGCGTGAGTGTGGGATGACAAAAACTATTGCGAGCGCGATACCAGACTCCACCATCCAGGTAACCGCGTCTGCTAGCCCTACTCATTCGTTGGGTATGTCTAGTGGACAAGACGTTGTGGACAAAGCAGCGCACTTGCCGACCAGTTTCACATATACTTGTGAGTTTAGCTCCTTATCTAGCTCCCCTCCATTCGGGAGGCACAACTATTGAAACAAGAGGCAAGTAGCTCACCTGCTTCGACTTCAGTTGTATGCACTTCGAGTCTAGAGCCGGTTAGGGAACACATGTCTTCACACATTGAGAGCCTTTGTGGCCCAGTCGGAACTTCCATAGTGGTGTCCCTTCCGGACATTTCACAAGGATTGGCAAGAAATCCTACCAGTGCTACATCAATGCCATCGCTGAGCGTAGGTCATCCAGTTTATTCAACTGTAATGTCAACGGGTATTCTAAGTGATCCTGGTGTTTCCCTCTCAGGTACCACTATCGATACTCCATCTTTCACGATCTCTCTCGAAGCTCAAGCTCTCATGGATGCTCAATTCCAACGAGCTCAAGATTCGTTAAAAGCTCATGAGGCTCGTACGACTGCTGAAAGACAAGCCTTTGTTCAGGAAGTCCTTCAAACAACACGCTCCCGACAGCCAGATCCAAATCAGCAAGTTCTTACCGACCGAGCAGCAATCGCACTCCACCACCGCAACCACAACATCCTGATCCAACCACGGACCCCCGAAATCGGCCCCCCTCACCACATCGATATGAGTATAACAATGATGAGCTCATGTCGATGTTATATGCAAACTTGCTTGCCGAAGCCACTGCTAGGGGTCAACCTGAAGATTCTTTCATGGGTCTTCTACGGCGAAATCTGGAAATTCCGACAGTCACTCGATATGAGTTTGACCTATTCAAAGGAGACATGGAACAAAAGTTATCTGACATGCATACGACTCAGCAGAGAAATCATGATGAGATTCTTGGTGCAACTACCGCTCTTCGCACTAAACTCCAAGATTCTTGTAGACCGGTTGTTTCCGTTCCTGCCCCTCGACCTGATCAGGACGATCCGGGCACTGCTCCTAATCGCCCTGAAGGGGGAGACACGCTGAGTTTCAAGAAGTCAGTCTCAACCATCTGCTCCAACTCCTACTGGTCCATCCGCGGCACCAACCCGCCGAAGACAGCGTCCTAGTCTGACTCAAGAAGTAAATACGCCTACGGTTGAAAAGCCTGCGATAGATATTAACTTTGAGAGCACATCTGAAGCTATTGAACCGGAATCCAGTGAAGCGACAGTTGATGTTCAAAATCTAAGGAACTCCGTGAGGCACTAGTTTAAAGACCCATATGAACCGGTTCTCCAAGAGCAAGATTATGTGAACTTGAAGCACACAATAAAGAATTACACTTTAGGAGATCAAAATGAACCAAGACTGTTACCTCATCAAACTCGGTGGCAAATGATGCTAACTGAAAGCAAGTCTAAATGGGTAAATCAGCAAATCCGTGTGCAATATCTTGAAGAAACCATGGAACGGATATTCAGAAAGAATAAGAAACCTGAAGACTTGGCGCACATTCACTTAGTAATGGAGATGGATCCAGCTCAAGTCAAAGACTATGTTCACATTCTGAAAATGAGAGCTCAAAAGCCATCAGATGTAATCTCACGACATCAGATTATCAGGATTATGCAGATTGGATCTAACAGAGTCTTTCAAGTCGAATATCCAACTTTCAAAGTTCGAAGGGAAGATGGTAAAATATACACTTTTTCTGAAGCTGATTTTTTAACGTTGATATCTTGGACTTTGAAACGTTGTATAACGACCTAAGAGACAAGAAGCAAAGAAACAAGGATGAACAAAGAGCTTTGAGAGCGGTGGTGCGTCACATACAAAAGGAACTCAGATACAGCTATATTCATGATTTGCAACGTGGGATTGAAAGTGAACAAACGAAGATTCATATTGCCAAGCCTAATCAAACAATTCCTGAGTTGGATAAATATGATGTTACAATTGTTCTTTCATATCCAACGTACGGAGTTGTATGGATGCATATGAAGGGTGAAAAGAGATTTCTGAGGTTTGATGAAGTTGCTGCATATTTAGATGGAACGTTGTGGGGTATTCGAAACAGATTAGCTTCGGAGATTGCTACTGACAAGAAAAGTACGACAAGGATGAGCTCAACTAAAAGAAATTCTCTTCTCGATGCTATCAGGTTAATTGACGAAATGATGCTATTTCGTCGGACTTTGAGAAGATTCGAAGGCATGTTCGAGCTAAAGAAGTAAAGACATATTTTGCCACAAAGGGGGAGATTGTTAGGTCTATTATTTTATTGTGTCAAAATAAGGAATGGATATGCTCAATTGTAAAAGGAAGTTTATAATTCCTTAAACTCTTTCCTTCCTTAATTAAATTAGACCTTTCAATATAAATAGGAGTTTAGGTTATTCATAATGAGAGTCGATTACAAAAGAGAGCAGAATTCAGATTTATTATCATTGTAATAATGTAAGTGAGATATACGACTACGAAAATTCTCTAAACACTTTGTTCTTATCGCATTATATTATTACATCATTGTGCTTGCAATTACTGGGATCTACAGAAACCTCATAAAGGACATCCAAAGTTCTAAAAGTACTTCTTTGGCACTTGTGTCCTCAGAGGCTGAACCTTCTAAGCGTGTCTCTTCTTCTATCACTGCTATCACTTGGTTAGATTAAATTGAATCAGAAGAATTCACTGATGTCGACATCTCTAATTTTTTATGACTCTCTAGCTCTTCTTACTAACAATTTCAGAAGATTTGCTAGAAAGAGTATGTTCAGAAAAACACCGGCTATCACTGACTCTGATAAGTCAAAGACTCTTCCTGCTGATAAGTTATCAGCAATCTGCTATAATTGTCAGCGCAAGGGACACTTCACAAGTGAGTGTAGATCCAAGAAAGTCGATGCACCAACATCTTCTCATATCTTTGATAAATCCAAGAAAGAAAATTACACTAAGTTAAAAGAGAAATATCATAATCTAAGAAATAACCAGCGAAAAGGAAAAGGCCTTATCGCTGAGGAAGTAGATTGGGATCAGGAAGACGATTGGGCAAATACCACTGATGAATCTGAATAAGATGAACAAGACATAGCTCTAATATGTCTAATGGCTAGAATTGAAGAAGCTGAAGAGGCATCTGACACATCTTCTTCAGAATCTCCATCAACTCAGGTACTTAACCCTTCTAACACCTCTATACCTGAAAATGATAGTTAGCCGTCTCTCGAATCTATGACTGTTGAATTTTACAATGCTTTAAATGGAAAGATCAAAGCTAAACAAATTAACCTTGATCTATCTGAACAACTAAAGAATTGCCATCTGAAAATCAAAGAAGTTTCTAAAATCGAAGAAGATCTTAAGGACCAAATCTTTGTAAATCAGACCATAAGCATTGAAAGACAACAAGCTAACGCTGAGCGCGAAAAGGCCATCGCTGATCTTAAATCTGAAAAAGCCACCATTGAAGGATGGTGTAAATCTTCTAATAAGATAAGTGAGATCATAAAAGCTCAGATTTCTACTAAGGTCAAGAGTGGTCTTGGATATTCTTATGATCAAGAAGAAACTGACAGTAATCGTTCCATGCTGAAATTTGGAATGTTTGTTTCTTCTATCCCTGACCCCTCGTCTCAAAGTACTCCTATCTCAGAGACAAGACCTTCTGAACCTATCTCTAAGGATTCAGGGAAAGTGACTAAAGACAAGTTCATTAGTCAAGTTCCCAAGGACAAGAAACTCCTTTCATTGAAGAAAAAGCCTTCTTTATCTTCAGTAAGTCAACCCTCTAAATCCAAGAAGAAGGTCCCTAACTTCTCTCAGAGACCAACTCCTAAGATTAAGATTGATTTTTGACTCCTCCTAAGCCTGAGAAACCAGTGGTTCATCCCAGGTCTATGAAAAAAGAAATTCTTGGACCCTGTCCTGAAAACATGACTCCTATTCAGCATGCTTTTAGTTCTAAACCCATTTTTAAGTATAGGAAATGTTATCACTGTGGCGAGACTACCCACATTGTTAGCAAATGTCCAAATGCCACCAAAGCTGAAAATATCCCATGAAAAGAAAACTGCCCTAGCTGCGAAATCAGCAAAGGGTAAGACTGTCAAAGTTAATAAAACAACGAAGTCAGGAAAGACCATGAAAGATAATGTTTCAGCGAATACCTCTCCTAGTTCCCCTGCTAATTCCACTAACAATGCAGGACCCATAGTAATATGGGTACCTATGAATAATTGATCCTCTTATTTTTGTAGAGTGCCAAAGGTATCTGGTATTTAGATAGCGGATGCTCAAGGCACATGACAGGCAAAAAATCTCTGCTCTCTGATTATAAGGAGGAAACTGGTCCTTCAGTGACCTTTGGTGGAAATGGCAAATGATACACCAGAGGTTATGGCATTTTATCCAACGGAGCAACTTCCTTCTCTCGAGTTGCATACGTTGAGGGACTAAAGCACAATTTACTAAGTGTTAGTCAACTCTGTGATAAAGACTTCAAAGTTTTATTCACAAAGACTAGATGTGCGGTCACTGACAAAAACGATATGCTTGCTTTAAAAGGCAAAAGATCAGAGAACGTATACGTCATCAACATCGATAGCACTCACTCTGACAATGTGTGCTTTCTATCAAGAGCGTCCTCTGATGTCAACTGGCTTTGGCATAAGAGACTCTCTCATCTTAACTTCAAACCAATAAATGACCTACCAAGAAAGGAACTTGTCAGAGGCCTACCTAAACATGGCTTTGTAAAGGAATCTCTTTGTTCAACGTGTGAAAAAGGCAAACTCACAAGGGCTACTTCAGATCTAAGCAAGTATCCTCTATAACCACTCCTCTTCACTTACTCCATATGGATCTCTTTGGACCTGTCAATGTCCAATCCATATAAGGAAAGAAGTATACTCTTGTGATTGTAGATGATATTCTAGATATACTTGGGTGTTCTTTCTACGATCTAAGGGTGATACCCCTGATGAAATAATTTCTTTCATCAAGAAGATTGAGTTGCTGAATAATGTTCCTGTTCGTTCCATAAGAAGTGATCATGGCACTGAATTTAAAAACAGTACCCTGGTAAAAACTTCTTTGAAGAAAAAGGCATCACTCATAACTTTTCTTCAGTAAGGACTCCTCAGCAAAATGGTGTTGCTGAAAGAAAAAATCGAACTATTATCGAAGCTGCTCGCTCAATGCTCAGTGAATCTCATCTTCCAACTCAATTCTGGGCTAAAGATGTTGACACTGCCTGTTACACTCAGAATCGATCCCTGATTGTAAAGAGATTCAAGAAGACTGTTTATGAATTATTTCATGAGAAAACTCCTTCAATAGAACATTTACATATCTTCGGATGTAACTGTTACATTCTGAATGACAGAGATCATTTGGGAAAGTTTGATCCCAAAATATTTCTTGGATACTCCTCAGTATCTAAGGCATTCAGGGTCTTCAATAAACGAAGACAACATGTAGAAGAAACCTTCAACGTCAACTTTGATGAATCTCGTCCATCAAATACCACTCTTATCCTTGAAGAAGATGAAGAACTTTTCAACTGGATGAAATCTCATTATGGGGAACCTGAATCTTATTTCAATACACCCCTGTCACTGAAAATAATGATGATGGTGGTCCTATTCTGATTCCCACTTCTTTGAATAGTAACAATTCATCCTCAGAGATGAATGTTACTCCGTTAAATCAGATTCCTCCATCAAGTCCCTCTCTCGGTAACTCTTCAGTAAACAACCAAGTATCTTCCTCCTCTCTGGAAAAATGAAACTCCCTCAGGTCCTCCTGTGATGATTAGAGATAATGAAGAACGTCAAGCTGAGATATCTTCATCAACCCCTGACCCGGTCGCTGAATACTTAGTTGATCCAAATCTTCAGCTACCAGCTCATAGATGGACTCAAGATCATCCCATCGATCAAATAATTGGTGATCCCTGAACAGATGTTCAAACTAGAAGAAGTATGGCTAACATATGTCTGTATGTTAACTTTATCTCTATTCTAGAACCCAAAAAGATCGATGAAGCTATCCTTGACCCAGATTAGATCATTGCCATGCAGGAAGAACTCTCTGAATTTAAAAGAAATAAAGTCTGGAAGCTTGTTCCAAGACCCTCTGACAAGACTGTTATAGGCACAAATGGGTGTTTCGTAATAAGTTAGACGAAAATGACGTTGTAACCCGTAACAAGTCTCGACTTGTTGCTCAGGGATATAGACAAGAAGAAGGAATAGACTATGATGAAACTTTTTCTCCTGTAGCAAGACTGGAAGCAATTAGATTGTTCCTTGCCTTCGTTGCTCACAAAAATTTCAAAGCCTATCAGATGGATGTCAAAAGTGCCTTCCTGAATGGCAAGTTGAAGGAAGAAGTTTATGTTGAACAACCTCCTGGCTTCGCTGATGCAAGTATCCAAAATACGTCTATAAATTAGATAAGGCACTCTACGGGTTGAAACAAGCTCCCCGTGCATGGTATGACACTCTTTCTAAATACCTTCTCGCTGAAAAGTTTGTTCGTGGTAAGATTGATCAAACTCTCTTTCTTAGAAAACGTAAGGGACATATCATTCTTGCTCAGATATATGTAGATGACATTATCTTTGGTTCCACAAATCCCAAACTTTGCACTCGTTTTGCCAAACGTATGAAAAAGGAATATAAATGAGTATGATGGGTGAACTAACATATTTTCTGGGTCTTCAAGTAAAACAATATGAAAAAGGTATTTTTATTTGTCAAAGTAAATATGTTAAAGATATGCTGAAAAAGGTTGATTTAACTGAAAGTTCTTCAATTAAAACTCCTATAATACTCTAATACCAAGGGAGGGACAGGATCGTTGTTAAGTATTATTAGTAATTAAGTAAAATGATAGTTGATTATAAGTAGTTAATTAGTTAAGTCATAATAAGTATAATGGAGTGTGAATATAATAAGTAAAATGATAATTGATGGGAAGCAGTTAAAGCGAAAAACATTAATGATAATAGATGGCAAGAAGTTACAAAGTTAAAAAACATAAACATGATAAAAATCAAGAATTTAGAAAACATAAACATGATCAAAAAATTTAAGAAATAACACCTTCTTGATTTATCATGGAAGATGAAGAATTACAATCGTTGGAGGAAGAAGAATTGACAATAGGAGAGAGTATGAGTTGGAGATCTAGAGACTTTGAACATCGGGAAGTAGAGATTACAAATTTTTCATTAGAAAACTTAGACATAAACTAACCTACTAGGAGAATGGGAGAGAATGGGAGAGAATGGGAGAAAGTTGGAGTATATGTGTATGAATATATGATTATTTCCTTATTAAACATGTTAGCCTCTTTATATAGAGGTAGTATGGTCTTGATTTCTTCATTAGAATTAGCCGGTGTGCGTCCTTGAATTATTGGTCTTCATAATTTCTTGGAATCTTCGGTCACTATGATAATACTTTTGTCACTTTAATTGTTACAGTTTTGTCGGTAACAGATGTTGGAGAATCTTCATGTTGCAGATTCTTCAATAATCTTCTTTTGTCGGTTGTGTCGTACCATCTTGAAAATACTGCTTTTGATAAGTTGATTTGATAACACTACGCTAGACCGCCTGTCGTGCATTGTCTTCTATCATAATTGAGAATCTTTTGATAAGCGATATGATAACATTGCACTAGACCGCCTGTCTTGCATTGTCTTCTATCATAATTGAGAATCCTTTCTCGATCATTGCTAAAGTGGACTGACGCCACCATTGCTTCACAGCTTGTCATTATAATCAAGTTTTAATAATAAATATTTAAACACAATTTATAATAGAAAATCTCTGAAAGAGATTATACCCAGTGTTTACTCACATACAAACTCATGAACATAATTTAAACATCCCAAACATCTTTGTAATTGTTTTTTATCTCTAGTTTCATCAGGAAAGTTGCTTGAGAATTCGAGACTCCTGTTAATTGGCCTAACAGTTCCTTGGATAATATTATGCCCTAAAAATCTTACCTCTGTTTGAAATAATTTCATTTTAGTAGGGGAAACTACTAATCCACTTTTATGTATAAGATCATAAAATATGTTAAAATGCTTAAAATGTTGATCCAAAGAATTAGAATATATCAATACATCATCTATATATATTATGCAAATTCACTTATTGGTGTTATAATATCATTCATAATATTCTGAAATTCTGATGGGGCATTTTTTAAACCAAAGGGCATGACGTTCCATTCGTAGTGCCCAAACGGTACGTTAAAACATGTCTTATATTTATCCTTTTCATTTATTTGTATTTGCCAAAATCCTGACTTCATATCAAATTTAGAAAAGATTTTAGAATCATATAATTTCTTTAACCAATCTCTTTTATTAGGTATGGGATACCTAATCCATTCTAATACTTTGTTTAAGGGTTTATAATTTATAACTAATCTTGGGCACCTCTTTCAACTTTGGCATTGTTCATAACATAAAATGTTGAACATGACCAAGGAGATTTAGATGGTCTTATTAGTTTTTTTATCTAATAATTCTTTTATTTCATTTTGACAATGGTTTTCTAATTCTTGAGACATATGTATAGACTTAGACCATGTTGGAATATTTTTCTCATTAAAATCTTTAATATAAGGTAGACTTACAATGTGTTGCTTTCTGTTCCAAAGAGTATTCGGTATATTAGCGCATTTTTAAATTTGTTTTCTGTAATTTGTATTCGTTTTGTAATAACTTTATCTTTTACTTGATTTTCAATTCTTTTATAATTAATTTCGTTTACCAAATATTCTACTTGTTTTTGTTTATAATTCAACGTGTTTATTTCTTTGGTTATAATAGGGGTAACGAATTTGAAAATAATTTTCTTATTTAGTACTTTGGTTGTTAAACCCTCTTCTGATATTGAAAATGGATATAATTGAGTAATAAACGGAGTGCCTAATATAATTTGAGAATTTAAATTTTTAACTAGAATTAAAGGAGCTTTATAACAATATTCATCATTACAAATATGTACATTAGATAATTTATAATTTATTTTTAGCTTAGATCTACTAGCAGTTGATAATCTTTGTGAGGATTTCTCATAATATTTTATAGGAATCAAGCCTTCTTGAATACAATTCATATTTGCTCCACTATCTAATAGAGCAATTAATGTCAAATTAAATTCATTATTAATAATTATATTAACTCGAACATACCATCTTTGATAATTTATCCCATTAATTTGACTAACATTTTCCTCTTTATGATCTGTTTTAGAATGAGTTAAATCACTATCAACTTGTTCTATATTGAAAAGTCTTTTTATAGTATTTATCTCACCTTTTAAATCTTTTAATTCAGTTTGCAAATCTTGAATAGTAACATTTTTCCAGGTACTTGTAATTGTTTTTTCATTATAAGGTTCTAACTTTTCAATAGGATTTTTCTTGACAATATTTTTATTTCTAAGTTTTTCAATGTGTAATTTTTTGATTTCTGGGTTTTCAATTTTATCAACAACATCTAATAAAAAACCTTCATCATTGGTTATGATATAATTATAGAATTACATTTGCACATTCCTATACACTCACATGAGCTAGAATCATCGCTACTATTACAATAAGATTCTTCTATAATACGCCATTAGGCAGGATTTTTTTGGACCAAGTACTTATCTTTTTGAATTCCTCCCAAGTATAGTCGACGTCGATTCATCATTTTTAACGTCTCTAATTCAAAACCGAACATGAAACTTTGGTCCCTGGCCAATCCACGTGGCCTGCTTGACGAACGTCAGCGACGGAGATTGAATTGAAAAGAAAAAGAAGTGGCGCTATAGAGCTGATTCCCTATAATAGAAGTGGAGGTTTCCCTATTACCCAAGTTGGAATATTTTGGTGATCTGGACTTGGTTTCGAGGATCTGGATCGATGCTCGAAAGATCCAAATAGAAAGATAAATAAAGAAACATTAGTTACATTTACATATGAAAAATCAAGCGAAATATTCAGACCGAAAAAAACTGAATATAGTATTTTTTCCAACAGTCCCCCACCAGGTTGGAAAGTTTTTTTAATGGAACAATTTTGTTCGTAGGAACAAAGAGAAGCAGATTTATTCTATACTCATCATATATACTAGAATCACTAGAATCATCCCTTATACTTAACTTACTTATTTGCTTTTTTAATTCATTAGAGATATTTAATTCATTTATTTTTCTTTTGGAATAACAATTTTTTGAGAGTTGGCCTTGTCTCCCACATTTGTAACATATAACTATATCTTTTTGTTTATTATTATCTTCTTTTTGATGAGATATTTTATTATATTTATTTGGATTATATTTGTTCTTTTTATAATGATAATTTTTGGAGTATTCTTTTCTCTTATAATTATTTCTTTTATCTTTTATAAGTCTTTTCTTAGAACTAGATGGAGACAAATTAATAGACTCATAACCGTATTGTTGACAAAAATTTCCTAATTCATTTCTATCATATATTATCTTTCTTAAGTTTGGATTTTAATTTTAAATCAGAACAAATTGCTAATCCTTCTTGATTAATATAATTAAGTAATTCTCCAAAAGTTAATTCTTTATAAGGAATCATATTATTATAATCGGCTCTTAATTTATTTCTAACCCTTTCAGCAAATAATTTTGGTAATCCGGCAATAAACCTTTCTTTACAATAAGAGTTCTTACAATCAGTCCTAGTCATAAATCTTGTTAAAAATACATCATTATACCATCTAAAATCCTGTAATTTTCTACAATTTAGATTTAATAATATTTCAGAATTTCTATCTTGATAACCCATTGGGTTAACAACATAGTTTTTTAAAATAGTATAAACAAGTGTATGGACCATATCATCTTCTTGAGTAGTATGGCTCCAACTCTTACTTTAAACAAGGACCCTGATGGTAAACCTGTTAATGTCACTGCATATAGAGGAATGATAGGATCCTTACTTTATTTAACTGCTAGTAGGCTGATATTACGTATGTTACTTTCTTATGTGCTAGATATCAATCTGAACCCAAAGAATCCCATCTTATCGCAGTAAAGCGAATCTTCAGATATTTGAAAGGGACTCCTAATCTTGGTCTTTGGTATCCCAAAGACTCGGGGTTCGATCTAATGGGTTATTCAGATAGTGATTTTGTAGGATGTAAAATCGATAGGAAAAGCACCACTGGTGGGTGTCAGCTTATTGGTGGAAAGTTGATCAGTTGGACTAGTAAAAAGCAATATTCAGTGTCCACATCAACTGCTGAAGTTGAATATGTCGCAACAGGGAGCTGCTATGCCCAAATTCTTTGGATAAGAAATCAGCTCGCTGATTATAATATCCAGCTATCAAAAGTTCCTATATATTGTAACAGCACTAGTGCTATTGCAATAGAAAATAATCATGTACTTCATTCTAAGACCAAACACATTGAGATCAGATATCACTTTATCAGAGATCACATTATGAATGGTGAAATTGAACTTCATTTTATTCCTACTAATTTTCAGCTCGCTGATACTTTTACAAAACCTCTTGATGAATCAAGATTTAACATGTTAATCAGCGAACTAGGAATGTTAAACATGGAAGAATAATCTCTTACATTGTTTACACCTTCAGTGACTATAAAAATGAACTTCAAACTCTCTAGTCATTCGCTGAACTCTAAAAGGATGTTATTTAGATATGACTTCTAAACTCTTACACTCTCTAAATGTCTTCCTATTCATGGAATGAATCAAACTTAAAACTCGTCACTGACAATACTTTATTGTTAAATGATGAAGGGATTTAAAGATAATATTAACATTTATTTGAATGATAATCTTATTCATTTTTTTCTAATAACAAAAGGACACGTCTGACCTTTATTTGACACACGACGGACCACGACGTTTCCTTTCCTATCAAACCCTAGGGACGTGTGCATGGTCATCATTACCTATCAAAAAGCTAAAACCGTCGTTTAGCATTCTCTCTCCAAATTTCTCTATCTTGCTATATAAGCAACATTCGAACTCATTTAATTCTTTACGCGCCCAAATCTTTCAAAAAGCAAGAATTACTCTCGAATCTTCAAGTCTCACTAAGAACACCAAGAACACGCACTTGTGCATTTTTTCTTCCGTTTCACTTTCAAGGTTTGATCTACTCTTCTTTTCTAAAAACAACTTTAATGTGTTTACTTCTTCCATAAATCATTTATAACTTATTGTTATAACGACTCATTCTGTAAAATTTGTCTTGAAAAATATAAATTAGTTTTTTTTAAACTTGTATTAAGCTTCTTCTTAGAACAGAAGAAGTTTTGGTTTAAATCCAAAACTTTATTCTAATTTCTCGAAAACCTGTTTCTGGTCATTTTGTTTACCATTATTTTCCATTAATTTTTTTTAATCTAAAAAATAACAAGTATTTTGATTTTTGTTCATCAAAACACTTGTTTTCTTAGTCTTTTCAAAGTTAAGTATTCTTTGTACCAAAACTCATTCTGGTTTATACATTTTTGTATTAAGCCACGATTTTTGTATCTGGTGTCCCTATCTTTGAAACAGAAATAGCCTCATCCAGCATGAATGTTCAAACTGAAGAATTTGTCCCTGTCACTCTCAAGGGAGCCCCTACGTGTACCTTCACTCCTTTGAACAAGCAACGTTCAAGCCTTGCAACTATCTGGCTCTCGTGGATATCCCTGAAGACAAACCTCAATTCAAGGATGGAGTAACTTTCATCAAAGCTTGCCAGCTGATGTACGCCTTCCTCCACAACCCCGTTGGAATCACTTCTTAACTGCAAGCACCATGGTACACTGCTCACTGCACCACCCTTACCACTGACAAGGGCAACGAACTCCCTGCCATAGGATTCACTATCCCTCTTTGACATTTCTCTTTTACTGCCAGTTTCCTCAAGAACGCCCCTCGTCTTCCCTCTCTAGGCAAGAATCAACAATGGGCACCTGAACCCACCAGGGATCAGATTGTGGACTTCTTGGACTCCGTCGACTATAAGTCGGAAAATCATTTTGAGAAACCCATCACTAAGATGGAAAAGAAGAGACTACCCGCGAAGTGGCAGTACATCTTCACCCAGGTTATTCAGTGCCTAAGCTCAAAGACTGGCTCCCAAGATCAAGCTAGCAAACACTACATGGATCATGGCTATGCTCTCTACACCAACTACAAGCTGAACTACGCTGACAACATTTTCAGCGATATGTTCAACAGGGTAGGCGCTCAAGAAAGGAGAAAGTTCATCCCTTACCCAAGGTTCTTTGCCACAATCATGGAACTCGCTTTCAAGGGTGAGTAACCCACCGTGGCGAATCAAAGTTTCTCAATGGTTGGGAAGAAATCGCGATGAACAGCAAGGGGATGCTCCCTACACCCCCTACATGATGCAGTTAATCAACTCTACAGCTCCGGTGTCCATACCATTGAAAAACCCATCAGTAATTACCCAAGACACCAGCTCTCCCTTAAAACGCAAGGAACCGACCGATGGTCATAAAAAGACCGTCGCTCACAAGCCCACTCTCAAAAAGCAAAAGAAGGGAGTCTCTCCACAGGCTTCCCTCTCTAACAAAGGCGTACTACCAACGCCACAATCTGACCCAGCCATGACAACGGTCTCTACATCATTTGCCGCTTCATTCGCACTACCTCCATCTTCAGCGACTCCAGTCACTGAAGGTGTAATAACCAGCTCCGCTGAAGCTGGATCAGGTACTACAATCACAGCCTTCTCTTCTTCTTCTACCATCATTTCTTTGGTCCTCACATCAACTCATGATTCAGCGATAGTTGTCCCTATCTTTGATGAGGTTGAAATGCACGCTGTCCAAGAATCAGTTTTGTTTCGACAATCTGACTCTTGGAAAGCAGCTAACACTGGACCTCAGAATGTTTCTCACAAACATTCTTAGACACAGGTTAGTGATCTACAAGACACTACCGTCGTATGTGGTATCCCTGAGAATAATCCTCACAATACTCTCAAGGTTAAATATATTCCTACACCTCATCTGTAATCTAATCCAGATCTCTTTTTGGCTTCTTTATCTGTGTTATCATCAGGTATTGAGGCACCCCGCTTCTCCTCAGCAACTACCACCACAACAATCCCTAATATTCCAATAAGTGGACCCTGCGCCTCTCTGAAACCTGTGGAGATCGGAAAAATAAAGAGGGAGAAATTAGCTCCTAAGTTACCTGCCATCAACGCTGAGATCCCTAAGATTGTTCTCCCTGCTCCATCATTTCCAACGGTAGACTTCCTGGTAATTGAAGTTGCCTTCACCAGGAAAAGAGTGGACACTCTGCAGACGGCTTCAGAGATCATCTTTCGACTCGTTCGTGACACTCCCGGAATGAAGGCCACTGTTAATAACATCTACACTGATATTCAATCAGTGAAAGATGACAACTCGGCCAATAGGAGGGCCATCGAAAAGCTAGAGAAGGAGGTGGATGCGCTCAGGAAAAGACACTTAAGGCCATTCAAAAGGCCCAAGCTGATATGCTGCTGCTTCTAAAGGGCATAACTAAGAACGGGGCTTCCTTCTCAAATTTAGACCGGACTACTTTGGGTCAAGTCACCCAGAACCAGTCTGCACACACTGAGATCCTTAAGGATATCAGCTCTAATGTGCGTATGCTGATGGTGCACTGTCTACCTCCTAATAACACAGAGGGGGGGGGGAGATGTGCAAAAGAGCTTGCTGATGAGATTATTGGGGAGGTAAACGAAGCAATCCCTGGAACCCCAATCACTCTTTACTCTCAAGAACAACAACTTCAGCAACCACAAAAACCTTTTGTTGCTAAAGAAAATGAAGAAGAAGATGATGATTAAGAAGAAGACGATGAAATCCCTCATCATGGAGGAAACAATGATGATGATGATGATGACATTCCTCCAAGCTTCACAAGATTCTTTATCAATAATCGTCCAGGCGCCTCTCTGCCTGGAGTGATATTCAGAGATCCTTTGGGGGACGAACCTCCTCCTCCTCAGGGATAGTCCGATCCCTCAGGGAACGGGAAACAAGTGATGAATCTCGATTCCACTCCCACAAACTCTGAGGGGGAGAACACAATCGAGGTAAACCTTCCTCTCATCCTTTACACTCCCATCTCTGAACCTAAAACCTATCCCTTATATTCTCCTCCAAATTTTAGATCCGATGAACCTCTCTCTCCTTCCCCCATTCTCAGTGAGTCCAGTCCCCTAAAGGACTTTCCATTTTTGTTTCTCTAAAGGCCAGTTCCTGTACATTTCCGACACTGAGTCTGAAGAAGAAGAAGGCCTTATTGCAAGGCGTGTAAATAAAGAAGCAATAACGGAATCTGAAGAAGAAGAGAGAAGAAAGAGCACAAGCCCTTGAAGCTCAATGAATAAGGGATGAAAAGATAAAGCAAACAGAAGAAGATCTGAAGATTGCACGTCAGATATTCAAGGAGGATAAGATAAGAGAAGAAGCGGCCAAGAAGCAAGATGAACAAAGTATAAAGGTCGCTGAGGCTCTAGCACAAAAGGAACTCTCAAGAGAAAATATGAAGGCGCATCCTGTTGTTGCTCAAGAAAAGATTATGATGCTCTGACTCGAGAAAATCAGAGATCATGGAATGAAGAACTGGAATTGTGTACCAAAATATTCAAACATCGGATATCTGATGCAACCATCACTCGTGCTACTATCGAAGGACGCACTTTCAAAAGGAAGGGTCTGAAGATTTACGCAATAATGTACAGACATGCAAGGAGTGAGTGAGAACAACCCCAGTTTCTGAAATTCTATGGTTATTCTGATTGGCTAGAGATCAGAGACGCCATTCAAAAATAAAAATCACAATTCAGGAGCATCGTTGAAAGATATCTTGATCAGCTGTTGCAAAGGATGTCACAACATGTAGAAGTTCCTCCTCTCCTTGAAAAGATCAAGAAGAAGGCTTCAAAGAAAGATGTTGAAGAAGATCCATCGTTTAGAAATGAACATGAGATTAAATTCAATTTTGATAGTCTTTTCAACACCACCATTCTCCTCCCTGACCTATTGATGATCAACACATCCCTGCCTGAAGGAAGAAGCTTGGAAACAGATGAAATTAATACTCTCCCTGAAGCAGGATTGTCTTTTTGAGGAAATGACGGACAACTAGGATTTCTTCGAAACAAGGAAATAAAGAAGGCACCCTTTGTACTTCTCAAGATCTTATACTACAGCTGTTGGGTTTACAATGACCCTCTTCTACTCTAGAAGAAGATCTATGAGAAAGAATTACGGAGAAGAAAAGAGAAACTCTCTGATTTGTTTTTTTGTTTCTTTTACCTTCGTAATAGTCTTCAGTGAATTGTACTTAACCCTTATTGTAATTTCATTTTCCATATAATTCTTCAAATTATCATCAATGAAATTTCAATGAAGTACTCTACTCCATCTGTGTACTGAAAAGATCCCTGAAAACAGTAAATGGGACAATGAACATAAGAGTTCTATTTTCTTTAAAACCTCCTTACTTACTGACATTACACTCTGTAATTAACTCAGTGAAACTTTATAGCTTTTATACTTGTAAAATTGTGATTTCATATCCTTATAAATGAAACTCAATTCAGATAGTAGCTAGCTGAAAAATATCTCACAGATTAGTACTTAGAACCCCTTACCTTAAAATTTTCTAAGTCTTTACTAATCATTTATAGAAATTTTCCTATGTTGCTTAATCAAAAACAAATAGGGGGAGATTGTTGATTAAAAACTCCTTTCAGTGATTTGAATATGATGTCTCTCTATACTTAGTAAAAACTCCTTATATAAGTTATAGTTCCAATTCAGCGATAGCATACACTGACGGCCCTCAACGATCGTCGAACAATAGGAACTCCAAACTTATCTATGAAGATCTGAAGAACAACAGTCACACTAGAAGGCCATTCAGTGATAGTCGAAGACCAAGCCAAAGATAGAGATGAACAGCTAAGTGATCTGAAGCGGTTCAAGTGATAGCAAAGTTTATCTAAACAGAAGTGTGAAATCTTGCAAAGCCTTAGCGATACCTCAGTGACTTCATCCTTGAAGTCTCCGGATCAGCGATCAAGTGAAGCTTTCGACAAGATTAATGTTGATCTTATCCTCGATGCACAAAAGTCAAAACCTCTATACCTTATCAGAAAAGGACGTACGGATTGTCTCTTATGTCCCCCATCATATCTGATTTGGTACTATTCATAAGTGGCTAAAAGCATGGGCATCTTATTAACCAAAGGACAAACATCCTCCACATGTTTGAGACGTGTCATGTACCTTTTGCTTTGCATTAAATGCAAACGGGTATAAATAGATGGGAAATCTCTTTCCATCTTTATGCATGCTATTTCTCTCTAAAACCCTCTACTGCTATCTTTATTTTTTGTGCATCATCTTAGTGTTTCCTTTAGTTGCAATAGAATAGGTTTATACTTATTCTTGTTCCGCTTGTAACTGTAAATTTGTTTATTGATATAAACGAATTTAAAAACGAAAATCTACTTGTGTTTGTATTCAACCCCCTCTTCTACAAACTGTTCTACATATTTGAACTCTTGTAAATCCCTTTAGGACCAACCGGTTCTAAGGGTATGATTAGTCCACACAGACATAACATTTCAACCCTACCCTTCTCCAAATACACAGATCCTAAAGGTCTCGTAAATCTCATGCATCTCACTCCTCCATCGTCTCCCTCGTTTTGTAGAGGGAATTACTGATCACACCTCGCCGGTCGGAATGGCTCACACCTCGCTAGTTAGAGCTTGTCTCCTCTACCTCCCTGTCGCCTTCCTGCTCCTCCACATCGCTGCTCTACCCCGCATCCCTGTTGTTGGCGTCGTCCTAGTTAAATTCTTGTTGTTGATGTCGCCGCACAATCCCTCCTCGAAGTTGCAAATCAAGGGTTTCAATATATCTCTTTTGGTGGTTAGATGCTTCAAAATATTATATTTTATTTGAAGGATTTTTCACAATCGGTGGAGGTAATGTTTGATTTTTTAAATTTCACTGTTTAGTTTGAGAATTCAATTTTGGGTTTGGTTTTAGGGATTCGTTGTTCTAAGCTATTGATTTTGTATTTTGATGCCTGATTGAGGTTCTAGTCACAATCTCATGTTTGTATTTGATCTAAGGATTCATTTTCTTGATGCTCTTGAGAATTTTTTATTGAATTTGTGTCTAGAGTATGATGTTTGGAGATCATTAATGAATTTTTTTTTGTTTTTTTTAATCTGTAATGAGTGTTTGACAATCAATAAAACAGAAAACAAATAGAAGGAAAAAATGGCCATTTCAATCGTTCATACAGTTTATTAAGCACAATAAATAAAAAACGATTTTATTAATACACATAGGCAACTTTATGCATAAACCTAACTTTATCCATACACGACTTAATAAGAAAACAACCAAACAGGCCCTCTTATCGGATTTTATTTTGGTTTTTGTTGAGTTTCTGACCCATACTTGTGAAAACGTTGATTGATTACTTGACTAAACTTAGCAAGTACAAAATAGCAAACACAAATATGGAGAGAAAAAGAAAGGAAGGAAACGTGTGACTTGTTTGGCTCAATTTTACATCCTCTTTTGTACTTTATTGAATTATGGATTGAAAAACCTTTGTTCCATATGTCCTTTCATCTACTCATATATATGGGAGTGGGGTTGATAAGTAGTCCCGCTACTAGGAGCATCTCCATAATAACCTCCTTTGTGTATTTTTTGTTACCAATTAATCTCCAATTCATCAAATTAAGAATTCTCTTAAAATTACATAATGATAGCTTGACAAGAACCTCTTTTTTGTGGATCTCATTGCTTCTTTGAACATCATTAGTTATTATACTACTGTATATTATAATTATAAAGTTAAGAAAATCAAATAATAAAATAAGAAAGAAATCACTTTTCCCAAACTTCATGGTAAGAACGCCAAGGTTCTTGTTCCAGCACCTAGAGGGCATGACGTTCTTATAAAAACCTCTTCACAATGGTAGTTCTTACCAGCCATTACAGTTTTTGCTAATAAGAATCTTGCATTGGAGATGCTCAAAGAGGGAGGATTTGATGCAAGAGTAGGATGTTAGACCTTGGATCTTCATCGGTTGGCCTACTACTGTGGAAGTCGGCTCGTCTTTGATGTCACTTACCATATTAAAATATATCAAGCCTTTTACAAACAAAGAAAAAAAGAATTAATTAAGTATAAGATGACAATATTAGAGATATGTCTTTCCAAGCCAAAGCGATATTCTGGCATGTCGCCAGTTCTATGAAGAAGAAATGTTGTAGGAGTTAAATATCTCTGAACAGTTAGCGATTTACACATAGTATCGCTAACAACTCTATGATATCAAGATTTAAGCGCTAATATCATCCAAAAGACGCGGAACACTTAGCAACATATGTCGAACTCTTAGCGGTGAGTATTCAACCACCGATATTTTTGGATTCGACAGAAAACTTTGAAGATCTAATCAAACTTTGATCCAAAATAATCGATTTTAAGCATGAATCAAACCAAAACAGTAAGGATAATGGTGTTCGAACAAAACCAACCAAAAATCTTCAAACATTCATCAACTTAATAGTTCTAGTTTGTAAATCACTTTAATATGCTCTGATACCAATTGTTATTCCCTTAATTCAATATAAGTATGTAATCACTCTTAGAAACTCGATCAAGATCACAACAATGGGAAAAAGTACTGATACCAATTGTTATTCCCTTAATTCAATATAAGTATGTAATCACTCTTAGAAACTCGATCAAGATCACAACAATGGGAAAAAGTCGGTATTATTGAGAGAGTGTTGAAGTCAGCAATATTACAAATGAACTCTCTTGTTACAAACTGTAAAGACAAGGAAAACTATTTATACCCAAAGGGTATTTGGAAGCCAAGCACAACAAGTTTTAATAAAATATAAATAAGAACCCAACAGTTTAGGATCAACTCCCTTGCTTCCAAAACAAATCTATAATTGTGACAACTGTCAAAATTCGAGCTTTCAGGTTAGCTTCTATTAAGTTTATTAGTGTTTATATAGTTTAATTATAAGAATAGGAGTTAGTTGGTTTAGAATGGCCGAAAAATCCCTAGCATTTCCGGTAGTCGCTTAAAATGTCCGGTTCCGACCCGTAACTGTCTGAAATGTCCAATACAGTGCCAAATGCTCTAATTTATACCCAATTTATATAAAATATATAGTTTTAGTATTTTTATTAGAAACTAACCAAAATGGGCTAACAAAGTTGAGAAAAAAGGCCAAAATTGAGAAATTGGACTTCAAATCTCACATTTTTTTGGCTTAAAATAGAGTTTTAAAGGAAAATTTTTGGGTTTTGGGTGGGGCCCATCACCATGGCCGCCCCCCCCCCCCTCTAATCCACATATAAAACTTATTTTTTTTGTATTTCCCCTCATTTGCATCATTCAAAATTCAAATCTCTCTCTCTCTCTAGAACTAAAGAGCCATAAACACTTCTCTCTTCTTCCTCTCTTTCTCTCCAAAAACTCCAGCCATTTCTTTCATGAAAAACTCATCTTAGTGCAAGAACATTGAAGATATTCAACACACAATCATCCAAGTAAGTACAAAACTTCATGTTCTTCATTTTCTTGCAAATTTTGGGTGAAAAACCCACTTTTCTTGCATTTCTAAGTTACTTTCTTCTAATATCCAAAAATTCTGAGTTTGTGGAGAGATTTTACACCAAAACATGTAAAATGTTTATAAAATGGTGATAATCTATGATCTACACAAATAAAACTCAAGAAAATAGAGGAAAAATCATGATTTTAGGTGTTCTTGAACAAAAATGGTGATTTTGGTTCTGCAGATTCATGCATGTGTGTAAATCGTCAATTTCTTACAATTTTTATGTTCAAATATCATGAATCTTCTTTCTACAAGTTTATTCATTGAGTTGGGGTTCTAATCCAAGTGGTCTCACTCAAAAACATTGAGTTTTGACCCCCCAAATGCTCATAACAAGATGCATGTGCATCTGGAAGTTCAACAGTAGGTAAACCCTACTTTGAACGACCATAACTCTTTGAATATTCTTCCAAACCACTTGATTCTTCTTCTGGAAGTTAATTTAATGTGTTATCTTTCATATGCCACTAATTTCATTTAAAAATATGGTGATTTGAGGTTCCAACTAATTGAAACAAAATGAGTGTGCAAACTGTCAACCTATGACAGATTTGTACATGCATGTTCTAATGGTCATATCTCTTTCAAAACTCAATAAAAAAGGATGATTCTTCCTTTGAGAGTTAAATACATGATTTATCTTCTGCATGCAAGTGGAATCACATGAAAATATGGAGTTTTGACCTCCAAACACCTAAAACACTTTAGGTGTGCAATCTGTGAAACCATCAGCAGCTAAACTCAACTTTGTGTGTTGATATCTCTTTTATTATTTAACCAAAATGAATGATTCTTCTTCTATAGTTTTAGTTTATGAGTTAGGATTCATATGAATCTGGTTTCATTCAAAAATATGAAGTTTTGAGGTATTAACCAACTTATTTAAGTTGGATGTGCAATCTGTCAATCAATGACAGATGTGTGCATGCAACTTTGAGGTGTCCTATCTCCTTCATAACTCATCCAAATTGAGTGATTTTTATCTCAAAAGTTTCCTCTATGAGGTATCTTTCAAATCCAACTGGAATTTCTCAAAAACATTTTGTAGAACTCCCCAAATGGTTGTTTTACTAACAGCGCGTAATCTGCCATATTTGCTGTATCACATAGTTTTGTGTAAAGTATTTGAACCCTTTTTACATCTTTTTAGAGCATTAAATTTGGTCCAAATGACCTTAACTCAGTGATTTATCACATATAAAAATATGGGAAACTAAGTCATTTTGGAAGCCCTTGAAAACTAACCATTTTTAAGACAATTGGTTTCTGTCCAGAAGTGAAATTCTGGACTTAATTGATTTTTATAAATGTTGATCATATGATGAATTATAAGGTTTCTTTCGGTATAAATTGCGATATTATCAAACATATGGGCATTATGTATAATTGGACATATATAGACACTTATGGACTTAAGATTTATTCACCTATATAAGTAGTATTAGACCTACAAGTGACGGTTTTGAGTATATTCTCTTGGTTAGGGAAACATTAGGACGTCGAGTGGGGACCGGATCGTGTTGTTTTTTTTATTAGCGGAGCTTTGCACAAAGGTGAGTATTCACAACCCCTCTTTTAATGTTTTATATGTTTTGGGGTGAAAAACATGTTTAAAGTTGAATCTGGATTGATTTACGTAAAAGAATGTGAAATTGTTGATATGAGCACAAAGGCATGTACACTAGTAGTTTGTATTTGAGTAAAATGTAACATAAAAGTTTGTACACTACTATTAACTCAAGTGAGGAGCCGAGGGTATTTGTGGATAGCGCTATTTGGACGGACAATCCCATCTAAAAACCGACAAAGTAGGGGTGTGGATAGCAATCCCACCTAGAACCTACAGGTAGGGGTGCACTATACCTATAAAAACGAAGGTTCTACATATGTGGGGTTTTAGTCCCACCGCTAAGGTAAAATTATAAAAAGATATTTTTGTGTGGTCGAAAGGTTTAGTGGTGGCTCGATACTTGCTATGAACTAGAGTACATTATGCCTTGACACGTTTCTTAATACAAGGATTAATTAAATGCTTATAAATTTCACTATTTATACTTGGTGTGAAAGTTCGTTCCACAAGAATTGAAAACTGCATAAAAACTGTTTTGTGCATATGAAAACCTGTGAACTCACCAACTCTTTGTAGTTGACCTTGTTTTTATCATGCTTTTCAGGGGTAAGAAAAGATTAACCGAAACGTTTGTTATGTGGGCGCGTCAACATCAATCATGATTATATTTGAAACTGTTTAGTTGAAACACTTGGTTGATTTTATTTTGTTAGAACTTTGAGTTGATACGATGTAAATTTTGAACTTAAACTGTTATGTATTTGAATGGATGGTTGCTGTTGTTTTTATCCTATTGTTATGAAATCTTGAGCTATCACCCCTCGTGTTTCCGCTTTAGCGGGGTGTGACAGACTTGGTATCAGAGCCATAGGTTATAGAGAACACCGGTTTTCTATTAAAACCAAATACTATAACCAAAGTTTTCAAAAATTATTTTCTTAGATAAATTTAAAATTTTTAAAAGCTCACTACTAGTATAACTAGAATAAGCAATGATCTACCATATCTTAATTAGGCAAAGTCTGATCACCTATGTCTAAATATGGTATGAATAAGAAAGGACTTGCACTAACTTATACTAAAAGTCGGCATAGATCGGAAAACTTCTTACTCAAATATGAAAAGCATGGTCATAAGTGTGAGTTTGCACAAACATTTTTATGAATTGTTATTTACTAAAGTACATTTAGTAATTAAATTTGTTACCATCGCAGTTCGATATGTCTCACTCATCCCTCCCTACCGAGTACCATGTATGTTGTTAAGATTAAATGATTAGATCTTAGCACTAGACGCATGTTATGTGATATGCATAACTCAGTTAGGTAGATTCGGCGTGAAAATAGTAATAGTAATATGACCAAATCACAATTTGAGATTGTGCTTTAGAACTATGCCTCCTAGGAGAGAAGATCCCGAAATCGCACGACTTGTATCTGAACAACTCATGGCAGCACTTCCAAATATCGTTAGTCAAATGGCAGTGAGTCTGAACGCTACTCTAGGAAACAACCAAGGGTCTGGATCAACTCGAGATAGGGAATGCACATATAAGGCTTTTAGGACCTGCAATGCTAAAGAATCCCATGGAATCGAAGGAGTTGTCGGACTACTATTTTGGATGGAGGATATGGAGTCCGTACTACATATAAGCAAGTATATTGAAGGGAACAAAGTGGAGTTTGCCCGCTTCTCTGCTACATGGACAAACACTGACCTGGTGGAACACCCAAACACAAACACGAGGTCGGGAAGCAGCCAACAGTCTTACGTGGGAAGATTTCAAGAAAATGCTGAAAGAAGAATATTGTCCGAGGAGCGAAATCCAGAAGTTGGAAGCGGAGCTATGGAATCATGAAATGAAAGGAAATTACATCGACTCTCACACTGCATGTTTTCATGAACCAACAAAGATAGTATCACATTTGGTGACGCCTGAGGAAAACCGAGTTGACAGGTAGGTCTGGGGTTTATCTCCTGAAATACGGGGAGATGTTACTTCGGCAAATCCGAAAACCCTACAAGAGGCAGTAAGTTCGGCAACCAGACTCACAAACAATGCTACTCGCTCGGGATTGTTTGTAAGGGATAAGGCACAAGGGAAGAGAAAGATGGATGAACCAATAAGAAAGTAGTTTGGAAAAAGGACAAGTAAGGAACAAAGAACTTCAGGTAACTACGGAATTCAAACTCAACCTGCGGAGAAAGAGAAAAGACCTCATCCCAAATGTGACAAGTGCAATAGACAGCATATCGGATGATGTATTATCTGTCAAAAATGCAACAAAGGAGGTCACTATGCCAAAGATTGCAGGAGCACAGGAAGGCGGACATGTTTTGAGTGTGAAAGCCCGGACCACTTTCGGAATACATGTCCACGATGGAATCAAAGACCGAACACTAATCAAGCACGACCGGCCAACCAAGGAAATCAAGGAGGTCCAGCAAGAGGCCGAGTGTTTGAAATTAGAGCTGAGGAAGCAAGACAGAATCCAGATGTCGTTACAGGTACGTTTCTCCTGAATAATCATGATGCATCTATACTATTTGATTCTGGAGCAGATAGGAGTTTTGTGTGATTAGATTTTAGACCAAAGATAAATCTAAGGCCTCAAAAGTTGAAAGAATCATAGGTAATTGAATATGCCAACGGTCAAGAGTGTAGGGTCAATGATGTAATAATGAGTTGCACTATAAATTTGGCTAGTAGGGATTTCTGTATAGATTTAATCCCGATTAAACTATGAAGTTTTGACATGGTTGTAGGCATGGACTGGTTATCCAAAAACCGAGCCGAAATCTGTTGCTCCGAAAAGATCGTACGAATTCCGTTACCCGAAGGGGGAAAACTCGAAGTACACGGAGAGAAACCCAGGAGGGGTATTAAAGTAGTGACATGTATGAAGATGCGAAAGTATTTGAGAAAGGATTGCATTGCTTTTCTAGCTCACATCAAGGATAAGAAGGCTGAAGAAAAACGCATTCAAGATATTCCTATAGTTCGAAATTTTCCTGAGGTATTCCCGGACAAATTGCCTGGAGTACCCCCACCAAGACAAGTGGAGTTTCACATAGAATTAATTCCTGGAGCCGCGCCAGTCGCGAAATCACCATATCGATTAGCACCATCAGAGATGCAAGAGCTGTCAGAACAACTTCAGGAATTACTCGACAAAGGATTTATCAGACCTAGCTCTTCACCTTGGGGAGCCCCAATTTTATTTGTTAAGAAGAAAGATGGATCTTTTCGAATGTGTATCGATTATAGGGAACTCAACAAGTTGACAATTAAGAACCAATACCCCCTTCCCCGGATTGATGATCTGTTTGACCAACTTCAAGGTGCAACGTACTTCTCGAAGATCGATCTTAGATCTGGATATCATCAAATGAGAGTGCGAGAAGAAGATATCCCCAAGACGGCCTTTAGGACTCAATACGGTCACTACGAGTTCCTAGTCATGCCATTTGGTCTAACAAACGCACCAGCAGTTTTCATGGATTTGATGAATAGAGTATGTCGACCGTATCTCGACAAGTTTGTGATTGTGTTTATAGATGATATACTCATTTATTCTCGAGACAAAAAGGAGCATGAGCAACATTTGAAGTTGATATTGGAATTGCTTAGAAACAAAAGGTTGTACGCGAAATTCTCTAAATGTGAATTTTGGATTCGTGAGGTACACTTTCTTGGCCACGTGGTGAATGAAAAAGGAATTCAAGTTGATCCAGCTAAGATTGAAGCCATTAAGAAATGGGAAGCCCCAAAGACACCAACAGAAATCCGCCAATTTCTGGGATTGGCAGGTTATTACCGGCGATTTATCGAGAATTTCTCTAAGATCGCGCAACCACTAACAACTCTAACACAAAAAGATAAAATGTTTATTTGGGGAGAGAAACAAGAAGAAGCCTTTCAGATACTCAAACACAAGTTATGCAACGCACCGATCTTGCCTTTGCTAGAGGGAGTAGATAATTTTGTAGTCTATTGTGATGCTTCACATCAAGGGATGGGATGCGTACTGATGCAAAAGGAAAAAGTTATCGCATACGCATCAAGACAACTGAAGATTCACGAGAAGAATTATACTACTCATGATTTGGAGTTAGGAGTAGTGGTGTTCGCACTCAAGATCTGAAGACATTATCTCTACGGTACTAAGTGCACTATTTTCACTGATCACAAGAGCCTTCAACATATTCTTGACCAGAAAATGCTCAATATGAGGCAAAGAAGATGGGTTGAGCTACTTAGTGACTACGATTGTGAAATAAAGTACCATCCAGGCAAGGCTAATGTAGTAGCCGACGTTTTAAGTCGAAAGGAAAGGGTAAAATCGACAAGAGCACGTGCTATGGGAATGATGATCCAGACAGGTCTAAAGACCCAAATTCTTGAAGCATAAAAAGAAGCTTTGAAAGAAGAAAATTTGAAGCATGAGACCTTGCACCACTTGGAGAAAGAATTCGAGATACGGTCAGATGGAGTACATTACTTCAAGAATAAAGTTTGGGTACCAAAAGTCGACCATCTACGAACGACGATTTTGAACGATGCTCATCGGTCTAGGTATTCGATTCATCCAGGAGTCGATAAGATGTACAAAGAGCTGAAGGAATATTATTGGTGGCCAGGAATGAAGAAGGACGTGGCCTTGTATGTAAGTAAATGTCTGACCTGCGCGAGAGTCAAGGCTGAACATCAAAAGCCATCTGGTCTTCTGCAACAACCGGAGATCCCATAATGGAAGTGGGAGCAGATCTCAATGGATTTTGTGACCAAGTTTCCAAGAACTAAGAAGGGTCACGATTCGATTTGGGTTATTGTGGATCGACTCACGAAATCAGTAAACTTCCTGACTATGCGAGAAGACTTTAAAATGGAAAGACGTATGCAACTATACATCAATAAGATCGTTATGCGTCATGGAGTACCCATTTCTATTATCTCAGATAAAGATAGCGACTTTACCTCACGCTTTAGCAAAGACAAAAGCGTTGAACACAAGGTTGGATTTGAGCACATCTTATCATCCTCAAACGGACGGGCAAACGGAGAGGACTATTCAAACCTTAGAAGATATATTGCATGCCTGTGTGATAGAATTTGGAGGTAACTAGGATGATCATTTACCGTCAATTGAATTCACCTACAACAACAGCTATCATACCAGTATTCAATGCGCTCCATACGAAGTACTTTATGGACGCAAATGCAGACCTCCACTTAGTTGGTTGGAAGTTGGTGATAGACAACTTACAAGAGCAGACATTGTACAAGAAACCACAGACAAGATCAAGACAATTCAAGAAGGACTGAAAGCAGCACGGGATCGCCAAAAAAATAAAAAAGTTATGCTGATAATCACAGGAAACCGTTAGAGTTCCAAGTAAGCGATAAAGTGCTTCTGAAAGTATCGCCATGGAAAGGACTAGTACGCGTCAGGAAGAGAGGCAAGCTGAGTCCGAGATACGTTGGTCCATTTGAAATAATTGAAAGAATCGGGCCAATGGCGTACAAGCTAAAGTTACCATAGGAACTAAGCGCCATCCACGACACGTTTCATGTGTCAAATTTGAAGTAATGTTTGATAGATGAAACATTGGTACTACCCGTGGAAGACGTTGGGATTAATGATCGGTTACATTTCATTGAGGAACCAATTGAGATACTTGACCGAGAAGTCAAACGGCTAAGACGCAGTATAATTCCTATCATTAAAGTTCGCTGGAATTCAAAGCATGGCCCAGAGTATAATTGGGAGCGAGAATATTTCATGAAAGGAACAATATCTACATTTCTTTGCAAAGAAATCCATTGGCACTAGCAGTCATTAAATTTCGGGACGAAATTTCTTTAACGGGGGAAGGCTATGACAACTGTCAAAATTCGAGCTTTCAGGTTAGGTTCTATTAAGTTTATTAGTGTTTATATAGTTTAATTATAAGAATAGGAGTTAGTTGGTTTAGAATGGCCGAAAAATCCCTAGCATTTCCGGTAGTCGCTTAAAATGTCCGGTTCCGACCCGTAACTGTCTGAAATGTCAAATACAGTGCCAAATGCTCTAATTTATACCAGTTTATATAAAATATATAGTTTTAGTATTTTTATTAGAAACTAACCAAAATGGGCTAACAAAGTTGAGAAAAAAGGCCAAAATTGAGAAATTTGACTTCAAATCTCACATTTTTGGGCTTAAAATAGAGTTTTAAAGGAAAAATTTTGGGTTTTGGGTGGGGCCCATCACCATGGCCGCCCCCCCCCCCCCTCTAATCCACATATAAAACTTATTTTTTTTGTATTCCCCGTCATTTGCATCATTCAAAATTCAAATCTCTCTCTCTATCTAGAACTAAAGAGCCATAAACACTTCTCTCTTCTTCCTCTCTTTCTCTCCAAAAACTCCAGCCATTTCTTTCATCAAAAACTCATCTTAGTGCAAGAACATTGAAGATATTCAACCCACAATCATCCAAGTAAGTACAAAACTTCATGTTCTTCATTTTCTTGCAAATTTTGGGTGAAAAACCCACTTTTCTTGCATTTCTAAGTTACTTTCTTCTAATATCCAAAAATTCTGAGTTTGTGGAGAGATTTTACACCAAAACATGTAAAATGTTTATAAAATGGTGATAATCTATGATCTACACAAATAAAACTCAAGAAAATAGAGGAAAAATCATGATTTTAGGTGTTCTTGAACAAAAATGGTGATTTTGGTTCTGGCAGATTCATGCATGTGTGTAAATCGTCAATTTCTTACAATTTTTATGTTCAAATATCATGAATCTTCTTTCTACAAGTTTATTTAGTGAGTTGGGGTTCTAATCCAAGTGGTCTCACTCAAAAACATTGAGTTTTGACCCCCCAAATGCTCATAACAAGATGCATGTGCATCTGGAAGTTCAACAGTAGGTAAACCCTACTTTGAACGACCATAACTCTTTGAATATTCTTCCAAATCACTTGATTCTTCTTCTAGAAGTTAATTTAATGTGTTATCTTTCATATGCCACTGATTTCATTTAAAAGTATGATGATTTGAGGTTCCAACTAATTGAAACAAAATGAGTGTGCAAACTGTCAACCAATGACAGATTTGTACATGCATGTTCTAATGGTCATATCTCTTTCAAAACTCAATGAAAAAGGATGATTCTTCCTTTGAGAGTTAAATACATGATTTATCTTCTGCATGCAAGTGGAATCACATGAAAATATGGAGTTTTGACCTCCAAACACCTAAAACACTTTAGGTGTGCAATCTGTGAAACCATCAGCAGCTAAACTCAACTTTGTGTGTTGATATCTCTTTTATTATTTAACCAAAATGAATGATTCTTCTTCTGTAGTTTTTTTTATGAGTTAGGATTCATATGAATCTGGTTTCATTCAAAACTATGAAGTTTTGAGGTATTAACCAACTTATTTAAGTTGTATGTGCAATCTGTCAATCAATGACAGATGTGTGCTTGCAATTTTGAGGTGTCCTATCTCCTTCATAACTCATTCAAATTGAGTGATTTTTATCTCAAAAGTTTCCTTTATGAGTTATCTTTCAAATCCAACTGGAATTTCTCAAAAACAGTTTTTAGAACTCCCCAAATGGTTGTTTTACTAACAGTGCGTAATCTGCCATATCTGCTGTGTCACATAGTTTTGTGTAAAGTATTTGAACTCTTTTTACATCTTTTTAGAGCATGAAATTTGGTCCCAATGACCTTAACTCAGTGATTTATCACATATAAAAAGATGGGAAACTAAGTCATTTTTGAAGCCCTTGAAAACTAACCATTTTTAAGACAATTGGTTTCTGTCCAGAAGTGAAATTATGGACTTAATTGATTTTTATAAATGTTAATCATATGATGAATTATAAGGTTTCTTTCGGTATAAATTGCGATATTATCAAACATATGGGCATTATGTATAATTGTACATATATAGACACTTATGGACTTAATATTTATTCACCTATATAAGTAGTATTAGACCTACAAGTGACGGTTTTGAGTATATTCTCTTGGTTAGGGAAACATTAGGACGTCGAGTGGGGACCGGATCGTGTTGTTTTTTTTATTAGCGGAGCTTTGCGCAAAGGTGAGTATTCACAGCCCCTCTTTTAATGTTTTATATGTTTTGGGGTGAAAAGCATGTTTAAAGTTGAATCTGGATTGATTTACGTAAAAGAATATGAAATTGTTGATATGAGCACAAAGGCATGTACACTAGTAGTTTGTTATTGAGTAAAATGTAACATAAAAGTTTGTACACTACTATTAACTCAAGTGAGGAGCCGAGGGTATTTGTGGATAGCGCTATTTGGACGGACAATCCCACTTAAAAACCGACAAAGTAGGGGTGTGGATAGCAATCCCACCTAGAACCTACAGGTAGGGGTGCACTATACCTATAAAAACGAAGGTTCTACATATGTGGGGTTTTAGTCCCACCGCTAAGGTAGAATTATAAAACGATATTTTTGTGTGGTCGAAAGGTTTAGTGGTGGCTCGATACTTGCTATGAACTAGAGTACATTATGCCTTCACACGTTTCTCAATACAAGGATTAATTAAATGCTTATAAATTTCACTATTTATACTTGGTGTGAAAGTTCGTTCCACAAGAATTGAAAACTGCATAAAAACTGTTTTGTGCATATGAAAACCTGTGAACTCACCAACTCTTTGTAGTTGACCTTGTTTTTATCATGCTTTTCAGGGGTAAGAAAAGATTAACCGAAACGTTTGTTATGTGGGCGCGTCAACATCAATCATGATTATATTTGAAACACTTGGTTTATTTTATTTTGTTAGAACTTTGAGTTGATACGATGTAAATTTTGAACTTAAACTGTTATGTATTTGAATGGATGGTTGCTGTTGTTTTTATCCTATTGTTATGAAATCTTGAGCTATCACGCCTCGTGTTTCCGCTTTAGCGGGGTGTGACAATAATTCTTTTTTTTAATGAACATACAGAATAAAAAGTGAAAATATGATGTGTATGTATGCACAACATAATTAACTAAAACCCTAACCTAATCCATATGAAAAAATGGTAGTTTGGTGAATAAAAATCATATCTATCAACTTGTCGTCTCTATGGTATCCATGCGAAATGAATCGAATCAGCTTCTTCTTTACATGAACAAGGTAGGATTTTCTTAAATTTTCTCTATTGCTAGGAATACAAGTGTTAATGAGTGAAAGATGAATATTCAAATCTTTATCTAAACATTGGATTTTTTTGGACGTGCTTAAATTCCATCTCTATATGCATCCTTATATACTAGAGGAAATTCCATCATATCGAAAATCTTGATATACTAAAGCATCCATTCCATGTTCGTCTATAAGTGAAAATTTTAACTACTAATAACTAGTTGGAGGAAATAGAAAAGGTACACGCTAATAGTGAGTAAATAGCATGGATAATAGTAAGAATGACAACCGGACGGGTTTGGGCTGGGGATCGGTATCCCCGTCCCCGAAACCGATAAGGAAAACCGTCCTCCGGCCGGAAACTGAGGAAGAGGAAAGACACGGGTTAGGGAGAAACTCACAAGTGTTTGGGCAAAAATCTCAAAACCCTCGACTGTTGACTAAAACGTTCGATTAATGACTTTCCACAACTCTCAAACATCGGCCAAGACTTAAGAAAACAATGGTCGAGCATAACTTTCGATAGTAGGGTAAAACACGCGACCAAAGATATTTTACGACCCGCAAATATTGGCCGAAGCATAATGAGACAACAGTCGAACGAAACTCACAGGCGAAATCTCCGACGTACGATGGACCCGCCAAGCGCCTTAAGTCCGGCCTTTAACGGCCGGTTCATTACTATCTAAACCGTTATCTATTTTGCAGGACCGTTGGACGGTTACAAACAGCGTCATCAAGAGCATTTATGGAGGAAATCAATGTCGATCAACCATTATAAATCACTACGAATATAAAAGCAACACTCGGGCTGTCAAGCAACCCCCAGGGGACCAACCACATCTACACTCTCGAATCTAAGAACACACTACAGCCTTCTAAATTTCATACTCTAGTTTATCTTTTACATTCATTTTTCACTTGTAGTCGTATTACCATTGCTCTAAAGGACAATGCCCCTGTTTGGCGTCACTTTCCCGTAGTGCATCGATGATATTAACTTATCGTCTGCGGTTTTTTTCCCTCGACCAAGGGTTTTTCCGCGTCACCAAATCTCTTGTCTTTGTCTATGTTTCTTCGTTTTATTTACGTTTGTCGAGGGAATCCTTCCTTTAATCGATCAGGTCCACAAACATCTTAAGTTAACTTTTTTTAAGTTAATTTTTGGCATCAACAAAAAGCACTTCAAAGTCAGAAAATTCTTTAGCGTATGAGGCCTACGAGTTAGAAACACTTGAAAATCAGAAGCTTTTTAAATGTGCGTTTGGTACGCATATTAGATGGGACAGAACAGGATAAATATAAATAGTCCAATGTTTGGCATGTTATGGAACAAAAATTGGACAACATAGGACAAATATATTACTTTATGGCACTATCCTTTGAATTTTTTTATTCCATAAAAATAGGTGCTAAATTTCACTATGGACAATCAGAAACTCGATTTTCCCAAGCACTTCTCTTTATAAAAAGTATAATAATCAATCGCAATAAATTATAAACAAGGTATTAATAATTAAATAATTTACTATAATGGTGAAGTTGTTGTCTCTTCAACTCCGGTGTGCATCGCCGTTGCTACGTCTTGGCACGTAGACGCATGAAGTAGCTTTCTTGATTGAAAATGACCTAAATTGCCTTGAAAGAGCATCATGAAATTAGTAACATGCATTTATATGCATTAATGCATATATATGCGTTGGTGCATAGAAAAAATCAGCCTCAGTTCAGTCGCTTGAATGCATTTGTGCATACCGTCCGGATGGAGGTTCTTAGGGTTTATTCAGTTTTATCTTTTTTTTAGCGTTTTTTTCCTGAACCTCCCTCCCTCCCTTTCTCTCTCTCTCTCTCTCTCTCTATATATATATATATATATAGGGTCAGGAAAACCTATAAAAAACTGAAGAGCACTGTAGGAGTTCCTCATTTGGAAGGTATAAGCAAATGTATACTAGTAATTTGTAACATTCATTCTTATATATTCACTTGTGCATGACATGCATTCATGCATAGAAGAAAACAACTTTAATCGTTTGTATGCATTGTGCATACCCGTGTATGCACAAATGCATTACTACAACAAAATTGGGTTTATAGGACCTCACTAATGAATGAGCATCCTAATAGACCACTTTATGGAATACAAATTATAGGATCAAAAAATAAAGTGTCGTATTTTAAGGCGTTGTAATAAGTTTATAAGACATTTTTGAGCGTCGTAATAAATTTATTAGCACACTTTTAATAAAAAAGCGTTGAGTTTATATGACGCTTTTGATAAAGTTTCCTATAAACCCATCTTTTTATGGGACACTTGTGTTATGACACTTTTTCAAGTTGTGTGCTATAAATAGCTAATGTGACGTTTTTTTATTAAAAGTATCATAATAAACTCGTTACGACGCCCAAAAGCGTCCTATAAACCTATTACAACGTCTTTGGATAGGACACTTTATTTTTTGGTCCTATAATTTGTGTTCTATGAAGTGGTCTATTACGACGCTTATTCATTGGTGGCGTCCTATAAACCAAATTTTGTTTTAGTGCATACTATCCAGATGGAGGGCTCCTATGGTGTTTTTTAGTTTTTTTAGGGCGTCCTATACATATATAAAGAGACAGAGAGAGAGAGAGGTTCCGAGGTAAACCTAGGAAAAAGAGAAAACTTATGTACACCTGGAAGCCCTCCATCTGGAGGTATGTATTTGTGCATAGACTGTATGCACAAAAGCATACAAGCATTTGAAGCTGAGTTTTTTTCTATGCACGAGTGCATGTTGGGCACAAGTGCATATGCGCGTGTGTATGTTAGAAATTACCAGTATGCATTTGTACATACCGTTTAGATGGAGGGCTAACAAGATGTTATTGAGTTTTCCTTTTTTGTTGAGATTTTCCTCTGAACCTGACCTTCTATATATTAGGGGTGTTATTATGCAACCATTTGCATTCATACAACCTAAGTGTGTGTGTGTGTGTGTGTATATATATACAGAGAGAGAGAGAGAGAGTGAGGTTCAAAGGAAAATACTAAAAAAGAGAAAACTGAAAATCACCCTGAGAGCCCTCCATCTTGACGGTATGCATTAACACATACAAATGACTAAGGCTGTTTTTTTTCTATGCATAAATGCATGTTACAAATTACCGGTATGCATTACTGCATACCTTCCAGATTTTTTTATGCACTAATGCATATATATATATATATGTATATATATATATATATTGAGAGAGAGAGAGAGGGAGGTTAAGTGGAAAACGCTAAAAAAAGAGAAAATTGAAGAACACTCTGGAAGCCCTCCATCCGGACTGTATGCACAAATGCATACAAGCTGTTGAAGTTGTTTTTTCTATGCACCATTGCATATATATATATATATATATATGCATTAGGGCATATGCACAAACGCATGTTACAAATTACGGGTATGCATTTGTGCATATCTCCAGATGGAGGGCTCCTAAGGTGTTCTTCAGTTTTATTTCTTTTTTGGTGTTTTCCCCTAAACCTGGCCCTATATAGAGGGAGGTTCAGGGAAAACGTTAAAAAGGAGAAAACAGAAGAACACTCTAGGATCCCTCCATCGGATGTTATGCACAAATGCATACAAACGATTGAAGTTGTTGTTTTTATATGCATTAATGCATATGTACAAATGCACGTTATAAATTACGAGTATTCATTTGTGCATACCGTCCAGATTGAGGGCTCGCATGGTGTTGTTCAGTTTACTTTTTTTGGCGTTTTCGCCTGATCGTGACCTATATATACAGAGATATATAGGACGATAATCAAATAAAAACCATAAAAATTAAAACCTATAATTTAAGATATTGTTTGATATGTTTGTGTTCACTTTACTAAATATACTTGTGCTTTTTTTTATTCACCTAGATAGCGAAACAAAAAATATGCGTAAAAAATATTCATATGGTGAAACAAATATATGTGAAATTTTCACCTTAATAAAACAAATATATGTAAAATAATATCTTAAATTCTAGCATTTGATAAAATAAATCAGTAAAAAAATTATTTTTATATATGTTTTCACGAGTTTGTAACCTTTTGTGGTTTTTATTTGATTTAGCCCCTATATATATATATAGCATACCATGCGGATGGAGGACTCACAAAGTGTTTTTCAGTTATTCTTTTTTTAGCATTTTCTCCTAAACCTATATATATATATATAGGGATGTTCAAACAAGAATCAAACCTATTCGCAAGAATACGAGAATGGTCGTTCATGTACAAAATCATATATGATTTTGTACTAAATCACCCATGATTCCGGACGACTTTCCATGCCACTTAAGTGGCCCCAAAAGTCGTCCGCTACACGTTAATGCAAAATGATATATGATTTTATATTGTTCTCTTATTTTCATAAATATGTATCATTCTCATATATTTATATATATACAATATATATATATATATATCGTGACGGGTTCAAATGTGAACCTAAATTTGGTTGTGATATATATATATATATATATATTGTGACGGGTTCAAATGTGAACTAAATTTGGTTGTGAACGTGAGGACGCATCACAACCTTGATCTGAGCCATATTTGAGTTGATCTTAAAATACGGCTTGAGGGGAAATTTTGGCATGAGAATGCATCACCTTGATTCCTTTCTGTTGATATGAATCCCGATGCTTTTGTTACTCTCGATTATCCTTTCTTTTTCTCATTGCTAAACGATTAATCGTTTTATTGAAGCTAAATTTTCGAGTTGTTTCTTTCTGTATATTCAAAGAATTATGTTTCAGTCGACAATTTAATTGACTCTGTCCCAGTTAATATTCAGACAGATATAACATTGTTTTAATAATCCAATGTCCTCTCTTTAATATAGGCTTTTATATTCAGACTGAATATTAACTAAATAATATTGTGTTAATCATACATATGATCCTACGTTTAAAAAGACCATTTCCACTTGTATATCTATATCCTTATCTCTATATTGTTTTAATATAATGTAAAAAATCTTATAAAATTACAAAAAGAACATTATCACCATGTAATTGAGAGAAAAAGGAAAGTGTTTATTGAAAACGCTATCTAGAAATCTTAGAAGATAACAAGTGGAAATGGTCTTTTTAAACGTAGGATCATATGTATGATTAACACAATATTATTTAGTTAATAAAGTTGAAATGGTCTTTATAACCCTTTTGTGGTTATAAATTAAAGGACGTTTTGCACTTTTTGAAGTAAAAATCTCTTAATAATTAAAGTTGGCATTATGCACCACTACACCAAGTGTATCAACAATTATTAGAAAAACAAACCTTTTTACCTTTCTGCTTAATAAAACATCAAACAAATAATAAATATATTGGTTTATTGTCTAAGTAGACATTTAATGAAGTAAATAAACTAAACGTACGTACCCAATAAATTACATTCAAAAGTAGAGTTTAGAGTTATAAAATGTATACAAATCCTTCTTTCACGCATATGACTAGAGATCCATGTATTTAATTGGATGACTTTCGACTTTCTTGTGTTTCATAAATTAAACAATTAATTAAAATAAACCATTTTAGATTTCCAAAGCCCTCCCTTTATTAGTTGTTAAATACGAGGATAAGATTTTAAATGACACGTACAAATATCTTGGGAGATTCAGGTAGATTATAGCCCTTAGGAGGAGTACGATTGATGAAATCACATATATATATATATATATAGAGAGAGAGAGAGATAGAGAGAAACGAGGGCATGTGAGGAGGGTAATAATTTACGAGAATATAAGAACAATCCTCAGCCAATCATTTTTCATGGACAAAATAATATGTGATTTTGTATTAGCATCAAAAATGACACGATCAACTTTTACTGCGGGAAAAGTCTCGGCAAATCATGTATGATTTTGTAGCTGAATTATATGTGATTTTGTAAATGAATCATATGTGATTTTGTACATGAAAAATTTCATGTACAAAACACTGCAAAAATAACGGCTAACAGTGGCGGAAAAATTCCGTCGCTATTCTGTCGTTGAAGGTCAATTTCGTCGCTGATAGTCTGTCGCTGATTTGGGGGTAGCTGATGCTACCAGCGATGGAAATCAACGACAGATCCATCAACGACGGATTAGCGACTGATCCATCAGCGACGAAAATCAACGACAGATCCATCGCGACGGACCCTATCAGCAACGGATCAACGACAGAATGTATCAGTGACGGACCCTATCAGCGACGAATCAAAGACAGAATGTATCAGCGACGGCTTTCCGTCGCTAATCTGTCGCTAAAGTAATTTTTAAAAAACAAATCTATTCATTTTTTTGTACATTATATCACATATATATATATATAATTGAAAGTTATTATTCATTTTATTTGAATATTCCTATACAAATACACATCAAGAAAGAGACACAAACTTGAAGTTGGTATTTAGTCGCATATAAGCATACTACTAGAATCATTTCAAACAAAGTATTGCAATTCAACTTTAACTATTATGTCCATCTATATAAGAAAAGTTCATAAACACAGTTAAAAACATAAAGTTAAAGTTGGAGTAGACAGTAACTTCTATGGCAATTGCATCTTCAAGATCACTGGCAGCAGACACCCAACTAATGACTAATTTTCAATGTCAAGGAACAGAAGCATGGAACAAGTCCTGAAAAGAGTACAATGTTGTAATAATTAAAAACACTACATATCTATTGTTTATATATATTTTAGTTATAAGCTTAGAAGGTAAGAATCTGAAAGACCCATGTACTTGCCAACCATGACAACTTTGTCTTGTAAACACAAAATGCAATGAAACACTTACAAATTGGAGCTAAACACATCAACAACACCCCAAGAACTATACATATCTGCACCGCCAAATCAAAACTCAATTAATTTAAAGCTGCTTCAAGTTAATGGTTATTGTTCATCTAGTTATACATTGATATTAATTCAAGTTATATATATACACTAGTTGTGAACCCGCGCAATGATGGGAGGCAAAATGTAAACGATTTTGAACATTTGGTGGTTCTGTTAGAAAAGATTTTAAGGCAATGCGGTATTAATGAAACAGGCTTTGAGACTTGAGAATGGTCTTTATTTTTGTGGGTACAATACCATTCACGAACATGATGCATCAATTTACGCATATTCAAACTTATAAAATGCAATCACCATCTATATATTTAAGGTTAATCTTTTGCGATTAACATATTCATGAAAACAAGACCGAAACTTCTGAAAACATGTTGTATCATGAAATTGTTTTCGTTATTAACAGATTGTTTCGAGAAATGATATTGATAAATGACATATGGTTATTTCATGAAAACATACTCATGAAACCAAATTCATGAAACTACTTTGATGAAAACATATTCATATCATTTTTTAGGGAACGATACTAATATTCATGAAAACAGATTATTGAAAACACAGATTCATGAGAAAATTGATGAAAACGTATTCGTACCACTTTATAAAACAGAATGTTGTAACCATTCAAATCACTTTGATGAAAACATATTCTTTGTTGACCACCTTCCTAATCTTTTGTTTTTTCCAAGAGCTTTCACCCACGTTGGCCAAAAATCGACTCACATGGCCAAAAATCGACTCATAGAGTAGCCAAAAAAATCGACTCAGTGCTTCAATGGTGTTAAAACAAAAGAAATATGTGTGAGGGTGCGATACCCGAGGAAGAAATCTATATGTGAGGGTGTGATACCTGATGAAGAAATCATCATTTTATGTAATTGATTGTGTTTATTTAATAGAAATGGAAAAAATAAAGTAGATGTAAGAAAAATAAAACAAAATGACATCCTATAGTGGTTGCCGCCAAAGAGCAAGAAACAGCAGTGGTGGTGGTGGTGGTGGTCGACGGCAATGGTGGAGCAAGGCAAATAGTAGTGGTGTGTTCGACGGGAGTATGGCATGACGGTGGTGGTGCAAGGCAATGCTGGAGATGGTGGTCGACGGGAGTATGGCAACGATGGTGCTAGTGGTCGACCGGAGTATGGAAACGATGGTGGTGGCATAAGGCGACGGTGGTGGTGGTTGACGGCAGTATGGCAAAACAGTGGTGGGCCAAGGCGACAATGATGGTGGTAGACAGGAGTGGTGGTGTTCCTGATGGTCGCGTAGAACAAAATGTGCTGATGGCGGCTTCCAACAAATTAGGGTTACATACATACATACATACATATATAGAGGAAAGTTCAAATGAAAACTCAAATTTAGTTGTGAATATGAGGACAAATAAGAGCGCGACACGTGTCTGAATGTAGATTATTCATACTGAATAATCAAAGAAATATTCGGGCTGAATAATGCTTATTCAGTCTCAATAGGCATTATTCAAACCGAATAAACACTATATTCAGTTTTATTCAGTCCGAATATTTCTTTAATTATTCGACATGTGGCGCGCTCTCATTTGTCCCCATGTTCACAACCAAATTTAAGTTCTCATTTGAACTTGCCCCTACATACACACACACACACATATATATATATAGGGGTGGGATCATGCGAGAATGACCCATTTTTAAAGAAATAAAGGAACACTTTGTGGACGAACATATGATGTGGGTCCCACATTATATTAAATCATTTCTAATTTAACATGATTTAATATTAAATCGGAAATAATTTAATATTAAATCAAAAATGATTTAATATTATGTGGAACTCACATCATATATGGTCCACAAGGTGTTCCTTTATTCCTTTAAGGGTGCGTTTGGTAGGGTGAACAGGGTGGAACAGCGTGGAACAGAACAGGTTAGTCCCATGTTTGGTGTGAATTTAAGGAAGTGGAACAAGGATTAAGTGGAACAAAGGTGGAACAACCTTGTTCACCCCTTACCCCCTAGAACTAACTAGAACAAGGAAATTGTTCCCTTTTTACCCTCTCCTCCCTCACACCACCACCACCCCGGCGACCTCCTCACGAACACCACCACCGCCGGCGCACCCCCTCACGCCGCCACCATCGCCGGCGACCTCCTAACGAACACCAGCACTGCCGGCGTCCTCCCTCACGCCGCCACCACCGCCGTCGGCGCCCTCCCTCACGCCGCCACCACCGCCGGCGACCTCCTCACGAACACCGCCGCCCTCCCTCACACCGCCACCACCGCCGGCGACCTCCTCACGAACACCGCCGCCCTCCCTCACACCGCCACCACCGCCGGCGACCTCCTCACGAACACCGCCGCCCTCCCTCGCCCTCCCTCACGCCGCCACCACCGTCGGCGACCTCCTCACGAACACCGCCGCCGCCGGCGCCCTCCCTCACGCCGCCACCACCGCCGGCGACCTCCTCACGAACACCGCCGCCGCCGGCGCCCTCCCTCACGCCGCCACCACCGCCGGCGACCTCCTCACGAACACCGCTGCCGCCGCCGCCCTCTCTTCTCTATCTCTTTATCATCTCTCTCTCTCTCCTCTCTCTCTCTCATCTCTCTTTATCATCTCTCTCTCATCTCTCTCTGTCCTCTCTCTCTCTCCTCTCCCTCTACTCTCTCTCCTCTCCCTCTACTCTCTCTTTCCTCTCTCTCTCCTCCATATCTCTCTCTTCTCTTTTTTTTCTCTCTCTCTCTCTCTCTCTCCTCTCTCTTTCTCTCTCCTCTCACTCTTTCCCTTTCTCTCTCCTCACTCTCTCCCTCTACTCTCTCTCGCCTCTATCTATCTATCCTCTCTCTCTCCTCCATATCTCTCTCTCTTCTCTTTCTTTTTTCTCTCTCTCTCTCTCCTCTCTCTTTCTCTCTCCTATCACTCTCTCCCTTTATCTCTCCTCACTCTCTCTCTCTCTCTCTCTCTCTATATATATATATATATTGGGGGGGGGGGGTTATTTGGTTAAAAACACTAAACAACTCACTGGGGGTAAATTGGTCATTCTGTTTCGTTCTGTCCTGTCCTGTTCCGTCATATCATGTTTTACCAAACGTATAACAGCTGTTATGTTCTGTCCTGTTCTGTTCTGTTCCGTTCTGTTCTGTTCTGTCCTGTCCTGACTGCGTACCAAACGCACCCTTAAATTTACAAAGTTCTCATTTGAACCTTCCTCTATATATATATATATATATAACTTAATAAAACATTATCTTTATTAACAACCCATCAGCGACGGGAATTTCCGTCGCTAACATGCCTCAATTTAATAAAACATTTTAATTTATGAATTATTAACTATTAATTTATTAAAATAATCATTAATTTAATTTTAGTTAAATTAATTATTATAAATAAAGAGTAAACTTTAATTTTGGTTCTCAAATTTTTTGAAAATGGGACATAAACTTTGAAAGGATCCCATCACTAACTTTATTAATTTTCTCTATTAGTGTGAGTGATATTTTTTTCCATTTAAGTTACTTCAATTCCCTAATTTTCTTTAAAAAATTACATATATAATATATTGTATTTATATATAGTATATGTGGTATATATATGGGCAAAAATGGACAAAAATACTCTTGACACCAACAAATAAAACTAACGGAGTTAGTTAGTGACACATACAACATATATGCGTCAAAATCCATTATACCCCAATATAGATATATGTAGGGGTGCTCACGAGTTAGGTTGATCGGGTTGAAGGCATTTCAACAACCCAACCCAATGCTTGCGGTTTGGAAAATCTCAACCCAACCCAAACCAGACCAACCCAATGCTTGTGCTTTAGAAAATCTCAACCCAACCCAAACCAAACCAAAGTGCAACCCAACCCAATGCTTGCGGTTTGGAAAATCTCAACCCAACCCAAACCAGACCAACCCAATGCTTGTGCTTTAGAAAATCTCAACCCAACCCAAACCAAACCAAAGTGCAACCCAAACCAACCTAACCCGTACAGGTTTGTCGGGTTGGTCGATTGGATACTTTGGTAACAAAAAATATTTACCTAACCTTAACTATGTTGGTTTTTCTAGTCTACTCATAATTCTTTTTTATCATCAGTCATTTGGTACAACTTATCTATACTTCTTAAGTTTTAAGTATATCACATTCAATTAATTTTCTCAATTTATATATATATATATGTTCACACTTACTAATATATACAAATGAATTATATAGAGATAGAGAATAGATTGAAAATATACGTATATGAAGAGAGTACGTGATGGGCGTAATTGTTTAATTTACATATTAATAGAGACTCAATAATCATATTAAATCCAATATATAAAAGGATATCGGGTTGGTCGGGTTGGGTTGGGTTCAAATAAAAGTAACCCGATATCAATACCTACGGTTTGAAGATTTTACAACTCGATTAGGCACCGGGTTGTTTCGAGTTGAGTTATTTTGCATCGGGTTGGGTTGGGTTGATCGGGTTGGTTGGTTTGGTCGGTTTTTTGAGCACCCCTAGATATATGTACACACGTGCACACACATGTATATCATATACACATACAACATATATATACAACACATATATCATGCATATACACATACAACATATATACAACACATATATCATGCATATACACAGACAAATGCATACATATATCATGCATATACACATAAAACATACATGCATGATCAAATGCATACATATATCATGCATATACACATAAAACATACATGCATATATCATGCATATGCACATACAACATATACATACATACATATGTACACCTGTATACGTACTACACGTATATCGTATATACGCGGTTACCAAATAAACGTGGATTAAAGCCCAGTAGTACCATTAAAGCTCAACAAATGCCTATTATACACATGCATAAAAGCATATATACAACACATACATATATGCAGTTAGCAAACTAACGCACACACATATCATGTATATATGTATTATAACACGAACCATCTAACACACACATACACGTACATGTGTGTATATATATATACATAAGAAAATAAAAAAAATGTAACTTTCGTCGCTAATCCGTCCCTTTTGATAAATAAAAAAGAAAATTAAAGAATTACGTCGTTAATCAGCGACGGAAAAAAATCTTAAACTTCATCGTTGATCCGTCGTTGATTAGCGACGGGATATTATTTAAAAATAAATATAAAGAATTCTGTCGCTAATCAACAACAGAATTTTTCCGTTGCTAATCAGTGACAGATTTTTCCCGTCGCTGAAGGCCAGTTTTCTAGTAGTGAAATGATTGGCTGAGAATTATCCTCGCATTCTCGTAAATTGTTAACCAAATGACATCTCTACCCTTATTTAATTTATTCCTCTTCACAACTTTTAAATATTTATACATTAATTAAGGGTAAATTTGAGAACTTAGTTATTTACTTTTGAAAGTGGACACTAATTTTGGGACAAATAGAAATGTGGACACTTATATTGGGACGAAGGGAATAACAAATATGTAAAATTTGTATAAAACTATATCACATTTGAGTCATTAATGTAAATATATGACAAAAATATAATTACTTTAAGTAGGTATATATTTACGTTATTTATTTATTAGTTTTATTTAAATATAATTATTTTAATTTATAGTAATAAATAAAACTGATTAAATATGAAAAATCACTGAAAAGTCAGATCGTAAAGTTATGTCAACGAAAAACCTCACCAAGAATCTCCAACAAAATAGTGGCCACTATATTGAAAACCTCACCTCAAGGTTTTTCACTATAGAAGAACCTAACATAATCTTCCAAAAAGCATATAGTCGATGCCCTTAAAACATAAGTGTGTCTTTCTCTTCTTTGATTTTTTATTTATGTAAGAGTTCTTCACTTCTTGATGATGAATGCTACCTTTATAATTGTTTGCTAAAATTGTTATTGATGTCTATGTTTATTTGGGGTTAAAGTAAAGGCACGAAGGTAGTCTTCACTTCTTTATTTTTCGTTTTTCACTTTTTAATGATGAAATTGCCATTGATTAAATTGCTAATTTTCTATTGAGGTCTATATGAAATTGCTATTATTTGCTACACTGTGAATGGGGAATGTACTCTTGTCCATGACCAACATAACAGAAGGTTGTAGCCTTGTAGGTAGTCCTCTTCTCTTGTTATTAGAGTAAAAATATTGGTATTGCTACCTTTATTTATCTTTATTTACTTCTTGACGAGGAACGCAAGTTCTTTAGAGTTAATACCATTGTGACTAGAGTTACTAACATTGAGTTAAACCTTTTTATATATAATACCTTTATATTTGATGAACTCGTATATTATTTTGAATGATTCGTATTTCAAAGGAAAGTTTCCTTTATTTTTATGTTCTCAATGTTTATTTTACTTTGTTAAACACAACCCGAACAAGTTGGGTTAGCTTGGATTGGCATGAATTTTTTTGGGTTGGATTGGGTTGAAATTGTTCAAACCGCCAACATAGGGTCTGGTTTTAAAATGCGTTTAATTCGATCAACCCAATCCATGAGCTCTCCTAATTGCTAGAATAATTAGTGGGTGGATGATTGCACAACAGTTCGTTGCTTCAAAGAATTTCATCACAGTCAGAAGCCTCTGAGTCAAAAACACTTCAAAATCCTAAGCTTTTAAAGAGGACTTGGAGACTTTAATTTTGAGAGGATTTTGAGGCTTTTGAAACTTGATTTTAATTACCAAGCACTTCTCAAAGTTTAATAATTAATTATATTAAATTATAAGCAAGTCATTAATATTAAAATACTTTACCATAATGCTTATTGCTATGGTTTTATGGCAATTTTGAGAGTCAAATCTAAGGACGCTTAAGAGAGACACACACGATAAGGAGTAAAATCAGATAGAAAACTGGATTCAATATTAATGAAAAACTGGTAACTTATTTACAGTTCGAACATTTTTCTGGGTTTATACATAGAGCAACACCAAATATTAATATTTAGTAATTTACAATTATGTCCCTTTCCTATGTATACACAATCAAGAACTATGTCTCGTAGCTTTGAACAAAATGCTCTGCTCGTAATGGCATAATGATTATGTTACTGATAATCTGTGACTCTTGTCTCTAAAATTGTGATGTTGGTGTTGTTTTGCTACATGTCCCACTTGCCAGAATCTTTTGACATGTTTCATTGAGGCGGTGGCGACAAGTTGGGCAGGATGAGTGTGAACTCAGCCACTTGTCGATGCATTGAACATGGAATCCGTGGTTGCACTTTGGTAGTATTTTGACAAGTTCCTCGGGGACAAACTCACGTAAGCATATCACGCATTCCTTGTCCAATCCAGGTAATTTAAGTCCTTCCCAATAGCGGACAGTTGGGAAAGTCTTCAATGCATTTTTCTTAATTCCGGTATTGATTAGCCTGGCTGGTGTGCTTTCTAAGCCAGTACTGGATTCAGAATAAGCTCTTAAGCACCTTAATACACACCTGATTATAGAGTTCAATACTAACAAACAAATTATTGAACATAGAAACACTGATAGGACCATCACCACATTCGCATCGAAGCTTTTGTGTTCGGCGTGTTGACTTGGTGTCAGTGAAGTTGATGTCTCTTCGACTCTTGTGTGCACCGCCGTTGCTACGGGTTGGTACATAGGAGCATGAAGTAGAAGCTTTTTGGACTGAAAATTTCCCAAATTTCCTTGAAAGAGCATCATGAAATTAGTCAACATTTTTACTTCTTGTGGTATACTGGTATAGATCTAGTTTTGGTTCCAAATGTAAACTTCAAAGACAAACTATATATATGACGCAGTAGGAAATGCGGAAGCCGATCGACAAATGTCGAACTGAGAAAATAAGAACAAACTCCACAAGCGTGGAACGTAAAACGATGGAATTCTAAAAGAACTCTTAAAACTAATAAAGTTTTGATTGATAATTGAATGAATGAATAACTAACAAAGCTAAGAGGGTTTAAATAGGCTAGGAAATAGAACTAAACTAGGAAACGTTAAAAGAAAAGGAAACTAGAAAATGGAAACTAAATCAATCCTAAGTTAACTAGGAAACTAATTAATAAAAGGAAAGTAAAGAAATAAAGAAAACTAAAATAAGGAAACTGTAAATAAGGAAAGTTGTAAATAAGGAAACTCTTCTTTTGCGTCGCGAATGGTCTTCCTTCCATTGCTAATGACTCGCATAGTGAGGCCTTCTCTTTTTAACTCGGTCTCTTTGCTCGTTAATCTGACGTGCTATTCGATCTGTATCAGTCTCCTCCACCTCTGAAGAACACGACCCCGAGTTCTCTTCTAAAGGAAAATCATCACCGTGATATTCATATAGATCGGCAACATTAAAATTGTTGGAGATATGAAGCGAATCAGGGATAGCGACGACATAGGCATTGTCTTTAATTTTCTTCGTTATCTTGAAAGGACCATACTTCTTCGGTTGAAGCTTTCTATAAGTTCCGACAGGAAAAGCTTTTTCCGGGGGAACACCATCACGTCATCTTTTTTTTTTGAAACACTTTCTTACGGCGGTGTTTGTCGGCTAGTTCCTTATTCTTCATACTGACTACTTCAAGACGAGCCTTTACCTTTTCTTTATTTGGATGCCCTTTTGTGGCCATGATCAAGAGATTCTCCTTCTTCTTTTTTTATGTCTTTCTCAAAACGTGAAACAGGTGTCATGGCAATCTTATGCTCGCCCCATTGAAACAATAACACATTGTCTCTTCCTTTATGCATGACATCGTTGTCATATTGCCAAGGTCCGCCAAGTAGGATGTGACAAGTATTCATGTTAAGGACGTCACATATTACATCTTCTTTATAGTGCTTCCCAATGGAGATGGGCACTTTGCACGTTTATGTTACTCGTACTTGTAGGCCTCTTTTCACCCACCCAAGAGAATAAGGTGCATCAAGAGGTTGTGTTGGCAATTTCAAGTAATCCACTAATTTTTGTGACACCAGGTTCTCACAACTACCATTATCTACAATTAAATCACATACCTTGTTGTTAACGGAAAAATAAGATCGGAAGAGATTGTTGCGTTGTCCGTCCTCTTTGGGTGATGGCAAGACCCGTTGGAGCACGATGTTGATTCTTTCCGACAAGTCTTCTTCAGCGAATTCGACTCCGTCTTAATCATCATGCTCTTCATCTTCTATACCTTCTTCACCGTCAATAAATCCAACAGTCCATCGGTTGTTGCATTCGTTAGAGCGATGACCCGGTTGCCCGCAACGGTAACATTTGAGTCCCGTCGGTTTAGCATAGGGATTTACGGGTTTTGGTTCCACGGGTTTGCTTTGAGACCTAGTGGTGTTTTTGGGGGGATTAGAGTCACAGACAGTTTGGCTTGGCATTGCGTTTTTTCCCTTATCAAGTGTGGAGTTGTAAGTCTCGGAGAGAGTTTGTGTAGAATACTTACAATAAGATGAGGCTTGAGTGGAATACTCCATTAATTCGGCTTTTATTGCCAAACATGATGCTTCGGTTACGGTCCAAGCGGCTTGGAGACCAATCCTTTCTTGAATAGAACTTTTCAGCCCGTTGATATAGCGAGTGACTCGTTGCCCTTCCGATTCTCCGATTTCGTTCCGATCTGAAAGGCGGATGAATTCTGTGGTGTACTCGGTTACGGATCTGGACCCTTGCGAACAATCCAGGTACATCTTGTAAAGGATTTGTTCGTAATCCTCCGGCAGGAATCGCTCCGTCATGAGTTGCTTCATCCTTCTCCACGAGCGTATGGGATTTTTCCGTTGTCGCTGTCGTTGGGTGGTTAGCTTATCCCACCAAACGGCAGCTGTGCTTTTCAGGCGAAAAGCAACCATCTTGACTTGCTTGTGTTTCGGTATCTCCATAATCTCGAAAAAGCGACTGACCTCAATCTGCCAGTCAAGGAATTCCTCCACGCCTGCATTCCCATGGAAGTAGGGGATGTCGGCCTTCATCCGGTAGTCGGGATCGTTGCGAGGTTGATTCGCTACTTCTTCGGGTTCTGAATCGGAACTAGAATTGGAGGTGGAACGGGGTGCTCGGTGATGACCTGGGTGCCTGTCTCTTATCCGTCGATCGCTGACTAGCCCGCCGATCTGATTGGTGAAGGTGGTGGTAAGGGTGGTGAGAGCAGTATTGAAAGCGGTGGTGATACTTTCAAGATCTGCTCGGGTGATGGGTTGATTATCTCCCATTGCTAGGTTGAAAAAGAGACAGGGATTCTGTGCTTTGATACCAACTGACGCAGTAGGAAATGCCGAAGCGGATCGACAAATGTCGAACTGAGAAAATAAGAACAAACTCCACAAGCGTGGAACGTAAAACGATGGAATTCTAAAAGAACTCTTAAAACTAATAAAGCTTTGATTGATAATTGAATGAATGAATAACTAACAAAGCTAAGAGGGTTTAAATAGGCTAGGAAATAGAACTAAACTAGGAAACGTTAAAAGAAAAGGAAACTAGAAAATGGAAACTAAATCAATCCTAAGTTAACTAGGAAACTAATTAATAAAAGGAAAGTAAAGAAATAAAGAAAACTAAAATAAGAAAACTGTAAATAAGGAAAGTCGTAAATAAGGAAACTCTTCTTTTGCGTCGCGAATGGTCTTCCTTCCGTTGCTAATGACTCGCATAGTGAGGCCTTCTCTTTTTAACTCGGTCTCTTTGCTCGTTAATCTGACGTGCTATTCGATCTGTATCAATATAGTGGGAATAAAGTGAACTCCACAAACAATGAAAAACCCATTTCATCTCCACTTTATACATATCCATCATACAAAATAAATAAAATAAGATGTTTTAAATAATTAACCCCACTTTCTATTATTATGATAGATAATACATACATTAATTGAAAACCATCGATCCGTCCTTATTTGAGTTATTTCAAAGGATTTTGAAGTCACCCATATGCAATTTTATATCAATCAATTTGAATCTTCCACCAAGTTTTGTGTGTTGCTAATGGAGACTATCAAGTGGATCACACTCACTTACTCCTTTCACATACTTTATCCTAACTCATGACACCATTTTTAGGCAATGTATTTATCTAAAAACTTAATTTTTACGTTGAAACTCTTAAGTCAAAACAATCGTCATACATTAAAGAATACCATAAAAACATAACCGTGTTTGCAAAACATAAACATTATACCCATTTTATATGATTTTGCTTAAAAACGACTATTCTTGGAAAAAAACTTTAATGTGAAACTTTTGCATGTATAAGGTTTTTATAGCAGTTTTTCAAATAGGATAATTCTTTTGATATAAATTGTCAAATACAAGGGTTGTAAAATAGTTCAATCTTTAAAAATATGGTAATTGGTGTTTTCTGTTATCTTTTTGAGAGTAGGGTTTAGGTTATGGGATGTACGTATATCTATTATTTATCTTAATTAGTAAAACAATTACTTTTATGAAAACTCTTGACTTGCATAAACAATAAAAAAAATATTAATGAAAACTATAATTTTTGGGCAAAATTAATGTTAGCCTGTTAGGGTTATATCGTTTCAATTCGCACTAGTTAAACGATGACAAAAAAATTGAGTAACTGATAGTTTAAACCATGGTAATTGACATTTCTCTTAGAAACCAAATGTCTTTATTTGTGAAATTTAAAATAAAAACACCAAAATTTATTACAAGTTCTGGTTTTGGACAATGAAATTAGTATTTTGTTTTCTAAATCAAATTATTGGTATGCAATGTACATCAGTTCAATATTATAAATTTACATACTCTTTACTATACCACAGTTACATAATTTAATCACAAATGATATTACTTTTCATTCATATAGGAAGAAAAAATCCCTTGGCATAAAATGAAAATATATATATCGCACGAATTGAACATCGCACTGGAGTTTGTAGATAAAAGGCAAAACTTATTTGCTTCTTTGTTAAGGGGTCAAACCTTTATTCATAGTTTGATACAAGCTTAATAACATTTTCAATACATGGTTTAAAATGATTCTGACATTAAAAAAAGTGTAATCAACATTGCCCGGATGCAAATAGGGTTGTCCTCAACTTTTTATGTTCTTAATACATGATTTAACCTCATTTTAATATTAAAGAAGGTGTAAATAACATTGTCCTTAATTAAATTGATAATTCCAGATTGATTTACAACCTGAGTTCTAATCTCTTGGGGATTAGATTCACTTCATCCTTACAACTAACGTTACAAAAATAAATCGCAAGCCTGACAAAATAGAACACCATTAATTGAGGGTAAAAACAAATAGTGTTTTTTTAAAGAAAACGGGGTAAAAACAAATAGTTAAAATTGAAGCTACAGTTAATATATGATCCTATATTTAAAAGATCTTTTCTACTTCAAGTTCAAAAAAAAAGATCTTTTCCACTTGTGTATCTATATCCATATATTTTATTAGAATAAAAAATATCTTATAAAATTACATAAAGAAACTTATCTTCAAGTAATTGAAGAAAAAAAGTGATATTAGAGGATAACGCACTTTTGTGGTCGAAAATTAAAGGACGTTTTACAGTTTTCCATGTTAAAACTCATAATTAATGTTGGCATTATGCACCATTTCACCAAGTGTATCAACAATTATTAGAAAAACAAACCTTTTTACCTTTTTGCTTTATAAAACATTAAACAAATAACTAAATATATATTTTTAATTGTTTTAGTAGAAATTTAATTAAGTCATCATATTCGTACGTAATCAAACTAAATGTATCGTAAATCACATTCGGAAATCGGAAGTAGTGTTTGGAGTGTCCAGTGTTTGCAAATTGCAAATGCTTCCTTCACCGACATGAGTAGAAATTGATGTTATTTTCGCCAAGACTATCCACTAGCTTTTTTTGTATTTCACAAATTAAACAATTAATTAAATCCTCCTTTTATTAGTTGTTAATTACGAGGGTCAAAATTTAAATGACACAAATATCTTGCGAGATTCCGGATGAATATAATGTATACGCTTATAGCACTTGTTATACGATTTATGTGATCGAATATATATAGTAATTTCATTTGTGAATTTATTTTTTATTGTGAAGACGAAAAACAAATAAGAGCGCAACACGTGTTCAAAACGTTCACATTTAGTGTGAATAACGAAAGATTTTTATTATAAATAACGAAGATGAAGTTTATAAGATATTGATGATGAATGATACAATATTCAATATGAATATTCAATACTAATAACACACAATCATTATCGATTCAGGATGAATAACCTCTGGACGTAGGGGACACGTGTCGTGTTGTCCTTTGTTCTCACGTTCACAAACAAAACTCGGTCTTCATTTGAACCTCCCATATATATGTCTGTGTGTGTGTGTTCAGGTTCGTATAAGAATGATACCTATTTAAGGAAATAAGAGAACAATACAAAATCATATGCGATTTTGCACTAACTTGAGCGGGCGACTTTTGGGGCCCCTTAAGTGGTATGGAAAAAGTCGTCTAGAGTCATGGGTAATTTAGTACAAAATCGTATATGATTTTGTACATAAACGATCATTCTCGTATTCTCGCGAATAGGTTTCATTCTCATTTGAACCTATTTCTCTCTCTCTCTCTCTCTCTCTATATATATATATATATATAGGGAGGTTCAAAGGAAAACGCTAAAAAAAGAGAAAACTGAAGAACACCCTCGGAGGCTTCCATGTGGACGGTATGCACTAATGAATACCGGTAATTTTTGTTCTTATGCGTCAATGCATTTATCATTACAGATGCATTGATGAATATTCATTAATGCATGTTACAAGTTACCGATATGCATTAATGCATACCGTCCACATGGAAGCCACCCATGTTGTTATTCGGGTTTCTTTTTTTTTTTAGCGTTTTCCTTTAACCTTCCTCTATATATATATAGTCATAGGCTATTTTGAGAAATGATGAATATCTGAGAAGTAAATAAGTGATCCTAGCCCTTCATACGGTCAAGATCGGATTTGACTTATCAAACATTGCGGGTTTTACCGGTTAAGAATTGCGGCTTTGACTGGTCAAAATTTGCGGCTATGTCAAAAACAAATGAGTAGTTTCGTAACTTTCACAAATATGCGGTAAATGGGTTCATATGTGAACCCGTATGATTCACATATGAACTATATGTTCATATGTGAACCCGTATAATTCACATATGAACCATTTTTACTGATTCACATATGAAAGTGTGTAATTCACATATGAACTAATTAACTGATTCACATATGAACCGTTGTGAGTTACATATGATCCCGTATTGTTCACATATGAACTAATTAACTGTTTCAAATATGAACACGTGGGTTCATATGTGAATTCGTTAAATAGTTTACATGTGAACTAATTAACCAGGTTCATGTTCATATGTGAATCACACGGGTTCACATATGAACTTTTTTGCCGCCTATTTGTAAAATTTACAAAACTGCCCCTCTATCTTTTGCATACCATTCAATGGAATTACCCTGTGATTCACAGTCAAAGGCACTACTGTTGACCAAATTAAGTCTAGGATCACTTTTTTACTTCTCAAACATTTACCACTTCTCAAATGAACCTCTCCCTATATATACATATATATAGGGGACTCTTAATGGGAGATCTAGGTAATCTATGACAATTATTATTGATGTCAAAAATTAACTTAACAAAAGTCAACTTGAGGTGCTTGTAGACCTAATCGATCAAGGGAAGGATTCTCACAATAAACGCAAATAAAAACGAAAAGTAAACAAAGACAAGAGATTTGGTGATGCGGAAAAACCGTTGGACGAGGGAAAAAACCGCGGATGATAGGATAATATCGTCAGTGCACTATGAAAAAGTGACGCCAAGCAGGGGTGTCGTCCTTTAGAACAGAGGTCATACGATTACAAGGGAAAAAACGTACATAAAGACTATGCTAGCGTATGAAGTTTAGAAAGCTATTATGTGTTCTTTGGTTTCGAGAATGCTGATGTGACTGGTTCCTCGGGATTCCTGTTTGATAACTTGAGCGTTGCTTTTATACTCGTAGAGACTTGTAACGATTGATTGACATTGATTTTCCTTCATAAATGCTCTTGATGACGTCTGATTGTAACCGTCCAACGGTCTTGCTAAGAAAAATAACAGTTAACTCGTAATAAACCTGAAAGTAACTGCCTGCGTCGAGTGTTTGCAGGTCTATCGTGCGTCGGAGACTTCGCTTGGGACTTTCGGTCAACCAGTGGTTCGCGATATTTTAGCTGTCGTGTTATATCCGTCGTCGGATGTTTTACTCGACCATTGCTCTTTGGGTCTTTGACTAATATTCGGGGGTCATAGGAGGTCTTGGGTCGAACATTTCAGTCAATGGTCGAGGGTTTGATATTTTTACCCAAACAGTTTGCCCCTAAATTTGAAATGTTAAGCAGCAGTTTTATATTCTGAATTTTGTCGAGACATGCGTTGCTGGTTCGCTGAGGGGAACGGGGTCTTTTTTAGGATTCTAACTTATCCAATTGGTTTGGGATGACGAGGCGAAGATAACCGTTCGGATAGTGACGGGTTTTGATGGCGTCATGCGTACGCACGAGCACATGTGGGCAGCTGTCACGGATAAGTGTCGTCCATCAGTCGAACGAATGCAGAGAGGCGCGGACAGGTGTCGTCTCGGGGAGGCGGGAGGACGATTATGTACAGTCATAAAAGGAAACGGTTGTCCTTTTCTTGTTTGTCTTCCTGATTCTGTGAAGGTTGCTTCATAAGATTTGCAACTTCTTTTTTCTTCTTCCAAAAAATGTCGAACCCTTTGAGCACCATTGCTCTCGCCGAACTGTCTGCCTTTCGCGATCTCTGCTGGCTCCCGGACTACGTCATCCTGGAGTGTCCCGGGGGTCTTACGGCTGAGGAATGCCCCGAGGATTGCTTTGTACTGTATGAGTATCCCTTCAAGATTGGGTTTTCATGGTGCTTTCTGCATTGGTCAGGGATTTTCTGGGCTACTTTGGTATTCCTCCTGGGAAAATGATGCCCCAGTTTTGGAGAGTCACGATGATGATTGACCGGCTAACCCTTGACTAGGGTTCCCCATTTACCGTTCATGAGCTCCTGTTGTCTTTTTGCGGTGAAGGCGGATACTAACAATCGATATAGCCCCTACGTTCGAGGGCGCCAGGATCACGCTCTAATCACGGATACGCTGGAAGGAGCGCTTCGTCTTTTTCGGCTGTTGGATTACGCCGAAAATAAGGAATGGATTGTCCGTGGCTGGCCCAAGCAAGGTAATACCGTTCTCTTTACGTTCTTGAGTGCCATTTGTCTGTGCTGACTCAGGGTTTTCACGCAGTGGTGACGTGTGAGATTCCTCCTCTTCCTGACTCGCCGGCCAAGCTCGGGCTCTTTCGTTAGATCCTGAATCGGGCGTTCTCGGTGTTTAATCCTGAGTCAGGGGACGAGGGATATGATGATACCTAGGAGGACGAAGACGTCGTCGTTGTCGGGGCTTCTGATCCCCCTCCTGGTTTGAGGGAAAGTGGTGAGTGTTCTCGTGGGTCTTTCGTACTAATTTCCATCACTCTTCCTTATTTTTCTCTTGTGTTTGTTTTCAGAAGGAACTGTGGCCCCGTCCGCCGGTCGTAGGATCCTTCCTGTTCGGCGGGGCTTGAATAAAAGGGGGTCGCTGGGGCCCGTCCTGAGGGAACCGTCTCCTAGAATCGAGGGCTCCAAGAGGACGAAGACGTCGAAGGCGGCTGCGCCTTCGCACGTGTTTGTTTTTCCTTTGTCGCAAGGCGAGGGGAACAGGTCAATCCCAGTCATATCTTCGTGCGACCATGCGAAGCAATCGGCGTTTGCTTGAAAAAAATCAACCAACCTCTGCTTGACGTCAGATCCAAGTGACGCCCCCATGTGGACTTTGCGTTCAGTGTAATTTTGGTCGAGTATGACCTTGATAGTTGTAGGTCGTCGCTCGAGTCCGTTTGGTCTTACAGTTGGTTTACGTTTTGCTTTTGCGACTTCATGGTCGTTTTGTAGCATTCCCACTCCATCTTCGGCTCATTTTTATTTCCTGTATCCCCCACGACGTCGGGAATCTCAGCACCTGATGATGGGTGGAAGGAACAACTCTCATTTCGTGGATCTATGATCGCCCCAAGATAACGTTGTATGCAGACGGGAAATCGATGACGTTGAATCCGGTTGACTTACTGATTCCCTTGGTATAGACCGTTAGGCTGATTTCCCCGAGGGTATGGGTGGCATTTTCGCTGAATCTCACCAGCATCGCTTTTTTCCACGTGACCTCGGTTCCGTTTACCCCATCTTTTTTAGGGTGTCGAGGAAGATTACGTTGACCGAGCTGCCTCCGTCCACGAACGCTCTTTTCATCGAACAATTCCCAATCGGCAACTGGATCACTAGTCCATCATGATGCCTCGGTCGCAAACCACTCAGATCGCGAGCGTCGAACATGACGTGAGTGTTTCTTGAATCGATGCTCGCCCTTTGTTTGCGTACCTAGGAGGCGACAGGATCATTAGGTTGATGTGGCACTTGTCCATTGGCGGTCGAACGGATGAGTCCACAGACGTCCGCTCCACATGAAATGCAATACGTCATCTTAGTAACGTTCGGAGACGAGGGTTCGGGGACCGTACTTGGGCTATCGTTAAACGGGAGCTCTTGTGAATGTTCCTTGGGTACGGCTCCTCCGCGAGGAAATCTTTGAGCTTCCAGCTGTCGAATTCGCAGGTTCGCAGCATTCAGCTCAGCCCTCAGGCTTGCTTCAGTGGGGTTAGCTCCATGGTACGCCATTGACAAAAACAAAAGAAAATCGTTACTAACACGGGTTTCGTTTGGAGAATTCCTCTAATCGGGTCCCACGGATGGCGCCAAACTGTTGATACCAAAAATTAACTTAACAAAAGTCAACTTGAGGTACTCAAAATCGAGGATAATTTCTTAAACCCTAGAAACTTCACGTCGACGTTGTGGTACAACTTTCATTCAAAAACATATTGTGTTGATGTGTCTCCTTTAAAGATATGTGATACATTCAAATCACATATATGCGTACTGTGCTTTGAATGATAAACAAGATAACTTGAATGTGTTTGAATGTGATACCTGATGGTGTATGGTAGAATCATTTCGTAAGTATGTTGTTTTGTTATGATACACAAACTATAAAGGTGTATGTGTTGTTCAAAGACAAATTGTACCACACATGATCATCAAAAATGTACCACACATCTTCATGAACTTTTTTCTTACAATATACAAATTTAAAAAAGAACAATTTCAAAATAAAAAGTACACTTTTAGATAAAACATAAAGCATTACCATTTGCTTGATCATTGGGTATACTATTAACATCGAAATACGTTGTTTCTTCTTCAACTTTAAGTATGTCACTATCGTCAATGAAGTCATAATCCGGTACAGGTTCTTCATTGCCTATTACTTCAATCAGAATCAAAGGTTTGTAGGGGGTAATTCTAGTATCAAAATCGCCGGGATCATGCCATGCTTGAACATCCATGATAGTTTCTACTAGATCATCGTTGGTGTATGAGGTTTCTTCAATATTTCTTGCCTTTGTCCATTTCAAATCGTTGTTTTGTTTATTGTCTTCTGTTAACTGTGCTTTTTTTTACGTGTATCATGAAGATCGAGATCGACATTTATCTAAGAATCTAATCATATAAATAATAAATGATTCATGAAATCATTGAAAAGAATACGATTGATTTTGAATTTGGTCTGTTAGAGACATTTTAGGAAACAAATCAATTTAAAACTAATCTGATTTGAAACTGTCAACATAACATTAAAATGATTAATTATTAAAATTCTCAATTTACTATGATACCCTTTTGTATTAACTATATAAACCCAATAATTATATTAAATTGATTGGCTACAATTAGATCTCATGGTTATCATGGAATAGGGGGTTCTCATTTGATTATTCCCCTATATACATATATATATGTGTGTGTGTGTGTGTATAGTCAGAGGTTTATTTGAGAAGTGCTAAATTTGTGAGAAGTAGAGAAGTGATCCTAGTTCTTCATCTATAGCAGTAGTCAAAATTTGCGGTTTTGTCTATGAAGTACCGAATAATTCGGTCGCACGGTAAACGGAAGATAGAGGGGTACTTTCTTAACTTTTACAAATAGGCGGAAAACACATCCATATGTGAACTCGTGTCATTCACATATGAACTATTTGTGCATATGTGAATCTGTGTGTGATTCACATACGAACCTGTGTGCTTCATATATGAACTATTTAACTGATTCACATAAGAAATCGTGTGGTTTACATATGAATTAGATAACTGATTCACATATGAACTATTTAACTTATTATTTGCCGCCTATTTATTAGAATCAATAATGGGTTCACATATGCACTTGTTTGCCACCTATTTGTTAAAGCTACGAAACTACTCCTCTATTTTTGCATAGTTGTTATGTAACACGTCAAAGCTGGGAAGAGCGCCTATTCAAAATTTTCAATATTACATCAAATAATGGACAATTCCAATTTTATAAATCAATACTTTAATTACCTCAAAATAGAAACTCTAATTTTTAAAATCAAAAATGATAAACCAAGCAATACATAAAACTCTAAGTTAAGGTCGAGTGTTACTAAAACCCAAATCACAGTCGCTATCTCCGGAAGTGGAAGACGTCACCAATTAGATAGATCATTCCCGTGTCTCTAACTAGCTCTCGAACTATCACAGTGTCGCTAGTACCGAACCCCAACAAGAACCTGATGCATATGCCGACAAATAAAAAATGGTTAGGATTAACGCCTAGTGAGTTCAAGAGGTTTTATCATAAATATAAAATGGTAGAAATCGAAATACTGCTTATTTAAATTATAATTTGTCAAATGAAATGACTACGTCGTAAAAACAACATCTTTCTCAAAACCACCATTTTACTGATGCAAGATTTAAAATAAAATACTCACTAGATCATGAACTCAACACCCAATACTCACTCAAAACAAGAATAAGGTCCAATGTTCAATACCCAAGCTTGGATAAAACTCTATTACCCAAAATAGCCAAAACAAGGTTGAATATCAATTATCCCAAGGTTACAAATTATTGATAACATTTCATACTCAAAACTATTAGAGTCCCACATCGGCTAGACTTAGACAATTTCTCCTCTATATATGTTGAAACCTCCCCTTTCTCCTCAAGGGCTCTTCTGAATATCCATCTAGGGGTTCCACATATCCTAATATGGTATCAGAGCCAAGGTCTACCACTTAAAGTGACTTGACACTTCTAGATAACCCCCTCTAAACAATTCAGTATCCATCTAGCCTCGTTGGAGGGGGCGTGTTAGAGTCCCACATTGGCTATACTTGGACCATTTCTCCTCTATATATGTTGGAACCTCCCCTTTCTCCTCAAGGGCTCTTTTGGAGATTCATCTAGGGGATCCACATATCCTAAATAAAATGTCACCAAAAAAACATGGATGAAAACTCTATACCCAAAACAACACCTTTTGGTAACGGGGTAGACCCGATTTCCATGATTAGTGGCGAAACACAAAAGTAAGTCACACACAAGTTAAGTGTCATCCCTTAAGATGAAAACTATTGTTTGCATCAACTCTATCCAAGTCTTAAGCCAAACATGCCAATGAGCATCAACTCTATCCAAGTATTTAGCCCAACATGTCTGTTGGATCTAGTTAATATTGTATCAAAATAGGGGGTTTATTTTGTAACTTGCATGCCTATATAAGCAATAGCTCACTCAAGATGTTAAGATTAGATGTGTTAGAGTTTCATTATTGCTTTTGTGCTTAAACCTTGTTAACCAGGAATACTCGTTTAATAAATAAACATCCGACATATGGTTTCCCTTGATCTAATCGTGTTTTACTATTATTGTTTGATTGATACTTGTTTACTGGGATTCCTAATTAGTATTAATCTATCAAATAAGAATATTCGAACAATTTGGATTAATTCGTAAAGGTTTCTTGAAGAAAAAGATACACACGGTTTGTTTTGCGATTTTGAAGATTCAAGGTACTTTTGATCGACTTTGTTGATCCTTGATAATCTATTTTTATATAAATTCACTATTACGTGTGTTGGTGCCAAAGGAGTTAAGTATAGAAACAGTTTGTAGAAGGGGGGGGGGGGGAGATGAATACAAACAAAACTTTTTAGGGTTTTTAAATAAGTTTATTGAAATAAAAAAATTTACAACTTATCAGCGGAATAAGAACAAGTACTAAACCTATTCTATTACAAACTCAGAATCAGAAAGTAATTTTGATGCACAACATAAGAGAAAAATAAGATCAGAGGTTAAAGGAGAGATAAGTATGCATAAAGATGAAGATGGGGGTCTTCAACTATTTATACCCAATGCATTAAATGCAAGTCAGAGAGTACATGCCATGTGTCAAGTTTCTATAGGAAGCTTGTCCTTTGTTCATAAAGCAACTAAGCTTTTAGCCGAATATGAATAGTTACCTAGTCAGAGTTGGTAATCATGTGAGTGACAATCAAGTAACTCTGTACATACTTTCTGACAAGGCATGGGGGTTTGACATTTGTGCATCAAGGATAAGATCACCTTTGATCTCGCTGAGTAAGCTTCATTTTGATCGCTGATACTTGAGGCTTCAAGGATGAATCCTTCAGGTATCACTGAGGCACGCGCAAGATCTCACACTTCTACTAGACGAACGTTGCAATCACTGAACCGCTATGGATCACGAGCTATCCGTCTCTTTCTTTAGTTAGGTCTTCGATTATCACTAAAGGGTCTTTGGTGTGAGTGTTGTTCTTCAGTGTTTGCATTCGCTGAATCTGAATAGTAACATAAACTTGTATTTTCACTAAGTATAAGAGGAATCATATTCAAATCACTGAAAGTAGTTTGGATCAACAATCTCTCCGTATTTGATTATGATTAAGCAATATAAGAAAAATTTTCTTGTAAAGATTAGTAAAGCCATGGGAAATTTAAAGTAAAAATCCTAAGGACTAACTTGTGAGATCTTTTTCAGTTTATTCACTATCTGAATTGAGTTTCATTTATAAGGTTATGAAAACATAGTTTTTACAAGTGTTTTAAAACTAGAAGGCATATTTACCGATAAACTATAAGAGATTTCTTAGGTTATCAGGACTTATAAGTTCCTTGTACCCTTCACTATTTTCAGGGATCTTTCCAGTACATGATGGAGTAAAGTAGTTCATTGAATTTCATTACTTAATAATATGAAGAATTACATCAGAAAGTGAAATTACAATATAAAAGTAAAGTACTATACATTGAAGGATTACAAAAGAAAAAAAAATCAGGGTCTAGAGTCCTGAGAAGCATCGGTTATCTATTTTCTTCTTTGTAGCTCTCTCTCAATTCTTCTTCTCTAAAAATTGAATCTATCGTATCCATTCGAGCAGTTGTAATAGAGAATTTTGAGGAGTTTGATTGGAGCGAGAAAGATCTCCTTATTCCTTAGGAACTTTGTAGTTCCATCATTATCGAGAAAGACCATCCTTAGCTCCGGTTTGCCAACTATTTCATTTTCTTCGTATTTTCTCTAAAAAGGTAGGGAGGTATTGAGCATTGAAAGATCAGGGAGAACTAAGTGTGCAAAGAGACTACCTAAGTCAAATTTTATCTCATGTTAATTTTTGAACGATGGACTTTCTTTGGTGTCGGAATTGTATATCTTCTTTTTGGATTTTGAAAGGAGAGGAGGTACCGTTACATACTGAGAGATCCTTTGCAGAAGTCGATTCAGATGGTTTTCCACTACGCCTTTGAACTGGGACTTTGATTGTTGAATTCCATCTTTAATTTCCAGCCATTCAGAGAAACCATAGAACTTATGAAATTGAGGTGCCTCAACTTGATGTTTGTTCTCTCTGAAGATGTTGACTGTTATCTTTGAGCCAGACCTTGAATTTCTTCAAAATAAAGTGCATTTATAATCTTTTCAGGGAAGAAACGAGAGTTAACTTTCTTCTTGGACCATACAAGTTCTTCATTCTTCTTAGCTTCGACTTTCTGAAGGTCTTTGTTCGCTCTTGGGCTCTGGGAGGATCCCTGATGTTTCAATTTGATTCGGCTAGCTCCTTTTCTGCCAAGGTTTCAGCGACCTTGAGGCTTTCTTGTGCTTCTCTTATCTGCTCATCTTTGAGTCGCTGCGCTTGTAATGCTTCCTCTCTTTCTTTTGCAGTGAGAAATGGGAATTCATCTTTTTGAGGATTATTTACAGGGAGGGAGTTTTCAGGACCAAAGGTATGAAGAGTTTTTTTACTCTGGTCCTCTCTAACTCCTTTTATTAGTACGCATTGTGCTTCTTCTTCAGGTTCAGGTATGGGCTCTTTATTTACACGCCTCTGAACAAGACCTTCTTCTTCTTCTTCTTCAGAATCTGACTTAGATATGTACATGAACAGATCTACAATAGAATCTTCACTCAGGATGGGCGCCACCTTTGGGGGACAGGCTGAGCTGAGAGTGGGAGAAGAGGGTTTAAAGTTAGTAATTTCTTCAATTCTTCTAATAAATGAAGTATTGGTAGGGACAGCAAGAGGTAGGGAAGTGAGAGGTTGGGGTTCAGAGAGGGGAAGGTAAAATTCAATTGGAAGACTTACCTCTGAATTCAGCTCCCCCTCTTTATTCAGGACGATGTTCTGGTTGGCATCCTTTGAGTCTTTGGAGACTTTCTTATTCTTCCCAGCGGGATTAGGCTGCTCCTGTCTAGGAGGGGGCCTATCCCCCAGAGGTGTCTTGAAAACAACGCCAATTTGTATCCCTAACCTCCGTGAGGAGAAAAAGAGCGTAGGATCATCATCATCATCATCATCATCGTCGTCATCTCTCAGAGAGTATGATGGACCTTCTTCTTCTTCCTCTTTATCACATCAGTAAGAGAAGAAGTAGTGATAGCAGTGGTCTTTAAAATTTTGAGGATGATCTATCTTGGTGCCCAGCTTAGTGATGGAGTAGGTATTTTGAGAGATGGCACTCTTTAGTGATGAAACCTCTGTCTTTAAGGCGGAGACATCTAATTGGATGCCTGAGATAGTGATATTCATATTTGGTATTCCTGATACCTGCTTAAAGATGTATTACACCGAGATCTGTAGGTTGTCGGCCTTTATCTTTATCTGAGCAGCCTCACCGACCAGATAGTCTAAGGCCGGTATCTAAAGAGAGGTGGTTGGAGCATCCAGAGAGATCTTGGGGATCTCTAAGTTCATCTTGGGAATAGACCTTCCTTGAACTTTGTCCCTCTTTATTTGCTTCAGTTTCTCCATCTTCAGTGACAATGGAGATCCAGTCAAAGGTGCATGAGACACAATTGTTGATAACACAGATAAATGCGCCAAAAAGATCTCTGGGTTAGAAGAAAGAAGTGGTGGAAGTAGTTATATGCAAGGGTTCCTTGAGAGTATCTGAAGGATTATACTCAGAGTTGGAACTTGCAACGGATGTGTCTAGAGGATCACATGCCTATCTCTGACAATGCTTAAGAGAAACATTTTCAGGTCCTGTGCACGTTGTTTTCCTATTTTCAAATTGTCGAAACAAAGCTGCTAATTGAACACCACGCTTCTCAACCTCTTCAGATATGGGGACAACCATATGTGATTCATGGATTGATGTGTGGGCCAAGAAAGAGTAGGTGGAAGTATAAGAGAAGGTAGTGATAGTATTACCTGGTCCAGCTTTAGCGGAGCTGTTTACTATAACATCAGGGACGTCGGTCTCTGAAGGTAGGGGTAGTGCTGAAGAAGCGGCAACCGTCTCTGATGCAGTTGTCGTGGTTGTGGTTGTTAGGGGCGTTTGTAGTACGCCAAACGAAGAGAGGATTGACTTTTGAGAGCCAATCTTCTAAGGCTTCATGCTTGAAGGTTTATTTGATGTGTACTTTTTACGTCCATCAGGTGATGAGTTCTTCCGTTTCTTAGACGGGGATGAAGATGTATCAAGGTCGATCACTGATGGGTTCTTCAGTGATCTGGATACATTCTCTACCACGTAGGTAGAAGCAGGCGCTTCAGTGTTTGTGGGTGTCGGACCCCTGACGATTTCCATCATTTGAGGGAGGTAGGGAGCGTCTCCCTCTTTCTGGTCGTGCTCTATAGCTTTCTTCCCGACTTGGGAGAATCGTTGATTCCTTTTCTTAGGGTAGTCTCTGAAGACATACTCTAAGATCATTGAAATGAACCTAGGGTAAGGGATTGTCTTCTCCCTCTTCTTCACGCTGACACTCTTGTGAAGGTTGTGGAAGATGAGTTCTCTTCATGTGCTTGAATTTCAAATGAGTGTTTTTATTTCACATAATATTTAAATCATTCATTTACGGGAAGTGTGTACCCGACCTTTGGGCAAGTGTGGGCCAGTTTAATAGTCACGATGTGTGTGACTAATAGTGTGAATTATCGTTGCAACAGGTACATTTAAAGTGTGTTCATGTGTGAGTTAATATTCATGACTAACCTTATATCTTATAAATGTCATGCATTTTAACTGTGGTTTTAAGAGAATTCACTAGGCCTTATGGTCTAATCCCCTCTTTTATAAAACTGAAAACCTTTTCAGAGAAGCACATGGTTGAGAGCTCGAGTAAGGGTAAAGGGAAGCTGTGAGCTTTGGAGTTAGAAGTGAGCCGCTATTTCGTTTAGATACTTGCCTAGTTAATAGTTGGAATGTAATAAATATTAGTAGCTATTTACTTTCCACTGCAAACTTATGAGGTTAAGTTTATATTTTGGGACCTATTCGCTATATAATCGCTACTTTTAGAGCAATAGCATGAGTTACCTTTAATATTAGAATTGTGGTTGTTACAATATGCCATGTCCAAGAACTTTCTACTGGCTTGTTCCTGAGTTCTAGTCTTATTGCCAAGGCACTAAATGAAATAGGTGAAAAGGTAGTGTCGTCTAGCAGACATTCGACTTTTCTCTATCTTGGTGAGTTCCTTATTAAGTTCCCGAGGGTTGTCATCCTTAGGAGGCCAGTCATGGCCTATTTGTTCGAGGAATTCCCTGATTTCCTCCTTAGTGGGTTTAGAATCCCCACTGCTGAGCCTTCTCCTTGCTGGGAAATCGGAGAGCAGTCTGAATGACTTCATTAGTGACGGCCAGAGAGCTAAGGCTTGTAGTGAAGCCGATTGCAGATGGGAAACACCCTTATCAGAGACCTTGGTAGTGCAGTGTGCAGTGTACCAAAATTATTGGAGAAAAGAAGTTATCCAACAAGATTGTGGCAAAAGGCATATCAGAGAGGGCACTTCTACAGAAAGAGAGCTCCGTCTCTGAGATAGGCACGATCTTTAGGGATCTCCAGTAGTGCCATGTGATTGCTAGGTTTCACAAGAGCTTGTTCCACGCTAAATTTGGTGACCTTTGCAGCTTGGAATTCAGTGACCAACAGAGTGGTCTCTTCAGTTTCAGAGTTTACATTCACAGTTTAAAAGGAAAACAAGTGTTTTGATGAACAATATCAAAATACTTGTTATTTTGGCAGATTTAAAAAAAAGACGTTTAAACAAAGGTTTTTGTTCAAAAACACCAATATGTTTATTTGGTATAAAAATGTACCATAAACAGAGCTTAGAAAAGGTTTTTAGAATATTTTGGATCAAAATGACCCAAATGTTCTTCTGTTCTAAGAAGGAACCTTAAAACATGTTTTATGGTTTTATGGTTTTGTAGTTTTTAGAAATAAAAGCAAAGAATCATAAAAGAAATCACCATAACAAGAAGTTATTTGTGATGGGTAGAAGTTCTTAACAACATTTAAGTAGTTGTTAAATAGATAAATGAATTTAAAAACCAACCTTGATGATTGAAAGTAAGAAAAACGCAGAAATAAGTGTTCTTTAGTGTTCTTATTGTTTTGCAGAGGGAATTCAAATTGCTATTCTTGCTTTGAAAGTTTTGTAAGCATAAAGAATGAAAATAATTCAAAATTACCTTTTATAGGTAGAAGACGAGAGAAAGAGTAGAGAGAAATGTTACAAAACGACGATTTCTACTTTTTGAGAAAAGGTGATGATGACATTTGCACGTCCCAAGGGTTTGTTTGGATAGAGAAGCATTTTGGCCGACGTGCGTCAGAGAAAGGCTGACACGTCCTTTTTCACCAATAATAAGATTATCATTTAAATTAATAAATGTTAATCATTATTCTTAAAATCCTCTTATCATTGAGAATAAATGCATTCTCAGTGATGGGTTTTATTTTTTCAAGAAGAATTCTCTAAATAGAAAGACATTTAGAGAGTGTAAGGAAAGAAATTCATACCTTAGTGAGATTTCCATATCACTTATGTGAGTTCAAAAATGACTAACGAATTTGAAGTTTCAGTTTGTTATTACTGAAAGATGTTGATTGTTAAGAGTATTTACTCATCAACATTCAACATACCAAGTTCGCTGATTAAAAGTTTAATCTTGTCTCATCAAGAGGCTTTGTAAAAAGATCAGCGAGTTGATTTCAGTAGGTACAAAATGTAATTCAATTTCACCATTCATAACATGATCTTTGAAAAAATGATATATGATCTCAATATGTTTGGTTTTAAAGTGAAGTACAGGGTTATTAGCTATTGTGATAGCACTAGTGCTATCACAATATATAAGAATTTAAGATAGCTAACCACAAGGCTTGTGGCGTACTGGTTAAGGCTTGTGGGGGATGAGGCTAGATAACCCATCCACCCCAGGTTCGAATCGAGGCCCAAACAACTTTTGGCCACTGGGGAATTATCTCAGGGCTACATGCTTTAGTAGTCTTAAAATTGCCAGGGATTTGTCTACGCAAATGCATAGGATACCCTTTCCAAAAAAAATTAGATAGTTGAACGTCATAGTCACTAAGTTGGGTTCTCATCCAAAGAATTTTGGCACAACAACTCCTAGTGGCTACATACTCAGCTTCAGCAGTTGATGTGGACACTGAGTTTTGCTTTTTACTTGTCCAACTTATCAACTTTCCACCCAGAAGCTGGCAGCCTCCAGTGGTGCTTTTCCTATCAATTTTGCATCTTGCAAAGTCACTATCTGAATAACCAGTTAGATCGAACCCTGAGTCTTTGGGATACCAAAGACAAATATTAGGAGTTCCTTTTAGATATCTAAAAATTTGCTTTACATCGATCAGATGGGATTCTCTAGGTTCATATTGACATCTAGCACATAAACAAGTTGAGTACATGATATCTGGTCGACTTGTGGTTAAATACAACAGAGAGCCAATCATTCCTCTATAGGAAGTGACATTAACAAGTTTCCCATCAGGGTCCTTATTCAGTGTCAGAGGAGGTGCCATAGGAGTTTCCATTGAAGAACTTTGAGTAAGATGAAATTTCTTCAGCATATCTTTAACATACTTAATATGACATGTGGATGCCCTTATCATATTTCTTTACCTGAAGACCAAGAAAATATGTTAGTTCACCCATCATACTCATTTTATCCCTTTTCATTCGATTTGCAAAACGAGTACAAAGCTTAGATTTAGTGGAACCATATATGATGTCATTGACATATACCTGAGCAAGAATGATATGACCCTTGTGTTTCCTCAGAAACAGGGTTTAATCAACCTTTCCACGCACAAACTTCTATTTAAAGAGATATTTAGACAAGGTATCATACCAAGCCCCATGAGCTTGTTTTAACCCATATTGAGCCTTTTCCACTTTATAAACATAACCTGCATGCTTAGGATCAGAAAATCCTAGAGGTTGTTCAACATAAACTTCCTCGTTCAGCTTGCTATTCAAGAAGACACTATTTACATCCATCTTAAAGACTCTAAAGTCTTTATAGGCAACATAGGCTAGGAAAAGTCTAATTGCTTCTAGCCTGGCAACAGGATCAAAGGTCTCATCATAGTCGGTACTTTCTTCTTGTCTATATCCCCGAGCCATAAGTCGAACCTTGTTTTGGGTTACAGTGCTATTTTCACCTAACTTATTAAGGAACGCCTATTTGGTGCCAATAACAGTTTTATCAGATGGACGAGGAACAAGATTCCAGACTCTGTTTCTCAAAAACTTAGTTAGTTCTTCTTTCATAGCACTGACCTAACTAGGATCAATGATAGGTTCATCGATCTTTTTTGGTTCCGATATAGAAATAAAATTAACAAAGAGACATATATTACCCATACCCCATCGGGTTTTAATACCTGTACCTGGATCACCTATTATCTGATCGATGGGATGATCTCGAGTCCATCGCTGAGCTGGTAGTTGAGGACTTTGATCAACAATTGTTTCAGTGACTTGTTCAGGAGTTGAGGTAGATGATTCAACAATGATTTCTTTAGCATTTATCACATCCCTGGGTGAGATCCGGAAAGATTATCATTCTCTGGAGTAGGGTTTGAAGCTTGATCATTCACTAATGAGGTTTCAGAAGGAGGGATATGATTAATGGGAGTAACACTTATTCATGAAGAAGAAGGATTGTTACTATTAATCATGGTAGGAATAATATGAGGTCCTTCATCATCATTTGGTTAGAGGGCACTGAAGTATGATTTAGGTTCCCCATAGTGAGACTTCATCCAAGAGTTCAACTCTTCATCATCTTCAGGGACAGGAATGGAGTTTGTTGAACGTGATTCATCAAAATTAACGTTGATGGTTTCTTCAACATGTTGTCTTCTTTTTTTGAAGACTCTGATTACCTTGGATACTGAGGAGTACCCAAGAAATATACCATCATCAGCCTTTTAATCGAATTTTTCAAGATGATCTCTGTCATTCAGGATATAACACTTGCATCCGAAGATGTGTAGAAAACTCAAAGATGGTTTTCCTCCATGAAAGATTTCATAGGTTGTTTTCTTGAATCTCTTAACTATCAGAGATGGATTCTGAGTAAAACATGTCCTGTTAACTGCTTCGGCCCCGAATTGAGTTGGTAGATGAGATTCGCTGAGCATTGAGCGGGTGGCTTCAATGATCGTTTGATTTCTTCTTTCAGAAACACATTTTGCTGAGGAGTCCTTACTGAGGACAAGTTATGAGAAATCCCTTTCTTCAAAGAAACTAATCAGGGTACTGTTTTTGAATTCATTTACAACACATTTTGTCTTTGTGAATAACACTTTAAAATCTTCATCACAAAGTTGAGTAATGCTCAAAAGATTGTGCTTTAGCCCTTCAACATAGGCAACCCGATTGAAAGAAGTTTCTCCATTGGTTAGAACACCATAACATTTGGTGTATCCTTTGCCATTTCCACCAAAGGTCACTGAGGGACCTTTTTCTTCCCTATATTCAGAGAACAGGGTTTTTGTTCCGGTCATATGCTTTAAGCATCCGGTGTCGAGATACCAGATACCTTTAGCATCCTGCATAGGCTAAGGGAATTAATTTTTCATAGGTACCCATAGAACTATGGGTCCTGAAGAGTTAGTGGAAATGTTAGAAGTAACATCATTCTCTGAAGATTTAACTTCAGTGGGCTTTATCACCTTAGTTGTTTTACCAACTTTGGTGGATTTCAGCTTAACCGATTTCTAAGTTTATGCTACGTTCTTTCCATAAGATATCTTCTCAGCCTTGGAGGCATTTGGGCACTTGCTTGCAATGTGATTAGTTTTTTTTTTGGAAAGGGTGTCCTAGACATTTACTTAGACTAATCCCTGGCAATTTTAAGACTGCTAAAGCATGCAGCCCTGAGATAATATCCCAGTGGCCACAAGTTGTTTGCACCTGGATTCGAACCTGTGGTAGATGGGTTATCTAGCCTCATCCCCCACAAGCCTTAACCAGTACGTTTCCCCACAATGGTAGAGCTTCCTATATCTGAAAAAAAGTTTAGTACCATAAGCATGAAAAATAGAGGGCTTTTGAAGTTCAGGACAAGGACCAGGAATTCCTTTTTCCATAGACCTAGGAGGAACTATGAGTTTCTCAGGTTTAGCCGGAGTGAGGTCTATCTTGATACGAGGAGTTGATCTCTGAGAATATTCAGAGACCTTTCTCCGAAAAGTCGAGGGAAGACTTCCTGAAGGAATGGAAGGATTTTTCTTTAGTTTAGGAGGTTTCTTGACCTTGGGATCATGAATAATGGACTTGACTTTAATCACGTTATTTAAATCCTCAGAAAGGGGTTTAGAAGGCTTAGACTCAAGTGTAAAGGTATACTGAGTGGAAGTGTCAGGGATAGAGGATACAAATGTTTCAAACTTAAGCATTGAATGATCCTTGAAAGTTTCTTCCTGATCTAAAGAGTATTCCAGACCACTTTTAACGTTTATAGGGATCTGAGCGTTTATGATCTCACTAGCATTTACAGAGGGTTTGCACCATTCTTCAATGGTGGTTTTTCAGCATTAAGATTTGCGATGGCCTTTTCGCGCTCAGTGATAACTTGATATTTCTCAATGCTTATTGTCTGATTTACAAAGACTTGGTCTTTAAGGTCTTCTTTGACCTTAGTTAATTCTTTGATTTTCAAGTGGCAATTTTTAAGCCGTTCAGTTAAATCCGAATTTATTTTTTCAGCTTTGGTCTTGCCATTTAGAGCATTGTAAAGATCAACAGTTAAAGTATCGAAAGTCGACAAGCTATCAGTTTTAGGGACAGAGGTGTTCTTCATATTAGATACCAGAGAAGGCGAAGGTGAAGGAGATTCGGTTACCGATTTTTCAGCGACCTCTTTAGCTTCTTCATTTCTTGCCATTAGGCTAATAAGAGTTGTGTCTTCTTTATCTGACCCAGATTTTTAAGTGGTGTTAGCCCAATCAACTTCTTCAGCGACAAGACCTTTCCCTTTTCGCTGGGTTTTCTTTCTTTTCAGATACTTGTCTTTGAGCTTGAGATATTTGTCATCTCTGGCTTTAACAGGTATCTGAGAGGTAGATGGAACAACAACTTTCTTCGATCAACAATTACTTGCAAAATGACCATTGCGTTGACAGTTAAAACATATAGCAGAAACATTATCAGAGGATGATATCCTTGACTTGTCAGAGTCAGTGATATAAGGATTTCTTTTGAAGTTGCTTTTTATGGAAAACCTTCTAAATGTATTAGTTAGAGGGGTAGAGAATCATCAAACTCTGACAGATCTGTGTCAGAGATGTCTTCAGAGTTAGAATGGCCTAACTCAGTGATGGAGGTAATGGAAGAAGAAACTTTTCTCAAGGGATCAGTCTCTGATGACACTAAGGCCAAGGACAAACTTTTGGCACTTTTGGTGACTTTTAAAAGGTTTTTCTTTATAACTTGAGATTGCTCATGATTGAGCAATTTCCCGTAAAAGCACTTAAAGAAAGAGTTTTAGTGTTCTTTGACAATTTAATTCATGTAGTAAATGTGTCCCACTGTTCAGGAAGAGATCCCATGAACTTTGTCAGTATTTCTGAGTTAGAATATTCTCGACCAACTGTTTTCAGATCGATGATCAGACAGTTGAATCTTTGGTGAATTTGAGAAAGTGTTTCATTTTTAGTACACATGATGGATTTTTCAAGTTATCTGGACCTAATTGGTTCCTTCATGCTGAATACAAAGAGTATCGCACATAGATTTATAGGTGCTCATGTTCATGACAGAGTGATACACATCATCTGGTAGAGACATAGATACAATATACCTAACTTTTGTGTCAACAACTACTTCTTTCTTATCTTCCTCACTCCATTGATATGTAACTTTGGGAATACGTCTCTCAGGGACAGTTGGGGTAGTCGTAGTCGCAGGGACTGTAGAGAATAGTGTAGAAGTGCATGGTCCATTCTCTATATAGTAGGGGATCTTAAGATCTGACCCTTCTAGAAATAGAGTCATTCTTTCCTTCTAGACTAGAAAATTATCTTTGCTAAATTTAGGAGGTTTAGCAAGTGATCCATTGTCGTTGTAGTGTGTACTTTGATTATCCATTTTAAAACAAGATATTAGTTTTAAAGAGTAAAAGCAATAAACATTGCTCTGATACCACTCGTTGGTCCAAAATGAGTCTACAAGAATGTATAAGTATAGAAACAATTTGTAGAAGGGGAAGGGGGGAAGAATACAAACACAACTTTTTAGTAAGTTTATTGAAATAAAAAAATTTACAAGTTATAAGCGGAATAAGAACAAGTACAAAACCTATTATATTACAACCTTAGAATCACAAAGTAATTTTGATGCACAAGATAAGAGAGAAATAAGATCAGAGGTTAAAGGAGAGATAAGGATGCATAAAGATGAAGATGGGGGTCTTCATATATTTATACCCAATACATGAAATGCAAGTCAGATGGTACATTCCATGTGTCAAGATTCTATAGGAAGCTTGTCCTTTGTTCATAAAGCAACTAAGCTTTTAGCTGAATATGAACAGTGGCCTAGTCAGAGTTGGTAAGTACGTGGGAAACAATCAAGTAACTCCGTACGTACTTTCTAACAAAGCATGGGGGTATAACATTTGTGCATGAGGATAAGATCAACTAATTTGATCTTGCTGAGTAAGCTTCATTTTGATCGCTGATACTTGAGGCTTCAAGGATGAATCCTTCAGGTATCACTGAGGCATACGCAATATCTCACACTTCTACTAGACGAACGTTGCTATCACTAAACTGCTTCAGATCACGAACTTCCGTCTATATCTTCAGTTAGGTCTTCAACTATCACTGAAGGTTCTTTGGTGTGAGTGTTGTTCTTTAGGTCTTCTAAGCTCAGCTACTATTCCTGAGTTTCAGCTATCACTAGGTGCTATCAATGTTTGCATTCACTGAATCCGAACAGTAACATAAACTTGGATTTTTCCTAAGTATAAGAAGAGGAATCATATTCAAATCACTGAACGGAGTCTTGATCAACAACGTCTTCTTTTCCGCTTTCAAATCGTTTGGTTCAAGATAATTCAATTTTTTCCTTAAGTTTTCTCTTTATCGCAACCTACTGTTCTGTTTATTATCTCATGCTTCTGTTCGTTATTAACAAAAGTTTTAGTTCTAAAGTTGCGTAGAATCACTGTGTGAATATCGTTTTAAAATTTCGTTAAATTTGGATAAGTTTTGAGTTAGAACCTCAAAGTTATCGCATCACACATTGCTTGCACAATAAGTTGTCGCATCCCATTGGTGCGACAACTTAAGTTTTATTGTATCTCTCTTTTCGTGAACAGTAATGCGGCAACTTGATTTTATCGTGTCCTTCTTGTGCGAGAAGTCTATCGCATTTTTTAAGAGCCGATAACTTAGATTATCTCTTCTCTTAAAACTCGATAACTCTGTTAATCTCAACTTCTCTGAGCCCATATAACTTTGTATATCGCATCTTAAAGATGCGATATACAAAGTTATATGCGATAATATTTTTCCTTGCATCAGTTATACGCAACAAACTTTTTCATCACATTCTTTTGACGTTGTTCATGTGATGAACCCTTTGCGACAAAACCCCATGCTAAGTCGCAACAGGGATACACTATTCTTCGGAGAACAAACAATTGTGTACGCAAAGTTAATTTTTTGAATTAATTCAAATCGTTGATCCACGATCGTTTTGACAGGTATCAAGCGCTTACAAAAAGCCTGCAAGCATAAAAGGGGAAGCTTGTATCATATTTGAAAATGTGAAAAGTTTATAGGAAAGTCATCTTTTATATAAGAGAAAGGCAAAAATCCAGAAAGCATAAAAGAGGAAGTTTGTAGAAGATTGCATTGATAATTATTTGTACGCTGTGCTTAGTAATTTGTAATTCATAGATTTTAAGATTTCTAGCATTAAAATATTGTACATTTTAAGAGCTTTGCTTAAAATTATAAAAGGGAGTATAGATAGAGAAACATATCCTTCCCCTTTCATCTACAGATGAAACTTTCAACTATTAATAACTTCCACCCATCTTTTTATAAAGTTTAATAATTAAACCTTTAATTATTCAGTCTCATAATCCAATTACACTCAATGTGTGTGAGTTACTGCATCTTTATCATGTTGACACTAATTATAAATCATATTAACAATTATAAAACAAAAAGAGACATCAAGCATTAAACTCGTTATCATTATAAGTGTCTACATTATGTCCCTTTGTCCTTGATGCCTAGATTGGACATGAGGCATGGTTTGTTTCGTCTCTGTTATGCCCAATCCTTAATTTCTTGATTCCTAAATACACTAATAAGATGTCAATATCCCCATATTAATCATTTATACATGCATGTATTTCCCCGGTATTATTTAATCAAATGGTCAGAGGAAATAACTCCCGTCATACATGAAGGACAAATCATATCTTGATGCATGCTATTCCTTCCACCTGATGTATAACATTTCCATATATAATTACGTCACCGAGTTACTTAATGATCATAACCGATGTCAAGTCATTTCACTCTATTTTATCATCGTACGTAAACCTCACAAATCTTCATAAAAGTCGTGGTCGAAGGGGATCATGAATATTTTAATTAGTTTGAATTTATTGCTCTTTCTTTAAAAATATCATATTTTCCCATTTCTTGGTAAACCAAAATCGAGGTCCAAGGGGAGCATGAAGATCACTTGAATCGTGATGACTTCATGATGAAGATCATTTTATATCATATATAAAATATTAATCTTTTTTTTATTAATTTCTAAACTAGTGAACAATGCATGCATTATATACATACATAAATCATTACATATCACCATACATAATGCATAAATAAAGAGTGAGATGGTTATATACCGCATCGTATGTGATATCCATAAATATATCTATGGATATCAACACATAAGAAAAATCCTATGGTTGTTACGCCTTCTTTATCTTTACGTCATGTACATTTCAGTGAAACTTCGTCTTCATATAATCCATTAGATGAACATTGAATTGGAAATAATGAAACCTAGAGTTATATTCGAGGGATTGGATGATAGTACAATTTACAATGAGAGAATGTAGATAAACACACGACATACATGTCGTATTTGTCAACCAAAAAGCTAAAGGCTATAAATTGAAGACATTACAAATTTTAAAAATCCACTTATAAGCATCATATGCTTTATAAAATTAAACTCATGAGTCTGCAAACTACAATTTTTCTAGTTTTTGCAACATCTCCATAAACATTTTAGAATAGATTCATATGGTATTGGAATCTTGTGAATAAAAATTCTTGAGAAAGATAAACAACATATCTACATCATTATATTTATGGTTCGAACATCAAAAATCAACTCGAGCTTGACCATGGGAGTTCGTTATTAGATAGATTTGCCAACACATATGTATAAATTTCATAATCAATTCATATAGCATCGAAATCACCTAATTCAAAACCATAAAGAGACATAAACGAAATATCTAAAACTTTTTGGTTTAAAGCGTTCACAAAAGGGAGGTTTTGTAGAACGATATCTTAATCGAACTTGAAAGTCTTGGTGGTCAACCATCCTTGTGGCGCTTCAAAATTCAGATCATATGTCCCTCCTCAGAACTCCGATTAAGTTAAGTCAAAAACATAAAAACCCATAATAAAATAGATTCGACTACCGTTTTTCTAAGGTTTTTCAAAAGACTTTTCTTTCTAGAACCACTACAATAAAATTGAGTTTATAGGACGTCATCCACTTGAAAGCGTTCTAATGGACTGCCTTATAGAATTCAATTTATAGGATCAAAATAAAGGGTCCTAAGGCGTTGTAATAAATATATAGGATGTTTTTGGTCGTCTTAATAAGGATTTTAGCACATTTTTAATAAAAATGTCCTATTAGCTATTTTATGAGACAATATTTGAAAAAATGACGTCCTATAAAAATATGGGTTTAAAGAACACTTTAAAAAATGTCCTATAAAATAGCTAATACGATGCTTTGTATTAAAAGTGTCTTAAAAATCTTGTTAAGACGTACAAAAAGGTCCTATACACGTCCTATAAACTTATTACAACGTCTTTAGATATGATTCTTTAGTTTTTGGTCCTCTAAATTGAGTCTTATAAAGAATTCTATTAGGACTCTTTCAAAATCCTAGTGTTCTGTAAACTCAATTTTGTTGTAGTGAACATATATAATCAATGTTGAAATAAATTAAAAGCAAAATAAATTAAAAGTAGTTTTAGGTTAAATTCTTGTTGATCTCATCAACAATTTTTGCATTCAATCCGGTTTCTCACAAAAAAACTTAACATAATGATTATGTGATAGATTTAAACAACAAAGTTTGGATTTTAATCATCTAATCAACTAAAGCATGCAAAAGACATCGACAAACCAACTTTTCATATAAGTAATTTTGATCACATGGTTTCTATACAACATAATTAACCATGACAAACCAACTTTTCATATAAGTCATTTTGATTACATGGTTTCTATACAACATAACTAACCATAACCCATGCCGGATCCGTATGAAATATGGTAGTTTGTTGGATAAAAATCGTATCTTCTTTATTAGTGTGAAGTTCGGGTTTGAATTGTTTGCATTTGAAATAAATATCGGTTGAATGTATAGGGACGATTTTGTGATTTGGTTTGAAGTTTAGGGATTGATTTGGAAAATGGTTTTGAGCTACTTGTAATCACCTTTTCTTTTAACCAATAGTATGGAAATATGCATGTATATCCATAAGAGGTTGTATATGGAGTTAAAACTACCTCCTCTCATTTGTGTTATAAAATGGATTTCCATCCATAGTGGGTTTGCTAAAAAAAATAGGATCTTGGTTCCTGTTGAGTTGTCGAACATAAAGCATGAAGAAAATGCAATGGATTTTTGGTTAAGGTGGGTTTTCTTGTGGGTTTTGTATATGTATATATATGGCTGCCTATATATATACATACGTATGGAGGTGGTAGGAAAGTTGGGTTTATCTATTTGGATTATGACTCGTAATTATATGGTTAACATTCATGTGTGCCATATTTGAGTCTGATATCCGCAAGAAGTTTACCTGTCTATTTGGGACCGAGTTGAGTTTTTATAAATGAGTTTTATAAACAAAAATGCATATGTTATTAAAAAGTTTTTATTTCGGTAATATGCCGAATTGATATAACTGGACTATTATCGTTGTATGAGTTACGAAGTTTGATTATGGTTGTTTGGAAAAGTAACACATAAGGATTTTATTTGAGAAATTGTTATTAAATATTTTCCAAGTAAAAAGAATGTGTTATTTGATGAGTTATGTGTGTTTCACAAAGCTTTTGTAAAATACGTGTTTTTACGTCACACGTGGTTTGAGAAATATTTGGTATGTTTGTATTTGAGAAAATATCAATTCAAATGGTATGAGATATCAATTTACTTTTAAATCTACTTTAAAGATTTTAGTCAAGGTTTGCTAACAAGGATATACTCACTAGACCTTAGGTCTAACCCTCATTTTTATTTTAAAAAATATGCATTTCAGGGTATTAGTTGATGATACTAATTGCGGATTAAAGAGGTGAAATATGTCGAGCATGCTATGACGTTTATTTTTATCTTCATGTTTATCAGATTATTTATATGAATATTAATCGAGAAAAGTTTTTGGCGCTTTTGGCAAATTGTATAGAAGGAGACCCAGATTGTAGCTCTAATATGGCGTCTTAATTGTATAATTTGCAGTATTTGATATATGAGAACACGAGTTGTTACAGTTGGTATTAGAGTCTGAGTTTAAGGGATTTAGGTATCTAGATTGATGTCTAGACTTGAACTAGACAGTTTTATTGCATGATAAGATGTCCTTATCTAGAACCCGTGGGATATTAAATATAATGGTTGAAAGAACGACATGTAAGGTAAATTCAAATTACATCAGGCCTATGTAATCATGAACTTACAGGTATGTGTTGATGCTTGAAAACTTTATTATATTCGGGGAATGTGATCAAAGTATTTTTACTTTGTAAATTATTTGGGGCGGTTTATTCTCGCAAGTCGGGTAGAGTTGTCTCTATTAGTTCAAGTAAGGAAAATATATTGCTAGAAATTAATACGGAAAATGTGGCCATCGGGATTGGTAAACTTTTGATGGATTCATTATGTTTATTGGGGTATCTTCAAATTTCTGAACCGAAATGACTGTGAGTTCGGAAGTTAGTCGGAAGTAATTAAAGTGAAAGAGCTGACTAATTTTTTGGGGGATTGTCAACTTGAGTTATCGTTGTCTGCTACTGTTATTGTTTCTGATAGCCAAACCGATCTGCCACTCTCTGCTACTATTATTCAGAAATATTGACAGTATGAAAAGTTTTCGGTTTGAACAACTTCGACTCTTCTGGTAATTTGGATGTGATAAAAGAAGGGCGATGCGTTATAGAGATTAACATAATATTGATACCAATAAATGTTTGAGTGGGAGAAGAATTATTTGGTGTAGTTATACACAAATCAGATGGATGGGACCGATGAAATAAAGGGATGTTTTTTTCTTGGGAACGGGTATTGATAAAGAGATGTCATGGGAATATTTTACGACTGACTATATATATATATATATATATATCAGTTTTCTGTGACTATGGTAGCGTATCGGTTGGAAAGGAACTCGTGCACCATAAACGGGGTATCCTTATACTTCAAAACTATTTTGGTATTTATGGTAAATGTCCAGTTTACAGAATTTATCAGGGTGAGTGTAATTAAAATTCAAAGTTTGTAATAAATGTGAAAAGTTGAGAGTAACCAGTTTAAAGCAACAGGGCGAGTATATCAGATGACTACGGTAAAGATTTGGAGAGATATCGAATGTGGTGACGGGTACACTTCAGTATGTTCAGTATGAATTAAAGTGTTATTTGAGTCTGGTACAGATGATTCATATATATCTCTCACTATTGGGTATTCGCATATAAAGCCGGAGTTTTTGGGTTACGCTTTGGTATTTGAAATGGTTAACGATAATCAGATTCTGGTGACCGATATATTGATATATATGGGTGAGTAGCATCGATTCAAATTACTCACTATTGCTTTGAAAGAATTTGATGTTAGTTTGGATGGCTTGGTTGGAAAAAAATCAACCCATAATCAATTTCTGGGAGCTTGATCAACTAATTGTAAAGAATTAGTTCTGAACTAGTTATGGGAATTTCGGTTTCGAGTACCGAACAACGATGATAGTTTTAATTGGTTACATAAATGGGGGGGGGTCACTTTGTTATGAGAAGACTGGATTGAAGAGAGAACCATGGACGCATGAAGAAGATGAACTTCTTATTGACATATCTTCGATTTCGTGTGTGTGAAACTTGAGAACTTTTTGGGTTAGAATTAAGTTTATGTTAAGAATTTATGGAGAAATTAGATCCTTTGGGATTAATTTCTAATAGTCAAATATTTTGGCTGGAGGCATGAATATTTTGGGAAATGAGTTACGATTTCTCTTCATTGAATTCCAAAAGAAAGTTTTATAAAGTGTAGTAACTTATTTGTTTCTATAAAAGATGATCATGGGTTAATGTGTTTCAAAATAGAAATTTGAAATTTGTATTCCTCGATTTGGTGATTTAGCCAAAGAGTACTGAAGGAAGTTCACAAGTTTGGTGTTTCATTCCTTTGGATACTGATGTGATGTACGGAGACGTTTGACAATTTTTGTGTCGATTGGGGTTAGAACATGATAGGCGATATATTTAATTGAAAAGAAAAGAGTGGAACAATTGAAGGCTTGGTACCACGATTCGAGTGGTTACAGTCTTACAGAATATCTTCAAAGAATTGAAGAGATGTCAAACTACATATTTGATCGAAATGTATTAGTGGCAGTCGTTACTTTGGGGACCATTATTTCCTTGAGACGGGCATCTTTTGTAATGTGTTGGGCTGTTAATTGGAGACCATGGCGGATATGTAGTTAGATCTTTGTTAGGAAATGGTCAAGTTTCTTACAAAGGCCTCAACTTGAAATATTACGTGGTTTCTTGTCGTTTTATCAGTAGGTGGTGTTCAATGGCCAGTTCTCCGACTGTAGTTCTTATAACATGGCAACCTTGGTCAATCTTGACGCTTGGTCAAAATATTATTGGTTGGTTGTCATTATGGCTGAAACGACTCTTCTTGTCATTCGATTCAATCATGCTCTGGTGGAGAACACCATATTTCATATGGCGAAGGCATAGTCTTCTTTTTTCTCTCAAATAAAAGCCTTATTGGACAAAACTTAAGGATTTTTATTCTCATTTTGACCGATACCCTGGTCTATAGCGGTATTCCTCTTCTGGTTTATTCTTTGGAGTCTCGGCAATTATTTTAGCAATCATTATGCTTTTCAATTGCAGGATGAATATTAATGGCAATGATCTGCTTATTCTAACGGAATTGAAGTGGGTCCAACTAAATGTTTATTTGAATTAGTAGGTATAAATGACTTATATTCTATGTCATTGAGAAAGGTATTACACCTTGAATTTCTTTATCTTGGTTCACTGCTTACACTTATTGTCCATTCTGTATTGTATGGTTATCAATAAAAAGGTGTTGAATTGGTTTGAGGCTATACGTCAGCTAATCTTCGATTGGAAACGCGGGAATGTGGTTATGTGGGTTTGAGTTCCTTCAGAGTTGTGTTATTGATCTTCTTGTTGTTGACACGTCTCGTGTCTTCATATTCTTTGAAGTTCACTATCGATATCTTGAACACTGTACCAGTTATGCAGTTGTGGGTTTAAAGTAATACAGACAACAAAACTTTCACTTCGAATTTCGGATCAGCAACACGTATTACCAGAGCATCATAGCTTATTTAATTTATTTATTTTCTCTTCATTCGAACTATTGACTTTCGCCAATTCGGGTTGCTTCATAATACCTCCGTAAGCCATCTGAAGGGATGAAGAACACTGTATCTATTACTGTGGTAATATAAATGACTTCCAGAAGTTGTAGTGTGTTTATGTTCAATTATTGATGGTTGAGAACGGTCAGATCAGTGAACAGTTAAAGATGACTCAAAATTGACGGAAAGGTTGTGGTGATAACATTATGAACCGATAGAGTTCAGATTTGGTATAATGTGGTGGTAAAAATATTCTCATGAAACAAGATTGTTCTTTTGGGTAATCACAGAAATCTAAGTTTGTGGTATATCAAATTATTTGTGATCAGTGATCAGGCGGGTGTGGTGATCTACCAGTTAAATCATTCGAGAAGTGGAGTGGTATCCTCAATGTCTTCTATGTGAGGATCTAAAATGAGATTGAAATACCCTGGTTTGTTCAAATGATTGAATTCCGGGACGGAAGTCTTTGAAGGAGGGGATATTGTAATGTTCGTGTTTGAATTGTTCGGATTTGAAATAAATGTAGGGACGATTTTGTGATTTGGTTTGAAGTTTAAGGATTGATTTGGAAAATGGTTTTGGGCTACTTGTGATCATCTTTTCTTTTAACCAATAGTATGGAAATATGCATGTATATGCATAGGAGTTTGTATATGGAGTTAAAACCACCAACTCTCATTTGTGTTATAAAAAGGATTTCCATCCTAAAAAAATGTAGGATTTTGGTTCCTATAGAGTTGTCGAACAGAAGGCATGAAGAAAATGCAATAGATTTTTGGTTAAGGTGGGTTTTCTTGTTGGTTTTATATATGTATATATGGGTACACATATATATACATAGGTATGGAGGTGGTAGCATAGTGGGGTTTATCTGTTTCGATTATGACCCGTAATTATATGGTTTTGATTCACGTGTGCCATATTCGAGTTCGATACTCGCTAGGAGTTTACCTGTCTATTTGGACCGAGGTGAGTTTTTGTAAATAAGTTTTACAAACTGAAATGCATACGTTATGAATTTTTTTTGATAATATGTCGAATTGATATAACTGGACTATTATCGTTATATGAGTTACGGAGTTTGATTATGGGTAGTTTGGAAAAGTAACACATAGGGATTTTATTTGAAAAATTGTTATTAAATATTTTCCAAGTAAAAGAATGTGTTATTTAATGATGTGTGGCTGTTTTAGAAAGCTTTTGTAAAATACGTGTTTTTACGTCACACATGGTTTATTTTAATAAATGAAATTATCTGATGTTAACTGTTAGTTTACGGACTAACAAATCGAGAGGTTGACCGAGACTTGGTGAGTAACGAGAAAATATACGGAGCAGCGTAAATCCGCGAAAGAAAAGATATGGAGCGGCGTGAATCCGCGATAGAATAGATACGGACCGGCGTGAATCCGCGATGAGTAGACGGAGATGTATAACTAATTGTGGGTGGCATAATCGAAATATTGAGCTATCTCGGATAGCGTGAACCGAACCATGCGCTCGTGACGCTGGCGATGGTTTGGAAAGGATGAGAGAATGACCACAGTTAGAGTAATACCGGCTGAGAGTTTTGAGAAGAGGCGAAGCCTCGTCCCCTGTTATACGATGTTAGAAACGACTTAGAAATATTTCAAAATAGTCAGTTAATCGCATCAGTGAGAAACTGGGTTATCGCATTAGTATGATGCGATAACTTGGGTTGTCGTACTGTTGTAAAACGTTAACCTTTTTGACTCAACAACTTACCGTTTTATCAAATCCATATTTATAAATAAGAAAGTTATTTATTGAATTTTGTCAGAAAGGGGTTTTTACAATGAAATATGCAAGCCGTATGAGTCAGAACGAAAGATAAGAAATAATTGATATGTTTAGATTTGAGAAAATATTATTTTAAACAGTGTGAGATATCAATGGACTTTTAAATCTTGTTTAAAGATTTTAGTCAAGATTTGCTAACAGGGATTTACTCACTAGACCTTATGGTCTAACTCTTATTTTAGTTTTAAAAAATATGCATTTTAGGATATCAACTAATGATATTAATTGTGGATTAAAGAGGTGAAATATGTCGAGCATGCTATGACGTTTATTTTAATCTTCACGTTTATAAGATTATTTATATGAAGATTAACTGAGAAAAAATGGTGTCGCTTTTTGGCAAATTGTATAGAAGGAGACCCAGATTGTAGCCCTAATGTGGCGTTTTAATTGTATAATTTACAGTATTTTATATATATGAGAACACGGGGTGTTACAATTAGAACTAGTGTGGTAACCTTGCGTTGCGCGGTAGTGTGAGTAATTCAATTAGTAATATGTAGTTTATGCATATAAATATATTTTAGTCAGTAAATGTAATTATCAATAAATCATAATCATATCATTTGTAAAAATTAGCTTATTAGTAGAATTTTTATCACACGCACAGAGGCGGAAGGCCATAGAGGTCTACAGGGGCCACGTTCACTGGGCTTTTTTATCTGCTAAGCTTAAAAAATTCGGGTCTCTATAATTAAATTGTTTTTTTTTACTCCTCCCCCCCCCCCCAAACTACTATTCCAATAGGTAACACATAGCAAAGAACTAAGCAGTAAGCAACTAAGACATTTTCATCAACATCGACGACCAATCTGCTCTTCTTCACGTCTTCATCAACATCGACGACATCCAACCAAACCAAGACCTAAGCAGTGAGCAACCAAGATGCCGACCAAAACCAACCGTCCCTGCCCTCTCTCTCGACCTCCAACCTCTGCCCTCTGACCCTCTCTCTCTTGACCGTCGACCTCCAGCCTCTCTCCCTCTCCCGTCTCCAATCTTTATGGATAAGCAAGTTGAAGAACCAAACCCAAATGCTAGCTAGTGGAATGCCTGTGATTTTAAGTTCATCTTCATCAAATAATCAGATTCTTACATCCCATAAATCACAGGTATAAATTTCATTGAAATTTATGAGATTGAAATGATTAGGTTTAAATTTGTTTAATACTTTGATTGGGCTTTAAATGCTATTGCTTGAGCCTTGAATCTTGATGTCTTGATGAGTTTTGAATTGTTTGATTAATGATTAGGTTTAACATTTTTAGAAATTTTTTGATACTTTGATTGGGTCGTTATCAAAACGATGGATCGTTCGTGGTTGGCGTTTTGGCTGGATAACAAAAACGATCATTTGTGGTTGGCGTTCTCATAAACTTCTTCAACTTATATCATTTTTGTACGATTAATCTATCACTGCAACAAAATCAAGTTGATAGGATGTTTAAAGTGTTAAAGTATCTTAATAGAGTGTCTTATAGGATTTAAGTTTACAGGATCAAGAAATAAAACATCATATCTAAAAGTGTTACAGTAACTTTATATCACGCTTTACGCGTGGTAACAAGTTCTCTAAGACCTTTTTAAAATAAAATGTTGTATTAGTAATTTTATAAACCCATCTTTTTATAGGACTCTTATGTTTATAAGATATTTTTAAAATACTGTCATATAAAATCTAATACTACATTATATTCTAAAAATATAATAAAAAAACTTGTTACCACATTCAAAAGTGTTCAATATATTTATTGTAACACTTTAAGATAGGACACTTTATTTTTTAGTTGTATAAACCTAAGTGTGGAGGAAATTGTGGAAGACTTCAAAGCCGTTAAAGATCGACGGGTCCCACTTTGATTAACGATGTTTGACATGTTCATATTTAACGTATAGTTTTAAAACTTACTACGTAATAACTTCGGATAGTGTATTTTTGGTATTTTAAAAATATATAATATATTAGGTCCGGCCCCTATGATTGAAATGCTTGTGTTCCGCCCCTTCACACACACATATATACACATTGTTAAAGAATAAACTTATAAATTGAATTACCAAACATTCGTAGTCACTTTTTCACTTTTTAAATAATGTGCGATACACATAACTCAAGTACGATTCAAGAAAAACGAAAAATACTTAATTTGGGATGTCATCTCATTATTTGTGGGTTCTACTTTAATATATACCACTATTTGACACCGCGTATTGCGGGCAATGTTTAAAAAAGTTCGCCGCAACAGCCGTCATGGCGTGTCGTTGACTTTAATCTTGAGTTTCACGCCACGTTATGCTTGTTGCACGCCATAACCTAATCCAACGGTTTTTGTAACGCGATATTTGATTTTTCTTACCTTTTTAATGTATTATTCATTAGTTTTTAATGTATAACCTACTTTAAATTATTTAATATCATTGACTCATTGAGTAATAGTATAAATATATGTTTATATAATTTTATGTATAACAATTTATATGACATAAAGATTTGTCGTTATAAGTTATATATTGAAAAACGTCGTGACTTTAGGCTTAACCTCGCTGCCACGCCACGCCTCACACGATTTTGAACATTGGTTGCACGATGACATATTTTTTTAAATAAAATATTGAAGTTAGTTAAATGAGTCGATGATCACATTTATATATTAAATAAGTAAAAATTGTTTATAATCATGAGGTGTATAATGATGATTGTCTTGTCATAATACATACTAGTGTGTACCACCACGCGTTGCGTGGTGATGAGATTATACTGTTAACAAATATGTAACTTCGTTAAGTCGTTAAGATAAACCTAATTCACTGTTTGAAACTAATAAAATGCAATGTATCATTGTATTTGACTGTTCTAAATGTAAATTGTTTTAGCAAACATACACATATTAGGGGTGAGCAAAACCCAAAACCCGAGAACCAACCCGAAAATATCACTAAAAACCTCCACCCGAAAAACCTTAAACCCGAAAATCCAAATTTCAAAGGTTTTATCGAATAAGTAGGGTCGGGTTGGGTATCTAAAATAGACACCCGAATAACCGAAAAATACAAATATTTGTTACGCTTATACATGCTACCCCCTCTCTTTCTTATATAGTAGCTTCCAAAGCTCAAGTTTTCTTCTAAAAATCGATGTCGGACGGCTTCAAGAGTGAGAAGAGGGAGAGGGAGGCATTGATGCCCTCATCCCACATTTTTGCTTCTTTACTCTATTATAAATATGGATAGAGGTCTTTTTTTTCCTTTAGTTCATCCTTCCTCTCTATGCTTGAGCCTTAGCTTTTCTAATAGCTTGAGTTGTATAAAGGGTTAGTTAGGATTTAGGAATGCCCTATAAAAGGGGTGCACATTCCTTTGATTCAAGTTTATTTCAAATTTAACTGAATGAACATGAACGTTTAAAACATTTTTTAGAAATTTGGGGATCGGATACTCGATCCAAACTACCCGATGTTTACGGGTTGGTTTAGTTTTGGTCGCATTTCGAGGTTATCATTTCTCACCCGATATCCAATCGGGTTTTGGGTTTAGGGCCCTGAACCAACCCGACCTATCCGATGCACAGCCCTACCATAGACCGTTGGCCAAAATGAGTCAATCCAAGAGTTTGGAGGGTTAGCCAACATGAGCCAACAACATGTGTTTACATGATTAGCCAGGAGAATCCAACACCATGAAAACAAACACACCTTAACCTCTCTCATATACCTACCATCAATTGTTAATCTTTCATTCCTCCATCAATGTGGGATATACAAAGATCTCAATGCAAGGATAATACTCAATTCTCAGGGTGCTACATCATTTCTTGTGGATCTTACTTTTATATATATAAAGATACAAATATAGATGCCGGCACTTTGTTCCTCCTTTCACAAACCTACCCACTATATTCAAACACATCAATTTCTCATGGTAACTTTTTGGGTAATCTAAAATTAGTCAAGTCTAATATTTAACGAAAAAACATTATTGTACTAACTTGTTATATAAATTGACTTATTTTGCAAAATAAAGTAGGCCAAATTAATCCAACCATATGAGTTGACACAAATTTATTCACTCATTTATTCTTGTACGCACTTATATTTTTTAACTCGCATCTTCTCACCAATGTGGGATGATGAAACTCAACCACATTTTAATATTTAAGAATTGTCAAGTTATCATCTATTGTTTATCCCCTCATTTCTTATACTCACTTCCTACATCCAAACTTGTATTTCGTTTCCAATGTGGGATAATGAAACCCTACCACATTTCAAGATTTGATAATACTAAAATTTCATTATGCCACCTCATGTCTTGAGGTTGTTGTTTTTGTATATATAAAGACAAAGATTTACCATTTGGTTGATTTGGTTTTCAACCGTGGTTAAATATTGCAAAAGAGTTATCCAAAATAAGATATCTACCTAAGCCAAACCCATGAATTGACACAAAAAATTAAATCCACTTTTCTTATATACACGTCACTTTGTTCAAAACTTTTAACTTTTCACCAATATAGGAAACTTAAAACTCAACCATAATTCACTATTTAAGAACGCTCAATTCTCATGGTGTCACCTCAATACCCCAAAGTTTTCATTATATATATATATAAAGATTTACCATTCGGTTGGTTGGGTTTTCAACCATGGTTATATACATTGGGGGCATCCAAAATAAGATATTCCCATGAGCCAAACACATGATTTGACACAAAGACATCAAATCCATCTTTCTTATATGGACACCACTTTGTTCAAAACTTTTAACTCTTCACCAATGTGGGACAACTAAAACTCAACCACAATTTACTATTTAAGAATGTTCAATTCTCATGATTTCACATCATTCTGTAAGGTTGTTCCTTTTATATATATAAAGATATCCCCAACATATATCCTCATAAAATATTTATATTCACTAATTAAACACGATGATGTTACTTACTTTGATATAATTGTTGAATATTTTTATAATTTGCTTATACTTTGTCGTAATATATTTATTTGCAACATTGGCCAAAAACCTCCTTAAAACTCCTTTTTTTTTCCTATATGCGGTTGCACAAAGAGGAACAATATTATTGTGACCACTCCAAATATATGGGAGTCGGATTGACTTATTATTTTTTCATTCAGTTTATTTAAACTTTTTAGATTTGCTTAAGACAGTTCATAGTTTGGTTTCTCTTTATATATTACTGGATCGATTGTAATATGTGTTTAGTTATATATTGATTTTAGTTTTAATTTTATATATTTATCGTCATAATTTTTTATTTTAAGTATTGGTTAATTATATATATATATAATGATAATTTTAATAAGCATTTTACATATGCATTATATTTTTAACTAGTTTCCTAAGTAATATTAAATGTAATCTGTTTTATTTATTAATGAAAGAGTTAATAATAAATATTTAATTATGTACATTAATTATAATCTTATTTATATATTAACTCTAATTTGATTTATATTTATATATTGCTTCTAAATGATAAAAAAGTTTCATTTAGTTTTATATAATGATTAATTTTGTATATAAATTCTAATATTACATATTTTATTTTACTTGAAAATAGTAAAAACCAATATGTATAGCGTACCAAAATAAATGAATTGACACTTATATACATATTAAAAGTGTTATAAAATAAAAATAAAAATAAAAATAATTAATAATGGTCATTAATTATAATAAAATGTGTAATAAGTGTTGTATAAATAATAGCTAATATCGGTTATAATAAAAGAGTGAATAACATTGGTGGTTCTTGTGGTTTGCTCAAATTTTGGATTTGGTTGGAAAAACAAACCATCTACATTGATTGTCCCTAACTTTTTAATTTCATAACATTTAGGGTCTCTAGATTTAACACTGTAAATTAGAAAATTTTATAAAAGACTAATCAGGCCCTAAACAAATTATACGTACCAAAATTGTAATTCGTTGTAAATTTCTTTTAAAACCATGATTGAGGTATTTTTATTTAATAAAACTATTTTATACATTTAATTATATATTAAATCTCTTAAATTAAAATACGTATTAAATAAAAAAATTATATTTACTTTAAAAAACAATTAAATTGATAAAATTACGTGAAAATTATTTTGTTGAAGAATAAAAGTTTGTGAAAAATACATAAATGATAGAGAGGAAGAATAATACCTAAATTGTATTCTCATATTAACCTGGCGAACGATCTTGTTGAATAACAACAAATTAAAAAACCCGAAAGAAACAAATCAAGTGATGGAGAGAGAAAAAATTTACCTGAAAACAGATTTTGTTGAATAAGAATGGTTTATAAAATGAAAATTCCACCAAGTTATAGAGAGAAAGAAGAAGAGGTTTTTTTTTACAATAATAGAGGAGCACATGAAAGGGTTTGTAGGTTTCACCTCAAGAATGAAGATGAAAAGGTTGGAGTATAAAAATTTTAGAATTACAAAAATAACCATATCCTAGTGAGTTTCATGTTTTAAGTATAGGGACTGAATAGTCTTTTACATATCAAATATTTTAAAAATAAAAAAGCTAAGAAAAAAGAAAGATAGGCTTCTAAGGTTTAGAGTAGAACGCCTCATTATGTTTGGTTTCTCCTTTAAAATTAATGAACAAATCAAGTGATGGAAAAAGAGAAAAAAATTACCTGAAAAACATTTTGTTGAAGAATAAGAGTTTGTAAAATGAAGTATACATAATTGATATAGATGAAAAATAATACCTAAACTGTATTCCCATATTAAACCTGAAAAACGATGTTGTTGAATAACAACAAATTAAAAACCCCAAAAGAAACAAATCAAGTGATAGAGGGAGAGAAAAAGATTTACCTGAACAAAGATTTTGTTGAATAAGAATGGTTTATCAATGAAGATTCCATCAAGTTATAAAGAGGAAGAAGAAGAGGTTTATTGATAGACAATATTGCTAAGATACCAGTGAGTGAGGCCTATATAGGTCGTGTTATAAACACCCTGGCGAATATTGATGGTAGAGGTGAAATTTCATCTTCTGAATATAGGTTAATTGAATCGGCGGCTCCGGGGATTATTTCTCGACGTTTTGTATATGAGCCTCTTCAAACAGGGCCTATTGCTATTGATTCAATGATTCTGCTAGGACGTGGTCAGCGAGAATTAATTATTGAAGACAGACAGACCGGTAAAACAACAGCAATAGCAACAGATACAATTCTAAATCAACAAGGCCAAAATGTAGTATGCGTTTATGTAGCTATTGGTCAAAAAGAAACTTCTGTGTGGCTTAGGTAGTGACTAATTTCCAGGAAAGGGGCCTGATGGAGCACATGAAAGGGTTTGAAGGTTTCACCCTCAAGAATGAAGATGAAAGGTTAGACGATAAATTTTTTAAAATTACAAAAATAACCATATCCTAGTAAATTTCATGTTTTAAGTATAGGGATAGAATAGTCTTTTACATATAAAATGTTTTAAAAATTCAAAAATCTAAGAAAAAAGAAAGATAGGCTTCTAAGGTTTAGAGGACACCTCATTATGTTTGGTTTTTCTTTTAATATGTATATATATATATATAGATAGATTCTTTGATGATGATTCTGAATCAAAAGACAAGTTTCAACTCGTCGGCTATATGTTCTCCATGCGAGTGAACTGAATCACCTTCTTGTTGTTAACAAGACAAGGTAGGAGTTGTCTTCAATTCCCTCGGTGTTGCATGGCATAATGATAGGGAAGACAACTGTTTATCGGAGAAAGATAAAGGTTAACCACAAGGCTTGTGGCATACTAGTTAAGGCTTGTGGAGGATGAGGCTAGATAACTCATCCATCCCAGGTTCGAATCCAGACGCAAACGACTTGTGGCCACTGGGAATTATCTTAGGGCTGCAGCCTTTAACAGTCTTAAAATTGTCAGGAATTAGTCTAGACAAATGTCTAGAATACCCTTTCAAAAAAAAGATAAAGGTTCAAATCTTTGTCTAAAGCTAGTATTTTCTTGTACATGCTTAAACCCAATCTCCATGCATCCTTATATACTTGAGAAAAATCCATTATATGGAAAATCTTGTTATATGGAAGCATATCCTTTTCATGTTCATCTATAGGTGAAAATTTCAACCATTAACAACTTTTAGAAGAAACTGAAGAAGGACAGAGAAATGGTGTGGAAAAAGGTTGGAGATCAGGTAAAAGTTCATTTTTTAAGTTGTATTTGAACCCTTATTTGTCGGGGTATGAGAAAACCAACTCGAGGATAACATCAGATTTTATGTACAACTATTATGGCAAAATCATTCCATTTTAATATTTAAGAATAACTCCCAATTAAATTGAAATGATTGCTAGTAGAGGTGGAAAAAATCAGACTACCCCAACCATCAAAACCCGAAAAACCCTCAAAAAACTCAACTTAAAGTAACCCGCCATATTAATCATACTAAATTATTCCAAATCGAATTTATTGCATTGAAATTGGGTTGGGCTCAAAGTAACCCGGTCCAACCCGATGATGGTTTTAGCTGCTTCTATAAATGTAGTCTAACTCCAGACTTCAAAAATCGACTCAAGATTCAAGATTTCTCTTCTTCAATTTCCACTCAACAACATCGACTCAAGATTCCAGATTCTTAGCTAGCTATATCATCGATAGATTAGATTCCATCAACTCACGACTGACGCCTCATGCAGACGCAGTCACACACAGAATGACAAAGAGCATCGATTTAAAGCATCCACATGTTGATGTTTTTCACTTAGGGTTTTCACAATTTTTTTGTTCTACATCATCGCCACCTCTACAACTTATAAACCTCAATGTACCTCCAATATGTCAAAAACCTCACTTAGTCTTTAGCTTTCTCAAACTTTTCAAGGTTCTACTATTTTAACTTTATATTTTATAAAAATCGATATATTAAAAATTTATATAAGTACATATTTATCAAAAAAAATTAAAAGTGTGTACGATCAAAAATAAAAATTGGGTTATTAAGCAATGTATAAAAAATTGTATAAATATACGTCTAATAAAAATTCAAAATTAAAACTTAATTCAAAATTATGTATACTAAAAATTAAAATTGGGTTACTAAAAATATCTATAAAAAATTGTATAATAGTATGTAAGAAAAAAATTAAAAAGAAGTTAATTTAAATATGTGTATACTATAAAATAAAATTTGGATTATTAATATGTATGTAAAATTTGTATAAAACTATATCAAATTTGAGTCATTAATGTAAATATATGACAAATTATAATTACTTGAAGTAGGTATTTATTTTACATTATGTATTTATTAATTTATTTAAATATGATTAGTTTAATTTATATTAATAAGTAAAACCGATTAAATATAAAAAACCTCTGGAAAAAACAGGTCGTACAATTATATTCTATGACAAAAAACCTCACCAAAAACATCCAACAAAATAGTGGCCACTATGTTGAAAACCTCACCTCAAGGTTTTCAGTGTGGAAGAACCTTACATAATCTCCCAAAAAGCATATAGTCGATGCCCTTAAAACATAAGTGTGTCTTTCTCTTTTTTGATTTTTGATTTATGTAAGAGTTCTTACTTCTTGATGAACACCTCTATCATTGTTTGCTAAAATTGTTATTGATGTCTATGTTTATTTGGTGCTAAAGTAAAGGCACGAAGGTAGTCTTCACTATTTTATCTTCATTTTTTCACTTCTTTATGATGAAATTCCCATTGATTAAATTGCTAATTTGATATTGAGGTCTATATGGAATTGTTATTATTTGCTACATTGTGAATGGTCGGGGAATGTACTCTTGTTCATGACCAACATAACACAAGGTCGAAGGTAGTCTTCTCTTATTATTAGAGTAAATGTAACAACCACGATTATAAAACAAAGGTATAACATACTATTGCTTTAAAAATAAAGTCGAAACTGAGCATAAATGGTCCCAAAGTATACTTCATCTCAAATGTTTGCAGCAGAAAATAAAACTAGCTACTGAGATTATTACAATCATCTACTATGTAGGCTACTATCTCAACGCATAGTGCCTCACTTCTATCACCCGGGCTCACAACTTCCCTTTGCCCTTACCCGAACACTCTACCATGTGCTTCCCTAAAAGGTTTTCAGTTTTATAAAAGAGAGGGTTAGACCGAAACGTCTAGTGAATTCCCCTAAACAATCAGTTAATATATGCATGACAGTTATAAAAGGAAAACGGTTAGTCATGAATATTAACTCACACTTATCCGCACACTTATGTACCTGTTGCAACGGTAATTATAAATGTCACAAATATCGTGACTAACGTGATCACACACCGTGACCATTAGGAAGGACACACACCGTCCAATAAGAATGAATCAAACGTTTCAATTTAAAGGTTCAATTTAAAGTTTTAGCACACAAGGGAACTCACCTGAATTGCCAAGCCACCTAGCTCACTTTCCAACTATGAATACACCAACCGAACACCTGATTAAGATCAATTAACTACAAGTTAATGATCCAATTATACTTCCACACATCCTACTTATAAACCCCTTAGGCTAGGACACCACTTGACCCACTTAATTAACCTTTAAGTAAAAACTCCGAAATGCTGAAACAGTGAGTTGCGCGGCCTGCCGCGCGACTTGAAGCTGCGGGCCAGGTCGCGTATCTCACTGTTCGACCTGCACCAAAACTGCTCGAACACAAAAACCCCCAAAACACCATTTCATCACATTTCCAGCCATAAGACATGCTCAAAACTTGTCTAAACTCATACCAAAACCCTCCCCAACAACAAATAAATCATTTAATCCAAACAATCCATTGATTCATGGATTTTCCTACACATTGAAGAACCTTGCTCAACAATGGAGGTTTTCCTTGATTTCAACTCCTTGAGAGTGAAATATGAATCCCAATACATGAAAGATATTTCAATACCTACTCCATTAACCCAAACATTACTGATTTTGAGAATAAACATCAAACATTCAACAACCAACTACAAAACCCAACTTCCTAATCATCTAATAGACTTACCAAGTGAAAAAGAGGAAGAGAATAAGCTTTTATACCTCAGATTGCTAATGAATCCTTTTTCCTTCTTGAAATCCTTCTCTTCTCCTTCTTTCTCTTCCAAATCGCACCAAACACACACACTTGGAACACACACAATCTCTTAGCCGTAATACCCAAGAAATGAGGGTTTTCCCCCTTTTATACCTACTTTCAGACTTCTACACAACCAGCCCCTGAAGTTTAGGAAATTAGACCCCAGCCACCAAACTTTCAAACATTAAACTACAAACAAGGATCCGGGTTATTACATCTCAATCCCCTTTAAAGGATTCCGTCCCCGGAATTGCTCAAGAAAATAGTTGAGGTTATTTCTTCCTCATTTCCGATTCCGGTTCCCACGTCGCATCCTGCCCCTTGTGGAACCTCCCATGCACCTTTACCAACACAATCTCTTTGTTTCTCAACTTCTTAATCTTGCGATCGACGATCGCTTCCGGTTCTTCCGCATATTCCAACTTTTCATCCACTTGGATATCATCCAATGGTATCGACACACCGTATCCGCTAAACACTTACGCAAATTAAACACGTGAAACATGCTGTGAATACCATGAAGTTTATCCGGAAGAGCCAACTTGTACGCCACGGCACCCACACGTGCCTTTATATATCGAGGACTCAACTTTCCTCTCTTCCCAAAAACGTACCACTCCTTTCCAAGGTGATATCTTCAAGATAATCTTGTCATTTACTTGAAACTCAATTGGTTTCCACCTCTTGTCCGCATACGTTTATTGTCGGCTTTGGGCCACTTTCAACTTCTCACGAATCTGTCCAATCTTATTCGTAGTGATCTGAACAATTTCCGGGCGAGCTAACTGCTTTTCCCCCACTTCATTCCAATACAAAGGTGTTCTACACTTGCGATCATACAATGCTTCATACGGTGCCGCTTGAATACTCACATGATAACTGTTATTGTTATTGTACGAGAACTCAATCAATGGCAAATGCGTCTCCCAAGAACCACCAAAATCGATCACGCATGCTCTAAGCATGTCCTTTAATGTATGGATCGTGCTCTCACTTTGTCCATCCGTGTGTGGATGAAAAGTAGTGCTCAAATTCAACTCCGTTCCCAATTCTTGCTGAAAAGTTTCCCAAGATGCCGACGTAAAACGGCTATCCCGATCCGAAACTATAGACGATGGCACACTATGTCTAGTCACGATCTCATCGATGTACAACCTTGCTAGCTTCTCCACTGGGTACGTTTCCTTATATGGTAAGAAATGGGCCGACTTGGTGAGACGGTCCGCTATCACCCATATTGCATTGTACCCCTTTGGTGTTCTTGGCAACTTTATAACAAAATCCATCGTTATATGATCCCATTTCCACACGGGAATATCCAACGGTTGAAGTTTCCCATACGACCTTTGGTGTTCCGCCTTGGCTTGCAAACACGTCAAGCACCTCTCCACATAATATGCGATGTCCTTCTTCATCCTCGGCTACCAATAGTACTGTCGTAACTCTTGATACATCTTATTTGTACCCGGTTGTACCAAATATCTCGACTTATGAGCTTCTTCTAATACCTTCTCACGCCATTCACCAAGTTTAGGAAACCAAACACGGTCACCCAAACATTTCACACTTTTCCTATCGTGCACCAACAATGAAACATTTCCCACCATCCTTTCACTCTTTAAATTTTCTTCTAAGAGTGTTTCATCTTGAACTTTCTTTATTTCCTCCAAGATAGTAGGCGACACTTCAATTCTAAAAGCCACTATCTTGGTCGGCTCTCCTCTATCTTTTCGACTTAGCGCATCGGCTACCACATTTGCTTTTCCCGAATGGTATAAAATTTCACAATCATAATCATTCAACAACTCGGCCCACCTTCTTTGCCTCATTTTCAACTCTTTTTGATCAAACAAGTGCTTGAGACTTTTATGATCGGTATAAATTTGGCACTTCACCCCATAGAGATAATGCCGCCAAATCTTAAGTGCGAAAACTACCGCCGCTAACTCCATATCGTGAGTAGGGTAGTTTCTCTCATGATCCTACAACTGATGTGAATTCAAAAGGAAATGCATATGAAGAGCCTATCGCATTGTTGCTTAACTCAATGGGATTTGATTTGGACAAAAGAAATACATGGGTGACGAATCTGACTTGGAGAACAAGCAATGAGCATGGTGAAGAAGCCTAAGACTAGATTTCTTGGAGAACAAGCAATGCTTTAAGATGTTTTATTAAGTTTATTTCTTTCCTAGTTTACTTTGAGGTTTCCTTATTTTCACATTGTTTCCTTATTTACTAGGTTTCCTTATTTTCTATTTCCTTATTATCCATTATAAATAGGATCAATCATGTAATATCAATATTCATTCAATGAAAATTTCGTTTTATTAGATATTTCTTGTGCATCAAGCATAAGTTTTATTCTTCTTTTCTTTACTTCAATTACTGGATTGTTTTGAAGTTTAGAGTTGTCAAACACCTTAGTTTCTGGATTGATCTAAGGGTTTGGGATTCAAAGCACACGTTTCTGGATTGATCGTGTAGGGTTGAAATATCGGTTCGTTTTGAATCTTAAGGTGCAAGAAAACATCAAGATCTGATCTTTATCACAAAGTTCTTCAATTCTTCTCAAAGTTTTCACTTAAAAGAGGCTGAAATCCACATCAATTTGGTATCAGAGCACGGTTAGTCGTTTTCTTATTAAAGCACGTTTCCAAGATTTGTTACGTTCTTGATTTTCTTAATTTTCTTGATTAATTTATCAAGAAATTTTTGTGTGGTGTTGTGATTGCGGTTTCTTGTGTTTCTTGGGCGGCAAGTAACCTAGCAATCATGCCTACCACGGACGAGTTGTTGTTTGAAGTTCTTGAGCGTATGAAGCTCCTAGAGAAAAAGCTGGAAAAACTCGAGTTACTAGAATCTTCTATGGGTAGGCAAGATTTACGTATGAATGCAATATATGATGAATTCCAAAAAAAGCTTCATCCGAATTCTACCCACTTTGTTCTTAATAAATCTGAAGACGAAAATTCAAGTGATGAAGATTCCTCTATTAAATCAACCCCAACTAAAACAAAGAAGCACAAAGACAAAATTGATGATCGAGGCATAAAGTTGGATGATTTTACGTGCTTAGGAAGTCCCGATGTTTATCTTGAATGGGAACGTCAAGTAGAGAAGATTGGTGACTATAAGGGTCTTAATGACAAACAACAATTTAAGATTGCATATATTCGTTTGACAAAGAATGCTGGTTTATGGTTTGAGAATCTTAAAGCTAGTAGGGCTAGAACTCAAAAGGAGAAGATCAAAACTTGGACGGTTTTGAAAAAGAAGCTCCGCAGCAAATACCTCCCGGATGACTATGAACAAACACAATATTTGAAACTCACAACTTTGAATCAAGAAACCATGAGTGTAGCCGAATATGTGGGGAATTTGATAATTTATGCTTAGTTTGTGATTTAATAGAAAAGGAAACTATGAAGATTGCACGGTTCATTCGTGGGTTAAATCGACCTATTGCTAAAAAGGTTGAACTCAGTCCATATAGCACATTTAATGATGTGTGCAAACTCGCTGCAAAGATTGAGTCACATATGAATGAAGAAAAATCAAAATCTAGTTTTCAAGGCTCCGGTTCGGGGAATTCTAAAGGATTTGGTTCATTCAGACCCAGTGCTTTTCAAAACTCTCCACAAACGTCTTATAAATATCAATCATCAAAGTTTCCGCAAAAGAAAGATGATTCATCGTTCAAGGATAAACGCGTGGAAAGAGAAAAGGTATTTATTTCAAAAGAGGAGTTTGAAAATCGGAGAAAGTGCTTCAAGTGTCAAGGGAAGGGACACATGGCTAGTGAATGTCCTTCTCGAAGAACTCTTACGATGAAACAATACATGGAATGGGAAGAAGAAGATAAGCACATAGAATTTCTGCCCGGATATGAGCGAGCTCGAGAAGATGAAGAAGAAGAAGAAGAAGAAGAAGAGGATGCCTATGCGGAGAATGATGCAAATCTCATTGTTGTTCGTAGAGTATTACATTCAGAATGCCCACCTAATGTTGATCAGAGGGAGAACTTGTTTCATACTCGATGCAAAGTTGGAAACAATACTTGCAACATGATAATTGATAGCGGTTCTTGTACTAATGTTGCATCAGTTGATATGGTGAATAAACTTCAGCTACCTACACGTGATCATGTTAAACCTTACAAACTGAATTGGCTTGATGATTCAAAAGGTTTAAATGTGAAGAAGCAAGCTTTGGTAAATTTCTCGATTGGAAACTACACGGAAGAATTATGGTGCGATGTGATTCCTATGAGTGCATGTCATCTCTTACTTGGGAGACCATGGCAGTTTGATCGGAAGGTGATTCATGAAGGTGACACAAATATTTATTCTGTTCAGGTTGGTAATAAACGCATTAAGCTTCAACCATTATCTCCCAACGAGTACTATGCTAATGTTCGCAAATCAAAGAAAACGACTAGTTTGTTTTTGTCAGCTAAGGATTTTGAGAAAGAGATAGAAGAAAGTGGTGGTATGGCTTACGCGTTGGTAGTGAAACAGGTGACTCCAAATCAGCCTCCACATGATCCACTCCTTAACGATTTGTTGGGTGAATTTAGCGACGTGTTTCCGGATGAACTACCTATAGGATTGCCTCCTTTAAGAGGAATTGAGCATGCCATTGATCTTATACCTGGTGCTCCATTACCCAATAAACCTGCTTATAGATGTGATCCCGAGGCTTCAAAAGAACTCCAGAGGCAGATTGAAGATTTGATGGAAAAGGGTTATGTTAGAGAGAGTATAAGCCCTTGTGCGGTTCCTGCTTTATTAGTTCCAAAGAAATACGGGACATGGAGGATGTGTATCGATTCTAGGGCGGTGAACAATATCACTATCAAATATCGTTTTCCCATGCCTAGATTGGAGGATATGTTGGATGAATTACATGGTGCCACAATTTTTTCCAAAATTGATCTTCGGAGTGGATATCATCAAATGCGGATTCGTGAAGGTGGTGAATGGAAAACTACTTTCAAAACCAAACAAGGCTTATATGAGTGGATGGTGATGCCTTTTGGTTTATGTAACGCACCTAGCTCGTTTATGCGACTCATGAATGAGGTACTTCGTCCCTTCTTAAACAAGTTTATCGTAGTTTATATTGATGACATCCTGGTTTATAGTAGTGATAAAACCGAACATGCATTTCACCTTCGAAGATTATTTGAAATATTTCGTGAACAAAAGCTTTTTGGTAAACTAGAGAAATGTTCATTTATGGTGCCTAGTATTTCTTTCCTTGGATACATAGTTTCTGACCATGGAGTTAAAGTTGACCCAGAAAAAGTCCATGCAATTTCCTCTTGGTTAACTCTTAATAACATGCATGAGGTACGAAGTTTTCATGGATTGGCTTCGTTTTATCGAAGGTTTATAAAAAAAATTCTCTTCTATCATGGCGCCTATCACGGAATTGCTGAAATCCAAAACCACATGTGACTTTGAATGGTCTAAATCAGCTCAAAGGGCGTTTGAGGAGATTAAGGAGAAGCTTTGCAACGCACCTGTTCTAGTTTTGCCCGATTTCAATAAGTTGTTTGAGGTAGAATGTGATGCAAGTGGAGTTGGTATTGGTGCTGTTTTGCTACAAGAAAAGAAGCCCGTTTCATTTTTTAGTGAGAAGCTAAGTGGTGCGAAATTGAATTATTCTAACTATGATCGTGAGTTTTATGCCATTGTAAGATCATTGGATCATTGGTCTTATTATTTGCGTCCTAAACCGTTTGTGCTACATTCTGATCACGAAGCATTGAAGTTTATAAACGGGCAACAAAAGTTGAATTATCGTCATGCTAAATGGGTGGAATTCCTTCAATCCTTCACTTTTTCTTCAAAATACAAGGAAGGAAAATCGAACGTGGTGGCGGATGCTCTTTCAAGGAGGGCATATTTGTTGGCTATGGTGGATACTAGAGTTCTTGGTTTTGAACATATTCAAGGTTTGTATGCATCCGATATAGATTTTGCGTAAGAATTCAAGTCCCCTACTCGTAATTTCACAATACAAGATGGTTTTCTATTCAAGGGAAATAAGCTTTGTATCCCTAAATGTGGTATTCGAGAACTACTTGTTCGTGAAGTGCATAGTGGTGCAATTGCTGGTCACTTTGGCATTCACAAAACTATGGATATACTAACTGAAAATTTATTTTGGCCTAAAATGTTACAAGATGTCCAATCGGTGGTTTCTAGATGTGCCACATGTCAAAAGGCAAAAAGTACTTTTTCAAAAGGGTTGTACACTCCTTTGCCGCTTGCTAGTTCCCCATGGGATAGTGTGAGTATGGACTTCATTATTGGGCTACCAAGAACACAAAGGGGAAAGGACTCTATCATGGTTGTGGTTGATCGTTTTTCCAAGATGGCCCATTTCGTTCCGATGAATAAGACGGATGACGCACAACATGTCGTTGCATCTCTATTTTCGAGAAATCGTTCGTTTGCATGGTGTGCCAAGAAGTATTGTGTCCGATCGAGATTCCAAGTTCTTGAGTCACTTTTGGAAGTGTATGTGGCGTTTGTTGGGGACGAAGTTAATGTTCAAGACGTCTCATCATCCACAAACGGATGGTCAAACGAAGTCACTAACGTGACATTGGGTACGTTGCTTCGTGGATTGGTAAGTAAAACTCAAAAGGATTGGGATGTTAAGTTGTGTCATGCCGAATTTGCTTACAATCGATCTCATTCATCCACTACTTCTCGTTCTCCATTCGAGGTGGTCTATGGTGTCAATCCTTTCCTTCCAATTGATTTGCTTCCTTTACACAAAGATGATATCCATGTTGATGCACAAAAACGTTTGGAGGTGTTTAAAAAGACTTGCGAGCAAGTGAAAGAAAAGATTGAGAAAATGAATGCGCTTATAAGGCACGGGCAAACAAGAATCGTAGACAACCTCGTTTTTAAGCCCTGGAGATCTTGTTTGGGTTCATTTGAGGAAAGAGAGATTTCCAAGTAAAAGGAAAAATAAGCTTATGCCAAGGGCCGATGGTCCTTTTGAGGTACTTGAAACATATGGAGATAATGCTTATAAGATAGACTTGCCAAGTGATTTTGGAAATGTTAGTGCTACTTTCAATGTAGGTGATCTCTCTCCTTATTTGGATGATGTGAATTTGAGGGAAAATTCTTCTAAAGAGGGGGAGAATGATGTGAATTCAAAAGGAAATGCATATGAAGAGCCTATCACATTGTTGTTTAACTCAATGGGATTTGATTTGGACAAAAGAAATACATGGGTGACGAATCTGACTTGGAGAACAAGCAATGAGCATGGTGAAGAAGCCTAAGACTAGATTTCTTGGAGAACAAGCAATGCTTTAAGATGTTTTATTAAGTTTATTTCTTTCCTAGTTTACTTTGAGGTTTCCTTATTTTCACATTGTTTCCTTATTTACTAGGTTTCCTTATTTTCTATTTCCTTATTATCCATTATAAATAGGATCAATCATGTAATATCAATATTCATTCAATGAAAATTTCGTTTTATTAGATATTTCTTGTGCATCAAGCATAAGTTTTATTCTTCTTTTCTTTACTTCAGTTACTGGATTGTTTTGAAGTTTAGAGTTGTCAAACACCTTAGTTTCTGGATTGATCTAAGGGTTTGGGATTCAAAGTACACGTTTCTGGATTGATCGTGTAGGGTTGAAATATCGGTTCGTTTTGAATCTTAAGGTGCAAGAAAACATCAAGATCTGATCTTTATCACAAAGTTCTTCAATTCTTCTCAAAGTTTTCACTTAAAAGAGGCTGAAATCCACATCAACAACTGTCTCGAAGCATATGAAATCACTTTCCCATGTTGCATGAGCACGCATCCCAATCCCAACTTAGATGCATCACTATATATCACGAACCCTTCCGTTCAATCCGGTAGTGACAAAACTGGCGCACTACTCAACTTCTCTTTCAACAAGCTGAATGCCGACTCTTGAGCTTCGGTCCACACAAACTTGACGTTCTTCTTAGTCAAAGTGGTTAACGGTGTAGCTACACGCGAAAAGTCTTGAATGAATTTTCGGTAGTACCCCGCTAGACCTAAGAAACTCCTCACTTCTGACGGTGTCCTTGGTGGTTCCCAACTCCTGATAGCCTCTATCTTTGCCGGGTCCACCTTGATTCTGCCTTCGGACACTACATGTCCTAGAAACTGTACTTCTCGCAACCAAAACTCACACTTTGAAAACTTCGGATAAAGTTTCTTACGCTTTAGCAAATCCAACACTAGGTGAAGATGTTCTTCATGCTCACTTTCCGTCCGAGAGTAGATCAGAATATCGTCAATAAACACGATCACACACTTGTCCAACAAAGAACCACACACTCGGTTCATCAAATCCATAAACGCCGCTGGAGCATTCGTTAAGCCAAAAGGCATAACAAAAAACTCGTAATGACCATACCTCGTTCGGAAAGCCGTTTTAGACACATCCTCCTCCCTCACCTTCAACTGATGACAACCGGACCGAAAGTCTATCTTCGAAAAGTAACTTGCTCCTTGAAGTTGATCAAACAGATCATCTATCGTAGGCAACGGGTACTTATTCTTGATCGTTACCTTGTTCAATTCACGGTAGTCTATACACATCCTCATAGACCCGTCCTTCTTCTTAACTAACAACACTGGCGCTCCCCACGGTGACGTACTAGGGAGTACAAAACCCTTATCAAGCAACTCTTGAAGTTGTGTCATCATCTCTTTCATTTTTGCCGGCGCTAATCGATAAGGTGCACGGACTATCGGTGCGGCCCTGGGTACCAAATCGATTCTAAATTCCACTTGACGATCTGGAGGTAGTCCGACAAGATCATCGGGAAATACCTCGGGATATTCTTTCACTATCGGTACTTCATCCACACTTTTCTTTTCTCTCTCGGCATCAATCACATATGCCATAAACCCACAACATCCCTTGGTTAAGCATTGTTTGGCCTTTAACATGGAAATTATACAAGACTTCCTCTCACTTCGATCGCCATAAATCACCACCTCCTTTCCGTCCGGCAAGGTGATCCGGATTAATTTCTTCTTACACACAATATACGCATTGTTGCTAGCCAACCAATCCATTCCCACAATCACATCAAACTCACGCATCGCCGTCGGGTATAATAACATCGGAATAAGACAACTCTCTATATCAATGCTACAACCTTCTAAAACTTCCCTCACCACGACTCGCCTATCATCGGCGATTTCTACCTCAAACCCATGATCCAACCTCTTGGGCTTGACATTCAAGAGTCCCATGAAAGCAGTTGATATAAAAGAACGGTTCGCACCCGAATCAAACAATACCTTCGCATGCAAATAATTAATAATAAAGGTACCTGTGACCACATCGGACGCCTCCTCCACTTCATTAGCCGTCATATGAAAAGCTTGCACTTGAGCTTATGGAGTTTCCACCTTCATTTCCGCTCCACCAAAGTTGCTCACCACACCCTTCTTCAGTTGAGGGCAATCCGTCGTCAAATAACATGCTCTAGAGTTGGGACACTCTCTTGCCATGTGCCCCATTTTCCCACACTTGAAACACCCTTTTGACTCCATATCACAGTCTCCTCGATGCACTCGATTACATTTCCCACACGGTTTAACTTTTGACTCCCACGATTATCATACCTAGAGAACTTAGCTTTCTTGGATTCATTTGATACTCCATCCCACTTCCTCTTCTCGGTACCCTTTTCCATCATTTGGCGGTTCTTTTCCTTCTCGGTCATCTCGGCCGCATCAACCGTCATTTGAATGGTTGATATATTCATTGTCATCACCAACTCTCTTATAGAAGCTTTCAAACCCACATATAACGATCCACCATTCTTTCCTTGGTTGAGACATACGCCTCGGCAAAACGGGATTTCTCCAAGAACATTGCGGTGTATTCTGGGACAGTCATATCCCCTTGCTCTAGATGCAAGAACTCTTCCTCAAGTTTCCTTTTTGCGGTCTTAGGACAATACTTGTTATTAAACAAGCCCACAAATTTCTCCCATGAGGTCTTCTTAGTCGCTCCCGGACCAATCTTTCCACTTTCCAAATCCCACCAACAACGAGCTTCCGCCTTAAGCATAGTGGTGGCATGTAACACCTTGTCCTTTTCCGCACATCCACAAGTGTCAAACACCACTTCCATTTCCCTGATCCATTGCAATGCCAAAACCGGGTTACGCTCTCCCATGTAGGTCGAAGGCTTGCAAGTTAGGAATATCTTTTAGTTACAACCTTTCGATTCCTTACTCTCCACTTCGGGGGTAGTCTTTTGGGGTAAGTGACTACGGCCTCCTTCTCCCTTAGACCCCTCCACATCATCATCCTCACAAGGAATAGTCGCACTTGAAGAATGTTGTTTACCCGCCAAAGCTTGAATTGCCGCCTCAAGCTTCCATATTCCCGCATTGAAGTCATCCTTGGTCACAAACCCTCGCTCTTGGGTTCGACCTCCCCTTTTCCGCGTCCCCTCCAACGCACACTCACAGAACTTTCTTGGTTCGATTCCGCCGCCTCATTCAACGGCTCGGTCGCCACTCCATGACCACGAGTACGGATCGTACCTCGGCCTCGAGTCCCGCCCTCAAGGGCTCCCACAGATGTTGCACCTCTTCGGGTTCCATGACCCCTTCCTCTACCCCTTCCTCGGGTAGGAGCAGCTACAATGGTTTCAACTTGATCGGGTTGATCATCTCCAATCGTAATATCTCCTTCCGCTGGTGTTATCGATGCCGACCTCACAGAACCTCGAGTCATACTTCTTGACACTGAAACAAACAAGACATAAGACTACCAGTTAGATCATAATAGGTATTCAAGCACCTTCTTGTACCTGTAAATTCACAATGACATTGGCCAGATGTGATTCCGAATTTACCTTACACGTTAGTCCTCTCTAACCTATCATTACTCTCACCGGTTAATCCCCACACTACCCATTCCTACTAAATCTTAGCCCATCTATCCCTCAGTCTAAGTCTAGAGGCTCCTCAAACACCTAATTCACTTAAACTAGGGCTCTAATACCACTTATAACAACCACGATTCTAAAACAAAGGTATAACATACTATTGCTTTAAAAACAAAGTCGAAACTGAACATAATGGTCCTAAAGTATACTTCATCTCAAATGTTTGTAGTGGAAAATAAAACTAGCTACTGAGATTATTACAATCATATACTATCTAGGCTACTATCTCAACGCATAGTGCCTCACTTCTATCACCCGGGCTCACAGCTTTTCCCTTACCCGAACACTCTACCATGTGCTTCCCTGAAAGGTTTTCAGTTTTATAAAAGAGAGGGTTAGACCGAAAGGTCTAGTGTATTCCCCTAAACAATCAGTTAATATATGCATGACAGTTATAAGAAGAAAACGGTTAGTCATGAATATTAACTCACACTTATCTACACACTTATGTACCTATTGCAATGGTAATTATTAATGTCACACACACCGTGACTAACGTGATCACACACATCGTGACCATTAGGAAGGACATACACCGTCCAATAAGAATGAATTAAACATTTCAATTTGAACGTTCAATTTAAAGTTTTAGCACACGAGGGAACTCACCTGAATTGCCAAGCCACCTAGCTCACTTTCCAACTATGAATACACCAACAGAACACTTGATTAAGATCAATTAACTACAAGTTAATGATCCAATTATACTTCCACACATCCTACCTATAAACCCCTTAGGCTAGGACACCACTAGATCCACTTAATTAACCGTTAAGTAAAAACTCCGAAATGCTGAAACAGTGAGTTGTGCGGCTTGCCACGCGACTTGAAGCCGCGGGCCAGGTCGCGTAACTCATTGTTCGACCTGCACGAAAACTGCTCGAACTCAAAAACCCCAAAACACCATTTCATCACATTTCCAGCCATAAGACATGCACAAAACTTGTCTAAACTCATACCAAAACCCTCCCCAACAACAAATAAATCATTTAATCCAAACAATCCATTGAATCATGGATTTTCCTACACATTGAAGAACCTTGCTCAACAATGGAGGGTTTCCTTGGTTTCAACTCCTTGAGAGTGAAATATGAATCCCAATACATGAAAGATACTTCAATACCTACTCCATTAACCCAAACATTACTGATTTTGAGAATAAACATCAAACATTCAACAACCAACTACAAAACTCAACTTCCTAATCATCTAATAGACTTAACAAGTGAAAAAGATGAAGAGAATAAGATTTTATACCTCAGATTGCTAATGAATCATTTTTCCTTCTTGAAATCCTTCTCTTCTCCTTCTTTGTCCTCCAAATCGCACCAAACACACACACTTGGAACACACACAATTTCTCAGCCGTAATGCCCAAGAAATGAGGGTGTTCCCCATTTATATCTACTTTCAGACTTTTACATAACCAGCCCCTGAAGTTTAGGAAATTAGACTCCAGCCACCAAACTTTAAAACATTAAACTACTAACAAGGATCCGGGTTATTACAGTAAAAAAATTGGTATTGCTACCTTTATTTATCTTTATTCACTTCTTGACGAGGAATGCAAGTTCTTTAGAGTTAATACCATTGTTACTAGAGTTGCTAACATTGAGTTAAACCTTTTTATATATAATACCTCTATATTTGATGAACTCATATATTTTTTTGAATTATTCGTATTTCGAAGAAAGGTTTCATTTATTTTTATGTTCTCAATGTTTATTTTACTTTTATAAACACAACACGACCAAACCGACCAACCCGAATAGGTTGGGTTAGGTTGGATTGGCATGAATTTTTTTTTGGTTGGATTGGATTGAAATTGTTCAATCCTCCAACAAAGGGTATGGTTGTAATATGTCTTCAACCCGATCAATCTAATCCATAAGCTCCCTTAATTGCTAGAATAATTAGTGGGTGGATGATTGCACAACCGTTCGTAACTTCAAAGAATTTCATCACGGTCAGAAGCCCCTAAGTTAAAAACACTTCAAAATCAGAAGCTTTTAAAGAGGACTTGGAGACTTTAATTTTGAAGAGGATTTCGAGGCTTTTGAATTTCAGAAGCTTGATTTTACTAAGCACTTCTCTTTCATAGAAAGTTTAATAATTAATTCTATTAAATTATAAGCAAGTCGTAAATATTTAAATACTTTACCAGAATGCTTATTGCTATAGTTTTATGGCAATTTTGGCAGTCAAATATAAGGACGCTAAAGAGACACACACAATAAGGAATAAAATCAAATGGAAAATTGGATTCAATATTAATGAAAAAATGGTAACCTATTTACAGTACGAACATTTTTCAGGGTTTATAGATAGAGCAACATCAAATATTAAATATTAAATATTTAATAATTCACAATTATGTCCCTTTCCTATGCATACGCAATCAAGAACTATGTCTTGTGGCTTGGAACAAAAAGCTCTGTTCGTAATGGCATAATGACTAAAGCTCTGTTCGTAATGGCATAATGACTATGGTACGATACTTTGTGACTCTTGTCTCTGAAATTAGTATTTTGTTTGGATAATGTAATTAGTATTTTGTTTTCTAAATCAACTTATTGGTATGCAATTAATGTACATTAGTGCAATATTATAAATTTACATACTCTTTACTAAACCATAGTTACATAATTTAATCACAAATGATATTACTTTTCACTCACAGAGGAAGAAAAAATCCCTTGGCATAAAATGAAAATATATATCGCACGAATTGAACATTGATTGCACTGGTATTTGCTTCTTTGTTAAGGGGTCATGAAAGCTAGTACAATATTTTCAATAAATGATCCAAAATGATTCTGACATTAAAAAAAGTGTAATTAACATTACCCGAATGCAAGTAGGGTTGTCCTTGGAGTGTGTCATCATATATATTAAAAAAAGTGTAATTAACAAGATTCGAAATAGTGTAGCCAACGGTGGCACGGTCCATCGTATTATTTCTCCGGCGAAAGGTAAAAAAATTAGGTTTGTAAAAGGTGCAACCGTATCGTCTTGGAGTGTGTCACCATATATATTTTAAAACTACAATATGGACACAAGTTTTCATTGATAGAGTTGATTTGCAAAGCTTTTCCTACACCCAAGACCCAAATTCGAATCTTGTTAGTATCATTTTCAATTAGTTTTTTGCTTTTAATTTTAAATTTATTATGTTTCTAAAAAATGCAATATAAAAGACGTGAACTCAGGACCTCACATATAAAAATCAATGAACTAACCAATAGACCAATTATGATATTATAAAAAATAGCTCAACAGTTTTTTCTTATAGTTAAACGGTGACCGTTTGAAAAATTTCTTGGTCCGTCCTGGTTGCCCTCAACCTTTTACATTCTTAATGCACGATTTAGCCTGATTTTAACATTAAAAAATATGTAAATAGCATTGTCCTTAATTAAATTTGTAATTACATATCGATTTACATCCTGAGTGGGAAATTAATTATTTTAACCCTTTTAGAAATCAAAATTACCAAAATGACCATTTTCTCTCCACTTTTACCAAAATGACCAAAATACAATCGAAATACCCTACGAAAATTTAAATCCGTCTGTCAAAGCTCAAATCCTCCGCCAAATTTGGGGCGGAAGTTATAAATTGACAATTTTTTATTAACATTTACATTTTCTACCCTTAAAGTTAGTTAATAAATTACTTTAGGTACTTACTTTTTAATTTTTCGTTTTACACCCTTATTACATTAACACACATACTCGTATATCAATTAAAATACGTCTAAAAAATACGTGTTTATTTTAACAAGTTACACCATTATAACCGTCTCGACAATACCTTCGAAATGAGCCTAATATTGAATGTTTTTTGATTTAGTTATTTACTTTTAAAGCCAATTATTCTCTTGATCGGTGAATATGAATATTTTTCATAAAATTTGGAATATTAATTAAAATATAATGCTATTATTTTTTAACGAAAAAGTATATATTATGGATATATAAAGAAATAAGATATAAATTATAGTGAATTTGTACTACTTTTGTGTTCTTGTCATTTTTATAATAAAAACCATATAAATTAATATTCATGTAAAATAACACATAATGCATCGGTTTTTAAGGTTATTACAATATATACTATAATTAACCCATTATTGAATAAATGATATATACACAAATACGGATGGACTACGTAAATAAAATACAAAAAATCTTTCAAGCATATTTCCATGCTCTCCTTCTCCAAGACCTTTCATGAGTAAATTTTTCAGCCTCAATATAATATTTTAATAGCCGGAAAAGACGATCAACTTACAAAAAATAATAGCATTATGTGTTATTTTACATGAATATTAATTTATATGGTTTTTATTATAAAAATGACAAGAACACAAAAGTAGTACAAATTCACTATAATTTATATCTTATTTCTTTACATATCCATAATATTATACTTTGTCGTTAAAAAATAATAGCATTATATTTTAATTAATATTCCGAATTTTGTGAAAAATATTCATATTCACCGATCAAGAGGATAATTGGCTTTAAAAGTAAATAACTAAATCGAAAAATATTCAATATTGGACTCATTTCGAAGGTATTGTCGAGACGGTTATAATGGTGTAACTTGTTAAAATAAAAACGTATTTTTTAGACGTATTTTAATTGATATACGAGTATGTGTGTTAATGTGATAAGAGTGTAAAACGAAAAATTAAAAAGTAAAGTACCTAAAGTAATTTATTAACTAACTTTAAGAGTAGAAAATGTAAATATTAATAAGAAATTGTCAATTTATAACCTCCGCCCCAAATTTGGCGGAGGATTTGAGCTTTGGCGGAGGGATTTAAATTTTTGTAGGGTATTTCGATTGTATTTAGGTCATTTTGATAAAAGTTGATAGAAAATGGTCAATTTAATAATTTTGATTTCTAAAAGGATTAAAATAATTAATTTGCCATCGTGAGTTCTAATCACGTGGGGATTAGATTCACTTCATCCTTGTCAACCAACGTTACAAAAATAATTCGTAAGCTTGACAAAATAGAATATCATTAATTGAGGTTAAAAACAAATAGTTAAAATTGAAGCTACAATTAATATATGATCCTATGTTTAAAAGATCTTTTCTACTTGTGTATCTATATCCATATCTTTTATTAGGATAAAAAATATCTTAGTGCAAACGCTATCTAGAAATATTAAAGGATAACCCCCTTTTGTGGTCGAAAATTAAAGGACGTTTTACGGTTTTCCATGATAAAAGTCAACTAATATTGGCATTATGCACCATTTCAGCAAGTCTATCAACAATTATTAGAAAAACAAACCTTTTTAATTTTTTGCTTTACTAGAAGGGTAGTCGCGTAATGCAGCGAAATCTATTTTAATTTTAATGTTGTATTTTATTTTATTTTCTTTATCAATTTTATAATACGATTTTATTAGTATTGAAAAAATAGATTTTATTTTTTGTAAACTTTCTTTATTTCAGATTTTATTTTAAATTATAATATAGGTTTAATAAGAAAATTAACCAAAATAATACCATTTTTGAATTTTAAGTAATCATGTTTTAATCAATTGTAATAACCGTATAATAATATGTTTTTAAGAGTTTTTACCAAATGCTTTATAATATAGTATAGATAAAACATTAATCAAATAATTAAATATATTTTTTAATCGTTTTAGTAGAAATTTAATTAAGTAATCATATTCGTACTTAATCAAACTAAATGTATCGTAAATCACATTCGGAAATCGGAAGTAGTGTTTGGAGTGTCCAATGTTCGCAAATTGCAAATGCTTCCTTTCACCCCACATGAGTAGAAATTGATGTTATTTTCGCCAAGACTATCCACTAGCTTTTTTGTATTTCATAAATTAAACAATTAATTAAATCCTCATTTTATTAGTTGTTAATTACCAGGGTAAAAATTTTAAATACACAAATATCTTGCGAGATTCGGGATGATTATATTGTATACGCTTGTAGCACTTGTTATACAATTTATGTGATCGGATATATCATGGAACGTTTATTTGCGAACTTATTTTTTTATTGTGAACATGAGAATAAAGGAGAGCGTAACACGCGTTCAAGACGTCCACATTCAGTGTGAATAACGAGGATGAAGTTTATAAAATATTAATTATGAATAATACAACATTCAATATGAAAAACATACGATCGTGATCCATTCATGATGAATAACCCATAGACGCAGTCGCAGGGGACACGTGTCGCGCTCTCCTTTGTCTTCAGGCTCACAACCAAAACTGGGTTTTCATTTGAAACCGCCTATATATATAGTCATAGGTTAATTTGAGAAATGATAAATATTTGAGAACTAAAAAAGTAATCCTAGCCCTTCATACGATTAAGATCGGATTTGACTTATCAAACATTGCGGCTTTTACCAGTCAAGAATTACGGCTTTGACTGATCAAAATTTGCGGCTATGTCAAAAGCAAATGAGTAGTTTCATAATTTTTACAAATATGCGGTAAACGGGTTCATATGTGAACCCGTATGATTCACATATGAACTATATGTTCATATGTGAACTTGTATAATTCACATATGAACTATTTTTACTGATTCACATATGAGAGTGTGTAATTCACATATGAACTAATTAACTGATTCACATATGAACCATTGTAATTTACATATGATCTCGTATTATTCACATATGAACTAATTAACTGTTTCAAATGTGAACACGTGGGTTCATATTTGAATTTGTTAAATAGCTGACATGTGAACTAATTAACCAGGTTCATGTTCATATGTGAATCAAACAGGTTCACATATGAACTTTTTTGCCGCCTATTTGTAAAATTTACAAAACTGCCCCTCTATCTTTTGTATACCATGCAATGAATTACCCTATGATTCACAGTGAAAGGCACAACGATTGACCAAATGAAGGCTAGCATCACTTTTTTACTTCTCAAATCTCAAATGAACCTCTCCCTATATATACTTATATATATATATATATTTATATATATCGGACTTTTCATGGAAGATCTAGGTAATCTATGATAACTATGAGATCTCATATCATCCCTAGGATTAGTTGACCAATAGTCCTAATTAAAAGCAAATAAAATTTAATACATTACCTAAAATAATGGTGTCTCATTAAATTAAATAAATTGACAAGAGTATCATAGTAATTTGACAAAAATAAATTTTCATGTTAGATCTAATTTGGACGGGTTTCGATAATCAAAGTATGTTATCAAAAACAATACCAGAGCTCAAATCATAAAAATATTCTACCAAAATCATATCAGTCAAAAATCAGGAGCTTTGCGAATCATAAATCCCCATGTCCTCCTATTTCATACTCAAAATCGACGATAATTTCTTAAACCCTAGAATTTTTGCGTCGACATTGTGGTACAGCTTTCATTCAGAAACATACTGTGTTGATGTGTCTCCTTTAAAGATATGTAATACATTCAAATCACATATATGCGTACTGTGTTTTGAATGATAAACAAGATAACATGAATGTGTTTGAATGTGATAACTGATGGTGTATGCTAGCATCATTTCGTAAGTATGCTATTTTGTTATGATACACAAACTATAAAGGTGTATGTGTTGTTCAAAGACAAATTGTATCACTCATGATCATCAAAAATGTACCACACATCTTCATGATTTTTTTTCTTACAATATACAACTTTAAAAAGAACAATCTCAAAATAAAAGTACACTTTTAGATAAAACATAATGCATTACCATTTGATTGATCATTGGGTATACCATTAACATCAACATTGTTTCTTCTTCAACTTCAAGTATGTCATTATCGTCAATGAAGTCATCATCCAGTACTGGTTCTTCATTGCCTATTACTTCAACCGGAATCAAAGGATTGTAGGGGAGAATTCTAGTATCAAAATCTTCGGGATCATGCCATTCTTGAACATCCATGACAGTTTCTACTAGATCATCGCTGATGTATGACGTTCTTCAATATTTCTTGCCTTTGTCCATTTCAAATCGTTGTTCTGTTTATTGTTTTTTGTTTACTTTGCTCCTTTTACGTGTATCGATGAAGATCGAGTTCTGGAGAATCGACGATTATCTAAGAATCTAATCATATAAATAATGAATGTTTCTTGAAATCATTGAAAAGAATATGATGGATTTTGAATTTGGTCTGTTAGACACATTTTAGGAAACAAATCAATTTGAAATTAATCTGATTTGAAACTGTCAACATAATATTAAAATGATTAATACTAAAATCGTCAATTTACTACGATACCCTTTTGTATTAATTATATAAATCCAATAATTATATTAAATTGATTGGCTACAATTGGATCTCCTGGTTATCATAGAACAGGGGGTTCTCATTTGATTAATCCCCTATATATGTGTGTGTGTGTGTGTGTACATACATACATACATACATACATATATACATATATATATAGTTAGAGGGTCATTTGAGAAGTGCTAAATTTGTGAGAAGTAGAAAAGTGATCCTAGTTTTGTCTATGAAGTACCGAATAATTCGGTCGCATGGTATGCGGAAGATAGAGGGGTACTTTCTTAACTTTTACAAATAGACGGCAAACACATTCATATGTGAATTTGTGTGATTCACATATGAACTATTTGTGCATATGTGAATCCGTGTGTGATTCACATACGAATCTGTGTGATTCATATATAAACTATTTAACTGATTCACATATGAAATCGTGTGGTTTATTTATGAATTAGATAACTGATTCACATATGAACTATTTAACTTATTATTTGGCATCTATTTATTAAGTTATGAAACTACCCCTCTATTTTTGCATAGTTGTTATGTAACACCTCAAAGCTGGGAAGAGCGACTAATTCAAAACTTTCAATATTGCATCAAATAATGGATAATTCCAATTTTATAAATCAATACTTGAATTACCTCAAATAGCAACTCTAACTTTTAACATCAAAAATGATAAACCAAGCAATACATAAAAGTCTAAGTTAAGGTCGAGTGTTACTAAAACCCAAATCACAGTAGCTATCTCCGGATGCAGAAGATGTCACCAATTAGATAGATCATTCTCGTGTCTCTAACTAGCTCTCAAGTTATCATAGTGTCGCTAGTACTGAACCCCAACAGTGTCGCTAGTACTGAACCTCAAGTTATCATAGTGTCGCTCGTGTCCAAGTGTTTAGCCCAACATGTCTGTTGGGTCTAGTTAATATTGTATCAAAGTAGGGGGTCTATTTTGTAACTTGCATGCCTATATAAGCAATAGCTCAGTCAAGATGTTAATATTAGACGTGTTAGAGTTTCATTATTGCTTTTGTGTGTAAACCTTGTTAAGCACGGATACTCGTTTAATCAATACACATCCGACATACGGTTTCCCTTGATCTAATCGTGTTTTACTATTATTGTTTGATTGATACTTGTTTATTGGGATTCTCAATTAGTATTAGTCTATTAGTCTATCAGAGAAGAAGATTTGAACAATTTGGATTAATTCGTAAAGGTTTCTTGAAGAAAAAGGTACGCACGGTTTGTTTTGCGATTTTGAAGATTCAAGGTATTTTAGATCGGCTTTCTTGATCCTTGATAATCTATTTTTATATAGATTCAGTATTACGTGGGTTGGTCCTAACGAAGTTAAGTATAAAAACAGTTTGTAGAAGGGGGGATACAAACACAACTTTTTAGGGTTTTTAAATAAGTTTATTAAAATAAACAAATTTACAAGTTATCAGCGGAATAAGAACAAGTACTAAACCTATTCAATTACAACCTTAGAATCACAAAGTAATTTTGATGCACAACATAAGAGAGAAAGAAGACCAGAGGTTAAAGAAAAGATAAGTTCATCTCTCTCGACCAGTTCAGGTTCAAGGGAGGGTGATCGAGGGGGCTCAGCTTTGCCCCAGAAATGGAACTAACTTGAGGGTCGGTATACGAAGAGAGGTCTCCCTATTGAGAGTGAAGAATGACCCGGCCCGGCCACACAACATAAGAGAGAAAGAAGACCAGAGGTTAAAGAAAAGATAAGTAAGCATAAAGATGAAGATGGGGGTCTTCATCTATTTATACCCAATGCATTAAATGCAAGTCAGAGGGTTCATGCCACGTGTCAAGTTTCTATAGAAAGTTTGTCCTTTGTTCATAAAGCAACTAAGCTTTTAGCCGAATATGAATAGTTACCTAGTCAGAGTTGGTAAGCACGTGGGAGTCAATCAAGTAACTCCGTACTTACTTTTTTTTATTAACCTGGATATCCAACCCGTATGTACTTTCTGACAAGGCATGGGAGTTTGACATTTGTGCATCGAGGATAAGATCAACTTTGATCTTGCTGAGTAAGCTTCATTTTGATCGCTGATACTTGAGGCTTCAAGGATGAATCCTTCAGGTATCACTGAGGCATACGCAAGATCTCACACTTCTACTAGACGAACGTTGCTATCAATGAACCACTTCAGATCATGAGCTATCCGTCTCTATCTTCAGTTAGGTCTTCGACTATCATTGAATGGTCTTTGGTATGAGTGTTATTCTTCAGTGTTTGCATTCGCTGAATCTGAACAGTAACATAAACTTGGATTAACACTAAGTATAAGAGGAGTCATATTCAAATCACTGAAAGGAGTTTGGGTCAACAATCTCCCCCTATTTGATTATGATTAAGCAATATAGGAAAATTTGCTTGTAAAGATTAGTAAAGCCATGGGAAATTTAAAGTAAAAATCCTAAGGACTAATCCGTGAGATCCTTTTCAGTTTATTCACTATCTGAATTGAGTTTCATTTATAAGGATATGAATACACAGTTTTTACAAGTGTTTTTAACCTAGAAGGCATATTTACTGATAAGCTCCTTGCCCTTTTCACTATTTTCAGAGATCTTTCCAGTACATGATGGAGTAAAGTACTTCACTGAAATTCATTACTTAATAATATGAAGAATTACATCAGAAAGTGAAATTATAATATTAAAGTAAAGTACTATACACTGAAGGATTACTAAGGAAAAAAATTAGGGTCTAGAGTCCTAAGAAGCATTGGTTATCTGTTTTCTTCTTTGTAGCTCTCTCTCAATTCTTCTTTTCTAAGAGATCGTTTGCAGAAGCCGATTCAGATGGTTTTCCACTACGCCTTTGAATTGGGACTTTGATTGCTGAATACCATCTCTGATTTCCAGCCATTCAGAGAAGCCATAAAACTTAAAAATTTGAGGTGCCTCAGCTTGATGTCTTTCTCTCCGAAGATGTTGACTGTTATCTTTGGGCCATGCCTTGAATTTCTTCAACATAAAGTGACATTTGTAATCTTTTCAGGGAAGAAACGAGAGTTAACTTTCTTCTTGCACCTTTCAAGTTCTTCATTCTTCTTAGCTTTGGCTTTCTGAAGGTCTTTGTTCGCGGTTTGTAGAGTTCGCTCTTGGGCTCTGGGAGGATTCCTGATGTTTGATTTTGATTCGGCTAGCTCCTTTTGTGCCAAGGTTTCAGCGACCTTGAGGCTTTCTTGTGCTTCTCTTATCTGCTCATCTCTAAGTCGTTGCGCTTGTAATGCTTCTTCTCTTTCTTTGGTAGTGAGAAAAGGGAATTCATTTACTTGAGGATTATTTACAGGGACGGAGTTTTCAGAACCAGAGGTACGAAGAGAGATTTTGACTCTGGTCCTCTCTAACTCCTTTATTCGTTGAGCCCGTCATGCTTCTTCTTCAGGTTCAGGTATGGGCTCTTTATTTACACGCCTCTGAATAAGACCTTTTTCTTCTTCTTCTTCTTCTTCTTCCTCAGAATCTGACTCGGATATATACATGAACATATCTACAATAGAAGGTTCACTCAAGATGGGAGCCACCTTTGGGGGACAGGGTGAGCTGAGATTGGGAGAAAAGGGTTTAGAGAGGTAGGGATTGCAAGAGGAAGGGAAGTGAAAGGTTGGGGTTCAGAGAGGGGAAGGTAAAGTTCGATTGGAAGACTTACCTCTGAATTGAGCCCCCCCTCTTTATTAAGGAGGATGTTCATGTTGGCATCCTCTGAGTCTTTGGATACTTGCTTATTCTTCTCAGCGGGATTAGACAACTTTTGTTTCGGAGGGGGCCTATCCCCCAGAGGTGTCTTGAAAACAGCGCCAATTTGTATCCCTGGCCCTAGTGAGGAGTAGAAGAGTGTAGGATCATCATCTTCATAATCATCATCTCTCAGAGAGTATGCTGGACCTTCTTCTTCTTCCTCTTTATCACATCAGTAAGACAAGAAGTAGTGACAGCAGGAGCCTTCAAAATTTTGATGATATCTATCAGCGTCTCCCCCTACTTGTCTATCTTGGTACCCAGCTGAGTGATGGAGTAGGTATTCTGAGAGATGGCACTCTTTAGTGATGAAACCTCTGTTTTTAAGACAGAGGCATCCGATTGGATGCCTGAGATAGTGGTCTTCATATTTGGTATCCCTGATACATGCTTAAAGATGTATTACATCAAGATCTGCAGGTTGTCGGCCTTCATCTTTATCTTAGCAGCCTCACCGACCAGATGGTCTAAGGTCGATATCTAAAGAGAGGGGGAGCTTCCAGAGAGATCTTGGGGATCTCTAAGTTCATCTTGGGAATAGACCTTCCCTGAACCTTGTCCCTCTTCATTTGCTTCAGTTTCTCCATCTTCAGTGACGATGGAGATCCAGTCAGAGGTGCATGAGACACACCTGTTGATAACACAAATAAATGAGCCAAAAAGAGCTTAGGTTTAGAAGAAAGAAGTTGGGTGGAAGTAGTTATATGCAAGGGTTCCTTGAGATTATATGAAGGATTATTCTCAGGGTTGGAACTTGCAACAGATGTATCCAGAGGATCACATGCCTATTGTTAGCCCTAATTTTAGTGTTGAAAGTGTAAAAAGGAAAACCTATGATTCAAGTATGGAAGATCAGAGATCGTTCAGAAGAAGAGACTTCAGAAGTCTGGAGTGAAGACTTTAGAAGTCTGAAGGTCGAAGACACTACGAAGCTTCTGTATGAATAGACAGAACTTCTGTCTGGTTGCTCTTCTCATCATAGCCCGATAACTTAGCAAGGAACGATTTCATCATTTACACGTGGAGCCTTTATATTGGAGAATGCTTTAACAGTAACCCATTCTTTCACGTGTTAAATGACATGATAACCGTATAACAAGATTTGTTAGTGATTCCTTGTGACGTGTCTTATTGTAATAGACTAGTCATTTGACTTTCCTTATTTTAGGCTATAAATAGGGATTCCCTTCCCCATTTGTAATTGTGAATGTGAGATTGTTTCTTTGAAACTCTCCATCTCCAAATACCCTCATTCCAATCATGTAAGATATATGATCACGATTAATCATATGACTACGCTTCTATCTTAATATTGTTCTTCATTTTGATTAATCGTTCTTCCATTTATAAACTGTTTGATCTAAATTGCTTCCGCTTTACATATTTTCATTAGATCATTGATTCAATATGAGATTTGGGTTCCTACAATTGGTATCAGAGCCTATTGATTTGCTTAAATCAAACGATCCAATCTATCGATTTTATCTCATTGAATCTAGTTTATTTCATCTTATTTTTAGATCTATAACATTCATCTTTTTATACTTTGTTTTCGAATTGTTCTCGAAGATATCATTCAAATCTGTGTTTGAATTTATTTATATTCAAATTCAGTTTTGATTTCATTTATATTCGATTCTACAAATTTATTCTCATTAGATCTGAAATGCGGATGGTTATTGGGAAGAAAATTCATTGCCAATTGGGTAAAAATTGATTATGCACACAAGGTGTTTGATAAAATGTTTATGAGAGACTTGGTCTCTTAAAATAACGTCATGAAGAGTTATTTTCGATGTCAAGAACCAATGTTTGGAAATCAACGCTTTGGTTGTGATTTGGTTATGCAAACCCATATTCAATTTTTGTGGCATTGAATAAAAATCAGATGCTGACAGATTTGCGATGCTGTGTCATATCGGTCATATCTCTCTCATACCATCACCAATTCATGCGATTCAAAAGCCTCTGGATAGAAAACAGAAGGATCTACAAGTTTCATGTTTTGAGTTTTCAGTGATTCGATCTGTAGAAGGCCCATTAAATCGTCGAAGTTGACGGTAGTGTGCTGAAGCAAAGTTGTTACGCATCGAGTTAGATCTGCTTCTTGTAAGAACGACCCGAGCTTCCGGACTAAGGACCAGAGGTTTTGGACTAGAGGCATCCAGAGACTTCTGGAATTACGAACCAGAGCTTCTGGATTATTACATGCCTTACCCCGTAAGACTCACATAATCGAAGTTACATGTTAAACTAGAAGCTGCTGGACAGATCTGCGCGACTGTACGGAAACGATCATATCTCATTCGTCCGAGCTCCAAAGAAGGTGAATCCAATTTCTGTGGAAAGCTAACACACTGAGCTACAATGTTTATGTTTTGAGTTTTCCCAAACTCCAAATATTTCACGTCCAGAAGCAGCGTAGAAGTCAGTGTAATGGTGCTGGACAGAAACTTTCTTTGCTGATTTTATATCTTATAGGTTGATGAGTGGTATTGTGGCTTGTTCTATATCACGTCAAACTTCATAATTCTTTTCGTTGAAGTTTAAATTAGCCACGGCTTCAGTTCATCTCAGCTCTGGACCCGCTCTTAACAAGTATTGCTTCTGAACATCAAAGAACCAAGAAGTACAGGTAACCGACTTCATCGTAGATTTCTTCTTTCAACCGGAGATAGGTCGTTGAAATCCTCGTCAATGATCAAGAACTACCGAGCATAATTTTCATCCTTTGATCTCACATCGGGGCTCTCGAATTAATCTTGGTGGTTTCGAGTTCTATTTTTGGAACGGATATTTACGGTTGATATTATTTCGAGCTCCTCAATCTATGGATGATTTCTTCACCAGAGCATCAAGGTGAAGATTATCTGAACAAGTTCTTGTGCTGAATGTCCACTCAACTCATGGTTCACAGACACATTCTTTGTTATTAGACTGATTATGCACAACATTGTCACGCAACTCACACTCTATCTATCCACGTTTGGATGAATCGATATGCTATGGGGTTGGCTGAGATTCTGAGGCTAACAGGTGTGTTGAGTTTCTACAGGTTAAAGCTGTTTTTGGTGCAATCAGTGGTGTTTATGGCACATTGAATCTGATTTTAAAGTTGAGAATGAAGAAAAAGAGCATCATGTTGAGGGGGAGCTTGAAATACCTTTTAAGTCCATACTGTCCTCTGAAGATTCCATGCCTTGAAGATCAGAAGAAGCAATCTTTTTCATCCAGAGCTTCTGGTTGCACACCCAGAGCTTCTGGATAAGCTTCTTATGGTCAGAGCTTCTTTTTGATCTACATACAGAGAATATCTTGGACTTGAATAAAATCGTGTGCATATATTTGGAATGGGGTTACTACATCAAGGGGGAGCTACATGTTTATCTAAGGTGATCTCCAAGCTTTCAAAGCTCGATGGGAAGACGACCAATGACTTTCAATGGTTTTTCCTTTTATTGTTTTCCTTTTAACACTTAGGGGGAGATTGTTAGCCCTAATTTTAGTGTTGAAAGTGTAAAAAGGAAAACCTATGATTCAAGTATGGAAGATCAGAGATCATTCAGAAGAAGAGACTTCGTAAGTCCGGGAGTGAAGACTTTAGAAGTCTGAAGGTCAGAAGACCACAAAAGCTTCTGTATGAATAGACAGAACTTCTGTCTGGTTGCTCTTCTCATCATAGCCCGATAACTTAGCAAGGAACGATTTCATCATTTACACGTGGAGCCTTTATATTGGAGAATGCTTTAACAGTAACACATTCTTTCACGTGTTAAATGACATGATAACCGTATAACAAGATTTGTTAGTGATTCCTTGTGACGTGTCTTATTGTAATAGACTAGTCATTTGACTTTCCTTATTTTAGGCTATAAATAGGGATTCCCTTCCCCATTTGTAATTGTGAATGTGAGATTGTTTCTTTGAAACTCTCCATCTCCAAATACCCTCATTCCAATCATGTAAGATATATGATCACGATTAATCATATGACTACGCTTCTATCTTAATATTGTTCTTCATTTTGATTAATCGTTCTTCCATTTATAAACTGTTTGATCTAAATTGCTTCCGCTTTACATATTTTCATTAGATCATTGATTCAATATGAGATTTGGGTTCCTACACCTATATCTGAGAATGTTTAAGAGAAACACTTTCAGGTCCCGTGCACGTTGCTTTCCAATTTTCAGATTGTCGAAACAAAGCTGATAATTAAACACCACGCTTCTCAACCACTTCAGATATGGGGACAACCATATCTGATTCATGGATTGATGTGTGGATCAAGAAAGAGTAGGTGGAAGTATAAGAGAAGGCAGTGATACTATTACCTGGTCCATCTTTAGCGCAGCTGGTTACTATAACTTCAGGGACCTCGATCTCTAAAGGTAGGGGTAGTGCTGAAGAAGTGGCAACGGTCTCTGATGCAGTTGTCGTGGTTGTTAGGGGAGTTTGTAGTACGCCAAACGAAGAGAGGATTGACTGTTAAGAGCCAATCTTTTTGAGCTTCTTGCTTGGAGGTTTATTTGATGTGGACTTTTTACGTCCATCAACGGATGCGTTCTTCCGTTTCTTAGACGGGGATGAAGATGTATCAAGGTCGATCACTAATGGGTTCTTCAGTGATCCAGATACATTCTCTACCACATAGGTAGGAGCAGGCCCTTCAGTGTTTGGGGGTGTTAGACCCATGATGATTTCCAACATTTGGGGGATGTAGGGAGCGTCTCCCTCTTCCTGGTCGTGCTCCAGTGCTTTCTTCCCGACTTGGGAGAATCGTTGATTCCCCTTCTTAGAGTTTAAAGTGTTGTATTTGAAGGTTTATTCCTTGTTTGTGTATCATATTTAATTCCAAGGGTTTGAAATCAATGAATACCTCCATGGATGACAATGTGTTCATCTATGTGAGTGTCAATCCATGAGTTGCTATTTTTTTTTAGTTTTAATACCTGGTATAGTACAATTTCGTATTTCAAGGTAAAATGCCTAGAAAATTTTAAAAATCGTGGTTGGGAAGGTTATAGTACTCAAAGCCATTGGAATTTTTAGTTTATACATTGTCTAATTGTTTTTGTCTTGATTGGTACGCTCCCCCTGTGAAAGAAGTCCTCTATCTGCACATGTCTTGGCTCTTTTCCATGCTAGGTGTTTCCTTATGGACTTTAATTCAAGTTCAGTTTTCACTACAAAGTGCCAGAATGAATGGAATGGTTGATGTTAAAGATTGTTTATAAGAGTTTGGGTCAAGGTTCATATCAGTTATGAAGTGAAAATGGTGGAAATGAGGTCTTTAGAATTTTTTGTTCGTGGTGGAAGAGTACAGGTCAAACAGTAGTCCATGCGGGCAGCCACATGGGTAAGCCGCGCGGCAAGCCGCGTTAGTTACTTGTTTGACCGTTTTGGGTTTTCGTTGAAGGGGAGGTTGGAGGCGTTAAGTGATGTCCTAGCCTTAAGTGTTTATTAGTGGGATGTTTAAGAATATAATTGGGTAATTAACTTGTAGTTAATTGATCTAATTCAGGTGTTCGGTTGGTGTGATCGTAGTTTAAGACGAGCAAATCAAGGCTTGGCAATTAAGTAAGTTCCCTTCGTGTGCTTAAATTTCAAATGAGTGTTTTATTTTGCATAATATTTAAATCATTCATTTACGGGAAGTGTGTACCCGACCTTTGGGCAAGTGTGGGCCTGTTTAATAGTCATGCTGTGTGTGACTAAGAGTGTGAATTACCGTTGCAATATGTACATTTAAAGGTGTTCATGTGTGAGTTAATACTTATGACTAACCTTTTATCTTATAAATGTCATGCATATTTAAAAGTGGTTTTGAGGTAATTCACCAGGTCTTATGGTCTAACCCTCTCTTTTATAAAACTAAAAACCTTTTTAGGGAAGCACATGGTTGAGAGCTCGAGTAAGGGTAAAGGGTAGTTGTGAGCTTTGGAATTAGAAGTGAGGCGCTATTTCGTTTAGATAATTGCCTAGTTAATAGTTGGAATGTAATAAATCTCATTAGCTATTTACTTTCCGCTGCAAACTTATGAGGTTAAGTTTATACTTTGGGACCTATTTGCTATGTAATCGCTACTTTTTGAGCAATAGCATGAGTTACCTTTAATTTTAGAATTGTGGTTGTTACAAGTGGTATCAGAGTCCTAGTTTAAGAGAACTAGGTGTTCGAGGAGCATCTAGACTTAGACTGAGGGATAGGTGGGACTAAGATTTAAGTAGAAATAGATGGAGTGTGGTTTAACCGGTGAGAGTAATGATAGGGTAGAAAGGACTAACGTGTTCGATAAATTCAAAATCACATATGGCCAATGTCATTGTGAATTTACAGGTACATGAAGGTGCTTGAATACCTTGTTATGATCTAACTAGTTGTCTCTTATGCTATGTATCTTTCAGTAGTAAGGAGTATGGTGTGTGGTTCTGTGAGATCGGCAACAGTGACACCCGCGGGAGGAGATCCTCCAATCGGGAACCCTCAACCCCGATCAAGTTGTAATTGAAGGAGTTTTGAATACCCGTGGGAGGGGTAGAGAGAGGGGTCGTGGAACCCGAGGAGGCGTAGTTTCTGTGGGAGCCCTTGAGGGTGGGGCTCGAGGCCGAGGTAGGGGCCGTACACGTGGTCGTGGAGTGGCGATCGAGTCGCTAAATGATCCGGCGAAATCAATCCAAGAAATTTCTGTAAGTGTGCGTGGTAGGGACGTGGTAGAGGAAGGGGTCGCAACCAAGCACAAGGGTTTGTGACCAAAGAAGACTTTAACGCGGGAATGGGGAAGCTTGAGGCAGCCATTCAAGCTTTGAAGGGTACACAATCGGATGCAACGATTCCATTTGAAGATGATGGTGCAGAGGGGTCTTAAGGGGATGAAGGCCATGGAAGCTCATCTCACAAGACTACCCCCGAAGTAGAGAAACCAAGTGAGGTGACAAGAGGGTGCACTTATAAAACATTCCTAACATGCAAACATCCAACTTACACGGGAGAGCGTAACCCGGTGTTGGCCTTGCAATGGGCTAGGGAAATGGAGGTGGTGTTTGATACTAGTGGGTGTGCGGAAACGGACAAGGTGTTGCATGCTACAACTATGCTTAAAGCGTAAGCTTGTTGTTGGTGGGATTTAGAGAGTGGAAAGATTTGTGTGGGAACGGCTAAGAAGACTTCGTGGGATTGTTCAAGAACAAGTACTGTCCTAAAACCGCTATAAGGCAACTTGAGGAAGAGTTCTTGCATTTAGAGCAAGGAGACATGACTGTTCAAAAGTACACCGCAAAATTCTTAGAGAAGTCATGTTTTGCGGAAGCGTATGTTTCAACCGAGGAACGAATGGTGGATCGGTACATTTGGTGTTTGAAAGCTTCAATAAGGGAATTGGTGATGACAATGAACACGTCAACTTTCCGAAATGACCGAGAGAGAGAAGAGTCGCCGATTGATGGAAAAGGGCACCGAAAAGAGGAAGTGGGAAGGAGCACCAAATGATTTCAAGAAAGCCAAGTTCTCGAAATATGACAGTCGTGGTAGCCAAAGATTTGGGGAGAAACCGTGTGGGAAGTGTAACCGTGTACACCGTGGAGATTGTGCTTTGGAATCAAAGGGGTGTTTCAAGTGTGGAAATATGGGACACATGGCTAGAGAATGTTCCAACTCAAGAGCATGTTATCAGTGTGGATCTTTGGAGCATTTAAGGACGGATTGCCCTTAACTGAAGAAAGGAGTGGTGAGCAACTTTGGTGGTGGACGTGGTGGTGGAATGGAGAAGAAAGTGGAAGCTCCACGAGCTCAAGTGCGGGCTTTTCAGATGACGGCTACCGACGCGTAGGAGGCACCTGATGTGGTGACAAGTACCTTTCTTATTAATTCAACTTTTGCCAAGGTGTTACTTGATTCGGGTGTGAGCCGTTCATTTATATCAACTACTTTTTATGGGGCTCTTGAATGTCAAGCCCAAACGGTTGGATCATAGGTTCGAGGTAGAAATCGCCGATGATAGGCGGGTTTTGATGAAAGAAGTTTTAGAAGGTTGTAGTATTGATATAGAGGGTTGTCTAATCCCATTGTTGTTATACCCAATGGCGATGAGTGAATTTGATGTGATTGTGGAGATGAATTGGTTGGTAAGCAATAATGCGTACATTGTTTGTAAGAAGAAATTGATTCAAATCACCTTACTAGAAGGAAGAGAGGTCGTGATCTATGGTGACCGAAGTGAGAGGAAGTCATGTGTTATATCGATGCTAAAGGCTAGACAGTGTTTAGCTAAAGGATGTCGAGGGTTCATGGCTTATGTGATTGATGCCAAAAGAGGGAAGAAGGTAGTGGAAGAAGTACCCGTCATGAAAGATTATCCCGAGGTATTTCCCGATGATCTTGTCGGATTACCTCCGGATCATCAAATGGAATTTAGAATCGATTTGGTACGCGGGGCCGCACCAATAGCCCGTGCACCATATCGATTAGCACCGGCGGAAATGAAAGAGATGATGACCAACTTCAAGAGTTTCTTGATAAGGGTTTTATACGTCATACTACATCATGGTGGGGAGCACCAGTACTGCTTGTTAAGAAGAAAGACGGGTCTATGAGAATGTGTATAGATTACCTTGAGTTGAACAAGGTGACGATCAAGAATAAGTATCTGTTACCTAGGATAGATGATCTGTTCGATCAACTCCAAGAAGCAAGTTACTTTTCGAAGATTGATTTGTGGTCCGGTTATCGTTAGCTGAAAGTGAGAGAGGAAGATGTGTCTAAAACTTCTTTCCAAACGAGATATGGTCACTACGAGTTTTTGGTTATGCCTTTTGGCTTGACCAGTGCGCCGACAGCGTTGATAGGTTTGATGAATCGTGTGTGTGGTTCGTTGTTAGACAAGTGTGTAATTGTCTTCATCGATGATATTTTGATCTACTCTCGGACAGAAAGTGAGCATGAAGGACATCTTTGTTTAGTGTTGGAATTGCTAAAGCACGAGAAGCTTTATGCATAGTGTACATGCCACGTGTCAAGATTCTATAGGAAGCTTGTCCTTTGTTCATAAAGCAACTAAGTTTTAGCCGAATATGAACAGTGACCTAGTTAGAGTTGGTAAGCACGTGGGACACAATCAAGTAACTGCCTACGTACTTTCTAACAAGGCATGGGGGTTTGACATTTGCACATCGAGGATAAGATCAACTTTGATCTTGCTGAGTAAGCTTTATTTTGATCACTGATACTTCAGGCTTCAAGGATGAATCCTTCAAGTATCACTGAGGCATACGCAAGATCTCACACTTCTACTAGATGAACGTTGCAATCACTGAACCACTTCAGATCACGAACAATCCGTCTTTATCTTCAGTTAGGTCTTCGACTATCACTGAAGAGTCTTTAGTGTGAGTGTTGTTCTTCAGGTCTTCTAAGCTCATATAGTGTTCCTGAGTTTCAGCTATCACTGGGTGCAATCAGTGTTTGCATTTGTTGAATCTGAATAGTAACATAAACTTGTATTTTTACTAAGTATAAGAGGAATCATAAATCACTGAAAGGAGTTTGGATCAACAACGTGATTCTTTTCCACTTTCAAATCGTTTGGTTCAAGATATTTCTATTTTTTCCTTAAGTTTTGTCTTTATCGCAACCTACTGTTCTGTTTATTATCACATGCTTCTGTTCGTTATTAACAAAAGTGTTAGTTCTAAAGTTGCTTAGAATCACTGTGTGAATATCATGTTAAAATTTCGTTAAGTTTGGATAAGTTTTGAGTTAGAACGTCAAAGTTATCGCATCACACTTTGCTTGCACAATAAGTTGTTGCATCCCATTTGTGCGACAACTTAAGTTTTATTGTATCTCTTTTTTCGTGAACAGTAATGCAACAACTTGATTTTTTCGCGTCCTTCATGTGCGACATTCTGGTCTATCGCATTTTTTAAGAGCCGGTAACTTAGATTATCTATTCTCTTAAAAATCGATAACTTTGTTAATCTCAGCTTCTCTGAGACCAGATAACTTTGTATATCGCATCTTTAACATGCGATAATATTTTTCCTCACATCAGTTACACGCAACAAACCTTTTCATCGCATTCTTTTGACGTTGTTCATGCGGCGAACCCTTTGCGACAAAACCCCATGCTAAGTTGCAACAGGGATACACTATTCTTTGGAGAGCAAACAATTGTGTACGACAAAGTTAATTTTTTGAATTAATTCAAATCGTTGATCTACGATCATTTCGACAGGTATCAAGTGCTTACAAAAATCATGAAAGCATAAAAGGGAAAGCTTGTATCAGATTTGAAAATGTGAAAAGTTTATATGAAAGTCATGCTTTTATATGAGAGAAAGGAAAAAATCCAGGAAGCATAAAAGGGGAAGTTTGTAGAAGATTGCATTGATAAATTGTTCGCCGTGCTTAGTAATTTGTAATTCATAGATTTTTAGATTTCTAGAATTAAAATATTGTACATTTTAAGAGTTCACTACAACAAATTTCCCCTATTGCGACGATTGTGCGACGCCAGTCGTCGCTATAGAGCTTGTCACTGATGGTCCGTTGCGGTAGCCTCCTATAGCAACGAAAAATCGTCACTAAAACTAAAAAATACAAAATTAATTTTTTTACCTACTGCGACAATATGTCGTTCCTATAGGTAGAAAATTAAAAATAAATGTTTTTCCTACTGCAACGACATGTTGTCGCTATAGATGAAAATTTAAATTTTTAACTTCTTACCTACTGCAACGACATGTTGTCGCTATAGGTAAAAAATAATTTTTTAGCAATTTTAATCTGGTTATAAAATATATTTTAATAAATAACATGTATTTTAATCAAATAAAGTGATATTCAAATAACTAGAAATAATTTTGAAAACTGTAATCAACATTAACGTATCAACCATAGTAATACATGGATATCTACTCATAAACATTAATGTCTCAATCATAGTAACACAAAAATAACTGATCTTAAACATTAATATTTCAAATATAGTAATACATAAATATCTAATTGTAATACGAGTCAGTCTTTGTGTCCTTGTCCTCGTTGTGGTTGATATCCCGTCATAGGCGACACAATAATATATGTGTCTACATAGACCTATTAAAAACAGATCAAGAAGATATCAAATGTGTAACCATTTTTCAAGATCGATAGAAATTGTACCTTAAACTTTTCCCAAAAGCAAATGAAGAAAATAAAAGCTTGCTTTCTGTGGTTGAAATTTGATAAACAGACCCTTTAAGGTAGAAATTGTACCTTAAAACACCAACAAAAATCTCAACAAAAGCTTGCTTTCCATGGTTGAAATTTGAGAATCTGGATAAAGCCTCTAAAGCCTTGTTTCTGATACCTGATAGAAGAAACATTGCAGAAATATTAACCAAAAAAACATATGGATGTGAATTCATCAACAAAGTCTAGGTGGTTTTCAGTAACACATACTTGACTATCTCAAAACGCATTTTCAGTAGGTGGGGAATAGGAACATTTTTGTTTTGGAGGATTGGAATTTGGGTCCATTTTAAACAATTCTTCGCAATTATCTAAATAATTGCTAACGAAGGCTTTACATGTTGAAATGTTTGAAATAGAATCATTTTCATGAGTTTTGTTCAATTGTAAAGTCTCGTTCTCAAGTTGTTGCATTTTAAATAAAAATGATTCATTTTCCTTTTCCGCCAAAAAACGTTCAGTTTCCAACACTCGTTCGAGTTGAATAATTTTCTTTTCTAAAAATAGAGTAGGAATGTATGGTTTACATTCAGGAATCTTGTTTTGAAGTTCTTCGGCAAAATATGATGGAAAGTAGTTGTTTGGAAGAGATTCACTTGAATATTCCTCTTCTACTATTTGATGATAGCAGAAAGGTATTTGAAAATAGTTTTTGTTTTGTCTCTTCCAATCTTCTCTTTCCTCAACACTAGGGTCCGGCTTCATAACTTGAATTTGGTAATCTGGACCAAGGTTCAGATATTCGAATTTATAAATCGTCGGAGTATTATAGATAGCCTTTGCTAAGTGTTTCGAGTTTTCAAAACCTAACCCGGCTTTAGAGCTTAAATCTTTCGGTGCATTTAAGTGAATAGTGTGTTCAGTTTGACCAAACTTGTAAAGTTTTAATTCTAAATTTTTGAGTTTTTCTAATAGATCTTGTCTTTAAAAACTAACAAAGTCAAACTTTGATGAAAATTTGGCAGTCTCATTCCTAGATGAGTGAAGTTGAAGCGTGAGATCAGATATTTGTTGTTTAAAAAGATCATTTTCTGCTTTTAAAACCATTTTCTCCGATTCGAGATTGTGTGCTATACTTTGAGAATTGACAAGGTCGGTTTGCATAAGAAGCAATTGATTATGATTATTTTCTAAGCTTGCTTCTAAATTGAAAACCAAGAGTTTCTCGGTTTTCAATTTATAATGTAATTCTTCTAATTGACACATTAAATCATGCATTTGAGATACAAAAGAGTCATAGTCAGAAGGGCTTACCTCGGGTGTGTAGTCGGAAGCGTGAGAAGAAGTATCATCAGAGTAAGCCATCAAAATGAAATGTGCTTGAGTATCCCTTTCCATGTCGTCTTCATCATCTTGATTAATCCATTGTTCATCTTCAGCTAGAAGAACTTTACCGGCTTCTTTTTGTTTAGACAACATCAGTTTGTAAGTGAAGTAGTTGGAGTCCTTCACTATTGACTTCTTGCATTCCCTTGCGTAGTGACCAGATTTGCTACAGTTGTAGCACAGGCTTTTCTCACTCTTGAACTTGTCTTCTGGCTTGGGTGTTGAGCGTGGTTCTTCTCTTCTTGGTTTTGGTTCAAACAGAGCCTTTCGCTCATGATTATTAGATCCCGAGGCATACCTTTGTTGGTTGGGATTCGAGCGACGTGAGACTTTTGTTGAAAAGATCTCGTAAGGAAGGCCAGTTGTTGTTGAAGTTTGGCAATTTCGGGATCATAGTCAAAATCTTCGTCTTCCAGTTCGGGAAACATCTCTTGAGGAGTGGAAAAGGAATCTTTTGCCATCAAGGCGATTGGATCCGGTTTCTTCTTTGTATTTAACCCCATTAGTTCAAGAACCTCATCTTCGTCTTGTTGGAGGGTTTCATAGACTTCATGAAGATCAAGATCAGCAAGATATTTGCTGTGTTTGATTTGATTAGCAAACCGGCTCCATTCCGGTTGAAGATTGCTAACAAATTTAACGTTGTTTTCGATCTTGGTCTTACGAATTTCGTTCTTGCTTAATTCGTTTACTAGTTGAACAAAACGGGTATACGTGTTCGTAAGACTTTCTCCATCTTTTGCCTTGAATTCTTCATATTGTGAGATGCAGTTGGTGATTTTGAGTTGTGTGCCAATCTTCGTTCCAAGCATGAACTCTTCTATGACCTCCCACATTTCTTTAGCCGTCTTCTTGTGGCTATCAATGCTCATATAGATTTCATTTGGGAGGCTCATAAGTAAACAAGAACGGGCAAGTTGGTCACCTTTCATTATCTTCTTCTCGTTTGCATCCCATGTACTTTTGAGTTTAACTTCCCTTCGTGCGGGCAAAGGAGGAGTATTGTTTGGCATAGCCGGAAACTCCTGATAAAAAGTTGGAGGAGGACCTTCCTTGATTGAACGCATGATCTCATCGGCATAGTCATTGCGTTCAATAAAGTCAAGGAATCTATCCTTCCATTGAGAATGTTCGCCCGGGAATAGATCGGAGGTTTGGTGTCTGATCCAATAGCCATAGCCTCACGGGTAGTCATTGTACTTTTGGGTGGACCTCAATCGATGAGTTTTTAAAATTTCTGAGTTGTCTCGTGAAACAGTAGGGTTTTCTCGATAGACAAAGTGAATCGAATTTTTTTTATCGATATGGGTCAGAAGCTCTAAGGAATGTTATCGGGTGGAAACTACTCGAAAAAAAAATGTTATCGAGTGACAGAAGCTCGATAACAAAAGATGTCGATTGAGATTAGGCTTGATGAGAAAAAAAAAACTTTTTATCGAGTGCTTAAGGCTCGATAAGAAAAATGTTTTGTCGAATGAATTTGGCTCGATATAAATTGTTATCGAGTGAATGAGGCTCGATAATAAATTATTGTCGAATGAAATTGGATCGATAATAACTTTATATAACTCGACCAGAAAAAAAATTTGATCAAAAATTTTATCGAATACTGACCACTCGATCAAACTTCTTCTCGATTCAATAGGACTCGACTAAAAATTAAATACTTTAATTCTGAGTTTTCTGTTATTGAAAAACCAGAAAACAAAAACACAGGGTTCTTGACTAAAAAGAACTAGTCTTTTTATGGACAAGACTGTCTGGGTTTTCGAGTTTGTTATTTGTTCAATTACAAAAAAAAAATCAAGATTACGAGAGTTTATAATTTTACTAAGAAAATCTTTAGTAAGAAAAGCTACAGGAGTCACAAGTTCCTGAGTTTTCTTAAGTAAAGACATTCAAAAGTAAAGAAAAATAAACTAAAGTAATTTTAACTAATCAGATTAAAGTATTTTAGGAGTCGATAAAAATTCAAGATTTAAGCAGTTGAGTCGATAAAAATTCAATCAACATAAGAAAGATTCGAGAAAAATTCAATGAGCAGATATGAGGTAGTCGACAATAATCAGTATGATGTTTTATCGGGAAAGCATGAAACAGTAGGACTCGACAAAAATTCAATGAACAGCAGAATTTGCAGAAATCGAAAAAAATACCTTCTGTTTCGTGGTTTGCTCAGAAAATCGTAAAAACTCTTGATCTTAGGCTCTGATACCACTTGTAGATCCCAGATAAACAAGCACAATGACAAGTAGATGTTAATAGCAAAGGTAATATGACAATAAAGATGTTAAAGAACTTACGTAGTCATATATCTCTTAAACGTATGATCGATTACAATGTAAAACCAGATTCAACTCTCTCTCTCTCTAATATGAATCGACAAGCACATTAGGAAAACCCTAATGTCCTATTTATATTGCTAGGTCTAAGCTAATTAAGGAAACAAAGAGTTTAAGGAATTATAAACTACCTTTTACAATCAACCATATATTTTCCTTATTTTGTCACAATTAAATAATAATAGACCTAACATGTCTACACAAGGAATTGATAGAACCCTGTGCACAATTAACGCAACCGCATACAGACTATCTCAAAACGTCAAGGAATAATGATACTGGCTGTTTGGTCTTTTCATATGTTACCGGTTTAGAGGCTGTTTACCAAAAAAATTGGGTAAGTGCGGACTTGAATAAGAGAACTGATTGGGGTAAGAGGTCTGACTTGGATAAGCCTTGATTGAATATTGTTGTTTACCAAATATTTTGTATTAAGTATTGACCAAGTAGTAAATGACAATTATACCCTTTTTATCATAATAGTTGAATTAACATTATTACTTAGCAAATATTTTATATAATATATATTTTTATGATCTTTTTGGTTATGTTATTTTGAAATTATAATATTTATTATCAATTTATCAGAATTGTAAACTTGCTCCATTTTCCAAAAATGTGGTTTATTATATTCTTGTAACTCGTTTTTTCTTTCCAAACAAATTTATTTTAATAGTATTATCCCTATCCTTCTTTTCCCTAGACCACCATGTTGTCGACAGGCCTGTGCAGAACCACCATCGTCTGAAAATCAAGCATCCGACATCAAGGCGATAGCGACGATTTTTCTGGTAGTGAGAAAAATCTTATCAAACTTCATCGACATCAAGGCGATGCAAAAGTAACAGCAAAGGCTGGAGGGCAAGGGAAGGAGCTACTCTCTCTTTTGATATCTTTCTTCGATCTACAACAACTGGAGTGTGAATATTTGGAGCCTCTGGGTTTACTGCTGGAGTTTTTCCTTGACGGAGGAAGGTGGCGGTAAAGTTTGAATCAGGTCCCAAATTTTTTGATTTCCTTTTGAGTTGTCATGCCAGCATATGATTATGGTTAAAGGGAAAGGAAGGGTAAATACAGTAAAAAGCGACGCTGACGACAGTCAGAATGGTTTGCGTCTCTTTCTAGAGTCAGATGGACGGTCAGCGATAACGTATATTTTTTCTCCAGTAAACAGTTCATCTCTTACCCTGGTAAGTACCTCTTACCGAGTAAGAGGTAATAAGATGTAAGTAAACACACCCTTAGTATATAGTAATTCATTTGAAGAAAACATACCATTCAGTTTCAAAAACAAAAATTAGAGCGATGGATTTCAGCTATGGCAGAATGACTATGTATAAATCCACACAAAAAATTTACTTTAAATGAAGCGATGATAACCACATTACCTTAGAAGAGCTATTGATATTCCTTCGTGTGAGCATTGTATCAAAGAACAAAATGAACTTGTAGATTAAAATGGATGAGTATGAAGCAATGTCAAAAACCTATAGTTACATATCAGTAGACTCACCAAATAAGTGATACCTGATGTCGAGTATGATTAAAATCACCAAAGTTCCAAACTTTTGATAGCCACCTTCAAGGAAATAGCAGTAAGCAACTTCTTCTGAATTAGTACAAAAAGTAAGGCATTTAGGGGACGTTTGTTTTATAAGAGGTGCTGAAGTCTAAAGTATGATTTCAGTTATGAAATAGTTATGAAACGTCTAAACGAATCAGACATAAGTGGTGATTAAGAACTTAAAATGAAAAAACAAACAAGACCTTGGTGTTAATTAGCATGTGAGTTCTTAAACCTTGAAATTTGTTAACCCAACTGAAACTTTTTGTTGTTCCGTCTCGGCTTCTTCTGAATGCTTTTCTGTGAAATAACCTTCTTGTTCTGCAGCCGTTTCTGCTCTGTTATTGCCGGTCTGTATACCAAAAGAAAGAAAAGTAAAAGTTCAATTTTGAAAATATAGGACCTTAATAAGTAGAAAAGGATGGGGGTGGTAGAAGATGAAAGACTTAGGGCTGTTTGGTTGGTTTTCCATTAAACCATGTACGAATGAAGCTGACTGTATAGATTAATCTGTTTGTATAGATTGAGAGTGTTTTTGTTTGAGAGAGTTTTTTCATATATGGAATGAGCATGTTTTTTAATTGAAAATTGACATATTTGGAGAATACTAGACTTTCTGTATAAAGCTCCCCTCTAGAAGCTTACTAAATAAGACACTTTTTATATCATCAAGTCACAACCAAACACACATGTATAGGTGAACAAATAAGTTGTCGGTCTTATTAAGCTAATTAAGCTGTTAACAAACAGGCCCTTACATTTTTGTTAATTTTCTTAACTTGTTTTTCTGATGGAGGTGGTGGGATATATGAAACGCATCGATAATCCCCTACCATATTCATCTCGTTTAATATGTAAAAAGAAATCTCTAACGTTAATGGTAAAATGGTAAAAAGAAATCTCGTTTAATATTTATATACAATTTTTAACACATCAAACACAACATAAGGCTACAAAATGTAATCTTGTGTTTTCATAGATGTGTGGCTATCCAAATTATGTCATTGGTAATCTGGGTGGTCCTAAGTGCAAGTTTTAAAGTACAATCAGAAGGACTAATGAACAAACCAGTTGCGCTAAAATGCTTCTATTTGCTTCACCAAAATCATCTCTCCAGTTGCTCACAATCCTCATGGAATTGAATTTTCTTCCACACATTTACTCCCGTTGGTTAAAGAACCCCACTTCCAATTTCGATTAACATGAATTTGTTCACCTATTGATGATAAATAAACAAATAAAGCGCGGTAGCAAGTTTCTCTAGACACAAATACAAGTATCACTTTTTAATCCAATATACACATATATATACACATTTATAACATTGTTGACAAGAAAGTTAATTGTTGATCAAAAGTTTATTGTACATTACATGAAGGAAAAATTAGCAAAAACGTACTAAGAATCATAATTCATTGATAGGAAACCGTACAACAATTTGAATTGTACAATTCAAGAACCGAATGTATGATATTGTTTGATTCATGAAGCAAACAAACAACACAAAACCAATTAATAAATTGGAATCTTGTTGTAGTTTTCCATGTAGAGGCAAAATACTTCTTTAAAGAGGTCTTACTATTAAGTTTTCCATTGTGAAAGAGGGTTATAAAGACAAACCTTAAGCCCAGCCTCCCCATACCTGTCATATATGGATCGCTTTTCATCATCTGATAAAACCTGCATAACAACTTTACCATCAAATAAACCAAACCATATAATAAACTCTTAACAAAAACCTATTGGCAACTCTTGATAATTCACTAAAATATGAGTTAGGATGGGCGGAGAGCTGACCTCATAAGCATTGCTAATGTTCTTGAATTTTTGTTCAGCTCTTGGTTCTCTGGAAAGATACAAAAAAATATGAGTTCAAACATGCATATAGATGTAAATGATAAGAAATTGGTAAAAGTTACACAATCAACTGGATGCAAAATCAAAAAATTAACGGGAACAGGTGAGAAAAGTTCTTAGATTCAACTGCTCATCAAGGATTGCAACCAGTAAAGTCATGGACAAAAGATGTGTATTATCTCATTTTTTCCTCAAATGGAAATGAAACCCAAAAACTAAATATCAAGATCATGACTAGAAACATTAATGGCAGTGAGCAGGGCAACAAACCAGTTAAAGAGAAAGGGGTTTTAACTTTTAACTATCAACATATAATTATGTGAATGGATAAACCCTAAAAGAATAAAATAAACTTGCATAAAGTAACAAACTGAAAAAATTAGCATATGATTTACCAATATAAGAAGTCTAGAGGAGGATCGAGAGATGGAAATCAAAGAAACAAAACGTTGAAAAATCTTATTAAGTTGAGGATAAACCCTAGCTGCTATCAGATTATTGGAGCTTTCACTTTTGCACAGAGCAGTCAGCTTCCTAACCTACACAGAATTACAATTGATTTTGAAGAAAACGCTAAATTTCAAATAAGATTCATACAAATTTTAATCGAAACTTACAGAATGAAGAGATTGATAAGAGACTGCAACCCTAATTACAGGATTTGTATAGTTTTGTGTAGCGATTGCAACTATAATCAGGGATAAGAAAATAACGTAATTCACCAAATCGTCTAATGATTAAAGAATAGTCGCTTACCTATTGAAGATACGAAGTCACTTCTTCCTCTTCTCTGTTTACTTGAAAAATCGAATGTCTCTACCCCTGCCTCCTTCAACTGAGAAAAACCAAACCACAGTTATTTGTCTATGACGAAAGAGATTGGAGATTAACCTACAATTGAAGAGATATACATCAACAGATCAATCGATCAACAGAACAATCGATTAAGAACTTGAATAGGAGTTCAGACGTATCAACAGAGCAATCGATCGGCAATCGATGCTGAACATAGTAAACAACAACAACCTTAATATTCAGATTTAGAACAATCGATTATAACATAATTTGATGTATCAAAAGAGCAATCGATCGTATTGAGCAGTCGATACTGAACTTGAGCAACCGAGAACAATCGTATCAAACAGTCGAGCAATTTGACGGCTAGAGTATTTATGTTTTAGGATTTACATATCCTTTTGATAGAATTTTATTTTTAATAAAGATATAAACAAAAATTGATTTAATTTAATATATAATAATAATTTTTACTCTACAGCAACGACAAGTCATTGTTGTTGACTTCCAAATTTTTTCAAAAAAAAACATATAATCATATTTTTATTTAAATCATTTAGATAATAATTTTCTACTCTATAGCAACGACAAGTCGTAGCTGTTGACTTCCCAATTTAAAAAAAACATATAATCATAATTCTTATTTAAATCATTTAGATAATTTATATTTTTTAAGGTATAGTGACAACAAGTCGACGCTACTAGTCATTGAATTTTAATTTTTATAAAATATATTTTTATGAACAGAAAACCTATTAAAAATTGATTTTTGAATACCTATTGTAACAACATGTCATCGCTGTAGGTATTTTTAAAAAATAAAAAAATTTAAAGTCTACAATTATTCAGGAGAAAGGTTTTTTAAGGACTATAGCGACGATTTTCTTGTCGTCGCTTAGCCTTTGTTGCTATAAAAGTCATTTCTTGTAGTGGTTTTGCTTCAATTTATATAAGGGAGTACAGATAGAGAAGCATATCCTTTCTCTTTCATCTACAAGTGAAACTTTCAACTATTAATAACTTCTACCCATCTTTTTATATAGTTTAATAATTAAACCTTTAATTATTCAGTCTCATAATCCAATTAGACTCTATGTGTGTGAGTTACTGGATCTTTATCATGTTAACACTAATTAAAAAATCATATTAACAATTATAAAACAAAGAGAGACATCTAGCATTAAACTCGTTATCATTATAAGTGTCTACATTGTGTCCCTTTGTCTTTGATGCCTAGATTGGACATGAGACATGGTTTGTTTCATCTCTGTTATGCCCAATCCTTAGTTTCTTGATTCCTAAATACACTTTCATCTCTGTTATGCCCAATCCTTAGTTTCTTGATTCCTAAATACACTGATAAAATGTCAATATCCCCATATTAATCATTTATACATGCATGTATTTCCCTGGTATTATTTAATCAAATGGTTAGAGGAAATAACTCCCGTTATACATGAGGGACAATTCATATCTTAATGCATGTATTCCATCCACCTGATGTGTAACATTTCCGTATATAATTACGTCACCGAGTTACTTAATGATCATAACTGGTGTCAAGTCATGTCACTCTATTTATCGTCATATGTAAACCTCACAAATCTTCATAAAAGTCGTGGTCGAAGGGGATCATGAAGATTTTAATTAGTTTGAATTTATTGCTCTTTCTTTAAAAATATATTATTTTCCCATTTCTTGGTTGACCAAAATCGAGGTCGAAGGGGAGCATGAAGATCACTTGAATCGTGGTCACTTCATGATGAAGATCATTTTATATAATATATAAAATATTAATCTTGTTTTTATTAATTTCTAAACTAGTGAACAATGCATCCATTATATACTACATAAATCATTAAATATCACCATACATAATGCATAAATAAAGAGTGAGATGATTATATACCACATCATATGTGATATCTGTTGGGGCCAAAATCTTCGACTTACGACTATCAGAAGATCGTATGACCGCCAATATTGGGATACACGAAACCAACGACTCATGGCGTAGAGAAGGGATGTTGAGTATATTAGTGGTTTCGTCGTACGACGGAAGATGCAAAGGAACGACCGCCGATACAATTTAGCGTCATCGTGTGTACCTCTTGACTGTCGAACGAACCTTCAATCGTTCACTTAACTAACAGCTTAACGTACGTGTTTATTGTGTTATTTATTGCAGGGCCGATATCATTAAGAGTAACGGATGCAACGGATGTAATTAAATGCCTCCATTATTGACCCAACCATTACACACCCGATCGGTATAAATAGATGAGCACGAAGACGCGAAGACACACATCGAACACCGGATTCTTGTCATACTGACATATTAAAGTCTTCCTTACTGTTTTTCTTTAAATTACATATGATCATTGTATTGTAAGGACGACGTCCCTTATTGACGTCATTTTTTACTAGTGCATCGACGATACCCATCATCGTCCGCGGTTTTTTTCCCTCGACCAAGGGTTTTTCCGCGTCACCTAATACCTTTGTTCTTTCGTTTATTTACGTCTTTGTTGTGTTTGTCATTTGATGCTTTCTTTAGTCGGATAAGCTCTTCATTGACCTCTGTTAGGTCTGAAAATATTGTATCTTAGATCACAAATATTGAAGACATAAACGGCCAAAAGAGTAAAGTCAACAAAGTCAATAATTAGGAAGGATTAAATATTAGGAAACGATTTTATTGTAAATAAGGCAAGTGAATATTCCCTTATCTCTTTGTTTCTTTATTATGTATTTCTCTATACATATAAATACAGGGTTAGGGCTAGCATTAGACGACTACAGCTTTGATTGAGATCATTCATTCATATCATTCTAGAGAGAGCTTAAGAGAGAAATTTATGTAATCACAAATTCGTGTAAGTTAGATATATGACATATTGAAGTTATTCATCGTGTTCTTGTTAAAAATTACACCGTTACCTGATAATCTGGGATCCACAATTGGTATCAGAGCAGAAGATTATATCAATTTGGATTAATTCGAAGATTTCTTGAAGAAAAAGGTACATACGACTCTTTGCGACTTTTGGAGATTAAAGGTATTGTCATCCAATTTTTTTTATATATTCGACTTTGATATAGATCCTTATCTGTGTGTTTCTACTCTTCTATCAAGTTGATTTCACCAAAAAAAAATTGATTTATATAGTTTTTTTATAGTTTTTTTGAAGTTGTTGTTATTATTTTACTTATTTTCACATTGATTTCGACGTTTTTGGCCAAAACTCCAAGGTTTAAAGTTGTTTGTATTTGTCTTACAAACAACATATTAAAATTTCATTAAATTTGAACAATTGTTTGGTCAAACGTTAAACTTGTCGGGTGACTACTCGGATGAACAGTAACTTGTCGCGTGACAAAGGTGAACAGTAACTTTTCGCATATTTTTAATTTTTCGCATGCTTCTTTTCGTTTTTAGATAAAAGTGTCAGTTTTAAGTTGCTTAGAATCATCAGTGCATAACATACTAAAATTTCATTGAATTTGGACAATTTTTTGGTAAAATCTCAATTTTGTCGGGTGAATAGTGTTTTGTCGGGTGAATAGTGATTTTTTATCGAATCCAAAGTTTAAATTCAAATTTAGGTTACTTTCGTTTATTTTTGTTTACTTTTGCTTTTCTTTTCTAATAGAAAACTCAGGAACTAGTGTCTCCTACAGATTTTCTGGGTTAAGAATTCTCAAGTAAAATCATAAACCTTATTAATTGAGAAAATTGGAAACCCAAGAACTTAGCTCTTCTTGTCCATAAAAAGAATTGATGTTTTTAATCAAGAATCCTTCGTTCTTGCTTTCTAGTTTATCGATTAAGAAAAATCTGGATTCGATATTTCTGATCTTTCTCGAACCCACTTAATTCGACATCAAAATTCCTCGAGTCCCTTTTAGTCGACATCTTTTCTTATCGAGCCTTATTGATTCAACATAATTTCTTGTCGAGTCCAATTTTAATTTGACATCTTTGTCCTTGATTCGACAGCTATGGTTCTCGCACCCATGAGAGCCGAGAACTTTGGTCCTCGCACCTGCTTGACTCGAGAACTCTTTTTCTCGCATCCTTTGAACCCGCGAATAGTTGTGTGAATTAATTCAAATCGTTGATCTACGATCACTTCATCAGGTAACCAGTACTTACATTTTTTTAAGAACTAATTTTGTGCATTTGAGTTTAAAAAGCTAAATCAAGATGTCTGCTGACGCATTAATAATTGACCCAAATCCTTGAATATCAATACTATATGGGTTGGATAGAGACGGATAAAAATCTCAATAATTTAAAAGAGAAATATGCAAGTTTCGAAAAAGAAAATAAAGATCTGAAAAAAAAAATTTCTAAGTCGAGGCGAAAATTTGATTCTAAAATAAAACCATCCGATTTAGGAATAGAAAAAGAAAGACAATTTTCTTCTAATTAGAAAAATAGGTTTGAAATTAAGCCAAAAACATTTGATCTTATGGGCTTGGTCTAATGAGCGAAAAACGTTTGATATTAGGCAAGCGAAATAAGCTCTTAGTCTTCGTGTTCTTCTGATACCAAATATTAGGATCAAATATCCTAAGTTAATTAGGAAAGTTCTATAAAGAAATGAAAAGATTTATTGTAATCTTATATATTATGTTTTGATCTTATGGGCTCTATTACCATGTAATAGACACCTACTATATAAAGGAGTCTAGGGTTAGAGGTTTCGTTAATGATAGTTATCTAAAGTAGTTTCGTGTTTGTGGTTTTATAAGAAAGCTTTCAATAAAACATTCGACTCAGTGATTTGCATATGAATACTCTTTGATCTTGTTGAATCGGACCTAACAACCTCAAGTTGATTTTATTAAACCAATTTTTGGCATAAACAATATCCATAAATATATCTATGGATATCAACACATAAGAAAATTCCTATGGTTTTTACTATTCTAATCGATTCTATTGTAGATGAACATTAAATTGGAAATAATGAAACCTAGAGTTATATTCGAGGGATTGGATGAGAGTACAATTTACAATGAGAATGTAGATAAACACACGACATACGGCACATATTTGTCAACCAAAAAGCTAAAGGCTATAAATTGAAGACATTACAGATTTTAAAAATCCACTTATAAGCATCATATGCTTTATAAAATTAAACTCGTGAGTTTGCAAACTACAATTTTGCTAGTTTTTGCGGCATCTCCATAAACATTTTAGAATAGATTTATATGGTATTGGAATCTTGTGAATAAAAATCCTTGAGAAAGTTAAACAACATATCTATATCATTATATTTATGGTTCCAACATCCAAAACTCTTGTTGGTCTAAAATCAACTCGTACTTGACCATGGGAGTTCGTTATCAGATAGATTTGCCAACACATAAGTATAAAATTCATAATAAATTCATATAGCATCGGAATCACCAAATTCAAAACCATAAAGAGACATAAACGAAAGATCTAAAACTTTTTGGTTTAAAGCATTCACAAAAGGGAGGTTTTCAAGGACGATATCTTAACCGAACTTGAAAGTCTTGGTAGTCAACCATCCTTGTGGCGCTTCGAAATTCAGATCATATGTCCCTCCTCAGAACTCCGATTAAGTCAAGTCAAAAACATAAAAACCCATAACAAAAATAAATTCGACTTTCATTTTTCTAGAACCACTACAACAAAATTGAGTTTATAGGACGTCATCAATTTGAAAGTGTTCTAATGGAGTGCCTTATAGAATTCAATTTATAGGACTAAAATAAAGGGTCCTAAGGCATTGTAATAAATTTAGAGGATGTTTCTGGCCGTCTTAACAAGGGTTTTAGAACATTTTTAATACAAAACGTTCTATTAGCTATTTTATGGGACAATATTTGAAAAAATATCTTAAAAAAAACAAATGTCCTATAAAAATATGGGTTTATAGGACACTTTTAAAAAGTGTCCAATAAAAAGCTAATACAATGCTTTGAATTAAAAGTGTCTTAAAAATCTTGTTAAGACGTCCAAAAAGGTCCTATAAACGTCTTATACAATTATTACAACGTCTTTAGATATGATTCTTTGTTTTTTGGTCCTTTAAATCGAGTCTTATAAAACATTCTATTAGGACTCTTTCAAATTGCTAGTGTTCTATAAACTCAATTTTGTTGTAGCGAACATAATCAATGTTGAAATAAATTAAAAGTAGTTTTAGGTTAAAATTCTTGTTGATCTCATCAACGATTTTTGCATTCAATCCGGTTTCTCACAAAAATACCTAACATAATGATTATGTGACAGATTTAAACAATAAAGTTTGGATTTTAATCATCTAATGAACTAAAGCATGCAAAAAATATCGAGCAAACCAACTTTTCCTACAAGTAATTTTGATACCCCTTTTGGATTACATGTTTTCTATACAACATAATTAACCATAACCCAATCCAGATCCGTATGAAATACGGTAGTTTGTTGGATAAAAATCGTATCTTCTTTATTAGTGTAATGTTCGGGTTTGAATTGTTTGGATTTGAAATAAATATCGGTTGAATGTATAGGGACGTTTTGTGATTTGGTTTGAAGTTTAGGGATTGATTTGGAAAATGGTTTTGGGCTACTTGTGATCACCTTTTCTTTTAACCAATAGCATGTGATCACCTTTTCTTTTAACCAATAGTATGGAAATATGTATGTATATGCATAGGAGTTTGCATATGGAGTTAAAACTACCGCCTCTCATTTGTGTTATAAAATGGATTTCCATCCATAGTGGGTTTGCTAAAAAAGATTTTGGTTCCTGTAGAGTTGTCGAACAAAAGCATGAAGAAAATGCAATGGATTTTTGGTTAAGGTAGGCTTTCTTGTAGGTTTTGTATATGTATATATATATGGGTGCTTATATATATACATACTTATGGAGGTGGTAGGAAAGTTGGATTTATCTGTTTGGATTATGACCCATAATTATATGGTTAAGATTCACGTGTGCCGTATTCGAGTTTGATACCCGCTAGTAGTTTACCTGTCTATTTGGGACCGAGGTGAGTTTTTATAAACGAGTTTTATAAACTAAAATGCATATGTTATTAAAAAGTTTTTATTTCGGTAATATGTCGAATTGATATAACTGGACTATTATCGTTATATGAGTTATGGAGTTTGATTATGGATTGTTTGGGAAGGTAACACATAAGGATTTTATTTGAGAAATTGTTATTAAATATTTTCCAAGTAAAAGAATGTGTTATTTGGTGAGGTATGTGTGTTTTACAAAGCTTTTGTAAAATACGTGTTTTTACGTCACATGTGGTTTATTTTAATAAGTGAAACTATGTGACGTTAACTTATAGTTTACGGACAAACAAATCGAGAGGTTGACCGAGACTTAGTGAGTCACGAGAGAAGATACGGAGCGGCGTAAATCCACGAAAGAAAAAAAATACAAAGCAGCGTGAATCCGCGATGAGTAGATGGAGATATGTAACTAATTGTGGGTGGCATGATCGAAATAGTAAGCTATCTCGGATAGCGTGAACCGAACCATGCGCTCGTGACGCTGGCGATAGTTTAGAAAGGATGAGAGAATGACCACGGTTAGAGTAATACCGGCTGAGAGTTTTGAGAAGAGGTGAAGCCTCGTACCCTGTTATACGATGTTGGAAAGGACTTAGAAATATTTCATAATAGTTAGTTCGTCGCATCAGTGAGATGCGAGAACCTGGATGGTCGCATTAGTTAGATGCGAGGACTTGAGTTATCGCATTCCTAAGATGCGAGGATTGGATTTGTCGAGTCCCATTGATTCGAGAAGTTGGGTTGTCGGCTCCCATAAATGCGAGAAACCGGGTTATCGCATTAGTATGATGCGATAACTTAGGTTGGAGTGCTGTTGTAAAACGATAACCTTTTTGACTTAACAACTTACCGTTTTATCAAATCCATGTTTGTAAATAAAGAAAGTTATTTATTGAATTTTGTCAGAAAGGGGTTTTTACATTGAAATATGTAAGTCGTATGAGTCAGAACAAAAGATGAGAAATATTTGGTATGTTTGGATTTGAGAAAATATCATTTTAAATGGTATGAGATATCAATTGACTTTTAAATCTGGTTTAAAGATTTTAGCCAGGGTTTGCTAACAGGGATTTACTCACTAGACCTTATGGTCTAACCCTCATTTTTATTTTCAAAAATATGCATTTCAGGGTATCAGCTGATGATACTAATTGCGGATTAAAGAGGTGAAATATGTCGAGCATGCTATGGCGTTTATTTTTATCTTCATGTTTATCAGATTATTTATATGCAGATTAATCGAGAAAAAAATTTGTCGCTTTTTGGCAAATTGTATAGAAGGACAACTAGATTGTAGCCCTAATGTGGCGTTTTAATTGTATAATTTGCAGTATTTGATATTGTGTTGTAACCCAGATCCCTATTTGACTCAATTAATCGATAGATCTAAGAGAAATATAAGAGCGAAATAAATTTAAATCTATGATTAAAGCTAGAACATTTATTAGAACAATAAGAACAGTAAGAATAGTATTTGAAGATCAAATGAGAATTTGTATTCAATATCCTGAAGATCGGATTACAATACGTTTGAAGGAAAATCCCTAATTCTCTCCAAGATGATCGACACCTTTTACAGTGATAACTAACTCTATATATACTATAAAGAGAGAGAAAGCCAACAAGCTAGCTTATAACTGAGTAACACGTCACTCGTACGACTAACAGAATTAGTTACGCACGGAAAGTGTGACAGGCCACGTCACCAAGAGCGCGTGAATAAGGCAGTTGATATCTAGAGGTCTGCAGAGGTCTCTGGGCGCTTCTGATGAGAGAGAGATCAGAGGATGAGTCTCTGAGTTTGTTTTCTGATGCTTGAGACTTATCCGCTTCTGGTTCATACTTTCATAACAAGTTCTAACAATCTTCCCCTTAGTATGAAATCCAGAACTAAGAACTACATGACAAAACAGATGTTCAATTCATTAAATTTAAACAAGTACAATAATGAGATTTACAAGATAAAAATCAAAAAGCAGCATCAGGATGTAATGTAGTGATCTTGTGAAATTGATCAGTGATATGTCTTAGCTTTACAATCAAGTTCAGTTGTTGATACATCCTTTCAGCGACAATTCTGATGTGAGCTCCTTTTCCTGTATCATCCATCTGAAGGGATGCAAACCCTTTGACAATATCCATAATTCTAGAAGAGTATTTGTGAGATTCTTTAACTCTAAAGAAGATTTTTCTTTTTGGTCTCTTGAATACAATTCCATCCTCTGGATCTGTCAATATTTGCCCAGCAGGGATATGCTCGATTCCTTCTCTTTCTTCATTAGGTGCAGAGATACTTAAGATAGTCCTTTTGAGATCCATCCCTGTTTGAAAGTCTACCTGCTTCCTGTATGTCACAAAAGCTTCCATACACCTTACGATTCTGAAGAAGGCCACTTTGTCCTGAGCATCTTTCCTTTGACTCATTTTGTTCTTCATAAATCTTCCTAAAGGTATTAAGTCAGAGGGATTGATCGATAGGAGATCATTATCACAGAAATAATGTTTCTCTTAATCTTCCCTTTCCACTTCATAAATGGTGTACAATAGCTATGTATTTTCAAACTTTACATGTTTGACCCCTGTTATGCGTCTGATTGGGGAAACTGTGTAAGCTTCTTTCCTCATTTGCCTGTGGCTCATAAATCTTGTCTTGACTTCATCGCTCACATTGTAGTCATTGGCAAAGTTTGGAAGCATCAAAAATACCTTGTGATCAGTTGCTATGTATATATGCTTGTATTCAATTTATGTTGAGGTGGGTACTTTGTACGCATCAAATTTCTTGATACCCTCCTTCAATTGTGCCTTCCTTCTGTCTGAAATCTCTTTCTTCACCTTTTCTGCTTCAGCTCTGAGTTTGGCTGCTTCAGAAATAGGGGGTTATTCAGGGACATGTAGCTTAGAAATGGGAATTTGTGAGCTTGAGTTCTGACCTTTAGGATTTAAGGTTGCAGAATCAGAAGGTGTGGGATATTCTCTGGTTCTGGCACTTGTAGAGATGGGTTCAGTTTGGGTTTTAGGTTTTTGGGGGTTGGCTTGTTTGGCTTGGTTGCTTTTGGGTTTGACCTTCTGGATTTCTTTTGTTTCCCAAAAGATCGAGAATGAACTTAGCCATATCTGGATCTTTGGGAAATGAGCCAGAATTGACAGCCAGAGGTGTTGGTGTAAGAGGTGTTTGTTTGGATGATGGTGGTGGATCAGAAGGTGTAGAGGCAGAGGCTTTATCTTTACTCTGAGCTTGAGTATTTTCAACACCATCGGTTTTAGCCTTGTTTGACATGTTCTCCCCCTTCTAAGAATCATGGTCCTGATCCTCAGATCTCTTTCTCTTCATTTCTACCTTTTTACAAGCCCTGGCCTCTTTGGCCTTTTTCTTCGCTTCAAAGTCTGCAGAAATGGAACTTACCAGAGACGTTAGCTTTGAAACAGAGGTATCTAAGGTAGATACCTTCTGAGCTAAGTTAGTTGAGCTTGTATTGTTCTTGGAGACGAACTTGGCATTTATTGCATTGAATCTGTCCATCATTGCCTTCTGGAATTTTGCCAAATCTGATTGCCGAATTAAGGCAGAAGTATTTGAGGTAGAGGCTGCTGAGGGAACCACTGCATTGATCAACTTCTGTATGTCTGCAACGAAGGATCCATATTCTGAAACCGAGATGGTGACTTCTGGAGAGGGTATGGCGTCTGGAGTATTGAATATTGCTTCTGAGTTAGCTTTAATTCCAGCATCCAACTTGTTGAAATGATCAGAAGCAGAATTCCTCTGTGTTTCAGCATTATCAGAAATAAGCTTCTTGAGAGCTTCCAGAACTTGATTTTGTTCTCTTTGAGTATTCTAGACACTGCAGACTAGAGAATTCTGGGTTTGAAATGATAGTTTTAGATTCTCCATATATCTCTGAATTTATTCACCAAATGCCTGAAACGCTGCATTGGTTACAAATTCAGAAGAGGTAACCAGTGCATCCCCAACACATGGGGCCCCTTGTCTCTCGCGTTCAGAGAGACCCTCATTCACGCCTGTTTGGACGTTGAGCGTGGACGGACTTCCATCCTGTCTTCGAGGGATATTAAAAATAGGCACCTCTTTGGATGTTCTAACGTTATTGACTTTTTCTCCAACATCAGAGGGTGGAGAGTCGATTAACATGTGCTTACCTTGAAAAAGTCCGAAGACTCCGGTAAGTGGTGCAACCTCTGGCCTGAACCCCTCTAATAGGATTTCATAGGCATCTACCCTAATAGAAGGCATGGACGTACCTTCTGTATTTTCTAAGTTTGCGTTGGTCACAGAGACATCAACGAGTATAGGAGGTGGCGAGTTCTGGGGCGATGGAACTCTTATACTTACATCATCATCCTTTTGAGAGGACGATGAAGATGTGGTTTTCCCAGTTGTGCTTGAGTTAGAGGCAAAAGTACCCTCTGCTCGGTTTGTTCCAGGGTGGTTTGGACTGGGTTATCATGTTTCCGTGAGTGTAGATGTGTTGGCATCTACCTCAGTATTGGAGGGTACCCTGGTTGGACTTGGCCAGGAACTCACAAATGTGTCTCTATGGACATCTTATTGGCTTTCTCTTAACAAACGCTCGGCATGGTTAGAAGCGCTTGGTTGTTCACTTGTATTATTTTCAGACTCATTCTCATTAGACCCCTCACCATCTAAACTAGGCTCTAAGTGCTCATGGGTAGGTACCCTCTGTTCTGAGAGTAATATAGAGCTTCTATAAGAAGTAAGATAAGGAGCGGTTTGAGGAATCAGATCAAGCATATACCTGGAAAGTTCACGTTGTACAGTGTAGCCGGTGAGGTCGATGGTTGGTTTGTGGGAGTTCATGGTTGAAAGTTTGCACAATGGTTGAATGATCGGGGCATTTAGTACAGCGATGACTCGATGTGAGAATAGGGCAAGAAACCTAGGAAACATGAGTGCTGGGAGAGCCTTACCATTTGTTTGATTCAGAACTTTTAAGTGAACTGCTGCACTTATTTCTTGGAATATAAGACTTGCGAAATCCAAGGGTCTGTTGAAGTACATACCATACATGATGGTGAGAATGTTTTTGCTCGCCTGATCCAGAGACCCTATTTTGCAAGTAAGGCTTTTGTTAAGTATTGAAACTAATACATTCCACATTGGAGGTAACTTTTTCCTCTTGAATTCAGAAAGCTTTGTGAGATTTTCATTGTAGCCCAGAAAATTGATAAATGCTAACAAAGCTTCTGTGGATGGATTTCTTTCAAGATTAGGATTGGATACCATCTGGCCTTTGACTTTAATGAGAGGTTGGGGCAAATGAAAATATCTGGCAATCTTTTTCTTAGTTATGGGTATTTTGACAACATATTAAGGGTTTTTTGGATGACTAAAACTTCCAGATAAAGTTTCATCGTTCTTGATATACAAAGTCTGCCATACTTCTTGAACATATACCTCCGGAACATTTAGATTTGTACGAGTTAGGGCTTGGTTCAACTGATGATGTTGCAAAAACTCTATCATCACTCGATAATCTGACAGATACGTGTTTGGATCCAAAGAACTTGAACGTTGTTGGGTTTGATGGGCAATCGAATGACTGGAGCACTGTCTGCGGTTGAATCGATGAGCATGTCTTCTTCATCGTGAACATTCATGTTTGCACTTGGGTTTGCCCTTTGTGAGATTTAGGAATTTTGAGAATCGGAATTTGCAGGTTTGCAATTACGCACAGTAAAAGTTGGAGGTTGAAGACGGTGAAAAGTGAAATTGAGGATTTACTCGAGTTTATATAGTAAGATTTGAAAATGCACTCGAGTATTTTTGAAGATTAAGGGGGCGTTTGGTTCGTAGAATGAAATTGGATGGAATGGAATCTGTCAAAGGAATCTGACTTTGAAGGAATTGGAATTGGAATGTTGTCAGGTTTGACCAGCTGTTTGGTTGGCAGAATTGGAATAGAATCTGTTGAAAGAATTGGAATATGTCTGTTTGGTTCACAAAATGTAGCTTTGAAATTGGAATGAAATTCCAGTAAATGAATAAAATATCATTTTTATTAAGTTTAATTTTTTAAACTAAAATTAGTTTAATAAAATAATTATTAATTACTTCAATTTTTTAACACTAAAAATAATTTGAGCTTTTTTACAGCTAAAAACTGCATAAAACAGCCAAAAACTACAGAAACTGCTAAAACAACAAAATCATATTTTTTTACAGCAAAAATAGCAAAAACTGCAGAAAAAAGCAAAAAACTACAGCAATAGAACATCTGTTAGGGCAAGACATATTTTAGTTGTTGCAGGAGACAATGGAGAACCTAACTGCTAGGGGTGAGGAAAAACTGAACCGAAACTGAAAAAAAAAACCGAGAAACCGAAAAACCGAAAACTAAAAAACCCCCTGAAATACAGAACCGAAATCGAAAACCCGAAAATTGAAAAATAAACTCGAAAAAACTGAACTGAACCGAACCGAAATCGAAAAACCGAAAACTGAAAAAACCCCCGAAAAAGCCGAACCGAAAATCCAAGTGAATGGGTGTCGGCTTCAGTTTTAAGAGATTAGGGTTTAGTTATTTTTTTAGGATGAGGGTATTTTAGGTATTAGGAATATATCAAATTCAATTCCATAGAAATCCCATGGATAACCCAAGGAATCTCAAATACCCTTTTTTTGGAATTCTTTGGAATTTAACAAATTCCTATTCTTGAAAATAGTGAACCAAACAAAGAAATTGGAATCTGGTCAATGGAATCAGATTCCAATTCCACCAGATTCCATTCCATTCCGGCGAACCAAACGCCCCCTAAGGGTTTAATTAAGATTTGGGAAAAAGATTAGAATGGGAAGGTTTTAATTGGGAATTTGGAATTGGAAATGGTTCCTGACTGCTGACGTATGCCTAAAAGGCGTGCAAACATGCAAACCATTGATTTATGACACGTGGAGGTTCAATCGCGCGTATATAGAGGGATGAGGGACGCGTGTTTTGTCAGCACAGGGCACTTAAACGTTTCTCGTGGGTTTTTGATTTAACCTGTTCTTCTTTCATTACTTTGAATATTCCCTCCAAAAATTAATAATAAAATTTATCAATTAATCAACAAGAATTATGGATTAAAAAAAAATTAGAAATTAATTTTTTTAAAAAGAATATTAAAAATAGTCAATTGAAAAGTGGATGCATATATATATATACATACATACGTATGGAGGTGGTAGCAAAGTGGGGTTTATCTGTTTGGATTATGACCCGTAATTATATGGTTCAGATTCATGAGTGCCATATTCGAGTTTGATACCTGCTAGGAGTGTACCTGTCTATTTGGGACCGAGGTGAGTTTTTATAAATGGGTTTTATAAACTGAAATGCATATGTTATGAAAAAAAAATTATTTCGGTAATATGTCGAATTGATATAACTAGACTATTAACGTTATATGAGTTACGGAGTTTAATTATGGGATGTTTGGAAAAGTAACACATATGGATTTTATTTCAGAAATTGTTATTAAATATTTTACAAGTAAAAGAATGTGTTATTTGATGAGGTATGGGTGTTTTACAAAGATTTTGTAAAATACATGCTTTTACGCACACATGGTTTATTTTAATAAATGAAATTATGTGACGTTAACTGTTAGTTTACGGACTAACAAATCGAGAGGTTGAGCGAGACTTAGTGAGTCACAAGAAAAGATACGGAGCAGCGTAAACCTGCGAAAGAAAAGATATGGAGCGGCATGAATCCGCAATGAGTGGACGGAGATGTGTAAATTATTGTGGGTGGCATAATCGAAATATTGAGATATATTTGATAGCGTGAACCGAACCATGCGCTTGTGATGCTGGCGATGGTTAAGAAAGTATGAGAGAATGACCACTGTTAGAGTAATACCAGTTGAGAGTTTTGAGAAGAGGCGAAACCTCATACCCTGTTATACGATATTGGAAAGGACTTAGAAATATTTCAAAAGAGTTAGTTCGTCGCATCAGTGAGATGCGAGAACCTGCTTGGTCACATTAGTTACATGCGAGGACCTGAGTTATCGCATTCCTTAGATGCGAGGATTGGATTTGTCAAGTCCCATTGATTCAAGAAGCTGGGTTGTCGACTCCCATAGATGCGAGAAATTGGGTTACTAATGCGATAACTTGGGTTATTGTGTTGTTGTAAAACAGTAACCTTTTTGACTCAATAAGCTTATTGTTTTATCAAATACTTGTTTAAAAATGAAGAAAGTTATCTATTGAATGTTATCAGAAAGGGGTTTTTACATTGAAATATGAAAAGCCGTATGAGTCAGAACGAAAGATGAGAAATATTTGGTATGTTTGGATTTGAGAAAATATTTATTTTTAAACGGTATGAGATATCAATTGACTTTTAAATCTAGTTTAAAGATTTTAGTCAAGATTTGCTAACAGGGATTTACTCACTAGACCTTATGGTCTAACCCTCATTTTAATTTTCAAAAATATGCATTTTAGGGTATCAGCTGATGATACTAATTGCGGATTAAAGAGGTGAAATATGTCGAGCATGCTATGACGTTTATTTCAATCTTTATGTTTATCAGATTATTTATATGAAGATTAATTGAGAAAAAATTATGTCGCTTTTTGGCAAATTGCATAGAAGGAGACGTAAATTGTAGCCCCATTGTGGCGTCTTAATTGTATAATTTGTAGTATTTTATATGTATGAGAACACGGGTTGTTACAATTGAAACTAGTGTGGTAACCTTGCGTTGCACAGTAGTGTGAGTAATTTGATTAGTAATATGTTGTTTATCCATCTAAATATATTTTAGTCAGTAAATGTAATTATCAATAAATCATAATCATATTATTTGTAATAATTAGTTTATTAGTAGAATTTTTATCACACACACTGTTGGTCCCTAAGGGGTCTACAAGAGTTCAATCAGTAGTAAACAGTTTGTAGAAGGGGTTGAATACAAACACACACAGATTTTGGTTTTTAAATGAGTTTATAGATGATAAACAAATTTACAGTTACAAGCGGAATAAGAACAAGTTTAACACCTATTCTATTGTAACTAAGAAACAATAAGTTTGATGCACAAGAAGATGAAAGAAAGAATAAAGAGGTTATAGGCTAGAAAGAAGCATGCATATAGATGAAGAAGATATCTCCATCTTATTTATGCCCGTTTGCATTTAATGCAAGAGAAAAGGTATATGCCACGTGTCAAACTTGGATAAGAAGCTTGTCCTTGCTAATAAGACAGCCATGCTTTTGGCCGAATATGAACAGTACCGTATCAGATATGATGGGGATATAAGAGACAAGTCGTATGTCCTTTTCTGACATGGTTCTAGGTTTGACTTTTGTGCATCGAGGATAAGATCAATCTTTAATCTTGCAAAGGAAGCTTCATTTGATCGCTGGTACTGAATATACAAGGATGAACATTAGTATCGCTGAGGCTTCACAAGACTTCACATTTTGAGTAGACAATCGCTGTTATCGCTGAACCGCTTCAGTTCACTTAGCTGATTATCTCTTTCTTTAGCTAGGGTCTTTGACTTTCGCTGAATGGTCTTCTGGTGTGATAGCTGATCTTCAGGTCTTCAGAGATAAGCTTGATGTTCCTTGATCTTCAGCGATCGCTGATGGTTATCAGCGTGTGCTATCGCTGAATGTGAACAGAAGCTTATACAATGGAATTTCACTAAGTATAAAAAGGAATCATATTCAAATCATTTAACAGAAGTTATGATCAACAATCTCCCCCTATTTGATTATGATTAAGCAACATAAGAAAATTGCTTTAAGAGATTAGTAAGGACTTAGGAAACATTTAAAGAAAAATTTCTAAGTACTAATCTGTAAAGTCTTTTTCAGCTAGTCTACTATCTGAATTGAGTTTCATTTATAAGGATATGAAAGCACAATTTTTACAAGTAAATAATTTTAAAGTACATTCACTGATTGAATTTTCAGAGTGAAAGATCAGTGAGTGAAGATAGTTTAATGAAAGTAGTACTCTTATGTTCATTGTCCCTTTTACTGTTTTCAGGGATCTTTTCAGTACTAGGATGGAGTAAAGTACTCTGATTGAATTTCATTAAATATAATCTGAAGAAATTACAGAGAAATGAAATTACAATAATAAAAGTAAAGTACTTGTACACTGAAGAAATATTACAAAGGAAATAGAAATCTATAACTAGTCAGAGATATTCTCGTTTCGTCTTTGTAACTCATTCTCATAAAGTGTCTTCTGTCGATTCATCAGAGGTGTATCTGACCAGCAGCGACAAAGCATGATCTTTATGAGAGAGGATGGGGCCTTGCGAATCTCTTGGTTTCTGAAGAGTCCTAAGAATCCTTCATTATCCAAGAATACCATACCAGGTTCAGGCAGTGAGATGATTTCATCTTCTTCATATCTTCGGTCTTGAGGGAGAGAGGTACAAAGCATTGATATATCAGGGAGCTCAAGATGACCAAGAATGCTTTGATAATCAAATTTAGTTTCATGCTCATTCTTAGAACTTGAACTACCTTCAGCAGTTGATCTTTTCTTCTTAGATGATTCAAGGAGAGGGGGAACTTGCACATGTTGTGACATTCTTTGCAGCAACTGATCCAGCACACTGTCCACCACATCCTTGAATTTGGATTTGGAACCCTGAATGGCGTCTCTAATTTCTAACCATTCAGTGTATCCATAAATTCTTAAGAATTTGGCTTCTTCTCTCTCTGTTCTGTTCGTCCTTGTCATTCTTACATATACCTTTGGACCACCTCTGTTGGAGTGTCGCCCTTGGATAGTTGCATGAATGATTTTGGCTTCAGATCTTCGAAATTTGAGTCTGTCAGTGCACCAATCAAACTCTTTGTCTTTCTGCATAGTGGCTTCAACGGATAGTGCACTTAGAATCTTCTGTTGAGCAAGAATTGGATCTACATTCAAGTTTTCTTGTGCAAGTTCTCTCTGTGCAAGCGCTTCAGCGACCCTTTCACTCTTTTTCAGTTGATCTTTGGCCGCCTTATCTCTTGCAGAGTCTTCTTTGAGCAATTTCCTTGCTAAAGCAAGATCATTCTCAGTTTGCTTTATTTCCTCATCCCTAATTCTTTGAGCTTCCAATGCTTGTTCTCTCTCTTCTCTGGACAGAAAGTAGAATTCATCTACCATCCTTATTGGTACGGCTTCAATGGGTTCAGCTTCAGGCCCCCTTATTCTTCTCGCCTCGAATTCCCTAAGGAATTTTATTCGCCTTTCTTCTTCTTCAGGCTCGCTTATGATTGGCTTTTGAACGCGACGCATGGGAATAAGGCCCTGTTCTTTTTCAGAGTCAGTTGCTATTATGTACATAAACTGCTCTTCAGAGGAAGGTTCCTTCCATGAAGTTGAGTCCTTTGGGGGACGGGGATCACTGAGGGTAGGAGAGGAGGAAATAGTATTGTCAGAGAGAGTTTTTGTAGGTGAAGGAGGTGTGGGGGTTTCAGAGAGAGGAGTTATGAAAGGGATAAGAGGAAGAGATAGCTCATGAGTGGTCTCCCCCTCAGATATAGGGATAGTGGCATCCAGATCTACCACTTCTTTTCCTTTGCCTGAGGGACCGGATTGTCCCTGAGAGGGATGTGGTCCGTCCCCCAAGGGCTCTTGATGAGCGACTCCAGGCCTTGACAATCTGAAATGCTCTAAGGCACTTCCAATGTCATCATCGTCTTCATCATCATCCATCCCCCCATAGTGAGGGATAGGTTCTTCATCATCTTCTTCATCTTCTTCTTCTTCTTCTTCTTCTTCTTCAGCTCGCTGGATGTATGGAGAAATTCTCTCTCCAGGGAACCTCTAGTTATGCTCTGAGATGAGTTCGTCAGCGAACTCTTTGGCACATCTCTCCCCCTCAATGTTATCAGGAGGTAGACAATGCACCATAAGAGTGTGAACATTCGTCTGAACATCCTTGAGCTTCGCATCATTATCCTGAAGCGTGGTCCGATCAGCAGCGTTGAAAGAAGAGGAACTGGCCTTCAGAGAGCTTGGTGAGCATCTGCATCATATCGGATTGATTCTTTTGAATAGATTCAAGGACGTTTGCTTGAGCAGCAACCTTCTGCTCCAGGATTGTTAGGGTCTGATGAAAGGCCCTGTTATCTTCTTTCAGGCAGAAAAAGTCAGATGAGGTTGTTGACGTTTGTCTTGATCGATGGAGTCCCAACGATTCGTTTGAAGATTAGTTCAGCGGACGTCTGAAGATTGTCCACCCTAGCCCTTGTGAGAGCACATTCCCTAAACAAATAGTCAATTGCAGGGAATGTAGGGTTGGGAAGGACAATGGGAGGTAGCTCAGTGACTGGAGTGGGAAGCTTGGGAGTGGCCATCTCTTGCTTCACGTCTCTGAGCCGAGCAGCGCTGGGAGGACCCTGAGGAGACTTCCCAATATCCTTGCTGAGGGGAGGAGCGCTGGAGGTGGTGGTTGTCGTTGCTGAAGTTGGAAGAGAAGCGACACCTGATGATGACATAGATAAAGATGCCAAAAACACATCCGAATTAGAAGATGGATGACAAAATGTATGTTTCTCCCTGAGAGTATCAAGAGGATTACTCTTAGGGACCACATTTGCAGAGGTAGTGTCTTGAGGATCACTAACTAGTGTCTTAGAGTATCTGAGAGAGATACTCTGAGGTCCTTGTAATTTGGCTTTCCAAAACTCAGATTGCCTAAACAATATTGAGGTTTGGACTGCGTGCAATTCAGCATTATCAGAGATAGGGACAACTATCGCTGAATCACTTGCTGAGGTGAGGACCAAAGAAGAGGAGATAGAAGTAAATAAGAAGGCAGTGAGAGTAGTACCTGATCCAGCTTCAGCGGAGCCAGCTAAAACACCCTCAGTGACCGGAGTCGCTGATGATGTAGGTAGTGCTGATGAATCAACAACGGCTGAGAAGACTGTTGAAGTGGCTGAGGTTTTAGGTGGTGTTGGTAGTACACCAAAATCAGAGAGAGTGGTCTTTTGAGAGACCATCTTCTTTGGCTTCTTGAGTTTGGTTGCGATGGTCTTTTTTTGACCATCGGTTAGTTGCTTCCTCTTAACAGCGGCAGCAGTGTCTGGGTTGCTCGCTGTTGGGTTGGACAGCGAGGTGGACACTGGAAGAGGAGCTCCGATCACTTGCAGCATGTAAGTAGTGAGAGGAGCATCACCTGGACGTTCCTCAATGTCCAGGGACTTCTTCCCTACGACAGAGAAGGAGTGATCGCCGACCTTTAGGTATTCTTCCCCGAAGGCAACTTCCATGATGGTCGCGAAGAAGCGAGGATAAGGGATGACGGGATGTCTGGTGGCGGCGCTGATGCGACTGATCATGTCACTGAAGATGTAGTCAGCGTAGTTGAGGTTGTGGTCGGTGCAGAGGGAGTAGGCAAGGTCTTGAAAGTGCTTGCTCGCTTGGTCGTGCGAGCCGATCTTCGACCCGAGGCATTGGATCACCTGGGTGAAGATATACTGCCAACGAGCAGGTAGCCTTCTCTTTTCTACCTTGGAACCCACCGTCTTCAGAGAGGGATTCTGCCAAGCATATCCAATAGAGTCCAAGAATGCATCAATTTGCATCTTGGTGGGTTCAGCGCCCCATTGTTGATTCTTTGCGTGTACAGGGAGATGCAGAGCCTTTCTGAGAAACCCAGCAGTGAAAGAGAAGAACCCAAGATCTGGAATCTTGAATCCGATAGCAGGGAGTTGGGTTCCCTTATCAGTTCTCAGCATGGTACAGTGAGTCGTGTACCATAGCGCTTGGAGATGAGAAGAGACGCCAACTGGGTTGTGGACGAAGGCGTACATCAGTAGGCAAGCCTTGATGAAGGTCGTTCCTTCAGCGAATTGAGGGCGGTCTGCAGGCATCTCCACCAATGCAATGAAGTTGCAGGACTTGAAGACGGCTCTTTCCAAAGGAAAGTGGCAGGTTGGTGCAGCGACCAAGGTGGTGTCTTCAGCAGCAGAGATTTCAGCGGTCTTACTTGCAGAGGCCATTGATGTGGGAAAGAAAGGAACACCAAAGAGGTAAATCATGGTTTTATACATAAATGTATAAACCAGAGTTTGGTATAAAGAATACCAAATGTAAGATCAAAGAAACAAGTATTTTGATGAACAATATCAAAATGCTTGTTATAAACAATATAATGAAAGATTTATTAAAAAAAACGTAGGTAAATAAAATGGATAAAATTTTAATAATAAAGTCTTCTGTTCTAAGGAAAGAACTTAGAACAGGGTTTTTATAAAGAAAAAAAAACTTTTTAAGTTTGATCCAGATTATTTTTAATTTTGTTTCTAAGAAATGTTTTTATATCATTTTTAGAGTTTTAAGGAGAAGAAGAAATGAAACAAGAAGTTTCCAGTCATAAGTAAAGGTTTAGATCAAACCTTAGTTGATTTCGAGAAGAAAAACACACAAATGCATGTTCTTGGTGTTCTTCAGAAAACTTGAAGATTGGAAGGTTTCTTTTGCCTTTAGGAGAGTTATGAAAGCGAAGGAATGAAGTGAGGCAAAAGAGATGCTTAAATAGCAAGAGGAGAGAGAAAGAAAGGAGTGCCAAACGACGGTTTTAGCTTTTTGAAAAAGAAATGATGACCTGGCGCACGTTCCAAGAAAGGAGTTGGAATGGAAACGTCGCGGTTCCTCGTGTGTCAGAAAAAGGGCTGACGTGTCCTTTTCTTTATTTTTAAAAGATTATAATGATAATTATTCATAAGGAAAGTTTATCATTAATAATTTTAGAAAAATCTTCATCACTAATAATAAAGGATTTTCAGTGAGGAGTTTTAATTTTTAAGAGAGTCATTCTTTGATGAGAAAAGATATCAAAGAGTGATAAAGATTAGAAGATAATATCTGAGGAGATGGCCCAGATAATGCTGAATCAGAGTTCAGAGAATGGAAAGTTTGAAAGCTTTATTTGTATCCCTTGTTGGTCACTGAATAATAAATTATTCAGCGTGCAACATACCAAATTCGCTGATGAGTAGATTGAATCTAGTTTCATCAAGAGGCTTGGTGAAAAGATCAGCTAGCTGATATTCAGTATGTACAAAATGGGGCTCAACTTCACCATTCATTACATGATCTCTGATAAAGTGATATCGGATCTCAATGTGCTTGGTTTTGGAGTGAAGTACAGGGTTGTTGGCAATTGCAATAGCACTAGTACTATCACAATAGATAGGAATTTTAGAGAGCTTGAGATTGTAGTCTCTTAGTTGATTTCTCATCCAAAGAATTTGAGCACAACAACTACCAGCAGCTACATACTCAGCTTCAGCGGTGGAAGTGGACACTGAGTTTTGCTTTTTACTTGTCCAACTTTTTAACTTTCCACCTAGTAGCTGACACCCTCCAGTGGTGATTTTTCTATCTATCTTACAACCTGCAAAGTCACTGTCAGAGTAACCAATTAGATCAAATCCTGAGCCTTTGGGGTACCAGAGACCAAGATTTGGAGTTCCTTTCCGATATCTAAAGATTCGCTTTACAGCGATTAGATGGGATTCCTTCGGTTCAGCCTGATACCGAGCACAGAGACAGGTAACGTACATGATGTCTGGCCTACTCGCTGTAAGATACAGCAGAGATCCAATCATTCCTCGATAGGCAGTGACATTGACTGGTTTTCCATTGGGATCCTTGTTCAACGTCAAAGGAGGCGCCATAGGGGTTTTCATCGCTGAGCATAGATTCATGTCGAATTTATTCAGCATGTCTTTAACATATCTTTGACAAATAAAAATTCCTTTGTCATCATACTCATTTTATATTATTTTTGCATTCTTGCAGCGAAACGTGTGCAAAGTTTGGGTCTTGTGGAACCAAAGATAATGTCATCAACATATATCTGAGCGAGTATAGTATGACCTTTATATTTTCTCAAAAACAAGGTTTGGTCAATTTTTCCACGAACAAATTTTTCTTTAAGAAGAAATTTAGAAAGGGTATCATACCAAGCTCTAGGAGCTTGTTTTAACCTGTAAAGAGCTTTTTCAAGTTTAAAAACATAACCAGGATGGTTAGGGTCTGAGAAACCAGGGGGTTGTTCAACATAAACTTTCTCGCTAAGTTTTCCATTTAGAAAAGCACTTTTAACATCCATCTGAAAAACTTTGAAGTCTTTATGGGCAGCATAAGCTAAAAAGAGTCTTATGGCTTCTAACCGAGCAACAGGTGCAAAGGTCTCATCATAGTCAATTCCTTCTTCCTGTATATAACCTTGAGCAACAAGTCTAGCCTTATTACGAATTATAGTCCCGTTTTCATCTAGCTTATTTCTGAAACCCATTTGGTTCCTATGACAGTTTTATCAGAGGGTCTAGGAACAAGATTCCAAACTTTATTTCTATGAAATTCAGTTAGTTCTTCTTGCATAGCTGAAACCCAGCTAGAATCAGAGATAGCTTCATCTATCTTTTTAGGTTCAGAGAGAGAAATGAAGTTAACGTAAAGACAGATATTACTTGTACCTCTACATGTTTTAATACCTGCAGTGGGATCACCAATAATTTGATTTATTGGATGATTTGCAGTCCATCGCTGAGCTGGTGGTTGAGGAGAGAGATCAACAGCAGATTCATCGACTTGTTCTTCAGTTTCTGGAATAGGACTTGTTGTTTCAGTAACAGGTACTTCATTTAGAATCAATTCAGGGGATTGATTTTCAGATATAGTTTGGTTATTCACTGAGGAATTTCCAAGAGAGGAATCAGCAGCAGGAATCTGATTTAGAGGAGTAACATTCATCCCTAAAGATGGATGATTGTCACTTAAAGAATTTACAGGGATTTCATCATCATCTTCTTCAGCAGGAGGTTGATTGCTGAAATAAGTTTCAGGTTCCCCATAATGATATTTCATCCAGGCATTCAATTCTTCATCATCCTCATGAGAATGAGATGCATGAATGGGACGAGATTCATCAAAGTTAACGTGCATGGATTCTTCAACATGTTGTCTTCTTTTGTTGAAGACTCTGAAGGATTTAGATACAGAGGAGTATCCAAGAAATATACCATCGTCAGCTTTTGGATCAAATTTACCCAAATGATCTCTGTCATTCAGAATGTAACATCTACATCCAAAAATGTGGAAATACTTCAGAGTAGGTCTTCTCCCATGAAATAATTCATAGGGAGTCTTCTTAAATCGTTTAACTATCAGGGATCAATTCTGAGTGAAGCACACTGTACTGACTGCTTCGGCCCAGAACTGAGTGGGTAGATGCGATTCGCTGAGCATTGAGCGAGCTACTTCGATGATAGTACAATTTCTTCTTTCAGCAACACCATTTTGCTGAGGGGTTCTCACTGAGGAGAAGTTATGAGAGATACCTCTTTTTTCAAAGATGTTTACCAGAGTACTGTTTTTGAATTCAGTGCCATGATCACTTCTTATGGAACGAACAATTAGATTGTTCAACACTTCCATTCTTTTGATAAAAGAAATTATCATTTCAGGGGTATTACTTTTGGATCGAAGGAAGAACACCCATGTGTATCTGGAGTATTCATCAACAATCACTAAAGTGTATTTCTTCCCAGAGATAGATTGGACATTTACAGGGTCCAAATAAATCCATGTGGAGTAGCTGAAGAGGAGCGGTCAGTGAAGAAACTTGCTTTGACCTGAAGGAGGCTTTTGTCAACTTTCCCTTCTCACACGCTGAACAAAGAGATTCCTTTGTAAATGTATGATTTGGGAGGTCTCTGACTAGGTATTTTTGAGACAATTCATTTATTGTCTTAAAGTTGAAGTGAGAGAGTCTTTTATGCCATAACCAGTTTATGTCAGTGGATGCTTTAGAGATAAAGCATATGTTCTCAGAGTGAGAACTATTCATATTTATGACATATACATTTTCCACTCTTTTTCCTGTAAGGGCAAGCTTATCATTTCCGTCAGTGACAGCACATCTATTCTTTAAGAATAGAACTTTGAAGTCTTTGTCACATAACTGACTAACGCTCAAGAGATTGTGCTTTAGTCCCTCAACGTAGGCAACACGAGAAAACGATGTGGCTCCGTTGGATAGAATTCCATAACCTTTAGTGTATCCTTAGCCATTTCCACCAAAGGTCACTGATGGACCAACTTCTTCTTTGTAATCAGAGAGCAGAGATTTTCTGCCAGTCATGTGCCTTGAGCATCCGCTATCAAGATACCAGATACCTTTGGCACTCTGCATACAACAAAAGATTAATTGTTTAAAGGTACCCATATTACTATGGGTCCTGCTTGGTTAGATATAGGATTGGCGGAGGAACTACTAGCTGAAGAACTCTCTTCAGTGGATATCTTCACCTTTGATGGTTTTGCAACCTTGGTGGATTTCACTCTCGCTGATTTATCAGCTTGAGCTACTTTCTTTCCATGAGCTAGTTTATCAGCTTTAGTAGCGTTAGGACATTTGCTTGCAATGTGGGAGGTTTCACCACAGTGATAACATTTCCTATACTTAAAAGGTTTGGAAATCAGAGAGGGAGCAGGAAATATCGCAGGAATAGGTCCAAGAATTCCTTTATCCATGGTCCTTGGAGGTATAACAACCTTTTCAGGGATAAGAGTGAGATCGATTTTAATTCTGGGGGTTGGTCTCTGAGAAAAGTTAGGGACCTTCTTCCCAGTTTTAGAATTTTTCTCTGAGGACTTCTTGTTTCTAACTTGAGTTTTCTTATTCTTAGGAACTTGATTAAGAAACTCGTTCTTGATCACTTTCTTAGAATTAAACACAGAAAACTTCTCTTTAGAAGAGGAAGAAGAAGTTGAAGAAGAAGGATCAGGGATAGAAGAGACAAACATTCCAAATTTGAGCATGGAACGATCATTCTCTGATTCTTCCTTTTCAGGGTTATAGCCTAACCCACTTCTTACTTTCATAGGTATTTGAGCATTGATGATCTCATTGACTTTATCAGAAGCCTTACACCATCCTTCGATGGTTGCCTTTTCAGACTTGAGATAAGCGATAGCCTTTTCCCTATCAGTGATAGCTTGTTGTTTCTCGATGTTTATTGTTTGATTTGCAAAGACTTGGTCCTTGAGAGATTCCTCAATTTTAGAAAGTTCTTTGATTCTTATATGGCAATTTTTTAATTGTTCAGATAAGTCAGTGTTAATTCTCTCGGCCTTAATTTTTCCATTTAAAGCATGGTAAAAATCAACAGTCATAGCATCGAGAGCCGACAAGTTATCACCTTCAGAGGGTAAAGAGATAGAAGGAATAGTTACCTGAGTAGAAGGAGACTCAGAGGAAGAAGTCTCAATGACTTCTTTAGCGTCCTCAATTCTTGCCATTAGACAGAGGAAGGCAAGATCTTCTTCATCTGAACCAGACTCTTCAGAGGTCTTGGCCAGTCATCTTCAGCATCCCAATCAACTTCTTCAGCGATAAGGCCTTTGCCTTTTTGCTGGTGTTTCTTCATATCTTTGTATTTGTTTTTCAATTTCAAATACTTCTCCTTTTTATTAGAGGTCTGGGAGGTAGTGGGAGCTGCAACTTTCTTCGACCTGCATTCGCTGGCAAAGTGACCCTTTCGCTGACAGTTGAAGCATATAGCTGAGGCTTTCTCAGCGGGCAACGTTTTTTGCTTTTCAGAGTCAGAGAGGTTAGAAGGTTTTCTAAAATTGCTCTTTCTAGCAAATCTTTTAAAGTTATTAGTTAAGAGAGCTAGAGAGTTATCAAACTCAGAGATGTCAGCATCAATGAGTTGATCTTCTTAATCAGTTTGACCTAATTCAGTGATGGAGGTGATAGTGGAAGAAGAAACATTTTTAGAAGGAGTTCCCTCAGAAGTCACAAGTGCCAAAGAAGTACTTTTGGCACCTTTGAGTTCATTAATGAGGTTCTTCCTTAGAAGTTGAGATTGTTCCTCATTTAAGAGCATTCCATATAATGCACTTAGGGACAAGGTTTCAAGGTTCTTTGACAACTTTAGACATGTATTGTACACTGCCCATTGATCGGGTAATGCCTCCATGAATTTTTTCAGAATTTCAGCGTTTGAATACACTATGTCGACTGATTTTAGATCAATCAACAAACAGTTGAAACGCTGGTGAATTTGAGAAAGATATTCACCCTTTTGATACATAAAACTCTCATACTTTCTTACAAGGTTTATGCATCTAGTAACTTTTAATTCAGAAGTTCCTTCATATTGGATACATAGAGTATCCCACATGGCCCCTTAGAAGTCCTCATTTTTATGACAGAATGATAGACTTCATCTGGTAAAGCCATTGCTATTATTGATCTAGCTTTAGAGTCAATAGCAATTTCTTTCTTGTCTTCTTCAGTCCATCTGTTAGGAGTTTTAACAATAACCCTTTCAAGAATGGCTGGAGTAACAGTGGTGGCAGGAACACTAGCTACTATCGTTGTAGGAACAAATGGTCCATTTTCTAGATAGTAGGGAATCTTTGGGTCAGATCCCTCTAGAAATAGAGACATTATTTCCTTCCATAATGGAAAATTATCATGGCTAAATCTTGGAGATTTAGCTAAAGATCCATTATCATTGTAGTTCGTATTAGGGTTTGACATTTTAAAATAGTTTTAAGAGAAAAAAATATTTTAAAGATTTAAGAAGCAAACACTGCTCTGATACCACTTGTTGGTCCCTAAAGGGTCTACGAGAGTTCAATCAATAGTAAACAGTATGTAGAAGGGGGGGTTGAATACAAACACACACAGATTTTGGTTTTGAAATGAGTTTATGGATGATAAACAAATTTACAGTTACAAGCGGAATAAGAACAAGTTTAACACCTATTCTATTGTAACTAAGAAACACTAAGTTTGACGCACAAGAAGATGAAAGAAAGAATAAAGAGGGTATAGGCTAGAAAGAAGCATGCATATAGATGAAGAAGATATCTCCATCTTATTTATACCCGTTTGCATTCAATGCAAGACAAAAGGTATATGCCACGTGTCAAACTTGGATAGGAAGCTTGTCCTTGCTAATAAGACAACTATGCTTTTGGCCGAATATGAACAGTACCGTATCAGATATGATGGGGACATAAGAGACAAGTCGTACGTCCTTTTCTGACATGGTTCTAGGTTTGACTTTTGTACATCGAGGATAAGATCAATCTTTAATCTTGCAAAGGAAGCTTCATTTGATCGCTGATACTGAATATACAAGGATGAACATTAGTATCGCTGAGACTTCACAAGACTTCACATTTTGAGTAGACAATCCCTGCTATCGCTGAACCGCTTCAGTTCAGTTAACTGATTATCTCTTTCTTCAGCTAGGGTCTTTGACTTTCGCTGAATGGTCTTCTGGTGTGATAGCTAATCTTCAGATCTTCAGAGATAAGCTTGATGTTCCTTGATCTTCAGCGGTTATCAGCGTGTGCTATCGCTGAATGTGAACAGAAGCTTATACAATGGAATTTCACTAAGTATAAAAAGGAATCATATTCAAATCATTTAACAGGAGTTATGATCAACACACACAGAAAGGCGGAAGGCCATAGAGGCCTACAGGGGCCACGACCTCTGGGCTTTTTTATCTGCTAAGCTTAAAAATTCGAGTCTCTACAATTAAATTGTTTTTTTTTACTTCCCCCCCCCCCCACTAATCCAATAGGTAACACATAGCAGAGAACTAAGTAGTAAGCAACTAAGACATTTTCATCAACATCGACGACCAATCTGCTCTTCTTCACGTCTTCATCAACATCGACGACATCCAACCAAACCAAGACCTAAGCAGTAAGCAACCAAGACGTCGACCAAAAACAGAAACCCCTGCCCTCTCTCAACCTCCAACCTCTTCCCTCTGACCCTCTCTCTCGACCAGTCGACCTCCAACCTCTCTCCCTCTCCTGTCTCCAATATCCATGGATGAGCAAGTTCAAGAACCAAACCCAAATGCTAGCTAGTGGAATCCCTGTAATTTTAAGTTCATCTTCATCAAATAATCAGATTCTTATAGCCCATAAATCACGGTATAAATTTCAATGAAAGTTATGAGATTGAAATAATTAGGTTTAAATTTTTTTAATACTTTGATTAGGTTTAAATGCTATATCTTGAGCCTTGAATCTTGATGTCTTGATGAGTTTTGAATTGTTTGATTAATGATTAGGTTTAAAATTGTTAGAAATTGATTGATACTTTGATTGGGTCGTTATCAAAACGATGGATCGTTCGTGGTTGGCATTTTGGCTGGATAGCAAAAACGATCGTTCGTGGTTGGCGTTCTCATAAACTTCTTCAACTTATGTCATTTTCGTATAATTAATCTATCACTGCAACAAAATCAGGTTGATAGGATGTTTAAAGTGTTAAAGTATCTTAATAGAATGTCTTATAGGACTGAAGTTTACAGGATCAAGAAATAAAACGTCATATCTAAAAGTGTTACAGTAACATTATATCACGCTTTGGGCATGGTAACAAGTTCTCTAAGACCTTTTTAAAATAAAGTGTTGTATTAGTAATTTTACAAACCTATCTTTTTATAGGACTCTTATGTTAATATATATTTTTTCAAATATTGTCATATAAAATCTAATACTACATTATATTCTAAAAATGTTATAAAAAAACTTGTTACCACATTCAAAAGTGTTCAATAAATTTATTGTAACACTTTTAGATAGGACACTTTACATTTTAGTTGTATAAACTTAAGTGTGGAGGAAATTGTGGAAGACTTCAAGGCCGCAAAAGATCAACGGGTTCCACTTTGATTAACGATGTTTGACATGTTCATATTTAACGTATAGTTTTAAAACTTAGGTTATAACTTCGGATAGTGTATTTTTGATATTTTTTTAAATATATAATATATTAGGTCCGGCCCTGTGGTTGGAATGCTTGTGTTCCGCCCCTTCACACACATATATATATAGATATATACACATTGTTAAAGAATAAACTTATAAATTGAATTACCAAACGTTCATAGTCAATTTTTCATTTTTTAAATAACGTGCGATACACATAACTCAAGTACAATTCAAGAAAAACGAAAAATACTTAATTTGGGATGTCATCTCATTATTGGTGGGTTCTACTTTAATATATACCACTATTTGACACCGTGTGTTGCGGGCAATGTTCAAAAAAGTTCGCCGCAACAGCCGTCATGGCGTGTTGTTGGCTTAATGCTTAAGTCTCACGCCACGTTATGCTTGTGGCATACCATGACCTAATCCGCGGTTTTTGTAACGCGATATTTGATTTTTCTTACCTTTTTAATGTGTTATTCATTAATTTTTAATGTATAACCTAATTTAAATTATTTAATATCATTGACTCATTAAGTAATAGTATAAATATATGTTTATATGTATAACAATTTACATGACATAAAGATTTGCCGTTATAAGTTACGTATTGAAAAACGTCGTGGCTCCTAAGACTAGAGGCTTAATCTCGCTGCCACGTCATGCCTCACACCATTTTGAACCTTGGTTGAACGATGACATATTTTTTTTAAATAAAATATTGAAGTTAATTAAATGAGTCAATGATCACATGATTTATATATTAAATAAGTAAAAAATTGTTTAAATTCGTGAGATGTATAATGATGATTATTTTGTCATAATACATGTCAATTTATCCCCTACATATATCCTCATAAAATATTTATATTCACTAAGTAAACACAATGACGTTACCTACTTTGATATAATTGTTGAAATTTTTGTAATTTGCTTACACTTTATCGTAATATATTTATTTGCATCATTGGCCAAAAACCTCCTTGAAACTCCTTTTTTCCTATATGCGATTGCAGAAACAAGAACAATATTATTGTGACCACTCTGAATATATGGGAGTCGGATTGACTTGTTATTTTTTCATTTAGTTTGTTCAAATTTTTTAGATTTACTTAAGACAGTTCATAGTTTGGTTTCTCTATATATATTACTGGATCGGTTGTAATAAGTGTTTAGTTATATATTGATTTTAGTTTTAATATTATATATTTATCGTCATAATTTTTTATTTTAAGTTTTGGTTAATTATATATATATATATAATGATATTTTATTAAGCATTTTACATATGCATTATATTTACTTATTTAATTAGTTTCCTAAGTAATATTAAATGTAATAACTATTTTATTTAT